>CM068482.1:11872460-13185793 GCA_034769265.1 Remorina albescens
GCTTGAAGAGCTAAAGGCTTGACACAAATGGAGTACAAATGCCATAGTTTAAGGAAAAACAAGAATTTGCAAAAAAAAAACAAAAAACAAAAACAACCCAACAACAAAAAACACAACAGAAATGGCTTCATATTCGGACGAGATACTATGGCATATTTATCATTGAACATGCACAGCAGAGATTAATAGTGCCCACAAACAACTTGGCGAGACATTGGCAAAGATGACTGCCAATGTCTTGCTGTTGCAATGATGACAAATTTAAGTTGTATCTTACACCTACATGCCAAATGGTAAATACTATTCTAATATACTATTATTGAAATCTTACTTATTTTACTTTGAGAACAAACACGCAGCCAGATGCAGACCATTGAGCTTCTATTGTCAGTGTAAGGGTCGTTCCTCAAAACCTACAAATACATCTACACTGTCTTAGAATTGGAAGCACTTTTGTTGTAAAAATTCATAGTTTAAGGCTCTGAAGTTACAGCAACAAAAATGCTGGTCTGAGAGCATAAATTCATGTACAAAACATGCAATTTATACTGTACTCTACCTAACAAATACAATCAGTTAACACACTCTATAGCTGAAAAATGCCTATTCAGATTACCGTCTAAAAATAAATATACTTCTTCACTCAATACAGGTCAGTAAGAAAAATAAAGTTATGGCAATACATTCGCAAATTAAAATTTTAGTGCATACAATGTATTTAAATACATGAAAATGTCAGTTAGTAAAGCAAAGCCAAGTATTATTGGATGTGATCATATGAAGCACTAAGTGAGAAAGAAATCAGATATTTTAGCTGTGATAATGCAGCATGTACATATTTTTTAGTGCTGCAAGTATTTATTTCAAATAGAATATGAAAGTGAAGATGGTCCAACATCTCACTTAGAATTGCTAAATGGATGGAAATGAAGACAATATAATGCTCAGTGGACAGGCCCAACTCATTTACATGAAATACCTATTGTGCAGGGCAGCACGGTGACATAGTGGTTAGCGCTGTTGCCCCACAGTAAGACGGTCGCGAGTTCGGTTCGCGGCCTGGGGCCTTTCTGTGTGGAGTTTACATGTTCTCCCTTCGCCTGTGTGGGTTTCCTCCCACCATCCAAAGACATGCATGTTTGGGTTAACTGGTGACTCTAAATTGTCTGTAGGTCTGAGTGTGAGTGGTTGTTTGTCTCCGTGTGTCTTTGTGTGTTGGCCCTGTGATGGAATGGTGATCTGTCCTGGGTGTACCCCACCCTCTCCCAATGTGGCTGGGATGGGCTCCAGCACCCCCACGACCCGGAAATGGATAAGCGGTAGCGAATGAATGAAAAATGAAACCTATTGTGCACGAGCATAACATAAACACATCAAGACTGACAACTTTAATTTTTACACTGAACACTGACTAACCCTCCCTAATAGTTTTACTTGACACTTGAAATAATGTACGTCAGTGACCGTATACAGGTCCAAAAGTGAGCACTTCATAATGTTTTCATCTTCAAGCACTGATACAAGGCCACCATAAAGTACTACTCTGACATGATTATATCAAAAAAATACAAAGAGAAAACAAATACTTGCCAGGTAACACAGGTACTGTTTCAAGAAAAACCTTACATAAAATCTTCTTGAATGTGTGTGTTATAAAACAAAAATGCTTTATGTGGATTTTTGGCCTGCAGCGGATATCAATCATCATTTCAAGTAGATAGAAACTGACCAAACGGAAAAATTCTTCAGGAACAAGATCACCCCAGGAGGACCAGAGATCAGCCGCTGAGCAGAATTTTCTAATCAACACTGTCTTACCAGTGACTAATTTTCTCAGGCAGCTAAAAATGTTCAAATAGCAATAACCCACTACTAGTCCTTGAGGTCTCAATACCACTGTTACAAAAAAATTATGCCATACAATGACAGCTACATCCCAACAAAACATAACCACATATCACACACGGGAAATGTTCAGCTCTGCCTTGAAACTTAATCAGTAACATCAACATTGATGGATATCTGGGATATTCCTTACAGGAGTAATAAATAGCAGCTTTGAAGGATTCATGATGAACACTTTATCCAGTGAAATTCCTCGTTCAGAAATTGTAGATATGAAACAACGCAGGAAGGATGCAAATAGTTAAAAGCTGTATCTTGAGCATTGCCAGCAGTGGCTTCACAAATTAGTATTTCATGTGCTGAAATGTAGGCTACATCCACACTAATTTGTTAGAATTTTTAAACATGTCACATTTTGCTACAGTTACACCTGGCCTCCACGCTACTCTGAACAGTCCCAACAACCAGGTGTTGTTTTAGGAAGATACAGATATGAGGCTACAAGGGTTTCACTTGCTTATTAGGTCACACCATAATCGTCCCTGATTCAACATCTATGGCATGGTCCTTTTTTGGAAAGAAACAAATGACTAGTGGTCAATGTGTTTGCTAGGAGCTATTGTCTGCACTTACATAACAAACTGCAGAGTAGACCATCTGCTTCATGTTTGTGTCAATGGCCATGTGAAATGTATTTTCAGACATGTCAGTGTGGTGGGAAGGATTTCTGGTACTGAGGTAAAACATTCGTCCGGATGGAGAAACAAATTAGTGTGGCAGTAACTAGTTAGTGAACAATTTGCTACACACTGGTACAGTTATTATTAATAGGCACTCAAACTATGAGTAATAGAAAACGTGGATATTCAAAACCCTGTAACATTACAGTGCAGTTTTAGAGTGCGAAAGTTAGTGTTAATTGGGTACTTTTTTTTATTATTCTAAAATCCTACTATACTGGTTTTGAAAACATGTTAGAGGGTTTTTGTTGTTCTTTCCAACTCTACAGGTCAAATTTTGAAGAGTGTACTTTGGAGGTTGAGACGTTTTCACTATTCTGTTTAGTATTTTTAAATACTATAAACAGCAAAATGATTTTAACCTTGTTTGTTTTTTGTTTGTTTTTTTCAACACACATCAGGCAACCAACTATATGTGAACTTGCCGAGGTTTTGATGCAATTAGCAAGTAGCATTGTTCTCTTCTTATCATGAACCACACACACACACACACACAAAACAAACAAACACAATCCTATGCTTTAAATTCATTCACATGTCGTGAACTCACAGTTGACCACGCACAGCAGTAAGAGAAACGTTATGGGTAAAAAGTGGGCAGTGAATTAAAATCAGCATGCCCTTTCTTTTGTTGAGAAACAAAATATGAAATAAAATAAAGGGAAATTTAAAACACTTAGAGATTAATATATTCTGACCTGGTTCAAAAGAACACAAAGCTCTTGTGGACAGAGAAAGATTTACCCCCATATTAATCCCATGTTTAAAACACAATTTGAACTTTAATGATCAGATTCTGACCTTCGATATTTGCTTCTTGGTAGACCCAGTGGTTTGCGAGTTGCCACTGTAGCAGCAAAGCTGACTAAGCAACAGAGAGAGATGCTACTGTGCTTGGCTGTGTCCATCCAAGCCGAGGCACCAACCAAATAGCTCTCTGCCAGGTACAGGCACAAGATGAGGAACCATAGGACAGAGGCCACAGCATCAATTCTCTTCAGCCTAAAAGTGCAGATACACATTTACTTTCATTTGTGTGTGTGTGTGTGTGTGTGTGTGTGTGTGTGTGTGTGAGAGATATCTGTGATGAGCCTTCCAAAGGCAAATTAAGACGCAATTGTTTACCTTGCGGATCCAGCAAAGAAGATAGCAGTGAGGCAGGTCAACAGGCCAGCCGAGACTACAGCCAACTGATTCTCCCATCCGTGTTGCCAAACCAATTTGGCATTTTCTATGGCCTTGTTTGGAATCAGCTCCAGTAAACCCTGCCATATAGGCACATCTCCACTGTTTTCAGTTTTGGGAGTGGATTCATTGACAGGTTTAGGAGATGTAACCACATCACTTCTTGTCTGTTGACCACTAGGTGAAGCTGTCGGGTTTGGCAATTCGCAGAAAGATGCAACAACCAGGAAAGCACAAAGTAGGAGGGCAACTGCCCATAACAGTGTGACCCCAATCGGTGACGTCAGAGAATAGGAGCTCTGTAAGGGAAAGAATAAGTTTTAATTCTAAATCCTGACAGTTTTATAACAAATAGAGATTAATTTATTATTAAAACACATTTTAACATATTAAGAAGTTAAAGAAAACAAAAAAGCCACCTATGAGGTTTAATAACTACATAAACATAGCAGAAGTCAAAACTGCAAGCCAGTACACTGGTGTAACTTTGTCCTGTACACAGAATTTGCCAGTCTTCTTATTTTCCTCATTATTGGTTAGATTAAAATTTTCAGAAGTTAACCTTGGCGCATGTAAGTGGATATCTATTTCTAGTTATGTTAAATAAGTAGTGTAAATCATTTCTTTCATTCATATATATATATATATATATATATATATATCTTCCAAGATTTATGAATCTATCTACAATATCAATGTTTTGAAGCACATTCCTTTTTTCCAACTGATTATATTAACATGATTAGATATTTCCGGGTTTCTGTATTAGTGAAAAAATAAATGATTGGAGGAAAAGAAATCTTGGAATCTCTTGGAGGCCAGCTTGGAGCTTTTAATTGCTGTGCTTACATGATGTGGTTTAGTTCAGTCACAGATTGCCTTTCACAAATCTGCACACAAACGTACAAAACTACACTGACCTTTACAAAGCCCTTGACTGAGTCTCTGGTACGTCGAAGTTGATGGCTTAGTAGCACTGTACGTAGCTGGCGGTTTTGATATTTGATGTAGTACTCCACTGCTGTCTGACATGGCTTGCATAACTTAAAGGTCTGTTCCAGGTGGTGCTTATAGGCTTCAATTTCCTCATCATAGTTTTCCTACAAAAATAAATAATAAAAGGTAGCATTAGTCATTGCGATAATATATGGTGCAACAGTGAATATAAGGAGCAAATTGTACATACGTCATCCCTTGGGATAAATGAGGCCAACTGCTTAATCTTTGTAGCCTGGTTGTTGTTGCACTTCCTGCAAAGCAGCATCTGACAGTTCACCCACTGCAGTGTCTTGGGTGTCTCAGATAAGGGAAGGCTTCCAGATACTCCATGGTTCAGATGTGCCTTGTGCTGAGCAGGGATGGTTTTGTTGTAATCCCCATTCTTGGGGGGAAAAAATAAAAGGAGAATATAAATAACACACATCTCACAGCAATGACAAATAGAAAAAAAAAAACAAAAAACTATTTGATTACAGAAAAATTATTTAGTGGAATCACATTTTTCTGACTCACCTCCTGGAAGCCGTTGTACTGTTCACAGCTTGGACAGTCCCAGCAGTTCCTGTTTCCATAAGGCACCACTGTGTTCTCATTACAGAACCAGCAGTTGACATTTATATGGGTCGGCTTTTTTCTGTAACGGACAGATAGATTTGTATCATGATGCAAAAGGAGACTTTTTCAAAACAGTTAAAATCACAGCGAGATCCAAGGTCCACATGGATCCTTAAAATGCCTCCAGGGGCTGATTACAGTACTTATTATAACAATGGTTAATATCTACAAGTGCACAGAATGAAGCCAGGGGATCTCTTGGCGTAACTAGGTTGTGATGTTGATGGCAAGTGAATACAATCAGTTTATATCTACACTTAATAAAATGAACACAATAATTCTTAAAGATATATAAAATACAATCACACGTGTTTATATTGTGGAAACAGTAATTTAATGTATGCATCATATAACTGGGTTAAGTTTGTTTGCAGCACGGCTAGCAAAGTTAGCATATGGGCTAGCAAAGAAATAGCCTTCAGTGGGCAAACAGGAGCTATAGGGACATATCAGCTGCTGCTAACCTAGTTTGAAAATACGACATAGGAAATATGACAGTGATTTTTAAACGCAGGTTACCGGCGCCGGGCTAAAATTAAACGCGGCGATGCAACATCTTGAAGTTAACTTACCTGGTGGCAATTTTGTATATCAGCGCTCCTCCGGCGACAAACGCCGTCAATCCGACTCCTCCGTACATCCACTCGGGATATTCCGACAGAAGTTGATTAAACGCCTCCATTTTCCGCTGAAATTAGCCCAAAGCAGTCAAAGAAAACATAAACCTTTAGTGTTTTAGCGGTTTGCAAAACACGGCGCCTTAGCGCACGCGGCAACCGACCCCCTTTGTACACACCCCGTAACGGAAACGGAACATGCGTAACGACCAGGACGCGTCCGAACATTTTTAGTCAACCTCTCGTGATTGACTACTGATATCAGGCTCTTTATTTGTTGTGTTTGTCTTCTTTTTATGCTGTAAATTCCCGTAGGACAATTAAGTCTGAAATAAACTAAACCAATGAAGTCTGTGGGCTACTCGCCTTTGTTGCTGTTTTTTTTTGTTTTGTTTTTTTTAATTCCTCAGATTTAGCTGTAACAAATAGGACAGAAATTGTATTTAAGATTATATTTTTTGTCATACCGACCAGTTGCATATTAATTTTTATAGTACATTATTAGTTTATCGTGTTTTGTATTCCTCATTGTTTGAATAGTTCAGAAACTCTGCTGCAGTACAGTAACCAACGCAGTTTTCACTTCACCTCACAGTTCACTGCATTTTCTACCATACTAATGGAGAGAGTCAATCAACGAGCCAATAAACTGCAAAAATAACATTTTATTTTCAATAAACATGACCAAGTTTTCTACATCAAGTAAACATCTGTAATGAATAAGAAAACCAATCAGTGCGCCAGTCTCACCAACTGTTGCAAAAAACTGCAGATAAAAGAAATAAATAACATCTTTACATGCGGAAAGTAATGAGGAAATAACCTTAAATGAACTCGACCACAGGTTATCACGTGATCGGTGTCAATTTTTCATTAACAGTGAAAATGCAGCCAATCAGGGAAAAAAGTTCATCCAAAATCGTTTTAAACAAACGAATGAAATCAACAAACTGCTGAACAGCGATGAAAGAATGACAGCCTTTCAGATGACAGAATGAAGCAGATGAACTGAGAGTCTCTGAACCGGCTGTCAGAAGAACTCAGACATCCTACTGGTCAAAGGAAAGCCCCAGCTGAGCATCCGGCTCTCTCCCGTAGGAGCCCAACTGCTGGTAGTTGCACGCCACGGAGACAGTGCCTCCGTCCGGGCTCACGGGTTGGGTCACCCCGCCGTAGGGACACCCGTTGTGGGGGACCAACACGGGCAGGTGGTGGGGATAAGCGCCGAGGTGCGGGTGGTGGAAGCGGGCCGGAGGGCAGCAGGAGTTCATCGGGCCGCCGGGGGACATGCTGCGTGCGTGTCCGGCGATGAGCTGGGGGGCCGGGTGGGAGTGGGATGGTCCGGGCTGCGGCTGGCACAGACCCCAGGAGCTGGCCATGTAGGGCTGCAGGTACACTGACTCCGGATACTCCACCGGGCTCCCCGGCAGGTAAGGCACGCTGCGGGGCATGTACGGTCTCCTCACCCTCCTCCGCCGCCGGTAGTTGCCTCTCTCAAACATGTCCTCAAAAGCGGGGTCAAGCATCCAGTAGTTGCCCTTCCGGTCCCCCCCGCCCTCCCTGCGCACCTTGATGAAGCACTCATTCAGAGACAGATTGTGTCTAATGCTGTTTTGCCAACCTTTCTTATTCTTCTCGTAGAAGGGGAACTTGGAGATGATGTAGTGGTAAATCCCACTCAGGGTTTCCTTCTTGTCCCGGTTGTCCTTGATGGCCATGGCGATGAGAGCCACGTATGAGTACGGCGGCTTCTCCAGCTGTTGGGGCTCCGGGGCAGCTCTGGGCTCGGAGGGGGGGCAGTTGGAGCTGATGTCCAGGAGTTGCGCTCCCTGGTCGATGGGGGATTTCGTCTCTGCGTCGTCCATGGCACAGGTATTCGCTTGTGCGTCCGGTTGATGCAAAAAAAAAAAAGCTGGTGTTCACACTCCTCCCACAGGTAAGGCTGATAACGCTTTCTTTCATCTCGTAAAGTTTTTCTCGCCCTGGTTATGTTTCGGTGGGAAGACAGTGTGCAGCTGTGCAGGTTGAAGCGGAGGTCACACTGCTGTGTTTTCAGACTTATCCAAAATTTACACTTTGGAGATATACGATCAAAGAGCCCGCTGTCATCTCACTTAACTATAAACTATTTGTTTTATTATTAAAAAAACATTGGAACACCTTGTAGATCATTTGTGGAGCAATGCCCTCCATGGATGAAGGATTTATTCACTTCAACTTGCAAACCCTTCAGTTTTTGTCAATAATAACTTGAATGCAAGAGGAAAATACATTTGATCATGTGTGATTAAACAAGTCATGAAAAACCTCTTGCTTTTCTCTTGCAGTGATTTCTGAGGTGTTTTAAATAAGTTGCCCCCAAAGGAGAAAACAGAATACTTACAAAGTTAGAAAATTATCCATCTTCCCTTATATATCAGGTTATTGTAGATAATGATTTCATTAGATGCTTTTCTTGACCTTTAAAATAAACAACACAAATGGTAACACACTTTAATTTGTAACCTTGGCTGCACAGGTGCCTTTTTGTATAAACTCTCAGCCACGTGATACCTGCTGGGTCTTGCAGGTATCAGAACCCAGCAGACCTCATATGTACAGTGGTGCATGAACAGCAGACCCGCCTGTCCGCTCAGGATGGCAGATAATCATCACCTGCTCTCAGCAGACAGTCTGTCTCCCCTGCACTGATACGGAAACACAGATCTCAGAACATGAGCAGCCAACACAGCTACAGCTTTGGTGAGGATGAAAAGGCATTTTACATTGGCCTTTGTTACTGCTGGAAGGGTAGAGATGATATGAGTGATGATTAATAACTTTCACATAATACTTTCAGATATGAGGACAAGGTCTTTATCACTACTTATAAGTACTTAGTGAAGTTAAATACAATACAGAATTAAGTGTGCAAGTAGTCCATCAATGATATTTCTCAGAGGAACCAAAGCTCACACCTCACAAATCCATTTTCAAAGTGACAGATGCAGACAAGACAAAGAGCTACATAAAAGTGACGTACAAACCATCATTTAGTTTATTGTCATAAACTGTGAGAATTTCCTTCAACAACAACAACATTCAGGCTATAAGATTGATACAGCTGCAGTCAAGTGGTCAGCAAGCAAATATGCTGTCACACAGGGTAGAAAAAAATCCCCAAATCCAAATTGATGAGAATTAATCGATACTGGTCTGTTAGTTATCAACTGATTAGTCTATATAAAAACTAAAGGAAAGACATTTCAGAGCCTCCTGTAAATAAAATTATCTGAAAGCACACAGTTTGTCTCATGTATGGGATTAAGATAATTATGTAAATAGCGCAATCAATTACAGGATGTTTTTGAATGGATGTTTTGGATGTTTTCTTAGACTCATATTTCAAATTTTCTCTATCAAATGTCCTTCTCTGATTTCTCACTTTCTAAATAAGCAGAAAATAATAGAAAGGACAAAAGGGAAGTTAGATTCATTCCTGGGCACCATACGGGCAAAGTAAGTCAACATGCATGCTACACAACCTCTGTTGCTCTAAAGAATGCAGTAAAATGGCCAGAAACAAAGAGTGTAAGTACTGAGTTTATACACCAGAGGGTGAGATGAAGAGAAGCAGCTTCTCAAACTGTATTGTATTGAAAAATGTGTGTTTAGTATGAAAACATGATTTGCATTTAAACAGGGATAATGTTAATATGATCACAAAAAACAACAACAACAAAAAAAAACGATAAAAACAAACAACAACAAACATTATTTTTGGGATAGTGGTCCACACATTTATTTGGTGAAATTAGATAAATATTTTGAAAAATTCAGTACTTCAGGACAGGAAACATTTTCCTGGCATAGGTGAAAATTCATAAGACATGTACTGTAAATTTTAAGAAAATACACTCTAATTTTATCTGAAAGGTTGACCTGGAAAACATGGATAATTATGAGTTAATAGTAATAACTAACTGAATTAGTATTGTCTTTGTAATATCACTAATTTATCACTTTGACTGGGGCCATTTATTTGAAATAAATACCTTTGTATTCTTAAATTCAGCGGGCTTTAATGTTGCTAGTTCTGCCTGCTCCAGTTCTTTGCATGTTACCAACAGTCTGTATTTGCACTTGAAAAGAAAAATGAAAAAACATCTTTTGAACTTGCTACAAACAGGTCCTGCCCTGTAGTCATACCACAAATACCTTTTATGCACAGATGGTGACTCCAGAACGGCAGTAGCCCAGAACACCAACTCCTCTTAACAGATCAGGTGATTCAACACCTTTACTTCTCTTCTTCCCGCACGCTGACATGGGTGGAAAGGTCAAAGTGTATGTGTGTGTGTGTGTGTGTGTGTGTGTGTGTGTGTAGCAAATGGTCTGATCCTGTTAATGCAACAGGACACACTGATGTTGGTAGCCAGATGAGTGATCCCCAGCTGGAGAAACAGGCTTTAAATAATGCTCCTCTGTGACTGATCTTAAGTAACTGCCTCACTTCACTGATCTCTGAGTTGATTACGGCCCTCATTGTTGAAAAATGTAGTTTTTCATTACTTGTGACTGCTTCACACCAAAACACAGCAAAACAACAGCGTGTATGTAGAGAGTGAGTTTGCTTCTGGCTGGTACAGTGTCTATAAAAAGAATTAGATATTTCCTTTTATTGTTTTTGTAAATGGAGTTGTGGCCAATATTATTTGGCTTTTTTGAGAAGAATGTACAAAAAACTTTATAAGGTCAAGTGGAAGAAGATCCTTTTGGTCTAATGAGAACAAAAGTGGCACTTTGTTGTTATGTTATGTTTGATGGACTCTAAACACTGCACACACCATCCACACCGTGTAGCAGGGTGGTGGCAGCCTCATGCTGATGGGGAGCTTTGCTGCAGATCCCACAAAGTTTGTATAAGGCTGAGGTTAAAATGAATGTAGCAAAAATGAGAGATATCCTGCAGGACAATCTGATTCGGTCTGAACGATAACTAAGATTTATTGAAAAAACAACGACCTGTATTATATATTAAAAGCTACACAGAAACACGTCTCTGTTCAACCCAACAGACTATGATTCTTATTCAATGTTTAATTGTCAGGAAAACAAACAAGAGCATGCAATTTTCCATTTGGAACAACCATTTAAATAGTACTATTTAACATATGACTGAACAGTCGGTGTCATCTAACATAGATAAATTTACAATTTACTCTATAAGGGCCAAAATATTATTTTGTCTTTGATCCTTAGAATTCAGGCTCACCTGGTGGTTTTTAATTTCTGTCAACAGGAACTAATTACTAAGTAAAGGACATAAGCAAGAAATAAACATGTAGTTTGACTGCAGTGAATTTCGAGTCTCCACTGACACAGGTGTGTCAAAGCTGCAATCAGTGATAAAAGGAAATGACAGTATGTGTTTTGGCTTCTGTCTGAATACAACACATGTAGCAGACCACAGCCAACTCCTTCCCTCATGGTACTCATTTTAGGCTCCAGTCCTAGACCTGACTTATCCATGGATTACTTCCCTCTGTAACAGCCCAGCCAACCCTCTTTATCTGATGCGATGGGAATTCACACAGACAAGGAGTCAAGATCAGAATCAAAGTAAAAAAGGCTAAGTAAAAGCACAAATGTTATTGTTACTTGCCCCCTCCTTGCCTGAACATGACTTTTGATATGTTTTAGTTTTCGGGAAGCACATTTCACATGTTAAGGAGGAGAAATTTATCTCACACCTCTGACATTGCCTGTTGGCTGAAATCACATTTTTAGGTGTGGATCTTTTTCAGGTTATGAAGAGATATCTGAGTTCCCCATTCAGTACACAGGGTCACTGGCCCTTGTCTTCCCTCACAATGCCTCTCTTTGTTGGATCGACATGGTGGCCTGTCAACCAACCCTGTGCCAGTCTGGCCGTGCAGCCCACATCTCCAGTAAACCACTCCCATTTCCACCTTCCACTAAAGTTAGCTCACTGCCGACTCATAGAAGACTGTAAATGTTGGTCTATTGATTGTAATTTTCATCAAGGTCACGATTATATACCCATTAAAAATCATGGACTAAAACTTGGATTAATGGTTTAAAGTGAAAATGCTGTTGAACCCAGCTTCTTTATTCCTGGAAGGATTTTCATCGTTCAAGCAGATGTTAAAAGCCTCAGCGTATCATTTAAGACCCTTATGATAGTATGTTTACACATACAATTTCTGATTATGATTCTTATGATGGTGCAGAGTGGTGTCAGCCACCATTCTATACTTTGCATGATACTTTCAGTTTGAACCTTTTGAATTTCGAGTGCATTATTCTCATCTAAAGAAACTTTTCAGCATTTTATCTAATAATTACTGTACAGAATCAAACTGTCTTGCTTCCTGTTTGGCTTGTTTCCTCACTCCAGATCAACCTGCTCTGACACAGGCCCTCAGGCTGTTATGCAAAGTGTTGTTCCACTCTGCTTTCACCTATCCTTCCACAGAACACCTGGGAATACCAGTGAAGTTTGTAACATCTCACTCACAACTGATTCTTGTCTTACGCAAGTTAGCCTTTCCCAGTTGGCAGAAACGTAGGTGATGTGACTGAGGTTAGATTGAATTTTGGATAAGGACACTGAGAAGTTCCGATGTTGCCTGAATAATCAGTTTCATGTTCCCACATGAAAATATTTTTATTATGAACTGAAAGGGAGAATGGGAGTTTTCTGTATTTATTTTTAACTTATAGCCTGCTAGTGTGTTTGGGGTTGTTGCCCTAATGAAAACAAAAATGATTAAATATTCAATTTAATCTCTTACACACTTGGATGTAAAAATAAACTGCCTTCAAAATTAAATACATGAAACTTTATGTACACAATTTTGTTTAAATTGATTCAAGTTAATCAAGTGATTAAATTCACTGTAAACAAGGTTCTGCTTCTGTTGTATTGTATTTATATTTATACATTAGGACAGCAGAGGGCAGCAGACTGACATGCTTCAAGACAGCAGACTGACCTTATGAAGGAAGGTTTGACCTTTTTTTTTTTTTTTCCAAATCTGATGTCATTGAACCTGGAAATGTTTTGATTATTATGTGTTCATGTTAGAAACATAGAGTGGAATATATTGTTATGTTTTAATGCCTCTAAAATGTTTATAAACACAATCTATACTATTTTAATATGTGATATTAACCCTGTCAGAATGCATAATGTTCACAGGGAGGATTTCATGTGTTTCAGTATTGACTTTTGTACATTTTAAAAGTTTTTTTTGTTTTTGTTTTTACTGACACAACATCTATCACATCTGACATCACAAAAAAGGATTAAATATGTCAGTAGGATGAACTTTACTGTGGGCTGTAACCATTTAATTAAAGATCATCAAAACAAAAGGATCATCTTTCAACTCAAAAAAAAGTAGAAAAAATGTTTGGCATGCAACATGGATTCAAAGCCTGAGAACACCTCAATGCCTGAGAAAGGTTTTGTGTTATGCCCCATGGTGACTCCATAGTTTTAATACTCCTTGACTTATTGAGAAGGTTGGTAAACAATATCCAGTGTTGGACCTGGTGACCCCTCCGTTTTCTACATTCCAACACGTATCGTTCCAGATAACTTTGAAGTCAAAGACAAAAATAAAAAAAAAAAGGAAAATGTATCCCTGGGGTCTTTGGAATCCATGCGAGGAACCACAAAAACAACACTTCAACAGGGGAACCATTCAGAGCGGTGATCAGAAATATATGGAGGAATTCAAATGAGAAGCATTGTGTGAGTGGGAAAGCCAAAGAGATTTGTCTCGTCCATGGCCCCTTCGTCCTTTCTAACCATCCTCTCATGAGTGACTTTGATGTGGACAAGATGATTGAAAAACAAAGCAGCGTGGCCTGATTTAATTCCAGCGGAGAATAGATTAGTGGGATGAGTGGGTGGGAAAGGGAGGTGAGGGGCAGAACACGGTTTCATAAGAGAGACTCAAGAAAATCACATTTCAGCCAGTGTATCAATCTGCCAAGGAATGGAGGGGAGGGTGGATGATGAGAGGGAGGGCGGGTGACGAGGAGATGCAGAGTGGGGTAAAGTGAGCGGGGTGTGAGAAAAGGAGCTCCTGTTGATCGCTCTTTAGAAAAGGCCCCCCACTCTCCTGCTGGGTTGTGCTCAGCTCTTGTCCTCCTGGTACAATGCTGGTGGAGCGGCTGAACCCCCTCCCCTCCCACCACTACCACCATCATCACCGCTGCAGAACCCATCCCATCTGCCCCCCAATTGCCCTCCATGTGCTGAGGCTACGCTGACAGCCTGGACCCAAGACCCCAGCATATGGAGGCCAGACCAAGGGGTCTGCTCTCCAATGTGCTCCACAGCTGGAGCTCTGCTGGAGTGGACAGCAGAGCTTCATGCTGCCACATGCTCTGCGCTGACTTTCCTTTCCCACACTGTTCAGACTTTAACTGGTGCACACAAGCTGAACATTTGAATAATGGCTAGTTTGCAGTGAAATAAGGCCACACAGATACTACTCGTTTCACTTAGAGATGTCTCTCACCTCAAAAACAATAAAGCTTCATTTCACAGCAGAAAAGATAAGTTATAAGTTATAGTTTAAGTTATAGCGGCAAGTCAGGAATTCAGTCATTATTTGTTTTACGATTTAAACTTCTTAGAGTCTTCCATGAATAAGACCTGAGTGATGGAATTTATTTTTGTGTGTGTGTGTTGCCCAAAGCATTGCAAAGTTTAAAAGCTCACCCATGAGAAGATTAACATTTCAACCACTGTTATTTCACATATTTACATATGCCTGAAGGGGCAGCACGGTGGTGTAGTGGTTAGCGTTTGCATGTTCTCCCCGTGTCTGCCAAGGTTTCCTCCAGGTACTCCGGTTTCCTCCCACCGTCCAAAGACATGCCTGTCTAGGTTAACTGGTGACTCTAAATTGTCCGGAAGGTCTGAATGCAAGCGTGAGTGGTTGTTTGTCTTTGTATGTTGGCCCTGTGATGGACTAGCGACCTGTCCAGGGTGTACCCCGTGTTGGCTGGGATTGGCTCCAAGACCCCCGCAACCTGGAAACGAAAAAGCGGTAGAAGATGAATGGACATATGCCTGATGTGTTTACAAGGCACTTTTCAAAGTGAAAGTCTCAAGTCTATTGATATGTGCACAGCCTTATGGGGCTCCAGTTCTTAGTCACCATTAGAATGATCAACATGTATCATCAGGATGACACAGATGCAGATGTACACTTAAATAAATATAACAAGCTGTATGAATATATGCAACCAGAGCTGGGTACTGTGTGGTACAGGTGAAGGTGAAGCCAAAGTAAATCCCAGTGCAAAACTATCTTCTTGAAAATAACACTAGTTTTAAGGTATAAATTACATGCTGATGGCCGAAACGCAAAACCTCCTATCTGCAGAATCTTCTGATTGGTGGATTTCACTATGGAGGATGAGAACAAGGAAGGCTGCTCATATTCCATCTATCTGCATTAAAAGTGCATTTATAAGACAGGAGGTTTTGTGTTTCGGCCATTGATTTGGACACAAACATATGAGCATTTTTCTTTTCAAAGTTGTTTCAGTGGTGTTTTTCATTGAATATTATTTGTTTTATTGTATAGCCCATGTGTATACCTGCAAGATCTACCTTTCATCAGCTTATTGTTTCAGGAATTTTTCCAGGTCAGAACTTGAGATTTGGATGTTGTTCTTTTCAAGTCTCATCTTCTCAGCTTTATTTTTATAGTCTGACCAGAATAAAACCCCTGAAATCTACAGCTCTGTGGTCATTTACATCAAAATACTACGGTAATATGTCAATTTAAGAAGTTGAAGACATTACATAGGCAGATGCACATGTGGTCAAAGGACACCATAGCCAGTATCAACTTCACTGATACAGTGTCAGGTTTGCAAGTCATCAAGCACTAGCAGATCAAACTTTGAGCCAAGAACACTTGTAATCAGCAGTGAGGGCTTTAGATTTGGGTCCCTCATCAACCCCTCAGTTCTGTCACAAACTAATGTTGACTCACAGCAGGAATATGTGGCCATTCTGATGTTAATGGTAGCTTCAACTATCTACTTAACCACATAGCCCTTGCTCTCCATACAGCACTCAACCCAAACTCAACCCAATAACAGTGTGTGTGTGTGTGTGTGTGTGTGTGTGAGAGAGAGAGAGAGAGAGAAAGGCAAAGGGAAATGATGATCAAAAAGGAGCACTGACAAAATGAGTATGCCAAGAGGAAATGCTTGTTAATTTGTTTAACAAACAATTCTGCAGCATTCAGTGGAAGACGCTTTTCTCATGTTTTTACATCTGAAAGCTTTGTTTTTGTCACTCATTAGTTTAAGGTGAGCAACACTCAGATGGACTGTGATTGTTACCTGTCTGGGTGGCTTTGACTCTCAGGGTTATATTGGTGCAGACAAGGGTCACCAGTTACGCTGTGACCCTCTAATACCAGGGGAATGCTTGCTGCTTGGCCTGGCATGGCACAATACAGTGCATGACCAAGGACAGGTGGTCATTAAAACTGCTGTAATCCCTTCCATGAATAGCTCACGGGCAGAAAGACAGAAGGAGAAAGGGAATGAGAGAGAGAAGGGGAGAAAAAGACAAAGACAAAGAAACAGACAGGACAACACAGAGAGAGAGAGGTGAGGGTGGGGAGCGTTTGATGCTTGGACCGTGGGGCTCTTTAGCACAGTCTGCGGGCCGTGCTTCAGAGCGGATGTGTTAACAGTTTCAGGCTCAATGGAGGGAGAAATCCCCACAAAGGGAGGTGTACAAATATTGTGGGAAATCCGTCCTCTCTTTAATATTTCATGAAGGCCCACAATCTATTCATGGGACTCCATTCCTTTGGAGGGGCCCGCATTCAGGCTCACTCTGCAGGCTCAATGGGCAGCCCTTAATTGAGTGCCCGCTCATTCTTCGTCTCCCTGGCAGATTGTTCCCCATGAAAGCCCCTGCCTCTTCATCCTCCTCTTCTTCTCCCTGAGAGTGGCCAAAGAAAAGGGGGCATGCCTTGCTGGTGGTGCATGTGGGAGGGTGAAATAAGTACGGGGGGGAGGGGGGGGGGGGCTAGTTGTGGATCAAATATGATAATAGGGTAAGAGGGGATGGTAGTATGCACAGAGATGGGGGTAGGGGGCTAATCCTTGGGGAGGGTGATGTAGAGAGGATGAAGGGGGGGGGGGGGGCATTCCCCTGGATGGCAAGAGTGTGTGTTGGGTAGGGTGAGGCCAATATTGCTTACCATAGATGAAGCATGTTTGTTTTTCATTTTTCCTCTCATAGACAAAATGAATGAGAAAGCTTGTAACCAAGAGAGAAGGGAAAGGTGTGTTTGGTTTTGAGCACAAAAGCATGATGTGAACCAAGATGAAGTTCAATTTACTGTAGCAGTCAAAAGTTTGGACACACTTCGGGTCCAAACTTTTGCCTTGGAGAGTTTTACAATATCCCCTAAAACTCTTTTAGCGCTTTAAAAATAAGCTGGTTGATGTCAACAGTTTGGGCTTGGAAATATTTAGAACAAGTGTACAAATTGAAGGTGTAGGATCGGACAGAAGTGGGACTGATGAAAAGCCTTATAGAGCTATAGGAAAGGCATGAGGTTTTTTTAACCTATGTGAGAAAATGGCATACCTGCTACAGAACTTTTCTTTTAACGTGTACCTCTGTATCCCTGTAAATTAGGGATTACTTTGATTAAGGATTGACAACAAAATGTGTCAGCATTCAGCCGGAATGATTGGAAATTGTGTCGATTGATCAGTCAAATACTTTCTCCCCCAGAAGAAAACCTTTTTTTATGATGTTTTATCTCTCCTTAATGCATCCATTTGGTTTGACATTATCTGCCATGAAAACAAGTTAATCCAAAAGTTTTTCACCAAATAAGGGCTCAATCTTTGATTTTTTTTTCTTTGCTTTTCTCTTATTTCTTCAAAATACAAAGAATGGAAATTAAATCAATAAAAAAAAACCCTTATGAGAAGGGTTAGTTGGCTGTGGCTCAAAACTCATCTCTAGATGTTATTCAGTCCATGTGGATTAAGATCTTGCAGATGAATGTTAAGACTCCATCATAAATGTACACCTCATGCCTGCACTGAGTGCTTCATCTGGTATTACGCTGCCTCAGTACCTTACTTATGGTGGATGACCAGCTGGGAGGTTGACTTGGGGGGCTTGGGCATAATCAAGGATCCTGTGGGCTTCCAGCTGCAGCCCAGGCTCCTGAGCCCTGATTAAAGGCCGTCGTGTTTCTTCCAAGGGTCCGTAAAACCATGAGAGCCTGGCTCACTCCCAGTGACTCCCCTTCACCATGCCAATGTGTGTCCAACAGGCTTATGCTGGCTCATGAGGAACGGAGATGACCTGTAGAGAGGAGTCCCAGAGAGAGGAAAATCCTCTACATCCACAACACAGACACGCTGTCACACATGCAGAAAACACAAGCAAGGATGTACACACACACACACACACATACAGAAATACTAGATGCATAATTTAACCCTGCATACCATGCCTGGTGTCCAGTTCATGCAACCCCTGGTGGAGTGTGGCAGAGCCATGCCAAATGGATTCTGCAGAGGAAGAGATTTAAAGCTTTCAATGCTCTCAGTGTCCTGGGCAGCTGCACCTCAGGGCTTTGATGAATTGTCTGCGATTTAAATTCTGGATTTTGCAAAAGAGAGATTTTGTAGTGGTGGCCACGCTATGATTCAGTGCTGCCAGGGTTTGCTGGAATTTGTGTGATTTTTGGATTAACTTTTTAAACAAGTGAATGTCCTGTATGGAGTTATTAAATGGTCGAGTCATAGTTGTGGTTTGAAGTGGGGTGAAGGTTTAGGGAGACTGCTTTCCCTCCTTCATGAGGCTTGCAGGACGTTAATAGAAAAGGTTAACGTGAAGTTGCGCCACAAACCAACACACTATGGTAACTGGTTGATGTTATCTATCGAACATACAACTAATTTTGACTGTGAAAAGTTCTGCTCTAATATGAATTTTCTGCCACTCAACCTTGAAAATATAGGGGGAAATATATATTGATTCCAGAAAAGCATGAGACTGTGAATCCGGGGCTAAAACTAGAAGTACCCTGGGAAAAAAAGAGAAAAGGATGTGTTTGAATCTTGTAATATGAATGTGCTTTGCTTGTTAACCTAACAAGTGCAGATGATTAAATTCATGGACTTAATCCCCGGGCGGCACATGGGCTCAGGAGGAAGTTGTTCAGGAACAGTCTAATCCAAATATCCGGATATGGGACACTCTCACCATGCCGCTCCACTGGGCCTTTGTATCAGCAGGTATTAACACCACAATTGCTGCCTGAGACTTAGATGGGCACATGATTAGAAGAACTACTGACTTGGTTGATTCTCCAGCATGGGGGAGTTGACCTGGGTTTCATTCATCAATGTATAACTTTGTACAACCTCTATGTTCAAGATGTGTAATTTCCTTTTATTTAGCCTTTGAAAACTTTGTCTATTCATTAATCGCTCCAGTATGTATATAAGTGCTGGATTTAAGCTTGACCTGCCCTGGTCTATAAATTAAATCTGCTAAGTGGCAGCATAAACCCCCACAATTATTTATACTTCTACTATTGGTCAGGATGTCACTTAGATAAACACAGCGGAGGTTCATCTCATCTGGTCCACAAAAAGCCAGAGTGTGCCGTTACCAATGGCTCTGCTGAACTTTGACCCTGATGGGTCACAGAGAGCATTTGTCCCTCGGTAATTGGACAGAAGGGCCCTTTCGCTCTTCATTTAACCTTTGGGGTCCAAATCTTTTTTCCCCGACTACCATAAAGCCCCTGGTCCTGACCCAGTGTTTTCAGGCCTATCTTTCCACCCCCATCATGGGCCTTTGAAAGCTGGAGAAAAGCTGGAGTGTGCTTGCCCTGTCAGAGACAAAAGCAGAGTTAGTGACCCCTGACCCTGCAGGCTGACGCCTTTCTTCCTGGATCAGGCATTGCCATTCGCTATGGTAGGTTATTACTCCACAGCTTGGCAACAGAAAGAGGGTAAACACTTGTTAAGATTCCTCCTCTCCGGCCTCTCCCCCAACTTCTTTTCACTCTCAGTCGCTCAGCTTATATTTTTTCTCTCTTTTAGGGGTTTGTAGGTCTGTTTAAAGATGGACAGGAGTTAAGGCAGGTCCTTTGTTTGAAATTCAGGCAGCAGCTTCATAATCCATCATTCTGGCAGCTCTTTGTCACCGGTCCAAAGGGGATGGGAGTCAGAGTAGTTCTGAGCATGGAGGAAAATACACCAGGTTAAGTAATGTAAATGGTTCAGTCATGCACCTGTTTGTGTTGAAAGACATTGAGGGGTTTCTTAAAAAAGAAGAAATTAGCCTTTTTAAAAAAAAAGTCAGAAACATTTTATCAAAGTTCTGTGTTGCAGATTTCCCACTTTTCGAAAATGTTTTGGAAAACATGTGCAAGGGCAAGTCTGCGTAAGAGGAAATGGGGAATGATGCAAAAGCTATCATCATTTCTTAGTTTGGAGTTCAGGCTACCTGTCCACAATGTGTACACCTGTCTTTGATTATCAAGCAAGAAAAAAAAATACTTCAAAGATTTTAGTAGCATAAGACTAATTCTGGTTTTGGTCCCCCTTCTCTCAGTTTTTCACTCATGTGGGGACATTTGTTGTCTGATTTCTGTGACTCTAAATCCCCAAAAATTGGGGTTTCACTCCATAGAAAATTACTTCCTTTTCTTAATCTCTGGAGTGCCGCTCCAAATCCTTGTGTGACACTACAGTGTTACCAGGGAGACCTCCCTAGTGCCTTCCCCAATGCTGCAGCGGTCACAGGAGAGACGGTGGACCTCATGTGTCCAGATGCTGAGCATGCGGCCACGGTGCGAGGCGCATCCTGTGAGGCGGCCACAGCCATATGGGCTGAAAAGGAAAGGACTCCTCTGGAGCTGCTGGCCTTCTCCTCAGGGACAGAAGCCCATTGTCCCAAGACTACCCTCCATGCCACTTAATAGTGCAGAACAGCATTGTACAGTATTGTAAACTGCTCTCTGCTCCTTTTGCCCTGTCGGACCAACAATAGCATCAGTCCTCTCCTTCTTTCCCTCTCACTCCCTCTAACTCAGTGGGTGTTTTAGTGCCCTCTTCTTTCATCCCTTTCGCTGGGTTGCTCAATGTTCTCTTGAGTGATGGTGTAATTGTCAAGGAACAATTAAGCCATCTGATTTTTCCCCTCTCCTCTTGTCATGTCTGTTTTGTTTTAGAAAGGGGCTGCCTGAGTACAAGAAAGGGCTGGAGGTCACTTCAATATCTGTCTGAGCTTTAATATAAAGTCCTCACTTCCTGTATAAGATAACCTCAAAGATAGAGGTCCATTCCAAACATGAGACCTACTACTTTAAATGCCTTCTTTCTGTTAACAATTTGCTCATGGTACAGCTGCATTAATGATGGGCTTTTTGCATTTCAGTAGGTTTGTGGAAAGCCAGACCTCCCAAAATAAGAGGAAATGTGATTTATTGCACCTTTGCTAATAATCAATTGACTTTAAGGCTTCCTCCTTGTTGGCCCCATAAAACTGTCTCTCCTTCTGTTGAAATCCAAGAAATATGTTCCCTTTTAATAGACAGGTGAACCAAACAGCTGGGAGACAGATTTCCCCAAGATGGGATGTCTGCACACTTTTACCTCCGTTGCTCCTATTGTTAGTGTAATGTCACATCTGTGACCCTGTCTGCTCCCTTCTCCTGTTTGGTCTTTCAGCCCCTTCCGCTCCATTTCATAGTGCCTGGGTTCCTCCCTACGTGTGGGGGAACAGCTCAGCGCTGTAGTACTGCAGTAAGGTGGCCAGATCTTCATGTCTAATCCTGTTTTAATTTGACCCTCCTCCGCAGATGTGCAGTTATTTTACATGACTAAAATACGAATGGTAAGAATGAAAACTAAATTTAATGTTATTTCAGACTGAATATTTTCCGAGATTTGATTTTTCAGCTTTATTTACACACAGTCATTATGATCTTTAGTATGTTGATGACAACAGGAAAGAGCCACAGAAAACACTTGCATCTTGAATCCTGCAACTGTTGTTCTACCAGAGTGTCACTGAGCAGCAGAAAAACTCATTGGGAATACAGTCGCTGCTATACACGACATAAGGAGTCATTTTTGTTCATCCATCCATCCAGTTCACCAACTGCATTTGGGAGTGGTGGAGAGTAAAGCAAATATAATATTGGCCAGGCAGCTAAACCAAAAGCAGTTTTATTTACTTTTGGATTCACCATTTATCACAGAGGAAAAAGTCCAATCCCAACAGAGTAGCTGCTCTAAATCATGTATGTTGTGTCTCAACTGTAAATGCAGCTGTAATCAAAAAAGCAACTCAACTTTAAAACCATACTAAAACTACTAACCTGATAATATCTGTTTTAAAATTTGCAAGGCTGAGTATTTCTCACATATTAGCTTGTAGTTAATAATCTGCCTGTGAGGGCTCGCTGTGTGACAGTAGTGCAGGGCACTGTGGTGCTAATGAGCGAAGAGGACGGCCAGGGCTCCCCTCCCACACATACAGCCCTTTGTGTCTCCCTCTGCCCCCCATCATTAGCTTAATGTGGCCCTCTCCCTTAGCTAAAAAGGCCACTGCCAGTTTGGCAATGGGTTCACAGATGCAAATCCCTGCCCAGTGCTAATGGAGGTAAATGAAAATTAATTGATTCTCATTCAAGGGCCTTTTCAGTCGCCTGTTCTCACTCTGTGTTTTCTTAATATACAGACCTTGCCTCTTCAACAATACTCACCCGCCCCTCCACCTCGACAGTTCAAACATATTGCAATGTACTTGCCATTGCTATGCAGAGTAGATGACACAAAAGCGAGCAAGGGAGCACCTCATCCTGACACCTGCAGGAGATGTGTACCTTTGCTCTCTGACCCAAACCATTAGCCTGGAGTTGGGCCAACTTGTTAAACAGTTTAAGGCATTCATTGCTCGACATTCATGGTACCTGGCTCCAGAGCTCAAACTCTTTCTCTTGCTTGGCAAGGGCTAGTCAAAAACTCTAGCCAAGTTAGACCCCCTGAAAATGACCTTATACACTGTACTGTATGCAGTCCTATGTGTGAACTATTAAGTTGCTGTTGTAGTGTGTGCATTTCAAGCTTATTTCCTCATAAGTTAATGTCATGTTTTTGGCACTCTGTTAAAATGTCTGGAAGGAAGCCAAAGCTTTGACCCTCATTTTCTCAAACAAGGGACCAAAAACGGACAACAATGAAGTATCTGACTACGACTCAAATAACCTTACCCAAAGGGCACTTCAGTTTAGCAGTGTATTCAGTGTACAACCAATGAAGGTTGATTTCAACACCTTTGTCACATGATAAAAACCTAAAGACCACAAACAGATTACATTCTCAGGCTCTTGCACAGGTAAAGCTTCCCGTCAGAACTTGCTGCAGTCACAGGTTAGCCAGATAACTTGAAAAACCTGCTGCCATGTAGCCAAAGGATAGAAACAATAAATAGTAAGCAGCCTGCTAAAAAACTACAGCTTTTCTAAAGTTTGAAACTATTACCCTGAATATGTAATGAGAGCTGTCTAAGTTTAGGCTTCAGATTTATCATTCAACATTTAACATATAGGCTGCCCATCATAATAATGGTACAATGAAACATGCTCCAGTTGCTTTATCTGAATTGTGGGAGCATTTTTTGGAGCTTTGATCCACCTTTTTTAAAAAAATCTTTCTCTGACCTCCCCAACTGTATAGAAATGCTAAATACTAAATGGCTGGACCAATCCTTTAAACCTCAAACAAAAAGAAAAATGAAAAACACAAATACCCTGAGTCCTTAGTATCTATTAATAAAATCGGTTCTGTGGTGCAACAGGCTGAAAAACTTCCTGCTTGTTTTGTAACGTCTTGAGATTTGATAGCAAGCTGAGGATCAGCCATCAACACCTCCTGATACAGCCATGATAATTAGGTATGATGGATGGAGATGTCACATGTGGAAGATAAGAAGGCTCCGCTCTCTTGGGTCCCTTCTGCTCTGCCGTCTCCTGTCCGGCCGGTTTGTTTACCAATCAATTGATCACCCTTTTGTCATTAACCAAACCTCCTCCACTCCTTATCCTTCTCCCCCTCTGTGCAGACTGAGGAACAAAAAAAATAGATGACTAGTGAAACATTAACCAGACAGAGGAGAAGTGACAGTGATGAAATGGGCCTGGAGGGATGATGCCGTCGTTATCTACCAATGGGACAATTGTTCCAGAGCCTGTAAACTGCTACCCAGGGTCAGATAAGGGGTCACAGTGCACTTTCAACCAGGATTTATCCTCTGCATGAGACAGAGGCTCATTAAGCTAATATATGAGACTATATTAGACATATATACGACTTTGGAGCTAAAAAGGGCGACAGTAAATGCATGGACTTTATGCCTTTTATCAACAAACAGGCTGTTATTTGCTACAGCTAAACGGTTTTCTAAAGGCCAGCTAAAGGAATTCTCCCTGAGATTCCCATTGCTGTGTATTGAGTTGAATTTCTGGAAAACTGGGAAAAATGCACACATGGCGTTTATCTCACAGAGTGAACTGAGTGAAAAACATCACGACCTCCCAGGAGGTACCATTCACATAAAACTGAATCACATTCACCAACTTTGGCCAATGACAGATAGCTTTACATCATTTCAGGGACCATACCGTGAGACCACAGCACCCATCAATTTAACAAGCAAGCAAAAATGTACAAAAATAACCCCCACCCCCACCAAACACCACCAACACCCACACACTCCCTTGCTCTATTCCAAAGTTCACACGTACAAAATCACACAAAAACCAACATGTTTCAGAATCTCAAACCAATCAAACCCAATAAAAACCAACAAAGCTGTGCAAGTTTTTTTGAGTAGGGTATGAAAGAAAACGAGAGATGGCCCTACAATGAAAGCCAGTGAAAGGAGGGCCATTTGCTAAGCTATCATTCATGAGGTATGGGTCCCATGCCTGTACAAGCTTGCTCCCAGCTCCACACACTTGTTGCCATTGTGACACACTGGCAGAGAGAAGCCTCTGTAGTCCCGGGGATCAATTCAAACCCTGACAACACCACACTAAACCAGGGTGCCATTTGTTCAGAGGAACCCCCCGAAACCTCTCTCCCCATCTGTCAGGGGGCCTCCGAGGCACTTTGTGCTGATGTGTATGTGTGAATGTGAGTGGGTGGGAAAGGGGGTGTTAGAGAGGAGGTTAATCAAGATTTTGGTGTGGACAGGAGTGGGAGGAGGGCCTGTATGGAGAAGGAGTGTGTGTATGTGTGCACGAGAGAGTGAATGTGTGGTAGGGGAGCACGTCATTATGCTGATTTTCTTTTTTCTTTTAAGACATTAGAAGAATACTTTCTTTTGCGTTCCCTTTCCCCTCAGGCAGGCAGTCTTCTGCCACCTATGCTGCCCACTTTTATGCTGCGGCAGGGGTGGTCAGAGGAACAGAAATCTGGGAATCAGGTCAATTATGGATGGTGGCTTGCTGATAAGGGTGAAAGAAAGCGAGAAAGAAAAAGGAGTACCAGGGGAAGGAAACGAGTCCGCTGGGTTCTTTTTTTTAATCATCTGGCTGAATACTGCTGGGTCACTGCAGCAAACCTGGCCTGACCTGACCGCCTGTTTTGTGAGACCTGATGTGACGCTCCTAACTAGATCCGTTCTCATACAGACATCATCCTTGAATGCCACATGAACTTCTTCTTCTTTTTCTTTTTTTTTTTTGCATGGTAGTTCTTCCTCCAGTAGCTTCACACGCATCCATGCGCACCTGCAAATTCTCAAACCACAGCTTTGTTTTCTATTTGTGTCTGTGCCATTGACAGTGCAGAAAGGACGCAACAAAGCAGGACAACTATTTGTCCTTTACTTAATTAAGAAACCTGAAGAGTCCCTTTCAAATGCTTCGGTGCGACAAGTCGCCTCAAAGCACAACTCCTGTTCAGTTAACACATCCATGGCCCTAAAAACCAACCAGATAGTGTTTCCCGCTGACAGCAGTGTTCGATTTGGGTTCATGTTGGTTCTAGCTCACAATGGGACAAGTGCTGACCTCTGGCCTTGGTACTGACCCCCTCTCTTCCAGGGGTTAGGTGCTGAGACAGATGTGGGTAAACTTCCCCATGTGAACAAGAGAGTGGGGCCCACTTGTTAAAAGACTCTGTTTTCTCCTTGGTTTTGGAGCAAGCAAACCTTAAAGTGTAAGGTGGGTGTAATTAGGAAAGGTCTGGAGATTCAAATAACAGCATCCCAGCTGAAAGGTACAATAGATGGTACAGCCATTAGCTTAATTGGCAGCATGACTGTGTAAGGAGGTGTTTACTAATTGGCACAACTAAATACACACCTTTCTATTGAGCAGAAAAGAGGCAACATTAAAAGAATTATATGATATATATTTATAAACATATATATTCAAATATCATTCCCAGAAGCCCCAAAATAAAACTTCCAGTCCAAATGAAACTTCTGAAAGGAAATGCACCTCTTGGGTGACCCGATGCATCACAGTTTCCCTGCTTTTCTGTCATGACACCAGTAGGTGGCGCTCCAGGTCTGAGGGCTGAAAGGTGACCCATCTATTGTCTCATCACAGGCTGGATTCACTAAAATCATCACTTTGACATCAGATACTGAGACTCGGGGAAATAATACTAAACAGTTTTCACATGTGTTCATCATGTTAGAGTCTCTAGAATTCAAAACTTGTACATCTTCATTTAAAGTCTGTTGGTCTGGTGTCAGTTTGATGGATGACTGCCAACATATTTGAATATTTTAACATATATTGAATTTGATTTTCATTTAGCTGTCCATTCAGTTTAAAAGTATACTTATTACATGTTAATGTACCTCAAGACTGAGAGAAAAGTATCAAATCCTGAAACACATCAATGATGAAATTATCTGCGAGGGGTCAAAATCTCTGGCAGTCCCTTTGTTTCTATTTTATTTACACTGCTAGAATTCAGATATTTAAGTTGTATCATTTATTTATTACTTATATCTGCTTTGCTGGGTAGGCAGGTTTTTGTATAAGAAACATTCAGTAAGTAAGGAAATAACGAAATTGAATGGGTTTTTGCAGTTTGAATAAACTAAAATGTAAGATCAATAATACACATCTGGCCCATAGAATAGGCTATTAAAAGTCTAATTATCGAGCTAACTTATTGATAAAAGCACCAAATGATCATTCTTCATTCAAAATGGTTGCCTGGGTTATCACAAGCACTTTTTACATGCCACTGAAATACCAAGCCAGCACTCTGTTGGGTCCTGTCTGGTGAGGGCCGGTGAAACTAATAATTAAAAGTATCATAAGACTGGGATACCAGTTGAGAGACAATGGCTGAAAAAGGTAATAACAGACCATTTAAATCATTCCAAATGGGACAGCCTGGTTGGATTCAGGGGAGACCTTTTCTTTAGCCTTTCAGACGCAGTCCAAATATGTGAGGGGTGACAGCCCAGAGCAGCATCCCTCCCAGTGTGTCGGTGGGAGTACGAGAGTCCTTAGTGTCCTGAGTGTGAACCGCTCATTTTTTCTGTGGCCAAAGAGTCATAAATGTCTTGTTCCTATTGTGTGGGAACTCATCTTGGACATTGTCCCCGTGGTTCTGCCCACCAGTAGCCAATAAGTGGAACATGGTCTCCTATTGAGCAGCAGTCTAGCATTCCTGGCATTTCCAGTCGGCTGTCTGGCATAAGGTCGAAAGAGACACTGTCAAGCCGAGAAACCTTGTTTTGGTTCCTTTTCCTGGTGAGGAGGCTTCAGTTGTCTCCAAATTGGAATGTCATTGTCTTCAGCGTGTTTTTCAAAACCAAAACAGACTCATTTGATCTGATGCAGAGAGCAAATCGATGGCACAACTAATATCTGAAGAACGTCTGCTGCTTTGTGACTCTTTTCAGTAATATTTTCCCAAAACCTGTACAAAAAACTGAAGGGTTTATTTTGTGGTGTATCACTAAAAGTCTCTAAGTCAAATTCCACACCACTGCATTCTTGATGATTGTTTATGTCGCATAGAAGAATTATTTACATGATTTATTAAAAGAAGAGTTCAGTCAATTTGAGGAAGTACGCTGAGAGTTAAATGACAGGATCAATACCCCTCCCAATGTCCGTGAGCCAAATATAATGCCAAAGCCAAGAGTGAGGTTAGTTTTGCATGAAGACTAGAAAACAGGTAAAACAAGCCTGGCTCCATTTGAAACTCTGTTTACTTCTGGGAGGTGTTTCACCCTCACAGAACAGTCACATCGCATCCATCATCTCATCTCATTTAACTTTGTGTGAGGAAGCTAATAAGAATCCCCCCCAAAAGTTATCCTTTTCCTTAGAGCCCTACCATGGAAGAGAAATCCATCTTTGAGTCTTTTCACAATCTGAGGTTGCAAAATAAATCTGAAGGGATTATGAGCATTTCTTTTTCATAAAACTGTTCATCTGCCTTATTTAGGGATTCATTTTTGTGTAAATAACTGCATTATTTTAGCTTTTCAAGAAAATTATTTGTACATTAAACTATTTGAACAGGCCTCTCAGCTCACTACCACCGTAGTTTACCAAGCCCCTGCATATACACAAGGGATCATAAAAAGGCTGAAAATTGGTGGTCGAAAGTTCTAATATTGAAAGTTCATTCCATATGAAGCAGCACTTGAAATACCTTGATGATAACAAGAAGGCTCAAGACTGATTTCTGCCATCTACAGGAGCTAACAAGAGGTCACTGACACAACTGCCCATGCACGGCATACATAATATGATCAAATAATGTGCAAGGTCTGTTTTCAGAGTAGATTTCCTGCTGAAGGCTGCCCCTCGGTCTAATATCTTCCATCGCCAGGGTTCCTTCCTGCCTACACTGCTTCTACTCCAAATTAAATGAGGAGAGAGGAGAGAGAGGGTGCAACATCCTGGGCTGTGCTGGGGTCGGCCATGAATTACAGTCATTGAATGAATTGAGTCCCTGGAGGGCAGGAGACGGGCCTGACGCTCAGTCCTGTGCTCCGTGAAGGCATCTGCCTAATCAACACTCCAGCGGGAGTCCCCGTTTCATTATGAACTCAACAGTAATTCCCCAGGAAAGGTATCCAGGGGCATTCTTGTCTATGTCAGTATGAGTTGCTGATTGATAACTTTCACAATGTTGCAATTTTGCCTTCCACTTTTCATTAAAATGTCCTGACTATATTAACATGCTTATTTTTGTTATTTATAGTGTTGGTTTGATTTTAGAACTTAATGCTGTTGAATTTTTGAGGGATTTTTTTGTGTTTTTAAATCTGTTTTTACTGATTATCACAAGTATAACAGTACATGCTTTATAGAGCCATAGAAATACATTATAATCATAGACAAAAAAAAGGAAATTTAAGACAATGAGCAATTAAAACAGCAGGAGGAATAGTTAGGCCATTAGAGATAGATGGTAGAACAACAAAAAGAAACCACTAAAAGAAATGATGGTCTACAACCAAAACACATTCACTGACACTCACTGACTACTGCAAAGAAATGAAATAAAATACTATCAGAAGACTATAACAATTACAAGGACTACATAACTGCAAGTGACAAAATTCTTTTACTGGTTTAGTCATCTTTGACTGTGCCCCCACTACAAAGCTGGTTGTGTAGGTTGCCACTTTTTCAACAAAAATTAATATGCAGTATTCCAAAATTTTATTTAAACTCTTTAACGTGGACTCTTTTTGTTCTTTTGTCTGTATTTTGTTCCTCCAGCAAATTTGCTGCCACAGAATGAAGCCAATGCAGTAGACTTGCATTTGGTAGCCTCAACAAATCTTCCTCTTTGCTCACAAATGAAGGGAAAGTTGATGAGGGACATTAACTCTTACTTACAGTCATAAAATAAAGTGGTAAAGTGAAAACAGCATGTGCAGTGTGCTAGCCAACCCCAGGACCCAATATATTACCGCTCTGGGTTTAAAGTCTCGTTACTTGGAGATTATTAGACTTAATCTAGTAAAGAAGAGCATGAAGTTACAATCACCCTGAAGGCTTCTGAGCAACTTTTAAAAACAGTAGGGGAATTCATCCAAGCTGGCCATATGCTACCTCCTCCATGCCTTTTCTCTAGCAGGGGGAGAGGTGGGGCTCTTCCTGAAGTCAAGCCCATTCAAATGTCACCTGAGGCACTTTGCTCGCAGGTAGCACCTCAGCCAGCAGTCAGAACAGTTTCATATGATGTGAATGGGCTTGGAGGTTTGTTGATGGAGCACCGGGTCACCCATGGTGTGGAGGAGGGTGTTCTTTGCCCCAGGCTAGGTGGTGGCTGGATAGCAGTGGGGTAGTGAAGTGCAGATTGTGACCATCCAGGGAGCCCTTTGAACTGCAGGCTGCAGGTGGAATGTGCTTAGTCAGCAGGTCACTTTTTTTATCCTGCTTTAGGGGTGAGCCTGGAGAGTCAAGCTAATGCTAATTGTGCTTGATGTAGTGGTCCGTGACTGAGATTTACCAGTCACTATCACCAATCCATTGTCCACATTAAGCGTCACAACCCAGACTCTTCCTCTTTTGATCTGACAAAACATTTCACTAACCCAGCGTTCATTGGAAAATTGATTACAGGGAAGAGGAAACATCTAAAAGTGGATAAAATAATTAATTCCAATTAAAACCATGCAGCCAGGTTGTATATCTGTGCTCCAATACTAGGTATAATGTAACAGGTCCTAGTGATGCGCTTTTGCTCTGTTTTCTAGCTGAATAAAACCAGCACCATTTGATCATTCAACACAAAATTTAGGATATGTGAGCATCAAATTCTTTTCCTTTGGCAACAATTTTTGATAAGAGAATGGCAGTGAAGAAAGACTATGCTGATTGTAAGTCATTTTCTTATGTAAACCGGATCTTTTGATCTTCTGTTTTGTGATGACCTTGATCATCGTTGAGTGTTCAGTAAATCCATATAAGCTGGGAATCAAAATGAAAGGCAGCTGAGTAAATGTTAAGTGATTCATGATGTCTAATCATTTATTACTCAACAAAAATGGCCTGATGCAGAGAAAAATGTCGGAGAGGTTTGATACTAGATCAGGTAGAATGTGCCTGTACAGTTCAAAACTAAAAGATAATTTCTTCTAAATGTTTTTTAAGCATCATTAAAATATGTTCCCAGTGGAAATGATTTTAGAGAATTAACATTTTGTCAAAAAATCCTTGTGTGGTTGGGTGATTTTTGGCGCTTCCTTCGCATATTTTTTCCTATTTTTTTTTTTTGCAGTTAATCAACAGTGTTTATGATCCTGCGTTGAATCAACGCCGTACCTCCGCCGTTGTCGTGACGCCGTCGTGAACCTTTCGAACTTCTCCGTCACTCCATGTCGTCGCGGTGCAGTTCACCACCAGAGCGGTAGGAGGCTGCGCTCCTTTCCTGAATGGTTATCGTCGTCTCTAATTGATTATTTCTTTAGCTTCCGACTTTTCCGGTCACAGTGAACAATAGCGACCGAAAGAGAGAATCTTGCTGGAGTTGGAGTTGCTGCATGTCGAAGAAAGTATCCTTACAACATCTACATCGCAACAGAAGAAGAAGAATCTGGAGATGCGGAACCGGAAATGCGTTGCTACCAAGCAAACAAATCACAGCCCTCTCGGTCTGCGTCGCCTCGACTCGTAGTTAAATTTTTTTGGGAGGTGCACGTCAGGCTACGGCGTTGATTTAACGTAGGACCATAAACCAGGCTTAACATTGTTCCAAAAGACAGACAGGGTCGGTGCGTAGGTCAGCAGAATCTAAATCTCCAACATAAAAAAAATTATAACCAAGTCACAATGTATATAATGCGAAGAGTAAATGAAAGGCTTTTATTTAGATAATACGACATCAAATAGACTGAATGTAGTCTGAATGCATGGAGCCACTGGAGATAGGGGCCTTGCCAGTCATCCAAGACCATCTGACCACAGGAGCTCCAGATGATCTGGGAATTACACCGCAGCATATCTCAGCATCACCCCAAACAACAGTGAGTAAAGAGTAAATAGTAATTCACAGCAAACCACCCTCACCCTACAACTGATTTGTTATTAAGATGAAAATCAGTATCTGATGAGATCCTGGATTTGCATATGGTGGCTAGACTTCAAAGCAAGCGTACACAGAAGGCAGGCTACTCATTTCCATAATTGTTTTAGAGACTGTTTCTAGTAATAACCACCAAAAGAAAGAGCTATAAACTCTTTGTCGGACTTTTATGAGAGGAAATTGGTAAAGTGGTTCCTGGCAGAGGAGAGTGGAAAAGAAAGAGGAGACCCTCTGCTAAATGAACAATTAGACGTCTTAAGATTGATAAACTGAAGGCTGGTGGTGCATATGTTCTGTATATGTGATGGCGCTCTGTACTGTATATTGTGCTGCAGCAGGACTGTCCCCGCGGCGGGTCACACTGCTGCTATAGATAAAGGCTCGGTCCCAGCGGTCCCCAGCCTCCAGGTGGGCACTGCTAATGAGCTCGAGTCGTAGCTCCAGCCTGGGCCTCTTCTTCCCAGGGTTGAAGGGGGCCACAGTGGGGGCAGGGGGGGTCTGCTGGCTGGGTCAGCACCAGGCAGGGGGCAAAGGATGGGACAAGAAAAAGAACCACAAGAGGGAGAGCTGAAAATCACACTTTTCAGACCTTATTAATGGTGAGTTTGTATATGAGTGTGGGAAGATTGAGTGTGAGGGCCCTGTAAGCAAAAAGGTTGTGCCACATGGTGCATCAAGAAACAGAAGTCCATTTTGTGCTCTTTGATCTGTGTTTATTGTAATTGACTACACAGTGGTCCGCTTGTTTCTATTCCCGTTGAATGGGCCAGGCGGTAGGTTCCCTTTGCCTTTACAGTGTGAGATATTCCAGAGTAAACAGCTTCTCCTTCAACCACGATGTGATAGACTTGAAAAGAAAATGCAGTGACTAATGGGAGCTTTTGTTTCTGGGGCTTTTGAAGTGATTGATACATAGTGTTTTCAAAGACACAAATCGTCTCCTCTGCAATGTTTGGCCCAAAATAAAAGTTTAAGGGAGGGTACGTGCTGTGAAGTGTGTGAATCTCCACATCAGAGGGAAGAGGTGTTTGGGGTTTACAGATGACTTTGATGATGGGATGATGTTGGAGTTGACCACAGACATGGAAACGCTGTAAGCCCTCAGTTCAACCATTGTGTATCCCGGTCATGGTTCTAATCAGATGATTTTAACCATGACCAGTATTAACAGTGGTTTTCTTTGCCATTCCACTCAGGATATAAAAGAATCCCAGCAACTTACCCTGCTAGTCCATGTCCTTTGTTTTACCTCTGGCCTTGTGCAGGAATGTGCTGAGCTCAGCTCCAGCAAGAAAACTGTGGCATAAAGGATTGAGTTAAGTATCGTTAGTCCACCAGCCTCTTTCAAAGTCAGCCTCTCTTTCTTTCAGAGTGGTGGAAAATGATCTGGCTGAGTGTCTTTTTCACTGTAAAGTCTGAAAACTGCATGACTCCTTGAGAAAGGTGTAAAGGTAAAAGTTTAAAAACTTAAAAAGCTTAAAACGAGGTTTAAATTGTGCACCTCCGCAAGAGCCAGGGGATTTAGGGCTCCGTCTTCCTTCGCTTCACACCTGTGTGAAGCGAAGGAAGTCTCTATACGTATAAGTCTTTATACGTCAGATACAATTCAATTACAGCCATGGCAGTCATTGCTGACCTCTTCCTCTTTGGCCTGTCACCTTGTTCCTGAGAATATGCACCCAAGAAATAGAAAAGATTATGTCTTTTTTTGAGGTTCTCTAACCTCCTTCGTGGAAATAAAAAGAATTGGTTTTACTGGGGCACCACTTCTGCACATGTTGGATCTCCTGCCGTGCTGGTCAGTCAAACTGAAATGGCCCTGCTTCATGGGTTCACATCAATGCCATAAAGGAGTCTTTGTCACCCGTGAGCGGGGTCATCTCTCTCTTCCACTGGCCAATAAATGTTCGCTTTCTACACTTTTCTTATGATTTCGTTTAGCTCACAGACCCCAAACAAAAGTGTATAGACTGAGTGGAAGAATAAAAGATTGATTTGCATTGATTTCGCTCCTCCACAAAAGGAGTCATTTTTTTTGCCCAGAACCAGAAAGCAAAGCATTTTTTCAACCAACAAAATTGAACAAAAAGATTAACAGCACCTTTTAATATGGTTATCAAGGAGGGAAATCTCAAAATTGGTGCATTGTGTTTTATTAAACTGAGCAATTTTCCACTTGGTAGATTGACTGTGACTTTTGTGTGGAATTTATGCTTTTCATCACAAATTGAGAAAAAAAACAAAAACAAAGCAACAACAACAACAACAACAACAACAACAAAAACCCATCAAGCTGAATTTTAAAATTATGCCAGTGCAGGTTTGGAGAGTTTCCTTACAGATCAAAACTGATTGATGAGCCAGCATGTTAATTCAGCAACAAATGTGCCCTTTTCTGCTCTGTGTTGGACTGTTTGACTTATTCAACAGCATTCAAAAGCACCACAGCCTGTGAAAAATCCTGTTCTCCTTTTACATGTGTTTGGTTTGGCTGGATTGGATTAGGCACAAGCTCAGGCTGAACCAAAGTAGGAAAATAAGCTGAATTACTGCCTAATTTTCTGTGTATATATTGGTTATTTAATTTAAGGAAAGGCTTTTTAGATTGTATTGACCATAACACGTTGTTTAACTTAATGTTGTTTGAACAAAACAATATAAAAAGAAGTTGATTTCAACAAAATAAAAACCAAACCACAAAATATGGATGGAGCGTTTCTATTGCGTGTAATAACATCAGCAACTGTAACAGAAAAAACACTTTTTGTGCCTTGTTGTAATGTTGGTCCTTGTTATGATTATAACTTATAGCATAACTGTAAAATCTGTTGTATGACATGTGCCAGTAAAAAACAGGACAAATCAGGAAAATATGTATGTTGTCACTTAAGCAGCATTCCTTTGACACTAAGTTGATTTCTAGATTTTGTTCGCCGTCCACGTTTGATCCTTTGTCTTTGCAGTGCCCACCCTCTGTTTTAAGTCCAAGAGCTTCTATGCAGCAGGATGAAGGGGGCTGCCAGTAACATGGAGTGCAATCTTGTTCAAGAGTGCCCAAGAGGGCCATATCTGTCATAGCACATTCCACTGTTGAGCTATGATATGAATGAAGTGCTGTGGTGTGTCCAAGCTGCAAGTGTGGAGCTCAAAGGGCTGCTGAAATGCTGTAATGTAATTATGTGGACAGTCTCTCAGATCCATTAGCTTGAAATGGTTCCACAGCCCCCATTCAGTCAGTGTGCTGCCATGTCTCGAGGGGGGGGGGCTCTGAAGTCATCTGAAAAGACCTCCTCTGTACTCATTGTGCTCATTGTCTTTATAAGCCTGTTATTAGTGGGGAATCAAGTTACGACACACCAGTGAAGAGAAGTTGAGAGATTTTACAGTTACAGGTGGGGGGTATACCCTTAACTGGGCATCTGGGCCGATTCATCAAATCAATTTCAAAGAAAAGGAATTGTTTTCACTGTTGGATCGAACACATACCAAACTTTTGTCTCTTTTTATGACTCACTCCAATTACTGACTGTGAGTTCTTTATCGAAAAGTACAAAGTTATGATTGATGTATAACTGCACAGTTATGTTACTAGTGTTACCACATTATTTTTGATGATCTGAATTATTGTCCTGACTACATGACCATATGGTTTCATTATGTGGAATATTCACTTCACTACTACATATTATTCTCAGAAATCAAATTTGCTTAGATATTATATAATATAAATAATGCTCATAATATTATGAACATTAGTTTCTTGCCATGTGACAAAAACACATTTTTGTATTTTAATATAAAAAATATAGTCTTTATGGGAGAAAACATGCTCACTGTATCATGTCTTTTCATATGACAGAGGAAATTAACCAATAAAATAGACTATTTAATTTAAATCAACTAAGCTAACTATTGTTTTTTCCTTTAAAACCACTTTGTATAACAGGCATAGCTTTTACAATGTAAACAATAATGTCTAGATAAAAGTAGAGATTGCATTAGCCTTGTAGTTTACAAAACATCCCTTAAAACATTTATTTAGGAATCAAATTAAAGGTTCCAGCAATTTCCAAAATTTGATTTAGTGCTTTGTGTTTACCTAATCTCTGGCATTCACACAGACACCAGTGGAAATGTCCAAATGCGTCACTGCACAACTTTAAAGGCCTTCCCATGTATTCCAGTCTAGTGACCCATTCTAAATAACCTATATCACTGGGGAACGGTGGTTTATAAAGGAGTCCATTGGGACCTCTGCTGAAAGGGTTTTTTTGGGTGGAAGCCTGGATGAAAAGTGCAAAGAGGAGGATAAAGAAAAAGTATAGGAGATGTCAGGACGCCTTTGGAAGGAAAACAAACTGCAGAGACCAATGTGAGTTGACTTAATCTGATTAGACTAACCTCATCAACAGCCCACTTAAAAGGGAGAAGAAAGCCTTGAATTGGGGCGAGAAGCAAGAGAAAAGGGTCTCTCACTGTTCAGAAAGCCAAAGAGGCTCTGTGAATACATCACATTGTACTGGACATGCTGGTCTGCAGATGGCAAAATGACAACAAGCTGCTTGAAAAGTGAGGCAAATATAATTGATCTCAGGGTTTTTTTCCCTGCAGGTATGAAAACAGCCAAGGGAGTAATGAGATTAAGCGAGAATAAAGTGAAAGTCCATGAAAAATTCCACTTTCCCTCACATTAATGGTGCAAACATGCAGCTTTGAAGCCTTTGACTGAATGCATCCACCCCCGTAATGCCAAGAGAAAAATTTCCAAATTCATATTAATTTATTCAAATTCTGACCTCTTATAAAGCTCCCCGCAGTCCTGGTAATACATCAAACACAGAATAGTTGAACGGGAAAATAGCTGTTTTAATACCAGCACAATTGATGGCTGTAAAAAAAATAAAAAAATTCATACATTTGGCCACTCCCAAATTTAAGAAATCCCTGGCAACAAAACGCATGAAATATCTTAGACCAGCAGGGTGAAATCCTTTCAGATCGTTTGCCAGTGTCTGTGAGGAAAAAAGCACATATTTTCACACAAATATTTGTCAACCTTAATGCTTCAATATTTGGTTTAATTAGACTCCATAATGAAGAATCAACCCTGTGTTTCTGGTGTTCTGTAAATCCCTCTACTTAAAGTGGGAGGTGAATGCAACAGCCACAGGTGTCCTTTCACTCATAAGCTTAGATCTGCTGCTGTTGGGAATCTGGCTTTGCTTGTTTCACAAACGTCACAGCACTAACTGGTACTAACGGGACCTTTGAAGTCCTGCTATCATCTCCGATGCGGAAACTTGCCATCAGATGATTGTGTCCTGATCATCATCATGAATCTGTGTTCACTTTGTCACCAGTGGTGGAGAAAGTCTTTGGCTGCTTTACTTCATGTAGAAGTTGTAATTCCATGCTGAAGAGTAAAAGCTCTGCATTAAACACATAACTTCAATAAAACTACAAAAGTATTAAGTTTTTATCAGAGGGAGACTTTTACTTCTACACACAACAATTTTACTTTGTGGTATAATTTTATGATATGGAAATTATGGTGCATGTCAAATTATAACTTGACCTCAATAAGTGACTTTGCTATATTAAAGCTTCCAGCGAGGACACTGCAGTTATGTCATCTGTGTATTTGTTGGTAATTTGTGTTTTACATCCCACAATAACAAATGAATACACAAAGGGTATTTCACAGGCTTATACAATCATTCTTTGTCTTAGTCTTAGTATCTTTAAACTTAACTTGTTTTAGGCTGATGAATTAATTTGAAAAATAGCAATAGATTCATATCTCCCAATCACAACTTTTATTTTGAAAATGAAGAGAACTGTAAAGTAATAACTAGTGCAGTGAAAATATTTACTTCTGTGTATAGTCAAACAAAATGGAAATACTCAAATCAAATCCAAGAACCTAACATTTGGACTTAAATACGGTGCCTGACATAAAAAAAAGCATCCAATAAAAAATCTTGCAGACACCCAATTTACAGCTTTTCATAGAGCTTAAAGGACCAAACTAAGTTTCCACTGGTCTTTTTTTGCACCCTGTTTTGTAACTTTTCAGTTTTTCCTTAATAAAAGTAAAAAAAATCTGACACAAAGTAAGAGCCACCCATACAGACATTGTGACTGTTCAGTGTTCAGGGATTCATCATGGTAAACACATCTACCAGCACTTGATTAGGGAGTGTGTATAAAGGGATTGCCTGGTCGACATCACCTAATACAGATATAATTGACTCTCCTTCTGCATTCTGCACATGGATTTGGAGAAGTGCACAGGCTCATTGTACAACAACAAATTAAGCGGGGAGCAGTCAAAAGGAGCTGCTGAGCATTCACCAGTTCTGGACAACAGACTACTGAACTCTGCTAAATCTGCAAACACAGCTTCTCCCTCCTTTGGGCCCTTTCATCTCCTCCCGCAGACCTCCACCTCATAAAGCTAAGTCAAAAAGCAAGTACCTTTGGCTCTTGTCTGGTGAATGTTGATCATCCCTTAAAAACAGCAGTGATTTCTGTTCTCTGTTCTCTACATTCCTCAGGTCGGCCATGTCGGCAAAAGCTTTAATAATGCTTTAATGATGGAGTCTCTCGAAAAGTTTCTTTCAGTTGAAGGGGAATTCTTGTTCTCTTTGTTGTCTGAGCCCTGATCTTTGAAATGCAGAATGACGAGGGGAATTATTTGATGATAGAATTTGAAATAGTGAGGGTTGTCAGACTTTGTTGTTCTGACTTCAGATCAGGTTCAACAGGTGCTGTCCCACCTACGTGGAATTATTCAACCAAAATCCCATTGACTCCACTGCTGCCAGGAACTGTTGTGTTATCTTGGTGAAGCTCTGTAGAATTAGATCTGCATCATTTGGACCAATCCAAAAGCAAATAAAAGTGATCTGAGCCCAAGCACACACAGCTGGCTCTTAAGACTCTGAGGCCTGGGTAAACAAATATCCAGCATGCCAGAGGACAGCTCACCCATGGGGGGGACATGAGCCACTGAACAATGACTGATACTCCTCTTGAGACTGGGATGAAGAAGGGTTTAGCAAAACTTTATTACATCTGGTGTGGTTCAATAGACTACCGGCCAAAAGAGGATCACAGACTTTGTCATCAGTTTTACGATTACTATGACATCTATGTCTCCTTAGACTTTGTAATGCACCTTTTGTTGCAGCACAGACACTGATTTGACATGGAAATCTGCTGGTTCCTCACAGTATTCTAATTTATTGGCACAGGGGCAGATTTGTGAAGACCAACCAGTAACTGTCACACCATCTGCAGCTTGGAAACTTGAAGATATTGCTTTAATTCCTTTTCTGTTAAATAAAGAAGTTTGTGTACATATACTAAACTTCAAAGCAAGCTTTTTGTTGTATTCTAAAGTGTGGATGTTATATTTAGCTTTTTCCTGCTTTCCAGGATGTTGCTTGTTCTAAATAATTGCATTACTGTAACTGGCATAAAATTGCTGGCTAAATAAACCACAGTTAACATCATGTCTGCTTTTATTTCTGTCAAAGTTAGAAAACTGGTAATACAGTTACAAAGGACCCAAAAGATCAGTAGCTTAAAATCATAAAAACACATTAAGAAGATTTATATTATTTCTAACACTACTTGCAACATCTTATTTGTGTGCACATATATAAGATACACTCATGCACATCATGTATAGGCAGTTCCAACACATACACATCAAAATCCTGTCTATTTGGTATCTAACATAACAGTGATAATAAGAATATATATAATACATATATGTGTTTATGCAAGTATATTTGTGAACTAAGCACATGCTTAAGAATAATTTCATATTCTACATTCTATCTATTCTATATTCTACATATTCTTTTATTAACTTTGTTAATGTGACAGATCTTTTTGTGTGTAACTAAATAGAATACACAGGATAAACAATATTCACATTAGAACTCAAATATATTTGACAGAATAGGTTTAGCATTATTCTTGCCTCTGTACGAGGTCTCTCTTTAGTTTTGATGAGGGATATGCCACCTTGTGGCCATTTAAATAAAGTGAGCACTAAAAAGGGCTTTTCCTTGACTTCTACAAAGGATTAAAGTGGTCTCCTTTATAGACCACGTCAAAAACAAAAGATTGGCACGTGAAGTGTTTCAGCATTCACAAATAAATAAATAAATAAATAAATAAATGCAGTAAATAAGGCAAGTGTCTGCAGAGCAGAGAAGATCATGACTTTTCCTGTAAAGCATGAATAAGAGTAGGATTCTTCAACAAGTGACGCTGGCTTTCCCTCGGGCAGGTAGGCTTCACTCACATGACCTAAAAAAGCTCAGAAGGTGAGAAGATTTACTTGGTTAAATGACCGAGACGCATCAGGTTGGTAAACCGAAAACCATTCACTAGATGGCGCTCTTCTCCTTCAAACTCAGCCGCATCATGTTTCCGACAGGCACGCACAAAAGATCAGTTTGTGCTGTGATCAAATGTTGGAGAAACTGGTTCCGATGTTTTCATGATTACACGTGGATGTCTGTCTGCTCTCAGAATCACATCCCATGGACACAAAAGCCTCATCAAAAGCTGATACTACTGCAATCGTTGTTGGGTTTTTATTATTATAATTATTATTATTTTGTTATCGACTAATTTATCTAGAAAAACAATAATGATTGTAACTCTGGAAATAATTATTTCTCAATAGTCCATCACATTATCACAGAATGGTACAACTTTTTCATGATAGAACCTCAGACACTGCGAGGCGGTCCGTCCTTTTGCATTGTGGTTAAACACAATGCTTCCAGACGCTGTTCGCTCCTTCGTCTTCGGGCTGTAATCTGCGCGTTTTGGCACGTGCTCTGCGCAGACCGGGGAGACTGTGCGCGGTCGGCACACGGACAGATGTTGCGAGCCTCCTGCTCCTGCTTTGAGCGGCTCCCGCGCCGGGATGATTGACACGGAGCTGTCGGCGCAGCCAATCAGAGAGCGCGCTGCTGATTTGCATACAGCGGCCGCCCGCCATTGGTCCGCTGCGCGCCGCTGCAAACCGCCTCGCGTGCCATTACAGATGTCCTCTCTTTGGAGGCGCGAGATGAGCCTTAAAAATAGATTAGATGTGGGCTATTTGTTTTCATGCTAAGACAAGAAAATGTTGGTGCTTCGAATAAATAAACACCGCTGTTATTAGTCACAGCGGGGAGATATATTCAAATATTCACACCAAAAATAACAAATTCTCTTATCTGATGCTGCCAGGCAAGGGTTTAGTTTAATAATTAGATTTATAAAGAACTAGGTTTATAAAGCTAGCTTTTAAAATATAGTACAATATGTCAGTGAGCAGCGCTGTAAATAAATGAGAAAACTTTATAAGTGCGGACTCTACATTCCTCCAGTAGCTGCACACAAACAGACCGAACAGGGCAACGTTTTAACGAGCACGGAGTGAAGTTGAAGCAAACATGGCCCCCCTCCTTATCACTTCACAGCCCTGCCCGGCCGCTGCTGCTCGCTCCTCTTTGTTGTTTGTCCCTGCAGGGCTGATTGAGCAGCGCGTGACTGACGGCCCGCGGGGACGTCGTCCAATCAGCGCTCTGCCCCGCGTCCAATGGGTGAGCCCTCGCTCCGATTGGCCGAGGCGAGTGTGGGAAAGAATGCAGAGAGGGTTTCACACGAACTGGAAGCACGCGAGCCGTCTATAAATACTCGAGCGGCGTGTGTCGGCGCAGCAGCGGAGATTCAGCAGCGCCACGCGGACACACGCTCCCGCGCTCAAGTGACAGCTCAGTGACAACAAACCGATCGGCGGACCCGTACCGCCTGATCATCATCTTCAGCAGCTCACTAAGGCTTTCATTCACGTTTGTTTTTGTTGTGCAAAGATCGTATTTTCTCGACGCTTTTAAAAAAAAGGGGATTTACTTTACTTCTTGAAGATATTTTCGCCCTCTGATTTTATCAACAATGCCAGCTGACACTATGGAAAAGCAGACGGCATCCCCTATTGCCGGTGCCCCTGCAAATGGATCACACACACCGGACAAACCGAAAAATGCCAGCGAGCATAGAAAAGTAAGGATTGTTTTTTTGTGTTGTTTTTCTTTTTCTTTTTTTTTTTTTGTTATTTCAAAACCGGAAGTTTCAAATCAGAGTTTGCCATACAGGACATTCAGATTGCAAGTTGACATCTGTGGTTGGTGATCGAGAAATTAAAGTAGAAATGTTTATTCTTTGCAGTCATCCAAACCGATCATGGAAAAACGCCGGAGAGCGAGAATTAACGAAAGCCTCGGGCAGCTCAAGACACTCATCCTGGACGCTCTTAAAAAAGATGTAAGTTAAGACCCATCCTGGTGCTTCTGATACAAATGACCACATATGATTATTGTCTTTGACTGCACACTCATCTTCTCTTTATTTATCACAGAGCTCCAGACACTCCAAGCTGGAAAAAGCAGACATCCTGGAGATGACAGTGAAGCACTTGAGGAACCTGCAGCGTGTTCAAATGAGCGGTAAGGATATAATCTTACAAAATGTGCCAAAATAAACCAACCTAAAACAACTTCATGAAATCACTGAGAAGAAGCTGAGGGAGCCAAGAAGCTCCAAAGACTAATGTCCCTCCTCGGGTTCTCCCCCCAGCAGCACTCTCTGCAGATGCCACCGTCCTGAGTAAATACAGAGCCGGATTCAACGAGTGCATGAATGAGGTGACCCGCTTCCTGTCCACCTCAGAGGGGGTGAACACGGAGGTGAGGTCCAGGCTCCTCAGCCACCTGTCCAGCTGCATGAGCCAGATGATGTCGGCCAACTACCTGCAACAGGCCCCGTCCCAGCCGGCCCACCTGGCCCAGCCCCTCCATGTACAGCTCCCCTCCACCCTGCCCATCAGTGGGGCCGCCATGAGCTCCAAGCTCAGCCCCTCCGAGGCCGTGTCCCCGAAGGTGTTCGGCGGCTTCCAACTGGTGCCTGCCACCGATGGACAGTTCGCTTTCCTGATCCCCAACCCGGCCTTCGCCTCGGCCACGGCTCCCGTCATCCCCCTCTACACGAATGCTGGAGTGCCCGTCGCGGTCAACGCCAGTCCGGTGCACGGCAGCTCGGCACCGACCGCGGCCTCTCCGGTCCACGGCATGACCTCCTTCTCCGGGGGCTCCCAGGCGGTCAGTCCGGTGGGGGTCAGCACCGGCTCGGAGAGCAGCGAGCCCGTGTGGCGGCCCTGGTAGCTTGAAGGACAATGGACGAGAGAGACTCCAATAAAACCCGGTTTGCATTAATTTCTCCAGATTAGACATTTAACTGACTGCACACACAAACTGTTGCTGGGCTCGAACCTGTGATTTTTCCCACTATGGACCGGTAACTCTAACCACCCCCAGTCTAGTTCTGGTTGTTTCGTTTTATGGAACAGGGGGGTAATCATGGCACATGGTTTTTATAATTTATTGTCCGATTCCAACATTTGGATGTCGGTGATAAACTCGCTGTAAATGCAGAAGAATTATAGGAAACTTTTGTAATGAAGTACTTTTTATGAAAAGGTTTTTAGTTTTGTACAGAGTTGTTATGTATTGTTATACCAAAGCTGTGTTTTATATTCTGTTGGTTTGTGTTGAAAAGAAAAACTAAAGTTGGGTGATGGCCCATTGTTTGAATAAATGACTTTGCAGAAATGAATGTCTTGGCCACATCCTGTCTCTAACACTTCCATGATGCTTTTCTGTGCAGTCTTAAAAGTCATCCTTAAAAGCCACTTTAAAAAATTGTTAAGATGGAAAATACAACTTATATAGACGCCAAGCAGCTCTGTTTATGAGCCTAATATCAACTCCAGTTATCTGTGAATCTGCCAGGTTGTAAGTGGCCACCTTGTCACCAGTTTGGCGGGAGCTCTTTACATCTGGCTCTTTGGAGAATAGCTGAGGGGACAATGGGGGTGTATTTTTCTATTGCTATAAAGGTAATTAAAAGTTTGAAAAGGGTCTCATCCTGTATGCAGCGGGAGCTTTAAGAAGTCTAAAACCCCATTCATGAGCCTGGGAAATGCGCTCAGGGGTTAATGTCACTAACAGATTGCCTCAGTGAAAGGAGAATATGGAAGGATCCTCCGATCCTTTTGTGTGTCAATTGTTCAATTCCACTCCCAGTGGGCCTTCACCTCAATAAAGGAGAAAACGAGGGAACTTTGATGGAACCTGATGGAAGTCAGCTGGATGGAGGAAACTTTGACAGGTTATTGAACATTAACGTTTGATTGTTATTAACACTGACACATTCATTTCAACTGACCTGCTTGTCAGTCTGTGGCGCACCTCTGACCAGGTTTCCCGTCACAGCCTCACGCCCTCCTCTGTGTATTAAAGCCCCCCGTTTGTCCCTGGGTGTAAACCTATCTTCCTCCGGTGTGTGGGTGCAGAGCTGAGGGCAGTGTCTCCGTGTCGGGCGGCGTGGCGCTGGCCATGTGTCAGCCACTTGCAGTCGGTGGGCCCCTCTCCTCCGGGTTGGGTTACAGCCCGGTGACCGCCGGTCAAAGCCCCTCAACATTTAATACTCCACTGGTGCGGTGCGGGGTGCGCAGGGCTGGCTCAGGACAAAAGTAAGGTGGCGTTTGAAATATTTCCTAAGCCAGCAGGCAATCAGCACAGAGCATGTGAACAAGCTGAAAGCACTTCAATCCAAAATAATAGTGATGTTGTCTAATGAATGAATAATTCAAATGATAAGTCTGAAAAAAATAGTAGAGGGCTATTATAAAAGTGGCCAAATAAGAAGCCAATTTTATGAAACACCCTTTATCTCATAAAAAACACATTCGTGATTAAATAATCTAAAAAAAACAACAATTTTTCTTCTCTGCCACTTGGCCTACGTGACTGATAGTGCGTCTTAGCCCTGATAACTGCACAGTTCCTGATATTCATCTTTCAATTACAGTTGAACTAACTTGCTAATTCTTGTAGTTGCGTTCTCACATTGACCCTGCTGGGTGCCCTGCAGATGTCACGTCGGTAAAGGGCTCAGTGAAAACCCCGGCCTCCTTCTGTAAGGATGCATACTGAAACACCAGTTGGCACCGTGTGTGGGTTCTGCGGTTGTTCCTCTGCTGTCTCTCTGTCTGAGTTAAGAGTTCAGAGGTGCCTTTGTGGAGCTGAGGTCGTGAGAACCGAGCGAACTAGTCTGCCTGCGGCCGGGCACCGCGCCAGTCAGTAAATCCCCGCTGGCCTGCCAGGTCGTGCAGCCGCTCTGCGGAGGTGAGGAGGCAAACACACAAACGCGTGGCCGCCCAGAAGCAGATCCTGGTCTGGGGGGGGGGTCGGATCCAGCACTGACAAAATAAGTTCAACCTATTTCGTAGTCATATTCTGGCTCTTATTGCCCTGAGAGAATGTTGAAAAGCACCATCTGAACAGAAGATGCCTCCGAGACAGACCGAAAGATAAGAAAGCACATTATTAGAAATAAGGGGAATAACAGGAATAATGGTACAGGGCAGAACACAGGAAGCCAGATGTGGTCCAATTGAACGCTTCTGTTCTGCAAAGATTTAAAAACTTCGATCAACACTATGAGAGCAGACGGGCGGGAAGCGCTCTCTGGCGATGAAAAGGATTCCTCCAGAGGGCTGAATGTCCCTCGGGGATCGGTGCCATCGTGTCCCCCGGGAGAAGTCGCCATTGAATGGGGCCGAGGTCATCAGAGGAGCCACAAATTATCATTCTCATTAGCGACTGAATGGAGGAACGCGCGCACAACGTTGCCGCCAAACTTCAACACCAAAGCTCCCTCCAAAAATTCAGGATAACATTCGGCTCACTTCTTTTTCTATGCAATTTCTTCCACAACCAGTTAGACTACAGTGAGTGCTGCATGTTTTATGAAGGATCGTAACACATCACTCCCTCTTACACATTTTAAATTAATACATAAATTAAATCAATACATATACATGTGCCCCATCCCTGCCCATTCACCTTAACTGAAACAAGAAAGTCAGACGAGCGAACCTGCCAGGTTTTGTCTTTGTCACTCTCTCATGTCTTAAGGTAAGGATTGTTTGAGATTTTAGGCTGCAGATCAAAAGTAAAAAAGATTAAAGAACTCCATTACTTATTATACACAATGTTATACTCAATTTTAAACCTGTATGAAGCACTGTTAACTAATCCTCACTGGATGGGAGCTGAACCCCCCCCCCCCCCCACACACACACACACACACCCATATTTTACAGAATATCCTACATTAGTAGGGAGATCAACTGCATCATTTTTTTATTTAAGCAGCTGATAACCTCTAGAAAAAATAGCCTCTTTCCTCAAACTCTGAGACCTGTTTGCTGAATGAATAGGCGGCCCTGTTTCTCCAGGGGGTGGATTGTTTGAGAGCTCCACTGCTCACACTTTCCCAAGGTTGACAGGCTATATTTGCCTCTCAAACTGAAGACGCTGCAAGCTACAAGGACATAAGGAAATGTTCTGCATGCTTTGGCTGCAGGTTGTGCTAAAGGGAAAGGCAGGGCTGGGAGAGGTATGAGCTATGAAGTGTGTCTCTGTGCCAATCTGTGTGTGTACTGGACACTCCTCATTGCACCTGTTTCCTTGAAAATCTCACAGAGTAATAGGGAGAGGAAGATATGGATGAATAGACCGACAGACAGGCCACAGGAGGTGGGAACATGATAAAAAGAAGATGTTGAAACAACAGGAAAGTTCAAAATGATTCCCTCGAGTGTGTGATCCAACAATGACACCTTTGTAGTGTGTTATGAAGGGCGTTGGGGCAAATGATTAAGATGGAGATTAAATAAGCAGTCTCTGGACTTAATTATTTTCTTTTTTTGTGTCCGCTCACCTTTGACCCCCTGACACCTTATTAACAGGTGCTCACCTTATATTTTAGCTACACTCAGCTTCCTCATCTCACTCCTAGCTCTTTTTTGGCTCCCTCCACGCTTCCATCCTGTGTTGGTATTTATAGCAAGAGGCCACTTATCCCTGGGACTGGGTGTGAAATGTTGGGTGTGTGCAGACGGAGGAGGCAGGGGTGGCAGACGCAAGGGGAAGTGTCAGGCCTGATCAAGTATCACAGGGTCCGGGTGCCGCGTTGATCCTCACTGCTTGTCTACAGAGCGTATATCTGAGACCAGCTTTGGCTTTTCAGCAGCTTCTACAGTTTCAAGGCATGAGGTCTGTGCATCACAATCTCTGCAACTGGTGCAGATTCCTGTAGAGAAAGTAAAAGGTCCTCTTGACAGAGCTAGAGATCAACCTCTTTGGCCTTGAAGGAGCCTCTCCCTTAAATATGGACACATTTTATTTATGTTTTATCTCCTGAGTGGTCATCTTAGTCTTTCCCCTGCCGCTTTGGCAGCTGTTCATCTATTTTAGCTCTGGTTCAGAGTTCAGCAGCAGTCGTATCAGAGGTTAACATTTACCTAACTGTGTATAGCTAAATGTGTTTACTTTTGGACCAAACAAATTGCTTTGTGTTAAACAAAATACTACACTAATGTTATGTCACGAACATGGACATGTTCTGCTGGAGTATGTGTGTGTCAAAAATTGATACAGTTGATCTCCCTACTAATGTAAGATATTCTGTAAAATATGCATGTTTGTGTGTGTGTCTGACTCATCCACATCTTGTCTCACCACATGCCCAGACTTGTCCCCAATTTGACACTTGAGAAACTCACACCCTGATCTGTCTTGTATGTGTTTTCAAGATGCCACAGTCTGTTGTTTATGTGTGAGTGTTTCTCATCCTGTTCCTCCCCCTCTCCAGTCCTTCTATGTGTTTGTGTGCATGATAAAACAGTATACAGATTTGCATTGTGTGGTTGGATGGCAGTGTGAGAAAAAGCATTTGGCCTGTTTCTCTAGTGGATCCTAGAAGATGAATAGAATAAATGTTACTCTGCCACCAATTTCTTTTTAGAAAAGAGGCATATCGAGGTAAGAAATTTTCAAACTTCTATGTGTCTTATTTAAAATGGATATTTTGACTTTTCATAGTTGGCAAGTGCAATAAATAACTCTATTAAAGACATAGTTCCCCTTTTCCACTCCAATGAGCCATGCAAGTCAGCAGATACACTCAATATCAGAGTCTTGTATCTGATCAATCTAACTGGCATGCGGCCATTTTTATTAGTTACATCTGTGTGTGTGTACTGCTTTGTCACGTCAGAAAGCCTGCTCTTTTCTTACAAACTACACATTATTTAAGGACACATCATTCATTGCAGCACTGTCCGGGTTTTCATCTATCTGTGTAATTATATACTCAGTGAAACTTGTGTAGTATTTTATACAGTCTCTGTGTGTAACTTTTTACATTTGTCATTTGTGACAAGCAGCTGCGGTAGAAAGCCATGTTTCTTGAATACAGTGTACAATTTTTATAGAGATAATAATTTTTCATTTGTTTGTTAGAAAGCATTATCATTTCATTATCATTATCATTTAAACTGCCATTTGTATTTCCTGCTGCAAAGACACTTTCCACATACTTTGATGAGTAAAATGACCCGCCAAAAATGTCCCCACTTTTAGCTGTGATTTAAATATAGGCTAAAAAGAATAGGTAATAATAAAAAGCAGAGGACTTTTAACACAACTCTAACTATTACAGAAAATAGAGCAGAGGACAGTGTTAAAACCATGTCTGAAATCGGAAACAGTAGCTATGGCAGAAAATGCTTCGTCTTCTTCTTCTTCTTCTTTCTTTTAGAGAGAGATGGTTGGAAGAAAGGAAAAGGAAAGGAAAAAAAGAGGTTGAACAAGTTGTCTAACTGTGCTCGTGAACTGGACTTTAGAATGCTTCAAAGATAGTAAGTTACCACCGCTCCACCTTGGAAGCCATTTAATCGGATCAAACATGCTTTTATATCTGTGAACTGAGGCCAGCAGTGAAATTATGGAGAATCTGTACCAGTAAACAAGGTGTGCCACGTCAGTACATCACTGTTTAGGTAGTAAAATATTATGGTCATGCTGATAGAGCACAGGAAGTTTCATACAATGTGGGTATTTTAGTATCTAGTGTATTTTATTTACCTCAGATAATTTGCATAGATTTGAGTCGGTAAATATGAGACAAAGTGCATCTGAGTTGTGTTGGTTAAGCTGCCTATTAATGCAACTGCTGTCATGTAACGTGATGATATTTTTGCACATATTCTTTAAACAAATATGACCAGATAACATGACCACAGTTGCCTCATCTGGTCAGCCTGTGGATTTTTTACAAGCAGTTTTTATGCGAGTTCTTCTGTTATGCTTCTCTAAATATTGATTTCTTTCTTGTCTTTTGTCCGTCCTTTTTTCTTCAGTTGTGTTTCAAACTTTTAACATGTAATATCTGCTTTCTATACAATGACGTTTAGTCCACAGCGTTGATAAGTAATTTCTGGCTAATATTTGAAACAAGGTGACATGTTTTATTTCAGTGCATCACTGTCAAAGTACACGTCACTCTGCAGAAGAAATTAAAAGGTTAACTGTTGCTCTCTTTTGCTTTGAGTCACTCTGTCTTTATATATAACAGAAAATGTAGAGTCAACATTCATAACATTTTCCTATCACATCAGTGGGAACTCAAGAAAACTCATAGTCCCTGTACATTACATTCAGCAAATGAAATACATACAAGCATGTTTGACAGAAGGATATTCGACTCTGGGAGGTGTTGAAAACTCGTCTTTCCTGACCAGCTATCCCAGTGGGCTGAGACCTGTGGTCCTCTCTAAACCCTGGTTAAACTAGGTGGTGACAGCCACACTGTTGCAGGAACATTATCACTTTAGCACTGTAGAAACGCAGGCATTGTCCCCTGAACGGGATGTCCTGGTGTCTGGTCTCATGTCACATGGGCTGTCCTTTGTGTGTGTTTCTCTGTCTGTGGACACTGGTGCAAATCCTTAAAAACAGATGTGACCAGGATTTGAAATTGTGCCCTCACCTTTTAAAAATGTTGAACTCTTCCTTCCCTGATCATGTCAGTACAGTAATTTCCTTTCTTATTCATACATTTTGCCCACATATGGACTGTATTAGAAAATGCAAAGTGGATGTGTATAATGTCTATAATGTATAGGGGAGGAGTGTGTGTGTTGTTGAGGAGTTGGAGTGATGAGATAGGCCCTTGTCTTTTTTTTTTATTATTATTCTCTCTTCCTCTCTCTCTTTCTCTTTTCATTCCCTGGGAAGGTAAACACTCATCCTCTTTGCTCTTGTTTTCTTATGGTAACTGTTGAACAGTGTGTGTTCCACTTGTGGTTTTATTGCTTGGATTGTCATGCAAGAGGCGAAGGAGACTAGTGTCAATAAGTGGATGGGCTCACTCCAAACATATGCACCGGGAGTGGGCAATGAGAGCTGAAAAAGCAGCTGGGTACACACACACGCGCGCACACACACACGCACAAAACTTAATAGCTACCAAATACCCTGAGGATGTTAGTTAAATATCACTCAAACCTGATAGGAGAGCTGCACAGCTCTCGAAGCTATCATTTTCATTTTTAAAATAATCCCTTTGGGACATAAAGCTCTAATAAAAGGATATGATGTAAAATATATTGTCAAGTGTATTTTTCATAAGGAGTACTGTCTGAAAACTAAAATCCCAACCATAGAATAAAAGCTTTGAAAGTAAAACTGAATTCTACTTAAAATGCACCAAAGTCTCTCTGTTTCTATGATTAACAATACTGGCTGAAAAAAGAAAAAAGCTCAAACACAGGACCCACCAAAAGCCAAACATAACAAATAATACACAATTTTACTTTTGTCTCCCCCCTCTGGCAGGCAGGGGGCACACCCAGGGAATAGGGGTGTTGGCCGATAAGATACTCAGGTGGTATTCTACATTTCTCTCCACTTCATTTTGGGGATGGTAATCATTGTTATGAGTGTCATGTTTCTTCCTTCTTTCAAGGCGATGTTAACTTTCATGTAACTGCCCTGCACTAAAAATTTACTGTTTATGTTTTGGCAAAACCTAAGCTATAGCTGGTGTTTAGGGTTAAGGTTAGGGTTAGGGGACCTTACTACCCTTCACTGAAAATGCATAGAGTCAATTAACATTGGCACCAGACAACTGCACTTAAGCTGTTGGAGATTGGGCAGAAAAGGATAATGCTGCCATCACACTAAAGTAAAGTATTGTGGCCAAATGATATGTTGTATTAAGTAACACAACATTTTGAAACACATTATCTAGCTACACATTCAAACTGCCCTGCACACGTCATTCATCCAACTGTCAAACTCTTATCTCTGCAGATAAAACAAGCAGCTTTTTAGTGACACTCAACAAAGGACTGACAGAAGGTAAACAGTGCCTCTGCAGCCGCCTGGTGGCTCGGCTTGTGTCTCTTTGCCTGCTGGTGGGGGTTCGCTCCAGGATGGATCACCCATCTAGTGCGACCACTCATCTCCAGCGGGGCTCTGCTCTTGAGAGCTGAAGAGACTGGGCCTCATGATGAATACATAGACCCATGATAAGATTAGCACGGGGCAAACACACACATGAGGCACTGTCTAGCATTTTACGCTCAGTCTTCATTCATGAAGGAATCTCTCCCTCTGTGAACGTCTGCCTCCCACTGACACTCTCCCTTCACGTCTCCCCTTCTCCTGATTTATTTAAGATGTTTACAAACCTCTAGGTCCGACTTAAAGGAACGATCATGATTGAAGTTAGTTCCAAAAAAACTTTCCCCCCTTTCCGTCACTTTCACACAATGGTACCCAGTCATGCATGCAGACAGTTTTCATTTGACCTTCTTGTTATTAGTGGTTACAGCATTCGTCCCCATATTACTCATTTAAATCATCAGAGCTTGAGGTTTGAAGTTTTCTCTGTATTGATATATATACTGTCTTGTTTATTTGCATTGATGACAGAGTCAGTGGGAATGGATGCCATTAGGGAGTAAAAATAGTTTTTTACCTTCCTTTTTCAATGCAGATCCAAATGAAATTACTTATGAAGGCAGTAATTCATGCATTTAGTTGTTTATATTAAAACGGACAGTTGACAATGGAGCCGCCACTGTGGGATGAAGTTGTTCTTTCAAAGACTATCTAAATCTGTTTTTGTAAGTCCGACAGTATAGTGACCACCCTATCTGTTGTAAAGATGTTTAAAATGACTGAAACACACCTTCTCAGATTTGTTGGTCTCATTCTAGTCAGACATTGTTTCCCTTATCCTGAAAGTCAGATCCCCTTCTTTAACAAATGTAGGTATATTAGTCCAAAATTACTTTAACTCTTACAGTACTTTTTTTTTTTTTTTCAGGGCTCACCCCTAAAACTCTGATCCCACAATCGGCCCTGCATAAAGGATTAAATAATTCTGTGGAAACTACACATGAAACACCATCACTTTTGTTTTCCTTTTTGCAACTTCAGTGAAGTTTATTCTAAAAAGTAATGCTTAGAGCTATTGAATCAATACGATAGTTGCTCAGAAGTAACAATAAATAACTTGTTAACCATCTAGAAGAAGCTCTAGCCACTCAAAGGTTTGGGAATTGTCTGGGGCTGATGTGAGTGTTTGTGTTGATGTATGTTTGCATGTGTTTGTGTGTGAGATGCCCTGCCACCCCCTGCAGTGCTGCGCTGCGTTGACTGACAGCACCACAGCCGCTGTACAATAGCTGATCTTTGCTCTGCGTCTGACTGTATAAACACAGAGTTGGATAGCTCCCTCATGCAGAACTCCAGTATTGATCACTTTGGTGAGATCCCACAGCCACACTCATTGTCCTCTGCCCCTTTCTCTCCTGCCAATCAATAGCTCTTTGTGTTGATTTTTACCCATTGACAAATCACTCAGCTCCATTGCCTTTGTTTAGCTGTCAGTCAAGCAGAAGGTATCGCCTTATTTGGTCCTCATTCAGTCCCGAGTGTCACATTCCACATGGGCAGATCACAATCAGATCTAAGGATCTGTATGATACTGATTATAACATCTGAAATTCTGATAAACTTGTCCCCTTTAAAATATAAAAATCACCAACTTAATCCATCAAACTTTTCAGATTTTTACAATTCTATTTGTATACGTTTTTTACTGTTAAATAAGCCATATATTTTTCCTGGACTACCCTAGAAAAGCAAAAATTCCCATACAAGGCTAAATACAAATTAACATTTTGTATTATTAACTTCATCCTCTTTGCTGTTTCATAATGCCAGTGCCCATCAAGCTGTCACCAGATAAAAGTGAATCCTTAAACCCCATTGTCTAAATCAGGACTTTCTTTATCAGAGAATATAACCTGAGCCCTGTAGCGCCTACACACTGATGATGATGATGATGATGATGATGATGATGATGACATTGGCCAGAGACAGAGATATATGAGTTAGCACTTCCATGCAGAAGTTCAGAAGTTCATGGGGCAATAAATGAGTCAGTTTCATTTACTTGCAACTTTGTAGCTTCCTAAGAAGCCACCACAGTGCTAGTCATTGAAGGATAATTGTTGAAAGCAAAATTTCCTTTCCTCTTGTTTGTTCTGCCGTAGTGACAGATTTTTCATTCTTCAATAATCCTTTACTGCTTTGAAGGAGGTGGAAAGTTTTGCTTCCAGGAAGCAATTTGATATCATCAATCCGCTGCCAAGTCTGTCAGGTGATGTTAACTTTCTCTTCTACGAAAAAGAGATTGATTGAGCCAATCTCCTAGAAATAAATAAACAGCAACAAAAACATGTTGCTGCCATTTACTTCCTTCAAAAGAAGTGAGAGGACTCCTTCGATTGCCATATGTGAGAGCATATGACATGTAACATCGATGTTTATGTTTGAATTAAAAAATTATTAAGATTAATGAGTAACGCCTGTTTAACAGCCCTGGTGGGATAAAGTTTCATAAAACAGTGTTATCACTATGACATTAGTGTCATAGTGATAAGATGCACATTGGCTCATGTGTGAAAATGATTTAATGAAATCAAAGCCAAATTTCTGATTTTGAAGCTTGTTGTTTGATGGTATTAAACAGACAACATAACATAGGGAAATTAACTCATGTATTAGCCTCCTGTTTGAATGCTTGATAAGAGGTGGGATCTTTTGTAGCTACAAGAAACCTTCAGCTGTCACTGACTCTCAAATGCCTCTACTGTCCAAATGCATCTGTTGATACATCTGCGCAATTGTGGATGCAGGTTGGTTTTCCCGTATGTGTTCATCCCATGATGCAGCCCATTCTTTCCCAAATGGCCAGTTGCCATGATTCAGCCTCAGCGGTCAGAGGTTTCCAATCCTAGACACAACACTCTGTCCGGGAAAAACAACTCTCTGATGCCTAGTCTTCCTATATTGTCTGGGATGATTCCGAGTCGGGAGAGGCTTATTGTTTGGATGTCTTTGTAGTGCAGGTCCATTGCTGGGGAATGTGGGGATTTCCTCCCTCCTGGGTATTTTTAGATCTCTGTGTGAATTCAAGGGAGTTCTGCATAATGCTGTGGAGTGTGAGGTCTAAGGGTGGGGTGTGTGCACTCATGGACATGTGTGGGAATCCGTGTGTCTACTCATCTGATTACAGAAAGGATGTCTGTGTGTGTTTATGTTGGGAGCTGCTCAGTCTACTTTTGTGATTAATCAATCCTCATCATAAAAAAGAAAACTTGGATGAAGAGTAATCAAGACAAATTTTCTGTCTTTGATTGGAGCACCGAACTTCAAGCTTCAGATTGAGACGCTCTGAAATTTCTTATTGTGTTTACCCACATTTTCTGCTTTGACAGCTCCTGATTGGACGGCAGAGTCGGTTGAATACAGTCCTGCTCTGGACACTGCTTGTTCGCTCAAGTGTTTCCGGGGTGTGGGGGGGTGGCGGGCTTCACCAGGTCACCTGGAGGTTTCTGACCTCCCAGGATAATATTCTCCTCCAGGTCCCTCTCTTTGACAGCAGTGAATGGAGGCGTCCATGCAGAGGACAGCCGGGCGGATGGCTGGGGTGAAGCAGGGAAATAGATAGGTCATATCCAGAAGGACCTGTCACCTTCGAATCAAACCAAGTGAGATCTGCTTCCGGGTCTCACTCACTCTGTCACCTTTACTGACACCAAGTGGAACTTTGGCTTGACCTATCTTCTCTCTCTCTTTCTCTCTGTGTGTGTGTGTGTGTGTGTGTGTGCGCACATGTGTGGACATCAACATCTTAAATCAGCTACTTGCTCTGAAATTGAAAGCTCTCTGAAACCAGTAAGAGATGGGTTATGATCATGGTTGTTCTAAAAAAAAATAACTGTGGGACCTCTGGAACAAAAGTAAAATAAGATGATCTAAGAGCCAAGAGAGAAGTTCAGTTTGATTTTTGGTGCTTTTTGCACATCCAAACATTTGAAGTGGATGTAAAGGTTACCAAAGCTTACACCTCATCAAGCGGTCCATCTATTGCTTGACTACACTCAGTAGTAATCCATCCAATTCTTAAAGGAATTTCTAAATCTTGCACAGCTACATGTTGTAGCTTTGTAATATTTTGCTGGAGAAATGGAAACTGGACCTGCTGGTGGAGCCAGATGAAGATTAAGCAGATCACCATCATCCTTATTGCTAAGGAGAGCTCTGTAGGTAATGAGGCAGATAAAACAGGATTTCAAGTCACATAGTCACATCTCAATAACAAATAAAAACATTATACAGAATTATATATATTCTATTACATATACTCTCTATCTATCTATCTCTCTCTCTATATATATATATATATATATTTATCTTTCTTTCTTTTTACTGTTAAAAATTAGGGCTGTCAGTATTATCGTATCAATCGCGATGGATTAAAGGGCGTTTTTTTTTTTTTTTTTTTAAATTGAAATAATGGCGTGTTGCTATTTTGTCCCTTCACAGCTTCCTTAACTTCCTGCTTCCCTACGCTGCTGACGTCATGGAGGTGGACGGAGGGGTGAGTAATTAGCAACTTGTGTAAAGCGGAATTAAAATACTTTATTTCATGTTTCCCCGCAACCCGGAAACGGATAAGCGGTAGAACATGAATGAATGAACGAATTTCATGTTTAAGGCAAGCTATATTTCTGAAGGAGACATTATATTTCTTGGAATATAAGTCTAAAAACAAGTTCATGAAGTCATTGTCTGGCAAATATGATTGAAGTTTTCAGTTATATCTTGGAATGTGATTAATCATGATTACTCCACAGCTACCTTTTGATTAATTGGATTAAAAATGTTAATAATTTGACAGCTCTAGAAAAAAATATAGATGAAACCTTTTCAGTGTTAGAACTACTTTTTAAATATATGTCTTACATACAAGTATGTATGTTTATGTACATATGCTTATGTTGACCTAATTTGAATTTGTATGTTTTTGTTGCACTAGTTAAGTAAGAATCTGCTGATTGTCCTCGAAATCAATGCCAACAGTCCAAAAACCTTAGTGAGTAATGAAACAGGTCAACTCTTTACTGTCTTGTTCACACACTTATCTCTCTTGATGGAATTAGGTCTGATCTCTGAATGATTCACTTTCAAGCTGTCTGCAACTCTCTGTGGTCAAAAGATCAAAGACTGATTTAGCAAGAAAAGCACACCCATGATATGTATATAGAAAAAAATAAAAAAGCATTAAAAGGTTAATTTCCTTTAATAATTATGAAAATATAATGTCTGTGCAGTCTGTACACTGAATGTATACTGTACAATGCACTCCAGCAGTGCGACCTTTATATACTGTAGGACAAAACACACAAATTCTGTACAGTATGTGGATATAGGCAAAGAATGAAATGCACCCACATTAAAAATTGAATAAATATTTTTATTCTTTCAGAAGTATTGAAGAAGTATAAATAATTATATTTACCTTAAAGGTGGAAATATATGTGTGTATATATGATGTATGCAAATCATTCTATGAACGGCACAGTTAAAAAGTCTGGTAGATATGAAGGGTTTCACAGACATATGCTTCTTTCTATTAAGTCTTTAAGTTCATGCTTTCTGCCTCCATCTCTTCCCTTTCACATTAAACAAAAAGAGAGGCCTTTAATGCCCGTATTAATGTAGAAGCAGGTGGTAAAGAAGCCTTTGTTAATCACTTAATGATGAATTCCCCCCACTTTACATGGTGGCTTTATCACCAGCCATTTACTTCTTGTGCATGGGCTGTGGAAACTTTATAAAAAGTTTATCTTACCATGAAATGAGTAGGCACAGATAAATGGCTAACGCAGGGTTTTGTCCATCAATGTAGTCGGCCTATTGGGGGTCCACCAACTGGGCAGGTTTGGACCATATGTCATCATTCCAATCCTTTGTGCTGGTTTGTCTCTGTGGCAACCGCATCAGCTGTGGCCATTGTGTGTCGGGATTCAATAGCCCATATATTCATTGCTGAGGTAGTGCGGGCACCGCAACAGAAACAAATTGATACATACAAGCCCCAGCCCCATTTGGCTCGCATGACACATTTCAAATGAACAAAAAAAGGGCATTTTAGTCTGTTGAAAATCTTGAGAAAAGCTTGATCGCCATAGTGACTGTGCAGTAAAAGCGGCCATGGGCCATTAAACTCCAATCAGATGTAAATTTGGGCTGCCCCCCGGCCCACGAATGGAAAGCCCCCTTCACAGAGCAGACACAAATTAAACAGTTTGTTTGCCAATTCACATGTCATCTTAATGGGTTTTTATTCGTTTGCCCTTTGTTTAAATAAAGAGAATTACAAATCGTCATTGATTTATAATATTGGACCATTTCACTTGTTTCCTTGTAGACTATTTGTTATTACCTCCAGCTCAGATGGCTAATAGAGCTAAAGGGCACTTTAAAAACATGTGATATGTTAAGGAAGAATTAACCACAATATCATTTTTATCTATTTATGCTTGTTTCTGAAAATGCCAGCAGGATTTTATGACAGACGACTTCGATACTCCAGTGAAATAATAATAGATAACCAGCAGTAAACCCAGGTTTTTTTCTTTTTTTTTTTGCCAACTCTGCTTTTGCTCTCCATTCAAGTTACACCAGTGTTATGTTATTCATTTTTAAACTACTGTGAACAAGGCATGAGTGAGTGTGTTATCTTTTTTCTCTATAAAAATGCCCTGTAACACAGGAAACAAGGTTTATGGAAAACAAGAAGCCACTGGGTGACACTGTCTCCAGGACAGGAAGCAATGTGCCCTTGTGATTGAGCAGAGAAAATATTTTGCTTGACTTGATGGCTGGAGATCTGTCCAAGCCCGTTGTGCCGTCGGTTTGGTTTCGAGGTCACGTGCGGTGTATGCTGTTATTGTAATAATCAGGATTATTATGTTTCACAGTGTCTGGCGTCCGTCAAAGTAAATGCCAAAGGGAGGAAAATGGCTGCAGGAGAATGCTGTTAATGACTTCCATACAACTTGTTGACATGCAACTTGAAACCGCTTTTTTTTTTTACTATCAGCAATAACTATGGCCAGTGGAGTCCTGTGTTCTGTAATTATAATTAAACACACATAGCAATAAGATACAGACATAAAACATTATTTATATCAGTAGACAGTAATTTTATGTAATAATAGAATGATTTTTGCAATTAGTGAAATAACAGTTTTTACTCCAAATTTTTCCATTTCATGAACATGTGAAAGTAAAGGAAAAAAGAACAAAACCATGACTGCAGCTGATGTTAATGAGAAACCAGTATGTGCTCCTGTTGTTCAGTTTGTCTTCAGGAGGCTGCAGTCGGTCTTGTTTCTCCTATGGCCTCATACAGTAAAAGCACCATGTTATGACAACACTGGAGAGGCAGAGCACAGCGTGGGCTTCCACTGGCTCCAGACCAAGCTGACCTGGGACCTGACATTACCAGTATAGTTGCAGCCTCCCCATTGCTTGGCCTTTGTTGCACAGTGCAGCTAACGATGCCCTGTCTATGTGCTGTGGTGTCTTCCATGCAGGCAGGGGGAATGCTAATTTGACAGAGGGATGATTAACTACAGCAGCCACAGTAGCAAACTGCCCCCCCCCCCACCTCCCAGAGAGATTTGACTGCTCTATTAAAGAGTTATTTTGGGTCTCAAGGGGATATTTACATGGAACAACATCTCAACAGTCCTCTCTTTTCAGGAGCATTTCAGGACCACCTTGTGTGAAAATGATATTGTTGGCTTTCTTTGTGGTTTGCAAATGGACATCTTCATTTAAACAAAACAACTACATTTACTTATCATTTTCAAGTTAAAGCCCGATTACAGTCAAATCCCATGAAGATGAAATGAGCTGCTTAGAAAGTTTAATTACCAGAAAGAAAGAGGCCATGAGGCCATGAGAGAGTCAAAAGGGATGGACTGAAAAGGAGGCTGGATGGTGTACTGTCTGGCTGTCTGGTGTCCACACAGAGCTGCGTCTTGTCCACTGGTGGCTGTGGAAGATTCATTAAGCTCCACATTCACTCTCCCTGCACATGAGTGACAGGTCCCTCCAGCCAGCGTCATCCCTCTCCCTAAAGCACCAGAGATCAGTCCACTCCTCTCTCGCCCATCTGGCTGCCTGAGCCTAACAAGGGGCGTCCTCCAGCTATAAGAGGGAGAAAAAGTTAAAGACTCGAAGATCCCATCAGATTCTCTGTGGTCTGTGGGCTCCAATTATTCAGAGCTTATCTTTTCAGCTTGGCTGATCTCCAAATGAATAAAGTGCAGGCCGTATTACTGCCGGCCGGGTGCACCTCTAAAGAGGCTGAGGGAGGATCAGGTTTGTGGGTTATGGTGTCAATCTGGCCCTGACCCCTGGGGTTAGGGAGGTGACGTTATGTAGCGACAGTGCCTAGGCATCCCCTTGTAGCACCTCCATTTACACCCCGTCTGGGTAAATGGAAAAGGGCAATCACATTAGAGGAGCCTTCTTTCAATTTTAAAGCATAAAGAGAAAGAGAGGAAAAAAACTCAAAGTCACAAAGTGTGTGACTCTTGACTTAAAAGTCAGCCTCAAGACTGTGACCAGAAAAGGTAGAAGTCAGAGGGTTAAGCTGGCACTCTGAGTTCTGCCATTCGTATCCAGAGCTGTATCCATCGGTTTTCAGAAGCTACATATTTAGCAGATGGCCAGTACCAGTGTTAATTTTGACAGGCAACTTTCATTTATTTTTATTTTCAGTGTTTATGATGAAAATGCCATTTAGTTTTAGTCATTCAGAAGGCTTACATTTTTGTCTCGTTTTAGTCAATGAAATACCAAACAAACAAAATCTACGGCAGATTTAGTTTAAGTGCAATTTATTATTAAAACATTTCTCGTGGATTTCCACTGTTTGACAACATCTATTAACCTGGTAAAATGGAATGGTATTAAGGTTAAAACGTGCAATACAGAAACATGATTAGTGTGTCAAGAAGTGTTATGACTTGAAACAAGTCTTTATTTAGGCATAGCTTTAAATCAAGGGCAAAAAATTTTACTTAAATTTAGACGTCTGCTCGTCTCTTACGTCCAAGTTTTTGTATCAATGGCTGCAAAGGCATTTTTGCAGAGTAAAGCTGCTGTTCACTTCCCAATACACAAAGTGCTTGAAGTCCTTCCCCACCACCTTGAAACAGAGATTTGCTTTAATTGGCTGGTGAAAATGAAAAAACGCTCTGCTTGGCTTTTTTTCTAACTTGTCATGTAGTTTTTATTCATTGATGAAAATGTCAGTTAAATTTCTTTTACTTTTAGTCATCATCACTTAGTTTTTTATTATTTTTCATTTTGTTTTTCATTCAGTTACATTCAACATTTTGGCGAAAACATTTTTGTGATGCAATATTGGCCAGTAGTCACTGTTTTAACATAAAGATACAGCAAATTCACTGTTTCAGTTTCCGACAATAATTGAAGTTTTTTGGAAACATAAATACAGTTATCAGTGGATATTAACTAATGAATCGCTTGAGATGATGTTAGTCTCCTTTAATGTACCCTGACCCTTTTTTTTTTTTTTTTTACAGACAAAAAGGGAGGAAGAATCTGAGCTGGACTTAATATGGGACTATAATCTACTAATGTTCATCAGACCACTTGCTCATACTGACTGAGACCAGGTATGACATTTAATTAAATTAAATCAGCCATATCTGTTTGGAAGTTGTGTCTGAATATAAGGCAGATCAGCTGAGCATTTCAGGATAACTATTCCCTGTAAACCATGACCAGTTTCAAATACACTTTCTAAATATTGACTCATGTGAAACAGTTAATTTTCCAAAGTTCCAAGAAAAATTCCCCCATTATAAAAGTGTTTCACACCTCTGGTTTCACCACCTCATCTTTTCGGGTTAAGTGAAGTGACACCCCTGGGTGAGTCCCACTCTGCACTTGGCACTGAGCAAGGGGCACAATGGGAGACTGGTGGTGCTTCGTTTATGTGTCGGCCCTTCTATCCCTGAGATTCTCCAACCCTTAGATCTACCGACAAGTGCTGCCGATGCCTCTCTTTTCTTCTGCCTTCGTGGAGATAGTGGGGAGATTCTCATGCCACTGCACAATGCCTAAACAAGCGGGTATGTCTAATTCAATTAAGTCCACAAGGCTGTGCCAAGTGGGCCCTGGTCTGATGTGACAGGGATAATGAGCAGGCAGACAGGAGGAGGAAGGGGGTTGGTGGTGGGCAGTGGGGGGCTGAAGAGGGAGCCTTGCACTCATTCAAATGTCCAAACGTTATTCTTTTTATACCCCGCTCTGGGCTGAGGTTGGTGAGGGATGTTGAGAGTTTGGAAACTATAAGTGGCATGACCCCTAAATTCTTAAAATTCAGTGTTTAGAAATCTTTCCAGGTTGGGATTCTTTGCCTGCTGTTGAGGACAGTATCAAACGTATCATGTTTGTTGGAGAACAGTCATGTAACCCTTTATTCCCCTGATCGTTCAATTAATATTCTTTTGTCACATTTATCAGTATAGAATAAAATGTATCTTCATCATCTGTACATTTTGTTGTGACAACAATCTGCCCCAAGAAAAAAGACAGTTTAAGTCTTTCAGTCAAAATTCCTAAAATGTAAACTGTTTACATATATCTGATGAAGTGACTCTAGTGGCTGTAAGACAAAAACAAAAGCAACATAAAAAAATCATAATATCGTTGACTTAAGCACAGATTTTCACATCCTATTTCCTACAAACGGTCAGAACTCCCATCCATCCATGTGTAGCCAAACCAAGCCGACACTGGGTGAGGATGGGCTACACCATGGACATGCCATCAGTTCATCACAGGGCTGACATGTAGAGTCAAACAACCTTTCACACCAAAATTCACACCTATGGGTGGAAGGGACCAATTAGACTAATATGATGTCTTTGGACTGTGGGAGGACGTTGGAGATGGAGAAAGAACGTACGAGTTCCACACAGAAAGACCCAAGGCCCCACCATACTGCCCATGTTTATCCCCTAACTTTACCCGAGTAGTCACTATCTAAAATCCCAATGACAACAGTCTTCTAACATTGACAAGGTAGTGATTTTATTCAATTTTAATTAAACCATGTTTTCCCATGTTGTTCCCTCTAAGCCCGAGCAGTATTTTCATCCTTAAACCAAACAAACATTAACCACGAAAGTGTAACATCTGTTATGATGCAGTTCGGCTCATATCAGAAAACACTTTCGAAAAAAAAGTAACATTTTGTTTAATTTGGCAGGCTTGTGTAAGTTGCAGTCTTGTTTATATATTTTTATTTTGTGGAATATTTTTTCAAATGTAAATTTGTTCTCATAAGAACTTTGTATAAAGAAAAACTTGTAACGTGCGCTTATCCAATGTCAGAAAAGAAATGTACTAAATAGTGCTGCAGTCATGGTTGACAAGGAGTTAGACATTGTTCAAGAAAACCTGCTTTTCTGCTTTTTCTTTACTTATGACTTCAGCTGGGAAGTATCTCAGACCTGAGAAGCCTTTAGTTTCACTGAAGTTTCCAAAGAACTCCTGCTGCTCCGCTGGGACCCTTGTCCCACACTGGCACAAAAAGCCCGTTAAACGTTTGACTTTCTCACAGAAACAGCTTGCTAAATGGTATTTCTGTAATGGACTCCTGCTAGGGTTCATATGCGTTGTATAGCCACGTTGCACAAAGTTGAGTCAACATGATTATCATGAGAATACACCTAAAGAAAGGCCCAAAAAAGGTTTTTTGAATAAAAATCTTAAACTATAGAATTCTTTGTTTTCCCAAGGGGAAAAAAAGATGAAAATCAAAGACATCGATGGCCATTTTTTTCTATCGGAAAAGTGCTGCCGAATGAATGTCTTATTTACATGCCAAAGGGAAGGGCCATGGTTTTAAAAAGACGGGAAAGCAGGGGCCTCTATTATAGTCGTGCTGGTCGCAGAGGCAGTGGCTACTCTTGCAGCCTCCCTGCTAGGCAGCAGTTAACAAGGCCTTGGCTGAATTAAAGAGTGGCAATGAGTTTTTAATTGGTGACACATTATATTTATCAAGCTGACAGCAGAGTGACTGCACTGCAGCCTTTCTTGTTTTGTCCTTGTGTGTGCATTACTTCCCCCTAGGTGCCCCTGCATGATACCCCCTGTCTGTCAGGGTCCCTCACGTGTGAAGAAAGAAGAAAAACATAATAATCGAGCATCAAGTTGAATGATAACACTGAATTATTCATTAGGGTCCCTTAAAACGCTGGATAAATCAACCCCCCCTCCCTTCTGTTTTTAACAAAGCTTCTCTTTGTCACTCAGTCCAATCTCACCAGTTTAAGGCTCAGTATAGAGACAAATGCTTCTAAGCCCTTTTTATCCATCGTGACAGAAGTTCTGCTGCAAGGCTGGAAAAGTTATTAACAAGTGTTTAATATTTGGATGGGAGTGTTTGGTCACCTTTTCTATACATGGTTTTTCTGTGTGCCTCTCCTATACACAAAGCAGCTTGTAACTTCATACTTAATAATGGCACTCAAAGTTGCTAATGTGACCATGTTATCACAATATTTAGATTTAAAAGATAAAATTTTTAGCTTCAGCAGGTGCAATGAATTAAAATACTGTTCATCTCTTCACTGGGAACTATCTGCTCGGGATTTAACAATTAAACTGCTCTTTATAATAAAGTCCTAAATGAGGACTGGATGAATTTATCACATCCATGTAGTAAATTTCCTATTTAAATAATTCCAGTACAATTCAGTATAAATACAAATACAAAAGTGTTTCTGATGAGTCTGAGGACAGTTAAGAAATAAGCACCAATGCAATAAAAAAATGTGTCACAGACAAGGTGTGTATTAATAAAGATGCGCTGAGCAAAGTGGAAGATTATCTATAGTTCAATTTTCTAACCAATCTAATCATTTAAAACTAGAATTTTAATCAGTCTCAGGTTAGGCCATGAGTCAGAAAACATCTCTTGAACTTCTAACAAATATTGTATTTTTTTTCTTGTTACATAGCCCATGGCTACACTGTTTACATGATACCTACTCTGTTTAATGCTGCTTGTTTTTGAGTAACAGCAGGTCCCAAACAGTTTTAAAAGAAATCTTTTGTTGTCTTTGGGGCGTTTCCAGAGTAAAGGGGGGTAAAAAGTTGAGGTCCTGGTGATGCTGTTCATAATGGTTGTGAAAGAAAGGGAGCAAGCGAAGGAGGACTAATGAAATATTTAAGATTTAGGCTAAAAAGGAACTCTGAAAAACTTTGCAACAAAGGGGTCTGCTGAGGGCCTCCATTGTCCCAGGACCTGGCGGAAGCAGGGGCCAAGCTGCTACAGATGTGAGGAGGGCCCATATTGAGGCAGAATGTGTAGGCTCTGCTCACAGCTGTGTCACTGCACTCCCGCCCCAGCCACCAGCCCCCTGCCTTTGTGAGCCTTTGTAAGGGCCACAGAGCGGCGATTTTACACCGAGCTGATTGCACAGCAACAGCTTTGTGTCACCAACAAGAAATCCCAACCATCGGCATTCAGTCCCTCTGCGTCACAGAAACACATATTCATCCCGATCCCATCAGCCCACACTGAAATTTAGCCTCATAGCTTTTTATTATTTAAGGATGACAAGGTGATGAATCCCCTTTCAGTTGGCTGATATGAACTGAGGTGGTTGTTTGGGTGGGGGTGGGAGCAGGGGGGTTGGGGCTCATCCTCCAGCCTCAGGATCTCCCTATTTAGCAGCTAACTGCTTTTGATTAATGAAGGGCCCATTCTATGTAACATATGCCACTTTCAGGGCCCAATAAGGCTGCCACTTTGGTGATGTTTTTGAGTAATGATGTCACAAGGTCACAGTGAGAAGTGTAGACAGAAAGTGAAACGAAAAGAGAAATTCAGCTCATCTTCAAATGGGGAGTAAATATGTTTAACTAGGTGGTTGGTTGTTTAAGAGGAAGATAAATACATAAGCCGGTTTTACTAAGAATTGTTTTATTTATTCTTTGTAGTTGGATCTCGATCAAGCCACTTTATATTCTGTTGTCTGAAAAAATGTAAAAATTATTTTATTTGTAAATTTTCATTGCTCTTTTTCATATAATGACAATGTTTATCATTGAGTAATTCCCTTCACAAGATTTGTCATTTTGACTCTGCACGCAATTTTTTGGAATCTGGCCCTTGGTCTTTCTCTGCACTAATATGCTACCTATAAATGCTTCACTTCAGAGGTGATTTGACCCCTCAAATTAGAGTGAAACCTTCCCAAATGCTCAGCCTCAATATCACTCAAAGCTGTGAGGCGACTTCAGGCCTGAACACAAAACAACATATAAAAAGGTGCAGAAGCTTAACACCGGCCTTAACACATGGTTCACTTCATCCAAGCTCATTAAAGTTTCTTAATGTGGCTAAAGTGATGAACAATATAATGATGGCCTTGGGAATGACTGGGTCAGGGCTTCAGAGTTAAACCAATGACTTCCAACAAATCAACAAACTCTTTAAGTCACCCTCATTAAAGAGCAAATATTCCATCTGCAACTCCAGTTTTAATATGTTAAATTAAATTATTTTTGCACATGATGTATCCATGACTGAATTATTAAGAATGCTAAAATGTTTCAGTGGCCCTAACTGCATGGACCCCTGGAAATGTTACATAAGTAGATGATGTTACCACAAACACCTACTGTGCTTTATTTATATGTTGCATGAATCAGGTAGCAATAAACTACTTAGAATTAACTGGTACATACTTGGTGTATAATCCCTTTTTATGCGCTCTTCATTAATCCCTCCATTAGTTTTTTTTTTTTTTATATGTATCTCTCATTTCTCTGAAATGCCCAGTTCTTTCCACTTTGCAGTAAGAATTAATAAGTGTTTTATTGGTACCTGATTCATGTGACAACATAATTCACTGTAAATAAACATCTGTATTATAGTGTTACCAAAACTTCTCTGATAATATACTCATAAGAAGTGTTGTGCAAACTGGCACAACGCTGCTCATAAGTCATCATTCAACTGGTGTTGTTTCAAACCTGCTCTTTTCTCAGTTATTACAAAGTTTAACGGGTCAGTTTGACAAAATTCCACCTTCCTCCATAAATATTATTTTGCTGAGGACTGTGTGTGTCTTTGTGTGTGTGTATGGGTAAACTGACTGCCATTATGTAGAATGAGGCCATCAGATAAATGAGCAGTTAGTTGAGGTTTTTCCCACCAAAGGCATTTTGTGGTTCTCCCAACAGTAGGATCCAAAGAAGTGCAGTAATGACATCACTGAAAGTGGAAAAGTTTTACCTCCACTGATCTTCTTATAATGTGTCTGTTTGGATCAGCGCTGCCAGAGTTATGGCTACCAGTGTAGCCTCCGTCCACTGGGACGCTTAATGCCCCTAATAGATCTGAGGCTGGTCGAGCGAGTCAGGCACAGAGTGCTTGATAAAAACCAGACACAGCGCTGGCTAACCTGTTAGCCTCCCCTTTCTTTAAGCAGGGGTTTGTTAGCTGCACTTTCCTGGGAGCTTGTTTCTCTGTTCTTCACAAAGACCTGTCACGTTTAATGGCCTGTTTGCTGAGTGGGTTGCTGTAGCCCTCTCCAGAAGAAAGCTCCACAGAGAAAGGCTCATGGTCAGCTAATGCAGATTAATATTCTTTAAAAAGGTTCAGGGGACAATTAAGAGAGTGTTTCCCATGGTTCTCCCCCCAGTGGTGCACGGCTGCTTGTGCAGGAACTCGTCTGTTTGATGGACTCTGAATGCATCTTATTGATGGGGGTCAGAGATTAGAAGCAGCCGTGCAGGAAAAGAGTGAAAAGAGGGTCCCACATGGTGGTCTCAGTGTGGCTCACACACACACACATCACCACTAACAGCTCTTCCACTTGTCTGTCTGTGAATGGTATTCATCTCAACTGGATGAGTGATTGAGTGTTGCATGTCCTCTCACAGAGATTCACAGATACAAGTGTCACAAAGCAGTTTCTATTTTTCCCTGTTGCATCTTTTATTCAGCTCTGTTATGATAGAAGTTGCTGAAAGCTGTTCTGATGTATTTAATAATTACTACAAATTCTCCCTAAAAAAAGAAGTCACATGATACATAGATGTCACACTGTTTCCTCAGCCATGTCTGTCTGCATATGTCCTAGCAGCATGCCGGAGCAGTAGCCTACAGCTCTGACATGTGTGAGTATTGTAGGTCACGACTCTGCAAGCAGATACATTAATCCAGACAAACACTTAACCATACACAACGTGAAGACACCACACTGACTGTGCACACAGGATGGATGGGAATCAGACTATACCCCTCTGCACCATAAATATGTGCATGTAAGTAAAAATGTGAAAACAGAAATTTACAGACTAAGGTTGATTCATAAAAGTGATAGCCAAAAAAAAAAAAGAAAAAAAAAGATGATGCTGTGCTGAATGAGTCACTTTGTCAGGGAAGCGGTCTGAGTCACATAAGTGTAAACCAGCTACCTTCCTGTCAGCACTTTTGCTTTTGCTGTTGGTGGCAAAGTTTGCCTACGTGACACCAGGGTAGACACAATCCTATAGCAAGTACAATCTTCAGATAGTAAACCTGTAATACTGAAATATTGAAATAATGTGTGATGTGTTTTTTCCCGGCACACAGTCGCATGTTTACAGTACAGTTCTGTGCGGCGCTTTCGGATGCTCCCCTATAGGATAGCCCACTTACAGCAGTAGCCGACCATGCAGTGGTAATTAGAGGAGTGTTTTGGGTCAAGGAGAGAGCAAGGGTTTTTTGTTTGCCCCCATCTCATGATTGAATGGGCATGTATAGGACCATGAATGAAAAGAAGCCAATTAAGCACGGGGTGGTTTGATTTTTTTGTCCTATGTTGTAATTAGGCACAGGCTCCAAAAACCTCCCTCAAGTACCTTTTGGGTTGTTTTGTTGTCAGGATGTATCATTAGGCCCAAAATGATCCGCCCAGGTGCTCATTGCCTGAAATGTTGAGAGATGATGTAAAGAAAAACGGCTGTCCACAAGGTTTTGGGCCTTGTAACACACTCTGTGGGTCAAACACAGGCACATGAGTGGGGTCCTTAAATTCTGCCAATCAAGTCGGTTCAAACAATGACAAACATGTTTCACATTCAGGTAATCGGAGAAAATAACTACATTTCTAACATCTGTGACGTCATGCTGAGATAATTCTTCAAAAGATACCCTGAGAGAGTGTAATTATGAGAGTAATTATTTTTGTCCCTTCGACATTTCAAAGGCACTTCAGGATGTCTGTTACCTTTGATGGTTCAGAGCCAGGAAGTGATTTCACTTGCTTTAAATGTCTCAATTCATTCACAACCGCATCCAGTAAATGAAAGACTTTTTTCTTTGCATCTGAAGTTTGTAGAGTTTACATTTTTACACTGTCTCTTTAAAATCTTTGTCAGAAAAAATACAGCGGTTCTAACATTTTACTGTCTGATTGCTTGACTGATTGACCCTCTGTGGTGGAATTATGGCCCAAACGGTTGATAACCAATTATGTCTTTCGTGTTGTGCTCAGATATAAAATCCCAGCTGTGTCAAACAATTAGACAAAACAGGAACCATTGGTATGCATATCTGACCAATTAATCAGATACCATGACCGTATAAACTCCCCACCCTGCAACACACATGCGCTGACTCACTGCCTGGGAAACCGAAGGTTCGGCAGCTGCTGTCAGAGTGGGCAATGAAGGGGAGGGGGTGCCAAGGGACATGGGAAGGAATTGAGTGTGCCATGTTAATAACGCACAAGAGGCCTGGGCCAATGGTCACTCCATTATTAATGTGCCACCTCTCCTTTCGCATCTGACCCACGGATACATTCCTGGTGTAATGTGCAGCAGCTGGTCCCGAGGTTTCCGGGAGGACAGCTGAGAACAAGCAGAAGGGGGCAACTATGGGGAACACCCACCATTATCAGCCCCCCCCTACACACCACCCCCACGAGGCCCAAACCTGCTCCCTCCCTGTTGGAACCACTGCTCTCTCCCAACCAGGAAATCATTTCAGAACGATTCATGGAAGGCGAATTAGAAAAGCAATTACTCAGAAAACACACGCTACATCAGTGTGGTGGTGGGGAAGCCTCTTTCTGTAGTTTTTACTGGTTCGTTCAAATCAATAGCACCAACCATCTGACAACCTTGATCATTCCTTGATAAAGGATTGTATTGCAAGATACAAATACATTTTATATCCACTGGAAAAGTGGTATTAGGACCAGGTGTAAATTGGTTTTTCTTACTTATATTATTTTTTGATAATAATATCTTGAATTAACTAATCTTTTATTTAAGGCATTGTGTGTTGTGTACTACTGTGGTCCACTTTGTTCATGAAGTTTTACCACTTGATTAGTTTAAAAATTGGTTGACAGAATATTATTAATAAAAAATTACAAGTAAAATTTTTTACATCTGGTTGTTAAAGGCAAAGGTAAAGACGGACGCAAGGCTGACAGATGCTGAAGATAAAATAATTAAGCCATAATAATCAACACAATCAGCTATATATCTACAGAAGACATCACCTGATAGATCTAGAAAGCACCAAAACAAACAACTCCTGTGTATTTACTAAAAAACTTCAATGCGCTCTACTTCTAACACCACCCCTAAAACCTTTGAGCTACAGTTTGGAAACTGACCCTGTTAAAAAAAAAAAAAAAAACAGCACTGTGGTTGAACTTGATTGCCAGGAACATTTTTTTTTTTCAAAAGCACCTTCTTTCAGTGTGTATGTGTACACAAGAAGTGGGGGCTGACACACAGACCTCAGTCTTGGCTGGCGACCAGCGGCCGGAGCAGCGTTGGCAGCAAGACCGTGAGAAACAGGGGGGCGACACCCAAATGTCATCACAGCTGCAAAACTGCTGAGCATAAAAGCCAAATTACAGAAATATGTACCCTGAGGCCTCCTGACAATGAAAACAGAGCTGCGTTTGAGTGGCTGCTGCCCGATGAGTGCAGTGGAAGTTGTCCTGCGTTATGTTTCGTGGGATTTACTATGAGCAAGGAACTCCAGATTCCGCAGCTGCCGACAGACATCAGGCTGCACGTGTGGGTGGCTGAGTGGAAATTCATGCTCGGTCAGCCTCGCTATTATCAAACCATGTTGTTGCTTATCAAGCCGAATGTCCAATGAATGTGCTGTTTACATACTGTAAGAGAGAGATCCCGGGAGACAAGACGCTACATTGTGCAGACATTTTTCCTAAATGCTGGGATGTTTTGAATCCAAATAGCTTTAATGTCTCAATCACACAACACACATTATGAACACTATGCAGTCAGTACTTATATTATTTAGGTGTTTTGGATTCATGATTAGAATCTCATTACACCAAGTTTGAGAACTGTCATCAAGTTCACAACCCCTCTTTGGCAGGAAGTCTTTCATAGCCAGCCCTGTACACGCTATAACTGCCTGATATCAAAATATCTTCACCAATTGAAATTGAAACTTTTATTTCTTATCAGATCAAGTATAAACTCTGATGTGCATTTGTGCCAGCCGGGCAAGAAAATTATATATAATATGCGTGGTTGCAGTGGATGGGTGCCACAGGCTTTGGCTTTATAACACAGGATTTTAAAAGATGCATAACCTGTTCAAGAGTAAAGTGCCTCTCCCCTTTATCCTTATGACTGATTGTTGCTTCCTATGGCTATTGAAGTTGTAAAACCATTTCATTTTTAACATTTAGCACTTTGAAAAACTGGTTTTGTAAGGTGACTTCCATACCCATCCAGTTACACCATGTGGAGTACAGAACTGTGCTGTCGAGCCAGCTCAATCTTCAAGTACACAATTTGAATGTGCCTTCTAGTTAGTTAAGTGCAAATGACATAATGACTCTGTGTGAACTTTTATTTTCTCCAGGTTTTGAATGAGATTGTAACAGGGACTTGCTCATTTTAACCCATTAGGCAGAATATTTGGTGATGCAAAAACTTGGATTACATTTATATTTTTTTGCAAAACATAAACTTCTACAAAACAATATATACTGTACTTTTCTCGCAGGTATTGTGTGAGTTGGGTTTGTGTTGTGCCTGTCGTCGTGTTTTATACAAACGTATCAAATGTATCAAGTATTGTTTGGATTAACGCAACTAACACACTGTGTTTTTGTGAACTATTGTGCTTACAGTAAATAAAAAGACAAACTATGCACACTGTCTTACATGGGAGTCAGAATCATTATGCACACCAACAGCCTTCCACAGCCTTTCACCTGCCTACATAAAGAGCTCTCTACTAAACTGAGGGAATATTCAAGGTGGAGATAATCCCTACTGTACTTAATCCTCCACTAGTTTCTCGCCCCTAAATGCTGCCAATGTCCATTGCCATGCTTGAATTTAACCTGAATCAGTCAGTGTTATGCCTCAACAGGCTTTAGCAGCTTCAGGTCAAGCTGAACTAATACAAATGTGTCATCTAAAGTTGTTACTTGCTCTCAGATCTGGTAAACAAACCCCATAGATCTGAACCAGGGACAGCAACATTGATTTTATGGACAAATGACATGAATTTCATCCTTTTTCTTCCCACATTTTTACATGGAGTGTCTCATTTTCCACACATAAAAATATAATTCTGTCACAATAATTTGAAAGATTCTGTAATCGCACGAATATTGAAAATGTATCTTACATTCATTATGTGTGTACTTACCTGTCCTGGAGTTTTTCACCTAATTCAAAGATAAAACAGCTACGGTCTTGCTGTTGAGAAATAATTGGCTTGTGTATTTATATATACACAGGTGTGTGTCTACATGTTTGTATATACAAGTGTACAATAGTAACACAACCCAGACCAATGTTTATTTGTGCGTGGAAGTGAAGCTGGGAAAGTTTGAGAGTGGCAGCAGCCAGGTCAGCGGCTGCGAGGGAGGTAGATTTGAGGTTTTGGCCGGTTGTGGGTGTTAGCAATGTGAGCTTAAGGAGGCCGATGAAGAGAGAAGGGGTGTGCAGAGAGGGAGAGAGAGAGAGCTTGCACTTGTGCCTTTCAAGGTGTGTTATTTGTTCAAGGCTGTCCAAACATTTACAGAGCGCTGGCAGCCCTGGAATGCAGAGGCAGGGCCGAGGCTGAGAGCAGCAGCCGTGGGAAACCGCTGCTCTCCTCAACCTCTGTAGACTCGTTCCCCCTCGGGCAGAGTGTCAACACAGACAGTGCCAGAGATGTGTGGGCCTGATAATGACAGGTCCCGTCAGCAGGCATGCACACACACACACACACACACACACATACATACACATGCAGTTTGAACAGGCATACAGCCGGGCTCATTGCCTCGCTTGCAGACCGACACACATTAACAGACAGAGGCAGAAGCCAGAGGCACCCGCCCTCCCATGCACACATACAGACACTTTTACATGTTCATTCACACGTCCACATGTACAAACATTTAATTCTTTAAGTCTTGAGAAAGATAAACAGCAGAGTTCAACATTTCTCAAATGATTTGGTAGCTACTGTATTTAGAAAATATTCCCTGTGTCATTATATGCTCATGCAGGCTTGAGCTTTATTCTCTTCATTATCATGCCCTATAAAGGAAACTCATTTGTCTGTACACCTCAAACCCTCTGCTTTGTATCCATCAAATCCAGAGTGAGGGATGAGTTGTCTCAAAGAAAGAGGAGAAGAAAAATATTTATAATAGATCAGTTTCTTTGCTCTTTGTTGTAAATGAAAAAATAATATATGGATACTGGTCATACTGTAGACTGGGCTGCGTCTGTCACACTCAATAACAGATGATGGCTGTAACAATAACTACATTAAACATGTAATTATTCTGAAACTATTTTGGGTGGATAGTTTGGGAGAAATCTCATTCACCAACTGTTGTCTCCTGACCCGCTTTAGCAGAGCACACTGTCTTACAATGTGAAAAGCCAGGGTCAACCATGTGTTACGTGTATGTGTGTACATGTAGTTTGTTGGTTGTGAGTGCATGTTGATGCAGCTCTGTGTAAAGGCACAAAGGCTTTATACAGCCATTTTCACATATGCTGTAGATCTTAAAACCCATGAACACGTTGTAAAAATCTTGTAAATGAAATGGCGGCCCCCTTTAAGTCAACAAGATTTAATGCAATCGAATAATAAAGGACATATAAAGTGTTATAGCAGAGAATTTAGTACTGTACTATGTTTAAATTAGAGTTTCAGACAGGTTCCTAAACACAGAACACTAAAAAAGAAAAATTTTAATAGTCTGAATCATCTGACGTTGTCTTTGTCAAGCATGAGAACCAATAGTTGTTGTATATTACACCAGGAAGTCAGCTGTCATCTCCAAAGTGATTTCCTGTGATAAGAGCTAACTTCAGGAAGCTGGTCAAGTTCATGATGTTCCCAGGTGCAGTTATCTCAGTACCTATTCTCCATTTAGACACAAACACCAGCCTCAACTGAGATAATGTAAGACTGACACGTGGAACCACACAGCTTGCTCTGAATTCATAGTTTCTTCAGGGCGGAAAAAAAACAAACTCCAGCATCATTCCTGCTTTAGTCATGTTCTATCTCTCACAACAATACAGAGTGAAAGAGTTCAGTCAGCCTCTTAAATGATCCTGATCAACATGAAAACTGAAACATTGATCACAGCCAATTGGGGATATTTGAACTTAGGGTCTCATGTCATGACCCAAAGTGAAAGTTTTCTCCCTTCTTGTCTTCAGAGGAATTAAAAAAAAAAAGTTTTATTTTCATCTCTGGCAGCACTTGAAATAATTTGTACATCTTGTTGCCAAATCAATAGCTGAATCAAAAGATAAGGAAATCACAAGTAAAAGTCTGCTTTAGCTGCTTTCTGTTGTTAACAGAACAAATATGAAAATGTGAATGAGAAAAAGGAACGTCAAGATTTAAATTGGATTTCATGACCATGAACAGAGCTGCATAGACTTCAGACTGGGGACTTGGTCTTCAGGCTGAAGTCCCAAAAATAGATTTCATTCGTCAACAATGTCAGCACAATGAAGATATACAGCTAAAATAAAGACAGAAACCATCATGTGATATAAAGGCTCACTTGCATATGTACTAGGAAAATATTCAGTGTTTGTGTACACCTGTCCGCAGGTCGATGGAGCAGCTGCTTAACACAAATGCGAAGCTGAGGTGAACTTTCCAAAACACATATACGCAAGTTACTCAGTTTTGCCTCGCACATGCTTGATACTTCGAGAGTCTGAAAGTATGACACAGTTGAATGAAACTTGCTCATCACCTTCCTCTTCCTCCCCCTCACATGTCTCTTTTGTCCTCGTGCCTGGCACACATACCTACCAGCTCCTTCTGCCCCGCAGCCACATACACCTGCCTGCACTGCAGGAGCGGGATCATGTTTCAGAGATGAGGCAACATCTGACCAATGAGCTGTGGTGAGAACGGGTCGGGAGCGTGGTGAGAACTCTCCTCCCATCTCTGCTCTCTCTACCTGGGAACCAGTGCTGTCTCAGGGAGGGGCTGCCCAGCCGCCCGCTCTCTGAATGAACACCAAACAAAAACTCTCGCCAACAGGTGAGTTACACGAGTCACTGTTGGTTTTTCTCTGGTCTATTCTTTTTTCCCTTGCCCATCTTTTTTTTTTTTTTTTTTCTCATTCATGGCTAGCATGCTGCTTTACATTTTGGCAGGGGTGAAAAAAAAAAAAGAAAGAGCACAGAGAGAAACAAAACAGTCAAAGTGTGGGAACTTTTTGCTGTTCCTTTTTTCTCCTTCCAGGAGGATTTATCAGTATTAACTCTGCTTACACAGGTATTTGTGCACCTGTGGCACTGGATCACTGGATCAGCTTCTTCATTGTGTGCAAAAATATGCACTGTGAATCACTTTTTATTCCAGCTTTCAGACTGAAAACACGTGTAATCCTGTGCTGAACAGTTGTAAGAGCTTAGATTTTCAAAGAAAACTGTATTTTGTTTCAATTGCAATAAACTGCTCCACTACATCAGAGTAGAAGGTAAAGGGCTACTGACAAAGTCCATCTTTAACATTTGTTATTCAGGTTTATGATGTGTGTGTGTGTTTTTTTTTTTTTTTTGTTTGTTTTTTTTATGACTTACATATTGTGTGTGTCACACTGGTTGCTCTTGACAGCCGTTTGAAAGGCTGATAGTTTTCAGATCTGAATCAGTTTTATAAATGGGTCTAGATGATCCAACAAATCCAACAGTGCCTCCCTCAGTACAGAAAAGAGTAATGCCTTACGGAAATAACATCTAGTAATTATCTTTGATTTTCTGTTTGCTCACATCTTAATCTAGGAAAAAAAAAAAAAGTTCAGAGGCAAAGATTGAGAGCAACGCAAGCTATTACATGCAATTTATTTAGCCTCACAAAACAACACACAACATAAATCATGCAGTGGTAGAAATGAAATCATTGTTCTGCTGTCAAGTTCGAGTTATGTTAATGTAAATAAATATTCCACTGGTAGGATTAAGTTAAGCTGTTAAATATCAGGTACACACCAGTGTAGGTCTTTCTCTGCGTGCACAGGGTTGGATGGGACACATACGGGATTACTGGGCTGATCATAGTGATATAGGACAATAACAGATGGGAAAATCTGCCTGGTCAGGCTCATACTGGTTACACAATGGCTGTACTGTATATGTATACTACTATTTCATAGTGTGGTTAGAAACCATGATGTTTATTGCTTATTTGATTTAATGTGTTTGACTGAACATCCAAGGTTCGGGAGTCCATGGTGACCTTTATAGCCTGAAAATTACCTGTACAGTGCAGCACAGTACATGCTGACGCTCCTAACTGCTGTAGTTCCCTCCCTTACAGATGCTCTTGATAACTAGTTAAAACTAGCTGTTTAATCATTTGCAAAAAAAAAAAAATCAGTGTGAAGACACTTCACTTATTCATCTTTTCCTACATGTCCTTTCTTTCTCAGTGGTGACCCAGACAGGAAACTGCATTAAAGCACAGCCAGGGCCCATGTTGATGTGGACGTGCAATTTAAAGCACAGGGGAAAAAAATCAATCCAGCAAGCCCACATTACACAAAAAAATACTATGAGGAAGGATTTTACTGCTCTGCAGGATTTTAACATTGGCAATTATTTTGTTTCATTGTAGCAGAAATCTGGGTTACTATTATTATTGGCCAAATTAAAACTTTGCTGGAGATGTTCCAGAAAATCTCCTCAAGTGCTCTGAATCAAAACCAGCATCACAGTGATACATCCATGCTAATGGAAGTGTAGTTGTATGTGTACAAGTGTGCGATCTTTCCATCAATGGGCCTGATAGTGGAATAGACACCTAAGTGTGAAAGAAATCTCCTCCCTCTTTTACTGCAGCCCCCAGCAGAGCTCCAGCATATACTTGACTAGCCAATAAAAATAAGTAAAGGGCTGACACTGCACTTCATTTAACACTGCGTGCCCTTCGCTCTGCCTCCTACTTAGGCCATTGTCATCCTCAGGGACGTGGCTTTGTTGAGTGGTTCATGTTGTCCATAAACCAAAACTCCAGACAACAATAGGTGGGCAGCTGTTTCCCCGGGCACACAGTGTTTTGTGTCCCATAAGCAGGTGCTTTCTCATGATGTCATGTAGCAGATGAGAAACGTAGCTTGAGTTTCCAGGTTAAGAATGTCATCTTGTTTTTTCCATGTTCTTCTCTTGCTGTATGTGCCCTAAATTCAGCAGAGGCTGTTTTGATCTTATGTTTTGGAAACCCCAGAGCCACAATGTCGGTAAGAAGCATTTCAAAATCAACAAGGACACACTATAATTATAAGGACATTCCTTCTGTCTGAAATTCAGAGTATGTCCAACACCGAAAATGGCTTTAAGCATGTTTCAGTGAAATTAAAGGCTCCATGTTTGAAGATATGAAACTGACGCTGATTCTCATGAGGAAAGAAAGACAGGAGAGGACAGGCCACTTAAATCATCTGAGAGGGGAGTGTGTAAATTGCTCATTTGCTTTGACCTGGGTGAGGAGGATGTCCACTCTTAAGAGGATCATTCACACTGAGGTGTCAGGTGTTAGGGGTGAGTTTTGTCCAACAGTTCCCTGGGGCAATGCTCACAGTGGGCCACAACTTTGTTCAGCCCACATGCCGGCTGGCTTTTGATTCTTTTCACTGTGTATGACTCTCTGTAGGAGAGTCCTCAGAGAGGAAACGCAGGAAGCTGAGGAGCCACAAACTAACAATGATCATGATTTGGGTACAAGACTGGTATTCTTGCCCATAAAGAGCTATAAAAGTAAATTTTCAAGAAATTCCTTTTGTTTGCATTTGCAGTATTTTAGAAAAGTTTCCTTTTGCTCTGTGGTTAATGGAACTATATCACTGGTATCAGTAGCACTGATGAGATGAGACATGACCTATTTATTCACAGTTTCAAACTTCACCCCTCTTTTCTTCACCTTTCTGAGTGCTCTTTTTTCCCTTTCTTTTTGTTCTCTGTCTTTGCTTTGGAGCATGTCCGCAGGGAAGATGGGCATATTTGCTCACTATCTCACCAGAAGCTGGCAATCACAATGAGCAAATATGTGCATGCAAAGTCACCTTTACTGAGGGGAACTGTGGGTTGTTTGTTAGCGTTGACTGGACAGGATGGGGTTTGGACCACATCTGGTCCCCTTTACAACTGTTATATTTCATTCAAGTCTGCACGTTCACAGTGGTGAAAGACGCCTTTCTTGCTGCCTATATGGTTTGTCTGCCAGGGTCAAACAGAAAATGGTCACACTCGCTCACTTTGTGCAATTCATTTTGGAGAGGGAGAGTCTGTCTACTGTTACGTAGAACATGAGTAGACAGAAATGAGCATTGAAGGAGACACGTGAAGCTTGATAAGTTGCCTCATGATGCTCCCCAAGTCAGTGATGGTTGGAAGACAAGTGGAAAAAAAAAAGACTTTTTTTTGCTACCTTCAACTTAGATCTTTCCTCAGATCCACCCTGGGTCCTGAAATGGCCATACCAATACTAAGCGATGTGGAGAGGATACTTCTTGAGGGGAATACATGCAAATTTATCTCTAGAATGTATGCTTTACTGTTGAATAAGAGCCCAAAGCCAGGTTTGCACAAATCAAGAGTGAGATGGGAATCAGATCTTAATATCGCAATTGATGAACACACCTGGTCAGACTTGTGCTTGGATAGTATGTCAGCCACAATTGATGTCTGGTATAGACTGACACATTATAATTTTCTTCACCAATTGTATCTTATACCACAGAAAATCCACAAATCCAAACCTGAATGGTCAGATATGTGCTTCAGGTGTGGGACAGAGGTTGAATCCTTTCTACATTGTACCTGGCTTTGTAACAAAGTAAGGTCCTTCTGGCATGATCTCTGTGATATGTTGACCAGAATTACAGAAGTTACATTTCCATTAGATCCAGAGCTGAGCTTACTAGGAAACTTCACAAGCATCAGTAACTCTTTATCTAAAACACAAATGAAATTTTTGAATATTGCTTTGTGTGTGGCTAGGAAATGCATAGCAGTGACGTGGAAATCTGATTCCCCTCTCCGCATTGATAGGTGGTCTGTAGAGACTGAGAGAGCAATGTTTTGAGTAAATGTCTCTCATTCCCATTGAATTTGATGCACTGACCTGTTTTTTGTTCTTTTTGTTTGTTTGGTTTTTTTTTTGTTGAGGGGAGGGGGGATTTGGGACTCATTGACTTTATTTTGTATGTTTGTATTGAAAAATTTAAAATAAAAACACAAGATAAAAAAAAATAAAAAATAGTGCATGTGGAGTCAGAACAAAATGAGCTTACCAGACCGCTTTAAAGGTGGAGGGCCTTACTTATCATGGCTACAATAACAAACACTAGGTTAGGATACTGCTTGTTTACAACACTGAATATTAGAAAGTGGAAAATGATGTTTGGTTTTTTTGCCACCTGAATCACCATCACAGGATTGGAGGACCTCAAGTCATGCTTGAATTTCAAACTTGGAAATCTAAATCCTGGTCCCAGCTACTGAAGTTCAAGCACAAAGGATTACCCAGAGCTGACACTTGTGTTTGTGAGCATGTTATTTCCCTGACATTGTCATGAATTCATAAATATGGTTGCATGTAAAGTATGTAATACCATCAGTTATATTAAAACTCTGGATGAGACAATTGACTTATAACTTATTTAAAAAAAAAAGCAAAATGAAAACCTTTACCGTGATTTTATTAGTCTAAATTATTTCTAATATTTGAAAGGTGAATGAAAAATTAACAGCAAGAAGTGGATTTTTATCAGAGCTAGAAAAACAAGTTGACATCTTATTGCCTTCTGTGCATGAACTACCTAGAGTGGTAGATCATGTCACAACAGTTTGCAAAATCAAGTGCCTGATCTTTCTGAATAAGCTAGTTCTGCTTGTTAGCTGTTACTGCCTTGGACCTTCATAAACATCTCATGCTTGGCAATAAAGCCAGAGCTTTTAATTACCAGACCCTGACTGGAGGCAGCTACACTATGCATGAATTCAATCCCAGCTGGTTGGGACAGGGTCACTGACACAGACTGGACAGGACGGTCTGACTGGTTCTATTGTCTGCAGCAGCAGCAGAGCAGCTCTAGTGTGGACCAAAAGGCCATTCCAAGCCTCCAGACACTGAATAAACCCCCTGCCCTTGGTAGAGCAAATGCTTTTTACTACTCTTGCTGTTCACAGTCCTCAAAACAGACATATATACTGCAGCTACAGTCTGTCAACAATAAGGAACATCTTATCTTGAATTTTCTTGATGTTTGACCTAATGAACAATGTTTTTAGTAGGTAAAATCCAAGACATAAGAATACACATACTCACTATGTCAAGCAATAAAAATGGCATTTGCTTGACAAGTGGGGGGGCTAAGTAAACCTTGTTAGACTACTTTATGGCACAGTTTAGAAAGAAGTGGCAGTTGCTATGTATATTGCATGCTTTTGCAATCTCAAGTGTTAAATGAGATAAATTGTTCAACTTTCGGTGATGTGTGATTTCACACATGTATTATTTCTACTCTGACTGCATGCCAAGTTATCTATTAGCAGTGGTAAAATTAAACTGGTTGAAATTCAGAGCATTGATCCGTTATAGTGAGTAGATTCTAACAAGATGAACTAATTCTGAGTAACCTTCAGCAGTTTTTATAACCCAAACTGAAGTGTTTACGAAAACGCACTTTATAGTTTTCAATGAAAGAGCGCCTTTAGGTCTTTATGTGCTTTTTCCTCAGTGTTTCCATGTTCCCTCCCTGTCTGCCCATGGAGGAAGTGACTTGTTGCCACAGCACAAAAGCCTGCCACCTAATAAAGTTGGGGGGCGATAGGTAAAAGAAAGCTTACAGGACCAAAGGAGAAAGCAAAGAGAAAGGGTGTGAAAACACTCAGGGAGAATGTTTTTATGGCTCAGTGTTAATTGAAGTAATTTAAAAAAGAATCCCATATTCCTGGAAAAGTGGGAGCAAAAGGAAGAAGGATGCTGTAAAACAGGTGCTCTTTACTTTTACCACGTCGGCTTCAGAATAAAGACAGGGGTGATATTTACACATGGAAATGTAATTTCTTCCAAATAGTGCAATACTTTGCATCAACACTTAATTTCATAAAACATACTAAAAACACTCGTGGACAGCTTGAAGCATTCACTTGTCTGTACATATTTTTTCAGTCCCAAAAAAAGCAAAAGCAGCAGTCATTTGCAAAGATGGCAGACTGTGTCAAAGTGAATCAAAACAGTTTGTTCTCTGTTGCTCTGTCTTTGTCATTTCAAGGCATCTCTTCAGCTTCACAGCCCAACCATTTTAAGCCAGATCAGACCCTCTATCTCTGGGTTTTGTTCTGTGAGCCTCCTGCTGGAAGTTGGAGCCTAAGACAAAGCCTTGTTTACACTAATGGCCCACTAGGCGTTTTGCCACAGAAACAAATAGCAGTGGGGGGAAGTCAATAGAATTTAACATTTTGACATTTTTCATCCAGCTCTCAAAACCAATATTGACCCAGCTCCCCTGCATGGCTGTCTTTAGTCCAGGACTTTGGCATACAAATCAAGCCAATGCAGCCAGAACCACAGGCAGCCAGTCGAGGGGTGAGACCAACAATAGCCTGCCCAGGATGGGGCTCTCCCACTGGGCAGGCAGAGTGGCCACTGTCCCTGGTCTCAAGCTGGTCCACAGAGGCCTGATGTATGAAAGAGTTCATGCTATCCCACTCGCTTTAATGATTCCATCTGAGAGGGCCAATTGTGTCTGTACTCCAGACCCTGCTGGTGAGTGAGGTGGACAAGCACAAGGGACAGTGGGGGCGCTCACATGTGCAGAACAACCCCATAGTGGGCCAGTACTTCTCAAAGGCCAGATTACAATCAATTAGAGCCTAATGAGCGGGAAGCTGGACTTGTAACCTGTTGCAGCAGGGTAGTTGTTTAGAAAGCTCCCAGTTGGCTCACACATCAATAACCTTTGAAATAGCTCAAGACTGAAACCAAGACGCAGCAGGAAGTGCGCGAGTGTGTGTCCGGCTGTATCGAGTCGAGCTTTCCTTCAGTCCCTCCACCCAACCCTTCATGTCACAGCTGAAGGCAGGAGGAGAGGGAACAGTACCGTGCTCAAACACGTTCATCTAAAACCTACTTTGTATGAAGCCGTTTTTGCTTTTACATTCTTACTTTAGTTATTTGATCATGATGGCAACAGTTGGGGGATCCAGAGCTCACACTGAGAGAGCAGACAAAAAAACAACACAGGCATTCATAAACATTGCAATCAACAGGTTGTATTCTCCTTCCTAGCATGTGTGTGTGAGAGCATGTCAACATGCTTGCCTATGTGCCTGTGACTGTAAAAGAGGGATGTTAGCCTCCAGCAGAGAAAGGGCAGAAAGTGTGAGCATGTGCTGTGACCCAGCAGGACAGCTCATCCTGAGGCCGCTCTTACCTGCAGAGTCCCTCTTTCCACCGAGCAAGTTCTTTACAAGGCAGGCTGGCCCACAGCAGGGAGACTGGGGATAGTCATATAAGAGAAGGTGAAACAGCAGGACTGAAAGAGACGTCTGCCCTGAGGTGAAATTAGGAGGGAGCTGAGGCGGGAGTAAGTGAAAGGAGAGCAACACTAAAGTGCGCTCCAATAGTCTTGAGCCTACATGTCCCTGTTTTCAATAACACAAAAATTAGTATAGTGTGTATTTGGTGGTAATGCTAAACACTGTCCTTCTTCGTTACCAGTTTTTATGGCATGTCACATTCGATATCACAAATTCATAACAACGCGTAGCAGCATGGAGGTCATGGTTCTACAATTACTTTTCTATAAGTTGAACTTCAGTCTGAATTTAACGATGAAACTAAATGATCAATGTTCTACTGTTGCTTGAACCCAACTTGATGGAATTTGTGTCTGAGATGACAAAGAGCCTCAGAAGTTATAGACAAAGGCAGCACGCGTCATAACATGTCAACCTAGGTGTCATGTTTTCATCACTGCCAGTCACCAGTGAATGCCATTTGAACTTTTTCCTTCTGAGGACAAAAGCTGTATGTCAGTGAGTGTTAGTGGGTTTTTTATATTTTGTAGCAATCATAATTGTAACCAGATTAAGGAAACATTGCAGTCTGGTTTTTACAGAAAATGTATAAAATGACTCAGAACAAAAATCTAACCAAAATGTTCTTGTTGCCTGAACCTAACCACAGACACTGGGTGCAGACTTGAATGTGGGGCAGACGGTAAACTCAAGATGGAAACAAAATTGGGTTGATGTCAAAACCAACGGTGATTTGACATTGTGACGACTGGCAATCCAATCCACATTGGACTTTAGTCCCAGCTAGAATGTTGTTATCTCATATGTCAAGATGATGCTGCCATCAGATGTTTGGAAGACAGTGGGTTTTGGTTACAAAATGAAATTAACTGTCATCATTAATTAAATAGTTAAATTAGACATTTCTGGCAGAGGTTTGGTCATTCAGCCAAATACCAGTGTTTAAAGACAGTGTTAGCCTGCTGTTTTTCCTGTCATATTTGAGCTTTTTGGCAGATGCCATCCAACAATACTGTACCCCCTCCTCATTTCTCTGCTGCTGTTCACAAAGGTAGTATTTAATTCACAGAAAATAAAAGCAGTTTTTTCTAAGAGAGATGGTTTACTGGGTTTACACGACTGCTCCATCAGTGCATTACAGCATGTCATTTCAGGGACAGTATGTTTGGTTTTTTTTTTAGCGCTGGTTTCTGCCTCAGAAATCATCACACTTTGCAGGTGGTCTATGAGCGGTGTCTTACAAGATGGGTATGAAGATGTCTCAGAGGCAATTTATGTTCTGTGTGCACTGTTTTAGTAAATGCCAAAAAATGTCATATATTTACATTTAAATTGCACTGACTTCTATTAGCCATATTAATTAGGGCTTCCGTCCACCTGTGAAGCATGTTATACACGCTCTGGCATGGTCTGGTAACTATGCAAATGTAAAGGTCCTGATTGAATGATCTTACAGTGAATATTTGCTGTAACCAGGTTTTGTATCCATAAACCCACCCAGAGCTGAAAGAGATTGACTTGCTCCTTTCATGGGACGATATTAAAAAAGACCTCACCCCTTTAAATCTCCATCTCCCCATGCTCACCTTCTCATGTTCTGATTGTTGCGGGAACACTCACAGACCCCAGCTGATCATTGTAATATACGATGCTGTTGGTTTCCTCATGGCAAACAGTTGGGCACCACCGGTCACCACTGTGCTGAAACACTTTTAATCAACCAGAACCTACTGTGAAGGCCCAAGCCCCACCCGGCTCCCCACCTGCCAAAACGAAGCAGTTCACCTCAGCAACCTCAAAGCAACAGCTAGTATTTAGTAATATCATGGGCAGTCCAGCAGCTTCTACTATAATGTACCCACTGACAGCAGTAACTTTGCACAGCAATGGCACCCCTTTCTAAGGTTATATTACAACACAGTGGGAGTTCTGAGGGAGTAGCGGACGGGGAAGGAGTGATTGTTTGGAGGTTCTCAAGACAAGTTGGCACTTTCCCCCCTACAGTGTGGGTAGGCTTTCTCTCAGCATGTCACGCTCTGTGTGGTTTGATTAAAATTGTGAAGTAGCTATACAGAGTTGCTTAAGTATATGGTCTTGTTGTCCCTTTTTTTTTCAACCAGCCATCACCCTATAGCTCCTTGAGGTAATTTTCTCCGTGATGAAGTAAAGCAGATTGAAAAAGCCATGATTTGGCAACATGAAGTATGTTTTTCTGGAGACATGACATACATGCAAGATTACAGATTGTTGAAAAACTGCAGAGCAGAAATTTGTGCCTGTATTTACATGGGCGTCAACCGACATTGCAACAGTGTTGTAGCATGCTGTAGTTTAACAGTCACAGAAGATGAGGTGAAAACTCACAGTGAACCCAGAGAGATTAGTGACATAAGGGGTGTTTCTGGGAGTTGACAAATTCAGGGGTTAAACTCAGGCCATCTGGGGCTGAGGCCAGCAGCCTGATCAGGATCACAAAGAAAGATGGGTTCAAATCATTTAGGGAAATATCTGGTTTTTTGAACAACCTGCTTTATTACATGTTAAAATCTTGGCATCTATAATTACATGATAAAAGTCTTGTATTACCTTAAACATTGCTCACAGAACAAGTTAAACTTAGGGTGACATTGGCCTTAGCTGTGTTCTTCAGCAAGAAAATACTTTTGATTCAGAAAATGCCAAGGGTTCATAATGTTTAACCCTGACTGCTGTAATCTGGTGAGGACAAACACAGCAACCTCCACTTTTAATCCTGATGCTTGAGAACATCTCTTCATACCACTCCTGATGTCTGTTAAACAAACCACGGAGTCCATCTATAGGCCAACACAAGATATGAATTCATAAACCTGCGATAATCTCAGTGACAATACCGGGGTTATTTTATTTTCTCTGGAAAATATTATGCAAGTGGTTTGGAGTAGTATTTAACTTTCTTTTTCACGCTCTTCTATTACTGTAATAGAGCAAATACTCGTAACAACACTGACTTCACATAAATTCTTTTAAATCATGGTTGAGAAGGAAAAACATTCACATCAGCCTCCAAGTTTCAGTGTTAAATTTGAAAGTCAATTTTTGACTCTAAACATAACCTGCACACAGTTGCCTATCTGGTTTCTCTTCACTGCAAGTATGTAACACAACAAAAGAAGCTTGTTTAGGCTGTTTGTCTGGAAGGACTACAAGGATAACAGTGGGGGTAACAATCTTGAAATAATGCATGAATGATGCCAGATATATTTAAAGTTAACTTTTACTGTTTATCCCATTCCGCCAACTTTGTTTGAAGCCAGCAAAAGCAAAGCTATGTGCCCCCACAGGCTGTGCTGATATTCTGCAGCGTGAAAGGCTTGAGAAATTTTAGGAGCTGACGGCACTGGCAATGTTGACCTCTGACCTTGCTTGCTTTTGTTGTGCCTCATTAAGCAGGGTGAATACATCAGCCAGTACTACTTATTGCCCTTTCTGTTATGGCAACTACCAAGCAAATAAGCTTAAATTTCTCTGTTGCAAACTCCTCATTTGGCCTCTGGCTTCATACAGATGAAGAGTCTCTTTCCTTGGAGAGCTGTACTCCCTGTGACCCAGACAAGCGCTGAAGCACTTGTCAGGGACCCACTGTATTGTTGCGTGAATGGTGCAGTCTCAATGCAAATTCTTCCACACTCTCAGGCAGCAAAGGCCAACATTGACTGACTGGTTGTGTTAATTTAGCAGCCATTCAGTCCTACTTGATCCACAGTCTTCTGGACCTCAATGGCAAAAGGAGTTAAAAACATCTGAAGTGTCAGCACAAGAATGTGCCATTCAGTTTCGAAGCAACGCATCATTAACAAATGTCAGACCACAAACAACAAGTTGTGGCTAAATAAACCAGTGAGGTAGGTTCAATCATTTACTTCACTGTTCACACTCTGTTCAGCCATTGATCACCTTGTGCATTGAGGGGTTTCAGTGAAGTCATTTTAGCAGAGTGGGGAATCCACAGGGGGGAAAAAAGCTGCAAAATTGGGGATGGAAGTAAATGTCTGTTAAACCACAAATTGATTGTGAAGAGGCAGTTTTTGTGTAGAGGAACAAAATTATGCCCACTCTGAGTAATTCTGCCCACTGACTGAGATGTGAGTGAGCCGAGAATGAGGTTACTCAGGGGATGGCCCATGTCCCCATCAACACAACACCTCACCAGCTGGTTGACTCAGATCCAGAGGGCAGCCAGGGCACAGTGCACATAGTGAGGCATTTGACTCACACTGACGGCGTGCTGCAGTAGGGCTGTGCTCTCTAGCTGTGATTTACAGACTGGTTTTGAAAAGGTTGTAACCTGTGCAGTCCACCTTTTCCTTACTGGAGAGGAGACACCCTGAAAACTTATTTCATGATCATGTTACAGCCCAAATCCAAAGATAGCACTTTTACAAGAGGCAAGGTGTCACTTTTGAGTCCATTACTCTGTGTTTTTCCTATATTTCCTTAAGCTTAAGTGGCTCCTGAAAAATGACATTAAAATCATTTTAAACCAGAAGAATGTAAACACAGCTAGAGGAGATAACTTCATCACTATACATGTCCTGTATCTAGCCAATTTTCATGCCACAACTATTTATCTTTTCGAATAAACATTATTCACTAAAATCAGACATAATCACAGAAATTTGAAAGTTCTTAGCATGAAGTCATTTATGCCAAATATGTCTATAGTGACAAGTATTGATGGTTAGTTAAGCTGGCTGCAAATTTTGGCATGTGGATTTCATATTGGTTTATTGACTTTAATAATACATTTTGAACTATTAGGTCAATTAAATATCAGTATAGACTTTATGAATATATGTAAATATAATTACAAATATTTAATGAAGATTCAGATATTTTACTATGCCAAAGTAAAAGTAGCAAAACAAGAATATCAAAATGGCTCCACATTCAAAATCCTATTCACAAACTTGTGTAAATGGATTTTAAGCCTCTTGGGAGCAACATGAAGTAGCCATAAATGGCAAATAACCTAAAGTAAAAACGGTAAATGTGATAGCAGCAAAAGAAAAAAACAGAAAATTCACTCTCTTTAAACAGTTTTTGGTCTCTATGCACTCCAAAGGGAAATTTCTAGTTCTTTAGCTTTAACATGCTTCACTGTGTTAACATGAAAGCCACCGGCAGTGAACCAGAACTAGCAGTAAAACCAACCCATTGAGCTGAAACTTTTTCTAAATTTTCATAGAGAAAAGGGGATACCCAGAGTAGGTGGAGTTAATACTCTCTATGAGCATCTCATCTCACTTTTGATTATTACTCATTTGATATTTTTTAATATAAAAATAGTGTTTGTAGCAACTTCGAAACTGACATCATGACCTTGTATATCATCCCCCTTTCATTAAGAGTTGTGTTTTTCTTGCCACCTGAAAACATATAAGCCCAATATTCACTTTCTTTCAGCTCTGTTTTTTGGTCTCTACCAATGGCTGAGGCAAATATCTGACTTGAACAAGCAACAAGTAGTGTACAGAATATTTTCATTAAAAACAATGACAGGTGCTTCATTTGCAACAACACACAATTTTATAAGCTTTTCAAAGTTCTATGTTTTGTATGTAAAATATTTAACAGACAGGTAATTTGTATTTCGTACTGAAATGGAAAAACGCAAGCAGAGTTTAAGACCCTCATGTTTGTACTCAGATATTCTACTAAATTTACCCAGTTACCTTTCACTGCTGCTTTTTGCACACAACTGAAACCTCACTATCAAATTCAAAAAATAATGGGGATAAATGTGCAGATATTTGGATTGTTACCTTGCATCTTTTATATACTTGACTTGCCACATAGCTCTGGATTTTTAAGTAATAACTCTGGCAGCAACAAGCATGCTGTCACTTTTAGTGGGTTTAAATGCCTGTTTTGGTCTTGGGCAGGTGCTCTGAAGCCATAATTGTTGTCATCATCAGGTAGTAAGCATTTGCAATAAATCAGAGGTCAAAAGAACATTTCATGCTATGACAGGCCAGCTAAAGTGGTGATAAAAAAGGAGCCTGGGTGTATTACATGTGATGAGAGCTGTGGGCAGACAGCTCCTTTTCCCAGAAGCTCTCAGCAGAGTTGTGCGGAGGCATGCAGGAGGTGAGTGACAGTGCTGCAATGTGATTGGTCTTAACACTTCCTATTGTTCCCCTGCCACTGATAACCCCAGTGGTCCTGGCCAGAGGAAGGAAGGCCATTGCTTGGTTTGTGGTGTTAGGCTTGTCAGCTCTTTGTCCTCAGATAACTTATTAACTCAGTGAGTCTGCCAAGAGAAGAATGATTTCTCACATGGCTCCTCATATAGTTAACTCAGAGTAAACAGCTTTTCAGGTGTCAGTATGCAGAAAAGCAGAGACGGGGCATGGAGGAGTGAGAGAGAACAGAAACTTGCCAGGATTAAAGAAAACAGAGGTTTTCACTCACTTGAAATGAGACAGACCAAGATGAATATGAGGCTTGCAGCTGCACTGAAACATTTGTTTTGGACTAAATTACATTACTATGTCATATTGGCTTCTTTCATATATCTGAAACAAAAAGAATTTTTTGAACAACCCCATCTGAGCAGTTACTTTTAATTGATGAAATAGCTCATAATTGAACAATGTTGAGAGAGATTAGAGGAGTGAAATTAAATATTAAGCAGTACATGTTGGACTAGAGTGTATGTACATTGTCCAGGAGATATTGTTTACGTCATCATTATAGCAATAAAAACTCTTGTTCAAGGCAAAGGAAGTGAACAGTTTTGGCTGTCTTTCACAACCTGCGGGGCTGTATGCAGTCAAGACAGACAGAGAGCAGAGACAGACCAGAGTCAGCCAGGGTCACCCCACCTCAGGAACATGGCTGATGAGACGTATCTGCTGCCTTAATTGAGCTCTATTCAGCTTGGCTATTGTGTAGGTCTCACTCCGCTTGCTCTTAACCATTTCAGCTGTTTCACTTCAAGGGAAGAAGTGGCAAAAATGGACCAACTTGTTTCAACCAAGTGCAAAGATTCAGACTGCCTTAAGGCTGTAAACTGAAAGAAGAATTTGACCCGCTGTCTGGAGGGCTAAAATTACCTTGACACCAGCTAATTGGTAATGATGTGGTTGCATGCCTAATAGTAAAAGGCGATTGAGTCAATAGATCCAAGCACTTGGTTTGCACATATGGCATCAGATAACTCTGCTATGAAAGACTCTTTTGTACAGCTGTGAGCTTAGTTATACCTCATATCTCTCAGCAACTCCATTTCCCATCAAAAAGAAGATGGTTTTGATTTCTGCCATGAAAACATACAAGAAGCTGCAAATGTGTTGTCAATAAGATGTTGGTTTACAGATCCTCTGAGACTGAACTGGAACGTACATAAAAGCTGTAAACTCACTATGACATGATTCAGGAGGATTGGTGTGAGATGTTTGGTTTGAGCACTAATAGATATATTCTCAGACCTTTACCAGTCCCTGGCTGTGGAGAAAGACAGCAGAAGCTGATAGCATTACATAGGATACAGAAATCAATGGGCTTTACAATGGAAATGGGGACATGTCAAAATTCAACTTTTGTTCCGTCGTTAAGTTTGATTTTACTCATTGAACGTCGTCATAGTGGAAAGAGATGGAAAGTGGAGTTTAAAACCATGGACGAAACGGTAATCTGAGTGAAGCCACATTTTTTGCCTATTGGGAAACCTTAAGGCTGCTCACCACAGAATTTCGGAGGGTATGCAGCGTGAAGTAAAGATTTGAAGACATCTACTTGGGCCTGAAAAAAAAAATTCTTTGTTTCTATGTGTATTGAGTAAAAACAAACATGGTTAAATATTATTTACTATAGTGAAAAGTAAATGAACAATAATGTCAAATGTTCTTACACTAAGTAGAATTGAAATCTTACTGCACCTGAATGATACCATTTGATGTGACATTCTGCACCTAAAAAATGACTTTAAAAAAATAAATTATTCCACTTCTTGTAGTCCACTGGTTAGTTTGCAGATTAAAAGCCCTGCAAACCAGCTGCTCTGTCATTTTTGATGAAACCTCGGTTTAAAATCAGAGATGGGTGTTGTGGGTTTACGCAAAGTGCACCAAAGTACATGCATTAATAAAAGCTGATAAAGAAAAGGGCTGTCACTTCCTGAACGCAGTGTTGTGCATGAACGCGTTCATTTTTCTAGGAACGTTGAACTGAACGCAACGTATTTGTAAATAAAGAACTTGAACGTGAACTCGTTCAGATTATGTGAGAATCAGCGCTGCTGTTTAGGTCCAATTATTACGCAATTTTCCTTCTCCTGACGAGAGATATTTGCACTCCTGCTGCAACAGCATGTTGTTATCACATTTTACCAGCGGGCGGCGCTACACATAAAGTACTCGACTTGCTTCACACTGCATTGCCCACGAAGCATTGCGCACACTGGCATAACAAACCAGCAATCCCACGGCAACGCCGGCCCGGTGCAGTCCTCTCAAGTCAAATGGCAAGTCAAGTGAAGATGAACAAAGGAGAGACGCTGCAGGCGCAGCTGCAAGCAAAGATGCCTCCGCTTATGATTATTTACGGGAATTGTACGTATTGTCCCCCATAGATTCCGACAGTAAAAATCTAAGCTTTCTGTGCAAATTATGTCCACCTGCGCTGAAAAAACAAGTCCGCACGTCAATCTCGTCAACTTCAAATTTGAAAAGACATTTGGAGTTGAAGCATCCGTCCAGTGTGAGAAAATATCAGCAAGTCCTTGACAATCAAAAAAAGTCATCAGGAAAGGGCAAGAAGACCTCCTGCCAGCCCCAAACGACCCAAGTCACACTGACTGCAACCTTCAGGGGTATGATTTCCAAGCAACAGGTAGACAAATTAACAATGTACTACATTGTTGGAGTTTACAGCCCCTGAGTAAGGTTGAAAAACCCTCCTTCATCAGGCTAGTGACTGGTTTGCAACCAAGCAGACGTGTGCCTTCAAGAAGGCAAGTGCAGGGACTGTTAAATAATTCAGTGAGGTTATCACTAACCTAAAAACTGAACTTGCTGATTTTGACTACGTATGCACAACAGCAGACTGCTGGCCAGCTGTCAACAAGGGATTTATGGGCATTACCATTCATTGGCTTGACAAAAATGATGTGTCACACAGGAGATCAGCAGCCCTTGCATGCCGCTGTGTCAGAGGAGCACACACACATGACGTGCTGGCAAAAGTGTTGGCAGATGTGCACTAAACATCCTTCAGGGGGAGAAAAACACATTTGTTGGGTATTTGGCACCCATTATTGTGCAGTTGAAAAGTGATTTGAATGGACTGTTGGAAGAGAGTTTAAAGCCTACTGCTACACAAGGTCTGACTGCATGCCGTCCCCTCATCCAGAACATGATGCAGTCACTCTCAACAAGACTGGAGGGCATGCTTGATAAGAAAGAACACATACTAGCAGCTATACTGCTCCCAGCGTTCAAGCTGGACTGGGTGGAGGATGAGATTAAGCGCTCGCAATACCGAGTGATGTTGAAGCAAGAGTTTCAGTCTGTTGACATGGCTAATGACTCTGATCAAGCCCAGACCTCTGATGAACTTGAGAGGAAAAGCAGTGCTTCATCCTTTTTCAAGTTCAACCGCATCCCATCAAGTGTCAAAAAATCTGAGGTGGACATCTACCTGGATGCACAGACCACTGATGAGTTCACTGAGTACATGCTCCTACCAACTCTGAAAAAGCCGTTCGTCAAATACAACACAGCAATCCCCTCAAGCGCTCCAGTGGGAGGCTATTCAGTACTGGTGGCCAGATATTTAGGCCAAGGAGAAACAGATTGGGTGATGCGAACTTTGAGAAGCAATTGCTTTTAAATGCCAACAAAAAACAGTAGTCTGGACTTAAGTGAAAACAGTAGGCCTAGTCTGTGGACTTCAGGGTGGACTGCTTATCCAACATTGTGATTTTTGTGGGGGCTTAAAATTCCATTAACAGTTGTGTTACAACATTAATGGTATAGCAAAATAAGAAGTTTTTTCCTCATGTTTGTTTTTTGTTTATTGTGTTTACAGTGACATAGTCCCATTACAGAGCACCACTTAGATCTACAGGGGTGATGCATTTGATAAGGAGTTTTTTTTTTTTTTTTTTTTAAAGCATCCTGGAGACCATAAAGATATTTTCTGTTGTTCAAATGCAGTATGACACTAGGATTTGTTAAGCTGTCTAAACAATATTTCAGCACTATGGAGCATTTCTTTTGTTGCTGGTGAAAATAGCAAAATAAGAACACATGTTTTTTTTTTTTTTTTTATGTTTGTTTACTCAGAGTTTGGGAAAGTGTTCACATTCCCATTACAGAGGAACACCTAGTTCTACATGGGTGATGCAGTTGATAAAGAGTAAAAAAGCATCCTGGGGATCCTAAAGATTTATTTAATGTTGTTCAAATACAGTATGATATCATAGCCTATTTGTCAAGCTGTCTAAGCAATATTTCAGCATGTTGGAGCATTTTTTTCTTTAATATTTAATGAAAGAGGTAATCTGAAAAGTTAATAGTACCTTGAGCTGTTTGACAAAAATGCCCTTCTGTTACACAAAAAGAATTTGGTTTGATTTTATTATTTATTTCTTAATTGAAGTCCTTTTCTAGAGGAACAGTATTGGGGAAACAGATGAATAAAACAAAACAAAACAAAAAAGTTGTCCTTAGTCCACACATTTGTTCAATATGCAATAACTTAATCCATTTTGTGTGATAGAATTTAAGGTCTAGTATAATTGATTTCATTGCATGACACAACACTATAATTTGTTGTGGCTTTTGTTTGCAGGGTGTGAACAAATGAACATGCATAGGCTAAAAAGCATAAATAAAGAAAACCACTTTATGTTCAATATTCTTCTACAATTCCACTAGGACAATACATAATTGTAAACAGTGAACAGTTTTTGGTGGTGATGGACGTCATAGTTTTCTTTGAAAAACGAGGTCAGTCTTTCATTCACACTTTTCACCTAAAACATTTGAAATGAACTGAACTTTGAACTAGTTCATGAGAACTATGAACTTGCACAACACTGCCTGAACGGCACACAACAAAACCCTGCGAAGAATGATGGATGTCAGTCAAACTTTGTTTTTTTTTTCTCTCTCTGCCTCCGCTGCGTCTGAAAAACGGCGGCTGCCGCCATCTTGTGGTTTTCAGCAGCTACGACATGTTGGCATGATGGCGGTTCTTCCTTAATGAACATCATGAGGATTTATCAGGGTCACATTAATATCTTATTTCTGCTCAGAAGTTTCAGATACATTAACTGTGTGTGTTCCTCGTCAAACAATGGACGGCACGATGAGATGAATGGGTTTCTGTCGGTGCTCCTGACTCTGGAGGCCTGTAGGAGGACTCAGCCGACATGAACCGTCTCTGCACGCTTAAAAGCGCGTCGTTAGCCCGGGGGTACGGTCTAAACCCTGCACCGTCGACTTGGTGGATTTGGACATGGTCCTTTAACAACTAAGTGCACTGATATGGCTGTGTTGTTGGTGACATTTCAGGTGAGGACAATGATGTTTTGTTAGGGCCACTGATCAAATCTCACCATTGTCAGCGCAGCTAATCCTCTTGAGGGCCCGCAGGCGCCCCCCGTTCTCTGGACTAGCAAGTAGTCCACAGGTGCTACCGTTTTAAAAGCTAGGGGGGCAGGGAGCAGACTACTTCCTGGTGTTTTAAGATTTACCACCTTGTAATTTTCCCTTAGGTTTGACAGTTTGTGTCTTTTAAACAGACTTTAAATGATGTAATCTCACTCATAAAACTCTTTAGAAGAATGCGCAATTGATTCCTACTGTAAAAATAGTTGATTCGGTTCAGACTTCATTCGCCAAGCTGATATGATCGATTAATCAGACACTGATCTGGCCCTGTGCAATTACATCATGTAGTCAGTTCAAACAGTTTCATGCGGTATGGTGTACTTAAACTTATTTATTGGAGTAAAAGGAGGCTGTTTCAATTGCCATCTTTTACATATGGCAATAGTGCTGTCCAGATAATTAGTTTAAAATATGACTTAATGTGATGAACATACTTTATTCTCTTCATTGTTCCATTTAGCTCCTGATATTGAAGCTCTGACTGAAAAAAACTGGCACACCCTCTTAACTGTACCTCTACAACAATGTCAACTGACTAAGCTGAGGAGGAACTACTCCTGTATTTCACCCAGACTCATATGTTTAATAATGAGTTGATTCTTTTACTTCCAGATCTACTTTTACTCTCAACCTCCCACATGATTGTGACTCTTAAAGTCTGCATCATCCTGTGTGGCATTTGCAAATTGCTCAACAACTTGTATGCTCTCCAAACAGTTTGTAGAACTCCTAAATAGGAATCTTTGTCTTCTCCTTTCTGTTTTTCTACCCTTTACTTTGCCATAATTAGGACTTTGCACCCGTTTCACACAAAATATGCCACCACCAAGGATGCTTGGTAACAGGACAATGCACAAACTCCTCTCTGTTTAAACATCATGTCACAGAGCTATTGCTGAGTGCATCCGTTTATTGGGCTTTGTTTAATTGACGATGAATTGCCGGGGCTGACATGGAAAACAATTAGGGTGAATTTCTGTCGCATTGGATGCTGTGAAACAGCCCAAAACAAATTCCAATCTTAACTCCAAGAACTGACTCATAAAAGCCTAATCCTGTTGATGGAAACAGAATCCCACCCATGTCAAAATGGCCCACTGCCCCAGGTGCAGTAGCCACACAGGCCCTGGCTTGTCTCCCATTATCACAGCTGATGAATTGAGAGGGCCCTCTTGGGGACACAGCCCATGCTCTGGTTTGCCTAATTAGAGGGTCTGTTGTCTCATAAATATCTATAGTGATGAAAATAAGGCAAATAAAAGCTGTAGTTATGGCCTGTGAAAGACTGAGATGCAAATTTTAAATGCAGTGTAAATTCAGGAAAATCTTTGTGATGTTTGCTTTGCAAGTGCAACATTTTTCCAAATTTCATATGTGTGATATCTTTTATTATCATTGTTTAGCATTTTGCAAAAATAACACTTTTACTTCGAAGGGCCTGTCACTACAACTTTTAAAATTATATCCTATGTGTGTTTTTGTTTTGTTTTTTTATCACTAGTGGAACCCTATCATTGCTGATCAACACATTTAACTGCAATTAACGCACATTATGGGTCTGTTAAGGATAGTTTAACAGTTGATAATGAGATCAGGGCTGATAGGTTATCTTGACATCTCTAGTGTCAGTGACATTTTGACAGCAAAGACGGCTGTGTAATCACATTGTCCTTACTAAGTCTTACTGATAGCTGTAAACAAAGGCTCAAGTCCTCCCCAGTTAAGCTCATCTCCCTAATGGCAGATTTCATTTTAGAGCAGAAAAAAAGCCTTGATTTAGGCTGACATCTGTGCTATAGATTCATCTGTTCAAGACTACATATGGTGTCCATGAACAACAATATATCAATATACCACAAATATCACAAGACAACAAGCCAAAAGTTGTAGAAACCTTTTCCCCCAATTTGACTGGTGTACTTTTTTTATTCAGCACTCATCAGGAGAACAGATGAATGTGAAACCAACCTTTTATGGTCAGATTTTACACATCTACCTTTGTCTGCACAATGAGTCCAAGTGAAGTGAAAAACACTTTTGACTGGAGGCAGACTTGAAATATTAATAATCGAATGTGTTATTAATAAATTAATAGCTGTTTACGATTTTAGTTTTGAAGGTATTCCTTTTTACAAATTGGAACCAGTGTTTTTTCAATCAGATTTTATCAAATGAAGTTAACAGGAATTCTTTTATCTGTTTTTTTTTTTTCCTTTTTTCTTTTTTTGTTGTTGTTTTACAAGCCCAGATGAGTCACATGAGTGCCATGTGATACAGCTCCAGATGTTTCTGGCTCTCCTGCAGCATCTGGAATGGTTGTATTGGAGCGATTCAGATCTACTATCACCCCATGATCTCACATCAGTAAGGTATCAGCTGACTGACACTCACCCCACATGGTCCTGATGTCTGCTGAGAGCCTGAGTTTGGGCCAACAGCAGCTGCCAGCAACGCGACTGGGGCCTTTGCTGGGTTCTTATTACATATATGATTCAATGTCATGATATGCATAAAAAAGCTTTAAACGAACATGGATATTAGATTGATCAATTCTATTATATATTTCAGCAAGTATTTATCCAATAAAACAATAGTAGAGGTAACAATATTTAATTACCAGTCATGTGGCTTGCTAATGGAAAGTCTATTTAAAGTTCTGACACATTATACCTCTGTTGGTGATGGTTGCTGTAAGAACACTGCGTGTCTTACGTGATCAGAAACACCGCTCTATATATATCAAATCATGGGGTCTGTAGCAATGCATGCTCATGCAAAAGAACGCCCACCAGAGGACATGCAACATGGTGCTGCTGAGACTCCACATTTCCTAGACTTTTTCCTCCTCAAAACCTGGATCCCAGCTGAAACCTGACTGGTAAGGAACCTGTACAAATGTTCATATACATATAGAGACAGCTACAAGTGACTAGAATACTACTACTTTTTGTTGTTATTCGTGTTAATATTTTAGTGATAGTTTTACCCTGCTGAATAGTTTTCATTTCCTGCTCTGAAGAGATCTGTAATATAATTTTATGTCACATCATAGATAGACTTAATTGTGATGGAAAAACCTAGGTAAATTTAAAATCAGCATGCTTGTGTTTTTTAAATTGATTTAAGGCTTTCCTTCAATTGCTGATTTTGTTATTTAGTAGCAGTTTATGGTTTGGTATTGATGGTTGTAAGGTTTAATTAGTTTTTATCTTGAAAGTGAAGCAAAATTTACATGTAAAAAATCCAATTACTTTGAATATTGACTGTTTTTATATAACACTTGTTTATTTGAATTTCCAGGTTGTACGGCCTCCCTAATGCAAAATGGATGACTTTGAATACAGTGTGGAGATCTGTGACCGTGACTGGGAATGCTTCTTTGTAGAGTGTGAGGAGTGTAACCTGCTTCCTCCTTCATTAGCGGGTGTGGATGACTCAGGGATGAGTGACTTTGATGAAACAGGGTCCATTCAACTTAAGAAGGATCATAAATTCAACCTAACAGCAGGCTTTTCAGAGGCTGACCACTCCATTGATGCCCCACCTGATTGTGAAGAGTCTCCTGTGGAGGATAACCTCAGCAAGTACAGTGTGAGTGGAATGGAAAGTCTCCTTTCAGGCAGCGAGGAGGACATACACTTACAGTCAGTCAATATGTTCTTTGAAAGACTCAAAAATGTAGCAGAGGCTGAGAAGCTTGCTGAGCCAAACCAAGTGGGAGCTGGAAAAATCACAGAGGAAATAAAGCTGGAGCAGCAGCATAGTGATGGGCAACAATCCAGCAGCATCTGTAAGCCAAAATCCATCACAAAATTAAACTTTCTGCCTGCCAGGGGTGACACAGCATTTTGCAAAGAGCCCACAAAGCCTGTCGACACCATCAGCAGCATAAGCACAAAGAAAAAAAGCAAACTGACTGCCAATGTTTCCCCAGAATCTGTCTCCAGTAACTCAGTACTCAAGACTAACAAATCAACTTACCCTGAAACTTACCCCACGTTATTCATCAGTGAGGAAGCCTGCAGAGAGGTAAATGCGGTAACTCAGCAAAATCTGTCTCATGACTCAGTGGGCTGCTCAGAAACTTTACCTCACAAAGTGGTGAAGGGGGAAACATGCTCACCACTGAAGGATGCTAAGCGGGAACATTTGCTGACAAGTTACTCACCTGTAAGTGGTAAGAATAGCACTAATTCACCCAATAACCAAGAAATGACAAATGTTAAATGGAAGGAAGAACAAATCCCTGTCATTTCACAATTAGATGCTACAAGCATTAGCAAATCAGCAAGTCAAGAATTATCCCCATCTGCCTCTGTTAAAAGGAAGAGAAGGAAGAGGAGGCGACTCAGCTTTGAGCCTTCTGAGAGTGCACATGGATATGAAAGGCAGGTTTTAGCTCAGCTTAGCGACTCAGGGGAGGAGCAGTATTTACAGAAGGGAGGGACGAGTTTATGTTTATATGAGAATGTGAAGTCATTTCCTTTAAATGAAGCACACAAAAATATTTTGTCTTCTTTATGTTCAGGCACTAGTAATCTCCCTCAGAGCATATCTGGTAAAGAGATGAAAGCAAATTATCTTTCTCACACCGTTCCTCCATGTCAACATTTACCAGAGAACATCATTAGACAGGGAATCTGTAAACCAACAAGCTCAGCTGAAAATGGAACTGGTGAAAGGTCCATAACTCCATTGAGTAAAATTGATGATGGCATAATGTCAGCAGCAGATAACGGTGATAATGTGATAAAAAATGTACAGCTTTGGACCGGACTAGAATCAGGAGAATTAACCAGACTTAATCCATCTCCTTGGTCACCTGTTTCAGTTAGTGTCACTTTAAACGATCAATCAAGCAGAGAGTCAAATGATTGTGTGGACAGGTCTCAAAAAGACAAACTATCTGCTGCTAAGTCAGTTCTGGAAGTGAAGGACGGAAATTATGGCACAGACAACCACACACTGTGTCAAAAAGAGGCTGAGGCCCAACAACAGGTGGAAATTGACTGTCAGGACACAGACCAATATAGCTCCAGTGTGGAAAAGACTGACGGCCTCAACACAAAACCCCAGGAATTCAAATCCAAGGCCTGTTCACTCTTGGAGACATGTGCCGAATTCACGTCAGATTGTATCAGTTCATCCCTTGATGAAAGGTGTCTTTCTAAAAATCTCCCCAGTGTAGACCCAAATAATACGGAGCAGCGAAAGGAAGATAATCTGGAAGTTCACACTGTATCGAAATTAGATATTTTATCAGTTGAGAAAACTGAATTAACAGCATCACAGTTGATGGATAGTGTTTCTCCCTGTGGCAAAATGAATCCATCAGACAGCAATCAAGGAGAAATGAAACTGTCTGTGTCTAAAGACTCAATAACATACCCTCCAGATATTGCATCACTATCATCCTGCTGCGCTCGAGACACTGAACCAGTCAGGTCACTCTCAAATGAAATTATAACTGACTTGTCAGGAAGTCAAATATCTGTAAGTCAAGGAGAAAAAATAACACAAATCTCGGCAAAATATGAAGCAGGGGATGTTAATTCTGGAACAAAAAGCCACTCTGTGTCAAATGACTTAATAGAATCAAAACATGATTTATTGGGTGGAAAAAAATATGCCATGACTGCATCACAAGCTAAATGCGTACATGAAAAGGCCCCAGAGTCAAATTATTCAGTGTTCGCCATCTCTTCTTTTTGGAGTGAGATGGAGAAGCTGACAATAAATGACATTCTGCAGTTACGAACCAGCAAAGCTGCTCCACCTATCTCCCTGCCACCTTTACCGGAAAGCGAGGAGAGCAACATGTTTGTTGCAACTGATTCAGGCTTTTCTACACAACTGGATGAGTCTATGCCTGTACAAACCAATGAGGACATGCCCAGTGTTCCTGATTGTGTAGAATCGAATCTACCTTGTGTTGAAGTTCTTGATTCTTCTGCAAGAAGTATTATGTGGGAGAGTGAACCTGCCCCAGTGAGCCATGGTACTGATATTTACACTGAAAATATGATGTTGACACCTGTGAGTCACATTTCACACCCATTCATCCCTGGAAGATCAGAAATGAGCCTGCGAAAGATTTCCAAAAATGTAAGCGTGCAAAATCTACATGCCCTGGAATCTAGGTCTTTGGGCCCCATGTGGAAAGGCCAAACTCTGTTAACATTAGGTGAAGGAGAATCAGAGAAATTTGGTTATTTTCCTGAGGAAAATACACCAATGCAAGAAAAAGACATGGAATCTTTATCGTCCTCATTGAAAGACAGCTACAAAATCTCTGTTATGGATATATTTCAGTACTTCTTTGGTGGAAAGCAGTCTATTCCTAGCCAATCACCTACAGATAACAAAACCACCTTCAACACTGATGGAAAGTCTGTTCCTGAAACATATGATCATTTTTTCTCAGATTTTGATAGAGAAAATGTGTTCAGCCTTTTCCCTACCACAGAAGATAAGGCCAAAGATGAGCTGGTTCCGATTTTTTCATGCTCTCGCTCCGCTAACAGAAATTTCCAGTTCCCTGAGGCGTATGACTACTTTTTTGAATCCTCTTCGCCAGATGATTCCTCTGTCGATTCTGAAGGAGAGGACGACTGCAGTCCTGTAAGGGTGGCGACCAGGTTCAGCCGTAAAGCAAGCTCATCTCAGATTTCTACTGATATTTATGAGAATTTCTTCACAGACAGTGACCTCAGACAAGATTTCTTCTGGAAAACAACACTCTCCTTTAGGAATAGGAATTTTGCTGGATCTACAGTCCAGAAGCAGACTCTGTCAAATGTTAGTCAAAGTGGCAGATCCCTTCGAAGGACAGTTTATCCCAGTAACGCTCTGGGAAATCAAGACATGATGTTTCCTGATCCACTTCTCTACAACCTGGAGGACAGGATCTTAAGACAGCAAGCACAGCATCTTTTCAGATATGAGGACTTGCAGACAGCTGTTTCAAATCCAAGTAAGTCAAGTTCATGCATTAATGTTAAGAATTAGGTTTCTATCATCAGCTGTTATTGCCAATATTTATTCATGTGCAGTGGTGAAATAAGTACATAATTTCCTGGAGTTATAATGGAAGCTTCAGCAACAGTTCAGACCCTTAAATTTCACCCCTATACCTTTTTAATGATTTTACACAGCTGCATTTTATAGTATTTGACCTCTCCAGTTGAGCTCTTTTTGTTTTCCACACACGTGGACAGTGGAAGCATAAGATAGTTCCTCCCAGTCATGACCGGGACGGATTCTCTTACCTCAGCTGTCAGAGGATCCTCTCTAGACTGCAGGCATGTAGTGCTGAAAGCCAAGAAGAGTGGTTGTACGTGATAACTTGACTTCACTCAGTGCTCCTGTAAGCTGCCAGTGGCATTATCTTATTTATGTTGCATTATGAAGGAAAATGAAATGACCTCTTCATGTAGAGTCCTTATGTGTAAATCTCCCGTGTTTAACTGCATTTGAGCTTTAATCAGGCTAATAATTCACAGCCAAATAATGTGGCATCTAATGTTGAGCGATCGTATCAGGATTATCTTTAAGGCCACAAGAGCCACAATGTCAAACAACAGTGGCGTCAGGCAGCCTCATATTTGAAGAGCTGTAATCTGTACAAATGCTTCGACTTTACTGCGTCACAATGTGAAAGAACAGCAAGTCCCAACTGAGCTTGATCAACCATCGAGCTCCACTGTGGCTTTATGGTTGGTTGTTTTCATCCTGTGCATTGTGCATATTTACATTACCATATTTTTATAATATCTTCATGATTTAATGATTGAAAATGTCTTCTATAATCCTCTGTTTCTCTATTTTTAAGGGCTGGATGCCTCTTTTCTGCGTCTCAGGCAGTCAGATATGTGTCTGGTATGTATTGCATTTGCTTCATGGGTACTGAAGACTGCAAACCCACAAGTTGGTGATGCCTGGAAGGCTGGTGCGTATATTTATGTAGAATTTGTATTGTTTATACTGTAACAGAAAACTCAAAAATGAGATTAAAAGTTGATGCTTATTTGGTCTTTATATTTGTATTTGTGATTATTTGACTGAATTTCATATTGAAATCAGTTCATTTCATCTTTTTAAGTAAGATCCCATTTTCTGAGGTTGTAAAATCAACAAAAGCAATCAAATAAATTTGATTGGATGGCAAACTGAGCAAAATCATGAGCAAAATGAAGACTAATTTTTCGATTGTATTTTGTTTTCATTCAGTTCTGCTCGCAAACGTAAGTGCTCTGTCAGCAATTCGATACCTGCGCAAGTACGTGAAGATAGAGGCAGCAACCAGTGAGAAGAAACCACATGACACCACCCCTTCTGAGTCTTGATCTGTCGAAAGACATCAGGATTTAAATACTCAGTTTTTCCAACCCCACATCAGTTGCTGCATGACTAGAGCCCTTGAAGGAATATGACATGTTTGACGTGCTGTTACATGTTTGTATTACAGATTTTCTCTGTAATTGCTTTATCTTAGGTCTCTCTCCGGGGTTTCACTCAAAAAGAAAGAAAGGGTGTTTCAGCTGCTGCTGTATGGCAAGATGAGACATGCATAGTTATCAGAGAGCCATAGACAGGTTTTAGAGATTTCTAAATATGGTTTAAGTAAGTAAGATTAGCAGCAGGTTTGTGCAGACCTGTACAAAGTTGAGATGTTATGGATATAAGAAATAGATTAAGAGGATGTATTCAAATAATTTAAAGTGGAGCAGTTGAAGCAAATTTTTTTTGCATTAAATTACTTTTATGTAACAGACACTTTTATCAAACGTAAAATAGTTTACACCTACAATAATTGGAAATGTTTTATTAAAGCTATGAGATTCCATCTCTTGCAGGATATTTAAATTGTTGTATTTGTATAACTTGGGGACTATATTATGTGCCAGTATCAATAATATATTTTATGAAGGGCATTTTACTTTTTATGATAATGTGTAATGGCCATATCAGCATTTTATTATTATAGTATTGTTTATGTGCTGCTCCATGAGTTGTTCAATTCAATTGCAGGAAAAAACACTCATGGCGTTTGCCTTATCTCTTATTCCAGAAACTCAGACCCAGAAGTGAAATTTTTTAAACACTAGAGGGCGACATACACATATTTAAGAGCCTGAACCCAAACATTGGTGGTAACTGCCACTTTTAAGTAATTTACGACAATTGATTTTTCTCCTGAGAATTATAGTATGGATACAAAACATAACTTTAAATGATAATGCCAAGTCATTACTGTCAGCAGTAAGAGGAAACCCTCCTTAAACTTTTAGGTATATTCTTCTCCACCAGGTTGAGCTAAAAAAAATATACTGCTAAGTCCTGCTAAGAAGTTATTGAAGTTTTCTGTCGGCATTAACACTCTGGAGTTTTGACAGTCTGAAACATGGATCAGACTGTCAATCTCAATGTATTATGCATGTTTAAATATCACTTTTCATCCATGTCACATGTATTGGATTTTTAAGTCCCAGAAAGGAAGCCCATTACTCATGAAAGCCATCCAACTCTTGACAGTAATTTGGTTTATCGCCTACATCATATCTCTCAAAATGATACTATATTTACTATACGCACAGACATATCATCATTAGAATAACACTCAACAGAAGTTGATTTCTACATTTATTTCCAAATATAAATAAACACCTCAAACAAAAATGGAAGCCACACAGATATCATTTCACTGTAATGATAGTTACATTATCACCTTTAAGGCAGCCAGTTAAAGCTACATCTCTGTGTCTTGGCAATATTGCAAAATAAAATAATAAATGTACAACATTTACAAAAATATACACCGTTTACAGGTTTAGGTAGAAATGAAAACAGAACAGTAAACAGGACAGCATGTTAGAAATTACTTTATATATTAAAAAACTGGAGGTTCTTGCACTACAAATGAAACCTTTAGTGCAGTTACGAAATACCTTAAGAAATAACATTAAAGCTGCACAGTATGTACACTCTGCTGTCTTCTTTCTTGTATGCTACATACCAAACAGACAGTTGAAGTCTGTCTTTATCGCTGTTCAAATGTTTTATTTAGCCACTTGTTCTTCATACTTTTTCCACTGCACAACTACCTGGCTTCAACAACACATTTCATAGTATCTATGCTGCAGTAGCGACAGAGGCTGCGCTAGCTGGCTTTTATTATCTTTCTGATAGAGATCTTTTGTTTGCACACATCCAGACGAGCGGCCGGACTATTGTTTTGTTTTATGACCATCTCTGCTGGGTTGCCATGGCACCAAGGCCTCTGGCCCCAAAGTCTAATCCTGTCCAGTGTGCCGAAATTCCAGACGTTGGCTGAATCATTCCAATATCACGGTCGTATTCCCAAATGTTGTCATAGTCCATTTCCTGGTCATCTGGTTCTCTGGGTTCGAGGTACGAGTGATTATCTATAGGAGCGAGACAAGATTCCCATGCTATTAGTTCCATACAATGAAAGTAAAAACTTCACCCATACTGAATTAACGTGGACATGATCCCAAAGTAGTTTTGGTGTGTTTGGCTTTGTCCCAACATATAATCTTACTGTAAAACCAGTAGTGTAACATGACACCACTGCACCACCTTTACTCTTCATTCTTTCTAATAGTGTAGAAACGTGAAATCTACCAGATGAAATAGCACAGTCACAAAATTAATCTGCAGTCACCAGGGTCTCATCTTGTTTTCATATGTGATAAAAGAGCCTGTAAATAAGTGCGTATCCCAGTTGTATGCTGTCAATCACACTGAAGGAGTAAATCCTGTCTGTAACCCAGTGTACTCTTGCACTGGGTTACCCCACATGGGGCAAGTACACAAATGGCATTTAGAGCTCTAATGAGCTCTATTTCATTGCCATATTTCTGCATTTCCTGTGCTTTCCAGGAGCCTCTAACCTTGTGTTACCTGCTGACAGATCCAAGAGTTAGATCAATCCTGCAGTGTTTAATTTAGGAAATAATGGAGTGTGAGAAATGTTCTGTGTCCTTGGTGGTGAAGCAGACACTGTTGACTTTCATAACCCACACCCATAAAGAAATATGATGCTGCAGTGTTTGCTTTGATTTCAATCGGCTCCCATTGTTTTGCCAAAGACACATATATTTTTTCCAGCCAAGTCATGAAAATAAGTTCCATGCTCCATTTTTGTTTGACATTATGAAACATTTTTAATTAAAACATTCTTTTGTCAGGGAACCATATCATGATTTATTTCAAACCCCTAACCACGATTGACCTTTCAGTCCAGTCACCAGACCTGTAGATAAACAAAGGAGTATGTGTTTGCATGCCATCGGTTCTTACCTGGTGAGTAACCGTATGACATCTGAGAGGTGTTCCTCGCAGAGCTGGATGGGAGAACAATCTGGCAACAGATGCAAAAACAAAAGAAAGTTATTTCCTGCGATCACCCATAACAAACCTGCTCATATTTCCTTGAACATTAAAGCTGTTTCATGTATGGCACCTATTCAAACATCACCTGCAGAACAAGTATATATACATGCTCTGCTTCCATACAGCGCTGCACTTTATACCACAGCATTCCAGAGACAGGAGTGTCGTGGGAGATGAGAGCTTGTGTTTCTCACCTGATCGTGCACTTGGTTAGGCGCTGGGAGAAGCTTTAGTCTAGAAACGGCCTCTGCTCTCTGCTCTGCTTGGCTTTGAGGAGTGTCCATCTCCAGGCCCAGAGCCTGTCCCTGTGAGTTGGTCAGGACCAGACTTCTCCTTTGGCGCCTGCCCATGGGAGGGGTGCGGAGCTGGAAGGAGGAGGGCAGGAGCCGGGGGGCCTGCTGGTGCTGCTGATGGTGCACCTGGGGAATTGGCTCTTGCCAGCTCTGCTGTTTTAAACATGAATAGGGAAACCAGTCATTTATACATTTGGATTTTGTAATGATAAAATGTGGCTATGAAGAAATTACTAATAATGGAAGTTTTGTGTAGATATTTTAGTGCTGGTGCAATGTACATGTTCAGTAATCGGCTTCATAACTTTATTGACAACACATTATTTCTTATTTTTGTGTGAATGTGTGTGTGTGTGTGTGTGTGTGTATGTATATGTGTATGTGTGCACAGCCTGATTCTGCAAAGACAGAATTCTCGGGTGTAAATTGAACCTGTGGATCCAGTATCATTGCCCCACTTACCAGTGGCCTGGCCTCATCCAGGGAGTAGATTTCGGGGCTGCAGGGCTCATCATAGAGGGGCGACAAGGGTTGTCTGGGGGCACACATGTCTGAGTGGCGCTGGGGGGTGTTCAAAGTGTAGTTCAGGGATGTCTGAGGTGTGCTCCAGCTGTTAGACTGATCACAAAGTTGGAGATGGATTTAAGAGTTAATTTAAAACATCAGGTGATGAGAGGAAAATCCATCACCGCTTTTGTTCTCTCTGTTGCTCTGCCTGTCTTTCTCACGCTCTTCAGATTCACATAAACCACGCTTAGTTTAGGGCTTTAGGATCAGATTACTAAGTGGAGGTTTTGGATTAATGCCAGTCATGATCTGCAGCAGGGCTCGTGTGATAACAATCTGTTGTATTATGTTGTCTTGTTTTTAAACCTATATTCATATCTGCTGTCATTTGGGGATAACGCTAATGTCAACATTTCCTAATTAGTGAGTTTGTTTTTTTCATGAGTTACAATAGAGACTTGAACAGTCACAGATTGAATGATCTTGATCAATCTTTCAACCTCAAGTCTGCACAAAAATCAACATACATTCATTTGTTAACACCCACTTGTTAAATACCAGGACTCTCAGTTACTGCATGGTGTGTCTATTTCAGCACTGTGCACATGACATGTAAAATAAGTCAACAGTCTCAAAGGGAATATTAAGTTATCGAGTTTGAGGCCAGACTGAATTACCTTGACTAGTGGGGCTTTCTCCAGCCGCTGCGGGCTGGTGTGGTGCACAGCTGAGTAGGGTGTGCTGTAGATCTGGGACAGCACTGAGCTCTCCGCAGGCTGGAGGTAGGAGCTGCGCTGGGGTGAGGAGTAGCGCAGTGACAAAGGTCGTAGGTCGCGATCTAGCCTGGTGTTGGAAGACATGCTGTTGGTCCTGCTGCCCAGGCGGGCGGTCTCAGTTGAGGATGGACGGCTGGAGCTGTACTGTAGGGACAACAAACACACCCAGGACAAAAGTCAGGCAAGAGGAGTAGCTACAATACAGCTGCCTTCAGGGATTGAAACCACTGAGTTCAGGTAGAACAAAGACTATAAACAGAATCTCCTCTCTGCAACATCAGTTTTCAGTATCACTTTGTGATTTTTCAAATAAAAGGTCTCATTGAATTTAAATGGGAGATGATAGAATGAGGTCAGAAGCTCAACAACAACACATCTTCTCGGCACTGAGCCCTCTCCTCTTTGAGATAATTGGATGGATGCAATCAGCCCACATAGCTCCTCTCCCGGGGGAGTTGGTCAAATGTCCTGATAATATAGAGTGCTGTAGTGCTTCTTAGACAGTTTGAAATAAACAAGCAAACTTTCTCAGAGAACAATCCATCTCCTCTAGCAGCCTTTATGGATCTCTTATTTCCTTGCATCAAAAGTTATTTTTAATTGTAGATGCTTCCTGGCTTTGTTTTGATTCTTTATTTTTACTTGCCTCTTACCTAAGCCTCTGTGTCTGTAACAGGAGCAGTTCGAACTCCAGACCTCACTTAATAATTAACTTTATAAAATAAGGTGTTGCTGCTCCACTCAACCAAAACAAACAAATCTTTTTTTTAGTGACTAACTCCTACCACATTTATTTCTGTGCAAATATTTTACTGTTGATGCATTTGACTCCTGTTATTGATCCAAGAATACTTGAACTTGAGAAGTGGCGCACAGCTGACTTACACAGAGGGGCTCAGAGTATCCTGGGGAGAGAGGATTGTCTTCTTGAATGGGTAACTGAAGGTTGTGGGACCCATGCCCGCTTGTTGACTGGCTGAACTTTAAGGAGTCAGTTTGTCCATGGCTGTTTCCACTCCACCTGTCAAACTGCGGAGCCTAGGGTTTATATGACACAAAAATTGTAATACAAATACAACAATTAGCCAATAGAATATAAGCAAAAATAGTTATTGTGTTTTTTGGCCTTTTTTTGGGGGGGGGGGGGTTGTATCACTGTAAGGCTGAACTATAATTAAAAAAAAAAAAAGAAGCAGGGCCATGTTGTTTGTATACTTTATCACTCTTCCTCATACTTGAATTTGCCCAACCTGCAGTTTGACAAAACCAAATGGAGATAACTTGTTTGATAGTTATGGATCATTGGGATTTGTGAACAGAGTAATTGTTTTTAGCCTGAAGAATAACGGCGGGCCTCACCTCTCTTTGCGTCGGGGTGTAGATGATGTCATACACAGGCGGTGGGGGGCTGAGGACAGGCACGTCAGCAGCTTTGAAATGCTGGATCCAGTCACAGAACGCAGCCCTATCCAGACACGACACCACTATGGGGTTGATTAGCTTCCCTGGGAAGAGAGGGAGAGGGAAGACAAAGCCTTTCATTTGGTCTTTTTGCTCACTGGAATGTGCTATAGTCAGATTGTTATTCACAGGGGATAAAACCAACTCATTCATGGAGCATTACACTCTCTGACGCTCGCAGAGTCGTGGAAAAAGCCATTTAACATAATGCATGCATAAGAATGAACACCCATTAAAATCCCTCTAACATCTATTTGAATTCCAGTTTGTAGTGAAGCAGTAGAGAAAAATCAGTTCAGTTACCTTCAATCATGAAAGTGTTAGGCTTGACGTCTTGACAGGGTGTGGTCACAGTAATCATGTTGAGTGGCAGTTTCCCCTGTAATCATAAACACTATTAAACCCAAGTGTCTGACTAAAACAAAAAAGTTACTGCATTGACACAGCTGTGGATATGAATAAGCATGAGAGTAAAAGTTGCTCATTGGTACCTTATAGAAGAGCCCATCATTCTCCTCTGATAGGATGATCAGAGTCTCTGGGTACATCACCAGTAGTCTGTCACTTTGTTCCTGCCGACACAAGATTAAAGTCAGTTTGTGTGTAGTTGTTGGAATAATATATAATCATTCTTATCCATTTCTGATATTTACGGGGAAGAAAAATTAACTATGACTGACTATGCTATGTTTAAATTCGACCTGTATGATTTCCCAAACAGGCTTATTTGCATAACATCCGTTTCTCTGCTGTGAACGCAAAGTGAAAATAAACTTATGCTACATTGAATTCAGAGAAAAACTTGGAATCAATTAAAATAAAGCCCAGTTCAACGGTCATGTATGTGTATCTGGAAAGTTTTCAAGTTTTGATACAGCAACAAATACATATTTTCACAATGAAAAACACCCTGCAACCTAAAGTCACTCTGCATGTGTGAACATAGGACTATGAATAATACAAAACACAGAGGCAACCATGAGACCTGGTGCAAGAAAAATGCCATTTTTATCCTTTAATACTCTGTTGAGAGGCACAGTTTAAATCCCAGTGAGATCCTCAGTCCAACCAGTTAGTTAGGCATTCAAAGGTGCGGCAAACTGAGTTTATGTTTCTTCTCTCTCTCTGAGGGTGTGACTGGACAGACAGCTGACATTCCAGCTGTGAGGTGAGTTGAGTCACGGCATGAGCCAGCAAATGCGTGTCACACACACCCATGCTCTAAATCTCACATAGTTCAATAGAGCTGCCGTTATTTCCCACAGAGAAATAATTACAAATATCTATGCAAGCTGTGTCATGACTGCTGTTTTCACTGATTGCTGCATGAAACATTTTGTATTTGTGCTCATGTCAGACTTGGTTCCAAAGAAGTCATGTATTTTTCATCACTTGGTTTCTGACACTTCGTAATTGACAGGAAAACAAAGACAATAGATTTAAATCTGCAGGAGATGCCATTTGCCAAAATATGGACTCTGTCTACCTCACGCCTTACATTGTGTTGAGGTAATGTGTTGAGCAATACAAGAACTATGTGAGTCACCTGAATTCAGAGCTGAACTTTTGTTGCTTATATGCATCATGTGAAAAATTCCCAGAGTTTGAAATCGCATGGATTACAGTCTGCCATTGTGTAAAGTTCAGATGTATAGTGTGTTTTACATCTGCGTGACGTGAAAAACGATTCACTCTTAATAAGCAGTACTCATGTACCTGACAGGGGAGATGCTGCAAACGGACTTTAGTGACGTAGGTGATGGGGCCTAGGCTGTCACGCTGAGAGCCCTCCCACTCATAGATGGGCTCTCTGTTAATGGAGTTCCTCAGCTCCTCTCTGCCCTCAGAAGACCCGTCCTGGTTTGCCTGCAGTAGCAACACAGGTGACAAACAGTGGTGAGACAGAGTCATTATCAGTGTAAACATGAACAGAGCTCTGCCCTAAATATTAAACATGTCCATTTGGTTTTGATCATGGAATATTTGATCATAGAATAGGCTTCTATGCTAAAGCTTAGAAATGACAGATTTGGTTTATATGTATCATCGGCCACTTTCCGGCTCGTGGGTGTGTAGTCAGCACTTTATCCCTGTGCAGATGTGAGGGTTAGTTTGACTATGATGTGGTCAAGGCCACTCCCTAGTATCCAGGCCTCAGGGAGCGCCAGCAGTGACCTACTTGACTCACCAAATCGACATGCTTGCACACATCCTGTGTAAAAAGATGTGGTTGAAACCAAAGGTTTTTATTGGCTAATACACCAGTTGGATTAAAAGATGACCACACATGCTTTTTTAGATTTGATTTAATCATCGTTGCATCACAAAAGCCAGTTTTTAAGCCAAGTAGTGTAATAGTGTAATATAACTTTGGCTGTTTGGAGCAAGGTGTTATCAAAAACGTGTGATTGAACTTACTTTCACTCTGGTGTAGTTTACTTGTGCAGTTGCTGTTCCTCCGTTCGCCTCAATGTGTTCTTTGAGGAGGCCAAACCACAGGTCCATTTCTTCTTGGTTGGCACAGTAGACGATTATGGGGTTTAGACTGACACCAGCACCTGTGAAAAGGTCACAAGTACAAAAAAAAAGAAAAAAGTATCAGCAAGGCTTCTCTTCCTGAACATTTTCTTCAGAGAGCTTTCTGGCTTGGTGGTGAATCATTAATTCAGTTCATACTCTCTCTGTTGTTTAGAATACTTTATGCAATAAGTACAGTAAATGTTAACACATTTGAAAGACAGTTTCCTGCCTGTAAGACCTATAGCAGCAGGTCAACCCTTGACCTGCCTCATCTGGCATTTCAAAGTCATAGCAGACTCCCTCACACTGTTTTCTCAGGAGGAATGAAGAGGGCCTGGGATGAAAAGAGCTGGAATCTCCCTCTATCTATCAGTCCCACACATACCTGAGATAACCAGCACAGATAGGTCATTTCATTCCTGCCACACAGCTTTGTACTGTAATTGTCTGAAACCATGGAAGTTCTCTTGACTCATATGTTCAACCTTCTCTTCTTTCCAACTCTTAATTGTAGACCTTGACCATAACACGCCCATAAAAACATATGTTTATCCACATTTCAGTGGAAGTGAAAACTCTTGGGACTGGAAGAACAAGCTCAGACTTTGTTTCTTTCCAACTTTCAGTAAGTTGACAAGAGTCATTCTTGCTCATTAAGAGTAATTAGTTTGCATTATCTAAATTTCAGGCAGGATTAATTGTAACTGTATAAAAGCTTAAGTGGATCCTTTTGTACTGCATTCCCTTTGTCACCCACAAACATCACACACTTTCCACCAAAGCCGATTCACATTTTCAGCTTGAAACGAAGACCCTGAGGTCCCAGAGGAAATGGCTACATGAGGGCTCTCACGTGACTCAGAATTTTGTCATGCTGCTTCACTGTTTCCTGACAATGATGCATCCAATAATGTAAGCCCACGCTGGACAGTCAAAACAATTGAAATACAATACCTCAAAACAACAAGCTTGAGCCAGAGAAATTATGAAATGCAAAGCAACACCACAGAAAGTCAATATTGTGACAGTAGATATGTTTGGGATTTCAGCAAAATAATAATGATAAAGAAACATAAACACAGAAACCATACACAGCTTTGTGTCTTAGATTAACTTTTCAGCTGTTTTTATTTTTTCTACTTTGGTAATTTGATATTAATCCCTCACTTGACTGATTTTATTTCCCAGACAAGGATCAATGTCCTTTATCCCCCAAAGCATCTTATTTCTGCTTAAAAAGTCAAAGACCATTTTGTTAATTCAAGAGTTCAAAAGTGAAATGACATTTCTGCCAGACATTAACCTGAGCACTTTTTGGAATGTGCCATAGATTATATACAATGACAGGGCTAAGAGCGGTAGCTGTGCTTTTCTGTGCGACAGCTGGGCTGAGTGAAGTGCACCTGTTGTCTAACAAGCAGGGTCTTTGAGGCCGGTTTGGCCCCTGACCATGGGTGAATGGGGTGCAGCTCTAGTTAGTCTTGGGGTTGAGTGGAGGTGAAGAGGGTCCCGGCACATTTGAATCACTGGAATGTGACAACATTGGAAATGATGCAGCTTCAAAATAGCTTACAGGTTTTAAGTGAGGAGCATTTTTACTTTGGTCCATTTCTGATAACATATCATACACCAGCAGAGGAGAACACTTACAAATTTGGATAAACAATGAGTCATAGAGCGAGACTCTCAGTCCAGCTTTAGTTCATCTTTCTTTTTATAAAGTCTTAAATCACTGATTTATAAATCCTGCTGGATTAGTCTGGTCTAGTCTGAATGATCGATTCTCTAAATCCAGTCCAAATCACTAAAACTCAAAATAGATGATTCCAGGGTTTGGTACCAACAGCCACTTGTGTCCTTTCTCCTGAGAGCAAACTCACCGTTTATTTGAAAGGCGAATTCCTGGGGTTGACTGTGGTTGCAGTTCTGTTGCATGTTACAGATGGTGAGTTCTTTCAGTGGCAGTGTTCCCTGAACACAAAACGACAAAAAGTTCAGTCATGCCTCTTTCTGCAAAAACATTCTTTTATTCATTTATTAAAAGCATTCGCTTCACCATTACCCCTGCTGCCGTGTTTTACCTCAGCCAACTGTTCAGCTTTAAAAGAAGGTATTAATCACCATAACAATGACATATGCCTTGTTTAATGAGGATGTATTCATGTCTGCCTTGTATATGTCGTCATCTATATCCTAACTCATAACGCGTACAGGACCCGAGGTGCTGAGGTAAGCCTGCAACAGACACACTAAAATGATGATTAATGGCTGCTTGCTCATCGGGGGATCTGTTGGGTCTCTTTAAATAATTTTATAAAGAGTTTGGTCTAGACCTGCTCTATATGTAAAGTGCCTTGATGTAACTTTGTTATGATTTGGCGCTATACAAATAGATTTGATTTGATTTGATTTAAGACTTAATTAGCTATCATACTCTGTTTACCAACACATCAGGAGTTGACAGGATAGACACATAAAAATAGTTGGGTGACATAACATAAAAACTGACTCAGAGAAATATCAAGACTGAGAATAATAGTTTGTTCTGAAGAATTATGTATTTGAGGGAGGAGATGAAAATAGAGGAAAGTATAAGAAAAAAAACTCACCTGGTATGTCAGTCCGTTGGTGTTATTGGAGACAAAATGAAGGTGTGTCTGGAAGAGATCTAGGTAGCAGTCATGTACGTCCTGCAGAGATAGTAAAATTTAATATTTGTGAAAATAAAGGATTAGCATAAAGCAATAGTCCTTATATTACAGTCTAATCAATATTTACATATCAGTGTTTTGCTGGTTTCAAAAAAGAAACAGCAGCTGAGCTGAGCAGCGTCACAGATTTAACCCTAATTAGAAAGCTAGCGGCTAAACTCAAGTGGTTTAGTGATGGTGAAATGAAACTTTGCACATAGGCACATGTCTGGAGGCTGATGTACACTGTGTTCTCTGGCCTTGGTCTAAGATGGGGAAAGAGTCATATTTTACAGTCTTGCCACCACAATCTGTAGGGTTTTTGCAATCCTTTGTTTCTTCAATGGCTTAGATTTGTTTTTTCTTTGTCAGCACTTAGGCAATATATGCTCCCCGTGTGGTATTGTTTTCTGTTTTATACACTGTGTTCTTTGCTATCATGACGCCATTTCTTCAATCAATCTTTTCTTTTCACTTGACAGAACTCTTGTGTCACAGCTGTGATAAATTGCAGTTCCCATAGTGAGGAGCCGGCATGTCCTCTATCTGTCCCGGGGATCTGAGGAACTCTCTCTACCCTCAGGTTTTCTCTCAGAGATGTTTCACAACTGCAGCAGAAGTGAACAAGTCCAAACACAGAATGTGGTCTGCTTTGTGAAGAACTGATTGAATTATTCACAGGCAGTCACAACGTTAATGCAAGTGGCGAGGTTGTCCTGTGGCCTTATACATCCTGTTGCTCTCCACCTGTGTTTTTTTGTTTTGACACTCAGAAGGTTCACACAGCTGACTGGCACAGTGTGTCATTGTTAAAGACCTTGTTAATCATAAAGAGGATTGTGCTGCATTAGCTTTGTTTTTTTTTTTCTATTGTTTCCTGATGTTTCACCACAGAGGCAATAAAAAATAATTTTTCACTCACCTGGCAGTGGAGGAAGCGAAAACGAACTTTAGAGCTATGAATCATCCGTCCATAATTCTTCACATTGATGCTACTCTTCTTCCAGCCGCTAGCTGGGTCATAAGGAAACGGAGGGTCCCATTTTATGTTTTCTATTGTCTGCAGATCTTTAGGCGACATTTCCTGCAAAGTGTCATACCCACCATGGAAAAGACAAGAATAAACCAGTTAGATATTCTGTAGCATTGACAGAGGAGTCTCATACACACTGATGGAGGTTCCTACCTTCCTAGGAGTGACAGTGCACAGAATATTGATGATGCTGTTTGACTTCTCCTGCCCCTCCTGGGGATTCTTTTTGCGAAACAAGCGGCTGCTGCACAGAGAAAGGAAAACCACGTGTTACCATTCAGTCTCCAATAGTTATCATCTATTCTGTGTTTGCTGTTTAATCAAATTCCCATCTCCAGTGTCAACAAGGAACATTTCCTGTTTATGGGAGTTCACTGTGATCCACTGTTTACAGATGAAGAATTTGCCTAAATATAACAGTCTTTCATCTACTGTTTTGCATTAGAATTCAGTGTCAGTGATTTGTTTCTCGGTTTTCAATTTTTAGATTAAAGTCATGCTAAGAGAGTTCAATTTTAACAGCAGAGTAATGGGTCTAAAGTATGATTTTTTTTGTGTGCAATATCATATAAATTAACCAGTGCTCCCATCATTGGCCCTGGCCCATCAATGCCAGCCATTTAAATGATAAGAACAATTGGGTCTTGTGCAGATAGCTCGGATATGCGTAGGAAAATCAGCATTCAATACCTTCTTTGTTTTGCATGACTATCATCTGTTACCATTAGTGTCACATCTTTATGAGGAAGCTCCCTCCCTGCAATGATAAGACTTGGGGGCTACTTTTATAATCTCAGTTTGTAGTTTATCTGCTTATCTGCACAAATGTGTGCAGTATTGTCAGCGCAACAACACAGGCTTTTGTTTTCATGGTGGGAATCAAGGCCTGACATGTCTAGCATCAATCACTGATAAGGATTAAGTGAGCTCCACTGCATCCCTGTTTTTGATCTTAATTCATGCATAAAAAATATGAATAACACTGAAGTGATCTACAGTTTCAGAGTGAAAGAGGAATGTAGATAATAGAAAGGTAGTGAATTTGCACACCCACCATTCTCCAACTCACTGCTATGGTATTCAATGCCACTTACTCCCGTTCTCTGAGGGGAATACCTGAGCCTGGCCTGGTTCACCAACACAAATAGGTAGTGGGATGCGGAAGAAAGAGGAAAACTGAATGTATTGTTCATGCTAAACCATCTTTACAACTTGAAAAGTGTATCAGTGTTAAAGTTTGAGGTGTTGGTTTTCAAAACTGGCATACTTTAAGGATTCCCCCCTGCATCGCACGTTTGACAAAACCAGACCCTGAATCATTACATTGCACACGGTTGAGGAAACACAGGCTAATTAGAATCAGATGTGGAGATCCAGCAGAGAGGATTGTACTTAGTACTACATGCCCTGCCAATTAATCCAAATGGATAAAAGAAAACCAGACGGAAAAGCGAGTATAACTCATGAATGGCTGTTATTTCCTGTACTCATGGTCAGTGCTCTCAGGTGAGAGCACCACAGCCGAGTTACTCACAGAATCAGGTGTCATAAATCAGTTCTTATTACTCAATTACTATGATTGCCCACATGTGATAATGATACTGAACAGGGGTCAGGGTCTGATTCTTTAGTGAAACCGGATTCACCGACAGCTGGCAGATCAACTTCAGGGAGATGCAAAGAGGAGGCAAATGGTAACTGGATCATTGACACCGTTGGCCAGACGGGCACTATTCAGGCATGACTCCCGGACTATCCTGCGATACCATATTATCCCGACCCCAGCCTCTAAAAATTCACAACCTCTGTTTAACCTCACTGCTCAAACCCAGAAAAATACCAAGAATGCCTTCCAGCTGAAACAGTCTAAAATAACAAATGGCAGTCAAGGACATGACATGTGCTCTGTGTAGAGTGAACACACTGACACAAGTAGAGTAAAAATACCTGAAAAAGTTTAGTTCTTACCTGTTTCTGCGGATGAAACTTTTGCTGGAGAATCTGAAATTGTGCTGGGGGACACATGACATGCTGCTCCCCATGCTGCTGTGGTCTGTGGTCCTTAGAGCTGCCCTGTGGAAAATTAGCCTCCTGTGATGGATGAGTGAAATCCAAGAGAACGGTGCGCTCCCTACTGAAGGCGGACTTGTACTGAGGAAGGAGTAAGCAGGGTGAGGGCTGTAAAGTCAGACCGGTGAGACTGTCTGCGTAAAAGGGGTGGAGTTTTGGGTTGTGTTAAAGGCAGTGCATGTGTGAGTGTGTGTGTGTGTCTGTTTGTGTGATGAATAACCAGTAGGAATCACACCTTCTGTAAGCTGTCTCTGTCTGTTAAATCAATCCTGACAACAAAGACGAGGGGTTCATGGAGAAGTGTGCCATTTCACACCTTCCAGGAGCCAAATGGGGCTCATTGTTGGGTCACCACTGCATTGAGTGGTCATTAAACACACTGGATGGTGTCTGTCAATCAATGAGGAAGGATGGAGCTTCCATTGACATGCCCAGACATGAAAAAATGCCTGCAGACTTAAGTAGTCTTTTTATTATTGGCTCACATACTCTAAACACATCAGTGTCATTTTGAAACTTAAGTATCTGGGAAATTTTGTATTACACATGTATATGTTTCATAAATTGGTTTTGGTTGAGTAATTGATAATTAAATCTGTGTAGACATTGAAATTACACCAAACACCATTGTGCTACATTAACTTAAGGTATGTCAGGGTTTCAAACTTTGTAAATGAGATTTTCTGGGTCTCATTTCACTTCACCTTCATTTTTTGTGCAGTTGCCTGTCACGGGATGAGAAGGCAGGATGGTTTAAACAGGAAGCCCGTGTATTCAAAGGCTTTAATTTGCAAAAGGCAAGAAAGAGTAGTATGCAAAAATCTCTTGTTTGCATGGAAAGAGTTTGTTCGTAAATGATATAACCGCCACTGAATTGTTAATCAACAATTTCTTTCAGAAAGAAAACTCACTAACTAAATTTAGTTCTACTGAATACAAATTTGTGTTTTAACTTCCCTATGTGGATTTTTAGGAATTTGTTTAAAATCAAAAGTATACAAGTTTCAGCACTTCAGCATTCATGACACCAGCTAGAAAATAAAATGTCCCCCCCGGGTTAATAATCCCCTTAAGTGCACAGTGAGAAGTGGTCTTATCAGCCAGACGGAGGACTCAAAAACTCATGACTGTCTTGTGTTTGTTCATTAATTAGATCATTGTCTGTGGTGAGCCACCATGCTGTAGTCATAAAATGAGGAGTATGCTGTTCACTGCCAGGCAACTACAACCTGTTCAGCTGGATTTTGAAACGGATGCACCTGAGGCAGCAGCAGACATCAGTCCGTTAAAAAATCAATGGTAGAGTTGTGTTCATCTCAAGTCACCATGAGAGAGTATAGAGTATTGTCCTACCAAACCCTGTTTGATCCCAGTGCCCAAGACAGGGGCTGGTAATTTAATCAATGAAGACCACTGATTGAACTCCATGTGTTTGAAGTGAATATAAAATCTGTTGGAAAGTGACTGATAAGATTTAAAGCTGATCAGTGAACTTGTCTTGTATAGAGTAGATGATGTCAACACAAATGAAAAAGGCTGCTTGCAGCTATTTCATGAAGTTGATTTGTACAACTACATCTTTGTCACAGTTGAGACATAATTACACATAAGTAACTTGTCGATTTTTCCATCAAGAAGGGATGTAATCTCACTGAAAGAAGTGTGGATCACTACAATTATACCCTGACCCCCTATTTTAATACCATGTACGTTGTCAACTTGAGTGTGATGGTCAGTTTTAGTTTATGGATCATAGGCTTTAATAGGCTTGCAATTAAAACTAATTAAATGCAAGTTGTTGTGTTCACTTCAGGGCAAATGTGTCAAATATCTTAGCTCCATGGAAAAGTTTACTTATTCCTTCTGTTTACACAAGGATGAAAAGAAAAATTATTGGAATAATTGGCTTCTTACTGTTTTTAATGTGGGACAATGTTACTCAAAACCCCTCTATCTGTCTCTGAAAATTAACTTATGTCTTTCTAGCTTCTATTATTTTGTCCTATATCCTCTGTTTGTATAAAGAATGAATAAGTGAAAAATTGGTGTATATTGGAGAAGGGAAGTAAAAGATGGCTACAAGTACAAAAGGAAATATCTGACGAGATGCAAATAATGAGTTTGTAAAACTGCAGTTTTATGTACCGCCAGTATATTTGTAACATGCTTATCATCTTATTCTACAGATTCTTACAGGCAAATTGTACCAGAATAAACAGAAAACATAAAACTAATGAAAACAACAACTGATGCCATAGTTTGCTTTTCCACCTCCTACCTGAACATAAAAACAAAAAAAATGGATATGTCTTCTGTCTGTGCCTTTTCGACAGAACACTGTTGTATAGGATGAACATATTGTATTTGCTTTGGAGCCGTTGAAAATAATCTGATTATTTTCCTGAGTAATCCAACTGATGTGCACGTGTTTCTGGTTGTGAATCATCATGGAAAAGCAGTGTGATGGACTTGATAATACACGTAGCCTGCTGTGACTCACCCTTCTTTTGCAGTATGCTCTAAATATGAGGAAGGCACCCAACAATTAAAAAACAACCAGGGATTTTCACAATGAGGTTAATCCAGTTTCAGTTAGATCAGGTGATGTTCTTCCTGTCTTTATTATCAGTTAGCTTCAAAATATTTCCCAAGGATTTCGTCATTTCTTTTCATGGGAAATTAACAGTTTACAAGTACAGTGCCAGAGGGGGCAAAACTGGCTCAAAAATAGGAACTAACTAAAACCTTATGATATGAATATTTAACAATACTTTCAAACCTTTCAAACTAATGATTGAATTCCACTTACCCTGAACTCTAATATATTACATATTAGCATACTAACTGTTAGCATGTTTCATTAACAAACTGTACAGAGGCAAATTACTGCCCAGCCATGGTTAACATGCTAATATACTTAAAGAACCTTAGTATTTAAAATATATTACATTTAATCGTTTGGCTTTTATCAAAAGCAATTTTCAGTGAAGCTGCAGTGTGGCTGTCTAAGAATTAACTACTACATCTATTAAGTAAATTCAGTGGATCACATAAGTGGGTGCATTAACGATAAGAAAGTACAGCAAAAATATTGAGTGTAGGCATGTTTTTTGAAGACAGAGAGTGACATCCCTGCTCTTGACAGGATTCGGGAATTTGTTTCACCATCTGCAGCCCACAGATGATGGTAAAAGCAGGACAATTCTTCAGTCGGAAAAATTACAAAATTTCTTGGAAGCACATAGTGACAAAGGAGCTCAGGGTTAAATGACTGATTTTAAGTACATGGTGCCAACTCTGTCACCATTAATGCAAATATTAGTGACTTGAAATAGTTTTGGGCAACCTGAGGTAAATAAATTCTAACAATTTCTTGATGACATTTCAACAACAGCTCGCATAGATGGCTCTTAAATTAATAACGTTGTATACAGTTTGCTGAGCAGCTCTCTGCTTAAATCAGACCATATGAACCTGTACCATTGTGATGAATATTTAATAATTTATTTAAAATTTAAACTGTTTTATTTTATGAGTTGTATTACATATTACACAGAGGAAACATGAATACCACATCAAAATGCCATGCCCTGCATGTATGATGGGTTGAACTGTAGCTCTCTCTGAGAAGTCATTTGCTTATGTTTATCCAGACTCGGTGGGTGAGAGCGGCGGTGCTAAAGTCACACCTCAGGCCACTAAAACAGAGTCTGGATATGAGGCCCCCAACATCAGGTGTCCAACAGAGACTCTGACGTGCCAAAGTTCTCACACAGGACAACCATAAAAGTTTCTTCATTTGAACCTGGCCCTCCTTTGAAGACAAGATCAGTCAAAGTCAGATTGAGTGTTTCCGTGTCTGAATTCTGCCAAAGCTCTTTTTGCCACAGACTGCAAGTTTGTCATTATAGTAAACTTGTGAATAGACTATAGACATACACATAGACCCTTAGTGTTGAAATTTTAGCTTTTTCTGTTATTTACTTCCATTTATGGGAGAAGGCCACAGACAGTGTCAGCAACAAGTTAATTTACCGTAGCACTTTTGACAACACGTTGGAAAAGATTGATGATTTCACTAGAGCGGGCAACATCTTGACTTCCTAATATAAAAAACTTGATAAATTTGTCAGATTTAAAAGTAGTCATTTTTTAAACTGGTTTGTTGTGTTGTCAGCCAAATATAATAAATTGCTGTGCGATGATTGTTAGGGTGCTCTCCTGTTCAGTTATTAGAGAAGTTAGAGTTTCCTTTACCATCATTCAAAAGATGAACTTCATTCAAACCTTCCTACATTTTTCTCTTTCATAGTTTTCCTATCTAATACTTCCTAACTAAAAATAATCTAAGTTATTAGAGTACATTTTGAGTCATGATCTATTAGAGCTGCTATGTGACTGCAGAGAGTTTTCCTGCAACGTGTTTTTCCTGTTTGTGCACCCACTACTGGTCTGCTACGAAACACACCTCTTGCTTGTGTGTGACTGAGCCTTCCATATTATTTCTACTATGAACACACTGGCATGATCTGTACAGTCGTAAATAGCTGTGGGCTGGCTGATTTTCCATTGCAAGCTTGCTCTTATCCTAAGTATCAGGTCAAAAAGTACATGATCCAGATGGCACTTCAGTCCTTCCGGAAAGGGGACAGCATCTCCATGGCCTGATAAGGGCAGTGCAGTGGCTGACTTTGGGGAAAGAGGAGATGGTCCAGTGGTAGAAATGCTGGGAAGATGGAGGGAATGAACTGACTATACCCAGGATATGTTGCAACAGCTTTCCCAGAGTGAGAACATACATACAGGCAGGTTGTAAACCCATATGCACCTTAACAGCAGCAGAGGTGAAACGTCTTAACAGTTATAGTAATCAGATAAATGGAAACACAGAAGTCCATATACCACAAAGACATGTGACCTTGTCTACTCCCACACACTAATCCATCATATTAGTTTCATTAAGTCAACAAAGCCACATTTTTAGCTTAAATGGTTAACTTGAACATTTCTAAGTTTGTCTTTTTGTTGAGAACAGTAGCTGTAATCAAATGAATTAAACTAGATTCCAACTGGATTCCAGTGAGAACAACTGTCATTTCAGTGAAACTTCTGAAACCGGCATCCACATGTTTAATATAATGACTAAATGCACTGCTTGTTGTGCCAGCCATCAGCCATCCTGAAATCTCTCTTTAAGAACCCACACTTAGCTGCCAATGAAACATGTCAGAACAAATGACCAACTTTTCTATTGAAACCAACGTGAGTCAAACGTAGTTTTCTCTGTTGTTTTATGAAATGTGTAATAGATACCATCATACTTTTAGTCTCACACTTATTTTTACAGTAAAAGTTACAGACAGTGCAATATTTAAAATGTAATTTCTCACCATAATGTTTTGATTTTGCATCGTGTGTGCCACCACAGTGTGTTGTTGTTTTGCAATATGGATTCTAATGCACGAGTAGCAAAACTTCAAACACATGCACAGATGTGTCTCATTGTGTTGTCCTCAGAATATACAGTTAAACCAGCTGTGTCTGTAGTCATGATCTTGTATTTTTCTCCTTCAGGCTTTGCGTGTTTTTGCCCATGTGCGTTTTGGGAGAGGGAGTTTGTAGGTTTGAGTGTGTGCAGAGGCAGCCACAGGTGTGAATGCCATGTGACTGAGGTCAAGAAGGGTAAAGTGAGAGTGTTCAGCTGTCTGCACAGATCACTTTGAAAGAGGAGCATGTTGGGAAGGTACCAGGCAGCAGTGTACAGTGAACCTAGCAACAAGCACTCTTAGTAACACAACTTTTAGTGTGTGTGTGTGTGTGTGTGTGTGTATTTGTATTTTCATTGGACATTTTAGCTGCTTCCATAGCGTGACATATAAGTGAGATGTTTACAGATGCAAAAATAAAACCTGATGCTTTTCAGATAAATAAATCCACCCGTGTGTGTTTGTTTGGGTGTATGTGGGTGGTCAAAGTTGTCAGGACAGTCATCACATCTGAAAACAATTTTATTTCTTATTTTTCTTTTTTACAGTGTATAGTATTGCTCCCTTTCTGCAATAGTGCAAAATGTTCCTCATAAATAACAAACATAAATAAACACATATCACCACATTAAGCACAAACAAGAAAAAAGTACAGTCATATTGAAATTGCACAAATGGAATACAGATAACCTTAGCAGTCTTTGTATTTACAGTCGGATCAGCAGAATGGAGGCCAAAGTCTTATGTGGTTTTGTGTACCTTTCTCTTTGAGTTTGTCCCTGACGCACAATGACTTTACAGAATAACCACATCACCATAAGACCATCACAGCCCCTATTCTACTGGCTCAGGTAATACATAAATGAAATATAAACGTAGTTTCAGATAAAGAGAACTGAATCAACAAAATCCTTCAAAACAAGGAAAAAAAGGCAACTTCTCAGAAGTCTGGAATGGTATCACCGCTACCCAATCTGAACTCAGAATTCGACTCTTAACTGAGTCAAAAAGACTCATGTCATCCATTTATTGTAGGTTCTATAGCCAGTATATGTGTGGTTAGTTATACAGTAGCTCCTAGTTTATCTTAGTTGCAAAAAAGCTGGATCCATTTCAATAATGAGGTAATATAACAAGACACTACACTTGATGAGTGTAGAGGGGACTATGACAGCACCAAGTGTTAACAATGTTACTCATTAGTGTCAATTGTCAGTATACTGAAGGTAAACTAGTATCTGCTGCTTAAATGCCAGTTGGAGTTTCACAGGGAGTAAATGTTCAAAAACATGGAAAATGAGGTCATCGAAGTTATTGACTGCTGTCACTGCTGGTCAGTAAGTTTGCAGGCAATAGCTGATTTTTGCACACATGTAATGGACATAAGGGACAGTTTCACATGAGATTATGCTTGTGGCAGTGAAAAAACATCAAGGCATCAAAAAAAAAAAAAGAAATGAAATGCTGCACAGTCAGTGCTCTCAGAATAAACTTCAAATTCACATTAGCTCAAACAACAACCTCTCACACTTGGACATTCTCTTTGTCATTTCTATTGACAATATGCAAATCACACACCTAAATAAATATATTAAAAACTCTTAAATAGATATAGATCTGATCTGTTTCCTTCTCTGAGTATCTTTAAAACAGAATATATTAGAATGTATTCATTTTTATAAATACATATAGTTTAACATAAGTATTTTCTGCTTTTATTTAAAAAAAAGGAAAACTCTCTTGCAGATCTGAGGGCCTAACTTATGTCATTGGTCTCCATGCTGCCTTGCAGTGTAGGAACAGTTTACAGCATTGCCTGTTACTGCCACCTAGTGTGGCATAGCAGCACTACAACCTTTTATCCTCCTGTTTGGAGTCAATGCCTGTGTGTAAACATGCATGGTAAAAACCAGTGAAACGCTACATTCCATTTTTTTGTTAACACTATTGCAAAAAATATTGACATAAAAAAAGAGACAGCAAAATTAAACCAAAAACATTTACATCACACATGACAGAATAAAGTGTCCACCACGTTTCACGATGAGTGTTTCAGTGGTTCGAAAGAAAGTGAGGCTTGAGGAAAGACTGATCACTCTTCACACAGCTTTATCCAGGAATATCTTTGTACCCATGAAGAGAATGGGACCTGGTGGGAGCTGGTATCTATATGGTGGAGCTGTACAGTGGAATTTCAGGCATCTTGATAGTGCAGTCCAGAACTATTGGCACAGTTTGTGAAAAGCAGCCAGATTGGTTTGACATTGAATTTACATTTAAAAAAAAATTATTATTTTTTTTTTTTATTCTTTGGATCTTTCAGTCATCATCTGGCATCCCTCAACATAAATATGAATAGTTATAAATATCTAAATAACATTTTAAAGAGATTTCCAATATTTTAAAACTAAAATTCTGTTTAGGTTGCAAATTTTTAAACCAATATTGGCAAATGTTTACCAAGAGTGCCATTAATTCTTGAAGTGACCGAATGTTAATGAAATCAGGAGCCTCACCATTCATCTTTCTCTTCTCTCCCTTCCTACATCACCTGTCCTCTTCCGTCTCCCCATCTCAAACAGAGCAGTTGCGTCTCTTCCCAGAGCCAGTCTGGGCTGTAGTAGCAGAGGCTGAGCTTAGCCAAGCAGTGGCCCCGTGTCAAAGGCTGGTGGAGGAAACTGAGAGGGTGGGCGAGGAGGGCGGTGGGAAGTTCAGCAGCTCCAGCACTGCCACGCCTACACTGCTGCGCCGTGTGAACATGCAGGAAGCCGCTACCCATTTGTTGCTGCGCGGATTGTACTTCTCAATGGAGTTGAGGCTGGAGCTGCCATCATTACCTCCAACTGCATATAACCATCCATCCATAGACACCAGGTCATGGGTGCTCCTGGAAAGAGGGAGAAAAATCTGATTAAAAACATGTCATTTCTGCTTGTACTGTGCAGCCACACTTTTAAATGAATAATATAATTATTTATGCTTTTTCCTTCATCTGTCTAACTCTTTATTACACTTTATTACAGGCTGCCATTAAAAGTCAGGATTTTTTTCATTTCCCTGGCTTTGTATTATATTCACAATATGCAAGCCCACTGCAAGCAAACAATGAAAGATATACTTAAATTAAAAAAAGATACTGATGCTTCCCCCTCTGGCATACAGTTTAAGGACACTAGGAAGTGCTAATAATACTGTACTTCATTATTAATCACAACTGAGGGCCCCTGGAAATAAAAATACACCCTTTTCTGTCATTACCAACAATGACTGATTTTCAGTAATTAATGAGATAGAGATGCAACATTATTTGGACCAGTCAATCATTCCTAAATGTTTTCACATCAGTATGTGCTGAATGTGGCTATACAAGAATGACAGATGAGCAATCAACTGTGTGATGTTTTTGGACTTTGGAAATGGAGCCTCTGCTAGACAAGAAAAGCACTAAAAGAAAAACAGCAGATTAACATATGAGTTATTCATGGGGCTATGCCATCAATTGTTGTGTAGGAACAGAAAAACCTGACTCACAAGTAAGGTATTGTATGTCGGTGTGTGTGTGCATCTGGTGCCCGAAGACAATCTGCTAATGTTTTCACAAATTAGACTATGTCTCGAACTCCTCTCCCTGATGCAAATCTTGTATTGATATGAAGCTGTGATGGTGAACTTGTAAACTTGCTTTTATAATCAAGACGAGTTTCATCCTCTAAGGGAAAAGAAAGAAACAACTGTTGCAGAAAATAGGTCATTTGATGATTATGCTCTAAGAAGGTTTTGGCAGTAAGTAAGATATTCAGATGTGCCAAATCCCAGGCCCTCAAAAAGCAAAGATTTTCCACAAATAATCATAGCAAGGAGTCCCGTTTGACAAGTTTAATACAGACAGCAGTGGAGTGTTTATCCTCTGCCTGAGTTAAGAGAAATTTGTGTTTGGACCATCCATCTTTTCTGACTAAAGTGCCATATGAAGCACAAAACAAGGATAAAAGCTGGACAGACTGGATAAACCAAAATATTTAGTGCACTTGATGCCAATGGATTTTATCATATCATTGAACTGAAAATAGCAGGACTGGGTTGCCTTGATAGCTTAGTTGGCTAAGGTGTGTCTCAGTTAAATTCCCTGGATCCATCTCAGGTCTTGAAACTGGGGGGTCACAGAAACAAATACAGAAAAGTAATATTTGTTGCTCAAAAGTGACCATTAGACACATGGCAAAACTCCATATAGACTGTAATGGATCCTTTAAATTGGCAAACAACGTAGCTGTGTGACTTGGGACTGATGAGGCTCATTTTTAAAGTTTTAGAACAAGTAAATTTCTACTTTTGTGGTCTTGCCTACTCTGATAGCTCTCATCTCTGAAATCTGACTATAAAGCCAAACATTTATCTCTGCAGCATGCACATATTTTGTGGCTTTTGATTCTCGTGTTGAAAGTTAATTGTGGCCATTACAAATGTTGACTTTGCCCCATTGTTAAGTGTTTTGAGTTCACTTCATTTTTAACAGCTCACACTTTCTCTGGAACTGGAATTGCCTGTTCTATTCTGTAACTTGGAGTTGAGTGGCACTCGTTTTGTCATCCTCAGATAATCATTCTTCCTTACAGAACAGCTGTACCTCTGCCCTATTTTTCTGCTCTATGCTGCTTGTCTTTCCAAACAATTCACCTTTAGTTTCATCAGCCCACAAAATGTTTTCTAATATTGTAACTCCAGTGTTGTGGCTTGTTGAGGTGCTTTTGGAGCAGAGCAGCAGCTTCCTGTTCAGTGACCTGCCATGGACACTCTCTTTATGATTCATGTTTTGCACATGGTGGACTTAATGTAGAAAGGTTAATCAATACCAGTGAGTCCTCTAAGTGTTTTGCTGTTACTCTCGGGTTCTTACTTTAACCCATAGCTATTAAGTAACCCTTTTGCAGCTTTAAGAAAGTCAACAATTCTTGATTGTAGGTCTTTTTGGGAAATGTGGTTTATGAGCAAATGCAGCAGTGAAACTTTTGAGCAAACTTCAAATGTTAAGAGTGTTTTTTAAGGGTTAAAGTAGAAATAAATGTAATTTGAGACGGTTCACATGCTTTTTCCTTCCAATAATTAAGTATTTATTGATTTAAAATTGATCACAAATAGATCATGACTAATATCTCAATTGCAATATTTGTGAAAATACTCACAGTAGAATGTCTTTGTTTCGCATTTAATTTAGACTAACCTGCGTATGTTCATGGGGGCAACTGCCTCCCAAGTGTTGGTTTTGGGGTTGAAGCGCTCCACTGAGTTGAGGCAGCTGGTGCCATCATTGCCTCCTGCTACGTACAGCATGCCGTCCAGCACAGCCACCCCAGCACTGCTGCGCCGACTCAACATGTTGGCAATGGCTGTCCATGTATTGCTCTGTTCAATAGAATCACAAGTTATTTGCACACATTTCTTTCTTCCACACTCACCTGATCTAAACCAGGACACAGACAGCTTACTTTGATGATAAATTTAACAGCATACATTTACCTGCGGATCATATTTCTCCACTGTTGCAAGATGTGAGGAGCTGTCATAACCTCCCACTGCATACAAGCTGCCATCTGGAGGAGAAAAGGGAGTAGACACTCAGAATATAAATATTAGCAGTCAAATACCAAAGAGGCAACTCCTAGTTTATCTCAGGTATTAAAACATAGAGAGTGAAACATAAACAGCAGGGCAGTTTGCTCATGATATTTTCTTCTCAATAATTCCTACCCAGTGTTGCAACTCTGACATATCTTCTACGTGTGCTCATGGCAGCAATTGAGGTCCATGTACTGGTCAGAGGGTCATAACGCTCTGCACTGTAAAAGGAGAAAAAGACTTATATGTATTCAATATGATAACATTGGAATGCTTTCCAATACACTGAGATGAACTGGCTTCAAGATCTGTTCTAGAAAATCAAAGTGTTCTGTGATCATCACCAAATTTTCAGTCTTATGTGTACCTGTTGAGACAGGAAGCTCCATCATATCCACCAGCAGCATACAGCAGCCCATGCAGGACAGCTACACCCAAACAGCTGCGCCGTGTTCCCATGGAAACCTCAGGTTGCCAGGAATTAGTGATGGGGTCATAAGACTCCACAGTTGCGAGGTCTGAGGTGCCATCATACCTGAGGATATAAATGAACCAGAAGAGCTTCGATAATCCAGTCATCAGTGTGTTGCCTCTAATAACACTGAATAATATTAAACAACAACAGAAGTACAATCACCCAGGATCATTTTACATCCAAATTACCTGCCTGCCAAACCTTCCTGCTTATAAAAGTCACATTATACAAATAATAGCAGCTCCATTTGAATAAAAGAAAAGTTGGAGGGTTGACTAGTTTTGGCTGAAAAGTCAATATCATGGTTCTCATCACTCACCCTCCAACAGCATAGAGTCTGTTACCAATGGCTGCCACGCCCACCCGTGCCCGCCGAGTTGACATGGAGGCAACCATGTGCCAGCGGTCTGTCCTGGTGTCGTACGCCTCACAGTCTCCATGGATGGCAAACAGGCTACCACCACCTGTGACACACAATATTGTGTAAAACTGCTTTAAAATCAAGCAGTAATGTAAAAAGGAAATTTCAATAATTTGAGCATGGTGATTTTATTTAAATTGTGCCATATATTCACTGGTAATTTAAAGATTCCTGGCTCAGTGCAGCATACAAATGAAACTTTTCAGGCTTAAGACAAAAGAAACAACTTGAAATGAACTTTTATATTTCATTTATGAGAGAATTTTGAAGTTTTTTTGAATCCAATGAATCCAATGATATTGCACCACTGACTAATTTAGACTGATCATTTCACATACATACACAAAAAAGCACTTAAACCAAATAATGATTAATCATATGAAGATTACTCATCTTCATAAAACAGTAAAGCAACAAGTGGATTTGACAGTTTGTTGCATTTCAATTTCAGTTACATTGATGAAAGAAAATGTTTTACTTCACTGTAAAAATACATTTGTTTGTACAGTTTATGTGCGACAGAATATGTGTGGTTAGTGTACCCTGGTGGGTACCTTCAGGAGCACACTGACCAACGGCGAAGAGTACAGGGCTGGCGCCCTCACAGCGTCGGGGGCGTGTTCGGCTGTTGCTGAGGACTCCCCTCTGCTCTGGCATCAGGTGGTACTTCAGAGCCTCAATCAGCAGATCCTTACACTCCGAGTGATGACGCACCAGAAGCTCCGTATCCACATTGCTCATCAGAAAGTCCCGCCTCAACAGTGGCAGGCGTACACACTTCATCAGCTGACAAGGACAGAGGATGGTCGGAATGGTTGGGATCAGGATGTAGTAATTAAGCCAACGTGATGGGTTTTGTTATGCAATATGGTCAAAAAAGAAAAAAAGTCAGCCTCGAGTGATGGGACATGTTTTACCCAAGGTACATGTTGCCTGCGTCCATCTATATCATGTTTCACCCAGCTCAACACTGCCCGGTATACTTCCTCTTCAGATGGCACATTGAGGTTGTCGCTGGAGATCAAATCCAGGACCTGAATGGAGAGAACAAAGCAGATGGGAAAAGACTTCATAAATAATGATTTAACAGAGCAGTCTTCTTAGATTTAAGACTGCATCGTCTTTAATTCAACTGGACCGTCAGATATGCACCTGCTGAAGAGGTAAAGGCTTCCTGATCAACCACGTCAACACATAGAAAGTAATGCACATTAGCTACCAACAGACTTAACTCAGCAAACAAATTCAGGTACAGTGTGGAAGAGCTAGTGCCTTTATTCCTTCCGCCTCCCTGACTCGTCTTTGTTCACTTTATCCAAACTGATAATTGACCTAGTGCTTTATTTTTCTGCATCATTTAATTGAATCAATTATGGAAAAATAAAGCAAAAACCTTTTCAGGCACCATTTTTTACTCTGATCAATAAGCATAAATGACTGTGCAACACATTAAACTATCATTGCCTGGGCACACGTGTATATTTGTGAGACACAATGACTGCTGCAGTCTGAGTGTCTGGCTGGCTCTGCTCCCAGATCAACCCAAAGCTGGCAGAGCTGGGTGGGGCCAGAGCAGCCAGCTGCTGCTCGTGCTGCTGCTGCTGCTGCTACTGTCTGCTGGCCAGATCAGGGCAACAGTTAGCAGCCTCCCAGGAACAGCCACCACTAATCCACAGTCCCCCAGAGGAATACTGCTACTGCTGCTGCTGCTGCTGCCCCACCCTACAGTCCCTCTTAGCTCTGCATGCTGGGCATCATATTATCTCAAAAAACACAAAAGTGTCAGAAGGAGATATAAAATGCCTATCAGAAAATATTAACTGACCTTGTGGAATGGCAGCTGGAATGAGGGGTGTATAAATGACGAGGGTTTCAGTTAAATCATGATGCACAGTAAATCCAGGTAGACCCATTCTTTGTCTTCATGATGTCACACATGTAATGCTACATCAGTGACGCATCACCAGAGCAGGCTAATTAAAATCCTGTCATGCCTTGCCATTTCCTCCATAGACCAACCAAAGAAATATGACGCATATTTCACATCCCCATGAGCTCAGAGTCCTTTAGAGCAGCCAGTACATAAATCCAGATCTGCAGATTTATGACACAACAGCTGCTGACTGAATGGGTGGTATACCAGAAGGAAGACTGAGACAGAACAATAGACATGAAGAAAAGAGAACAGTCTATTTTAATCTGCCTTTATGCTGTTTAACTTTTACTGTATTATTTGACTGTGCGCACACACTCACACTGTAGATCCAGTCTCAAGGCTTTGGAAGCCAAGAGGAGAGAAGCTCTGTGTTTTACTCTCATGGAGGACAGTCTCTTCAGTGCTGTGGATTGTTCCTCAGAGAGGTGAGAAGATAATGCGAAAATTATGCTGGCACCTGTTTTTTTATTTCCTGTCAGCTCCGCTTTAATTTTTTGTCAGCTGATACGGCTCAACGGGCATTTGTCTGAAATAGACACCATTTTGTATAAATGGCGTTCTTCTCAACATGCATAGCTTTTTTGTGTATAGCCTTTTTTTTTTTTCATTTTCAAAACATAAGAAACAACAGATTGGAAAGGAATTGTTCAGTGCAGTAGTGTTTTAATATAAATTGTAAATTGATTTTAGGTGAGGGGTTATCCTTTCATTTAAATCTGGATTACCCACTTTGCCTTGATTGCTTCGTTATTATTTATGGGGTAGCTTCTCTATAAACTATGCAACCTTTTTTAACAAAGCCCTATAAAAGAAACACTCACTCTCAGGGTTACGGTGAGGCAGCTGTGCGGTTCTAATGAGTAACTGGTGGTATGTGCCTTCCTTAAGGCCATTGCTCCTTAGGATGATGGCTAATACTGAACTAGTTTGCCTGAATTTGACCTTAATTTCCCCCCAAAACTTGACTGAATAAACAGCAGTAAATTAGTACAACCAAAAAAGACACTTCTATTGAAACCTTGAAGAAGTAAGCAATGGTGTTCTATAAACAGTACAGCAGCTTTGAAAATGTCACTGGTTCTGCCTAATTACCACTCTCAGGGTAGAAACCACAGCATTGCCACTGCTGGGCCTGGCTGATGAATAAGAGATAGTTTGTCTAAGTTGATGTGCCAGATAAAGAAGTCCGTGGAACCACACTGGCGAGATAAAACCACAAGAGACAGTGATTGATGCAGCTAGCTGAGGAAGAGGAGAGGAGAGGTTTTCTAATGAATGTTAAAAACACTAGAGCATGCTCATGGCCACTTCCCTTGGGGAATGTACATGGTGGTGAAAAACAAGACTGCTGTCTTTGGAGACCACTGTGCTCTGACTACTGTTTAAAAAAATATGCAAATAATATGCAGGAACAAAATTAAATGTTCACGACTGGCACTGCATGTGCATTGTCTCTTTTATTTTCCACATTTCTAAGGAATTGGATGTGTTAAACAGGTCTAGAAAGGCCCAATTTTCTTAACCTAAAACTTAATTGTCTGTTGTGAATTTATAATGAATGACATGACACACAAAAAGTGAACAGAGACTAGGATATATCAGAAAATGTTCTACTATTACAACCGATACAGAAAAAATGTGAAAAATTATCTCCTCTACCTGTTTCAGTGGCAGCAGCATGAACTCCTCTGTCTTGGACACTTCAACAAAGTGCTGGAGGACATACTTGTGCGCTGACTTGAGCAGGTCACTGCAGGAGTGCGTGTCAGCGAACCCTCGGATGCCAAGACAGTTGGACGGGTCCAGCTGGCTGAGAAGGAACTTACAACAGGCATCCCGCACCCCATTGAGCTGCAGCAGGCTCGCTGCTGGAAGCAACGTCTAGCAGTTACAGGTAGAAATATACTGTGAGTTTGCCATGCTTGATCAAAAGTCTTATTCAACTATTTTTTTCTCTAAACACGAAAACTTGTACTATACCTGCACATTGCCCTCCCCAACCACAATCTCGGCTGTGTAGGCATACTGGACTAGCTGCTCCAAAGCCTGAGGGTCGATGTCATGAAGGGTTACGTGGGTCTGTCGACTTTCTGACATCTCATCTGTTTGACCACACAGAACAAAAGATGTTGCTGTAACAACTAGGAAAACTTTGGCCAGTATAACAAAATTCCCATTTCAGTTTTGGTGGTGGCGTACAGCACCTCTGCCAAATATCAGTACAGTTCATGTGGTGCTTTCTATCAAATGGAGTACAGTTTTATATTTTTGAATATATATAATATATACACTCTTGTGCAATGTGGCTGTTCCTGCAGAACAGTGAACCAAAGAGTTTCACATCATCAAAGGTTTCATTTAGTTTGCAGGAGCTGCAACATAGTGCCTGCAGGGAAGCTATGATTTAGTTGTTTTGATGATCATGAAAGATGAGCAGATTCTTTTAAAATGGGTCAGATGAGTGGAAGCAAGGTAGACAATTAACTGTCTGAAGACACATTGTACCCTGACAAGGATCTAGTATCAGGAGGAAAACTGAGACAAACACACATCTCTTCTGGCCATCTATTTCCCAGACAGGAAGACAGGGAAAGAAAGCAGTGATGCATTTGTTGACATTCATTGTGCACAGAAATTGTTGTGTCATCAAACATTAAGCAATGGGTTAAATGGTGTGCAGTTTGATGTCACATCTTGAAGTGTTTTACGTGTGTAATATGGCATGTCTTCTGTATTTCAAAGATTATAAACATGAAAAGAGTAGTAAAAGCATTGGTGTGTATAGGAATAAATCAGACAGCGAGCACCGAACTTACTCGTAAACATAGCGTGGAAGTAGGGGCTGCAGGATGCCAGCACCACTTTGTGCGCCTTAATTTCTTTGTTGGAAACATGGAGCACAATGTCACACAACAGGCCGCGCTGTCGCATCCTGTTCATGGACACGAAAGAGTCGTGATAGTGGCGCTTTGAGTTGTGAGAGATGCTGTGGCCATCACGGTTGAGCAGCTGCATGCCCCCTTCCATCATGATGCCTGATGTGGCAGTCACGGGCTCTTGCCTGGGCCACACTCTGGGCAACTGTAACCCCAAGAAAACTGTTAAAATGTTTTAATAATGTAATATTATTTAACAACAAATACTATTATAGTCATTATCCTATAAACATGTATTTTGTCATTAGAAAAGTCTTCCATTTGCGAGAGCTTAGTTTATCAGCTGGGATGCAGGTGTTATGACAGGTGTCCTGAGCAATTATTGTACCTGCTGTTATTGTTATAGCATCCATCTTGACAGTTAAGACAGGCTGAACACCAGGATGACAGAAATATTAGCATCATTACAAAGCATACTAGGGTAGCTGACTTGAATTTTTGACTGATAAAATCTCATTGTGACAATCAAGATAAGATGAGCGCTGTTATTCAATTCAATGCGATTAGATAAACCAAGTCAGTCCACTGGATAGGGAGTCTGCAATGACTCATGACTAACAAGTTTAATTGAACCAGAATTAGCTGTGAGCCCCCTCCCACCTCATCCTAGCTACAGCCTCGGGAGGGAAGGCAGGGTGGGTGGAGTGGATGCAGCCTGAGTTGGCCTTTTCCTTTGTAGTCTTTGCTGCCCTGTGCTTGGATGGAGAACACACTAGAGAATGTTGCATAATCATCATCATGTGGCATTTTAGTTGTCTGACAAATATTTAAGATGCCCTGAGGCAGATTGCTGTAAAAGGAAATCTGAGTGAGAACTAAATTAGAGACTTCACAGAACTAAATCATTATTAGGAAGAAAATGTTTTCACTCACATATACTGAATTTGATGTACCAATATCTTAGAAGGGAAAGAGAATAGGATTGTGGGCGGAAGCGGACTGTTCTAAAATATGTAAAAGGAATGTAATCTAAGCTCCTGCATAGATAATGTGTTGTTTAAAATACCCTTAACTGGGTACATAAATAAAGTTCTTTCATACCTTATGGCCTTTCATGATAGTTATTTTATCACACAGTTGATGTGCATAAAGTTCACTCGTCAATAGTGTTTAATTTACATTTTCTTTTTTCAGTGTTCATAGAAAAAAGGAGTAGTTTCTATGACAATAACAGCCAGTAAATCCCAAAAAACTAACAGTCAAGATTTAAACACAACAAAGTACTATTGATTCTAATAAAGTTAAGTTTCTATCAAGTCCAACGGACTGAGGACAATGCATGGTAATAATGTTGTCATCTGGCAGCCTTTCAACTAAATACTCTGCACGGTCCGACCAAGGACCATCTCAAATGTCACCACAGCTGCTTGGCAACTGGCTTTGAGTCCCATTTTCCAAAACATAACAGGCCACAAAAAAACAAAACAAAACACATCACCCATGTTCCTCTGGAAGGAAACCATCTGCTCTTATAGACAAGGAAATAACATGAGACAATGCTGCACACCCAGACGGGATACACAGGAGGTTGGGGCAGACCTCAGTACGTAATTGCCCTTAGTTAAACCTGATCATCTCAGGTTTGTTTCTGGAAATGTCCTCAACCCTTTCTGGCTCAAAATCTTGGCTGTCATCCACACAAAGCTGGGGTAGACAAACATGCACAAGGTTGATGGGTAAACAAATGTTGCACTGTAATCTCTTTCCGACAGAAGGATGTTTCTGTTCATGTAGCAGCTTCCTTATGTGATCTGGAGAAGCCCCAACCCCCACTCTATCTATTTTGTATAACATCATCTATCAGCTGCAGCAATACAGAGAATCAATGTGTCATTTCCTTACCGGTGGCTGTGTTGCAGTTATCTCGGGACACAGTGTCTTCCCCAAAGTGATGGGAGATAAATCGACAGCTGTCGCAGTCAGACTGGTTTAAATCTGGTACCAGTGTCTGGTTATCTGGCCATATTCTGATTCGCGTATAGGAGATATGAAGAAAGCGTCTGTTTTGTGCTGTATGCAGTTGACGTCAATGCAAAAAACGGCATAAAAGCGGACTTCGGTTTGTTAAGGTGGAGCCAGACCCGCTGCAGGTGTAAAAAGCAGCGCTGCTGCTGTAGCTTATATGTGAGTCCAAAGGACGACGGAGGCAGACATGAAACATGCATGAAATTAAGTCTAAACTACAAATGTAGATAGTTGGCAATTTATGTTTAGTAGACAATATATATGTTTATTTACACGGGGAATATGCGACCTTAAATGCCCCATTTTGCTTCGTTGGAGTCCGGAAGTGCGCTCAATAAAGACGTCTACGCTGCCGCGATGGGCGGGGTTTAGTTTAGAAGGAACATGGTTGGTTAAAGCCTTGAAGCATTAGCAGCTTCTGTTGACATGTACAAGAAATTAAATGGAAAACAATTATTAACTTCTCGATCTATAACATGCACAGTATGGTGCATTATTTCCCAATTTGAGAGTGGTATACAAAGGGAAACTACTCATTCATCAGTCTTCTATTAAAATAAAATAAACCCAACAGCCGTTAACGTTTTCGTGTGGGCTAACTGGATTAGCTAGCGTTAGCTCTGCCCAACAGCCGATTTAAACCAGCAGCACTCACCACCAGCCGTCGACGGTGTTGATGTGACAGCAGCGGTTTCTTCCTGTCCGTAAGCTTGCCCAGCTTTGTAGGTGTGTAAGGTGACGGACAAACACAAAATAGATAATTTCTCCCCTGTCAGTGTCTGAATCAGCTGGTCATTTCATTTAAACCTTACGAGCAGCATCAAAACACTGCTCATTTTAGTACGCACTGATTTGAATGTGAAATTTCAAGCTTGGTGTGCTCGATTTATTAATATAATTAATTTCAAATATGACAACTTTTTCAACAGATATTATATTCAAAACTTTCTTTTCCAATCAAACAGCAAAGGACGCCTGCAGTTTTAGAACAAAAAAGTTATGATTCTTTCATTACGTTTCTAAACGCAAATAGCTTACGACTCGCATTGCCAATGAACCATAAAACCGATTCATTCATTTTGCACCAGGGCATTGTGGGTAGTGAAGTCTCGTAGTGTCACGTTTTAGATCCAGCATGGCAGGGATACAGAAAAGGTATGTGGGTAGTTTCTTTACAATTATCCGTCTTATTGCGAGCAAAACTGTTTTGTTAATGTTGTTTAGCTGTTGTCAACACAGTGAATGAAGTTGTGGTATTTTACAGACTCGGTTTAGTTTGCTAACATGAACGATAGCGACTTAGCTCCCCATGCTGCTCTCGCTAGCATTGTGATAGGGATTTTTGTTACGAGTTAGCTCAACTCAATGTTAAATTTGTTTTTTCGGTCAACATGGGCAGCTAACCGGCTAATCAATAAAACATGAGTTACGAGTGGAAAATGTAGATTGTGCATCACATGTTGAATTTCCCTCGGGATAAATAAAGTCGGGGAATAAAGTATCTATCTATCTATTTATCCAAATGTTTGCTCCCTCAAACTTATCTGTTATTTAATATTCATCTTTCGTATAGAAAATTAGAAGACCTGAGTGTGGACGAGTTCTTGGCGTCAGCTTTTGACTCTGATAGTGAATCTGAAGATGAGACCCCCAAACAGAATGGAGTCAAGAAAAAGAGCAAGAAGAAAGATCTGCAATCTGCAGCTCCAAAATCGTGAGTCCAAAGTGAGGGGAAGATACCAACATCATGCCCTCTCCAATGTAGTCAAGCATCTCTCGCTTGTGTTTTTGTGGTTGTTTTTCTGTGCAGTGATGACACGAAGAACGGAAAGGCATCCGAGCACAAGCAGCAGCTGTCCAGACTGAAGAATAAAGATCCTGAGTTTTACAAGTTTCTGCAAGAGAATGACCAAACTCTCCTAAACTTTGATGACACAGACAGCTCTGACAATGAGGAGGACAAAAAGTATCACAGATTGCCATCCACACTGGAGGTAGGTGTGTGTGTATGTGTGTGTGTAATCATAATTAAATGGAATGCAAAGACCTTATTACTGACATGATTTCTATGTAGGAGGCCAGCTCTGGTGAGGATGACAATGATGAGGATAGTCAGAAGGGTTCCAAGAAATGTGTGGAGTCCATCAAAGTCACGGACAAAATGATTGAAGGTTGGAAAGCTGCTCTGAAGAAGGAACCAACACCTCGCATCTTCAGAGAAGTCACCCAGGCCTTTAAGGCGGCTGTAGCAACAACAAAGGGCGAAGGAGGGGGCCAGTGTCGATATAAAGTTGCTGACAGTTCAGGTAGGACTTGAATTTACCTGTCAGTGCTTGTAGGAGTTATTCAAGCTGCAACACTTTTAAGGAAAAGTCATAGTTATTGCTGCAACCAAAGTTCTTGTAATTGTTAATCATAGTGGTATTCTTTAGTATTGTGGGTGCACACTGTTAGCATTCAAACATGTATCCTATAGCCAATATTGCATATATATAATTGCCATCACAGTAAACTCTTATTGGGGTATGATCAAATGTCTCGAGTTGGACTAGGTATAGGTTATTGTAATGGCACACATTTTGTCTTGTCACACAGAGAGTATTAGTAATGTCCCTGTACTGTAATGTAGGCCGAAGTGGATGCCATCATTGTAGCCAGCATTGGCTTTGTTTACTCTTTGGGCTTTTCTTTGAATGTATTTAGATTTGCTTTCCACTCACTTGGCACTGCCTTATTTGATAGCGAGGTCATTTTATTTATCACAATTTTGAATTGTGAGTATTATCATATTGTATGTCTTTTCAACATGTTTCCTGAATCAATTTTCTATCTTGTCTGCAGTTTTCAACTCTTTGGTCCTGTTCTGTATCAGAGATATTTATGTGGCCCTGCAGAGGATGCTCAACCTAAAGCCAGATAAAGACCAGAAAAAGTATGAAATGGATGTTTTATTTCTAGTTCTCACAGTTAATGTAGCAGTGGAAAGGATGGTCACCTCTCATTCCATTTTATTTTCAGGTTAGTGCTTCCATCATCCAGTCCAAAGTGGCAAAAGAATCAGATTGACATCAAGATGTATCTCGGTGGAGTAGTTCAGGTTTGTTTTGCTGTTATGTTTAGGTGTCTCTCCTTTGTAACAAGTGGCACTATATACTTAGAATGGCACTTACAATATTTCCTCTTCTTCATTTAAAACATCCCTGGTATTCTCCTGTTTTTCTCAAACACTTCTGCTGTCTTCCTCTTCACCTGTAGCTATTATCCTGTCTAACAGAAGCTACAGTCATCAGTGCCGTCCTGCGACACGCCAACCAACTCATACCTTATTACCTTTGTCTACCCAAACAGTCTCGACACCTCATTAAGGTAGGATAAAAGACAGGGAAGGAAGGAAATATGATGCGTTTGGGTATAATCATATTAATTTATCTAAATCCTTCACCTTTGTATCTAGCAACTGCTGAAGCAGTGGAGCACAGGCGAGGAAACAAGTCGTGTTCTGGCCTTCCTGGCCCTCAACAAGATCTGCAGACACAAACAGGAAACATATCTAAACCCTGTTCTCAAGGTGAGCTAAATGCATAATACATTAGAATAATATAGTAATTCAGCAGGTCTGTATGTAAATAGAATAAAACAGGCAACTTCATTTACATACTTTTAAACCTGTGTGTTATCCTTTCTCAATTTGGTTTCACAAATGCATGAAACCACATGAAGCATCTACAACCAGTGCTAATTAGTGTTCACTTCTGTCTTTTGACTTCTTCTGCGTTTGGCATTTTTCTTTCTTTTTGCAGCAAATGTACATTTCCTATGTGCAAAACTGTAAGTTCACATCTCCCAACGCACTGCCCATGATAAACTTCATGCAGCGGACCCTAACAGAGATGTACTCCCTGGACACACAGGCCTCTTACCAACATGCCTTCATCTACATCAGACAGCTGGCCATCCACCTCAGAAACGCCATGACCATGAAGAAGAAGGTTGGTTTCTGATATGTAAACACACATTCAGTACACTCTCCCACGTGAAACATATCAGATATAGAAAGATTGTTTTGTCATGTTATATGTGATTATCACTATTAAGCTTTCATCAAAGTTGATTTAAACATCTAACATTTTGACTGAGCTATAACTAAAGAGAGCAAAAAGATGCTTTCTACTATGTTCCTATTCTTCACACCAGAATGATGTTTTTAACTTATTTTATTCCTTTGCTGTCCTCAAAGGAGCTTGCAGCCCATAGTAATTGAATGAACTGTCTTTTTATAGGAAGTTTGGTGGTTTGTTCTTTTATACTCCCAGTAAGACATTTGTCTGCTAATGTGTGTTTTGTAGGAAACATATCAGTCAGTGTATAACTGGCAGTATATCCACTGTCTGTACCTCTGGTGTCGTGTCCTCAGCACCTTGTATCCCAGTGATGTTCTACAACCCCTAATCTATCCACTCTGCCAGGTTATAATTGGCACCATCAAGTGAGTACAACATTTACATATTGGAGAATAAGTCTAATTTCTCAGAGGCAACGCTAGTATGACTGTAAGTGAATCATTAATCATAATTTTTTAATGGTAAACATTTCTGGCCAAGAGAATTAACATGAATAAATTCAGAGCCACTGTTATCAGGACATTTCTGATGATTTCTCTTAAATTCTAGTAAATCTGTGGACAATAATTATTTGTGTGCTGATGCAGTCAAGGCACTGACAAATTTCTCAATAAATCATTCAATTGCAAAAAATATGAAAATATAATAAAAGTTTAAAAAAAAAAAATAGTAAAAAATTCAATCATCATCTCAAATGCAAAATCCAGCTGTTCAGATTAAAATATATTTGGTTCACGTAAAGCAATCCCCAAATTGCCAAAAAACATCACAGATTGTGCATGAAGCCACAAGAAGTATTTAAAATCATATAAAAAATGTACTTCTTTCTCTGATGAAAATGATTTAATTTTATTGTCCAAGGGTGAAAAATCCATGCTATATTGAGTATGTTTTTTTTAATATGCTATGGTAACTACATTGTGCTACAACTAAGAAAGGACAGTTTCACAATTAATTGAAAATAATTTTACACTTCACATACTTTGTGTGATTTATAAACACAATATCAGCAATGAAGGCCATGTAATGATTTTCAATAGTTTTTACTACTTCAAATTAGTACAATGATATATTGCCATTATATTATCACTGTTCACTCACACAAACATTTCAACAACAGATCAGTCCATTATAGTCATAGGGAGCACCAAGAGAAACTCAATTAGTGGATAGAGTTTTTAACACCCCCAGCCTTTACCTACCTTCTATATTGGACTTGGGGTGGGCTCTCTGGGCAATCACAACATGTTATCTACCCTCACAGAGTCTGACCTGAGTATACTTAATATTCAGTTTTCTCAAAGTACTTTATATATCTTGTAGTGGGGCACCTGATCTCAAAAAGAGACACTGATGCACACACTATATTTTTTTTAATATTTGGCTAATATTACTTTTAATTATTTCATTACATCGATATGCCATTTAACAGTCACTGTGATTCCTCTATTAATCTATTTTTATTGATTCTATGCTATCAGGTTATTACTTGAACTTTGATCTTACTGCAACACCAAAAATGTTTATGGTGCCTTTTTTAAATTTATTTGCACTTTATTGTGTGTGTGATGTGTGTAGTGTGCTGTATGTAAGGAGTGGCATTTCCAATTTCATTTTAACACATTCTGAGTTTTGTGTGAACCTAACATGTCTGGTATATTTGGCAACAGCAGGTGGAGACATTGACCACTATTTCCTCTGTCTGAACAGATTGGTACCTACAGCAAAATATTACCCCCTTCGGATGCACTGTTGCAGAGCCCTCACCCTGTTGTCAAGCAGCACCAACACATTTGTACCTGTGCTGCCTTTCCTCTTGGAGGTAAGAGTTCACTTAGTCTCCAGGAACCCCCATGTGGGTCATTCAGGATCCGCATGAGAAGAGTTAAGTTGATGGCCAGGTTCCCAGCACTTTAATCTGAGGTCCAATACACCATACACACTTAAAGACCTCAGGTACTTTTAATTTGTGCAGAATAAACAGCAAACGGTTGTAGTCTGTGCCACAAATGGAAACAAAGTAAAGGTAGATGTGTGGAAATGTTCCGTCAGTGGTTTGCTGTGGAAAAACATCAGTAGCGCATGAAATGCACTTTGGTCTCAACGGCTACAACTGAAGGAGTTAAGGAGGAAACACATCGCAGGGTAGAAGTGTGTGTGTGTGTGTGTGTGTGTGTGTGTGTGTGTGAGAGAGAGAGAGAGAGTGATACCTTTGTTATCAGACCAATCGCAGGTCACCAACTGACAATATTTTTCTGGGGTCAGGTGTTGATTATGTGACTGTGTGCACGCGGATGCAAGTGTTTATTGGTGTGTGTGTGGGGCGGTGTTTTGGCTTGCCGGAGGAGAGCAGTGTGTTTGCGATAGCAACAAGCTTGGCCTTCTGGGAGTGGTACGTGTGTTTTCGTGTGCGTGCATGTATGAGTGTGTGTGGCATGTGTGCGTGCGCAGCAGTTTGACCAATCAGATGAAGGCACGGTTGTGGTTTACACCCTGGTCCTAACACACACTGTAGACCACATCCTCTCTGTGTATGTCCCACTCCCCACCTCTTTTCCCCTGCTCATACACTGAGAACCCCCAGCCGCCAACAGCAAGCCATATTTATTTGTGACGCACGATATTTCCTGTGTTTTTTTTCTCCTTTGCTGTTCCTCTTGTTAAAGGCAAGCTGTGGTACGCTGCTACTGTTTTAATTAGAGCAGCAGAAGCAGCCCCTTCCTCCTGTGTTTGTGTGTGTGTCTGTGTGTGTTCTTGCATCTCTGAGGGGGGTGTATGATTTGGAGCTTCCTGCTTCAGTAGCTATGTCCATGTGTGTGTGTGTGTGTGTGTGTGTGTGTGTGTGTGTGTGTGTGTGTGTGTGTGCATGCATCAGGGCTGGCCCATGCCTTCCCACTTCCCCCTGGCTCCCCCGCAGACCGCCACCACATCCTATGTTTGTACAGACAGCACTGGCCAGGAGCGTTGCTCTGCTTCGCACACTGAGCACATTAACGACCGCACATACACACACACACACACACAGACTAACACAGAGATACAGGGAATCAGAAATAGCTTGATATACAAATACAAAACAAATTCACTTGTGCGCTGTGGGCAGATGTGAAAGCTAAATCTTGTAGACAAAAAGCCCACTCGTTGGCTAGAATGTACTCTGTGAGCATGAGATAGAAATGTGTCATTTCTCTGAAAGTGCTCTGTTTAAAATGAACAGTATAGAATGATTCTTGTCAGAATTAAAGACTCAATATTAAAATATAGCTGGTAGCGTATATTCTGTTACTACAGTTGTTTTGTGTTACAGTGTTACTTAATTTGCACGATGAGAAGCTACAGGAGTTATAATAAAATACTTAATTATTTATATGACTTATTTCTTTTCTGGTCTTGACCTTTGTAGGCTGATGTTTACAATGCCTTCCATCAGTATAAGGTTTGTCTTGAATGGATAATTGGTTGGGTAAGAGGAGTGTGAAAAGTATTTCCTCTTTCTTACAAACCAAAAAAACAATAAACAATAATAATGAGGAACAATTGAAAAGTGTAAAGGGTGCCAGGTAATATGTGCCCCATGTGTTTTCTATTTGCATTGAATTCTGGCAAATTATTCCATTTTTTGAAAATAATATGATTTATCTTAATAAATTCACAACATTTCTGAGCAGTTGGGTCTAAATTCAGTTTTGCTGATTTATGCTTTACTTTTCTAGATTTTCCAACAAGTGGATTTCAACAAGAAGCCAGGGCGAATGAGTAAGAAACCCATCAACTTTGCAGTCATCCTGAAGCTGGGCAAAGTCAACCTGATGGAGAAAGCCTACAAGGTTTGTATTACTGCTTTGGATCCGGGGTGTAGGACTTCCATGCAGGAAGATGGTACCTGGTGTGTGTTGCTGGTTTCATTTGTGCTTCAGGTCTTTGTTGAATCAAAAAGGAGCAGCGGCTGATCAAATGTGTGGTTTAGGTGGCAGTTAATGGTACAAGCCCCCCCCCCCGCCACTGTGTGTATTAACCTGCATGGGAGCACGAGGAGATTGAGGGCAGCAATGAAACCCCCTTGTCAGGGCTCTAAAACTGGCCCAGAGTCACCATGCTCAGCACTTCAGCCAAGAGGATTGCAGCACGGCCTTCTGGGATTATCCTCAACACTCCGTTCGCTAGGGCTGTTTTCACTCCTCACACCTGGGCAGCTGCCACAAACCCCTGCTTCATAGACTCACAACAGACATAACTAAACAAGCACCAATCTAACTGATTTGAAATTACATGTGAAGGAAGCCATATTAAGAGCTGAACCACACTGTGCCATGGCTCTGTAAACAATGTATTGGGTTCCCTCATGTAGCATCTTATTTATATGGACTAAAGTCCTTAGTCCTTTAACGAAATATTCATTGATTATACTCAATATTTGAAGTACCAGTATCTCCTTGGTATCACTTGTGGCTCCTGTTTTTCTTACACTTGCACATTAGCATGTTATTTCCTATTGAATGGCCAGCAGAGTAATCCTTGAATCCTCTCTCTTTATAAGCCAGAGGTGACAGACTGCTATATGAAGCTTGTTCTGATAATCAGATCAAATTGTTATTTTGTTTCCCTTCAGTCCTTTAGTCTGACACCTTGCTAGCTGATTTCTGTTCAGAAGTGAGATGTTTTGTTTTTCTCTTTCAATGCAGTCAGTATTGAACTGTATATCCGTCCCGCTGATACTTTTTCCAGTTGATGTGGATACTATACTTTCTCGAAGCACTTAATTTTTTTCACATTGATCAAAGAAATATGTTGATTTTAAGAGAGGTTATTTCTGTTTCTGCTAGCAGTCTCACTCACGCTTGTCCCCAGTTTTCTGTTACTATTTGTCTTGAATGTAGCTATGTAGGAAGACAGCATACTATTCTACCTACAAAACTCTGATTGCTTCTCTATCCAACAGTGAAAGTCACACCAAAGATCAATTTGAACTGACACACACACTCAGAGATGGGGGCCTAAATTCAGAAGTCTACAAACACACTAGGCCAAGCTGTCTTTTATCACCCGTCATTTCTTACTGAATGTAATCACACACCAAGTTTTCCGCATATATACGTCGTGTGAATATTATTTGTGAATCTTTAGGATGGACTGACTGACCAGCTTTATGACCTGATACTGGAATACTTCCACACTCAGGCCTACACCATTGGCTTCCCAGAGCTCGCCCTCCCCACCATCATTCAGGTAACACAACCTTTAAAATGATCCTGGAGTGGATTTAAGTGACCTTGGTCTGTGAAATGACTTTTTCTCCTCGTATCCACAATATTTTACCAGGCACACTCTAGTGTTAAAGAATTACACTTCAGTGTAAAGTCATAAAAAAGTAGTGACGTTTCCAGAGTTAAAATAGATAATTGGGGATCTGCTTCATGTCTCGCAAAGATGAATCTGCTCCCCTCAGGGGAAACTACAAACCTCCCTCTGCTGTCCCTGAATACACCGTATGGGAGGACTGGATGATTCTTTACACTGGTTCCTTCTTTCTCATACTCCCCCTCCGTGTCCCTGCAGCTGAAAGCTTTCCTGAAGGAATGCAAAGTGGCCAATTACTGCAAACCGGTGCGCCAGCTGCTGGAGAAGGTACAGGAGAACAGCAGCTACATCACAGCACGGAGACAGAAGGCCGCCTTCGGAGTGGCCGATGCCACCGCTGTGGTGAGTGTGTTTCTGTGTGTGCGCGTGTGTGTGTGTGTGTGTGTCTGTGTGTGAGCGAGAAAAGGTGGGAGGTGTTGCTTGTGCTTCCCTGATTTTACGTGCTGCCTTCCCAAAGTTTTTACTTGATCTTTTCACTTGACTTGTTTTCACTTGTTTTTCTTGTCTGTTAGGCTTTTCTATTCCATAATGTTATGTAGCTGGGTTTTGTTTTTTTTTTTTACTTCAAAAAGACTAAATTACATTATCAAAACGTACATGTAAGCCTAATGCAGTTTAAAGCATGTCAGAGTGGAATAAAATAACTTAGAATTTCAGAAGATTTAGTGTAGAAATTTGTGGGATTATAAACGGAGGTTAAAACATCACTTACCTGTCATTTAAACGTAATGATAAAAGGTAATGCGGACATAACAGCCCAGTCATTAATAGATGAACAAGTGAACAGAAGACACGTGTTGTTTGTTTTGCTTTGTTTTTTCTTTTTCTTTTTTGCGTTTGCCTCCTAAAACCTAAATGTGTTGTTTTGTGTTAATGGGAGTCAATTTTGTATAGCTAGTTTAGTGTTTAATATCTGATTATACTGACAGTTGCATCAGTAGAAAAACAGAAATGCCATCAATTATGTCCATAATGCAGTGTTGATCTATCAGGGTGTATACAAGTATACACGCTTAGACGATACTACACAATTTGTTAATAAATGTAATATTTTCCTATTTTGGTAAAAAGCTTTCTTGGTTATCAATTCTTCTTAGCTTCTTTAAAGGAGTAGTTTGCACAGGAAGATCTTAAGCGCAGCGTCTGGCAACTTTGAGTACTGAGTAAAATTAGATTTCCTGTTAGTAGATCGAAAAATAAATTTAAGCCCTGAAATACCTCCCATTGACTACTATGTCAAAAATCCACACCATGTTGAAATATTACATTTATATTATAATATTATTTTTTCTGTTCGTTCACTTCACTTTTCTCCCAACAGTTGGAAAAATTTTGAAGTGTGAAACAAACTTGAGGTCTGAACCATTTCGATTTTATTTTTTGTAATATTCAATCTAAATGTATGAATTTACTCATTTTATGTACAGGTGCAACATTAAAACAGATTGTAAATGTAACGTAATTGTATTCACTGACATCACAATTCTCAAAAAATTAACAAATTAAATTGGAATTGAATTAGTCAGATAAGGCTGTTCATTAATCCCTCTTAGTCATCCATAAATGGGACCAAATGAGGAGTTGTTAGTTGTCACTCAGCCAGCTTTAGGCCAGTAGAAGCCAGCTGCTGTGGTTTGTTGTTCAGCGTTCGCAATAAATCAACATGTAGCCGGCTCTCTTCACTGGACCTGGAAGTTGCTCAGAGTTGGTACAAGTTTGAGTTGAATGTTTTCATCCAAATCTATCAGTTGTTTCCACAGCAACAGCAGGATTTTTGAAAATTTCTGTCATTTAGATTACTCACGTCTGTTTCACTCAGCACTAACGTGTAGGTGGTGTCTTATTTGAATGTTCTCCAGAGCCATCAAAAAGAGAAAGTTGTAGTCGGAGGATATCGATAAACTTTTCTCTTGCTGAGATACAGTAACACTAGGAACATCTGTTTTTGGCTCTGGTCCATGTAAGCTACAGGCTGCAGCCCATCACATAGACCTGACCTGCGATCAGTAACTGATAATGGAGGATACTTCCCCATGTAACGCCTCAGCCGTAATGAGTGGTCTTTAGTGTGTGTGTGTGTGTGTGTGTGTGTCTCTGTGTGTGTCTGTGTCTGTGTCTGTGTCTGTGTCTGTGTCTGTGTCTGTGCCTGTGCCTGTGTCTGTGCCTGTGCCTGTGCACTCTCTTTTGTTATACTACCTGTCAACACACACATTTTCATGCGGCTTTGTTGCCACTGAGAGTCTTGACGTGTACGGCTGATTAATATTAAAAAGCATTTAAGGATTGGATTAAAGAGCAAGGTCTTCATGTAATTTAGCTGATGAGAAAATCTGTGTGCGTGTGTGTATACCCACACAGGAGTGTGTGCGTGCTTGCATGCATTTTCGTGGACATGTAACAGAATACAACAGACAAATAGTAAGGCTCTGCAGCAGCGCCAGCTCCTGTCGCCACAGCTCTCTGCTCAGCTGAGGCTGTCGCCATGGCATCCACTCCCTGGAATCGTGGCAGCAGTCTGGGTGTCACCACAGGTGAAGGGGACAGCCCTGCTGCTGCTGAAAAGGCCACGGCCCCCCTCTGGCCACCAGGCCCCTACTGACATATCAGCCAAACTGAGAGCCCACCTAATTAATGATGTCCTGCCTCCATCCAGGTCGCACTGGGGTCTCTACCCGTTCTGTCTGGGGAAATTTTTTGTTTTGATTGCCCGAGTCTTGACTTTATACGGGGGGGGGGGTGTGGCTTTTCCAATTTCATTTTTTATACATTTTTATGTGTTGGCAGGGGGGGTGCGACTTGTCACCCACCAGCCACACAGTGAACTGTGGTAATTGTGTTATACTAACAGGAGCAGGAGGCCTGGGTCTATTGGATTTGTTGGTCAGATAATGTGTTTCGTCCTAATCAATATCACACACAAATACCTTCAAGGCAAGACTGGAGAAGATCCTGCTTTCAGGCATCTTCAATATGCTAATTTTCCAAATCTTCTGACTCTCATCTCGTCTGTCTATCTTGTTCTCCTGGTCGATAAATGCTGAGTTGCAGTAAAAAGCTGCTTATCATAATAATAATATAAATTATAAGATAATTTAGAGTCTGAATGAACCTGCTGAAGACCTGAAAATGTGTTTTTATTCATAAGGTTACACATTGTTCTGCTCCCTTTCTAACTAACTGTGTTACATACATGCACCTTTTTATATACTTTTTTCAGCAAAGACTAATGACCATGTGTTCTGTCAGGTGGCCTGGGAGAAGCAGGTACGAGAGGAGGGGACTCCTCTCACGAGGTACTACACCCAGTGGAAGAAACTGAGGGAGAAGGAGATCCAACTCGAGATCTCAGGCAAAGAAAGGGTAACTATCCCCCTGAACCCCCAGAATTCACCTCAACCTGCTCAAGTGTTTTCTTCATAGATGTCAGTGTTACAGACGCGAGCTGCTCCTTTAAACAAATTAAATGGTTGTGCTCTGTAGTGGTGAATTTTTCTGGCAGGACAGTTATTTCACACGCATTGGAGTCATCAAGAGAAGCTTGTGTTTTAACCCTCCTGTCTTTTTGCTTTATTCAAGATGGAGGATCTGGACCTCCCTGAGATTAAACGTAAAAAGATTCAAGAGAAGAAAGCAGAGGACAAGAAGGAGTTCAAGGATCTGTTTGAGTCTGACAGTGAATCTGATGATGATGAAGATGAAGGATTCAAAATCAAAGGTAAGCCACTTCCCGTGCACTTTCAGTCACACTCAGTTCTCTCCTGCACTCCCTCTAACTTACTCTGGAGCACTAGGTTATAGTGTACCACCCGTTTTGTCCTCCAGGGGGCTGTCTTTGGCTACTGCCTGAACTTCCACTGAAAACAAAGTTAAGAGGCGATGACAGTTGAGTCAGTCAGAGTCTGATTCCTCTGCTGTCTCTGTTCCTGGGACAGTCCAGATTTCAAAAACTTGGCTTCTTGAGACAAGTAACCTGTAGAGCAATGAGCCACACAATTAATAAAACATGCACAGAGGCCACTTTTAAGGAACAGAAAATTAAATCCCAAGTCAAACTAGAGAAAATCTCATTGCCAATCAGATAGTTTGGTTGTTTCTCAGTTAAATGGAGGCCTCTGGTTGTTCATCCTTTAATCACTGCTTGTCTTGTCCTCCCGGGGTCGTCCATAGGTCACAGGCAGCCGCAGCCTCCTTCACAGCTTCACACTCGGACACACTCCAAGCTAAAAAAGCCCTTTGCGAGGAAGGTCACAGAGGAAAGGAGTAGGCGGCAAGCTTTTCTTTCTTTCTTTTCTTTTTTTTTTTTTTTTTTTTTTTGATGCATCTGGACTTCATTGTAGGCAGAGTCCCCACAAACGGATGGGCAGCTGCCGGCAAGCGGCAAGCCACCGCCTTTTACTTGCAAACCCCCCCCAGTTCATCTTTACTCCCACCTCGCGCGTGCACACACACGAACTGAAACCTCCCGACAGGAAGTACAGGCTTGGATCCCAGCGGGGGTTCCTAATTCAAACCAGCCCAGTGGAACAGCCAGAGGTGGCCGCTCCCACTCCTCTCTCTCTCTCTCTCTCTCTCTCTCTCTCTCTCTCTCCAACTCTTTCATGCTACTCCTCTTGCTCTCCTTTTTGGCACTAGGGGCCTCAACCAGCTGCCCCCGCATGTCCTCACAACACGTGTGCACGCGCACGCATACACACATCTCAGTGATAGCACACAAATGTACACCCACCACCTTGTCGTCCAATCTTGAAGAGCCAAAAGCTTTTGGGCAGTTCACCAAAGCTCTTTGTGGTTTCACACACTCCCGGAAAGAGGGGGAGTGTGAGAGTAGGGGGCTGATGATTTAGATCGGTCGGTGTGTGTGTGTGTGTTTCGCTGCCAGTGCGGGGGTAATAAGTCTTCCAGGTCACTTCGGGGCAACCTTTACTCTGTTGGTCACATGATGCCAAGCAAAGAGTGGGAGAGAGTGAAAGCATGTTTGTTATCTTTACATTCAGATTTAAAGGAAAATGGCTGATGATTTAATATTGTGTGTGTGTGTGTGTGTGTGTGTGTGTGTGTGTGTTCACTGACAGAAGAAGCAGGTCTGTTTTGCTTCTCTCTCCTCCATGCCCCCAGCCTCTCATCACACCTCAACTTCAAAGCCTGTGGACCCCAGTTGTCCCTTTGGCGAGACAACACGCACACACGCACGCAGACACTGTACTCTGAAGATATCATAGCACAGTTTCAGACAAACTCCCAACTCTTCTCTGGCACACACACACGGCAGTGCACGCACAACATTCTCATCATCATCGTAACTGTGGAACCTGCCTGCTCTCTCCATTTGCTATATTTAGGCAGTGAGCATAAGATGTCTGAAATTGCAGGTAGTAAACTGTCATGGGTGTTTGTGCAGCAGCAGCGTCTGTAATCGACTCTCAGTTCCATCTCAGGAGGAAATAGACACTTCCAGCTGCCTCTGATACCTGCCCCACATATAGATGTCTCCAAAGTTGTCAGACGTCAGCAATGCAGCAACACAAACTTAAAAGCATTTGAAGAAAGTAACACTTGACAAAATTCAGTGTAGCTTAATATTTTCACTGTCTCTGCCAGATAAAAAGGGTGCCCGCGGGTCAGATGATGATGAGGATGATGACGACCTTTGCGACCTGTCGGACATGAGTGATGACCAGGAAATGGAGGGAAGAGACTCAGGTTGGTTCATTCAAAAAGTTCTGCTAGTACTGACAAAGTGCTGGTTTGTAGCATAGCTATTCATTTGGCATGTGTGTATTCATGATGATCAATTGATTAAACATTTAAGAGAAAAGTTTTAATCACAATTTTAATTCTAAATGAAATTTTGTAATTTTTCAAGCCAAAGCTTTGATCAAATTTCAGCATAACTTGTGTATTAGCTCCTCTTTTTAGTTTTATATTTTTATGCCATTTGAAAATGTTTGAAATTGTATGATATTCTTTCAATTAATCAATTGGCTGAAAATATTGACAGTATCTTAAAAATAATTGTTAGTTTCAGAACAAAATCTTTACTTGGAAATGAGTATGTGACCTTTGCACAGAACTTACGATATTCCAATCACCTAATTCCAAATGAACAATAAATGCACTAATAAACAGGACAGGAACCATCTGTTTATGTGCAATACATTTTTAAGAAAGTCGGAATTTACCAAGGCTGAAACACAATATATAACCAAACAGGATGTACATTTACATAACAGTATAAACCCAAACAGCAACGTTATTCTGCAACATTGATTATAGAGTTGAGTAAAAGCTTAAATAAATATGATCACAAGCATTAAAATCTTTTTGTTGATGGAAAAATATTCTGCAATTATTTTAATAATTGATTAACTGTTACAATATTCTCTAGTTTCAGCTGCTCTCTGATAATATCCTGTTTATTCCATGACAATCACTTAACTGCTATGAGGGCAAAGGGTAATAAGCAATAAGTACAGACTTAAATGGTGTTCAAACTTTTGCAAATGCAGTTTCCTGTTTTCTTTAAGTTAATGAAGTGAACAGAAATGGAACATTAACAGGCTCACTTTTTAATGTCTGTGTGCTGCAGTGGGTTCATTTACTTCTTTTCACCTCAAAGTAATCAACAGAATATGTAAATTGCCCAAACATTTGTATACAACTGAATGATAAAATCCAGGATGTAGCTAACTGAGGGTGTCCCTATCTGACCAGAGTAGCAGGAGCAACCTGCAGCTTCTAACTGGATCCTGCTGCAACAGGCCCCTTCAATCAAATGACGTGTGCACATAGTTTCATACAATCTGTTTGGGAATGACTCATTTGCGTATTCGAGTCTAACCTCTGATAGCTGCTGGGCTCCAACAGCTGAATAAAAAGTTTTTCCTGTCTGTATTCCAGATAATGATGATGATGGTGATGAGGAGGAGGATGAAGATGAATCCAGCGCTCCTCAGCCTCTGTCCTCCTCTGCTCTGATAAAGCTGGCTGAGGGAGAAGAGGATGTGGTTGAGGACCTGGAGCTTTCTGATGAAGATGACTGAGGATCTGTGGAGTTCACTTTTCATGCTTTCAGTTGTTATTTTTGGACTTTTTTCTGTTCTTTGCTTTTGAAAATTGTTTTACTCCACATGTACAGTGCAGATGTATGATTGGTATAATTTTATAAAGCATTGAAATTGAGGAAAGAAAAAAGGTCTTTTTGTGTGTGTGCGTGTTTTTAGGGTTTTTTTCTTTTTTTGTTTCGTGATGTTTCTTTTTTTTTTTTCCACACCCGTGCGTGGAGATGCGGAGGTGCACCTCAAATAAGTCATTTGTGTCCCGCTACATGTGCACATCTGTAGGCGCCCTCCGGCTCTGTGAGGACAGGCTATTTGGAGAGAGCCGCAATCCACGCTGAGCCAGACCGAGCCAGGCTGGGCCGACCAAAGGGAGGGGCACAGAGAGGCGGGTGTTGAGCCCTGAGGCAGCAGTGCTGTGCCAGGCTGGCAGGGTGGCGTCTGATGCTGTGCCAAGACTCTCTGCCCAGGTGGTAGAGCAGCAACACAGGCTGGTCTGTTTCTGTGCCAACTCCTCATAACCCCCCTCCCCTCCCAGTTTACTGTCTTCTCTGTCTGTGTATTCACATGCTCAGACAGCTTTCCAACTCTAACTTCTCCCCTTTTCATTCTTAGTCTGACTGCAGCTTTCACCGCAAAGATAAAGGTGATTCGGGTCTTTTGTTGGGTGAACAATCATCATGCACACTCACTGGCGTACAGTGCAGTTTGTGTTTGACGTGGATTTAAATGCCACAAACCAAGATTTAATTTGTGTCAGCACATTTCCTCTGTAGTCATTTCAGTGAATCCAAAAGCTTCTGGTGCAGAGGCCCAGCCTAAAGCAGGGGGAAGTCCCGTCAGAGTTAGTAGACTGAACCACTTCAGCGTAAACTCTTTGATGGAGGAAGGTAAGTGTGGTGGAGGAGGGGCGGGGCTGGTTCTGGTCCTGTGTGGGCGTATGAGGCAGGTCAGGTCTTTATCCCCACAGGCAGGGAGGCCTTGGCCTGTGGCTGAACCTCACACTCTGACAGCTGGTGTTGACCTGAACTGTGCCCCCCCCCACAGGTCACCTCCCCTTCGCACACCAGGAGACCACATGCACCCTCCTGCACAGTTTTATAGAACAACCACAAACACCTTTGGAAGAAGAGGCACATAGAGACGGTCTGACAGGCGCACAAATGACAAATGAGAAAACAGAAAAATTTCTTTAGGATTTATTTCACCTGTGTAGTGAATAGAAAAATAGGATGAAGACAAAACTTTTGAAGGGAAATCTAGAGGCCATTTTAATTCATTGCTTGCGTTGTTTTTGGAAAAAAAAAATCCATAACAAATCCACAACATTTGCATTAAGAGCTTTTGTGCCTTACTTTTCCCTGCAACCAAGAGAAACCAAATAAAAGTATCTTTGGAATCCATCTGAAGGGCTAATTATAATACTTATCATAATCTGCTTTGTCTACTACATCAAAAGTCCTATAAATATTTTTTTCCTCATATTTATATGCTGAATTAGCATTCGAGATTGGAGCGGCTTTAATATTACACTTTTTTTTAGAAATGGCAGAACAAAATTATGAACAGAAGTACCACAAAAGTTCAGCAAGTCACATTTTTTTCAGTAAAGAAAACCTTATTCGTGCAACTACATTTAACAAAAAGTAAAAGTACCACGTATGTAACCTTAGGGATATTTTCATTTTAAGCATGATTCTGTACAATTTTGCATGTTTTTCCTACCTCCCATAGTAGTCAACACAAGCGTACAATGACATAAGCAGTACAACCATCGAGGCTCCTCCATCTCACCGACATTTCTATGCCTTTATATGGCAGGAAATGACAGAGTGCGTCACCCCACAGAGTCTGCTGTCAGGCACTAGCCTAGCATTCCCCTGTTTGACTAGTCTTTCTCTGAGACTATTAATGCAAAAAGAAGCGGACACATTGTGAAATGTATTTCCAATTCCACACATCCGGTCATCTTTGGTATTGGAACAGTGGAATGCATAGTTGCAGTGATAAGAGGGAGACAGTCAGATCTGGTGCTGCTCAACATATGCTTGAAAACCCGCCTCTAAAAAGGTAGTTCCACACTGCTGTTTGGCTTCAGAAAACAAGCGAGCAGAAGGAGGGGAGGGAGAGAAAAGAGGGGAGAGGCGTCTCTTTTTAATTCCTGGATTCTGCAGGTTTTGTGGTTGAGAGCAGTCGGAGATGGAGACCAGAGAAAGAGAATGAGTGAGCAGAGGTTCCTCCAGCCCAGGAAGGAAGGAAGAGTTTCCGCCAGCGTCTGACTGTCTGACTTGCAAGAATGTCGCATTTGTGGCAGAGCTTCGCTCCCCCCGCCTTTCTTTTTTTTTTTTTTTTTTTTTGGGCAGGCTCTCTGTGACCAGCTGTCTCCTTTTCCTCCTTTCTCTGTTCCTCTGTCACTTCACATGTCTCCCTTCCAACACAGTTTCTTTGGATTCCACTCAGCTACATCCACTGCAGAGGAACTTAGACTCTTGATTAGTTTGCCGGTTGTGGTCCATATCGTCCAGTAGTCTTTAATCCCAGTCCAATGTTTTACCATAAATTTCAGCATAAAGGTCCCAAGGCTGGAGGAGATGGGGGGGGTCTGGTAAATAGAGCCCGGGAGTCAATCTCTCTGGGTCAGGTTACCCCCGCACCCTACCACCCTCCCCTCTGTGGTTAGTCTGAGGCAGGTCTGTCCCGCTCACCCCAACCTGTCAGCTCCTATGAAGGAGTTTTGGCCTCATACCTTCCCACCATTGTGGAGGCGTTGCCATTTTCCTGCTTGGGAGTAGAGCACCCGGGGGTGGGCCCGCTGTAGGGAGAGGAGCTGCTGCTGGTGGAGGCGGGTCTGTGGTGTAGGGACAGAGAGAGGGGCAGGGGGTTGTCAGATGAAGCGGCCAGGTGGTCCCGATCCCGTTCTGGGGGGCGCAAGGCAACCGAAGGCGGAAATGGGAATGCCAGAGGGAATCCAGTCATGTAGAAAAGCCTCCCGACACGACGGGCCACCTGAAGGGATGAGAGACCATGTGACCATCCACACATTGAGCTGAGTATTGTGTAATGGACTAATCTTTTATATACTGTAAGAGAGAGAGCACGAAAGAAGAGAGGCTGCTCAGTCTGGGGGGCAGGCTCGTTTTTAAGGGAATCAGCTATGCTACGCTTGGTGTGTCATGGACCTCAAAACAGAAACAAACATCATCCAACACACGTGGCTCATTCCCAAGTCCACTTGATCACACACAAACACACACGCAGGTCTGTAGTGTGTGTACCTGTGAGCGGATCTTGAGCGCAGGCCCCAGCTTTAGTCCCATGGTGCTTAGCAGGTGCTCCTCAGTGAGCAGCGGTAATGTCTCTCCATCAATGGCCTGCTCCCGAAACACCTGGCGAAGACACAGCCGCTTCAGCCTCAGCCCCAACACACACACACACACACACACACACAAACACACACACACACACACACACACACACACACACACACACACACACACACACACACTCTCACACTCACACTCACACAACCTACAAAACAGTGGCTGTATTCCAAAATGTTACATAGCTATTTTGTCTCCTTAAGGAGAAGTTCTTTTTTTTCTGCTAAACACAAATTCAAATGTCCAGATGTATATCAAAGGAGTTAGTGGCTCATTTCTGCTGTCCATAATGGCCCAAAAGAAATCTCCTCTTGGTCTGACTCCAGTGTTGGAAATGAGAGGGACAAACCCAACCGGGTTGTTAATAACAAGGTATTTAGGACTAAGAAGTCTGTGTTTTCGTAGAAGATATCCCCCTTTTTTTTTTAAATAGAAAACATTGTTGCAAAGAACATGAAAATGATTTCTTTGCCTAAACTCAAGCCAGGCCTGGGAGGAATTACTTAACCCAAAGGCCAGAATGATTACAGCAACAAATCAGTCTGATCAGACGTCATCATGTGACTTGATTTAGGACACTAAAAATGAGAAGATGGAAGTTTTAAAATATTATACCATTTTCGTTTAACTAAAGTTAAGATTGGCCCACTTTTTTCACACACACACACACACACACAGACACACACACTACAGGTGTACACCTCAACATGCACCGCTAACTCACCCTCATTCACACAAAATGCACAAATATGGCTGCACTTGAGACCATGAACATTCATTCCTCCACACATCCACTCACTATAAACTTGTAAAGACTGTGTTGCGCAGGCTAATGTTTCTTCCTTAAATATAGTGAGATGTTGTTGAAAATGCTACAGCGGCGCTGCAGTATGAATTATATCTTTGTCACTCTTTCCTCTATTGTTGGTAGTCAGCCTGCCCCTGGCCTCCTCTCCCTCTCTCTCTCTCTCTCCCCCCTCCCTCACCCTATGTCCTCACCTGCGTGTATTCAGCACATCCAGCCAAGCTGCTTATGAAGCCACACACGTCCTCCACACTCCACTTGCTGATGTCCTCCGCAGGATTTGCTGTGGCCGAGTCCTCCCCATCCATGAAAAGACCTCCCACAGAGCCTGAAAGAGCAGCAGTGGGTGAAAATGATACGTCAATGTAAACATTGGCTACAAAGCTGCAATACAGAGGATCTTCCTTCTGTTTCACATTAATACTGATGTTGAACAGAAGTCTACTGTTAAAATATTTTCAGTTGTTGACAGTGAATTTCTTGTTATGATTTGTCACTGAGTTTGAAATGGAAAACTTCGATTTAACACATAAAAGAGAAGCGCCAAACGACCCAGAAGTGTTACATTTTCAACATTATGAAAGAAAACTCAGCAAAAGGTGAAGCAAATGAATATTTAGTATTTCTACTTGATAAATGAATTCAAACTTGTTATGTTGGTGTTCATGGATAAATAAAATGTTATTTAGCTGCTATTGGTGGGATTTTGTGTAATGGTCGAATTGCTTTGGTTGTTTATTATGTCTGTTTCTGTGTTCTGTTTGCAGATAACACATATGGATCAAGTATGTGCGTGTGTGGGGTGTACAGTATGCACGAAAAAAACAACCCCCTCCTTCCTCCTTTCTGCCCACGTGGCTGTTCTGCTGGTGGTGTGCATAAAGGTCACATCAGGGTCAGAAGCAGGGCCCCTAACAGGGAGAGGTCTCCACACTGGAGACACACACACACCGAGTGATGCTAATGGGCTTCACGTGTTGCATGCATGCGTACGTGTGTGTGTGTGATAGAGAGTGTGTGTCTGAGTCTCTTACCAGTGTGAAAGTAAGGGTTGGCATAGGGGAATCCAAAGGGGAAGGACTGGGCATGAAGAGCAGGCAGTGGTGGCATGAGTCCGGGGGGCAGGTGGAACTTGACCTCCGCCTTGCCCAGTCCAGGGGTGAAGAGGTGGCGGCTCGGTGACTCTGTACCTGCAGAGCTACATGGAGCGCTCAGCCTTCCTGAGCACTCTCCAGCCTCCTTGGCACTGTCACATCCCCCCTTGCTGCCAGTCTCCTTACCCCTGTCTCTCTCCCGGTCCCTGGGTTTACTTGCAGACTTGGCAATGATTCCCTCCTGCCTCTCTGTGCACATCTCTGTGTCACTGTCTGAGTCCTTCATCTCCTCATCCTGCACCTCCCTGTGTCCTTCCCTCCCTCTGTCCTCTGTTCCTCCTGGGTGATCCCCAACACAGAGTTGCATCTGGGAGCCCCTGCGGTGGCCCTTCCTGGATTCTGCATCAGGCCCAGCAGTGGCGCTCTGTGCCTGGGTGTCTTTGGATGAGGAGGATGCGCCTGGTTGTTGCTGCTGGTGGTTGAGGGTTAGGAGGGGTGTGGCAGCTCCGTGGCGGAGGACGAGCATTGCATTTGAACGGCGGGCCAGTTCCTCACGTAAAGGATGGCCCTCTGGGATGTCGTGGAGGCTCCGCAGGGCTGGATGGTCGGGGGGCAGACTGGGCGGCAGACCTCCCAGAGAGTCAGCACCCAGGAGACGCTGCTGCTGTCGCTGTTGGAGACTTTCCAACTCCTTCTGTCTCAGCAACTCAGCTGACATCTCAAGCCTGAGACAATGAAACATGCAGAAACTTTACCATCATGGCCAAATGTTTCAAATTGATCATTTACATTATATTTACATGGGTCTTTCATAAGAGCATATAGTTATAAACTCGCCTCAAAAACATACATGTCTGTTATATTCTTACATTGTGTGACATTACAACACACCTGGCTAGGTTCTGTTTCCGCAACATCTCCTGTTGCCGCGCCAAGATTTCAGCTTGGGCTGGCTGGAGGAAACCATAACCTGCGATAGAAATTGCAAAATACATACACTGCAGTGAGCTAACACGTAAAAAGATCCCACATGTTAAAAATAAGTACAAATACATCTTGGCATCTTGAAAACATTACAACATTTTGGAACTGAGTCTTTGAACGTTTCCTTCACATCAGTGCAATTACATAAATAATCTTTTCTTATTCAATCATTAGTGCTGTGCAGTAATATGCGTCTAGCTGTAGCATCACTGATGACTCACCAGGAGCTTGGCAGAGAGCAGAGGGCATGCCCAGGAAAGGAGGACGCAGGTGAGGTCCTAAGGCAATGTGAGGGGCAGTTGGAGGGGACAGTAGGGGTGGAGGATGGGACATATCTCTGTGGACACAAACATGTAAAGACAACATTAGGTTGATTTGACTGAATAAATTCACAAGACAAGATCATTATTATATATGATGCATGATGGCTGAAGTGAATAGTGTTTTGGTTTTTTTCCTCAGTCAGTCTCAGCTCCATCTTGGTGAGTTTGTGCACGCTGCCACGCCAATGTGCATGGTGTATTTTTATCAGTGTAGCTCTAGAGGCCCCCGCGTCGCCCCATTGCCTCATCAGTCTTGTCACGCCGCAACAAGCGCCGCTGGCCATTTCTGTACCCTGGACTGCAGCCTTTCCTTCCCTTTGCCACCTCACACACACACACACACACACACGCACGCCATATATACACAGAAAGACACACACATAATGAGGGCTGAATGCACAATGCCAGTGTGTCATGCTCCGACAGCTGGGGCGGCCCCTGTGTCTTGACCGGGGCCACAGGCTGAAGGACCTTCTAATTAACACTCATCCCTCCTCTCTCTTCTCTCCCTTTTTTTACGCCCTTCTCCCCGTTTGCTACTCTCTCTCCCTCTTGCTCTCCAGGCTGCATTGAAGCCGCTGAAAAGATGGAGCGTCCTGCAACATCTGCTTCTGAAAAGGCCTCTCCATTATTGGCTTCGTCTTTTGTCCTCCTTGAAGGGGAGAGGCACCTCACCTTTCTCCCTCTCTTACTCTTTCTTACCCATCTTTTTTTCCCTTTTTTTCACTTCTGTCTCTAAGTTTTTTTTTTTACCTCTAAAAATCTCTCGCTCACTTTTTTCCCTATACCTTTATTTCTTTTATCTCTATATTCTTCTCTCCAGTCTGAAGCTGCAGCTGTTTTTTGGGGGCTTTTCTGAGCTCACACCTTCACCTTCTCCTGCTTCTTGTTTTTCCCTCCTGATTTGCCTCTATCACACCGATCGGAGCTCGGCTGTGTGTGACTGCCTGCATGCTGAGGAAAACAACAAAAATCAAAACCAACAGTGGGCCGCGTGCAACCGCAAATATTGTTTTGCAACAGTGTTCAAATTAGCCAGCGCCTGCATGTCTCCTACCTCACTAAACGGTGAGGGAACAGGAGGGAGAGGGAGGGCACGCATGGGAGCGGGGAGATGCGTGCGGTGGAGAAGAAGGGGGGGTGGAGCCAGTGCTGTGAGGGCGGTGTGCGTGGAGCGGTGGGGGAGGGGTGGAAACCATTCATCGATCGCCTCCGCCGCTGAAATGTTAATGCTAATCGTATAACCGCTCTCTCCGGCGGTGCCTCGCACTCCAGTGGCAGCTCCAATTAATCTTGGGTGAGGGCTGCGGCGCGTGACCCCCGGAGCCGCAAGCCGGGGCCCCGCGAGCCGCTGCTTATGTAATTACACCGCCCAGTGTGTAATCACCTGGCCGGATCCCCCGGGGCCGCCAATTAGCCTGACGACGCGGTTCCGCAACGCTCCGCCGAGGCGCCCGCAAAAAAAGAAAGAAAAGAAAAGAAAAGAAAAAAAACATCCACCCCCCTCCATGGTCTCCCCCCCCCACACACACACACACACACAGCACCGCCTCCCCCTGCCTGGCGTTAGCCCGCAGATGAATAACGGTCAATTAAAGCTGCATGACTGGGGCTGCCAGGCGTCTGCGCCACCATAATTAGGCCTAATCACGGGGAGTGTGTGAGGGAGAGGACGCGTCTGACACTCCTCCACTCCCTTCCTCCATTCTGCCCCTCTTCCTCCTTTTATAGGCGGCAATTTTGAGGGAGGAGTGGCAGACAGTCGTTTTGCGCTTGGTTTGCGTGTCTGTGTGTGTGTGTGTGTGTGTGTGTGTGTGCGTGTGTTTGACTCATGCACAGAGAAGCTACTAACATGGAGAAGAATGATGGAAAAGATGAAGCAAAGTCCTGGTTCATCTTACCTTCTATCTACGGGAGCCCAAAAGGGCCAGATTAAAAAATACATGACGTGTTCATGATCAGCCATAACTGGTTTTATCACTGCTCCTCCTCCTCCTGTCTGTCTTTCTGTCCTGTCTCCCTGCTTTTCTCCCACTCTCCATCTCTCTCCACCTCCCTCTCCTCTCTAAGTGTCTCTCTCTCCGTCTCTCTGCCTCCCTCTGTATCTTTCTCTCCCAGTCCCCCCCCCCGTCTGTCTCCCTCTCTCCCTCCCCCTCTCTGTCTCTCTCTGCCTGCAGTGAGGCCAAGGGCTCCTAGGGAATTCACTGGTGTGTGACGACCTGTCAGAGTGGCGACAGCGGTCCCGTCCCACAGCAGCCCAGGCTGTGTGTGTGTGCTGTGTGCGCTGTGCGTGCTGTGTGTGTGTGTGTGTGTGTGTGTGTGTGTGTGTGTGACAGGGCTGCCCTTAATGATGGGAGCGTGGGGGGATTAGGAGCGCCGCACGGCCGCCTTCGGCTCCTTCTCCGCAGGAACACATTTACACAGGAAGCTCATTAAAATGGATGAGGCTCCCTCCGCGCTCGTTCTCTCTCTCCCGCCCTCTATCTCGCTTGCTCTCTCCGTCCCCCTTCCAACCCTTATCTCGCACTCTCTCGATCTCCTCGTTCCCTATTTTGCTTCATCTCTCTCTCTCTTGCCATCATTTCGTCCGTTCACAATCTTCTCTCTTCATCCGCACTTTAAGCATCCATGTTTTTCAGTTCCTTGCTTTTTTCCTTTCTTTTTACTTTATTCCATCCCTCCGCTATTTGCCTTGCAGATGCTTGGCGAGCTTAGTGCCATTTAAGGCCAGACAAATGGAGCGTCAGGCTCTAAGCCCATCGAGCGGCCCTAATGATTTGTTTTTAACAATGGGCCCTAATGGGCCCCAGATAATCAATGATGAGGGGTCGATGGAAAGGTGAGCCATGGAGGGAGTTAGAGAAGGGGAGAGCTTCTGTCTCTAACTCACTTCCTCAGTCTTGGCTTTTCATTTAGGGTTTTTTTTCTGTTCCTGTATTATCTTGATTTTAATTTTCTCTTCACTTTGCACTCATTCCACTCTCATGTCTCATTTTAATTTCACCTTCTTCATTGTGTTCTGCATGTTGTGTATATCTTATTGCGAGAGGATAGTCTAATATTAAGACACACAGAGAACTTAAAATATGTGGACCTGACACCCATATAAGTTTGTTGAACATCTCTCAATAAATCCATGTCGCTTTAAGTCACAATGCATAATGCAAGGCATAATGAGGTCGGGCCATTCATGCAGGTGCTGGATGGGTTAGAGTTCCATTCAAAGTTCGAAACACACCAGAGTCAAAAAGATTGTTTGACATTAAACATGTAGTGCTAAGATATTGCTAGTAGACAGTAAGGGAAGCAAAACTCAAAAGTAAATAAAATATGTATCAATACTCATAGTTAACGTGCACAGAGTAAATGCAGGTGCAACTTTTTACAGATTTTGCATCACTCTTTGTCTGTTTTCTTTCTCTTTCTTCTTGTATCTTTCAACCCTTTAAACATAAGTGATGGATGAGGCACCTCAACATATTTTCTCCATTAACCCCTCTTTTTTTACCCACTCCAAAAAAAGATAAGTGAAAGGGTTAAAGCGGGGCCAGTGAGAGGTTGGGGGGACAGAGTGAGGTAGAGAGAGAGGGATGGATGGATGGATGGAGGGTGAGGCCTAGTTAACTCTCCTCAGTCCTGTGTGGCTAATTACTCTGTGTGCTGTTGGAGAATAGCCGTGGCTCATTGACTACATTCACACTGCACCACTGGCTACACACACACACACACACACAAATTAGCAGACATATTCACACAAACAAACCCAAATTCAATACACATAGAGGAGCATGCATGCAGACAGCCAGCTTGGAAAAAATGGAACAAATAAACACAAACGAACAATCAGCCCCCCCACCTCCTTGCCTCAACAGACACATGCATACGCAATATACACACACCCCCACAGTCTACCAGAGCTGCACCACACAACGCCTGGCCACTCTGCTTCCTGCTTACATCCCCAGCCCTACCCCTCACCACCCCTCCCTCTCGCACTCACACCCTCCCCCCTGTTGCCGCACCGCCGGTCCATTATCGATCCCCCGCCTCTCCCCGCGCCACATAAATAATCGACAAGCAATTACCCGCCCACTCCCGCTGCCCCCGGCTTTGTTTGGGAGGTGCAGGGGCCAGCGCTGGGGGGAGAGGAGGGAGGAATAGCCTGGGATGCAGGCGTGCAGCTCCACAGTGGTAGCCAAGAGGTTATTGAATCCTTAGTTTAGTTCGGATGCATATACGTTCTCACACACACAAAATTGTGCACTGCAGCATAGAGAAAAAGCCAAAAGTGAGATCTGATCTTGCACTAGGCAATGGGAGGAAGAATGGAAAGAGAAGTGCAGTGGTGTAGTGATGCAGACTGGCAGCAGATTAATTCCTTCAACTCTTTCCCCCACTTAAAGGCATTTTCAAAATTTTTTCATTGTGATTTCTGTATTTCCGTGGCCTCTTATGCCATACCTATGTGGGTGATGTGAGTGTTTGGCTTTATCAATGATGAATAATGCTGCCATTGCAAGAAAACCACTTGCTCATTATGGCAAGACCTGTATCAAGCAAGGGTGTGTTTGTAAGTTTTTTACCTTTCGGTATAATGCGCGTCCCGGTGCTGGGGCAAACCCTGCTTGCGTCTCTGGCTGGAAGAAGAGGAGCTGGTTGCTGAGGGCAGGTGAGCCTCTAAGGCCAATGGATTCCTCACCGCTGCAGCCAGAGCCTCCTGACGAACACGCAACATGTCTGAAAGGAGAAAGATGGGAAGAAAGTAGGAAAGATAGGACACACAGGGGTGATAGAGGAGCAAAATAAAAAGTTAGCATCAAGTTTCTTGTGTCTTCATGATATTAAAAGAAAGTCAACATTGTGTGGGAATTTTTAGACGGAAAAGCCGATCAACAATACATTACACCAGCTTATGGTTGTTAAGCCTTTTGTGTAGTAGGTGTAAGTGTAAACACAACAGGTTTTTGGGAGAACCACAAGAAGTGAAGCATACTTTAAAAAGTTGTTTATTGTCCTGCAGTGATGGATGGAGGGTTAAGTATGGAGACAGCTCATAAAAATACCAATAAGTCAATTTAAAAACCCCACATGGCTCATTCCACATTAATACTGAAAGTGATTGTGATGCACTTTCTAATCCCCACGTTACACCCATACACACGCACAGACACGTGAGCATGTAAACACGTTAACACAGAAAACAGATAAACAAAACATACACATTTTTGTGTATCAAATTAGCACATTGCATTCAAATCTATCCATTGCACTTTGGAATGGAATTGACCAAGCAAATGTGATGAAATAAAGAGATGGGAGGAGGAGGTGGACAAGATAGATGGTTAAAAAAGATACCAAGAAAACTATAGAGTGTGTGTGAAAATGTAAAAAAAAAAAAAAAATGTGTGTGGTATTTTTGCGTGATTGAGCGAGCAAAAGGCAACTTCACACATCAGGTGCAGAACATTTTATCCCCACCACAACCACCACCATTATCACACCCTCTTCTTCAATCTCTGCCTGCCCTCTTCTCTCCACCTTCTTGCCCTCTACGGTTCGCCTCATACCATCTCTTTCTTTACTCTTCCCCCCTCTCCCAGCTGCCCCTGTTTTCTCTCGCCCTCGTAGGAGAAGAGGCCTCATCATTATCAGCCAGGCCAGGCCACACCAGGAGACATGGCTTCTAATGAGAGAAAAACCCATCCTGCTCCCTCTCTCTCTCCTCCCTTTTTCTTTCCTCTCTCTCGCTCTCTCTCTCTCTCTGCTTCAATCTATCTATCCTCTCTCTGCTCTTCCCCCGCCCCTCCCCTCCTCCCCTCTCCACTTTTTTAATTAGACAGATCCCTTGGGAGCTAGGGGCCATTTCCGCCGCCGGTACGGGTGTGATGTGTGTCTGTGTGATTTAGGTGCTTGCGTGTATGCGCCTGACTGTGTGTTTGTGTGTGTGTTGTGTGTGCTGAGGCAGTTGAGTAGGCGCCAGGGTGGGGTGGGGGTGAAGCGACAGATATTAATGCGGCCTAGCTCCGGTGTATCGATCTGTTTGCTGCGCCAGGCCGCAGGGGACTCGGCTGGCGGCAGACAAGGGTGTTTGTGTGTGTGTGTGTGTGTGTGGGTTAGGGGGAGATAAGGGAAGGATCAGAGGGAACTGGAGCCCATGAGTGTGTGCTGACGCATGGACGCGCACACACAGTCTGTTGTGTACTTGCATACGTGGTGTGGGGGTGAAGGGACGGAAGGTTTGACCTCTACGACTTTACTGTGGCCACAATCCCACCTCACCAATTATTTTGTATGACTAGTTCCATTAAAGGGGAACATGTAGTTTGGAGACTTTGAAGAGACAAATTTGAAAAACACTGGTCAGTTCAGCATAGCCCGAGACATCCTCTGGTTAAAAGGAAGAGACCCCACCTTTATGGTTTCAGACCTAGAAACACTAGATTTTATGCTTTCCGTGATGCAAAGCAACAGCTTCTATAACCAGATTTTCCCTGCCTGGTAAATCCCACATCTTTCATACTCCAAATGCCACGTAAACAATTTGCAGCCTCCAAACTCAACTGTAATTTTCATCAACACAACTCCTTAAAAAAAAAAAAAACACTGTCTAACTTTCAGTTCTTCCTGTGATTTGCAAATTGACTTTGACCAGGAAATTACAAACAAAACAAACACATCATTAAATGTCAGTTTTTACAAGATCAAAAAAAAAAATAATATTTGGTTTAAAGCTTTCTTTACACTGCTAAGTAAGAAACTTTGGTGGAGAATATCTATAGAGATTTTTGTCTAAATCTCAGTCAGAGATATTTAGTCAAAAAGTTCTTATACAACCCAAAGATCAGTTTGTTCCAGTTCTTGTTTCATTCTCTTCTCCAGTCAATGTTTGTAAATCTTCATTTCAGCATAGGTTCGTACGCCCCCATCCCCATACTTCTCTAATTCTCTTTCATAATGAACTCAGAGGAGAAGGTCACCTGGGGCTCTACCCCTCTATTTGTATGTGTGTGTGAGTCAGTGAGAGAGAGAGGGAGAGGGTACTAATATGCTGAATTTCGTACTCCAAAACTCTTCATGTTCCAGCTGTTTGAACACAAGGGGATAGACCCTCTGACTGCAAATTAGACTCCTAATTGAGGACACACAAACACACACCTTGTCATTTGCAAGAGTTATTTTGGGAGGTCCCAGTTTAACACTCAGACCCATCCTGCTTATCCCTCCTTTGTGCCATCTAATTTTTCTTCCTGCCATCATTCCTGGAGTTGGGGCTAAATCCTCATGGTTAAGCCGGGTTTTCCTCAGCATGAGAAGGCAGAGGAGCACTGCACTGATAAAGCTTGGCCGGCTTCATGATGGATTTCGTGGACTGGCAGGTACACAAAAGCCGACATCCATCCACTAAAGTGCACCATACACCAGAATATTAGGTATCGTTTCAGGAAGACATATTCAACCATCAGTATAGGCTTAGCCAGCACTAAATCTGTGCCGTGTTTGACTGTTCCTACTTTGACCAATCACTTGTTGGAGTTTTCCAGCTCTTTGGGATGATAATAAATGGATGTTGTGTACAGCTCCAGGTTTTAAATCAGACTAAACTGCATGAGACAAAACAGGAGAACGGTCCTTCCATCCCACCCCTCCCTTCACTTTCATCTGGATTTCTACCCCCACCATTCACTGTCTTTTCTCTCTCCTTTCATCATATGAAAGAAAAAAAAGGAAAGCCCTCCTGGCCATTTCTACAACCCTGCCGCCCCTCCACCTCCACCTCAAATTTCAGCCCCTCCTCCCCTTTCCAACTCTTCTTTTGCCCATCAGGTCTAGAGAGAGCCCCTCAAACAACACCTTGCACCTACACAATTACACACACATCCACACACATGCACACAGAGTTCCAGCTCACCCCCGTCTCTTTCACGCACACACACACTTTCATTTTCTGTGCCCTACACTTCAAACACATGAAAGGATGCTCTGTGGGGACCAAGGCTAAAGGGAGAGTTGGAGGTGGGGGTAAGGAAAGGAGGAGGCGAGAACAGGGGTATAAAAGCAGGGCTTGAGAGGAGATGTATAGGAGAGATGGTGGTGGTGGTGGTGGGAGCCCACTGGGGAGGGAGAAGGGGGTCACAGGGGCCCCATCGGACACCAGGTCAATGTCAAGGGGCTCTCGCTGAAGTTATTCTCATCAGCCTCTCAGGAGACAAAACAGCTGTCCCTGTGTATCACCTCCTAAACCGTTGGTGTTTGAGAGTGTCAGTTTCTTTACAAGTGAGAGAGGAGATTTAAGGGTAGTGTGATAATAAGTTTTCTACATAAACATGTAAAGTGTCAGTGTGTAGATGGGGGAAGTGGCCAGGTGTGGAAGAAAAGGAATATTAGCAGCCCCTGTCAGCCAATGCTGGCTGTCGGGGAGCATTGGTTCGTCACACTCTTAGAGGATCTGACCAGGATAAACGCAAAAAAAGAAATCTCATCATAAAGTTGTATTTTAAATGGCAGTTGTATTTAGGTGTGTGACCCAAGTATCATTAATACAACGTAAACCTATATGTAGGTTTTTATTCTGGATTCTTCACACTGGGAGTTGTTTATTTATTCTTATTTTTTGCTCTGTCATTTCCCTTGACCATACCTCTCCTCATTTTTACCCTCCTATTTTTGCTATCTCTTTACCTCCATCTCTTCTTGTTCTGTGCTTGGAAAGTTTTGAAGTGTAGCTTGGAAGAACAATGCAGAAGTGCAGAATCAAGGACAGTGAGGAAACTATCAAATGATTTGGAATGTGGAAGTGAAGAAACGGAGCAAATATGTCTGTATTGCGCCAGAGCGTCTGCCTCATACCAGCAAAGCTTCTGGGAAAGGAAGCCAACGATCAGACTGTCAGACTGCACCCAGGGCCATAAAATTCCCACAATGCACCGCATCTTGCTTCTAACTCCTCAAAGACATGTGGAAGGCAATTAAAGCGTTTATAGGCTTCGCCCCCTAGATTTGCAGCAAGCAATTAAAAATCATTACTAATCAAATAAAAATAAAAGTAGCTCAAACTACAATTCAACCAGGACATCGATTGGATTTATGCTACCACGAAAGAGCTCATAAAGACTGGTAGGACTTTATGTTACATTCTTTACAATAATGTGAGAAAAAGGTTAACATTTAATGGCAGTCAAAGTGAAATGAACGTAAAGCCAACTTTGAAAACCCAAACAAGGCAGGTTTTCTCATTTTCTTTTTTCCCAAATCAAACTCCATTTCTCTTATGCTAAAACCAGTAAATTTTGTGTCTATAGACATTGAGCTACATTGGGACATACTAGTGGTTTCCAGAGAGTTGGGAGATTTAAGAGTCCTGGCAAGCAGCCAATGAGAGCATCCAAATCAGTTGTGGCGTTGATGCATGCGAAGGCTTGTGGGTGTTGTTAACAATGGAGAACCATGGTGGTCAGAAATCACCCTGAGTGACACTTTGACACTGGGTGGGCAAGCACTACAAATAGAAATGTCAGCCATCTCCATGGCTGGGGTTTTACAATAGCAACAGTGTGGCACAACTTAACATGGTACCCTGAACACAGAGTTACACTCTGGGCTTACAAAGCAGCACAGCAACTCTGTGACTTGTGGACAGGTGATGGAAAAGAGTTTTTTGTTTTTTTTTACAGAAGCTAGTGAAGTGCTTCTAAAGGAAACTCTTAGTTTGAAGTAAATCTCAAAGTACCTCTTAAGTTACTTCAAAATAAAGAAAAAACTGAAAGAAAAGTACCTCTGCATCTTTCTTACTGTCAGAGTAGGAAGCACTATTCGGAATTTAAAAACAAGCTGTGCGCTAAAGTGTATATGATGTAACAAGATCAATCTGAAAACAATGACAGTAAAGGTGATGGCGATGGCTGCAAACACAAATATGAGGCCCGTTAACTGACCGTGTCCGGACAGACCCATGCTGCTTGCCAGCTGATAGAGGCGTTGCTGCTGCTCCTCATAGGACCCTTGCTCACTGAGCGCTGACATCATGCGCCTGTAGTGCTCCTCAGGGCTCATGTGACCGTGGCTGCCGCCTGCCTCCACTACTGGACTCTGGGAGTTGTCTGAAGAGAGGAGGAAGACGCTTATTTTATCCAGTCAATCATTAACAATATCTCATCAGGAGGTAAACATGAACTTGAAACTCCTGACTCTGAAACTCCATTAGGCTATTAATTTGCTCTTAACTCAATGCTGTACTCTGAACTCTCTTTTCAGCACATGATTAAATCACTGTTCACTGTACAGTCATCCAGTCCACTATCATCCCTGTGTCAGTTATGATAGTGAGGAACATGCCTGAAGAACATATTTACAATGACGCTTCAAACTGCTTTTGTCTGCAAATGGCAGCCAGAGGTCACAGATTTAGAAAATTTGTAGTTCAGAAGACAAAATCTCATTTCAGGGCATTGGTAAACTGAACACAGAGCTCTGCTGTTTAGCAACCAAGCAAAAGGATAAACAAAGAACTAAATCTAACACTAGTGAATCTGAGTTTTTTCACTGACAGAATATTTCATTCAGTGCTGCTCAGGAACCAGTTTGCATTGTTTTATGTGTTAATTCCTCTGAGCAGTATCTAAACCAAACACCAGAATTTCATTAGTGGAAATCTGAAGGAATGAGAGTTTCTCACATTTTGGCTCGTAAGACAGGTGTATTTTAGAATTAAAAAAAAAAATAAAATAAAAAATCACACCTTGTGCACCCCTAAAAAGATTGCAAGATACAATCAGGACACATTGCCACTTTAAACACAATGAACCCAGAAGAAAGAACAAATTAATTTTATACGCTGTTCAAATATGAATATTTCTGATCAGTGCGCTGATCACAACATTCTTTGACAGACAACTTTCCTCAAATGTCCACCAGACATGCTTGTACACAGATAGTTTATTAAGAAGTCAGCACTGATGGACCAGAAGCATCTTCAGATGAAGCTATACACATACAGGCACGCATTGTTAATGGTCTGAGCCTGACCCCAGCATGAGCTGGGGTCAGGCTTATTTCTCGGCAGAAAATGCAGTAGCATCCCTAACAGTGTGATGGGGTGAGTGGTTTTAAATAGAATTTTTTTGGCAATTCTGAATTTTGACTTTTCCTAATCTAGATAGTTAAAAAAAAACACACACACACAACACAAATAGTTTTTACCACTGTGTGTATTCATGTGTGTGTGTGTAGTACTGCTGTAGAGTGTTTAAGGTGTTGTGAATACAATGTTGTGCATGATATCTATCTGGCTGTCAGTCCCAACACTTAATCTCTCTTTCTGACCTCCCTCCTCTTTCTCTCTGTCAATAGTAACATGATCTAAGGTAAGGGTGGTGGGGGATATGGGGGGTGGTTAGGGAGTTAGAGGAGGGTGAGAGAGGATGAGGAGGAGGAGGAGGAGGAGGGAAAAGCAGAGGAAAGCAGGGGTTATTTTTACCACCCTCCTTCTTATTGAAACCTGAGCCTGGCCCCGGGCAGGCGAGCAGGAGTGGCGCTGAGGAGCGGAGGTGGGGTGGAGGTGGTGGGGGAGGAAGCAAGCATGCAAGCATCTCTGTCTCCACCGCCAAGCTCCAACTAATCCACCCAAGGTCCTTGAGTGTGTGTGTGTGTGTGTGTGTGTGTGTGTGTGTAACTAGTCTGTGCCTGTCTTAAGTTTTTTCGCTCTCTAAACACAGCAGGGGGTGCCGACTTTGCAAGTGAAAGAAAAACAGACATCATTTACACAGCGGCATCCAATCTCTCTGGCTTCATCTATACTCAGCCTTCTCCGTCTCTCTCTCTCTCTCTCTCTCTCAATCTATTTCTCCACCTGCATTAGTCATTAAGGGATAGAGTCTGTCGCCACATTTGGAGGCAGAACGATCACTCACAGATAAACCCACATATAGGAACACACACACAGGTGCACAACAAGATTTGAAGCTGGACAGAGCTCAAGGTTAAGACATAGGATCAGCTGTGTTATGAAATGGCTTGAATACATTTCTCTGGACAGCACATGAAAATGAAAAAAGCCTTTTTTTATGCAAATTACATATATATATATACACACACATACATAGGCATATACAGGGATTGTTTGCTACAGGTCTGACCACACATACTCTTAGTCAGAATAAAACACACAAGCCCAATTTGCCTTAAAAGGAAGCCAAGCCAACAGGCATGCACACAGATAAATACATATATTCTCACACACACACACACACACACACACACGCATACATTGACACAAACACATATCCACAAATTTTCATACATCTTTCAGAAGCTAGGTTGTGTCTAAGTAAGACTGCAATGGCCAGGAATGAGTGCTACTTTACACATTTAAAGAGGAGGCAGCTGCAGGCAGGGCTACTTTCAGTCAAAGGTCAGCCAGAGGGCAAAGGTCAACACTGGGTTCATGTTGAGCTCTCCACAACCCAATCTGACCTCCAAATGCACTTGTGCAAATACACGCAGGTTATTTTGCCACAAACTATTATAATATAACATTATACCACTATTTTAAATAATCATAGATATTTATGTCACGTGTGTGTGCTGCTAATGTTGTTTGGCTTACATGAGGCCTTGGAGTATGTATGTGTGTGCATGTTCGTGTGTCTGCAGAGATGAGGCTGGATGTGTGTTGTTGAGCTGCCCTTGGCTTTGCCTGCTGTATAATGCATCAGTCAGGAAGTCTACCTCAGGAGCCCAGAGGGACAGGCCCAGTGGCCGTGCTGGCTCCACGTCAGGGGCCTGGTTTCACACAACATGAGGATATGAATAATAGAGGATAGGGACTGGATTCCAGTGCTACAGAGGGGCATCGTCTTGCCAAGGTGTGCCTTGTCAAGGTCTGTCATAGAGAGCTAATTAAAACACTGTGTATGCTAGGAATCTGCTGAAAGTCTGATAATATTATACCGAAATGGCAAATTATCTACCATATTAGATCATTTCGATATTATATTACTGTGTTTGGAGGAAAGCAAAAATTCTCTGATTTCCTGGAAATAGGCGAGTTCCCTTAAATCACCAATTTGATCCAAGGCAAAAAAAATACTGTTTCGGTGAAGATAGTGTTTAGCGTTCAAAAGGATGTCTGTAGAATAACCTTAGTTATTCAGACACTGGGAAAAACGGGTTAGGGAACAGAAAGAAAAGTTGAAGTAGTTTCTCAATTTCTTCTTCTGTTGCACTCAAAACATCTATCTTGTAAAACCTCACCTGTTGTGATTACATAGCATAAGTGGTTTGTGAGCAAATGGTATGTTTTGGTAATTTGGGTGTTTTGTCAAGTTACTGGCTGTGGGGATGCATAAAAGGACAGACAATATAGGAACACTATGGAAATGTACAAGAAAGTGGGTATGTGTACGTATGCCTATGTGTGGATATTCCCATCGTCACACTAACCCTAACACACTGACAACCGGTAAACCAATGCTGCCTCATTTCTCCTTCTTCTTCACTCTGGAGCATCCTTTCTCTCCCACAACACTCAGTCATACTGTCTTCCTTCCTACAGTTTTCACACTCGGAGAATAAATGTCCAAAGCACATCAATAATGTCACAGCACACAAGTACACTTCATGGTCGTACCTTTGGGGGATATGCTACGTGACTTCTTGCTGTCAGAGGGACACTCGCTGCTGCTATTGGGAGAGAAGCTTCTCCTCTTGCCTAGAAGGGCATCTGTAAACACACACAAAGAAATACACAGCAGTCAGTAAAAAGACAGAAGTAAAGGCTTGATATTGTCGCTCTGCTGTGTCTACCTGTATATATGGTGGCTGCATTGGAAATGCAGAGATAGAGAAGAGACAGTGTAACAGAGCCAAAGCAGAAAGATGCGATGGGTACAGAGAAAGAAAAGAGAGTGAGTGGAACAAGCAATGGGCATCTGGAGATGAGCTTGTTGGGGATCTCCACTGTTTTGGATGACAGATCTGCCCGACTCTTTCACGTGTGTGGTTGTCTATTTGATGGAGGGAAGAGGGCTGTGTCTTTCTCTGTCTCCTCGGATGTCTCTTTCCAACAATGTGTCCTCAAGGGTTTTCACTGTTCTTCCTCTTTCTCTTTCCTTCTCTCTTTTTCCAGATGTTGACAAAAAGCCTCTGTCTGAACTTAAGTTCACAAGAATTTCTTGGCCTATATTACACCTATAATGTGTGTTTATTTTTAATCTTTGTACCACCACATCAGTTCTCCCTGCCTCCCGTCTAGTTGCTGTCATCCCCTGATAAACACACTTCTGCGCTGCTCTTCTGCTTCCTCCTCTCTCTCTCCCCTCCTGTAGGTGTGCTTAAAACCTCCTCCCATCAGGAGCACTCTCTCGCCTCCCGTTAACACCCTCCCTGCCTCCTCCACCACCTCCTTTTCCTACACGTTCTCCATACTTCATCCCTTGCCACCAAAGAGGAGCAACTAATGTACAATTACAGCCCCCCTTACTGCTGCCTCCTCCTCTTCCTTTCTCTATTCCCCTCTCATTCCACTCTTCCTTCCCACCCCATCACCTAAAATCCACCCCCTTCAAAAACACCTCAAATCAATATGGGCCTAATCAGAGAGGGAGGGAATCCAGAGTACATCGCACACAGCACCAGCAGGAAGGAAAAAGCCATTCCTTCTTTATTTCTTTCCTTCTCATACACCTCTTCTTTTTCTTGAACTCTGCTTTGTCTTCCATGCATGCTGCCAAACCACACCAACAACTGCTTCCTCTCTTTTTCTTTTTTCTCAGTCTCTCTCTTTCACTTCCCTGTGCATATTTTTAGGGATGGGTTGCATTTTATTTTCCTCCCGCAAGGAGAATGATTCCTCTCCGTGTGTCTCTCTTTTTCAACAAAGCAATTTTTCATAATTTGCACAGCATCTGTAAATAGAATGGAGAAACCACGGACAGCAACACGCAAGCAAACAATGTTTTGTGTCTTCTCTTGATATGGTTATCACTGCGACAGAAGGAGCGTCACCTATAGCAGAGTAAAGCTGGAGTGAGGTCTGACCTTTAACCCTTAACCTATCACCCAAACTTCTGTTCTTTTTTCTTTGTAACGAGACACAGACAAGGAGAGGAAAGAGACAGAAAGAAGATTTAGTCGGAACTGGGAGGATTTTGTTGGGCTGCTGAAGGAGCAAATGAAAAAGGGAGCGAGAGAACGAGGGAGGAGGTTCACTAATGATCCAGTGTTTGATGTTGCCTCTCAGGTCCTGAGGAAATCCACTCCCATACCACCCTAAAGAGACAGTGGGGGCAGCAGGGGGCAACACACACACACACACACACACACACACACACACACACACACAGACACACTGAACAATTTCTTCTTTTTCTGTCATCTCCTTCATCATCTCATATTCTCTTTTTCTTCTCATTTTCAAATCATTCTTTCTGTCACTGGTCAGAAAAAGAACGCTAACAAACCAAACGCTTTCCATCTATATTATTAGTGGAATATTAATAAAGAGAGAGACAGAGACACCATTAGTTAAACCCCCTCTTCTACCAAACCCACATATGCTTACACCCACACCCTCTCATGATCAAACACACACACACTTGAGTCGTCTCTTGAGCCAAACTCACTCAAGACACTCTGTCTCCTGAGCAAGTGCCCGAGGGCCAGAGATTTGAGGGCGGAAAGCTTTTAAAGCCAATTAAATGGGGCTTCTTAGAGCATCGGCGCTCCCTTTTAATGCCGAACCCTGAGCCCTCAGCTAGCGTCTATGCTAACCCTTTTACTCCCACTAGCAGCGCTTACAGTCAAGTTTGCTACCCTGGGCTTTTCTATATCTCCTGCCTGTTAATATGACTGAGGAATTAGTGGTTATGGAGTCAGTTTTATTTTAGCTCCAAGGCTGTGATTTTAACTGTCACATGTGAAATAATCAAGCTGCGATAGCATTGGCTGCTATGATATACGCTCTGCTTTTGCCAGTCATGGTAAAAAGTTGAGAGTACCTTTTTTTTTTTTTTTTTTGAAATTTTGGCCTAAACCCACCATATTCCAGGCTGTGCCTCAGTACCTCCTTGCTGGTTAACCTTCTCATCATCTGTTGTTCCTCCCACTGAGAGAAAAGAGGGATGAAAACAGAGGGACAGATAGAAACAGAAAACAGCAGGATCTAAACCACTTCTCTTTCATGTGACACCACCAGGGTGAACCATCAGACAGGGAACCATTCCTCTTTCTCTCTTATTTTTCTGATTCCCTCTCCTCCCTCAAACTTTAGTCCTCCTCCTCTTCTCTCTCCATCCCATGGAGCGTGGTGACAGCTCAGACAGCCAGACTCCTTAATTCCTCTCTTACTCCGTTAATCTGTCATCTTTATCAGGCTGGGGAGGGGAGATGCTATGCGAAGAAGAGGGGAGGGGGTGGGTGACAGGCAGGGACGTAGGGTGAGCCACCAGCCGCAGCCCCCCGATCAATCTCCACATTACAGCTGACAGAATGGTGCTAATAACTTATTGATCACCCCTCCGTGCACCAGGGCCTCCGCTGGCCCTCAAAGCCCTGCCATTGATTGGCTTACGGGCCGATGCAGCTGGGGGAAGGACGGGAGGATGTGGGGGAGTGGGTGATGGAGATGTGGGAAAAGGCGCTTCTGCTCATGCTGGGAGGAGGATGTACCACTGCCAACATGTGCAATTGTACATAGAGAACAACACTTCTCCATACAATGCTTCTCCGTGTGACATCTTCTGTGTTGTTTCAACAGGATGTGTGTTGGGAGTGTTGGGAGCAAAGAAAAAGATGAAGAAGGGAATGAGTTGTCAACTAGCTAAAATATGGCTGACCTTAAAGTAGAAAACTGACACTGTCATATCAATAAATTTGCAATGCAGCATAGTTATATAACACAATAAAACTGCCAGGTGGGCAGGTGGTAATGTACAAGAACTGATGTTTTCATCAGTGGTTTCTTTAGGCTGGGTCTTGGAGTTCAACAGTGGCTGCTAAACTGTAAAAGAAGTTGTAATAATTACTAATGATTATATTTCTTCATTGTAAAGGGATTATTTTCAAGGAAAAAAAAACAGTAAAAACATGCTTTTGAGTTCATTTCTAAATGTCCATTGAAATGGAAACATTGGTGGACAAAAACCTCTTAATGTATGAACAAATTTGTATTTCTAGATTGAACATGAAATTGCTCACATAGGTGATTTTGAAGTAATATGACCTTATCCTCTTCTTTAATGACAGCATGTCATCCGCCAGTCTCCAATGTAAAACTTTATTTTTGAAATTTTTCTGTGCCTGACATCGCAGGCTTCATCAGTCTTCTTCCGCTTACAGTTCTGTTGCTAGGCAACTGTTCATGGCAGAAAATCAAAGTCCTTGTCTGGAAGTCTTGCCACTCAGCAGCCATCTTGGCAATGCCCCCTGTTCAGTCATTTTGGGCATACATACATCTAAATCAATGGGGGCAGGGTCAAAACTACACATTCAATGAAAAAAAAAGGAAGAGAGAAAGAACGAAAATTACACACGAGTCATTAGATTAAAACAGATTCAAAAGTTTGGTGACTTTCAAACTTATTTTTGCTGCAAAAATAAGTTTAAATTCTTTTCTCCTCTGCTGGTTGCATTTCTATTATTCACGCTCAAGTTTTCAGTGCAACTATCCATACTCAAAGTTGCAGTACAACAAACGATTGCCTTTCCACGATCACCATTTGGTTGTTATAAAGCTACTGTGGAGGAAGCTTTGAATTGGTTTCTCTCCTCCCTTATAACATTTCTGATAATTTTCATACTAACATATTCAAAACAATGGTCACGTAACAATGTATTAAGGCTATTCATAACACAAAAAACAAAAACGCCAATAACTGTCACCATAGATATGAAAAACATACAAAGAACATATTGGATATAAACTGATTAGTTTACATGCAAAACTTAGCTTTCTCTATTTCCTAAACCAATTAACACTGGTTATCTATGAATGCATTTTTTTGACAAAGCATTAGATGAATATATGTCTTAATGCATTACAATCCTGAGATGACAGTTTGTTAATGCCAAACAATCACTCCCCCCTCCCCCATTGACCAATAAAAAGTAAAAAATTTACAACCCACATTTACCTTTATACTGATGCATGACAAAGTTAACATCAGAAGTAATCTTGAGTAACAACTTTTCTTTAGAATTCTCTTTCTATGGTAATCATGAAATATCTTGTTACTAAAGTCAGTCACATTCATTTAGAAAAAAAATGGTCTTGCACAAACACGCTAGGCTAGAGATTCACACGCAAGCAGACCATCTAAAACCAAGCATTTAAAACAACACACGGAAAGGTGTACAAGCACACACACACACAAATGTGTGTTCAAGCCCCAAACCACGGCAACAACCCATAACCACACACACACACACACACATGTGCACACACACACACACAGACAAGCTGTAACTGCCTCTGGGAGTCTGAGTGCAGGGAGCAGAGGAGAGAGAGTGGTGGTCCAAAAACACCTTATCTGCCTGTTTGAGTCTCCGGTCTGACCGCAGAGCCACGGTTTACAGTCTCCACAGGCAGCCAGACTCTTAGCGTCGGCGCCCTTGCTCTCCCCCCTCCCCTCCACCTCTCACAGAGCTGCCGAATAGCCAGCGGCAGGAGAATGAGAGAGCGAATGAAGGAGGGAGGGAGTGAGGGAGGGGAGAAGAGAAGGGGGGAGTCAGTCCTCCTGTCTATCCCTCAGATTTAATTAATGTCCCACTCTGGTGCAGAGACGACCCAGCAAGCCTGCTTCACTTTCCTCCTGACCCACACACACACAAGCATACGGAGCCGTCCGCTGCCATAGCTGCCGCCTGCCTTCCCCTGATACCACCACCGCACTCATTCATCTCTCTTTCCTCTGTCTCTCTTTCCAAATGTTTCGTCAATTACTGTGCTGCTCCTTTTCTCTGATGCAGTTTTTCTTCCCTCTTTACTTGTATCTGTTCTTTAATTTCTCTCCCTCCACAGTTCATTGGTAGATGTTAAACACTTTAGGAGGATAAGTCAAATAGAACAGTTGACTGGCAGTTGGACAATATCACAGACAGCAGGCTACGTTTACCATCTCATTCATCTCCAAGTCAAATATTCCCTTGCTCTAGAACTTCATACACATTACACCCACTTATATGTTTGGATGTAAATTTGAACCTGTGCTGATTTTGCGTGGGCACACATCTGTATAACTATGTGCTACTTGTGGGTAATTGTTTGTTTGTGAATGTGTGTGCGTCTAATTTCACTGGCAGACAGAATTAGAGCCAGTGACTGATCGGATTGGACTTGTTTACAGACACAGAGCGAGCCGCTTAGGCAGCCTGTTAAATCTCTCTTTAATGCTCAAACGGACAGATTTTAGGGTCCAAGACCCCCTATGGTGTAGGACCCACTGTGTTCACTCCCTCCTCCTTCACCTCTATTCCCTCTCTATCCATTTAGACAACTACTCAAGGCTCTGATTTCTTTATTAAGTTCAGCAGATGATTAGGTCGGTATTTGGGTGGAAATCTGTCCCAAAGCAGAGTCTGAGACACTGGCTGAGGTGGCCGTTGAGCAGTCTAATACCCTTCACCTTCCACCCACCAGCCTGATATCACAGGCACCGTATGGGCAATTAATCTGGCACACAGAGGAGATGAGCACACAGAGAGAGGGTATGGAGGTGTTGGGTGTGGGATGATTATGCCTCTTGCTAGGTAACAGGATAAGAAGAAAGAGGGTCGAACCCAGGCCAAAGGCAGAGCAAAGGTATAGTCTTCACTGATAAAGGGTAAATCATTTTGTAATTAGGGGTAAATTCATAAAAGTTTGGCTTAAGATTTGATGATGGATGTTTTCAATACAGCTCACAATAATTTATTATTATTAGTGATGGAAAAAAATCATCACTAATATTGATCATTTTAATTGTGAAAGATATGTTTCTTGTTTATGTTTCTGTAAAACTATCTTAAAACTCTTGCCATCATTCGTAGCTTGTTGGGGTGTGGTAAACTTCACCACACTATTATATGTGAATAGGTAAAGCAGTACCACTAACCAACTGTGGCAGAAACATCCAGCACAGTAAGCTGACCGTCGAACAGTGATATCCACCAAGACTGTTTTACAACCATATGTCTTTGATGGCTGCACAATATCCTAAAACAAGCTACTTGATAAATAGATGGGATTAAATGCTGTCTATGTTCTGTCTGTAAGCTGTAATAAAAGCTCTTAGCTTAGCATTTGCACACCATGGTTCATCTGCTCACATGAAAATGGATTAATAGCAAACAAAGCTATTTATTCAAAGGTAGTTTAAAACAGGGGGTTTAACAAAAATCCTGGAGTGCGGCAGAGAATGTGGGAAGACCATTAAGTAATAAACTTGAGAGCGACCTTCAGGAATGAGTAATAAGCTTATGTTAAATTCCCCCAATCAGACAAATTTGAGTAAATTAAATGTAACAGAACATTTGCATGTGTTACAAGAAATAATTACTGAAGTTGCATCATCAATCTCGGCGCAAAGGAAGAGAAAGAAGACATCCCTTAAACACACACAACGACATATCTGGGCGTCCTACCTGTGTGTCCAGTACTGGTGTTGTGATCAGAGGCTGACTGGCCCTCAGGCATGCCGTGCTGTCTGGTGTGGTGCAGGTTGGAGATGATTGTGGAGAGGTCACTGTCACGACTAACACACACACACACACATACACACACACGCGCACACACAGAGGGAGAGAAGGGAAAGAGATGATAAACATATTTAAAAACATCCCGAAATAAACTTAATTCCACTAGACCATCTGAGCCAGTATGTGATGAAGCAGCAGTGCATTAATTCATACTATTTCACAGACTACTTACCACAGAAATCCCCCATCCAGAAAGACCTGTCCTCTTTCAAATGCATACCTCCACACAGACTCACCAGCTACAAGTGGCTGTCCTGTAAAGTGGCTCTTAGCTCTGAGGTGTATAATACACTCTGACAGACTACCGCAACCAGCACTTTTGGGCCTCATCCCTACTCATCTTCCATCATCTTAATAAGATGTATTAACAAACATATTCACAACTCATAAGTAGTTTAGCAGCTTAAAACCCGATTATGGCCCTTTTTATACTGCGGCTGCCGACGGCTGTTTTAGAAAAGTATGGCAATTGAATCATATGATTCATGCATAAGACTAAAACTAAATAAAATTAAATAGCCATCAAGCCTTGAACTGGTCTTATTTATCAGAAATGTAATACTTAAAGACAGCACCACTAATCTGTGGTGTATGACGCTGTCAGTTCAAAACAATGGTCTTCTTTTCTTGTGTCATACCTACACTTCAACACGAGGTCCTTCACAACAAAACCAGATCTGTCATAAATCCTGTCCTGCCCTTCAACACCCAGAGGAAGAGAAGGAGGAGGGTATATAGATTAGGCCTGGATCTGGTTGGAACCACTCTGCCCTTCCAAATGCCCCACCAGCCGCCTTCTCACCACCCCACGCCACTGCACCCACACAAGTGTGTCATGAAGGTATTTCATTTGCAATCTGATTACAATCCTGATCGCATTAAATGCCATAATGATGGGAAATAAGCGCTTAGTTTTTGAGGGGAGAATAGCAGCCACACAGTACAAATGTAGTCAAAGTGTAATGGCAAACGGCTTGTGTGGTAGTTGAGGGAGAGCACTGAATATTTTTTAGCATACATTATACATATAATTTACTGTTATTAACTGTGATATACACGGGACATGGAAGGGCATCCCAAAGCACAAAACAACAGGAAAGTTCATATAAACTGTAGCATTTTAACATGTCACTCTGATGGTAACAACATCCTCTGGTATCAGCACAAATCTACTTTATAGGCTTAACTGGTAACTTGATTGAAAGCAGAATCCTCTATGAAGGGGGTCTGGTATGACACGGCAAGCACAGTTTATGGGACAAAAGCGGTGAATGGTTCTTAGCTGCCACCGCTATGACGAGGCCACACTGTTTGCGGCTGCTGGATTTGGGTTTTTACAGTCCCATGATTACAGGCTCCTGCTGTAATGTCAGGCTGTTGGTCGCCAAAGCTGTTTTCCACACGCTAACAGAAAAAATGAAGGGGAGTATAGAGGGCCTAATGCTGGCCATGCTGGCTTCACCAGTCACCTTTCAGTTATAGAGAACCAATGACTCAGAAAATGGTCTCAGACAAAACAGTCCCCACTGGTTGCTAAGCAAGAAGACACTTGATTGGACTGTGACTGCAATTTCTTTAGACTAATGATAGACTTCTTTTTTTTGAGTGTATCTTGCTAAAATTAGTAGCTATATGTGTCTGAGAGCCCAATGGTTTTCTTCAACAAGATAATGAGATGCAGGGAAGGTTTTCCAATTGTGCTGTAAGTCATATAATAAGGTATCTGCGTCATCCAGTGACTCCTACAAAACACACACATTATACATGCTGCAGTTACACACTCCACTGAAAAAACTGCAGCTAAATCCATCAACAGCGAGCCGCATTATAACACCACCTTCTGTCCATCATTTAAAGTGATCATGATAATGCTATCCTGAACTTCTCAGAGAGGTGATTGGGTTATTATCCTGTGGCAAAGTGGTCGCTCTAAGCCATGAATGGCAAGGACACTGTTAGTTGGGTAATTAGTGCACTTTTCCTGAGCTGTCCCGCCTTGGCTTGGGCTAATGAGAGCCTAGTCCTATCACCACCTACCCCTGACCTCCCCCAACAACCTCCTCCTTTCTTTCTGTGGGTGGAGGCAAGGTCATACTCAAGCCCTGGAAGACAGAGAGGGGGTGGGGACGGTGTTTAAAACCCAGTCACCTGAGTCAGCGCTCCCTAAGGAGCTCCTAAGGCCGGCGTTAGGTGGAGAGGACAAGGGCTGCAGAGACGATGGTGGGGGTTTATTTTGTGGCTGCTGGGTGTGATAGCTAAGAAGGACATGAGCTGCTTTCTTATCACCCAGGTGCACGCCAGAGACAATCATCTCATCCTCCGCTCATCCCTAAACTAGTCAATTCTGCCCCTTCATCCCCTGCCAGACACACTGACCCAGACACTGGGATAAGTAATATGTGTTAATACTCATAGATACTACTGGTGTTGAACTGAAATTATATCACAAACTCTGTATAAGTAGTTTCAATTTTGTCTCACACTTTGAAGTTCTTGCCAATAAATACTTTTGTTCAGCTATTAATACCAAAACAATGGTTGTTTGGGGTTTGGTTTTTTTTTTCATTACCTGAGCTTCGGGATTTGTTTATTTAACAACTCTCAATGCATCTTTTGTAAATCAAGAGGTTTGCTGAAATTGGACATGTGTATATATCTCCATGTGTATATATATATATATATGTACAATAAATGTCAAATTTACTTGACTGCATTTTCTACTGCCCGTATACTTTCTACTGACCGTTTACTTTCAGTGCTCTCCTTTTCTATATTTTAAAAACAGTTATCATATGATTGATCGGTGTTCCTGTTACTCAATATTACAATATGCTGTGAACCATTCTCACAGTCACTGAAATGCTTATTTACTGATACATCATAGATGTCATTAAAAATGAAGAAAAAAACTGCCAGAAATAACCAGAATTCCTATAAAAGATGATTAACTTAATCTGTTTTTTCTTTTGTTCAAGAAATTTGTGCCTTCTTCTACTGTTAGAGTGAGTTACTAGGCAAAATTGTCCACACAATGTGGAAAGACTCTTCTCCTGGCACAGGGAGTCAACTCGGTATAAATGCGAAGCAGTGGCCTGCTGCGGCATTGGCACGTGGAGCTGAGGTGGCAGGGCTAGAGGTCACAGCGTGAGCTGGCAGAGGCTGCCAGCCCAGGCGCCCTGACGCCATGTCTCACACTACCACTGGGAAAGTGCTGACAGACAGACAGCAGGGATGTGAAGATGGAGGAGTAGAGGATGATGAGAGAGAGAGAGAGCAAGAGAGACAGGTCACTGTGTAACATCTGGTACTCATTGGTTTACTCTGTACCCTCCTCTGCTCTTAAGACAACAGACCCAACACACAGCCCACTCCAACCTGCACAGGTGGCCCACAGCAACCAGGCAATATGCAATATTCAGCAACAGCACCAAAATAAGACGTGCAGAATGAGTAAAGTTTCTATGAAGCCCCACGGCAAAAAAATTAAATGCAAGTATTTTATTTAAGAAATACCTATACTTTAGGATGTTCAAAGTTTGAAGCAGGAATATAGATCTGTTCCGTGTGCTTTTTATGTTTTCTCTGACAGAACAGAAACACAATCGCCATGCTGCTCACAGTTGGATCGAAAGGCACCTCGCAACTGGGAACCCTGCAAGCAGAGGGGGTAATGAATAAATACAGAAATAGATACATAAATAAATAAGAGTTGCCCATCTTCACTTTGGCTTCACTTTTCCCTGTTGTTCCTCTGCAGTACAGGCTGACATGAGGTCGATAAGGCAGTCAAGTAAGGAGGAATTGTATAATGGAAATGGAATATACAGTAAGTCCGCTATGTGGTGGCCTCAACTGAGCCATGCGCACATTTCTGATTTTACTGTAACTGATGTTAATTTGTCCTCTGGCTCACACTTTACAAGCTATTATCATTCACATGTTCAATCTCTGAGAAAAATTCTTCAATAGATGTAAGGAAAGTTTGGATTCGGAAAAGAAATCATCTGCTTTAATAGTATATGTAATTTCATCCCCTGAAGTTTCAAAGAGCACACTATTGTACTGTAGATACTGTAGGAAAGGCCAAAGCTCTTATTATCTTCATTTGATTTCACCATAATATATGGCAGCAAATGATGAATAGTAAACATTGTGCTCTTAACATGTGGGAATGATGAACCTCGTGTTTAAAGCCGGTGCCAAATCTGAGACTAAACTTCTGGAACACAACCGACCATCTTTTAATAATCTCGTGTTTTGACAGAGAGTTAATAGACACAACACTGATCTATGTGGAAACAATGAACCTCTTGCTGCTAGCCAACGCCCAATCAACTACTAAATTGCTGTGACTCCGTTGCCATGGTAAATGGGTGTAAACAAGGCCAAAAATTCTCAAAGCGGAAAGCTCCTCTAGAAAGCTATAAAACCTCCAAGCTCACTAATTAGCGCTTTAGGGAAGAGCCATTTCCAGTAATTTCACACTGTCCATGACCCCTTACTGGCATAAGGCAATGACACAGTTGTTCAATAAAGCCAGGGGACAAAATGTCAAATGCAGTAGACATCTGTAGCTAACTCAAAACCAGTGTCTTCCTCACTCTGTGGTTATTGCACCAATTGAGTACAGCATCCCCATCATCAAATCTAAGCCCATGATGATCCATGGAAGGATCTCTTTCCATACAAACAGCAAGGGATAACTGAAAAAAGTGGTAACTAAAAGACTCTTATAAATGTTTTAGGATTGTCAGGATCCTCTGTTTGTTTCTGATTCCACAAAACACACCATCAGCAGAGTGAAGCTGAATTAAACTGTTTGTCTCAGTGACCCCCAAAATCCATAAAATGTGAAACTGAATTCTTTATGTTCCTTGTTTCAATCAGCATTTCCCGATGTCCAGATGGACAAGATGGCTGCCTCTGACAGTGGCAGGATTTAAAAAATGTATTAATTTTGTATTTGAACATATTTGTATATCAGGTAAAAAATGGCGTTATGCCTGAAAACCTCAGAAAATGCATTTTCTTGTTTTGGTGAAGGTTAATCATGGGTGTGGTGTTTTGTTTTGGTTTTTTTTTTTCTCCCTACAGGGCAGGGACTGAAATGGAGACGTCAGCGGGTGCAACTTATAAAATCCACAGTGGTTGTTGGGTAATTACCCAGACTCTCAGTCAGCAATTTTCAATCAAAACCTTATTATCTATGGCCAACTTAAGCAAACACTAAGGTAGGCTTTGCTTTGCCCTTGAGTAAGACACTAAAATCACAAATTACTGCTATTGAATATTTAGTGTTTAAGATGAATTCCATTAATCACTGTTAACAAATATAAGTTCCATATGAACAACATGCACCACTGACATCAATGTATTTGTCTTTATATGTCTTTATATGTGACAGACTGGCGGCCTGTCTTGTGTGCACCCTGTCCTAACCCAATGTCAGCTGAGATCTAGCCACTCACAACCCTATAAGTATAGTTGGTATGGTTAATGCATGGATGAGAACTAGCTGATAACGAAACAATATTTTGTTTCCACCTCTCAGTTCCTGCTTGTTTTACACAAGCGCCTAGACTTTGGTTTTGGTACCCCAAGGAGCGTCTGTATACACATTACTGTGATAATGATTACCTGGTTGGCTCTGTGATTTGGCTGCTATTCAGTCTCTTGGTGATCTTTGCTTCTTTAGAAGGATAAGTGCAGTTCTGTTGCACTCCAATTAAACAATTGTGCGTAAAGCTGGCAACAATTAACATTAATCTGGTTAAAACAAGATGATCCTGAGAAGACATCCTGATGAAAACGCTAAAACTGACAAAAACTGTTGACAATGACAGTCAACTCCCCTAACAACAGCTGATCACCTGAACTAATCAAACAATATACTCTTTGTGTTTGCACAAAGTGAGATAACATATATTCAGCTATTCCCTGAAAAACTCAAGTGGAAATTCTATAGCATCTCTTAATGTTCGCAACCAAATTTCCCGCATGAGGCATTGTTCAGACAAAATATATTGGATATAGAATTCAGAAATGCTGCTTTGATGTGCTTATGTGCAGTTACAGTAGGAAGGTTGCAGGTTGCAACCAAGTGGGTGTGACACGGTACTGCCGCCATTCTTGATGATGTGTGGATGAGACAGCACAGATACACTCACACATGAATACAGAGGCCCTGTATTTTTCACATCCATTGGCCAAATCCAATTTGTTAAGACCCTTCTACGACTCACTTACGAAGTTGCGGTCAATGAAAATAAGATTTCCGTGATTGGACATCCCATTATCCCGTTTGTCCAGACCTGCATTGGGGGATAAAGCAGGGCTGAGATGGATGCCCACGACAGACCGGAGCTGCGGCTCCAGCGAGTCCGCCGCCTTTCAAAGGGTAAAAGCCTGACATATTAGTCATAAGTGTTCTTTAAATTCATTATCATCTTAACACGCCAGCGGCACAAGTGTCAGGGGGAGGGGAAGCCCTCTCAAATGAGGTTAGTGGATCCATTTTAAGCTTCACAAGTTGTTGTGCTGTCCGCTGTGTCACACGCAACTCTCATAACATGAAAAACATCCCGTTCTGTAATGAGGTTGCACAAGCTGCTTATAATACAGCTGGGGGCTTCGTTAGGTTAATCAATGAAAATCTTCTACACTATATCTGCCCATAATCTGTCTGATTTCTGCATCATACAGGACTGTTTATGTACATACCAAGTAATCACACATCCATGTGATGTTTACCTCCGCTTATAACATCTTAATTTCGCATGAATCAAAACACTGTACTTAGTGTGAGCACTAATCTTTCATCCATCTATTTTTTTAGTTTAGCTTGTTAATAAAACTGAGTGTATGGCATCAGTGTTGGGTCAGTTTTTTTTTGTTTTTTTTTTAATTAATCTTAATGAGGTGACCTCACTGTAACCTTGTGTCTGTATGTGTAAAGAGGAACAAGATTTTCAAGCTGAATCCAAACAGGTCTTAAGCACATTTTTGTGTCGATCCGATCTCATGTGTACACAACTTGAGCAATCTTTTCATCCAATATTGTTGAGAATTTTAGCTTTTCAAGGCAGCTAATGATTGATTCACAATGAAACATTGGATAAATCGATAAATCAGATATTTCTTGTTTAAAAAAAAAATCGGTATGGCTAATAAATGCCACCTGTGATGTCTTGAGATTTAGTTCCCAAAAATCCATCCACTCAGGTATTAGGGTCTCCTCCTGATTTGATAGAAATAATGTGTCAGGGAAACAGAGACCAAGTTTTTACATATTAAGATGTATGTGGGGAGCATTGAGAGTTCTCAAAACCACAGTTAGTCTGTCTCTCTGAATGTTGTGTTTTTCTCTTATTTCTCACCCTCTGCTATTTATTGGGTTGTATTGTTACTTGAGCAGCAAGAACAGCTGTACATCAAGATGAAGATGGATTCTAAAGCTAGTTATTTCATAACATTTTCAATCATAACAATTTGTACATTTCTTATACTGCAGACTCTATGATCAAACTGCTCCTAAGCACAGCTCAGGGTTGGATGAAGCAGACAGTGGTGACTCAGGTGACCTCGTCTTTCAAAATCAAGTCAAGACAGATACACTGAGACTTGTTTGCAGCAACAAAATGCAAACCAACAAGGCAAATAACCCTCTCAAAGCTCAACACACATCCTTTTATTAGACATCCCAAAGCAAACTATAAAGCCATAAGTATATTTTTGAAGCATCGTTTTTTTCAGCTTGTCTCTACATGAGCCTTTACACCTAAGTATTATCCTAAAACCAATTTTGATTAAACTATTACACATCTCTAATGCCATTAAAACATTTATAATGCATCCATCTGCTTTTAGAGAGAATGTAAAGAAAAGCTAACACACAGTGGGTCAATGACTGTTAATTATTTTAACGAGTGACATTTCATACACTAGCATTGCATTTTCCGCTAACGGTGACCTTCAACACAATGTATGCATTTTGAGCCCAAGCACAATAATATGGGATATGAATCACACGGGATACAAACGTCACACATGCATGTGCTGTCCTTCAGGCTACATAAAGGCCATAGTCAAATACGTCACACAGTAGACACCTCACCTCTTTCTCATGATACTGTAATGCAATTCGTCCTCCTGCTTGATGTGGGCATGATCCCCACTGGCCCGCTCGCTTCCTTCACTGTCGTCACTGCTGAAGATGGAGGCCAGCTCCTTCTTAGGTACCCGGTTGGGGGGAAGGGGGATGGTGCGTTTCTCAGCCAAGCGCCCACGGTTCTGCACAACATGGTACAAAGAAAGGAGGATACTTTAGCAACAAGATTCCCTATTCTTACAGACTGGCCACAGAAACCTTTTTTTCCTAATTTTTGCTATTTGTAAATGTCCCTTTTTATGTCATGACTTGGGTTCTCTCTTAAAATGTACATTTGAGATTAATCACAACACAGATACAAAGGTGTATTAATTTTATTGCACACTGTGACTGGCTATATTGTATTATCTTGCTTCTCCTTCTGAAAGAATACATTAAATCCATAACTCCCACAGAGGGCTGTCAATTATTCCCAAGGAGGTACCTCGGCAGTCGGTAGGGGCCCCATGGAAAGATTATAGAGTAGCTCAATTACTTTCAAAAAGTAGAAATTGAAATTTGATTAAAATATATATCCGCATATTCAGTCAGCGGTGAAATCTGACGAAAAACTATGAAAAAGGAGTTAGCAAGCAAATAACTTAACTAAAAGTAATGAATTAATAAATTCATCCATTTCTATTATTGCTTTTCTTATATCATCAATAGTGTTGAAAGACATCTGATAAATATCCAGATACCCATGTTTGTAAGATACCAGGTGGTTTCACAGTTGGTACTTGAGATCATTAGACAGGACTGTGGGGGGTACATCAAATTAAAATGGTTGGGAATCACTGTGTGAAAACATTTAACACAAAACATTATTTAAATATTATTCTCATCAAAAGCTGAAATAATTTACAAGCTTCCAGCAAAAACTGGTTTCACAGCCATGATACGAATATCAGCGGAGCTGGCACCCATGAGCCAAATTGAAACCAAAACAACATAATCCCTGAGATTGACACTCCGGCTCCAGACAGATATCATCAAGTTGTGTCTATTCTCTGTGAATAAATTATAAAGTAATACTGAAAAATTCTTCCAATATTCTATATAAGGTCAACTGGGTATTTCTGCAGCACTGAGCCAACTTCCCTGTCTAACGCACTGAAGTCCCCCCTTGCTTTTCCACTCTAAAAACAAACTGTTGGGGAGAAAAGTTTGTCTGTGCATTGCGTGTTCATTTCTTTCCCAAAGCTCACAGGAGTAACACAGAACAGAGGGGATAAAGAGGAGAGTGTGGCCTAAGGGTCAGCTGGGTGACCTTTAATGTGACCTGAAGAGGTCACTGCAGATTAACGGCGCCCTATCACAGAGATGAAAGGAGGGGGAGAGAGGGAGAGAAGAGAAGAGATGGGAGCAGTGAGCAAAGTAGCAGAGGTTGAGCCACAGTGGGAAATTATAGAAGTGTAAGAACACGACAGGCAGAGGAGGAAAGCTCAGACAGAAGAGTGGATGTGGGTTTGTACTGGAGAGAGAAGAGAAAATGCAAGATAAAATACAGAAATGAAAAAAAAAAAAATGGTGAGTCAAAACATGAAAGAAAAAGTTCCACTGGAGTAAAATATGTCCAGTGTGGGAGAGTGGACTTGGATTTGAAACTATATTCCCCTCTGTCTCTGTCTGTGCCTACATCACTGCTCTTACTCCTGGACGCTTTAAAGCCCTCCAGCTATGCCTTCCACCACACGCAACCCTGCTCTCCACCACTCCTCCCCGCTTCTTTTTACCCTTCCCTCGCTCCTTCCTTCCCAGGAGGCACAGCAGCATGAGTGGCAGACGGGGGCAAGAGGAGGGATTTAGGGGCTCCTAGCCAAGAGGCAAACAGGTGCAGCCCCTCTGGAGTCTCTCAAATGGCAGACGTTAAGAAGAGTTGAGGGGGCGGAGGGGACAGAAAGATGAAAACATCCCTGAGGATGAGCAGGCCACATAGTTGTGCACATTTCTCTACTTTCTTTTTTTTTCCTGTGCCTTGCCAGAAAAGAGGTTTTTCCTCCTTTCTTCTTTCCTTTCAGGGCTTTCTTCAAGTTCTGCTCCAGTGTTTGAGGGCAGTGGATTACTTTCTGATACTTCTGCTACTTCCACACAAGGGCTTGTTGTAAGAAATTAGTGTTTGACTCCAACAGGGTGATAGAACAATACAACAGGAAGGAAACACCAAATCAAGACAACACCTTTCTATAGATTCTGTCGTATCTGTGAGACACACCTCTCTTAAATTTAAATTCTCCAACCCTTTCCTGTTCTTTTCACAACTTTAGGGAAAACACAAGTGCAAATGTCCAACACCCTCACACATGCATGTGCATTCACGCTCACACACAGACACACACACACCTGTTCTTGTTCCTTAGAAATCCCCTCCAATACAGGGGATTTTACTTGGAGCATGCCAGCAATATGGTGTATACAAAAATAGTTTGTCTACCAGCAGTCGTGACTGTAGCTGTGTGTCTGTGTGTGTGTGTCTGCATGTCTGCGTGTGTGTGTGTGTGTCTGTGCACGAATGTGTGAGCTTGTAGACAACCACCCACATGGCCATGACATACTCAGGCTGACAGCCCCCCTCGCCCTCCCCCCTTCTCGTCCCGGAAAGCCCCGATCCTTTCTTTAGTGGCACTGACGCAGAACTGGGGGTGAGCTCCCACTGCTTCCGGCAACACTTCCGCAGTACGGGGGAGGGCTTTCTGAAACAAAACACGAAGCAAAACACACCCCTAGCAGCCCACGTAGGAGTGCTGAAAAGAAGGGCGCCATAACACTCAGGCTAGTACGTGCACACACAAAAACACAAAAACACTATGCACTGAGCTGAGGCAACCTTACTGTGTGTGGTCACCCTCCTTTCAGCCATGGAAAAAAGTCTCTCATAAAAGTCCCACTAAAAGCACCTCTACGAATATCACCTCCCACACTTTCTGTCTGACAGTAAGGCAGCCAAGAAATATATCTGGGCTTCACATTTACACTAAAACCAAATGACATACGTCCATCCAGGTGTACACTATAAGGACACACTGATCAACTTACTAAACAATCTAGACAAGCATTTGACATGGCCGTGACAAAGACTTTCAGAAACTCTCTTTACTCACATCCAAACACCAGAATTTGAATATGAACTAAAAATAATTGCTATGAGTTTATTACTGTACAAAGAGCAGACACTAGTGCAGGTTTCATTATGGTTACATGACATATGATTCAAATAGAAATGTAAATACTCTTTTTTAAATATACTGACAAAAACCATTTCCAATATTCAAGATTTTCTGCACCAAAGTAAGAAAGCGTTTGCTTATCTGAGTCCTGTTCTCTTCCATTCAGGTTAAACATTTTTGGAAAAACACCAACTTGTAAGTTCTAAGGTCAGTTAGGTTAGTCCCCTAAATCTTGAAAACTAGATTTACAGTATTTTTCAACAAGCCATTCATATGGTAACAATGGTGTCAAATCATTCAGTATGGAATATATTTGACATTAGTTTATTGTATGCGTTTCATGTATTACACATGAAATCAGTTACCACAGTTGCTTAACGCCAACAGACTATCATGTTGCTTGAATATGCTTACAATGTACAGCAAAATCGCACAGTACAAGTTCACGAGTTGTAGACTTACATATTCAACTCCAAAATATATGTATGTAAATAAATATATAGCAAAAACTATTAATGTTTTTTCCCTCTAATTTTCTATATTTCTGGCAACTTGCCTTTATATGGGTGAGAGTATATTCTGTAGTAGGCAAAAATAATAACAACAAAGTTTAAATTAATTTTGAAAGATTTATATAAATGCACCAAGTTAACAGGTTTGTATAAGTAATAATAATTTTAGTTTTCGTAAATATCCCCTGAATTTTCACAGCCTATAGCAAATACAATGTTTCACCGAGACTTCAATGGCACTGCATGCCATTTAGTCTTGTGGGTTGAGATTTACTGAGGTACTAGATGCACTGTATTAATGTGGACCCACTAAATTTATTGAAAACAATCTTAAGAAATGGCAAGAAGTCAGAACTACTCCCCTCTAGCCTTCATGAGCCAAAAGCCATCCTCTGCATACATTCTCACCTAATAATAGGGATGATAAAGCTTAAACATTTCGAAGAAAAACATTAATGGCAGTGTATAGTGAGAACGCAGCCACATAGACTCTTGTAACTCATTTAGGTGGTGTGCTGAATTCATAAATCCATGGCAGGGGTTTGGTTTAAAATTGTTTTGTAGTGAAAAACAATACAGACTAATATCACAGCTACAATGCACGTTGGCCACAGACTCAAACAAAAATTAAAAGACAATCTAATGTTTTCTCTCTAAATTTATTTCAGACTTTTAAATGAGCTCTTGGTGGAAAACAGCACTAATAAGTGCCCACCCCTTCCCCCCTTTCTCCTTGCGTTATTTCCTGAAAGGTGCAGTATCCTGCCGCTGGCTCCAGCCAGCATTAGTCCACACACACACACACACACACACACACACACACACACACACACACACACACGGTAGCTGCTTGTGACATTCCTGCAGCTGCGGCGCTCTCTCTCCCTCGCACGCGCCCCCCCAGCGATCTCCCTGGGGGACGAATGCCTAATGAGTCACGCGCCTGTCTGCTGTTACCTCGCAGCGTGCGTGCGTGCATGTGTGTGTGTGTAGGAGGGATGGAGGGCCGACTTGGCGCGAGCACCAGGGGAAAGGGGGAGGGGAATGAGGAGACGACGGAGTGGGAGAGGGGAAGGAAAAAAAATGAGCGAGGGAGGGAAGGATGGGGGAGCGGGGTGAAGCGGTCATTACCATGCTCACATAAGAACTCTGACACAAGGCCAAAACAAACTACTGGGACGCTGTGTGTGTGTGTGTGTGAGCAAGAGCTCCAGCTCATCAGCACATCAGTGCTAATGACAAATCTTTAACTCTGTTTGGTCTCACCTCTTATCTCTGACTTGCCCACTCAGGGATGAGGTCCTGACATTTTCACAGGAAGACCCTTAAAGGGCCTTCAGCTCCAAATGTTTAAGTTTTTGTCAAATGGAGCCTGTTCTGTATGCAACACTGACTGATATAACCTGATTATTGTGGATAATCAGATTAAAGTGATAGATTAATCCAAGTGTTTACATGGTTTGCCATTAGCAGTTTTGCTCAGTAACCTAATGATAAATTTGATATGACATGTCTGATAGTCATGATATGTCAGCACCAGGAGAAAATATCTCATCAGCATCAAGAAACATGAAGTAAATGAAAGGACACAGTTCATCGTTTTTTCTTTGGTGAATTCACCTTAATGCATCACATCAAGTGTTATAGTTGTGACATGATATCCGTTTTGCCATCATCCAGCAGTGATGTTGGTGTTTTTATTTGTATTCACCACCCGCTATGACTCTGTTTGTGTAGGATCACACATCAACTGTTCTCCATGATGTCTCTCCGTCGTCAAAACCGAAACGGTGAAAGATATCAGACAAAAGCCATGATATACTGGTCTGAGCCACAGAAAACCAGACAGACCTTATATTTGCCTGATCTGACTACTATCAAATTATTAGTGTTCCCATAAAGACAGTGGAATATAACATAGATTAAGACTGGCTGTGAATAAACTGATATTTAATTAAACACACTCTGAGCTATTCTGACTCAATCAAAAGTACAAAGTAGAGTAGTGTGCATATTTGTGTGCGTGTGTGTATATACACACACACACACACATATATACATATATGTACAGCCAACAAAATAACCCTTCCCAGCCAATACGTTTTGTGGTTTTGGTAACAATTACAGCAACTTAATATATTAATACCTGAAAACTGAGTTATCAGACTGATTCATCCTGTTAACTATCTGTATTTACAATATTTACAGGATGTAATAGGAAAGCACCAACTTTTTACAGCAACACTGATGATTACTCATTATTCATGGTAACAGGCAAGGAACGTGTGAGCATATTTGGCAAATCTCCTGAGACACTATAATCATTTATTCACTATAATCTTTAATCTGTCAACTCAAACTCAAATTGAGGCAAAAATGATGGAGTGTATGTTGTAATATTATGGGATGGCCTTTTGCCTTCTTGGTTTTCCACAAATATTTTACCAGCCAACATGTTTGGGGGGGGACCATGAGATCAGCCACCAGATCGAGTAAAATTCAAACTATTAAGACAAAATGTGCTTGGCAAAACTGTGTGTGTGTGTGTGTGTGTGTTTTATCTGCAGACTTTAGGCAACACTTGGTTGTTCAAGGCCATGTGAGAGAAAGAAAAAAAAGTGAGAAAGCACTGTAGGGCTGACAGGCGTGTGACCAAGTCCCCTGCCTCTCCCTGTGCACACACACACACTCACTCGCAAATACACACTCAGACACACTCTCGCCTGCACCCTCAGCACCCACGCGTTGAGTTGAGCTGGGCAGTTGCAGCCCAGTGGAGCGGCACAGGTTAGGGAGGGAGGATTGTGGGGAGCGTAGAGGGGTGGGGGGTGAGGTGCACAGAGGGCAAGAGGCGGTGATGTGGAGGGGAGGAGGGGTGTGTGGGGGGCTGTGAGGGCAGCACTGGGAGGTCAGTGGTGGTGCAGTCAAGCATGCCAGTGTGCCTCCCGCCCTCCCCTTTCCCTCTTGTTTCTTTCCCTCTCTCTCTCTCTCTTTCCTCCTCCCATATTCTCTCAGTGTCTCTCTCAGTATTTGGTTAGGCTCACTGGAGCCACCACAGGGGAGCTTTTCAGACAGGTAACCACCAGGTTGTTCTCTCCCCAGGCAAACACAAGGGAAGTGGAGGCAAACACAAGTTATGTTTGGTAACCTGAATTCATGTTTTCTGTTGTTTTGTTCAACACAAGACTAAAATCTGATCCATCTTCATTTAAAGTTTGACACACTTCAAACAGGTCCGTGAAATACACTAGGATGATTAACTAAATATGCTTCTTGATGAGGTTTACACAAACCACACTTAAGATCAGCTACACTTTGTGCCGTGAAAGTAAGAAGAATAAGAAAGATCAGATGGCCTTTGTGTATGTGGGTAAGATAAAAGTTAGCTTGCATTTGATACTTAATTTTTAGCTAATGAGTAGTATTAAACTAATTACAAATATAATCGAAAATAAAAATATTCCATGTGTTTCTCAAACTCATCTGCTTTCTGCTAACTTTATCCCTAACAAAGTTTAACAGTCAAACTAATTGTACCATTAATTATCACCATCACTATACTAGACTATACTAGACTATAGATAAACTAATGTGTGTGGCTGTTTGTGTGTATTCATGGATGTATAACAGGACTGCGACAGTTAAGTACTGAATGCAAAAGCCTGATGTAAAAGGGCGAGTCTGCAACTATCAAAGGAAATCACATGGCTAGAAAGTGTGCCCACGCGCACACGCACACACACACACACACACACACACAGACAACCCAGATGTGAAGAAGAGGATTTTTAGAAATATCACTGCTGGTTTTAATAAACCATATTTGGGTACTTACTTTAGCTGCCTCGTGTTTGGACACACTAACCCTGTGTGTGTGTCTAAAGCCAATACATTTGCATTGAGCTCTATCAATCTCTGAAATCATGCTGAAAGGGACACTAGTGGAGACTAAGTGTGAATTTGTAAAACTAAAGTTTTTACTAACTAAAGTATTGTATTCAGTTGGACAGAAAAATGACAATAGCCATTTATGTGGATACAATACATACACGCTCCACATAAACTATACATCTGACACACATTCTGGTTCCTATTGTTATTTATCAGTGAAATTACAAACCCCACTCACTCACTCTGATTTGTCTAACACACAGAGATGTACAGAGAAAGTACACAAACACCCTCCACATGATCACAGTTCTGCACACTTCTGGGCCAATGACCGATTCTTGTGTTACCATAGCAACGTAGCCTGAGCAACATGCATGCAAGCACGCACAAACACACACTGCATGCAACAGAGGCGGTATACAGTGGGTAGTTGATCTATGAAGCCAACATGTAGTTATATGCTAAATTGTATATTCATGTGTTTTTGTGTAGATGTTTGCTTCTGTGTTTAATTCCACTTCGCAAGAGCAGCCCTTGATTGGAGGAGGTCTTTACGAGCTGGAGGAGGGGAGTGTAATTTCCTCCCGGCCTCCGCCAGTTCCGCTGAAATAACAGAGCAGAGGAAGCCCAGCTCTCCCGGGAGGAGATACACACGCTTGCACACACAGGAACACACACATGCACACACAGCAGGCAGGCAACTCAGCCAGCCTTCGCAATGACAAATAATCACAGACATGCACACACGGGACAGAAAAACAGACATAAACTAACCCATACATATGTACACTAAAAACACAAACATACAGAGCTAAAAATTAAAAGTTATGAGGCATACACAAGATCTAGAGTATAATATCGTATGTATGCAAAGATATGATACATAAAACCTGAGACACACACACACGGCAGCAACTAACAAGTTCAAGAAGCAACTTCTCGAAGTTGAAGCTGCCATGAGACAGAAATCATTGGAGCACATTATTATCACATGACAAGCTAAATAGAAAGGTAACACACCATGACAGCTGTCGTCAACAGAGTATCAGTCATAACCTGATTTAATTTCAGAGTGTGGAAAAACATTGTTATGATCATATTAAAGTCTAAACTGTTGAGACTAACAACAGTTCAGTTTGTGTCATGTTGTCACAAACAGCTTGTGCCTGGGCAAACACAGCAAATTAACTTCCATGGGTTTTGAACAGGCAGGTGAAATGTCTTCCCACCAGCTGCTGCACTTTTTTATGATCACTCTCCTCATGCCTATAGCGAAACAAGATCACTCAAAGTTCAGCTGTCAAACTTTCAAAATAAATGTCTGCATGAGGTAATTTGTGTCAGTAGTCAGGCATAGTGTGTGGTTGTGTGCGTGTAAGCAGGAGTGAGAGAGTGAGCAAGAGAGAGCTCATCAGTGAGGGAGTGCTGGCTGCCATGCCCTGAGGGGAGTCAGTGGGGAGAGACGGAGACGCCAGTACAGGCCATTCAAGTCCCCCTGCCTTTCCTCCTCCGCCTAACCCTCATCACCTCGCGCACAACTACCAACATACTTTGTCTGTGTGTACGGATGCGTGTTCTTATGTGTGTCATGGTGGCATCTACTTGGTGGGATAGACTTTGGGCTTTACTGCCAGAAAGGAAAAGGGAGACAGGGGAAAAGGCTACAACAACAATCTTAAGGCTCTCATACCCCTGCTTACGTCAATAACTTAGTTTTACTTCGTCACAGCTGTAATTGAAGAGGAACTGTGCAAGCCCTTGCAAGCCAAAAGCCAATCACTCTGATATCTGTAATGAGCCTAAACATAAGCAAACAAGCTGAGATTCACAAAGCCTTTTGTAAAAAAACAAAAAAACAAAAAAACATCAGACACTTTTATTGTTTGTTTTTACTGCCCTAACCCTCCCTCAGGTAATTTGTCTTGGCTGAACCCGATGCGTTGGGGTACAGGTCTTCATTCATTCGTGGCTAGGAAAAATGTCACCAGTTTACCTGTATCACTCAAACACCTCAGGCTTATCTAAACCGCCTTTGCCTTGCGTGTCTCACACACAATAATCAGCAGTAGCCACGCTCAGTAGCTCGCTAAGCCTCTTACACCCTTCCCTCAAGATTAGTGCTTGGGAGCGACGACAGATGCGCTTTGTGGTGAGATAAACACACACGCAAAGACACACACACAATCTCACAACTAGCTGCACCTGTGTGAACAGATTTGGCGACGGTGAGCCGACAGTGTGCTTGCTCAAAGCTGACACAAACACACAGGCACACAGCGGTGATGCCGTAATCGTGACACACCTGCAAGGCCTGGAGGTTTGGCATCATGCCCCCGGCCGAGCCCTGAGGGAAGCACAAGGCAAACAAAAGTTCAACAGCCAGGTGAAGAAACTAACTCGATGGGACAGAAGGGTCCGACCAACAACACCCTGCGTCAACTAGCCATGCTGGACAGCTCAGCGGCTCTGAATAAAAGGCTGGCTGATACTTGGGGTCAGTGAAAGGCTGAAAGTGGATTTGGTATTTGTGCTAAGAAAAATTATCATCAGAGTTGACACGCGTGTCTGCAGGGTCCTCACTCCCAAGGTTAAAAAGAGACACAACTAACCCAATATATTCCCATACACACACAAACACACACACAGCCATTGTTTCATGTGTGTAGACCTGCAATGTGTGTATTCCTGCTTTCATTGAGACTAAAATAGATCTAACTCAAAACAGTTATCTGATGTTTGAAAAAAAAAATAAAGTCATAAATGTAACTGAGAAAAACAGAAACAAAACATTTGTATTAAATATTAACTATAAAATACAAATTTAAGGCTTCTTCATGAAATTAACATAGAAAAAAACAGACACAATCTAGACTTAGATTATTAGACACACATGAATTCATTTCAGCTCAGTCAGCGCACATCAGGCTCTATGACAGGTTGCAGCCCTCACCAGTGAGAAATCTTCACCAACACAGCTTTCAGTCCAGCATCTCTGAACTCTACATATCCACTACACAGACGTTGCCCTGAAGTCATAAAAACTAGATGAACTAAGTTTAAGTTTATCTTAGTTATCATGACCAGAACCAATCGAGAAAGGGGATGCAGCGGCAACACCAGTACAACAGAAGAAGAAATATTCTTACCACTGGAGATGAAATTCGACAGCCAGGACAATCACAGATCGGAGGGTGCACCTGTAAGATCCCTTTGGACATGAGAGTCTTGAGACTTTTTCCTAAAAAAATAAATAAATAAATAAAAAACAAAAAACAAAACTTTCAGGGAATGTGTACCACTGAGCCAGTGAACTCATCTGCTCCATGACACAGCAAGTGATGAAAAGGTGTTAACAACAAGCACAAGGCAAAATCCTGTTTCCTCAGTGCTGACAATTTGGATTAATAATCCAATAATCATTGTATCTAACTAAACGAGCTGGGTAACCGCAGACTGAAGACAGAATTGATCACTGTACATTTTTTGCCATGAGCTTTAGTTCTAGCTGTAGTCCAGAGTGCTGAGCCAGAGAGACAGAGAGACAGCAGCTCACTGTCATCTGTTTATAGGAATCTGTTCTATATTAAACTATCAGGGTATCGTTTTTGACCTGGGGGCGACACCCTCCCCCCACACATCTTAACTCGTGTCAGCTCTGCCTGAATAAACTTGCGTGCGTGAGGGTGTGCGCGCGCGCGCGCACCTGGTGCACGAGGGTGAGCAAGCACTATGTATAATAATTGCAAAAAAAAAAAGAAAAAGACAACAACCCTGCGCAATAAATGTCAACATAAAGGAAAAAGGCTAAAGGCTACCGGAAGAAATATAATTGTATTCATGCTGTCAGAATTGAGCCGGGAAAAAAAATCACCAAACGACGACGACAAAATGCGTCCATCTAGGTTTAATAATCTGGTGAAAAACTGATATCAATATAAGAATAAACACTGACTTGTATGATTTTATATATATATATATATATATATATATAAAACAACACAGGAGAAGTGTAAACACCAATGCATAAGTGCAGCCTCACTAAACGAAACGATTCATCACACAATAAGAGTGAATAAATAACTATCCCGACAAGAAGACACTGAATTATCTAAGCCTAACTTTTCACCTCAGTTCCGGTGCAGTCTGGTCCAGATACCCCGGGGTTTTTGGTGAACGATCGGAGCCCGAACTCTGTGTCAAAACCTTGGAGTGTGTGTGCAGGATCTGCGCCCTTTCTCATCTGTCTCCTTACGCACGGACTGCTGTAACCCTTTCACTCCAAAACGCAGCACCGAGCCGCGGGAGCCAAGTTTAGCGGCGTCTCAAAAGTGTTTATTTGACGCGTAACAAAAATGCCCCTGTCCACACGGTGAAGGTTGTTCCTTACCTTTGTGTCTAATACTCCGTTTCCAGTCTTTGGCAGTCTCTCTCCCACTGACAAACTGGAACTCGTTGGGGGTGAGCCACTCGCCCCTATATTTAATTGAAGGTCCTTTGCTGCCCTGACACAGTTTATTGATATAAAGCAAAGCCTTGTTTTCCCCGCACTCCACCTCGATGCACGGCTCCCCGTTATCGAAGAAGGGCTGAAAGTCGGGGATGGAGGAGAACCTCTCCAGCATTAAGTCTTCCGTGTGGTGGTGGAGATGCTGGTGATGCAGAGCCGAGTCGTGGAGCCCCAAGTACGCGCGGTGATGGGCGAAAATATGGTCGTAAGGCGGCGGATGCGGGGTCACCACGGGGATAGCGGTGGCATTTAAAGGGGCCAGGTATTCGGACTGGTTGAAGGCGGTCAGTGCCATGTCTTCTCCATCCAGCCTCTCCTTTTTGATGGCAGGCATGTTAGTGGGAGCCGTGCGCCGATAACAAGTGAAACGCTGCTCGCCCGATCCAACTTGAGCGTCCTCTCCGCCTGTGAGCGGGGCTGACCCAGACTTGGAGACGCGCCGCTTGGTTTTACGCAGAGCCCCCGTGTCGCCGTGAGACAGCGGTCTGTAGAAGTTGCCGGATAGATGCCCATTCAGTAGTTTCCAGCTTGCAGCGGCGGCAGCGCACTCCGCCAGCTTCACAGATCCTGCCTCCCACATCTAATCACACCCGCTCTGTTAATACCTGACATGCTGGGCAGCCCTGAGCCCCGGACATTATGTTTCCTACGGTGATCATTACCAGCCGAAGCCACACGTCATGTCTTGTTTTTATTTATTTATTTATTTATATATATATATTGGCCTTTGGGGAAATTAAAAAGATTTTTTAGATATATTTTCAGAGCAGAGGCAGTTTTAAGTCGTCTGCTCAACAACAACAACAACAACAAAAACCCAACACAACGATTCAGTGATGGGGAGTTTACATGTGGCCAAGATACAATTTCACAGCCAATAAAGAAAATTTTTTAAAGAAAAAAAGGAGGATACATTTCTCCTGTTGGGCTAATTAAACTAATGTGGCATATGGCATTAATCAGAAACAATAAGCCAAGCGCATCAGGCTTGATAGCCCTGGATTCAGTTGAAAACTTGGACAGAGTTGTTTTTAACCCTGTGTGTGTCGCTGAAGTCACGCTGAAGTTCACAGACCCAGACCAAACAAGATTTGCACTCTCCGCCGCTTCTCAACTTGGCCCATTTAAACAGCGGAGGCTCGGTGAGAGCCACACGAGGAGGAGGGGGGACTGCGAGGGACGGCGCTTCAGGGGAACCGTCATTAGCGAGGAAGTGAACAGTCATTTCCACCCATGCAGCTGAATCTAAAACTCGTGACAGCTGCCTTTTTTCAATATTTACAATTTAGAGAGACCAAATAGAAGGGTAAACTGGTCGTAATCTATATTTTAAATGCCAGTCAGATAATCAGGCTTCCCCCTTTCAAGCCAGCAGTTTCAATACTATTTTCAAAAAAAACAAAAAAACAACAAAGAACAAAAAAGAAAAAAAGCTACTAGATCTAGCTCAACCAATCTACCCATGATATACAATCACAGACACACTAAGTGTGTTATTGTTCTTGTTGTCTATCTAAAACCAACCATCTGTTTGTTATACTCCATCTATGACGACACTTTTTTGTTCTCTCACCCCACGAAACCTCTCACCTGCAGCAACTGCTTCTGATGAGCAGACTAAAACTGCTCAAAAGTGTTTACAGAGCCGTCGATGTGGAAAATGTTTGACTCATAGAGTTACTTCACAAATCTGTTATATTTTAGATTTGTTGGGTTTAGGCTTCATTATTTCAGTAAGTGACGGCATTGATTAGCACGAGACTGCCCCAGACAAACTTTCATTGTATAACACAATCACAATAAAGGATCAGTTTATCTGTTTATCTATCTATCAATACTGTCGATTTGGGTTGGTTTTTGTTGTTGTATTCCGATATGTAGACCCTGTGATAGACCAACAACCTGTCCAGGATGAACCCCACCTTCATCCAATGTCTCCTGGGATTAGCTCCTCCATGACCCTGCACAGATATGCAGTATAATGGATGGCTGGATGGATGGAATGATGGATGAATGGAATTACAAGTTAAGTTTTCTTTTTTTTACTATGACCAATAATTTCATTTAAATTTGTGTGCTTTTGTAGTTTTAGCCCAAAGACAACCTTTATTAAGGTATATTTATTTTCACCCTTTACATGAAGAAAACATCACCCAGGTGTTTGTTCTTTGTATTGCACTTTGATTACATTTCAGGTTTAACTATGGACATAATACTTAAGTATAGATCATATGTGTATTGTAACTACCGCAGCAAGCTTGTTGCTTTAACTGGAGTAAAACCTCCTGAGTGTGGAAAGCACTTTCTTTCCAAACTGTCTGCGGGGCATGTTCCCCTGAGCTCCTGAGCAGGACCACATCTGACCCCCATCAGGAGAGAACCACCCAGGTGGATCCACTGCCGACACATGGAATAGCCATTCCAGCAGCAGAGGTGGGGTCCAGAGTGCTGTGTGTCAGGAGCCTATAAATCAGGCCAAACTGCCTCTGACACACACAGGAAGGAGGCACACCACACCACAGGCGGAAGCGGTGCACGGGAAGGCCAGAGACCACAGGCTGGCCAAAACTCATATTATGCCTACAGCCAAGACCAGGCAGGCGAACACATGGCCAGCTATGTCACCAAAAAATATGACAGACTGTAGATTGCCACTTTTTCCTTTTGGAGTACAAGAGCTGTGATGACTGAAGGTAATGGATATAGTAGGTTTATTGATCAGAAAAATAAAACGGTGATCAGACACCACCTATTCAAAAGTTACCACCTTGACAAGATGAAATCAAAAGGCAACACTTTTCAGCTACATAATAATGTAACTTCCTGTGTGTTTGAGAGTACACTCAACAGCCCTGACATAAATCACGTGCTGTTGACATTTATGGTGTATGTTTACAAAGCCGTTTCTAGGAAGTGGAACACTGCGTTTCAGCTGAAAAGCACTTTGATTATGTCTTTATCAAACCAGCCATCGCCACATCGAAATGTCTCGATGGAAACCTTGGCGGTGTGTGCGTGGGCACTGAAGGTTGCACCATCGGGAGAGCCCTGATGAAACTAGTCATAAAGGGGACACCCGTGCCCACTCTTCCACCCACGCCCTGTCCCTGATAGTGATTCATGTTTGGTGGCTCATCATGGAGGGGTTCCCCAAACTTGTACAGTGATGACACCTCGGCTTTCACATTTTCAATAGTTGGTTCGTGTTAAATGACTTGATTTTTCCATCTGCCTTTGAGTCTTTTTCATAAAATTGTTTGATATGATGTGAAAACCTTGGGTGACCTTATACTTCTCATAACCCTGATACTTATTTTACTAAAGTATGGAAGAGTCATGTGTATCTGAAAAATGTCACAGAAAAATCTACACCTGCTCTTACACCCCATTAACTTGCAATAAATTGGAAATCCCACACTCATATTACAACGAATGGCTAAACAGGTATCATATTATGCCAATAAAAGTGACTTCTGTTTATACTGTAAATCTCTTGTCACATGGCTGAGTTGTAGCAGTTTTTAATGTGGTTTTTATCTTATGATGCAGTGATTATGTATAATTTTTGTTGCCAAATTCTGAAGTCACTGGTATTTGTTCCCCATGTAGCCTCTGAACTATTTCCACACAGATAAAATCTGCCTGCAGCTATAGGTTTACAGGAAGTGTGACATCTGTAGCAGAATGACTTACTCTTGTCTAGTGACAATAAGGAAAGCCTGTTACTTAAAACACAACAACACAAGCTATGTTGGAGTCACTGGTGTCTCCTCTCTGAATACCTGCTAGTTGAAGCTGGTGAGCTTCCAACCCCAAACCCCAACTCCTATATTCTCAGTCTGACACCAAAATTATCAATACTTTGATCTGAGGCATTAACCAAATTTAAAGACTTAATACCCAGAAGACGAAACGTTATCTACCACCTATAATTCAATTCAAGACATTGTATTGATGTTACCTCATACAGATACATTAAAGTGTCACTAGTAGTGCAATACATATGTATGTAAAGGAGTTTCTTCCAAATATCAATATATTGAAAATATATTTGTGATCATATTGACGTAATTGTGCTTGACAAATTTTGAATCTTGAATTTCTGACCTGTGGTTCACATATTTTAATCCATCTGTTAATATTGCGTACATATGTACAAGGTAACTGTACACATAAAAGTCAGAAATCTGAGAAAGCCATAAAGCCCATTAAAAACAATGCATGATTAAATAACACAACATTAACCTTTTGGGAGTCACATTGCTCCTTGCAGGATATAGCTGTAGTATTTAGATGAGGCTGAATGAAGATCAATACGTGTACAATACAGTAATATAGAAGATTTGTGTGGACAGTCGTGTAATGAATCAGCTTTATTGTGCTATGGGGCAAACTATGGTGAGTTACTGTGATAATCACAACTAATGACACCTTTTCTATAATCATAACTTATTCATATTATTTCTATTCTATTAGCTTGTATCTTGTAAAATGTAATTTAAAGTAAAAAACTACCGTCACAGTGTAGATTCCAAGGTGACACAACACAGATATGTGTTACTATAACAGGCTATTAAAGGCAGAAAAGCAGCAAATCCTTCCATTTAAAAAGCTGGAACCAGTAAACGTTTGGCACCATCATTGATGAACTAGGTAGATTTATTAATCAAGTAGTCTATTAAAACTGTAATTAAATGTGAGCTGATCCACAGCTCAATCAACTGACTAATTATTTGAGAACTGACGGTGATAGTATGAGATAATGTGTTAATGTCTGGCTTCCAGCTCCCGAATATTTCCCTAATTTCAATAAAACAACCTGACATATGAAACAAACGTTAGTCTGCTGCTGCGCTTCCTAACATCTACCGACCATAGAGGCCGCTTAACTGAAAGTATCGAGGATGTTTTACTTTGCCATATAATGAGGTACAAATTCTGTCTCTCCCATGAACGCGTTTCATGTCCGCTCCTTCCTGTGATCGTCCGACGGGAACCCCCCTACCGCAGCCCCCGCCTCTGCGCCGTTGTTGGCAGCGGCCCCGGAGCCGCAGCGCTGCCGGCGGGGGAGAGAGGTAATAAATAACCCGGGGAGAGGAGCGGAGACCGCCGGGCGGTGCACAGTCTGACCTGACAAATACTCACTGGAAAACCATCAGAGAGCGAGAGCCCACCCCTAGCGCTTGGAGCCAGCCTTTCAGACATGAGCTGCAAAATATATAGGCCTGCCCCAACTGGAAAAAAAGAAAGGAAGACAGACAGAAGCGCCCCCCCCGCCCCCCCCCCCCGCCCACATCCAGACACCGCCGGAGACACGGCGAGAGTAATTAACTATTTAAAGCAGAGTGTGAATTTGTTTAGAAGGCACTGGCAGTAAGTCTTGTCTAATTTCTCCACAGGGATCACAAACCTGCCGAAGAAAGTTCAAGAAAAAGAAGAAAGCTTTAGTTTTGCTGGGGAGACGGAGGCCTGTCTGTATATTTAACCCGAGGTCAACTGTAAAATATCTTCTCTGTTGTAGGTAACCTGCTCTGATTTACAGTTTAAATGTGACAGCTTAAAGGGTTAGTTCACCCAAATGACAAACTCATTCAGGGCCTCTCCCTCATCCAACCATGTGACCAGGCTTTAAAGAGACTGAGGGGTCAGTGTGAGACCGACCACCTCTCCCTACTCCACGGAGGAGAGCAGCCTTTTTTGGTTTTCATAAAACACTTTTGGAGAGTTCAACAACATGAATATATGTTCAGTGAATGGTGTCTTTTTCTTGGGATAATCCACAAACATCATGGTCCAAATGTGAACAAGGGATGTGAGGTTTGAGGATTATTCAGGGACAAGGGACCAGGACTTTAAGATGAAAGCCTGATGGTGAATTTTCCATTTTCACTGGTATGTGTGTCTGTGACAAAATCCCATACACTCCTGTCGTAATGGTGCGGTGGCAAAGAAAATTATGAGTTTGATATCGCAAAACTTCACGACCAAGTCTATTCTATAAAAAGGAGCAAATTAAACCAAAACTAACTGCATGGTAGACACCACAAAAGGAAGATGAGAACATTTGTCTTTCTCTTTAAGCAAATTAACCCTTTAAGTTCATTCATGTACAGGAAGTGCAAAATTCCATAACAAGAGGAGTGATATTTGACTATTCTTCAAAACACAAGGCAAGTACAGTATGAATGAATGGAGCACCTCGGGGGAAGATCATGGTTGTGACGTATAAACAATAGTTAAGGCCAGTTAGGCACATAAAACACAGGTTAAGGGTTGGAACTGTGGTAATTGTGTGTAATTGGGCACAAACTCTGGTCTGCATAAAATGGACATCCTACACTCCCAACACCACGCCAGTCTCTTCAGTTTTACTTAAACCTCCCAACAAAAAAGGCAAAATGAATTAAATCACTGAAGATGACTGAACCAGTAATGTATCAAATATCTGGGCCATGAAGAAATGTCCCATTGCTAACCCACAAATTAAACCAGAAATCCCATTGATTCCAATTCATAGTGCTGCATTTCATCTCCCTCAAGTCTATTTGCTCCTTTAAAAAAGGGGCCACTTTTCCTGTCTCATTCTCATTTTATGTAGACATGAAACTTCTTAGGGGTCTTGAAGAGTTTGGCTCCACTTCGCTGGAATTTAAAGAATTTAATATCAGAAAATGTTTGAGGGAATACAGTTCCAGGGCTCTGACTGTGCTATGATAGCACACATGGAGAAACATCACACATTAGAGGGGAAAAATATGGATCAGAGTGCTGCGTTTCTGACAAGAGTCTCTAGAAAGCACAAAATTTGGCATTTCAATACCCTCCATCTGGTGGTAGTGCTTAACACCACATCATATTTCAAAACTTTTCATTCTCAGTATGAGTCTCTAATTGCTCACCAGGCAGTGTTTTTGACCACTGCGCACAGCCTCAGAACACCAGCACCCCTTTCTGTGAGGTTTAAGTTGAATTTCCCCTTCGTTTTAGGTTTCAAAACATTTTTAACAGTGTATGGCCCTGTGAGCATGGAGACACCCATGTGCTATTTTTATGGTATAACTTTGGCCTTAAGCTAAATCTTCGTTCAAACGCTCATCCAAAAATTCCCAAAAAACTGTTTTCAAACTGAACAAGTATGGGAGCACAGGACTGCAACTCCAGAATTTCTGAGTTGGCAAGCAGGCAGAGTAACATTAGACCCTGGAGGGGGCTGAGGGGGGTTTATGCTGTCGTGCCGGCGCCCTTGGCCTCCCCCGGTGGACCTGGGGGGTCAGGCGGCTGTCTGTGATCCCACACAGCGGCTCTTCCACATGGGATTTATTTTCTTGCTGGATGGGCAGGCAGGCGGCCCAAGAGGATTCTCATTTTAGACCAGCGTCTATAGCTGTCAACGCCAGCCGACAGAGGCGAGCGGACACCCGACCCCGAGTATCCTCCCTCAACACTCCCCTCTGGACTCCCTCCCCACCTCCCTCTATTCCCTGTTCACACACAAACATGTGAAGCACACATACATGGAAAAGAAAAATTTTACACAGTATTTTGCCTAAATTAAACTTTTGCTCATTTTTTGGCTGGAAATTATAGAATTACAAATTCCACATGATTCTCTTTAGTTCTCAGTTTTGTTTTTAAACACATTTTGCATTTCAGGGGTCCTTATCTTTGCTTATATAGTACGGTGGTGAACTCTAAGCTTCAATGAGCAATGAGCCAAGTCTAGCTAGCAAAAAATGCACAGCGTCTCCCCTTCCTCCCCAGCGCCGTTAATAATTTGTGTAGTAAAAGATAGCGTGCCTCTCTGAGTTTGTGGGAGTTATTGGCACAGTATTCCCCACCATATTTGTGCGAGGCAGTGATAGGAACATAAATTATTTCTTATCTCTTCCGCAATCCATTTTTCAAAGGGCTCACTCTGTGTTTGAAGGGTAGCAGCACCAACAGCCAAAGCCCAGATAGTAGGCTACATTAGCCTTCAAGAGATTCGACTTAGTGATTTCAAACAATGCAATAGGAACAAAACTCAATGATATGAGCAGTTTTGTATATGACCACGATTTAATAACAAATTAGGTGCCTGGAATCCAACCAAAGATCAGAACAACGTCCAGCAATACCATCACTACAAAGACAGACCATCTTTTGAGTCGATCAAGTTAAATGCGGGGCTGTATAAATGAGGATCTAGGGGTAAGAGCCAGACTTTTATATGACTGACAGATTCTATGAACTTTAGTAGCAGACTTAAATGGACATATGATGCAACAAACTTAACATCTGAGTTCTCAGTAGCCACAAATCTATGAAAAGTAACACCAGTCCAAAGGAAAACTAAAGTATCTGAAAGATAGCAAACTGAGCAGTACTGCTCAGTACAACCTAAGTTCTTGCAAATGACTTTTCCACAACAAGGCTCGTTTGTTGCGTACCAGAGGTCAAGAGTTTTTCCCTCTGTGTTGAAGAAAAGAGACAAGGAGACAAGAAAAGTTTTGAAGGAAATTGAAAAAGTGGAATAATTACTTGGCTTGGCCAGCCTTACAAACACTGTTGTGCATCAGGACATTCAGTCACATTATTTCTTGGAAACGCTTCACAAGCGGTCAGCTATCACTCTCAGCATTCAGGATATATTCTACAGTTCAGACTGATCTGCAGAGACAAAATGACAAATGATGAATATCAAACCCTCCTCTGCAAAGCATTAATGTCTGCTTGCAAAGAATAAACCCTAGCTCTCCCAGCTACTATTGATTTTTTCCCCTGTGTGACGTGAAACCAGCCATCAGCACTGCAGTTCGAAATAGCCCTGAAACTGGAGTCGAGACGTCGATGAGTCGCCAACACATTTCAATTAGCGAGCCGCCCTGGCCGATCTCTCCCCTGGGGCACAAAGCACAGAGGGTCAGGCACACCATGCCCAAGTCCACATATGGTCCTGTGTTGGCTCATATGAATCTGATAATCTGACAGTAAGAGAGAATTTATACATGCACCGGCCAACCGTTTGTCGATTTGTAAATCTCTCCATTTAACTGCAAAACATAAAGTTGTGTTTCCAGGTCAGGCCAGCTTCAGCCTCTAAACAGTTCAAAAGAGTTTGGTTTGTTTGACATAGGTTGTTTGCGCTGAAAGATGCAGTTTGAGCAGTGGGAAAAGGCTTCACCGCTGCAGTATGAACCAGTAGCTATTTAAATTACAAGTTTTTGAGATGTGAAATAATTATTTATCAACTCTTTCACTCTTTAAATCATAATGTTTATTTTCTGATACAGAGTGAAATGTGTGCCAAGAAAAGAAAGGTGGCATGGGCTGTTTTGTTAGATTTACCACTTTATTTTTTTTCTTTGAGCATTCATCCCCTGATTTAAATAGATTTGGTCGTGTTAGGTTATTTTACTTAAGCCAAGTACTTGTACAGAAGTGTGTTCAGACTACGCTAGAGAACTTGTTTGGTTCTTCTTTTGTTAATGAAAAGAATATTTTTATAGGGGAACATGTTTAGATTCGTCAAAGTAAGAAAGTATCAGACAGTATTATATTTGCACCAGTCTTGATACATTTCTGATTCTCAGACAAAAAAGTCATTCAAGATAACTGGATGAAAAATGTTATGTGTCTTATTCGTAGCCATGTTGTTTCATTCTCTGACAGCTCATCAACAACAGCAAACTGGCGTTGGCGCTGTGTGTACATGTATATGTGTTTGTGTGAGTGTGTGCTGGATAGAGAGGCTGGGGGTTATGGTGGAGCCAAGGGGCCACAGTGACAACTTGCTGCCCCCCTCTCTCTGCCCCCCATACCCCTCTGGCCTCTTGCTCCTCGCCTGGCTGGCAGCCCTGCATCAGGCAGACACACCACAGGCTCTGCTATCCTCCGCCCCAGTTGTATGTGAGTGTGTGTGTGTACACACACACACACACACACACAACACTCACTCCACTACCCCCACCCCCGCTCTGAGCCGATCAATGCAGCTCTTCGCCTTTCATCTGACCAGAGCTTTGGAGGAGCTGCACCTCCTGAAGAAAACCCAATACAGTACTCCTTTGCAGGGTAGATATTTCTGTGTGTGTGTGTATGCACTGATGCTTGTCGACATGCTCATGTGTTCCTGTATGAGATTGCTTAAGTGTAACAGGCAATGAAGGAAAGGTTTTGTGTAAATTGGCATACTCTGATAAATCAGTTACAGTAGAAAGACAAATATAGGGTTGATTTGATGGGATTGATATTTGTTAAAGCACAAATGACCACACACACACACACACACACACACACACACACACAGAGTTTTAAAGCTTGAATTGATGTTATACTGGTCGAGCAGTATTGTTTGATCAGCTCTGCCAATTTGCCCTGGATAACCCAAATCTCAGAAACCATCAACACTCATTTTTTTTTACCTGCCCCTTCCATTATCAAAATGTGAATACATTACAGCTTCACCGGCCAAGATAAGTTCTACCTGGGCTGCCTCTGAAGTCTGTGAACGAGAAGTTCACTCTTGGCAGAAGATTCTCATGAATACTTCAAAAGCGGGAGAGGTAACATTCATTTGTCTCTCTCTCAATTTTTCTTCTGCTTATCTGACAGCTTCCTGTGTTGTTTGAGGACCTGGTTCTAACTCCACCTCCCTGTCTCGTCTACTTATCCTACAGATTCCTGTGTTGTTTGTAGATGAGGAATCCTAACTTCCTGTGTGGAAAACAGGAGAAAACTGGTTGAACATCCCCATTGAGCATCCAGGTGTGATACAAGAGAGGTCGTGCTGAGGTCATGTGAATACACTTCCTCCCAGGATGAAAGCAAATGAAAGCAAATTGCGCGAAGGATGGTACTTTTTACATTAGATATACTTAAAAGGTCAATAGCAGGGCTGTTGACAGGACAAATAACTGTATCCAGACTAAAAGGGAAGTGGAACACTAAGATGGAACCAAATAACACACTGAGAACCAAGTTTGAAGGAATATGACTAACTGGACTTTTGCTCTTGTTGAGTTTTGGGTGCAAGAATTAGAAGATAAAAACTGACCACTTCCTGATTCACAGCCTCCAATGTTTTAAGCCTCTTGTGTTTATTACATACTTTATATTAATTTCAAACAGTAGTTGGAAGAATCCCCACATAAAATCAACATCACTTGCCTCATAACCAGTAACAGGAGTGGTGAGACATTTTTCACCTCTGCGCTGCAACAGTAAAATTTTTTTGTTACATATGTCAAACACTTTACTAGGTGCATAATTATGGAGTACACCAAACTTTCTGCACATGTGTATCGGAAAATTCAAAATCAAAATAAAACGTATGTAACTCCATCTACAATGTTTACTTTGTAGATTATGGTTATGTGAGTAAACATGAATGTTAATATACTTCATAAAAGAACAATATAGGTTTCATTATTTGTCACAAAGACTGTTGGTTACAGTGTTTATGGTTTGATACAATCAACATTTTTAGTACGTCTGCACAAGATGCAAATAATAGCATCACTGAAATTAGGAACCAAATTTTACAGGTTTTGTCTTTGTTTGCAGAAAAGGTAAATCATTTTTAACATAATTATCCACAAGCCCTGATGTCCACAGAAAATTATATAAATGCTGCTCTTAAGCTCTATCATATAAATTAAAGCAATCAGGTATAAGACGTTTGTCTTTTACATACACAGTGAATGGAAAGCGCACTTGACGGTGAATGGATGTAGATCTGCACTATTGGTGTTACAGGTTTTAATTCTTTGAAAGGTTGCTGTTTCACACAGTTGTACAGCCATAAACAGTACTGTACGAGCATTTACTGTGCAAATTTAGATATTTGGATTCTTATCCATTACGCAATCCCAATCAGGGAGGCTGCTGAGCTGGATGAAATTCACTCCGCAGTATGACAGTGAACCTAAAAATACAGCCAGACAGCCAGAGTCATAAAGAACTATCTTCAGTGACAAGAAGAACAAGGAGTCCTGCAGCAGATGGTCCAGCCCCCACAGAGCCTTGATCCCTACATCATGGAGACAGTCTGGGATTACATGAAGAGACAGAAGACATTGAGACAGGCTAAAACCACAGAAAAACTGTGCCAAGGTCTCCAAGATGCTTGAAACAAACTATATGCCAAGTACCTTGGAAAATTGTGCACAAATGAGGAGAACTGGTACTGTGTTGAAGGCTTTGTCTTTTAAAGAGGCTTTTAATCAGAAAAAACCCTCCCACTGACTCTTTGACTTCCTCCCCTCTAAGTGGGCTAACAGGGTCAACTATCATTCATTAATGACTTACACACGTAACTGAAGGCTTAATGGCCACATAATATACTAATTTAATTAGTCAATGTTTTTCATTTGATCAAGCCATCAGGCGCACAATTATAAATGTGATGAGCTTTTGATTCCTTGGTTGGATCTTTAGCAAAGGCTCAAAGGTTAGTGATTGAAAAAGATAAAAAAGCACAGCCCAGCCACCTGAAACATGTTCTACTTGTGCTTTGTAATTACAAGAGTTGGGACCAAACGATCCTATGTTGATATTGGGTGCCAATACTGATGTAATTCGCTCATGGAATATCGGAACGATGTTACTGATCAACATACCAATCAAGATTCCAAAGTCTATTGTTTTTATGAATTATGAAAACATATTAATGCGATTATAAGCCCATAGCAAAAATGCTGTAGCACAATTTCATCAACTGATTTAATAGTTAGTAGGGCTGCCTCCTGAGAGTTGATGAGTCAAATCATGCATTGGACACCCCTTAGTCATCTGAGATTCTCCAAGTCAAGCAGTGTTTATTTTTCTTTTAGTCAGAGTGCATTACAATAACGGGATAAAACAATCAGAAATTTACAAAATGCACAGAGATATCATTTCAACAAACATTGTACAAAGACCGCTGAGCAACATCATGGATGCTTATGACATTCCAGGAGAAAAGTGGGTGTCATGACTAAAGGTGCACGATATATCTAAATTCTATCGTCATCACGATATCAGTGCAATAAAAATACCGCAAAGATTACTTAAATTTCGATAAATAAACGACAGTCCACGTGCCGTGCATTCACACTTGGAATGTCAACACATTTGGCCAATCAGATGCCGCCAATGCTGCCTGAGAAGTGCCCCCTTTCCCTCTTTAGCGCATTTTAGTTGTGGAGAGAGACTGATTGAGAGAGCGTCATTGTTGTGGCTGAAGTTAGCGAATTGAGCGAGGCAAACATTGGCGAAGACTTGGTGTCTAAAAAGAAATGCACATCTGTTATTTGGAGGTATTATTGACATGTTACAAACACAGGTACTTTGCAAGATATGTCGTACAGTGGTGGCAACTAGCAAAAGCAATACAAACAATCTGCACAGCCACCTACAACACAACCACAAAGATCAGTATGAAGAGGTCCAACAAGCTAGCATTAGCAGAAAAAACACTAATGTCAAATCAAGTCAAATCCAGATGCACGATATATCTAAATTCTATCAACATTGGCCAAGAAGTCACCATAAAGGTATATTATTATAAACAGTATTATATATTTTTTTTATCATTATAATTTTATGATTCTATTTTGTTTTAATGTCATAATTCAAGCACACCTAACCCCCCAAATCCCATTCTGCAACACCTTGGCTCAACAAACTAGTGGTTAAAAAAAAAGGTTACCAGTTGAGACATTGCAGTTGGAGTGATAATTCTTTGAATGCTTTAAGTTATTTCAATTTAATTTTGTTTACAGTTGCAGAAATAAATTAAGGGGCAAGGTGATTTATGGCCAGCATTTTCTCCAATAAAAATAATGTTGATATGGAAACAATGCATTGTCTACATCAGTCTATGTTGGCAGCAAGTAGAGCGAACAAAATCATTTAATATTTAAATATTGCAAGTCATATCGTTATCACAATATTCAATAACGTTATCATATAGCGCATGTTTTCCTAATATCATGCAGCCCTCATCATGACAATGCAGCAAACATGATTCTGTGTTCAGACATGTTAACCTGTGACCCTTCCTGGCGATCTGAGCGTGATCCGGCTTCGTTCAGATGGACACACAATGCAATTGTGCACTAATGCAGCCCTAAAAGCAGAGCTGGTCTTAGCAGCTGGTCGGTCACTTCATGAAAATTGCACAAGAACAGATTTTCTGATTGCCTGCTGGTCTATGTCTAAAGTCTGATTCAACTAACAAAATGAGTCGGCTACGGCCCTAATAATTACAGTGGCTGGAAAGCCCACAGTACTGCAAAAACCATAGCAAAAACTAAAAAGCTGCGATGCAAATGCAGTACGCACAATACAAATAAAAAAAAGCTTTGATGCAAATAAAACAGCCACAATGTAAGTGTGCGTGTGCTAGGTGTTATATTTATACAGGCAAGCCACTTAGCATAAGGTTTGATAAGAAGCTAATTATGCTAATTTTGACCTTAATCTAAATATAACAAATTTGACACTACAATAACCATTTCATAAAAACAATGTTTTAGTTATTTTTTCATCTTTCCCTCCTTCTGTTTGTCCTTTTATTCGTCGTCTTCTTCTATTGCTCCTGTAACCTGGACCAATTTTTATAATTGATCCACACACTTCTGTTGTGGCTTTTTTATTTGCAGCGCAACTTTTTGATTTGCATTGAAGCTTATTTTATTTGCATCACAGCTTTTTTTTTTTTTTCTAATGCATTGCACATTTTTATTTGCATTGCGCCATTTTTATTTGCGTTGTGCTGTTTGCAGTGTGGTGAGCTTTCTCGGCCACCATAAATAATTAAACTGTTTTACAAAGACATCTAATGGTTTTTTCTCCAAAAAATGTATGAGTTAGATTTACTGGAGCTCTGCACCATTAGTCAATAACTGAGTGAGAAAGGAACACTGAAGTTCTCTTAATCCTTTTGAACTTTTCTATAGACATCTACTTACTAGTATACTAGTGTTTTGCTCAAGGTTTTCAAAATATTAAAGGAGTTGCAATTGGACATTATATTCTTACACTACATTTGCAGTTCAAAAAACAAAATTCAGAAAATGCTCTGGCTTGGTGTCGGTATTGGCAGATATCCAAATTCAGGAATCGGAATCAAATAGGAGCTCAAAAAAGCTGGATTGGTGCATTTCTAGTAATTACTCTGCTATGAAGTTTTAACAATAATGATTAGCCAGGAATAACATCTACAGTAACACTTTACAAAATATGTACAACTGGTCAATACATAAAGCTGGAAACTGGAGACCAAGACAATATCAGTTTGACCAAAAGCTGCTCACCCAGACTGGAAGCCTGACAAGCTTTTTTAGCTTCCCGTTGTGCTCTAGCTTCAACTTTGTGCCACTGCCCAATGCAATGATGGCATTCTGTCCATTCACAAAAACTAAGAATAAGTCAACACAATAAAAATTCTTTTATTGACTTTAGGATATATAGGATATATAAACTTTTATTCATTAGCAGTTAATTAAAAAATTAAAAATTACTGTTGAAGCTGAATGGGGAATCAGCTTTTTTCCCCTCTAATTTCAAATTGTCCAAGAGCTACAATATCTGCCATATGGCAATTATTACAATTTACATCCAAATAGAATCAAGTTGTAACACCATAATGGAAATCAAAAGCAGCTGTGTAGTGTTTGAATGTTATTTCACTCATGAAGGATGTGTAATATATAAAATATGTATCAGAGCAGAAAGATTATTACATTAGTCTTGATAACCTGGGGAAACAACAAGGACAACAATGACTTTGACTATGCCCAAGTTCCCTAATCAGAATCAGCAGGTTTTACCCTTCTGTTGGTGTGAATGCAATAAATAAATCTAAATAATCTCTAAGATCCTACAATAAATAGAGTAAGAGCTTGCTGACCAGTCTGGCTTTAGATCAGAATAAAACCTAAATGGGCTCTAGAAAATGCCTTTTTCATTTTATTAGAAAATAACAGCTCCATTACACAGGTACATCCAGATGCACAGGCTTACACTCGCCCACCTATCAGAGAACCTCTACTCAGGATGTTGTCTGCATAGATGTTTAGTCTGCCCAGAGCAGCACACTGCCTAGTGTTTTTATTGGCCCTCTGAACCCACAAAGGGCCACACTGCTTTGGTCACTAACTCCCGGCCCACACCAACACACATCAAGGTTTTGAGGTAGAATGAAGGAGCAGAGAAGTGGACAAGAGGTTCAAAGCAAGCCAGCTGCTGCCAGATGCATGGGACTGCAGACGGGGCCATATAAACAACACTGAGTGTGGCCACTAGGGATTGGTACAATGTCCCAGTGGAAACGTCTGGCCCTGTATGACTCAGCCTTCAACATAGCACAGGAGGAGTGGAGAGACACTGCTCCGTCCCAAACACTTTCCAGACTATCCAAAATAAGCTTGTAGACTGATGGCAACCAAATGTCAACTGATGGATGAGAGTCTTTGTCACTTGTAATGTAATTTCCCAGTGAAGGCAGAAAACGTCCAAACCTGCATTCCTGAGCAGAGGCCATGAATAAGATATGGGCATGTACATCATGTAGTTATTTACCATTAGCATAACTCATAGGATCATAGCTTGGCATTAGAAATATGTCTTCATGGAGGTGTGTGTCCTTCGTGTGTGTTCTCGAAGACTGGGAACATTTATGAATTTTGCATTAGTCAGTATCAAATTCAAGAAATGTAATTATACTGTAATGAACTCATTTTGGTCTCCCTCAGATAAAAAAAACTCTGAGAGAAACCACAACTTTGTGCTTGGAAACGTCTGCTCATTACACATAATAGATGAGTGCCAATCAGATGCCCGAGCACTGATATGTGCAGGCTTGATCTGTATTATGTTAAGGACACCGACTGTTACGGAGAGTTAGGGAGGGGAGGTGATGAAGGCATGGCTGCCATGGCAGGTAGATGAAGTGAGGATCACACGGCCGGTGTGAGGTGGTGATTAATGCATAGGGGTCGCCATGGGAAGAAAAACAAGGTCATAAATCAGTTGCTGGGCCTCCATGCTAATTGTAATTGAAATAGTGCAGGGAATTGCAATTGCTATTGACCAAAAGGGCCCTGGTGGTCCAAGCAAAATGATACGGGGTGTGCAGCGTGTCCGTGCCAAGATCAATGTATAACCCAGCGCTGGTATTTGTGTCCCGTAAATAAAAGTGGTTTAGGGGAAAAACATGTAACAGGTGAGTTATTGTGTTAGCTTCTGTGGTAGCTCTGGTCAACATGATGATGGAGCCATTACTCTCGGGCTATAAGGTATTGGGTTCCCTGACTTTTGGCCACAATTTAGTTGTGAGCTGGAATTGTTTAAAAAAAAAAAATTGTGTGAAATACAGAGGTAAGGCTACAGAGGGGAATTGTTCCACAAGCTGCAATTGCCCAGCCCATTTGTTGTTTTTTTCTCTTTGATTGTTTCAAAACACAAGGTGCAACATTGCCTAGTAAGTGTAAGAAAACTTCATGTGCCAGTTGCCATACAGCCTGTATGTAACTTAGTACATCCCAGCACAGAGCTGCAGAAATTCATGCATAAACGTATGCACATGGACAAGCCTGCTTTCCAGCCTGTTTCTAAAACTCCAACCCCCTTTCCATATCTCACAGTCAAGCAGGTATCACTCCATTCATTAACCCAATCACTCACTAGCTAACTGGGACATGCACAGACCTGTCTAAGTGTGTGTGTGCGTGGGGATTTGAGGACATAGTATGACCAACATGAAGAGCAGACACAAGGAAGAATGATGTTTTGATGCAATACACATTGAATCTCATACCCTTTTGGATGATTACTCTATATGTAGCAATGGTAGTCTGCTTGAAGAAGAACTGGGCACTCTTAAGTCTACAACTGAGAATATATTCCAACTATGAGACTATGAGAGATACCTGACTTCAGACATGACAGCAAATTATGGGGCATTGGATGAGAAAATAGTTAATTTTATATTTTAATTTCTTTTTCCGTTGAGGTAATGATATTGTTTAAATGGATTCAATTATGAAACAACACACGTAGGGGGAAACCATGCTCAGAGCTTACAATCAAAAGTAGCCATGGACAAGAGTGAACCATGCTGTGTTGAGCACCCAGCAGAGTTTTCCCTGCTCTTCTCTCACAGAGATTTGGTCTCTATATTGAGATCCAATAACGTTCCCCCATGAGACTGCAGATAGCTTCCCAACCTTGCTGCAGGAAAATAACATCCTCTTCATTCACACACACAGGAATACTGAGTTTCATAACAAACCCTCATCAGGACACAGTTAAATGACACCATAACTATGCAGGCGACTCATTCACACAATTTCCAGTACAGCACATGCAACACCATGAACAGAAGCTGTAAAGCAATGAATACTGCGATAGGGTAATTCTCCACTACATGTTGGTATGATTTCATGTGAAGCTATTTGAACACTGTAGGTACAATGAACAATAGGAACAAAGCATTGTTTTTCAATTGCCTGTTACAGTCTGGGCTGCTCAGCAAAGATCCTCGCCCTAACTATTGGGGTTGTGTTTGCTAAACGAGCCAGAGCAACACCACGGAGCCCACAAGGCTCCACGCTTTCTGATACGACCGGGGGCTCTTCTCTGCCTGCACACTCCCTCCACCACCTTACCCCCACCCCCCCATCCTTCCCCTCCGTCAGGAATCTATATTTCATAAGCGAGCTGTGGAGCTCCAGTGCCCAATTATCAGCAGATAAGGCGCAGGAAGCCCTGGAGCGCCGGCACGGCTATTTAGATGGGGAGGGGGGAAGGAGCTGGAGAACGAAAAGCAGGCAGGCAGGCAGGCAGGCAGGCAGGCAGGGACCCAACCCCCCAGGGGCACTTCGCCCTCACCGCACTATTTTTTTCCTCCTCTTTTTTTTTTTCTTTTCGCTCCCTTGCTGACAGCCTCCTCCCCCCACCCTTACCTTAGTGGCAGAGTTCAATTAGTGCCGGCGGCAGCTAGGACCCACAGCCCCGCTCAGCCCAGGAGCTGGAGCCTCAATCAGCACACACCAACAACACGCAAGGTTGAATCCAACTAGCAAACTAACGACAAGGCAAGTTCTTTGTTGTACTTAAGCACGCACACACACACCCTCACAGAGGCTTTTAGGATCTCAGCCATGAACACAACAGAATCATCCATATAAAATTTTAAGCAAAAAACATATTTTTTCTGACTCTTCCTGAAACCACAAATAAGGCCAAAGACCTGATCCTGCTTCTCACATTAAACCAGTGTCTCCATTGAATTTAAAATCATGTCAGACTCATTTCTAAGGCAATACTCTGGCCAACTGAAAAATTTTCAGCAACCCCACCAACTGTTTTCTGTTAGTTCACCATTTTTCAGATACATTGTTGTTGCCTCTTCAGACTGGCACATTTAAGTCAGGACTTTTCACACTTTTCCACGGCCCCAGACCTCTATTAGCGAGGGGTAAAACTAGATGTGCCTTGCACGTTTTCAGACCCCAACAGAAAATGAACTCCCACCGCCAATGCTGAGCAAGGTTGACCAGGGGTCAGGCACAGCTCACGGATACGAGACGGATATCGATTTGCTGGGACAGGCTGCAAGCACACATGCACGAACACACACTTTCTTTCCCCTCCTCTTTTTCTCCATTTCTCTGCAGTCACAGGGCAGGCATCAGCCAATAGATCAGCCAGGGGCAGGAAACGGCCTGGGTCAGAGGGGATAGTATGTGTGAGTGTGTGCGTGTGTGTGATGATAAGACTAACAGCCTGCTGAAAGCCGCTCTCACCCAAAGCCATCCAGGTTCTTCGGGCTGTGCTGATTCACCTCCAAGCAGCAAAGGAAAAGAAAACAGTTCCAACCAAACATCGATGGACTATTTATCTTACTTGCCATAAACAAACAAACATCCACACTCATTCAAAACAGACTCACTAGCCAATGTCCATGGTCATCTGTAATCAGGTTCATTGTGTCAAAGCTACACACAAAACATCACCGCTTTTCAGTCTTTCTACCAGTTGGAAGATGATGTTATAGAGCACTTGTCACCACAGGAGGGTGTGTGCTGCTGCTATCGCTCTGTGGCCTCTGTTAGGGGATCTGCCAATGGCAAAGCGACTGGGGTAAGACTGAGGGGAGGCCTCAGCAGGCAAGGATAGACTGGGGGCTCAGCTGGAGTCTTATACATACTGTGTCAGCTGCACATGGGCCGTCATGTGTACGCATGTGCCATGTATGATTTCTGTGCATGAGTGAATAAGTTAAGAGTATGTCTCACTGTATGTGCACGTGTACTATAATACGTGCGCATGTGTGCGTGTCTGCAGTGTATATGTGAGAGATAGTCAGGGGGCAGCGAAGCGGAGGAGGGCAGGCAATGCTCCCAGGCATAGAAAGCAGGCCAACTCCATCTCCCACTCTGGAGAGCTTCAGAGAGACGGGGTTGTAAAACCATGGACAGTGGAGTACGCAGGGTTTTATCAAGGAAGTTGGGGGATTTGCGTTATTTTCTATTGGAACAAACCAAAAGCATGACAAAACAACTTTTACAATGTGTTTAACTGTATAATCAGATTTCTTAAATGGCACACTTTACTGTTAAAAGTTTGACGATAAGAATGGAAGGTGTGCAAAAAGACAAATAAACTAGTCATTTTTATTTTTTAAATTCATTCCTTCCTGTGATGTCTTTCAGCTACCTCAAACTACTGGTGCATCAGGCTGTTTTCACAGAGAGAAAGAAGGAAATAACCCAAACACTATGGATTCAGAGGCATAGACAAACAGAGAAGAAAGCAAGACAGTGAGGGGGAAGTTCACTTCCCCCGCTGACGCTCTTGTTCCACGGTGAGAATCCCCCGGCCGGTAGCCTCAGACATCTGGTTCCAGTTAGCTCTCAGCGCTTTGACGCGTTTCCTGTGCTGCTGCTCCACGCAGCCATGGCCACGACACAGCCCTCCCAACGCCACGACAGCCAAACTCTCTAGAGATAATATACTGTAACTCACTCATAAATACACAGTCAGCCACACTTCTACTCAATGTAGAAACAGGCCAGAAGAGGTTGAGGCAACATATTGATATATACTCAACCCATAATGTTACTAAAAAGCAAAACAGAGGTTTCATTCAGTATACTACAGATATTAAAGACACAAAATGTGGAGCAGTGACATCATAACCAGTTACTAATAATCTGTGACATTTCCAAATAAGTGTGCTTTGATGCAATCACCTATTCATATAACAAGTGAGTGACACTCAATTCACAAAATTTTTGACAATTTCTACATAGAACAGCCACTATGTCAACATAGAAATGATCAAGTGAGAGGTTTTTTTCTTCAGCATCTTCAACAGATTTTCTTAGCAAGTAAAGAAACAGCTGGAAGATAAATACCAAGGAAATCTCAGTACCTACCAAATTTAGATGAACCACCAAACACTCCAAGGAGAAACTGATATTGACAGGAGAGAAAGAGAGCAGGGAAAGTGAAAAGCAAACAGATTTAATAGAGAATGGATAAATATTCCCTTAAAGAGGGAAAAGACTGAAAAGTTACTCTGGTAGATTTTAGTATCTGTATGACGTTATGTGGGAAAGCACAGTGTTACTAACAGCATTGGTCCATGAAGAGAATAGAACAGCAGGAACCTCAAACTGCATCAACTAAATGGGATGCATTTGTTATCAGTGTTATTAATTACACCTGGGCATTTCCTGCTATGACTTTATTGTGGAAAAAATGAATATATAATCTCTGGTAGCCAATTGAAACACAGTTTGTTGAGTGGAAGTGCTATACAAATTACATCTCATTTAAACATGTTTTGAAGGCTTAATTTTGCCCCTATAGCATTTAGCATTGTTTAAAACTCTGCTGTAAACCTAAAGTCTATCGCTTGTTTGTCTGTGGGTGGATGGAGGGCACAGTCAGTCCAAAATAAACAGGTAACAAAAGCTGAATCAGTCAGTTTATTTTAAAATGGCAGATCTCCAGTCTGATATTCAGATTCTGACCTTGTGTGTCATGTCATTTTGGCCTTCTGCCTTCAATCAAATACTCCACTCTTAGCTTTATCCACTTTTATTACTCCATGTTGTGTGTTTATAATGTAAAACACTCTTTTTAAAGGAACGCTTCTTAATCAAACTTCACTTATGGATGGAAATCATGCCTTGCCTGAAATTGCTTTAATGTTTGTTTGAATACTGTTAGTTAACATGAGGGGGCTGTAATTTTATGACAAAAAGCATCAAAGCATCAACAAAAAAATTAGCTTTGCTCATAATCCAAAAATGTTACTCATCATAAGACATTATGCAATCCAAAACAAGAATCTGGTGAATTGCAGTATGACAGTAGCTGTTTAAGGCACTGTGCAGACAATCTCAGCTGTTGTTCATATTTTCTACCTACCTTAGCTTTTCTACCTGAGCTTCACAGAGACAAATTCTGGCCGTCCATTTTAATATGACAATACAGTGCTGAAGCTTGAGTCTCATAACTACTAATAAGGGTGCTCTTAGGCAGATGCTGTATTTTGGCCTGTCAGCTTTAGGAACTAACAGCACAGCATGTCATGTCAAACACACTGTGGAGGACTAATGTTTCAGGGCATGCACCCACTAAATCAACCACAATGCCTTTCAGTGAGGTGATTCCCTGTGTGGGGGAGTGGAAAAGGGTGACCCCAAAATGGAGACATAAATATGAGAAGTACCCAACAAAAAAAAACTTGAGCCCACACATCCCTACAGTTCTACAGAAGAACACACTAACCTCGTAGGCCACACCGGGGATTACGAGTAGTGAAAGTGAGAATGAGGGGGTGAGAGGAGAGAAAGAAATGAAAGTGCAATGAAGAGGAGGTGAAGAGACAGGAAGGAGCTTCTCAAAGGCTTTCCTGCGTTGGAGGGACTCCCTACACCACGCAGATTCTCTATAAACACAGTACAAAGACTATTCTCCGAAATTACATGTGACTGGAAATTTACCAAGCTTGTATTCACCTACCTCATTACAAAAAGCCATACACATTTTAATCTATCTGCTGTAGACCGCAAATATTAACACACAGTAAATCTGTACAATCTCTACCTTCTTCACTTTGAGCTTTATAACAATTAGGTATAAAACAAAGCATAATTCATGTGTCTGTATTAAGACAACACAACAATGCAAAAAAACATTTCTGTCCAATCCAATCAACTCAAGCTAAAACATTTTCTGGAGTCAACAAGCCCCACTTTAATTGCTCCCAATCGGAGTTGAGTGCGAGCAAACGAGGACAAATGAAAGTTTAAGGAGGAAGTATTGATTTGTGTGGAGGTCACGGGTAGGTCACCCCTATCAGAGAATCAACAAACAGCCGCAAGCACCCTCCTCAGCTAAGCCAATCACCTTCTGACCTCATCCACTGTTACCATGGCAAATGACCCTGAACCACATAGACCATATACACTGGTTCTTACTCAGTGAAAGCAGCAAAGCGAAGCTCTGCAAAGATGGCGGAAGTGCAAACTGAACTTAATTATGCCATTTTCAGTCTTCTTTGCATTGATGTCTAGGTATTAGTGGTAATTTGAGATTATCATCAACTTCAGCAGTGATATAACCTGTTTTAGTCCTACAAATTTGCGATTTAAACTACAAATGAACACAATGAGGGTGTAAATTTTCATTAACATTTAGGTGCAATTTTGCATTTCCACCGGGCATTGGGCATTTAGTACACTGTACTAAAACTGGAAAAGGCCTCATTTTGCTCCCCAAATAGCCTCAGTCCTTCATGGCATAGATTCCACATGATTCTGGAAAAAATACTGCTCCATGTTGTCATGACCACATCACACAGATTCTGCAAATTTGTCAGCAGCACTTTCGTGTTGCCAATCTCTCGTTCTACCACATCATAAAAGATAAAAGATGGTTAGCTTGCAGACTGGCAGCAACAATTCTCAGATAGGCTGTGGCATTTAAACCATGATTGTTTGGTATTAAGGAGCCTAAAGTAAGCCAAGAAAACATTCCCCACACCATTAACTCTGCCACCACCAGCCCGAACTGTTGACACAAGGCATGTTGGGTCCACTGACTGATGCTGTTGATGCCAAATACTGACCCTACCATCTGTGAGCCTCAGCAGAAATCCAGATCTTTAGACCAGCTTATGTTTGTCCAGACTTCAACTGTCTAGTTTCCATGTGCCTGTTGTCCCTCCAGCCTCAGATTTCTGTTTTTGGCTGATAGCGGTGGAACCTGCCATGGTCCTCTGCTGTTGAATCCTCTCCACGTCAGCATTCAATGTGTTGTGTATTCTGAAATGCTTTTCTGCCTGCTGCAGTTGTATAGAGTAGTTACCTGAGTTACTGTAGTCTTTCTGCCAACTCCAACTAGTCTGACTATTCTCCCCTGACCTTCCTCACCAACAAGGTATTTCTTTCCACAGATCTGCTGTTCATCGAATGCTTTTCATTTTTCACATCTCTCCAAGTAAATGCTACAGACTATTGTGAATGAAAATTCCAGGCCAGGAGGTCAGCAGTTTCAGAAATGGTCAGATAAGCTTGTCCAGTACCAACAGTCATGCCACAACGACGAACATGTTCTTGATGTGAACATTTACTGAAACTCCTGCATGATTTGATGCTCTATACTGCTGCCACATTTGGCTGATTGAGTTATTGCACCAATAGGCAGGTGCACAGATATCCCTTATAAAATGAGTGTATACAGATATTATAAAAAATATTAACATTGTGTGAATAACTATGTAACCCAAACCCAGTCACCCTCATGTCTTGCCCTTCCCATGAACCTCTTTTTAGTTATTTTGGCATAATAAATCTGAGACGCTTTCCTTCACCTACTCCTATCTTTCCCTCCTACTCCTCTCTTCATCTCGCTCTCCTTCCTACCCATCCTTCCCTCCGAGGCAGGCAGGCGGTGGTGGTAACCAACCCTCTGGCAGTGTGTTCCTATCCTGCAGGAGCCCTCAGGTTCCAACCTGTCAATATCCCAGGCAGCATCTTGGCTCTGCTGTGACTCTGTTAACCTCTTTACCCACTGCAACCGCACAAGGGGTTCCTGTCCCTCTGCCAGCCCAGAGACAAGCACAATCCCCCCCATCCTCCTCCAATACCGCTCCCCAACCAGACACACTTCTCTCATATCCATAAAGGGCAGCACCCTGGCAGCAACAGCAAGCAATATGGCAGCTGACGGCAGTTTTCTGCTTGCTGACGTCGTCGATGTTTTAGATGATGGTCACATCGGAAGCTAATGGATGTAAAGGGAAAGGGGGAAGGGAAAAAAAGCTCAGTGACTGAGTAACAAAGGTCTCATCATCTTGTCATCTGTATCAATTTCAGGAAAATGAAGGGTCAGGGTAAAAAGGAAACAATGCATTAACACGTTGCAGAAAAAAAATTCCGACTGGTTTAGGTAATGCGCACAGTTGTAAGAAAGACACAAAATCAAGGGGAGGTGTTAGTGTTGGTGTGTGCATATGTAATCGACACAATCACATAGGCCTGATCCAAAGCATGGTAACAAGCATGTGGCTGCATGTCACCCATCCCATCTCAAAACAGATGCACGCACACACCCCCACACACACCAACACACACACACACACACACTCCTCTTGCCTGACTGCGAGGCACCGCGGCTGTCTGCTGGGAGCTCAGGTTACGGCCGACCGGCGGGACAGACTTTATAGAAGCTTCTCTCCCACACCCACTCTCCCCCTCCACAGGGCTCCGGAGGAGGTATCGGGTTGCCAGTTCAGCGCCGGCCAGGCTTGGCGCTGGCGGCAGCTTGTGATCTTGGATGCCTTTGTGTGTGTGTGTGTGTGTGTGTGTGTGTGTGTAAGCGTGTATGCATGTGTTTTATCTCTCACTCTTTGAGGGTATCAGCACACAATGCTGCTGTCTCCTCCAGGTATGTAGGTGTGATTTACAGCGTAGACGCTTCACACTCCACGCGCACATGTGTGCACATGAGCAAAATCTGACCTCTTCTTCAGCTCCAAAGCACCAAGAATACTCTCCACTGCATTACACAGTCTCCAGTGAGATGAGACACATAAGAAGCAACAAGCAGTTTTTAACCCAAATTACTAATAGACATGTTCTCACTCACTTCTAGATGTTTTAAGCGATGTCAATAGGCTTAACACATCCATTAGGTTTAATTTTTATTTATCTGTCTGATACTTTTGCTGCCAAAGAGACCCAGCTAATATGAATAAAATTCTATGGCATTCCCTGAGACCCATGAAAGAAAAAAATGTTCAGATTCAGAAAAATTTTAAAGAATCTTTGGTACAAAACTATTTTCTCATACTTTGAATTCCTTTAAATAGGAAATTCTGCATACAATTATTTATCAAAGAACAACAAATGCATATAAGAAATGTCCTATTTACTATAAGATCATCATTATCATGGCACAACAATTTACTGAATATTTTTACTGTAGATTTTAGCATTCTGTTTGCTGGCATATTTTATTACAGTAGCTTGAAGTTTCTCTCACTCCAATAGCAGCCTTAATACATGTTTCTGTCCAGTATCATTGTCTTTTATAATACGCAACAGTGTAGTGTCACCTATTGGGCTGTAATCTCCAATCTAATATCAGGTTGACTGATGTTCCTCTTGACTATTAATCATCAACGGCATTGCTTTTAGAAGATGTTTCTGCAGCATCTAATTTCAACTAGCACCAACCACGCATCTTTATTTCTGTCACAGTATAGCAGCACTCCAATGATAAGCCATTGACAGATGTGCCATGTAACACTTTCAAATTGTGTCCCTTAATACAACTAGTTTTGCAAAATTTTGCGAATTTTTATTTGTTTGTTGATCATTTAGTGAAAATGGACTTGAAGCTCTTTCGTGTATAAATTCTCGTGACTCCTAAATAACATTTCTTGAATGAAACATTCCCACAAACAAAGCTTAACAGGCAGCGCCTTTTACCAATTTTAGGTCCTTGATAACGGTTCCAGTCAAATTTCTTGAATGTTCAACTCCTCATGAACAAGAAGTAGGAAGTCAAGAACAAGCGATTTATGATATCTTAATGCAACTGAGGCAGGTTGGTGAAAACACAAGCTCTATAAAATTGCTGCTTTGTGTTTTTATTGCCTGGAAAGGCACACTGCTGGAATAAATGCCACTGGTATTGCAGTTTTTCAGTTGTGATCACCATAAACAAAAATTCAATTCTCCTCCAATCTTTCAAATGGCAGAAAAATGTAAAACATACCTTAGATGTCACAAATAAAACTAATAAAACTAAAACTGTATGGCTTGATACCACAAAAGTTAAGTGAAGAATATATTTTTTAAGGTCATTTTTGGCGACCTGACCTTTTAGAAAAGTTACTCCAGGGATGATCATGTTGGGAAGTTACTATTACAATAATAAAAACTAAAAAGAAGACCATCATCATATGCGTAGCTTCCAAATCCCATGATTCTGTCTATCTTCTGAAAGAGCAACTTTGCAGTGGCTCATTTTCAGGAAGGAGTTGCAGGGAAGGTGCACTTGCAGGTCAACATTGAAGAGACCCTCTATATGCAAGGACTTTCTGACGATTCTGCCGCTGGCTCGTTCACTAGCCCAGCTTGGAACAGCACTCATGAATAATGTGTGGGGACATCTGCCACCCTTGAATTATAGATCTGTGGAGGCCCAGCATATGGGAACAGCTCAGCAAGTGCTAATGGCTAACTCCCCTTGACAAAATGTGGGTTAGAGACACGTGAACGTCAGTTAGGTCATGCAACCTTACAGTCATGTGAGTGTGAAGTGGATTGTAAATCTGGTAATTTACATGTCTGTGTATGTTTGTGCGCATGTGTGTTTGTGTCTGGACTGGGGGGGGTTCCAATGAATAGACTGGAAGGATTTATGCTTCATATGCCCATACAGACAATTATCCATAGTATCAAACATCCACCAGTCTGAGCAAAATGCATTTCAGGAGCAGTTCCACATTGTTACCCAAAGCTTTTCCAATAAAAAATATCTGTATACTGATCAAACAAGTCATTTTGCTTTTTTTTGTCAAATTCAAGGTGAATGTAGCTTTAAGAAAAAGCCTCAGCCTAACAAGTGATAGCTAATGTCTTTTATGTCAGCTTCATCCTGCTGAAGTGCAGCCTTCTTGAATATTCTATACTCTCTGGTTGTGAGCCTGTTCTTTAAAGGAGCAGAGACAGGACGGGGGTTGGAGGGTTGGGGATGCATTTTCTTCCGGCCCAGTCAAGCAGTAGGCCTGGTCTACCGGGGACCCCTTCGATCTACGCTTTTCTCTCCAGGATTATCCTCTTATCAGTGCTGCAAAAGCCATGCTAAGAAGCACCAGTAATTACCCTATCTTTAATTAACGAGCACCTCACTCCAAAACCACCCACGGTCCATGTAGGCCTCCACTTGGAAGGCAGTAAAGCGCAGCGTAAAGATGAGCAGACTTAATCTTGTTTTTGTCTGAGTAAGAGGGAGTGAACGTGTAGAAAAGGGCAAAGTTCATCTTCAAGTAGCTGGGGAGTCACACCAAGTAGAACGTCCCTCAAACACGCTCGCCTGCAAACAAGCCTTTCTACACCGCAGGTTTCAAAGGGAATCCTACCACCCACCACTGTTCCACTTTGTTGTGCATGTGTGTTTGTACTGTGTGTTCATTTGAGTTTAAAGTCTAGTGTGTGGATGGATTACTGCACTCAAATTATGCTCACAAACTTAAATTTCCAGCCTTATTGAAGCCTCCTTCGACTTTACCATGGAAACTTATGTGGGAGAGAATGAGGGACAGACGTCAACTCCACAAGCCTTAATTAAAAATAGAAGGTAGATAGTTCATAGCCCCACTCTATCCTGGCACCTTTGAAGAAGCTTTGAAAACTGATTTATAAAATTGCATACATTCAAATACAGTGGCATGGTAAATAACAATACAACTTCATTAAAATTGATCAACTCATTATTGTGCTAATAGAATCAGAGATGACCGGGTCATTTCAAGGGGGGGTGAGAACAAGATGACACCATCGCATGAAGGGAGACAGCGAGAAAATACAACAGTGGTGCTCCGGCCTGGCCTGGCCTGGCCCTGGCACCACCAAGCAGGGGGGCAGCGGCGGCCTCAGCATGCATACATTAGTGGTGCTTAGGCCCACTAATTGCTTCTCACTTAGACAAATCTCCTGCAAATCACGGCTGCACCGCCAGCACTGCCCAGGCCCCCCGGGAAGGAGAGACGGCAGGCAGGCGGATGGAGCGAGAGGCAGAGGAGGAAAGGGAGGAGGAGGGGGTGGTGAGTGGAGCGTGTGTACCAGAGGCGCCTCAGAGCAGGATGGAGGAGGAGGGAGGAGGGAGGAGGGGGGAGGGTGATCCCAGGAGAATGGAAGGAAACGAAAAGAGAGAGAGAAAGAGAGGGAGAGAAAGCTCCAACACTTCAAGAGAGCCCCTCTCTCTTTTTCCCTCTGCTCATCCATAGTCCAAGCTCAGAGCCCCCCAACCTCTTACACCCCTACCCTCAGAAGCCCCACTGCTGCTCTGCTCCTCCAATGCTCCATCCCTCCATCCCCCTGTTCTACCAGCTCTCAGATCTCTGCTCTGCTCTGCCCCTTTGCCCCCCCCCTACCTCGCACTCCCTCCCTCTCCACCGCTCTACAGAAAAGTGGAGGAAAGATGAAACTCTACCAAGAGGGAAAAAAAATCAATAACACAGATGGATAGCTGGATAACAGGGTCCGGCATGCTTCGGCAGTGAGGCAATCCAGAGGGTGCCCACACAACTTCCACACAGGCAAAGAGATGGGCAAAAACAAGACGCTGGGAAGAGGGTGGTGATCAGCCTCAGGAAGCCAACATCACCCACAACACAAGTGCACACTTGTTCACACACAAGCATTCACTACAATGTATGGCTGCATGAATACACTGACCAAAAAATAGCCAAAATATCATGCAAATGTAGGAACAAAAACAAATACAGAATACACAAATAAAAAAACCCTAGAGTCACACATCCACATCCGATCCTCAACTCTGTGCATTTAACGGGGAAATACCATAAAACAATCATAGTTACCAAGTTACCTGTGGTGAAAGGAAAATCATACAGAAGATCAATATCATTGCCAGGGCTGCAATATTCTACTGGGGGAATTTTAGATATGATTTGGCTAAATGCCTCTAGTTGCTGGTATTTAAGGTATCACAGGGCCCCATTCACAGTAGCAGCAATGTATACAATCACTTCAAAAACACTACACTGGCATTATATTATCAAGATTGCAAAACAAGTACATGGAGCGAAGCCACTTGAGTAAACTGCTGTATTATGTTTTACTTTTATTTCTTCAAATTAGAGAAAATGGAACCTGTTGACTTTGAGGGTTGGTCAGTCATTTAGTTCAGCTTTTGAATATGGAGACAAAGCTTGTTCAAGCTGAAAGAAATTCAAAGATTATGTTATTTAGGATAGTGCAGAAACATAGTGTGCCTGTGTCTTACCTTAATGTGAAACTATTTTTAGGAGTGTTGAGGGCAGATACTTAGGCTGCCAAAGAAGCCACTTTGTTTCTAATCAGACAGAAAACAAAATGACCACTTCAAGCTTTCCCAAGTGTTAGCTACACAAAATAAAATCCAGTGGGTCATAGACAGAACTTGCTGTGTTAGATTGTCTAATTTCACCCCTTCTACTTATGTGGAGTGTGATTATCTTCAGCACCTCTAGAGGCACCAGGTGGCTTTAAGATCAGCAGTGTTTTTCCACTGTTAGGCTAGCATGATTTACATTTGACTGTACATTTTACATGTACAGTCAAACAATCATGTGTGGAATTTACCTGATATGATCTTAAAGTAAACGAATGGGCTTGCTGCACGTGCACAAGGCAGGTTGAAGTTCTAATTTACTCTAACTCGATGACTCGAAAGGCAAATTTTTACAACTTAATCTCAGAATGTAAGCAGCATCAAAGAAAATGGTGGACTGTAAAGATAAAATACATAGAAACATTGTACGAAGAAATAAATATATATATAAAGCTACACACTATACACACACACACACACACATATATATATATATATATATATATATATATATATATATATATATATATATATATATATATATATATAAAACATAAAATTTAGTTTTTTAATTTTACACTTAGACAACTGGATAGTTTTTCAATCAGCATTTTTTTAAGCTAAAACTGTCTGTCTTGTAAAAGCCTTGGAGAGACAAATGTCATGTGGGGGCCATGCATCCCTTTGCAATGGATTGTGTGATTCAGGATGATGTCTTGTATTGCTGGTTTTAGCCAAATACATGTTTAATATAAATAAAATGAGGCCAACTGTACCTCACAACAGCCATCTAGCTCCTGGCAAATTCTTTGAGGTTTCAGGTCACATGTCATGAAGATCTGCTTAGTGTTTCCTCCCACTGGACTCAGCACAGACTGGGTGCGATGCTTGTAGCAACTGTATGAGGGGGGAAATCCAAAGATTTCAATATAATGAGAGTCAATGATGAACTAACTCCAAACACACATCACTTATACACACATGCACACCAACAGTTAAATCTTTGAGGAAATTACTATAATCCTATTCTGGGCGTAGTGGTGATATTTTCTGATTTGGCAAAGAGCCACAAGACTGATGTGGCCTTGCTGAAATTCACTTCTCAAAGGCAATGGAAGACTGGTAAAATTTGTTTGAGTCACATGGATTATCAGCATTTGGATATGATCGTGTTTTATTTCACAAATAAAATTACTTTTATCATTGATAAATTGAAATTCAGGACTCCTTTAATTCCTTCAAAGGCTCAAGTTGGGTTGGTTGAGTTACCTTGATTTTCAATTGAAAGCCATCAGTTCAAATAATGTTTAAACATTTTACGTAGAAGAAACTAATTACCATTCAGTTTAGCACAGTTACAACACCGTTTACTTTATCTAATTTCGTTTAATTCAATAATTTTGCAACTTCAATAAATCATGAAGGCCACTGATCATGGAAGTGAGAAGTAAACCTCGACAAGAAATTAACAGGGATATATCAAGTATTTAAGATATTTTGTTTATTCATGGTTAAAATTACCAATTACACAGTTTGTGAGATTTTTCAGGGATGGTAAATCAGTAGCACCACCTATAGTCTCATGTAATCCTGATTTGAGTGTATTGTTCTATTAGACACTGAAGTGCAATAAGCTCCAGAAAACCAGATACAAATTTGTTTGGTTAGAGCTCCATCTTGTGGAAAGAGAGAGACATCAAAAGGTTGACGAGAGAGAGAGAGAGAGAGAGAGAGAGAGAGAGAGAGAGAGAGAGAGAGAGAGAGAGAGAGAGAGAGAGACTTCCTATCTCCCAGCAGTCATTTAAAGTATATGCTATTTTCATGATATAAAGAAGTGTCTTGACAGTCAGAATTTGGTTTGGGTACATTTCCTCACCAATATACAACAGGCTTGGACTACTACAGTACTTATAGGCTCCAACTAAGCAGCAGCAAGTTCACAAACATTTTTTCAGCTGTGGATGTTTAAGTGTGTGAGTCCCAACAGCAATGTGTTTGGAGTCTGTCCAGTACTGATGGATGTTTGGACTGCAGTTTATAATACCCTTTCAATGGGTAGAAGGCACGGTTATTAATCTCAGCCCTCTGATGTCCTTCTTCACCACAAATACAGTTGTAGCTTCCTCCGCACTGCCCACTCAATAACTGGCTCTTCTTCAAAAAAATAATAAAATATCATTTCATAAAGGCTAAAAAAGGGGGGTCTCGTGTATTTTTAGGTTATTTTTGTGGCATTTTTTTAATTTTAATTTCTTATAAAATAAAGAGATAGATTGGGGAACAACATGCAGCAAAAACTGTTTTGGCCATAATATTTTTGTCTTATTTGTTGAGTTAGCTTCCCACTTTATTACAACTTCAGTTATTTTACCTGCTAACATCTGACCGTGGGTGGGTCGTCCATAGTCTCAATAAATCAACTTAAGTTTTTTCCTCAAGCACATGAGGGTCCAGATTGTGACCTTCTCTTACTTTTGTTCATCCCCCCAACCCTCCACTGGTCTGGTTCTATAGATTAAATCCACCAACTGCCCACTTGACCCAGTTCAACACCTGCTGCTAAATATACTTTATTTAAAAATAAAACCAATATTATAACCAGCTATCATTTTACTGCACTGCCATATTTTGTAACACTCCAGTTACGATTAACATTATTGTTGTTTCTGTCATTACTATCATTGCCTATGATAGAATTGAATTGAACTGAATAGCTTTTATTGTCATTGTAGATACAACAAAATTAACTCTCCTCTTTCTCTCTGTTTCTCTTTCAATGCAACCAATTGAGGCAAATGGTCACCCGCCCTGAGTCTGGTTTTGCTCAAGGTTTCTGCCTCTTAAAAGGAAGTTTTTTCTTGCTACTGTTGCCAAGTGGGAATAAAAATAAAAACTGACTTGACTTATTGTGCTCCTGACTCACAACCAATGCAAGTACACTAATGATTTTGTTTTTTGCAATTTTTTCTACATAAAGCTTAAAAAGAAGAAAAAATAAAACTAAAGTCTGAACTTCCTAAAACCACCTGGTCGGTGGCAACCCGTTTGAAGCTAATGCAAAGCAGCGTAAGTAAACACATTAAGCTTTAAATTTTTGTCAATATTGACATACGACGCGTTGACACTGAGACATACCTGCACCATAAGCCTACAAGGCAGGGGAACGGTAGAAACTCCATAACTTTAAAGAAATCTGTCTGTCTTCATTATTTATATTCCTTTCATCCACAGATGAAAAGAATCAATAGGGTTTTTCATAGACATTGTGCAGGTTGTAAATATGCAAAGCTCATTGCAGAAACTTTTTCTTCTTCACTTCTTACAGAACAAAAACACCTTTTTCATGTGTTCCAGTTCAACCAGTGGTCATGTAATCTGATGATACCTGTTTACATATTCTTCCTCCTGTGCTTGAAGATCGCAGATTCCTCATTCTCACTGTAGTGAAACGGGCCTTCCTGTGTGTCTGTGAACTACTGGTTTGTGTCATTACAGAGACGGAAGCTGCCAAATCAACCTTAAAAGTAGCCCAACCCACATACATGCCCCCCATCTAAGTAAAGAGCATTTTTTAATGCACATATTAGAGAAACTGTACTGAAGCTTGCCTTCTGGCTATCTGCCTATACGCACCCTATAAGTTCTCGGCCAGCCAATTAGAAGTGCAATATATATATATATAATATTTATATTTCATAAGAGAGAATGTGGTGAAATGATTAGTGATTTATTAGTGAATGTGAGCCATGTTTGTGAATATTGAGTGTGCATTGTTACTCTTGTTATGGAGCTGCAGAGTCTCATGGCTTCAGAATAATCACTTGCAGCTACAAGTCGTATAGTTGTGAAGCATCATGTCTGAACAGATTTCTGTGGCTTTGTGGCTTTTCAACTATTTAAATCCTGTTCCAGGCTTAATTGAAGTGTAGATTTATTTTGCGGTAAGTCCAATATTGTTTTCTATAGCCTAATAATGACTCATATATTTAGTATTGACTGGTGATGATTGAACTTTTATGGGGGAATATCTTGCATCACTTGAGGCCAGTTATGATAAATCTTCCAGCTGTGAGTTCAGGATGAGGACGGGAAATAAAACCATAACAGGACTCCCAGGGTTCATATAAGAAGACTCTTTTGTGTGTTCCCATTAGCCTCCTAAACAAGAACTGAGCCGGCCAACTTTAGTGTATAACTCTATTTTCAGATTTGAAACGGTTTTAGCTTCCTTTCTGCAGCCAGCAGCTAGCAGCTAGCAGCTAACCCCTGCTACTGGCTGGAGGACAGACGCTTGTCTCTCAGATAAAGTGTCCCCGCAGACAGAAACATGGCGTCCTGTCGTTGGACCTGACGTCTTGAAGGGAGGACGGGTTTACTTCTCTGCTCTGTTAACTTATAAACTTCACCATACAATGTCTCCGTTACGGTAGTTACTCACCAATTGTAACTCTGTCTTTGGCAACTGTTGCTTAGCAGCACAGCAGGTGACGGTGCTTCGAAGAAACCACATCCGGTTACCTTTCACTATAAAGCTGTTTAAAAAAAATTAACAATGAAAGCTCTATCTACGGTCATGTTGCTCTTATGTTGGCAGACATTGGAAATTAGTTTGATCATTTTATTTTTACTGAAAGAAACAATAAAATAAATGTTGAAATTTTTGTTGGATTTTTTTTTTAAAATATAACTTTCTACATTCCCGCGACCCGGAAACGGACAAGCGGTTGAAGATGAATGAATGAATGAATGAATGATCTTTCTACATTCTACATTCTGACTCTACAGTTTGGATTTTAAACTGATTATATTTACATGAATTGTGCAACTTTATGCAAACCACCCCAACACCAATGAGAAACTGTCATGAACACAGCTGATAATGTCAGGCCTGAATGTTATTAGAGGTCCGTCAGTGAAAATCCTTTTATCAGAATCATTGCACTAACATCTCAGAATATTTCTGATAACTTTGCAAAAGCTCCAACAAACCAACAACTGAAATGTTACCAAATAAACATCCAGAGCTATCTGTCTACCATGTTTCATGTGTGCCACCTGGGCCACTTAGATCCGATAGGTTCATTTTTAATTATATTTTGGTATCATTGGTATCAAAAATATTCTTCACAATAACTTTTAGAGTACACTTGAAATACAACACAACTGTGAAAAAGTATCAAAAAGATAAATATTTGTTATTCACATTCACACTCAGACAAGTGTGTATTACTACATTTCTCAATCCCATTGCACAGTTGTTTTTCTTGAGGAGTCTGCTTTAAAGCCTTCTTCTTCTTTTTTTTCTGTCCTTTGTTTCCATCAAAAACAGGAGTTTTGTTTAGCGCTGCCCCACTGAAATCCTCTTGATAGTTTACTAATGAGACAGTGAAGCAGCAGGAGTCAGCAGAAGGGCTTGTGAAAAATAACAACAACATTATTTACACGTTTTTGGAGGGTCTCTGTGTCATTGAAATACTGAAACAATTTTTCTTTATCTAGTCCTAGTTAGCTGGGATGGGCTTTCCCTGCTGGCCCATCACTACTGAGAACAGGCATCAACAATGTCAACAACAATGTCAAAACAACAAAACCAGGAGATCACTATTGATCGCAAAATAATGAGTGAAGAGGGAGAAATGTGGAAAATATTCAAGACCTGTAATGATGAATGCAGATAAATAAATGAAGAGGGTTGAGGCATCCTCTATGTGCACTGGAATTCCTATTAAATGATAATATGAAAATATTCTTATCTCATCCGTACTCCAGCCCCAAACTCTGGGAGATGAATAAATGTACACTTGTGCACAGGAATATCAACTGGTGACTTGCTGAACAATTATAATCTGTAAGGTTGATTCTTAATTATTTTAAAACATATCAGTTGAACTAAAGTAAAAAAATATATATATATATATGTAAAATGACTTATGGGACAGAACAGCCCCCTTCTTGTGCATGTTTGTAACTTAATATGCACCTTTCCTGACACAGCAGCCTGGTCTGCACTGTCTATCTCTCCCTCATAGCCCACCTCTTCAGGATTGATGTCTCTCTCAGTCACTCTCCGTTAAAGCTTATAATATACAGTCCTTGCAGAATTTTCTTTTCTTCGCTGTTTAACTGCAGTTCCATTTGCAAACAAGGCATATTTGCACAAATATGTCCCATAGGTATCAAAGCTTGTTATCGTGATCTGCAAAGAATTATTTCCTAAACTTTAGGAAAATGTTTATTTATAATCTATGGATAATTTTTATCAGTTGATCATCAGTTAGCAGCTACAATTTAGACTTAGTGACACATATACGGTACAGTATTACTCCTGATAACCACTTACTAATGATACTGATAGTTTGTTGGTTAAATCTTTTAAGTCTTTTTTTGAAATAGTGCTGTCATTCATTTTGTCTGGGTTGACCTTGCCTGACTCCTTCATTGTTAGAGCAATTAGGTCAGGAGATCTGATTATTATCAATATTATTATTATTATGACATTATCATTCTGACTATGGTGTGAGAGAAATGTATGGACATTCTAAAATCTCTCCTCACTGCACAGTTTTCAAAAATGCAGTGAATGCTGAAGAGGTGTCTGTGGCCACTGTGTTATTATTACTGTCAACAAATGCCATGAAAAACACCGTCTATGAATTTATCTTACTATTTATAGTTTGTTACTCCATCTCATAGAGTTCCACTGTTGTCCAGAAACAAATCGGGGAACCACACTGACGCACTCAGTGACACGTTTCTTCATTACGGTGGAAAAATTGTTTATTTAGGGTCAATCCCAAACAACCACACCAACCAGACCTGCATCTGGAAGTCATCCTCAACGAATGCACTATTTATTTTACTTTCAATCATTTTTTCTTTAAACTACAGAGGCCAGCAGATTAAAAAGCTGACATAGCCTGAAGCTTATATTTGTGTCTGGGGATGCAAAAGGGTGGACAGTTTCTGGTAAATTTCCAGAAACTGTCCATTGGAAGTTAAGCAGGGGAATTTTGAAAATATTCAAAATTTTAAACTTTCCATTGTAATTATGGGAATTAACTGGGAATTTGGACTGTATCATATTCAAACATATTTATAAACATTTTGTTTTGTTATAAGCAGACATACATGGAAAATAATACAATTACAAACACGACATTTCAACAGCTTAATTCAAAATGTTGAATGAAAGGAACCCCTTCCTCCTCAGATGGCAAATGTAGCATTTTTCCTTGGAGCAAGACAACAAAAAGCTTGTTAAAACACTAATGCAAAAGCATGATCAGATACATAGTCAGCTAAACAACTGGAATGATTTTCAAAATACTGTATGATGATGTATAAATTGTTGTATGGTTTCAGAAAAGTGTCTCACAGTGTGCAGAAGAACCATCATCACAGTTTGGGCAGCTAGCACCGTGTTAAAATAATCTCTTAAATGGTCAATGAAATGGTGCTGGCTGCCTTACATTTAGCGCTTAATTTACCACCCAGCTAGCTACTGTATGAATACATTTTCATTTCATATTTGCAAGTAAAACATTAATACCAGAAATCAAATATTTCTATCCCATAATATTATCAAAACATACTTAACTTTATGTAGTGTGCAGGCATGTGTGCTCTGAATACTCCACGGTTGTAGAAATCATCTGTGCATGTGATGGAGGAATGTTCAATGCACGCAGGGGCTGTGGATTCAATAGTCCCACTTATTCTCATATATTCCTGTTCATTCCCATGTGAAAGTTTTGCCACCGTATTTGTAAGACATTTAAAAGATTAATATCATCAGGGGATTTATCAACTGTAAAAAAAAAAAAAAAAAGCAATATCCATTCAGTTAAATTCATGCTTTCAATTGTTTGTTAAATATTTACTCAACAACTTCCTCTTCTAGGTTGTAAAATAAGTGGATCAGTGAGTGAATTGCAATATATATTATTTATTTAAGATTATCACATCACCCAATCACCCACACAGGGAGTTATTTTTGCCTCGTGAAGTAAGTGAGGATTACACAGAGGCAGAGTGACTGCTTGCTCAGTGTGGGGGTGGGAGGCTCACAGACAAACAAAGCATGACGGCTCCGCTCAGCCAAGTCAGGATAGAGGGTCACGATTATAGCAGAGCTGGAGACAAGGTCAGCCATGATGACACTGACTGGTAACACTGGTGGAGATTATGCTTGATAAGCCTTTGTTCACCCAGAAGCCTCTTGCTTGGTCTAATTTTCCCTTCCTTCCCCTCCACAGGCTGCCTTCTTATATCTCCCTTTCACAATGTCAAGTGTATCATTTCAGGCTGATCCACTGAAGGCAATTGGTTCTTAAAAAAAAATCTGCCTCTCCTCAATGTTGCCATTGCAAGGATGCATTTTTTGTGTGTATGTTTGTTTACAGGGCATGGGAGCGCGCAAGACACAGCTTATACCATAAACTTTTATTCATACACACCTGCAGACACACACAAACATGCCAGGAGCAGGTTCCTGATTTAGAGAGCTTATACTGCACCATTATGAGCCGAGACAGTTAGCAAACCCGCCACACTTCACTCCCACACAGACGCTGAGCTGTTTCTGTCAGCAGTGAGTGGGAGAACATGGCACCACAGCGTGTTTGCTAACAGTTAGGAAATCCAGCAAAACACACACACACACACACACACAACTGCACAAATACAACCTTATCACTGTTTACACATACTGTCTGTTGGAGCTCATATGTGCACAGAGCAACTGTGCAAACTGCAATAAAAACTTACATCAGCCTGTGTGTGTCCATAACAGCTGGTAATTGTAGGAGTAACCAGACTGTGTGGGACAGATATATGTGTAACAAAACTGTCTACTCAATCTGTCACATTGTTATACATGCAGGAAATAGTGCATTAAAGACAGAGTGATAATGGGGGGTGGAGGTGGGGGCTTTACTACTCTGTTCAACAAAACCAGTCTGAGAGCTCAGGATCACATATTTGCCAGAGTTAATTAGTTTTCAGCTAATAATCTGATCATATTTGCAGGCAGCAGCGGAGCACTTTGCCAAATCAAATAAAAATGCTTTAGGCAGAAATTTTAAATTAGCTCATTGTTCTTCAGTAAAATGGAGTAGAGGGAGGGAGGAATCCAGTTTGCTCTTACTTTAAAAAAAAAAAAAGAAAAGAAAAATCCGACAAAAACTTTTTTAATTTTCAATAATTGGATGCACATGTTGACCAGAGCTAAGCTGTGTCTGTTTTTATGTTGTGTTGGATGATAGCTACAGGTTTGCTCACAGTGTCCACTAGAGGACTCTCTGCACCACTTTCTATCACAAAGCACATTGAAAGCAGATGTGCTGGAGGGATTTCAGCTTTCCCTGAAGAGGGCGGCCTTGTCAAGTGCCTTTAAAGAACCTTTGAAATTCATCGTCCTCTGCTCTCATTTCATATTACCAGCTTCTACACCTATTGTACAGCCTCGCACAGTAAACATATTCACAACATTTGCCTGAAAATGAACACTTTTTAAAGCTCTTTTACAAACTGGGGGGAAGGATAAAAAACCTTAATTGCACACAAAACCCAGAACACTGCATTAACAAAAAGTCAATCAAATAAAGTGAATGAACACAAGCTGTAAAGCAGTTTAATGGTTGCCTGCAGCCCCCGTGGTAGCATGGCGTTTGGCTCAGGCGCTTGTAGCTTGTGTGGTGTGCTCACTGCTCTTTGTTCTAACCAGAGCATATGCCACAAGCCCTCACTGCTTTTCCTCAACAGCTGCTAAGCCCATTAAATCTGCAGCCAGCCACCGGAGTAGAGGGTTTGCAGGGAGGCAGGAGGGCTCAACTAAATCATGCACTGTTTCACCATAACCCGAGGGGCAGCCTCAGAGAAATGTTCAACAAGAACATAGATATCGGTCAAGAACCGTGTGCGTCCCGCCTGATGTGTCTGCTCCATGTGCTAGAATAAACAAAGCCATGTCTACTCACCAAATTCAATTTAAGTCTGATTATAGTAATATAATTTCTCCTATATGTTTGATTCCTGTGATGAGCTGGATCTTTGTAAAGTGATACAGCCTAAAGACAATGCAGTCCATCTATTGTATGAGGCGCCTTTAAATGAGAATTTATGAGCAGTGTGGTGATTATCCAGCATCCATTCTGCATCATTTGGTGGACAAACACACTGCCTGTTTGCTCTGTCCTGTGCCTGAGGCACTGGAGCTCAGTCGCTCCCAGTGTTTCTATTTTCTGCGCTGCAGAATCACAACTCTCTTTATTTCAAGGCATCCCATCACCTCATTAAACTGACCGGTTCTCTGCTTCTTAATGGAGCACAGTTTTAGGAAGACTTTCCTTTCTAAAAAAAGAAATAGTAAAAATACATCATACCTCTTCTGTTTCAACTCCATTTGGCTTATTTCAAAGCTCAGTGATTTGCCTGGACTTGCTTCACACCCCCATCTCGTGGAGTTTGTCCATAACCGCACTGCTCTCAGTTGGTGAAGAGCTCGACAGCCAAGGGATTAAACCACAGCCTCTGATTAGCAGCCCACTACTGCACCAGAAGGAGGATTTTACACTCAAATCAAAACACTGCATGCAAACTCTAGGTCACAATGCTTGAAAGATATCACTTATATCATTATAGAGATAGCAAGCATTTCCTGCCTTTACGTTCTGTAATAAATATTTGAATGCAGTTTTATAATGCAGCTACTCTGACAGGTGCTGGAGGCTCAATCCCCCAGTGCTTTTAATACGTAATGCAAGGACAAATATTAAGCTCTGGATCTTTCAGTGTAAAACCACACGATCAGATTAATGTGGCAGCTCTATACTATGTAGTATTCTGTGTGGAGGACAAACATATTGGATGGTAAAGGAAAAAATCACAACCATAAATAAATAATAAGGAAATGAACTACATGTCTGGAACCTAAACCTGGACACAAAAATTTTTATATATATAAAGAGACTTATTGGCCCATTTGCAGAATTTATAGTGATACATAAATACAGAGTATGAGAGTATGAAAAATAGTAGCAGCGATATGTTCATTTGCTTAAAGCCATTTTAGCTCGGTGCCTTATTATCTTGTGAAATGAAGCAGAAAACATGTGGTATGGATAGAGCAATAGGTGGAGAGAACCCCAGTGTAAAATATATGACAGCAGTGATGCTGGAGAGAGTCTATTACTGCTGAATCTTCCCTGAGATGCTATTTCCATCCAAGATAAATTGTACTCTGGAGTAGGGATAAATATTGTGCTCGCCTCCTCTTCCTTTGATAACCAAGGTGAGCGAGGAGGCCTGGAGCAGCATGCATTTAAACATCTTCTTTTGTCATCTCCTAGGTGGTGCTTGTCCTCAGGGCCTCGAAAGCTGCTTGCACCCGCCTGCCGGAGAGTCTTTCGGCCAGCAGCCCACAGTTGCAGTGCAGTCTCTTCCATGGACTTGCATTGAAGATTAATTACTCGGTAAAGGTGAGGGGAAAAAACAAAGGCCAATCTATCTGCGTCAAGAAAAGTGGACAGCCCTGCGGCGCAGCGGGTGAATGCTCTGGCAATGCCATCTATCACAGGGACGGCCATTACCTAAACACAAGGTCAGGGCGTTCCCTGTCTCTGGTGGCCCCCCAAGCCACAGTTGGGCAGCACATGCCTGCACATCTAAGGCCCTGGTTGCCCCTTAGTCCACCTTCTCTGTTGCTGTCCTGGCTCTTGGAACAACAGCCATCGCCACACAGCAGGGAGAGCCAGTCTTGGGCTACTCCAAGGTAGCAGGTGAGTGACAGCAGGCTATCAGTCCTGCTCGGCAGAATGATGAGAGCTGAGGAAATTGCTGAGGAGTGGAGGCCATTTACTGGCTGTGATTTATTTAGTCTCGGTGCCTTTGCTGCCCGGAGACAGGCAGGCTTTATGAAGCCACAATGACAGGTCAGGTTCAAACCCGGGTTATCTGCATGACGAGAGACTGTGTGAGGCTGCTGACCTACAGAATCAGGTCAGTCAGTTAATGATATTCACAAAGACACATCTGTTGTTCTCTTCGCTGAGGCTGCAAAATGAATTCAATCAACTTATTTGAGGAAATTATTTAAATTTCCTTTCTTATAGAAAAATGATGGTCTTAATTAATGAACAGAAAAAACATTAAACATTTGATATATAATATTCATTAAGTCCAGCTTAATGAAAACAAGGACTCTTCATAAGCGACTCTGATATCATTGAGCAACAACCTCATCACAGCAGATACACAATAACGACAATAACACCCTCCAAAGGAGGTTATTCATAAGTGATCAGTCACCATGTTTCTGTTCCCCCTGCTCATCATCTCAGTCCACAAGAGAGAAATATTATCACCTACCTACTACATGTGTGACGGACAGCTAACAAACGGCACACACAACTGATTAGTCTTTGTATTTCCTTTTATTGTGTTTTAGTGGTGAAAACCTACAGAACATGTATGTAGAGTCACACTGTAGATCAGAAGCACAGAGGTTTGTAATTGTAGTGATAACATGAAGAAGTATAAAGTGTATCTGGTCAGCTTTGACTACTTACCACCGTTAGTCCACATGAATTTAATGATAAATTATTTGCCTTAACAATTAATCAACTAATCCTTTCAGCTGTAGAGCTTTTTTCCTTCTTCTATTCTTCTATGATTGGAGAGTCACAACATTTATATTTTTCGCCATGCTTGGATATCTAGTAGATATCTGAGATTTTATGTATCGGCCGGTAACAACCATACCACTTAATTTATAATAGTCTGTAATATATACAATTATGTGCACCATATTTCACTTTGTAAAATTATGTGTTTGCATTGTATTCAAATGTCAAACAGCAATAAAAGTTTAACCAAAAGAATAAATAGCCAAATGCACAGCAGGACAGCAGACACTAAGTCCAGAGGGAAGCAACGTCAGCAGCACAACTGTCAAACTGAGCCAATACAGTGACTCTTAATATGATGTTAGCAGCTTAGCTTAGCTTGATGGAGAACAGGAAACTTAACACTTGGTCCCATATTATGCACAGTGAAGGGGACAGGTTGTGACGGCCTATCGGGGCCCCCAGCTCCGTCAGCAGTGCAGACTAACAGATTAAATAACCTTTAAATGATCTCTCTGTAACGGCTGAACTGTGTGTGTGTTACAGGAAGCAGTCTGTGAGGCGAATGAGTGGAGCAGCATACTGCTACTCATCTGCTTCTTCAACCACTCAGTGAATTTGTTGAACAGGAAGCTCACAGGACTGTCAGATATGGGGGTCACAGATCAGCTATCTATCTAGTTTAACAAACTTCCATTCTCTGAGCTGCATCCACACGTGATGGGAGGATTTAAGCCAATGAAACTGATAGAAAGTACTTTTTGTGAGCCATATCTATCAGAACTGTGAGCTTTCTGTGCCTGAAAATGACATTTATCTAGTTTAACTCACATATCTCCGCTTTAAATAACTAAGACCTGAAAGTAAAATTGGTTTGGGTGAATAATTGCATAGTTATATATTTATTGTTGGATTTTTAAAATTAGAAAATGATATTTCCTCTTTTTTTCAGATATAAGAAAAAAGGGGCCTAACAATTCATGAATACAGCTCATGACTAATTTTTTATAGACTAACAGAACTGACATTGTAATGACGTGGTACATTAGAAATAAGAGCTAATGCTCAATGAGACAAACGACAGAGTGGTTGTCAGCTGAGTTTTCAGGGCAGCCACCACCTGCAGGAAGAGTCAGAGCAACCTGGAGCTGCAGGACTGAACACGTGTTCCACTGCGTAACTAAATGCTTTGAACTTTTTTCAATGAAGTTCATAATGTCAAATAGTCTCCTGAGTTGTAGCATTGATCGGCATCGGCCTAAAGTTTCTGGAAGACTTGAGGGAAAAAAAAACAAACAAATTTGTGTTTGAGTTAAAAAAAGGTCATTAAACTCACATGACTTGATATTAGAGAGGTCAGAGGTTATCCCCGTGGAAACGTGCAGACTGTGTCTCAAATTCACTCAGACTTTCTTTTTCCTTCAAGGAAAGAAGGAAATCAGATGACAACCTGAAGTCTTATTTTCATCTGAAAAATAAATTTGAAGGATGGAGTGGACTGCCAACAGAGCCAGGATCCCTCCACTGTCCAAGCACTTTCAGATGACAGTAAAGGAGTTTTTTAGTTTTTTTTTTTTTTTTGCAGACTCCTTATTTTTGCAGATTTTCCACTGGGCGGAAGGAGAATTGAAATACTGTGCTGCTGTGGAGCTGAAATGTCAGGTCTGTGTGAGTCTGACAGTGCACAGACGCTGCTGTGGGAAACATGTACGAGGACAGTTGGAAGGGCAATACCCAGGGCTCAGTGTGCTGCAGCAGCAGAGTCCCACTGAACGTTAAGTCTCTGCCAGCTGCATGTTTTATGACAACACATTAAAGCGGAGCCTGGAAGTCTAGTGTTTGAGCCTCGCATTGTCTGTCCTCTGCCAGCGAGGAACCAAACCTGGCACGCTGTATTAAACAAAGAGCTCCTACGACTCTGGCTACAGGCCGTTCCCTTGAAATCTAACTCAAAACAATAGAGACAGAAGGGTGAAGGAGTGTGGGAGAATGAGAGGCAGTATGTGTGAGATTTGTGGTAGGTGTTGGCAGAAGGCTCCTCGGGGCGTTTGTGTTTGTGTGCGTGCATGTGTGTTGGGAGCGGATGAGGAATGCTCGGGCCCGGCCTGTGGCTGTGCTAGGCTGATCTGTGGAAGCAGACAAGGGGGAATACGGATTGGCTATGACAGGAATGCAAGAGCAGGATATCATTAGAAGCATGGGAGCTGCAGTCCAGGCCTCAAACACACAGCAGGCAGCAACGCAAACAGATACACAGAGATAAACTGATACAGACGCACACACACACTGGGAAAGTCATTACACATGCCGGGATTGAACATTAAGGCCAGTCAAAATGGCAGCCGACTCTCAGTGATGAAATATCATACTGTGGTATGTGGCCCTACAGAATACTGCCCTTCTCCATTTTGTTTTTCAGAAATCCTTTTATTAGGGTCCAAGCGGGGTGTAGTGTGGGACTCTGCTCTTCTGACAATGATTGCACAGTTTCTTAAAAACATATTGAAAACTCCACCTTTGAATCTCAACAGGGAGGAATAATAACACAAAAGCAGCAACAAAAGAACGTAACACTGAACTTATATAGAATTTTAAAAAGTATTAGCAGCAAAATGTGCTTTAAAAAAGTCAAGTACACACATAAAATGGTCTTTTCAATCTTACATCATTAGAGATTAAAACACATAATAATACAATTTTGTAGGTTTTTGAGGTGGAGAGAGAGAGAGAGTGAGAGAGCAAGTAAGAGCAGCAACAGCTCTGAATTAACAACAAACAATATAACACATTGTCAGCTTTATTCCGAATATTTCACCAGCGGATTCATGTTATTGATGCATCACTGTCATCCTGTGCCTGCTCTTTTAATCATGTCACTGTGCTGTTCTGCCTCCCCCCTCATTGTTAATAATTAATGAAAGTTGTGTATGGGGGTGTGAACTGCTTTGGTTTCAGAAAAACTTTGAGAACCGCTGAGATATTTTAACACAACAAACAAAAGGACAAATCATCATCTCTTGTTTTCTTTTCAGAACCAGGGTTAACCTCTGACCTCGCACAACACACTGCTCACACACGTTTTACTACAGCAATGAAGCAATGGTTTGGTGTCAGAAGGAGCCAGAGATGCTGTTTGCTTTGGGGAGAGGACGAGGAAATCAGCAATGTTGGACAAACTCTGACCGATCAGCTGGAGGTCTGAAGGACGTTGCTGTTTTTGATGAAGTGGCTGCTTTGTTTGTGACAGAGATGGTTTTTCTGGAGGACATCTACTCTAACTGTGGGGAGAAAAGCGTCACTATTTTACCATTTAGCTGAATCAAAAAGTTTCCTCTCCCAGGTGCAGTTATCATTACCGTGTTTCATAGGAAAACCTTCTTTAACCTTTCCTTGACAAATGAAGCTTTTTTTTTCCCTCATTGATATAAATATTCAGATAACTGAAACGCAGGGATGAACGTTGTTTTAAATAAAATGCATGTGTGCATATCTGAGGTTGGCTCATTTGCATTTTAAATATATTTAATTACCTTTATTTGCATGCATCAAACTCCTACAGCTGTGCTCAATTTATTAAATGGAGTTTTTACATAACCACAGGTTGCTTGTTTTGTAAATGACTGAGTGTTGCTCAAAATCTGTGTGAGGAAGCAACTAAAAAAGAATCTTACCGACTGGAAATACAGAGTCAGTGATTTTAATACTGCTCCATGTACAAAAACCAACAAACAGGATGAGGCTTTTTAAGAGAAAACCAGGCATAAAATATCTGTTATGGTGTCTCATGTCTAATTCAGGCAGCAGAAGAGGAATGAGTTGACTGCAGATTTGCTCTCTGTGCCAACACAGCTCTTTTTTAGATGGACAGGGCCCTGCTCAGCTACTGAGCAGTCACAGAGCTACCCGCTGAAGGAACACAGCTCCCCTCCGACTGAATGCACTAATAGCAGGCAGGCTCCTCTCTGCCGCTGAGCACCACGCTTCGCTGGCAGAAACAGTGGAGTGAAAGAAAAAGACAGGAGGATGAAGGAGATGAAGAGGCTCTGTGTCCGAAACCTGCTGCTACAAACACAATAACACTGAGGGAGCAGCACAAGACATATTGCTATTCAGACAGAGGGAGCTGATTTTTTTTCCAGACTGTGTATCCCTGTGTGCCTGCCTGAGGGGTACACACAGTATTATGAGAAGGATTTGAGTTGACACAAGTCACAGTCGCTACACCGTTGGTGAGGATGAGGAGGAGGGGAGGATGAATCATTCAACCAGCCAGTACTGCTCGGCTCTGACGTCTTGTTGTGTCTTATGAGGAGGTGAGGTGAGCGGGCAACAACAAGCTGCACCTCCTCACAAGGCGGCTGTCACATGACAGCCCCGGGATAGAGCATCCAAGGAACCTCGATTTTCCCGAGGACAGGACATCATTTCAGAGAGCAGCAGCAGAATAATAGCTCCCTCTCAAAATGACAGCCATCGCTGCGACAAAGCATCACAGACTGCTGGTCTATCACTCCCCACACACAGGATGAAATGACAGCCCAGCCCTGCTGATAGCAAAGCATCTCAGCCCGAGTAGGTGTTCCTTCTGGCTTAGCCCGGCTTTGATGTTATTATACCGCAGCAGTGCAATATTCTCCTGAGATGCACTACCTGCTGCTGGGGTGATCTCTTAAAGCTCGGTATTTGTGAAGCTGAGAACATGGAAGGCTGAAAAAATATGAAACAGGAATGCTTGATCTGTTCTGTAACACATTTCTCCCGTCAAGCAAAAATTCTATTATTTAGGAGCAAATGTAGGACATGAGTATTATCAAAACTCTGCTTAGCTGGAGAATTACACTTCACTAACGTTAGAAAGCAGAGTGAATTAAGAGTCTTTGTGTGTTTTTTCTACGCCATTCAGCCAACGAGCAGCGAATCATCAAATGTTTATCGTTAAAACAGGATTATTATGTCTGATTGATGCTGGGATTTAGCCGTCTGCGCTACCTTCGCCCACAAACAACTGTGTTTACAAGGAAATAAATGACTCATAGATGTTTCAGGGGGCAGAAAAAAGGAAGGTGCTGATGTTGTGGTGTAACTTAGTCGTTTATTTTAATTCCACAAATTTTTCAAAAAAATTACAAAATACTCAAATGGAGAGAACACAGGACTCACAATTTTTCTTATTATTTCTACTTTTTGTTTACATTGTGTCATCCCATGGCGACTACTCATATATACAATAAGCTTCAAGATACCAGTATATATATAAATCTTAGCAGTCAGAATTTACATTCTGCTATTGCCGCTTTGAAACAAGAAGCTAAACCATTGACAACACTTAACATCAAAGGTTTTGGAGACACAAAAAGAGGGAGAAAAAGGCAAGGGTATCATCAGGAAACGAGGCAAAGGAGGATGATGGTGGTGATGGTGATGAATATGAGTACGTCATAAGAAGAGAGACAGGAGTCAGCAGGAGATGGCGAGACAGAGTGACAGGTGGCTGTTGGAGCATAAAAGCCTTTTTGGAGTTTTAAAAATGGTCCGTGAGCTTAATGATATTTGCAACTATTTAAATGTAAATTATAGTGCTCTAAGAGAAGACATGATCACTTTAAAATGCAAAAGTACAGTTTCTTCATTTGGTTAAAAAAAAAAGCCACAGTTTTCTAAATTTCATGAGAGTTAAAACAGTCTTAGTGCTGGGAATAAATGCACACCTTTATATCATGGATTCAAAAATAAAATGACAAAGAAATGATAATAAACAAAGATGTCGGGCTCATGTGCACTGGTATGACAGATCAACACTACGTGTAACAGTCAGTGGCACACAAACACAGCCTCCTGCGGCCCAGGAGGCTGTATACATCCCTAAGGAACCAAGGCATATGAAAACATTGTGAGGATAACACATTCACACAAACGCACACAATCATTAACCCACTACCCACTGGTGGTCAAGTGTCGGCTGGAGGACGACTCAGGCAGATATGAGCCCTGCAACAAACATAGATGACTGGACCAGGTGAAGAAAGGGGATACCACAACACAAACTAGCTCCGACTCACAACCATTCACACATCCAGAACAATCCTAAAGTCCTGTTAGACTCCTGTTTTAGTGAACAAAGTTAAAATTCAAGTCCCGACACTTAAAAGGGACTTGAGGCAATTATGAATTTCTTCAGTTCAGCCAAATATGTTTCTAGATTCCACGTCTTTAAATTTATCATTAAAATTCATATCTGCAAAAACAACAAAGTAATGAAGGGTCACTCCAATTTGGTGACCTAAATATTGATTTTAAACTAAAGGATAAAACCGACTGGGTGGATCCTCTTTCAGTGCAAACTTTGTTTTTCTTTTTAAGCCCTGGCTTCAGTGTCCACTTGACAGAAGCCTCAGTGAGCGTGTCACCTCTTCAAATCATTAACTCAACACTGAGTTTACACATTCGGACAACCTGCTGTGTGACAAAGGTGTGTGGTGAATGGAGGCGATGGGGGTGACAGGTTTATGGTTGATGTGGGACTAAATCTAACACAGTGATGTCAGAGGAACGTCACAACTGAACCACAACTCTCTCAGAAACTTCTCATATAATGCCATGGTGCTCCCCTCTGAAACAAGGGATAATGCTTCAAAACAATTATATTGGAGGTTGAAACGACTTGGTTTGGAGTCCACACTTAGTAATAATAATAATTATAATAATAATTATATGTTTATATATACTATTTACAGACTCAAAAATGCCATGCTGTAGCTTTTCTTAAAATTATGAAAAACCTCCAACAATGTATTAAAATAAATGTTGAATTTAAGATAGCACTTGTTATTTTTGAATAAACTGCCTGACCGATCTTGTCTTTTTTTTTTGTTGATAAGCACAGTGTCTTGTTCTAGCACCTACAAAAAAACGTCAGGGAAGCTTGTCATGCAGGAGTCTTGAAGACGTTGTCACTACTGGCTATATACCAAAGAAAGTCAATGTCTTGAAAAATAATAATAATAATAATAATCATAAAAAAAAGTCCTTGACGAGAGCAAAAACCAAATATCAGAAGAATTCTCAGATGATCCACTTTTCCATTCTTCAAAACTGAATGTGTCCAGAGGACCCTGGAGAGTCCTCGCCAGACCACTCTGTAAGCACTTCCTGTGTCCTGCACCACCTCCTCCCTCAGCTAGTTACAGCTGCTTGTCGCTCTCCTTCTTCAGCCGGCTGCAACACAAACAACATTAAGTATCAATACTTCAAAATCAAGGTCACATTGACTCTGTTTCTGAGCCTGATTTTGATGCCTATCTGACCTGTAGTAGTCCTCCTGGCCTGGCAGTGGTCCCCCGTGCATGTGATGGTGGCCATGGAGCCACTGCTGCTCCATGGCCAGCCTCTGGAGCTCAGCGGACTGGGCATGCATGGCCTGCAGCTGGTGGGCTGCGGACATGGGTGGAGGCAGACCCCCTGGTAGGTCCCGTGGGTATGGAGTACCTGAAGGAGGCGCAACAACGTTTGATCAGAGGATGTGGACTGATGGACTGATGTGGTGTGTTAGCGAAAATAAGAGCTGATGATGGCTCAGAGCTTACCAAAGACTGGATGGCGCAACATCTCGTGTTCGTGTGGCGGCTGGCCGAGGAGAGGGTTGGGGATGGCGCCAGGTGGGTAAGGGAAGCGGGCCAGGTGAGGTCCAGCTGCCAGGGGATCAACTGCCAGTGGGTGGGCCCCAGAACCTGACGGACACACAAGACATTCACCACCACCTTCTGGGTGTCAGAGTCTTAGATTCAGGGCACACTCATCTCATCACAGTGCATCACAGACAGTGCATGCTGCAGACATTAGTGATACACAGCTTCACATCATGTTACTCCTCTCAAGGTCAACCAAAAGAGTGCAGGGACCACTGCATATCAATTTAATGTTTATTCGCTGTACAGCGTCTGAAGATATAAAAAACATTCAATCCAATCTCATCCCTGTCACTGCAGAGAGAAGCAAATTTCCTATGATCTGGTAAAAAAGTTACTGCCACGAATTCAAAGTCCCGTTGTTCACTCTTCACTGTGATGAGGGAAGTTTTAGAACTGAATTTATTTATTTACAGAGAGCTTGACTCCAATTACAGCACACTGATTGATGCCCTCTGCTCTGTATTATAAAAGCTAATATTGACCTTGTGAAAAATTTATTTCCATCTGCTTCAGTTCCTTATAATATATAATTTAATCAGATAAAATAAACAGGTACTTCATTATCATCTTTTTAGTTTTACTCTGCCCTTTTCCCCCAACCACACAATAAACTGCCTTTAATGTTAAACAAAAAAGCTGCAAACAACATCCTGCAATTTTTCTTGCTGTTCCAGCTAATTAAAATATTTCTACTGAGGTTGGTACTCATTTTTGTTTCACCAAAGTAAACGAACCTCAAGTAAACGAAAGTGTATACTGCCTGTTGACGTCAGTATAAACAATGTTTTTATTAGAGGGCTTTTAGATTGGACATCTGCCTTACTATAGATTGAAATAAAAGAGGTATCCATAGCATTCATTTGCTGCTTAATACATTATTAACTGTAAATAGCAAATTAAATGGAAATAATCTATTGATCATCAACTTCAAATCTGTTTATTTTACTTTACCAGTGATTTTGTACATCTGTCTGGTTAAACTTTGTGCTGATAATCTCCTTTTCCATTTCAAAATGTATAATAACATGATGATTCACGGTCACATCAATATCACAACAAAATATTGACACAATCAAGCATTAAACATTCATTTAGATATTTTTCAAAGTTCATTTAAACATCTGTTTCCAAAGGATCAGTGTACAAACACATGCTGAACATGTGAGGAAAAAATTGAATCAGTTAAGATTCACTTATCTGTTGCCACATTTATAGATTAAATTAAAGCAAATCAAATAATGAACAATAAAAAAGGTCCATTACTAGAATCATAATGATCTACTTTGATATCAGAATAATTGCTCTCATAAAAGAAGAACTTTACTGTGTTTGCTGAGAGATTCCTTAATCTAAGTGTTGAAGTGGATATATGGTTTCATCTGTTGTGCTGTGCAGTTTTAGTAGTGTAGTGGTGTGGAGGTGCTGATTTATACAGGCAGGGCTTTCTTTTACCTTGGTGAAGTGGGTCTTGCTGGTGGAGGTGGAGATGGGAGTGAATATGTGAGTGCTGGTGGTGGTGCGGCGTAACATTGAACATCTGTAGACGGGCAATGGGGTCATTTGCTACTGTGGCCATCCTCTCAGCATGGAGTCTCTCTGCAGCCAACCTTTCTGGGTAGCTCATTTCTGGCCGCAGCTGTGGCCCAGCGAGGGCCAGCCGCTCACGCTCTAATGGGTTTAGGCCAGGGTGGAAGGAGGCGAAAGGGTGAGGGCCAGCCATGGGGGGTAACGTGATGGCCCCATGCCGGGCAAAGTGCTCCATGGGGTTCGTAGAAGGGTGGAGTGTGTCCATCTCTGGAGGCTTAACCTCAAAACCAGGTTTCATCCTTTCTCTCAGCTCTCTCTCACGAATCTCCCTCTCACGCATCTCCCGCTCTCGGAGCTCGCGCTCCCGCATGGCTGGGTCAGCGTTGTACAGGCTGGGCATATGGTAGGCCAGCAGAGGGTCTGCAGGGTTGAGGGACACAAAGAAGGGGTGGTTTCGATTGGTGGGTGACATGACGTGGGGTCGGGCGTATTCACTGAGGGTGCGCAGGGCAGGGGTATCTGGGCCAATGTATGGAGGGACAGCTGCAATTGTAGTGGGGGGGCCGTCAAAGGGTGGACGCATGTGGGCGGGGCCAGCCATCTGAGGTTCACCCATTCTGCCTTCATGAGAGGAACTGGAGGCTTTCTGTGAGGGGAGACACGTCATGTTTATCATATTTTTTTTTCAAAATGTAACCACAGTAAGGGTGACATTATGTAGAAACCAAGACACTCACCGCAGCACGCTCGGCTTCTTTTTCTCGTTCCCGCTCCCTTTCCCGCTCTTTTTCTCTTTCTCTCTCTCTTTCCTTCTCCTCCCTTGCTTTTTGTTCTGCTTCCCTCTTGGCTTTCTCTAAAGCTTCCTCTCGTTTCTTGGCCAGCTTAGACGAAGCCAGGGGAGTGAAGTAGAAATCTGTCCTAGCACACGAGTTGTAACCTCGGTCCAGGTGCTTGTAAAACCTGCAGCCATAGCAGAGAACATCAAACATTTATCATATTCAACAATTACTCAGAAAAAATAAACGACGCTCCACTTGTAAAATAAGCTAAAGCTATTATTTTATTCTGCAATTCTGCATATTGAATGGCAGGATAATGTCTCATTAGATAAATGACAGCTCGTATATGAGCTCACACTGCTCCATTATTCAAAGGAAACAAACTCCCTTGCCATTCACTTCTGCTGCTACACTGAGTATGTATTAAAATCCTCATTGCTATTCATTGGTGGCCTGAGAGGCACTTAAGTACAACGCAACTGCAGATACTCTTACTCAGATGCCTCTGTTCACTTGCATCTCACTGTATTTAATCTCCTTGCTCTCCATCTCTGATAATTCCTTGCCATCAGCCACTCAGTGCTCAAGGCTAATTGTGGCCTTGGATGACTGATTTGCTGAGGACATTTGATTTGTTGCTTACATCAAAGGCTTAAAACCTGAACATAGGGACTCTCCTGTTGTTAGATGTGTTGGAGAGCTAATCAGCATCCACAGACAAGACGATAAGCAGCTCAGCAGATTACTGATAAATAACAGCTTGCACATGTTTCAGTTTTTTTCTTAGTGTTTGGGTCAACACTGGTGACATACCGTGCTGACTGACTGGCATGGCTGGGTGTGTTGACGACGGTTGGCTCTGGCGAGGGGCTTCTCTGTGGTGGTGGGGGGCTCTCTGGCTCTTCTGACTCATCCAAAGGCTCCTCTTTGATGTGGACTGGTGGCAGTGCTGGACCCGGGCCGGCACAAGTGACCGAGGCAGGAAGTGGCATGGAGATGGAGGAGGATGGAGCAGATGAAGATGGAGGCTGCAAGCCAGACATGGAGTTTGATGAAGATGGTGGTGGGCCGGTTGGAGGTAGAACTGTATTGAAAGGATGGGATGAAAACGGTGGCTGTGTTGGCCCATTGGGATGTGGGGCTGCTGCGGAGGGCGGCAGTGGGGGAGCTGGAGGAGGCTGGTGGCTGGCTGAAGGTGGAAGGCTCTGGGACTGGGTGAGAACTGGAGGCTGGGCTGGGGGAGGCTGAAGCTGTTGCCCTTGAGGCATGAGCTGAAGAGGAGGTGGATGTGCTGATGGAGGATGATGGGTCGATAAAGAGCTGAGGGGCTTGAGGGCAGGAGGTGGAGGCAGATTTGAAGGCATCTGAGGAAACGGAGGTGCAGACACATGGGGTGGGTGTTTGTGGGACTGTGGATTTGGTATCTGAGGGATGGGCGTGGTTGGTGGGGGCTTGATATGAGGCATGGACAATGGGGCAGGGGGGAGGGGCTGCTCTCTGGGAGGCTGGCCTCCACTCTGAGCAGATGACTGGGACTGGGAAGGAGGTGTGTGTGGCCTCTGCTGTGATTGGCCAGAAATTGATGGGGGTGGGACCTGAGACTGACCTACAGGGAAGCCTTGTGGGGCCATGGAGTGAGGGTGAGGCATGTGTGATGGACCAGGCTGCAGAGGATGTGGCATAGGAGGCATGGGGCTGTGGTGAGAGCTGGGTAATGACTGAGGTGGGACTGGGGGGCCAGGAGGCGGAGCCTGAGTCATTGGTGAATGTGGAGAGGGAAGCCTTTGAGGGTGGAGGGATGCTCCTGGCTGGATCAAAGACATAGGGCTTGCCTGGGGCAGAGGCTGGGGAGGTAGAGAGGTGGAGGCCACTGTTGGGGAGACTTGTTGGGGCAGTGAAGGGGCTGAGGTTGTCGGTGGAGGAGGTGCTGAAGACACTGCTGAGGTGACCGGCTGACACTGGATGACTGGGGGGTGCTGGCTCTGCAGGAGCTGCTGCTGTTGGGCAGAGGAGTCTGAGTCGCTCTCATTGTCCCGGGGACTGGGGATGCTTGGGGAGGAACTCCGGTTGTCCTGGTCAATGTCTTTAGGATCACTACTAAGCTCCTCATTGATGCTACGTCCATCAGAGCTTTCGCCCTCTCCCTCCCCTTCCCCTTCGCACTCTGAGGGTGAATCTGGTCGACTCAGCTCCTGAGGAACAGAGGAACAGAGGATTGAGAAGGATCAGCGTCATGAAACCATGACTATGCCCTTTGAGTCAAATGACAGTAAGTAAAACAAAGAGACTCACTTGTGTCTTGGACTTTTTGGCACTGGCCCTCTCTGGCTCCTCTGTGTCTGAAGCTCCCTTCTCCCGCTGCCGTTTGACACTCTTCATAGGTGAAGGAGCCTCCTCTTTAATTTTCTGTGGTGCCAAAGCAGTAGAGTCATTATAGCACATTTCACAGGGAAATGCATGTAGAAAAACAAGGTTTCAGCTAGTCTACATTGTGTTTTACCTTGTTTGGCTTCTTCATGGAGTCTGTCTTGCTGTCAGTGCTGTCTGTACTTGCTGCGCTGGGTGAGGTCCGTCCACTGGAGCGCAAATCCTCATTGGTAGGTGAGGCGCGGCCATCAGGACTGGCTGTCTGCTTCTTACGACCACTACGTAGCGTTGACATCTATTGAAACAGAGTTTCATAAATCATTAATATTTGAAATTAAAAGTTTCCATGGACATAAACCCCACCATAAACTTTTTGAATACTTTTATAGATCTAAATATATGAAACAATGTTTTCTCTGTACTGCTCATCTAGAGCGAAGGTTATTGTTTTGTTGTCTGCCTCTGCATTACACCCAGGAAAACTCTGAGGCTAAGGATCCTGAAGGTGAAAATAGAGAGATAGATGGCAAGCAGGAGTATGTGCGCACCGAGCCTCGATTCCGTCGGGTCCTCATGCTATGCTTCCCGCTGAGTCCATCCTCTTCCTCTTTGACAGGTTTGAACATAAATGGTGGCGGGTCCACAGGCTTCTCGATGGGGGGCAGCTCCCCGTACTTCTTGAAGTGAATGCGACAGTCTGTGCAGAGCAAGATGTTCTCTCGGCCCCCGTGGTGCCAGTCCTTGGAGGCTGAGGAAAGCCATTTACAGTTGTGAAATAACACACTTTCACTGACAGCGAGAAGAACAAACAACGCACAGAACTCTCACAAGAATAGTAATAACATCCAATATGGAGTATATTCTTGAATAACTTTGTAGAGCAATATCTTAAGATTTTTCTTCATGCAAGTTGAATCGAGATTTATGAAGTAATGCTGTTTTCAGATTTCAGTACTAATAAGGTTTGTATGGATTAATACTATGAAGCCAAAGTTATTAGCCACCCTTGTTGTGATGGCAGTAAGTGTGATCTGATGGGAGCGTGGCACTGGGAGCCAGCTGTGTGGAAAGAGCAGAGGGATAATGAGGTGGAGAGAGTGAATGAGCTGTGGGCTCATGTCTGATTTGATCAAATTAGGTCTGACATCTTCTGATGCCCATCTGTCACACAGTGCTGCGTTGTGCAGGCTCACACTGATCCCAATCAGGACAGGAATAACCAAACAAGTCCATACGACGGATGTTGAGAGTCTGTAAAAGGAACATGGTGTCTTACTGGTAGTGAAACAGTGGCGGCAGGCGTAACCCTTCAGCTCCTGTTCGCTGTCTTCACTGTCAAAGTCATCTTCACTGGCTGAGCTGAGGTCCACTGGAAAAGAACCAAAGACAAACAGTTCACATATACATCGCTTTCACAGCAGTAGATATTAGGTAATGTCTCCCCCTTTCTTCATTGCTGCCATATAAGGGGTCAAATATACGTACAAAACTCGCTGGAGGGGGGACGTGAGGGAGTGTTGACAGGAGTTGAAGCAGTTCGTGTCTTGATGCGGCGGAAGACGGGTTGGCGGCGGTGTCTGCGGTGGGCTCGACAACTGGCTGCCTCTGGGGTTTTCTTCCAATAGTAGTAGAAGGTAATTAGCTCTCCCTGGAAGGAAATATGAAACGAATGCTATTAAACTGGGTGAATATATCAAAATCACACATTGGCACATTTGTAATGAGGTGATGGCATCATTTGACTTTAAAGAGTCTGCTGAGTTAAAAAGATTTAAAGTCTATTTTGTTAAAACTTGCTGAAAATTCGGGAAATTGACACTGTGAAGTATCTGCAGTTGGGCTGAAGAAAATATGTGGAATGTATACATTAGCAGTCAGCATGGTATTTCACAGTGAAAGACCATGGAGTGAGGTCAGTCCATGCCAGGATTTGTAGTTGGCCAGGCTGTTTGTGCTGCGGCCCTGTCTGTCCCAGGATTAGGCGAGGAGGCTCATTGAATGCAGGGATATTAGGATCAGTACATTGGTGGCTGCCTGGGTGGCAGGAGCTTGAATGGGGACAAAAGAACATGTCAGGCAGAGCTTTGGCGCTACAAATAGGGAGTGAAATGGCTCCTCGCCCCTTCACTGGAGGAGTCAATTGAACTTTAATCAAACATTCGTAGGGGCGCGCTTGCCAGTGAGCGAGGCGGATAAATCCAGTGTACAAAAGGCCTCCAGGAAATCGATACCCAACTGAAACATTAACACATGCAATCATGGATTAGAAAGCACTTTGCCGAGGCAGCCTGTGCATATTAACTGCTGCTTTCCGGCCACACTCATAATACACAAGCCTTAAAAATTAGCAACAGGAGTCAGGGACAATTATGCAGTTTCCTGTTTGGCTTTGCCCTTTTTTACCCCCTCACCATAAACTCTTACTTGTTAGTGGACCCTCACTAGCTCCATAACAAATGCAATGTGCTGTGGATGTTTGGTGAGCAGTAAGTCACCTGTAACCTTTAAAGCCCTGCGGCTACTCATCTACTGTCTAAGGTCTGTAAAACCTGTTGTTCAACAAAGCTCCCTGGTATTAATGGCAATTGATTATTTTCCGGATGCTTCTCAGCTGAGAAATTTCAGTGCATAGCTCAGTAAAACACAAACAGCTTTGCAGCAATATCTTGTAATCCTCTATCAAATGGTAAAAAATATCAGGAAATGATTTGATTAAATGACTGTTTAAAATGGCTATAAAACCCTTCTCATTAAACTCTACTCCGTCAGGATCATGGTATCTAAACAAACATAAAGGTAATCAGATTTATTATCTAATTTCATGCAACACAAAACTTCTTGAGGCCAGTTGGCTTCTTGCTGTTTGTTGTCACAAAATGATGTTCAGGGATTGTATAGTGGTTGTTCCTTTATCTTTGTGTTGCCTGAGTACCTGACATTAAGGAACAGGTTCTTCAACAACTCCTTCTCAGTCACTGCTTTGATTGGCATAAAATGCTCGACTCAGTGGGATCATGCCAGTTTAATAAGATCTCCCTTCATGTGGCTCTTAAGGGAAATTCATATCTACTAGTGCCTGTAGGACTCCATCTTATCAGGCCAAACAGTGCTGGGAACATTTACTGAGGGTGTCTGAGCTCAATGAAATCTTCTCAAATTTCAGGGTAAATTAAAGTGCTGCACTGTGTAATGGCAAAGCCACTGCTCCTGTGTTAACGTGTCCCAAGCCCAATACCTTGTGCTAGTTTTTTTTTTTTTTTCCTGGAAGACCTCAGGACTTGTGGAGATGAACACGTGGAGCTGTGGCATATAATCCACATGCAGGATCTGAGCAACGAGGAATAAGTACGATACTTTAAAGTTAAGATGGAAACATAAACTTTTTAACTCATGGAATATTTGCAGACCTTCAAATAACCCTGAATAACCCCACAGCAAGAACAGAACAGTAAATGAGTATCATGCCAGCTAAAAGCACTATTAAGTTGCCATGTGTTTGTGCATCTATTTTAAGCAGTAACAGGACTTTCTAGCCATTTCCCATGTGATTCCCTCTTCAGCCTATCCGGCCAGTTGAGAAGGCAGGACGCAGGTGCTAACTGAGGGAAGGCAGGCGTCCTGATGTGAAATCTAATTGAAATGTGCAGATCAAAAGTGTTGAGTGGTGCCGAGCGCTGGCCTTGCTCTGTGCCTAATGACGGTTCTCACCAGTGGCTCTCTGCCTCCTCGCTGCAGGCCGACAACTACACGGCCTCAACAACAGCTTGGCAGACACAGGGAAAGGTCACCCTGCCTCTCCATCACTTACACTACGTCAAGTGCCATTACATTGGGTGGGGCCAGTGAAAACATTAACTTGGGCTTTTGAATGGGTATTAACAGGTGCAAATGGAAAGTGGGAAACAGAAGCTGCAGCTTAGCAAAATTTAATTTGTCAGTTGAAATGTTACTTTGGAAAAAACACCAGGCCCCTATTTTTAACAGAATAATGTGAATAAACAAAAACGTACAACCCCTTCAGAGCTCACAAACCCAATTCTGAATGAGGTCATGTTAACAAAGGCAAGACTGATGTGAGACATCAAAGGAGAGGAGTCATACATGGTGTCTGTGAGTGAAATGGAGTCGAGGATGGCATTCCTGTGGTCGAAAAAGGCTTTGGGCAGTAAATTAGCGTCAAAAGGAGACTTACATTACTTCTGTAGACGAGCATGTGTCAAATTTGGTTTCTGTGAAGGCACACACTTTCGAATCTGTCACATCGACTATGTACTTTCCACCATGTGCCCACAGCAACACTTTAACTTTCATTACCTCTGTTTCTCCCCCTTCAGCCAGTCTGTGTACACCTTTTGAGTTCCCCAGTAAAGTTGTCACTTCCATGTAAAATGAAGCAACATTACACTGGAAACAAATCCATAAACCTGCAGCCAAAAACAGCTCACCTGTATCCGGTAAAAATGCACGGAAATACTTGAGACAGAAGTCTAGATTGGCCCTGGCCTCAGCACCATAATTTTCTCCTGTCCACTAAATCATTGCATAGCAGTACAGAGTGTGCTGCCGCTCTGCAGAACATGAGAGTGACAACATAAGCTCAGTATTATAAGGCGTTTTAGACTGCTTCCATCTGCAGGAGCTTTCTGGTTAGTGGATTATCTGACAAGGAAAGGGCTTACCCTCCTATCATGACACTCAGGGCTTCCACTCCAGTTATTGCCACTTAAAATGGTTGTCTACATACAAGTCTTTATGGGTGAAATGGATGTAGAGGTTCAACATTTTATACAGCAATGTTTCATTTCTGTACAAACACATCTGAGAAACATGGCAAGGGTTTCATCCCAGTATTTTACTATTATTTTTGATGTAATTTTATCCGTCGGCCCGTTAACCTGTTACTGTAACGGATAAAATTACATCAAAAATAATCTGCGCTACTTAAAGTCAATGCTAAAAACACTAGAGAGTAATTGTATAGTTAAAATCTATAGAGTATGTATCCTAATTAGAGGCAATATTTTTTATTTGATTTAATATTGTTTAGGGAAAGAGCATAAAAGTCTTGTTATGGCACGGAGATATATTTTGATCTAAACAATTTATATGATACATAGTCTTATATTTCACACAATTTTTTACTTCATTTGAATCAAATTCTGCAGGGCTATTGCACTTAAAAAGAGAAGTCAAGGGGGCGGGGGGGGGGATGTATCTTCGATCTTTGGATACTAGGATTTTTATGGGCACTATAATTTATAAATATTTCGGATAGGATCGTATTCAGGTTTAAACTCAGCTGCTGCGTTTTAAGCTCATTTCCTTGAATGTAAGATTGAGACTTAATAAGGTTAACCATGAAACCCCTGTAGACCACAGTGTAATTGCGGGTGGGAGTGCAGAATCCTCTACTGGGCTCGGTGGTCCTGTGTGCGCAGGCAGGGCTGAGGGCGAGGGCTAAACTCATGTATTTACACCCTCATCCCCTCTCAGGCCCAGGCCTGAACAGATGGTTTCTGTTTTTCTTGGCAGATTTGTGACAGAGCCACAAAAGGCCCCTGCTTTGACATGAAGCCAAACGGTTAAGGCCGTTACTGGCAAGAGCAAGGGAAGGAGGAGAAAACAGGGGAGAGCTGAGGAGGGGGAGGGAGGGTTGAATGTGGAGGAGAGCCGAGAGGGAAGAATAAAGAGCTAGCAGAGGATAACAATGGACAATCAACCTCGAATCCAACCACAACCCTTCCTAAAAATCTCTTGACAAATAAAAATCTCAGCTAAAACTGCAAGGCAGTTCAGTCGCAGCCAGGGGAGCAGAGAGCACAGGGAGCATGTGATTTCTGGGCCCTGGTGGCTGATAGTGAGTTGTGTAAACATCCATTAGTGCAGCATGAACCTGTGCTCCTCCTGCTTCCTCCAGTCTGCAGCCAGTGGAGGGAGGATTGCTTCCTGATTCATTTCAGGGAGGTGAAGGGGAATGTATTTCTCTGAGCTAAATCAAACCATGGTTTAATTATGTATGTGCTCGACCCCTGGAGTTGCTATTCTTCATCGCCCATGACATGTTGAACAGCGTATCGTTTCAGTGAATGGTGCTTGACTTCTTTATCATCCTCACTCTGACTGAAACTGTAGGACGTAACATTGTAAACGTTTTGACACCAAGACAAGCAGGCCAGAGGTGTATTTGTGATGCATAGGGCCATGTGATGTGGAGTAGAAAGGGGTATGTGCATTTATGTCTTTTGACAATGTTTCTACTAAAGAATTTATTATCTTTAAAAGATACATGAAATGAAAATTGCATTCTACAACTATGAGCTTGACACATACATCATGAAGCAAGTTACAGTGATGCTAAAAGCTGGATTTGGATTCATGAATGAGATGCTCTTAAATTATAGTTTGCTTTTATATAGATACACAAAAAACACATCTGGTAATAAGTAAAATAAATCTAAATTATCATTTATTGAAGTGTATTAAAAAAGTGGCGGCGTCCTTGTGAAAATGACTCAAGGACTTAACTAATTTTCAATCATATTTTCTATTTTTGGAAAAAAATAATAATAATTAAAAAAAATATTTCCCCACAAGTTTATGTTGTGTTTCCATTGTAGAAGCTTTGTCGTTCATCTTTTTTATGAAATAAAATCCAGAAGTCAAATATTCAATGTATCAGCCACATGTATGTAGTAGATTCAAAAATACACCTACAGCACAGTGATGCCTTTAAGCCCAGCAGCAGACGATGGAAACTGAACAGTGAAAGGACCTTGGCTGGTGGAGCAGAGTAATTGTGAAAGGCGGTTAAATGGACAGCCATTCCCTGCTGCGTGGAGCCTTTCTGCTGGAGAATGACTGAATAAGCTCTGCTTTCACAGGTCAGGGATGCACATGCTGAAGAATCAGCACTTGTGTTTTTTCCTGCTGTAAGCGCTTTTGCCAATGAAAGCAGATTGGATGGCAACAGTGCCTTTCTGCTGGAGGGTTGATCCTGCGTGTTCTGCGTATAATCTAGTCACCAAAAAAACACAACTTGCAGGCTACCGAAGACCTCAATCACACGAACAGCTCCTTGTCTCTGAGCTGCAGCTATTAGGCTGAAAAAAGATGTTTCTTACACTCAGACTGTGCTAAATCGCCTGTGGTCTGTTAAAAGAACGTCAATACATACTGGTTGAGTTCCCATCAGTCGACAGTGATTTCACTGACTAAACAAGTTATATCGTTTACCAAAACACGGAAGCTGTTCTGTCACACCACTGACAGCTGTTGCCAACTGGACTGGGCCCCTGTAGCTGGTTTAATTAGTGTTTGAACCAAAGTATTTATAATTACACTCATCCCCAAGGTTCTGGCTGCTTAGCTAAGGACAAGGCAATGAATTCAACTTGACGTTTGTACAGATTGTACCAGGGCAAACATCTGCTGTGAGGTTGTGTTGAGAACACTGTTCTCCTGTTGGCCATCCTGTAAATGACAAGGCCTGGGGGGGATGAGTGCTCTCTTTTTTTGAAAGAATAAGATGCTGCAAGAAACGCTCAGTACATCACCTTCTGGTTGATCTGAGTGCCGACACAAACAAGGCATCGTTTAATAAAAAAAAAATAAATAAAAAGACAACCCGCTACAGCTCAGGCCACCCATATGTCCTGAATATTTGAACATGTTTTCCTTTCACTGTGATGTGTCCCCCCCCCGTACTGTCTCTAATTACAATCAGAAGCTTACAATAATATGACAACAATAAAATACCAGTGCCGAATTGAGAGAGGAAATACTGTGAACTAGTTATATTTTCAAACAATATGTTGCTTTTTGCACAGTTGAAATCTGACTGTCTGCCATCTGAGGACTTGTTTGACTTGTGACACTAACCCAAACCAAATTCCTACTGTGGGTTCACCTGTGCCAGCTTTCCAAACACACTGCCACTGCACCTGCTAGTCTTTTTCAACTCCATGCAGAAGTAAAACAGGAACCAGCAGAATGAAAACATCTTCAGGCATCAGCTCAGTGTTTCATTCCCATTTTCCTAAGGCTCTGAATGTAATGTGCTGAGTGTAATAATAAAATATAAATAAACTTGTTTTTGAAAATGTATTTCTCTACGCTAATATTTTTCATGATTTTCACAACTATATTCCTAAAATAGAAATATACAACAATGTCACTCCTACTTTTGTGCTAAGATATGTGTGCTTTAATATTTAAATGTGAATTAAAGCATTGTGACCACAAGAGAATAACAACAGGATGCAGAACTATAGCCTCAACAGAACTGAAATGATAGGCAGACAGACACCAGGCTTATATTCTATCCATGTATAGTTTGACATTGCTACATTAAGGGTTATTACATTATTGTTTTCCTGAGTTATATTACAAAGTGTTTTTTTACGATCTATAATATACTGATTTGAGAACATAAAGTTATTATTTTATGCAATTTATAATCTCCCAGACACAAGCTGTGCTGATGACAATTTTTAGTAAAAGTTTATTTTTGCAGTAATGTTTTCTTTTTTTGCATTTTTATTCACAAATAAAATTGTTTGCACTCTGTCCTGTTTGAAAATATCGTTTTAAATTGATCAACTATTCCACTGTGAATTCCCCTGTTTAGCTGCACAACAAACAGGGGAATTGGTGAATTTTTATCAGCTGTGGCTGATACAAATCAGTTCTACAAACAGTAAGTGTTGATATTCCATTTTCATGAAAACCTCTCCAGTAAAATATCAGGTGCAGAATTATCAGCGATATGCCATTTCAGCATATTTATTTGTTTAAACACTGGGAGTAGCAAGCTCAGGATCTGTGACGTCCTCTCTGGGCTCAAGGAAATGGTGGCAGCAAAGAGAGTTGCAGACGGTCCGACGACACACCCACTTCCCCCTCTGGGCCTTTATGTGACTTTATATAAAACATTCCTGAGTGCTAGTCAGGCCTGGTGTGTTTACACAGCGCTGGGTGCTTACCATTGGCACTAGCAGCTCGAGCCGTGCTGGCGCTTCAGGGACAGTTCAGCTAATAGGGGCTAGTGGGAGGAACATAGAGAGACGCCACACGGTGTACTGCAACCTCTGGATATAAGCCCAAAGGCTTTATGGTCTGCACTCCGGCTCAACAACAGAGGTCTGGCTGGGACTTAAGGCAGGAAAACTGGCATTTCTGCAACATGCCTCTTATTCTGATGGTTTGTCATGCTCTTGGAGACACACAAATGCGTCTGTGACTAGAAATAATGGAAAAAATTTCTGTGCTTTACCAGAGCTTACATATTGTTGTGTTCGTGTTCCAGTGACAGAATTTGGGAATGAGCAGGGAGAAAATACATTGAGCTTTCTTTACGTAAAGAAAAGCTCTCACACAGTCTTACAGAAATAAAAACAAGTTCCATCTTAAGCAGAGCTTTTTTTTCCTGGTGCGACAACGCAGGCTTTTCAGTGTCTATATTGAGCTAACGCCCCACCTTACCCCTTCTCCTGCGATCACTGCTACACTGCTCATGCTCTTCCAGCCATTTTCTCCTCTTTTCATATGTTTAAAGGGCAGTTTATTTTCCATTTGCAGGGGGAAAATTAATCTTTTTCTCCTCTGTGGTGGTGGCAGGCCGAGATCCTGGAGGAGGTCTATTACCTCTCCTGCCAAGTACACTCCCCCTCCGGGTTGAATTGCATTAATACCTCCTTTATAGCCAATCAAATGGACTAGTCATATATTTCAAAACCAGTAAAAATAATTGGAGAAACCTCTATGAGGAAACTGTATTCACATACTTTAATTTCTTATTCAAAGGATGAGACTGGTTTTTAGAAAAAAATGTAGCACAAAAGGGGTGACACTAAAGGGTTCTGGAGTAAAAATATTACGTGATATGTAGAGCTGTTTGAGAAACAGGGCTGACACATCCTTAGCTCAAAGCAGACAAGCAAATGAAGCAGGTGAAAAATATGACTAACACCTTTGATTTTCTTTTGATGTCTGTGTCAGCATGGCACCAGCACACTTCCAGCAGGAGCAGCCTCAAAGAAATGGCAAGGTCTGCACTGTTTTATGAATCAAAATGCATATCTAAGAATAAATAGCTAAGTCAAAGGTGTAGGGGACTTGAAAGCAACACATACGTGTACAACTGTTCCTTTTAATGATAGTTAAAGTTATATACTTGTCTTAATAGTCCTCCCAGATAATGATTTTAGTAAGGTATTGTATGTCAGCTTAAAAAACAACAACACAAAGTGTATGTGTTGCTGATATTTATGTTTTCAACATAATCAGGTTTAACAGGCTTAACTGTTGTTAATTATTGTTCAGCCTACATTTGACCCATTTGTACAGTGAAACAGGCCACACAGAGGAGGGAAGCTCATACAAGACGAACATCCCTCAGCTTAAGTACAAATAACACAACCTCAGGAGTTCCTTAAAGCAAGGCAGTTTGAATCACTATATTTATTTTCATCAAAAGCTTCGTCAGAGACCAAAAAAAAACCCTACAACTCCAGCTATCGAAAAATCTGTCTCAAATGTAATCAAAAGAATTCACCCTGCACCAAAATTCAAGGCTCAAGTTTGCACCAGGCTTTGGGTCTTAAATTGTTGTGAGGATTCAGACGTGACAGCAACAATTAAAGTTTGACATTTTTTTTTAAGGATGTCTTCCTTAACAATGGAACCTATAAATTTTTTAAATCAAACTCTTCATCTATGTGAATTAAAAGCACCTGAGAATATCCACTGGGACTTAAGTACCGACTGCTGTGATCTCAGTTATGGCGTTAAACTGACATTTTACACAGTCACAACCTAAAGATGAACGTAGAACTTTAGCTTGAGTTTCATGTTTATTATTAAAAAAAACAACAAACTTCAACCTGCTTTTTAATATACATCAAGTCAATTTGCTACTCTTTATACTTAACTGCTTCTTCAAGTTGGTAAAAAAAAAAACCAAACAAACAAACCCCGAAACTAACCAGGACTATTAATTTAACATTAGCTGGATACGAAAGAGGCTTCTCCTTCGACTTGCTATAAATGTTGTCTCACATCTGCACAACTTGTTTACTGCTTATGAACAGAGGGTGCTAATTAATGTTCAGTGCCACTTGTTAACTTTCAGTGACTGACTGCAAAGAAAATGTTGCCTGTTCTCTTTTAGGTGTAACGCTGGTTTTTTTGGACTGCCTGAGGAGAGAACTGATGATACTGCAGCACTGCTGTGACAGGCTGCACTTACTCCTTATCAATAAGGCCACTGGTTAACACTTCTATCATTTACACACAAACCACATGCACCTTCTTTTTGTTTCTATATTACAAAATAAAAGCACAAGCAAAGTTCAACAATGTACAGAGAAATAACTTACCGTTTCTTTGTTGGGCAGCAGTTCTTTCCGGATCCTGAAGAAGTTTTTGCCAAACTGTCTCAACCCTTTAATGAAGCGCTTCTGCAATTTTTCACAGAGAAAGAGAGAGAGAGAAAAAAAAAAAAGGTCACTTACTACCTGTGAAATCAGCTAAACTGCTACCGCTTTATGTTACTGGATTAACATCATGACAAAAAAACATTGTTTTCATTTCACTAATTTGCGGTCGAAGAGGTTTGGTGTGTGTCTAGAAACCTCTGTAGCCGTTTAAACTCCGGAGCAAACGCAGCCATGTCAGGGCAAAACGAGAGAGGAAATGACAAGTAAGGTAAGGAGAGACGCTGAGATTAAGCTTGTCTTTTCATGTGGAGACAAAATACTGTAAGACAAATAAATTAAATCTAAATAAAAAGATAAAACAGTAGACTAAGGGAATATGCAGTTCATCTCACAAGTGAAAAGTTCAAAGTCAGAAGCTAAACTCGGAAGTTCAAAAGCAAGAAAATGCCTTATTTTGCATGCTGGACAGTTTCTATTTCTGTCTGTTAAAATTGCCCATTTGAAAAGCATGGAGACACAATAAAATGCAAAATGGACAACTATACTTTGACAAGTGAGAAAACAGCACGATGAAACAAATTGCAACTTCACAACATCGGATCATATCTGACATGAAAACGGAGTGTGAAAATACCTCCTAATCTCAACAAGCACAAAAACAACATCAGAATGAATAAATACCAAAAGAGCTGAACAACCTAAATATATTTCTTTTCCTTTAAGAGCCACAGGCTGAGAGCCATAAAAAGCGGAGGCTGAAAACATTCATAGCCAGCGAAGCAGACAACCAACAGATTTACTTTCTTGTTCCAGAGGCGAGCCCTGTTCCTCAGTGATCTCAGTCAACCGTTTCCACCAAGTAACTCCAGCAAAAAGCAGGGAAAAGTCCTCAGGGAGCACAGCACAAATCTCTACCCCCAGCCACAGGTAAAGGAAAAATTAATGGCCAAATCCACAATGTCTCCGATGGCACATAGTTGTTGTTGTTTTTTTTTTTTAATCCTTTTTCTTCCTCTTCTTGTTTTTTTTTTTTACAAGCAAGAAATAGCTTGTCACTCTCTGCTCTTCCACTACAAAGGGGAAGGCTTTACATGTGATCTTTCTGCAAGAGAGCCTCTGGTTTGCAGCAGGCTGGAAAACCCGGAGTGGAGTCCCGTGCTGCATGCTGATATCTGGCCCACCACTCATGTCAGCCTGTTGTCAATAGTCTAGCACACTGTGTGAGCAGGCGTCATGTTTCTAACCCCACACAGGAAAAACCCAAGCCCCTGCTTGTTATGAAAACTACTCCAAAGCTGTCCATTTCCCACAGAGGAAACTGAAGCGGTCCTTTAAATTCATTCAGAGCTTGGGATGAACACACACACACAGAGGCACAAACTCAACTAGCTGCCAGGCTGAGAGGGGAGGCAGGCTGCTACAGTTTATGTTGAGAAAGGTCTTGGATATGCTAGAAGGAGACAAGTGAGAGGGAAAACCAGACATGGATTCACTCATGTGTCAGGACTCCATTTTCCATGCCATGTACAGTACATTATGTAACCACAGATTGTTTACATACTGAGCTTTGGTGGAGAACACAAGGGCAAAATTTACAGAAGTAACACAGCCAGCTGCAAAATGCAACTTTCAGGAGGAAAAAAATGCAGGAAAGAAAGAAAGGTCTATTTCAGTACCACAAATGAATAACTATATTTATCTCAATTATAAAAATAAACACTATAGTCTCAAGTTTTAGAGTTTTCATGGTAATTGTGAGGACCAAAGTAGACAAGTATAAACCTAAGTTAAACCAGACTGAACACTTAAACACATGAGACTTGCAGACCATAAAGCTAGATGTAAAGGAGTTGTCAGCCCAAAACAAGGCCTGTCCTCTCAGTCTCCAGAGACAGCAGTTAATTTGCATTAATCAAGCTGACGGAGTAGCGGTTTTATTAACCAGTAGGGGGAGCCGTCTCCAACGCAAGTGTTCCCCCACATGTGGCACCCACCGCCAGCCACATGAAGGGTTAAGAGCAGATTACCATTTGGGCTGTCAAACTTCCACAGGGCTGCAGATAACAGGTGCAACGTTACTGCAGAGATTCAGGGGATCAGCATTACAGGAGGTGAGGACTAAACTAGGCATAACATTCAAGTGAAACGTTAGCTTCAAGCTTGTGTGGATGTACAAATCAGCCTGAGTCAGTGAGGGGGGAAAAGAAATCATGTGTTTCATGTTTCTTTAACAGTTGTTAAGTCAAAGTAGTGTATCTGTACCTAAGGTTGAAGTCAAAAATCAATCTAACATCAATTAGACCAGCCCACGCAGCCTGTGTCTGTCCTAATTATGTCACCTCCATTATTTTCCCCAACTGTACTATCTACTCAGTCTGTCTGTCCGTCTCCACAGAGCAGCTCTGTGCGTGCTCCCTCTCCCACCTTCCTCCTCCCCTCTGTTTTCTTTCTATCGCTGGCTCCCTCCTCCCTCCTCTACATGTCGGCTCCAGTTTAAGGCTCCATTTCAGTTGCCTGGGCTCACTGCTCTCCAGCCCAGCTAATAAATCATCCGCCAATCTGCTCCCTGAATCGCTCTGCCCCAGCTCTGATTGCTCCGGCCCTCCATTGCTAGGCAACACAGCAACGGAGGAGGGGCTGAGAAAGCCAGAAGCCCTACCAAATGGCCATCCACTGTGCAGAAACAACAGGCTTCTCTCTCTGAGTTAAGAGCTTGCGCTTTTCGCCCGCCCCAAGTTTTCCCTCACAGCCTAACAGTGCACTATTGTGAGGCTGGAGAGGAGACATAAAAAAGGAGGAGCAGAACGTGGAAAAAAAATTATTCAAAAGCCCATTGTTTTTTGCACACACTTCCCGCTTGACAGTTGATTGTTTGGAGTTGTAAAACTGGTTAAGATAGTGCAGACTTATGCAAAGCGATGGTATCATGATGACAAACAGGCGAGCTCTCGCATGAAACGTCATTCCTGCTGAATGTCACTCCATGACAACACTGACACAGGGCTGTCCAACAGCAAACAAAGCTACTTTCACTCAATATGGAGTCATTATACTTGACTTGTTGTTAAAAGCTGACCTTTCTATGCTTGCTTTGTATAAACCCAGAGGGCCTAGGACCATTAGTCAGGCAGCCAAAAGCAATGGGGAAAAAACACGGCTGTCTATGACATATCAGCTTGTAATAAGTTTGGCCACAGCATGGAGTGAGGAAATCAAAACATGCTCAAAGAAAAAAAAAAAAGTTCGAAGAGCCTTTACAGATGGGAGACTTGCCACATCCTTTTTGTAGTGGTGCCATACATAAAGAAAAAATGTTCACATAAATGAAAAATTCTGCAGGTGATTAATTCTTCCTCCATTATAAACCCTTGTTTAACTTAAAGTCTGAAAAGACTTTCTGTAGTTTTAATTGTAAGTACAGACCAAAACTGCTGTTTTTAAATGTACCCAATGATAAACAAGCAGATATGAATGATAAACACCAAGACATGTTACTGTGGCAAGCAAAGCAACATCCTCTGCTTCCCTCGGCTTGTATGGACACAAAAGGTGACAGGAAATTCCAGCACACACCCATCCTGGCTGCTATTTAGTTACTAAACAACACTACAAAGCGTTGTGGGCGATGCCCCATAATGGTAATAAAATGCACTGTTGACAGAAAAACTTCAGTGTGGCAAACAGAGCTCCCTCTGTAGATGACAACCACTTAATCTCATCTAATTTAAAAATAATCAACGGCCTGAAGCAAGATATGCAGGGTGACTAAAAAAATCTGCTTGTGTTGTTTTTGCTTGGCCACTGTGGCTCAGGATGGTAGGTTTGTGTTTTACCACTGGGGGGTGGGGGGGCTTTACCCCCCACCTCTGCACCCATCACAGTGTTGTCGGGGGCCTGCTCCACTCATCCATCAGCTGAACACACAGCTGAAGATAAGCCGCATCCCACTGCAGCTTTCTGAGGAATAGACCTCCTGCTCCACAGCAGTCATAGATCAGCCTCTGTGTCTCTTACATGGCGACACACAGCCCGACTGCTGCTGCAGCTCTTTCTGATTGTTTATATTGCACCTCCTGTTGGCCAACATATTACTAGCACCACAAATTTACAGTAGAGACGATTCAATCATATCAACTTTGGCAGAGGTGGAATTATTTAACCTGCCCAATTTATAGCTAGACCAAAACTGCAGGTTGGGCAGCTAAGGATCAAAATACTGATATACAGTATGATGCATCCACATAAATACCTTTTAGAATAAAATCTATTAAAATGTTCCCTCTTAACATCAAGGAGGATTAAGAGGAATATGATGGGATTTCTGATAACTTAAATTTGAACATACACTGAATTAAGCTTTGATCGAATCGAATACTACAGCAAAAGCATAGTTCAACGATTCCACTGTCTCAGTGCCTCGACTTTGTTTCACCCATTAAAAACCCTTGGAAACATTTTGATGAAAAACATTTGCACTTGCAGAAAGAATTCACAGAAAGAATCAGCAGTGGACAGTTACAACACAAGATTCAGTCATCGAACCTCCTCATTTAGTTTCAAGTTGTAACAGGATTTTCTGATCTGAAAAGCAGAAGTTATTCTCACAGTTGATAATCGTATCCTGTCCGCTAAATGAGGGTTTGTGCTTTATAGTAAGTACTCCCTTACATAGGAGAAATAGTCAGTGTTGCAACATTTATTGGCGCTTTGAAGTCCAGCCTCAATGTAGGAACATTTAATATCAAAAAAAAGAAATAATCTGTGTCATTCACTAAGTGTTTTCTGATTCCAGTATAAAAGAGTTTATTTTTGTCATTAAGAATATTGCACTTTCAAAAGGATGGCTCTGTGTGGGCAGTAAGCATTGATTTTGTATCTGATAAAACGCGTACACACATAAAGGAGTGGTGTAGTGAGACTGCCTCTCTCAGCAAACAGAGAAAGAGAAAACAGGGCTGTTCCAAGTTTCATTGTTTCACACATCCATAATAACAGATCAACAGATTGTCTTTCTTTTCTTGGTGGTTGCACCGCTCCTTAACTCAGAACACCCTGTTGACAACACAACAGCTATAGAGGTTGTGTTTGAGATGATTCTGATTAAATGTTTTTACTTATTTATTTCATTTATTTTTCTTTTGCGTAATCTTTAGTGATCCCCTTTCTGGTTTAAGTGGTGCTCACATCAAGTTGACAGATTTTCAATTTCTGGACGTTGTACTAATAATCTCACAGGGAAAGATGCCTGCCTGTCAGAAGACAATAAAAATAAAACAAACTGTCAGTTTCTTCATAGCTGTAATAAAACAGCTCCCAAGTGATCATGGCACAGGTGTTATCTTTCTGTGGGGTCTGTGTATATTATGGAGGGGGGTTTATAAATATTTCTTTTGAGTTACAGAGTTGAGATGAGGTACAGGATTATGTGCTGCAGCTGCAGGCATAGAGGAAAGAGGTGTGATGGGGTGGGGGGGCCAGATAAATCAAAGGGGGAGGGGAGAGTGACAAGTGACCCTGCAGACAGGCTGATTCTGTCATTTCAGTCACCCCCGCTGTCACTTTTATTCACACCTCTAAAAGAATGGAGGGCTGGGTTGGAAAAAAAAAAAAAGAGCAGGCAGGAATAATGAAGCTGGTCCTGGAGGGGACAACATAGAAGAGGGAGAGAGGAGGCAGAACAAGGGTGATGAATAAATGAAGAGCAGCAGGGCTGGTTTCTGTGGCTGAGTCAAGGTTGGTGCTGCATCTACACCTGTCCCTCAAGGCTGCAGGGCTGAAAAGGCACAGCTGGTGGTCAAATCAGTGGGAGCTGTGTCCTTGGTTGGCCAGAGTCAAGATGCTGCTCCTCCAGGCTGAAGACAGTGAGGGGCAGGTGGGGCACAGCCAGCCTACTGACTGCCTCATCCTGGCCCTAACCATGGCTCACGCAGAGTACTCCCCAACAGATCTTCCACTTCAGTTACACAATGCTGTTTGAACATGATGAAACCACTCCGTGCAAGAGTGAATTAAGTCATATTGCCCCATGTTATAAAAAAAGATTAATTGCCAACAGGGCTGGGAAACAATTCCAGTATTACTGTGGGCCATTTTTCAGTGGAATTCTAATAATATAATTATTTTCATGTAAAAAAATCTCCTGTCCAAAATCTGAGAAAACACATTAAACTTAAAATTTTAATCTTATTTAATTGAACATTTTAAACTTAAAATTATACTACATGTGTGCTTTGTTTTGTCTGGTATAATATAACAGTGGAACACAGGCCCAGTCAACTTTAATTTGATGATTCTATTTGTATTTTTGAAAAATGATTAATGCCATATAAAATATAAAGCAATAATAACGACATAAAATAATTAATTGATAAGTTAAATCAAATCAAATCACAATGTAAAAATTAAAGTACAGAGCTAGACTGAGTCTTCAGGCCAGTATTTCATCTTATATTAACTTACTGCAAATGTACTAGTGTTGGTACATATGTAGCAAAAAACTACATTTAAAATAGGTTTCAGGAAATGTACAAACATGTCTCAGTTGTTGTGAATCAGAAAGCACAGACAAGTGAATCTTTACTTCTTTTAAATGGCTTTATCATCATGTATATTGATATATATATATATATATATAGATTGAACAAAAACAACAAATAAATCAATCAAAAAGGACTCCTAATGTTATGTCCTTTTGTTAAAAGGCTATCAGGGACATCTTTAACTTTAACATATTGCTATCTGTTTAAAAAAATTCAATTTCAGTTTGGCTACAACTGGACACTAGCAGTTTCTGTCCTGCAAGAGAAGACATTGTCTGTCTTTTTTCCAGTCTCACTGAACTCAATAATGCTTCAATACTCAGGGTCTGTCTTTGCAGATAAAAACCAGTGCTGCCACAGAAAAAAAAAAAAAAAAAAAGCAATGGTGAATTACTGCAATGATCACCTTATTGTCTGAATTGAGTTATTTACAAATTTTACTGTCGAGTCCCTGCTTTGTTTCTTAGACAAATGGTCTGTGGTAGACCTGCGGTGGCGCAGCCTGGCAATTAAAGTTCCTGTCAATGTGGTTGTCCCTCACTCTGATCATCTCTGTACAGGAGTTTAGCTTGGCGCCAGGAAGCATGCATAAATAAAGGCAAACGGATAACTAGTCCACAAAAGGATGGCTGACTTAATTTGTTGTGATTCGCTGTGGTCCTGCTGAGGGCTCTGGCTTTATTCAAATGTGCCCATCATGTTCAATTACAGGACAAATAAGCCAATTCTCTTCCACTGGAACTGAGCGGGTGGGTTCAATGTTCAAGAAAAAACTGCCAAGCTTCAGCATTACAAAACAATATCAAAGTGGAAAAGGGGAGGAGGAAAAGCAAACCAGTCTGTGGTTCTAAGATCTGCTGTCAGATCAGTCAGCAGTGTTATCGTTAAAAGGGTGTGGGTATACAAACATGTAGTGCAGTATGTCATGAAACACCAAGGCCAAATCCACAGCTCTCAGCCGTTTTGACATGGTATTATCCAGCACTTTCATTCCCCTGCTACTCTCCCCGTTTGATCACTGAGAAGGGCTGCCATTTTCTGATTCCAGTCCTTCAACAGCTGTGGTGAAATTCACATCTAAATTCAAATGGAGGCTAACATTACCAGCCCTCAATCTTTTCCCTTTCCAGACCTCCACACTAAAGATTTATTCTGTGAGTGATAAACAGGATGCAGCTGCTTTTGAGCCTTGGAATAGCTCGAAACTGACGAGTTTTTACTTATGTCTTCTGAGCCCCGGCCAAGATCCCTGCTCTGTTTTAATGTTCCCAACAGCTCCCTCTAAAGACACAAAGACAGCTGGTATCCAGAAAAGTGCTACCAAGAAATGCCAAGAAAATCACAATATACCCTCAAATATACCCTCATTTATGGACTTGAAATTATTATTTTTCATATCTGTGGTAACACATTTCCAAATGAAAAAAGAAGTTCTCTTACCACTTCATCCTCAGACCAGCACTTCTCTATCAGCTTGGGTACTGGTTTCTTCACCAGGCGCTGGAGAGCCTTGCCTGCATCATAGCTGCTCTCATGAAGCTGTGGACAATCATACACACAAAACAACATGAATATACCATGATCATTATAAAATACTGCCTGCACATATTAAAAGCTGTCATGTTTATTAAAATTACAACATTTCTCCAGAGTAACATGAGGGACTTCTGTAATGGTATATTTTATTTTGAGTTGATATAGCATAGAAATGGATTTTATTTTTACGAGAAATGTCAGAACATGAAATGAAATGCTGTGCAAGGCACCAGGTTGGAAATAAACAAAACAGTTACAAAGGCAATTGCTGTGCAGCTTTAAGACCTGTGTCACATTCAATTGGGTGAAACAGGGAGCTGTGGAGGTCTTGGTCTGAGATTATACAGGCATTGCCCATTGGAATTGCAAATAGAGTGGAAGGTCGAGAGACAATGACCTGCCCGCTATGTTAATTTTCCAGTTTATAGAGTCAGAATATAAATGCCCTGTTTATGATGATTCTAATCTCTTTCTTGTGCTTGATTCCTCTGCATTCATCGTCAGTGTGATGGAAGAATCTCTCATTATGCCTGATGTATTGTAGGCTTCTCAGGGGTTTGGGTTTGCTTCAGGGGGTAACTCCACTGGCTCTGGGGCTTTATCATTGCCCAACACTGCACACCTGCAGGTTAGCTAAACATGTTCGCTAAAATACCACAAATTCAAACAAGATGAAACTAAAGTTTGATTACTTTTCTCTGTCAAACAACAGATTCCTAACGATAAAAAATGCCACATGGATACTTACAGTGTTAAGTGCATTTAAAGTAGTGTCATCTCGAGAGGCTGCTAGACACCCGTCTTCTGTTGAGCCTCCATCACACATCCCTGCAAAGGCAGCCATGCTCCTGTGAACACAGTGTAGATGAAAACATAAAAAAGGGCCACTAACAACTTACAAAGTGTTGTCATATCACTTCGCTGACTTTAATGTCCTTTGAAAAATCTCAATAGAGACAACAAACAGGTGTCAAATGTGTCACCTGCATGACTACTCACATAAACAAGACAAGCTCAAACAGGCAAGTTTGGTAATGAATGGGGCAAATCTTATTTCATATAAACTTGTGCTGTTATTACTTTTATCATAATTAAAAATGTGTATGCTGTTTTGATGTTCCCTGTGTGGACACTAGTGTTATGTTTGTCAAACAAAAATAGATTAAAAAGAAAAATTCCTCAATGTGTTTTTCTTGGCTAAAACGAGATGACACCAAGGTCCTTAAACATAGACTGTGACTAAAGGAACATACTATTTTGCTGACGAAAAAAGATGAGACTGAATCTACTTCATAAAAAACTAAAACAAACAAACAAATACTTAACTAAAAAGCATAGTTTTGCCTTCTACACTGCTGTGGTCATGCCAGGGGGACGGATGTGACGCTGTTATGAAAACGGTTACGCCTCAAACACACCGTAGAGAGGCTCACAGAAATACAATCTCTATGTAAAGCTGTGGCTGGCACACTTCACTGCGACCGCCACGGTCTGCAGTGAAAACCTGCAGCCCAATAGACAGTCATCTGACATGTCAACTCATGTTTCAATAGATGTATTCCTGCCTGAAACACATTTGGAAATAGAAGATAAATTTATTATGATTGTTTTGACTGAGATCTAATTGCTACATGTGGGTCAATATTTGGATCATTTTCTTCTTCAAGTTCTAACCCACCTCACACACAACTGATGAAACAGGCTGTTTTTGTCAGGCACGTAGGTGACATTATGATCACTCCGAGACTGTGATGCATCCACAAACATTCAACATTTGTAGCTACTTCATCAGGTATTAATGACATAAATCTTGTGAGATGAGTTAGAAAAAAGGCTTACAAGACATCTCTTGGTTAGATTAGATTGCTTGAAAAGTGAATTAAAATTAATCTGCTTTCAAAGATCAAAAGATTAAATTTGTTGTATCGAATAAATCTAGACTAAAATATTTTGGGTATTCTTTTTACTAAAAGCAGACTTAGATGCTAAGACTTTTAGTTGACTAAAATGCGATGATACACAACTAAGACTAGAACTAAATTAAAAAGTCTTTGACAAAATGAAAAAGAAGTAGTTCAAAGAAGAAATACTTCCAACATTTTTACTGAGCAGGACTTTAAGATTGTTTGATTAACAATCCATTCATACACCAATGAAGTGGACTACAGGTCTATGAAATTCTAGTGAGAATGAAAACAAATATGGTGGATAAAAAAAGACCCCAGGAGAATTTCTACAACATTGTCAAAGTGACAGATTGTGATTAATTACACTGAAGCACCAAACTACAACATAGCGCCGAAAGCTGTTAACACATGTCACTTCTACTGCAACAACATCTCAGTGAGAGCTGATGAATGATTTCCTCTCATCAAAATGACACTTGATGAAGTGTTACACTAATAAGTAGCATCATAATACAAGTGCAAAGGAAATCAGAGAAGTTTTGTCTGGGCTAATCATGACAGTATAGCAGGCTACTGGTGTCAAATTGCTGTTGTGTAGATTCTGAACCATAAGTTTATGGAGGTCTTTATACTTTTTAAGGACTGTGACCACATAGGACAGTGTGGGGATTAAACATTTAATCTTTTTAATCTCTTAAGAAGCTGGGATCCCCATTTGTCTTGGCTCACCTTGCAGCTCTGAGGTACATGAGAAGGTCACAGTCATTGACCCCTGGCATCCAGACCAGCTCCTCATTCTCGGTCACTGCCTGGCCACCAGGAGAGGGGAAAGGCTGCAGCTCTGGGAGCTTGGCCTAATAAGTTCAGGGTGAAAGAGAGTGAGAGATTGTGTCACACTACAAATAGCATGTAGGCCTAAAGAAAATATCAAATTTCACTTTGGTGACTTTCTGTCATCGACTTTTCACTCAGTGGCGGAGTGGTGGCAGCAGGGAATGGGGACAAGTTACAGCCACAATAATTCAATATTTTATCACAACATAGGATTGCACTACCTAGATCACTTTCTGTTCTTGCTGCAGGTCAGACTGACAAGAAAAAGACTAAATTACATTATATTTTATCAGCCAATCCTGAGACTGATATGTTATGTTTAAGTACCTTTAATTCCACCAGTGGTTAAATAATTAAGTGTCATAATTCGTACTCGCATCACTGAATGAAGAAATTACTGATGCATTTCTTTTTTTATTTAATACAAAATCTTTGTAGTATTGCCTTTTAAAAATGGTCTGTTTTGTTAAAAAAGGAAAAACCAGACAGTTATTTTATCAGTAGGTATTTTGTGGGAGAAAAAATTAAGCAAAGTGGTAATAATGGCATTACACATTACCATGTCACTACAGGTCCTAACTTGGATTTGATCATCTAAAATGGAAAGCAACAAAATGATTGAGACTAAACCTATGGTAAGAGAACATTTTTCAGCTTATTTGTTCCTGTTGCTGACATGGAAAGCAACTTAAACCAACACTGGAACACTCCCTCTAGTCATCCTGCTCGGTGATGTGTGTGTTGTCCGGTGACTTACTTGGTGACTCGGTCCAACTCGGATTTCCCCTTGTGTGCTGTTTAGTCGTCTGAGAAAAAGACAAAGAGAGCAGATTGAAACCAAATATTTATCTGGCAACATTTCAAAGCTAGCTCAAAGAAATCTCTCTGTATTGTGCCTGTTGAATCATCTTAACAGCTGCACAAACTCTAAAGACACAACTGTGGATAATAACTGATTGAGGCGTCAAAGCAGGGTAGCAAAGAACATGTCTGACAGTATCAATTTATTACCAGGACAAGATAACATACATACATACATTCAGAGAGGGAAAGGGTTACAATTTCGATTATGGAAATTGTTGAGGTGAAGTCACATGTAAGCAAAGTGCATAAGGTTTTTTTGTGGAAAACAAATGAGAATTTCAGCAGGATATTCTTGGACGACTACTTCTACACAGTGAGCTGAGCAGAGCACATTTGCACGCCTGATATTGCAGATGCAGCAATAAAACAGAATCCCCTAAAAGGAGGAGGGAGGGGGGCTGGCTCTGGATATGCAGGGCGAGAGCCTCGGAAATGGTTGCTGGTTCAAACGTTTGGTAGCCATAGCAACTGCAATTTAATAATAGTGCTCTGAATCTCCAGCTGCAAAGGATTAAAGAAAATGACAAGACGTTCCTTTTGAAAAGCCTTTCCCTCTGTTGCCTAGGTAACAGCGGTGATTTTCATACAGCAGAGCACAGGGCGGCCCAGAATCTGTCAGTGTGATTTGCACCCTGAGAAGCTTGCACTCCATCATGTAGACCTGGAGGAAACCTAAGAGGCCACAGCCCTCTGGTCTCTTTACAAACCTCCAACCACAAAACCCTATGACGGATATGCATTTGACCTAACTCCTCTTTCTTAACAGACCTCCTCCACCTCCTCTCAGACAGGAGAGTGATTAGAGGGGTAATCCATACGGCAATGAACTACGGCTGACAGAAGCACTGGCACAGACAATATCAGCACATGCCAAAAAGTGAATTTCAGCTGAACAGAATGACCCTCTGCCTGTCAGAACAGCCTGCTGCTCCAGAACATGCTGAAATACTTCACTGTGTTTTAAAGCAAACATTCTCAGCAGATAGACAAACTAAATACAAAGCAATGAAGAGCTGATTCAGATAAAATATTTAAGTTTCCTGCATCATCAGCACTTACGATAAAACAATAAGTTTTCATGACGATTTCATAACACTTTAACCATTTGTAAGCCAGGTTTCTTGTGTTATTTGAACAAAAAAGTACAAAAAAGATTATTTACTGATTGCAACTGAGTTAAGGGGCAAAATGGCTAATGACAAACAATAACTTGGATTTATTAGTGATGAATGAAACCAAAAATGAAGAAATTCGTTATCCTTGTTTTCATAGCCTTTAGTTAAATATACACTTTTGCTTCTACAATGACAGATGGTTAGAACAAAGAAAACATATGTGTAATATAATGAGCAGATTTGAGTCTAGTCTGACAGAAAGTTCTGGCCAAGTCAACTGTACATTTGGCAGGCGGCTGTAAGGATAACAAGTATGGACCCGCATATCCGAATTAGAACAGGGTGTTTGAAGATGGATGTGTTTTACTCAGAGAAACTGTGAGGACAGACAGCGACTGTTCAGATGCATCCTGATGGGAGACACATTATGGTTATATAGTGGAAAGAATATCTCATGAGATTCCATAAAGACTGCTGGCAGAGACAATGTGATGAACAAGCAAAGTTTTTACAAGCATATGATAAAATGTGTCCTTTTTTTAGCATACTGACACAACCTGCAAAATAGCCCTAACTTTATTTTCTTGTAGACATAACTGGAAAAATATACATGACTCAGAAGATTTGATGCAAATTTTTCAGACAATAATACAGATATGAAAGGCATAAATCTTTCTCAGCATTATCTTCACTGTTACACTTCAAGAATCAGATATAATCGTGTGGCTGGTAATAATGTTAAATTTTTTCTCTAATAAGCTGCTCAAAGCCTGTAGCTCTCTCAATAAACAATGAAAAACATCTCAATTTGATGCACACAACTGCAAATACTCATATTAATCTGATGCTCACTCAGCATTAACATCACAATCCTGTCAAGTAATTACAGGCTTACTTACTAAACCAAAACAACAACGTGACACTGATCAACTTTGTGTGCCTGTGTGTGCAATCAAGGGTAACCCCACCCCCTCCATCAATTTCAGCCAATCAGAGAGCGCGACTGTGGCACACTGACATAATTGCAACAGAGCAAAAACAGACCCAACTTCATGCTATTTAAGTGCCATAACAAGCAGCTTGTGCACATCACAGCTGGCGACGGAGCCGGCAGAGCTTTGTGCGCAGCCCTCTAACGCTCCATGCGCCATGTCATCCCGACTGTAAACAGGAGCTGCAAAATGGAGCCAGGGCTCGTCGCTCCTGGTGTTATTACCGCCATATAACCGCACTGGGCTCACGGTTATCGCCATTATACGAGCGGGTGTGTCGTAAACACCGTGCACTGCTGAATAAAGGAGAGATGCGGCGGCTGTGTGTCCTTATGGCAGCGCGGACGCGTAACGGTATGCGATCTGCAGTGACAGCCGGAGTGCCCGGTGGCGTCCGCTCCGACAGACAGGATGAGCACTCTGGCCTTTTTTTCCTTTTGCGATCACGGCCGGGCAACACAATGACAGTGATGCAGACAGTTTCACAACAATAACAACAACATACAGGTTTGTCAGGCGGCAGAAATGAACGAGTCGTGAAAAGCAGACGAGCCGACAGTAATATCGGCAGCAGAAAGCGGCGGAAAAGGATCGCAGACCTACCTCCGGGGACTGAACAGATCGTCCATTTCTGACATCGAGCCCTAAGGTTGGGTGGTGACACTGTGTGTGTGCTGCTCGGACGATTTAACTCCCCTCTCCCACCTATTTCTAGGTGCTCAAAATGGAGAACCACGCATTCGCTCCGGAGAGGTGTTCACTGAGCTTGTGCTGTGACCTCAGCCCGCACGTACGGCGTCGCAGGCTCGGCTCGCTCCTCCGCGGACACTACTGAGCATGTGCTGCGACCTCGCCGCGGCGCGCGCGCACACACGCACGGGGGGCGCACAGACACGCGTGCAGGATACGGAATTCATCTCTGCTCGTATGTCAGCGCCATAATAAACAAGAGTGAAATTGCGAGGCTGCAGACACCCCGCTCTGAATACCAAGCGATCAGAGCAGGGAGGGAGGGAGGGAGACTGAGCAGGGCCCTGGAGGAGGGGGCTCCCAACTGGCAGCCCAATAACAAGGCCAGCTGTCACTGCTACACGTGAGACTATTTACCACAGCGTGAAAAAACCCCAAACATAAATAAAATAAATACATAAAATGAGGGGTTTCATTTGCTCATCGTGCAATAACCAGCCAACATGTGCCACAAGTGCTTTAGACAAATACTGTGTTAAAGTCCGCGTGTGAGCACATTGGGGTGACAAACTGTGGGGACAAGGTGTTATTATGAATGAATGAGTCACCATGTCTCATCAAATCTCAGAAACGTGCACAAAAGAGCAAAAATGGTCAAAACCACATAATAGTACTACACCCATGGTAAACTGAACTCATAATCTCAACCCAGTGCATCATCATTTATATAATACTGCATCAGTAATAATGTTCCTATTTTGCAAAAAGGACCAACAATCATTGATGCAAGCAGCATTGAACTAATGTAGCAATTATTAGTATTTCGCTTTTCACTCATGTTTTGAATAGTCATTGCAGCAAAAGCATAACTTTTACTAATGATAAAAACGTTCCCAGTAAACTTTGATATTGAGCCACAACTTCTTATATTCCATTATCATTATTTTTTTATTATCCACAACCCCACTTTTATCTACTGCGACTTATCAAAATGGTGCCCATGAGAAAAGGCCCTTTATCCTGATCAAACACATGCCTTAGAATACAACTGAAGAGCTACTCCTGGATTTTCCATTCCAATCAGATTTTATTGTAAAAGATCAGTAATTCAAAGTTGACATGCAAATTGACAGACAAACAAACAACAACCAAAAAAGAAAAAACTGTAAAGCCATGGGGGTTTCCCCTGCTCATTCCCACAATTACAGCACAGAAGGACCATTTCTGTTGCACTTATAAAATTTTCAGTAATAGTGAGCAGATGGTGTCATTAGACGTACCACTTTGCAACTAAAGCAAAAGCAGAGCGATCATGAGCAATGAAAACTTATTTCTATATTTGTCTCCTGTGCTAGAAGAATATGCTTCATCCGGTTTTAATTAACATTTTGCTCCTTTGAGTGATATCAAATATCAAAATTTTGATGAAACTGAGACTGTGTATATTGGTGCCAACAAACAATAGTTAATTTAATTGTGGGTGTTTTATAGGTTCATTTATCCGTCTCATATCTAATCACATTAGGTGTCACATTAGTTCAGTATGCAGGAACTTGTATAACACACAGGAAATAAAAAGGACTTCGAAAACATGTTGCATTGTGGTAGGCATTTTTCAACACCTTTGGAAAACAAAAGGTTTTGCAGCTGTGTTTTAATTGTAATTATTTCAGTGTTGCATCAGTGGAAGTGGCTCACCTGGTCTCTGGGTTATATCCGAGGATATAGAAGAAGGAGTCAATGCGGGCTTTGAACTCCCTGGCAGCAAAAATGTCAGAGAAGTGGGAAATGTTGCATTTCCCCCTGTGAGAGAAAAAATAAAGGCTTCATTACACAGAAACAACTATGTGATACAATGGCCTGAATTAGAAGCTTTTGAGGCGTTCATCTGGTGAAGGTGACAAATACAGCAGCAGGGATTTAGTGCCTGTCAGTGCCTGCTGACTTTTTTGCTAGATATCACAGTCTGCCCACTGAACTTGTGAACAGCAGCTGAACATGTCAGCTCTGCCTCATCTGCTGCAGCGCAGATTTTGGGAGACAGATGCCACAGACATCTGGAGAGGAATTTTACCTGCATCTCTATCCTCCTAACATGACAGCCCCCCTAGTGAGCTGCGAGGACGGAGGCTCTGACCACATCTCAATAGCATTTCCTGTTTCCAGCACCCCAGTGTCTGGCTTTATCACAATAACAGACATCACAGGCATATGGAAGTAGGCTGCCTTGCAGAGAAACAGCTCCTTCCTCTGAAAAGATTAACGGGTGCTAAGGAGGGCCGTCTTCAGAGAGCTGTGGCATTACAGCATCCCACTGGAATTCCCTCCCGTTTATCTAAAGCCTGGAGAGTAAGTCAAATCAAAGTGTGCCCTTTGTAGGAGAAATTGCAGCTAATTTGCCCTGAAATCAGTGGTTTCTGTAAGAAATGGCTTTGACTGCCTGCTGCTGTGCTGCTCACAGATGGTTTTGGTTTAAGAGAAAGGGAAGTGGTAGAGGAGGGAAGGGTGGTCAGCCAGGAATGAATGAGGAGACAGGCAGGGAAATGGAACATATGATTTCAGAGAAAGAAAATGTTCGAGTCTGTGTGCTTTCTTTCTGACATTATGCATAGAGTGAGTGCTAGCAGCCCTCATGTTCTGACAGGTGTGTGTATAGAGGGAATGGGTAGAGTCATTTTCATTAGCCTTTCAGTGTAAGTTGTACATCTTTGCCTATCTAGTATTTTTTGGCTGCACCTTCTCAGAGGAGTTAAACACAGTACATGAATCTTGTTACTTTTGAATTAATATGGATGTGACAGTGTGGTTCATATCAAACACAACTGTATCAGAGTAGAGTCTGACAAAGTAGGTAGGCGTTATGCAGTAATCAATATAAATAAATGAAAATGATCTAGACAGCACTTGTCTGTGCTAGAATTTCTATTGTAAGAATCTTTCAACAAGTATTTCCCTTTTCCTGTAATTTACTGAATACAAAGCAATCTACTCTCGGAGCACAAATATCACCGCAATGCTTTTTAGAATTGCTTCATGGAGAACCGATAGAAAGACTGGAATAATATTTTGCTACTACTGTCTTGCACCTGTTCCGAAAAATACATCGGGATAAAAACAAGATAGTTTTGTTCTTCTATTTCCTCAAACTGGCTCACATGAGCCAAGTATTTCATTATAGTGGTATAAGCAATAAAAGACAGATGGTGCTGGTCACTGGATTGAGTTTATAACAGTATTTATTCTAAGTATCAGTTGTAACTAATGTTCCACTGGAGAGAAAATTTAGAAACCCAAATAAATAAATAACTGTCTCACCCATCAAAAAGTTAGAAAAATGAAATATCAGTTTCAATGAAATTAATGAATCCTTATTATTTTCATAGCCACCAAACTAGGATTGTTTCCAGTTTAGTCAACAACCATTAACTTGATACACAAATGCCACAAAATAACACAAATACAAGCTGAGTAGAGGAAAAGTGGTGGTGTACTATAAATAGTAGCACTTAAATTGGAGCAGTTCTAATATGTGACACAGTGTAAAAGAAACCTGTGAGAAATTTTGTCCTTCTTCGAGGTGATTTTTCTCTCTTCCACCACTATCAGTATGAAGTTGCCATTGTCTGTGCGTGCATGTAGATTTATGCGTGTACCTGTGTTTGTTTACCTGAGAGCAGCAGCATGATAAGTATCCACATAATCAGAGATAAAGAGTTCTCGACTCCTGACCACTGGGTCTGTGATAACCAGCTCCCGGCCTGAGTCTGGGGGAAAGAACACACAGGTGCAGTGAACATATAAGTCTCCATTACATATATAATGCAAAAGACTACCAAACTCATTTATCTATGACAACAAGGGTACAGAGATAAAGTAGCATAGGTATTTCAGCCCACTAATAAAATCCTGAGCACAGTTGTGCGTACACTGAAAGTAACAAGTACCTCTGTGGAGGTCAATCTTATGCCAAATAATTCAATAAAGCCAATAAAGTGTGGTTCTCCAAGGAGAGGACATAATGTTCAGTTCTCTAGTGAAATGACCCTTGCGGGGGTTAAGGCACATCAGCAGCGAGAGCCAGGACTCGTCATTGACAAATGACCTGAGTTGTTGCATGCTGTGGCCACTGTACTGCGGCCTTATGACATCAATTCTTATAATCCCGAGTCCCAGCTGCAAGGATCAACTGCCGATAGCAGAGTGTCAAGTTGTGCTGAAACAACTTCTGGAGGGGACAGCATATGTGGTGTTTGTCTTATAACCTGAATGATGAGCCTTTCCTCCAACACAGGAGATGCTACGATTATAGTAGAAAGGAAAAAAAGCATAGCCCTGTGTAGAGTTGTAATGTGAGTACATATGAATTTGTTCCCTGGTTTCTCGGCTGTTTTTAGTCAGTATATATTTAGACTTGACTGATTCTGTGGCCAAACTGAGTAAAAGCTCAACCTGTGACAAGAACTGCCAGCTGCTAACAGGATCTGTCAACAGGTGAGTGTGTGTTGTCGAAATGAGTACACAGTCTGATGTTCTGTCTCAAAACTGAGCCTGACACAAATCCTTCTTAGGAAGAATAAAGGTCTTTATGTTTGGAATACAAACAAAAGTTCAAATTAAATTTAGAACATATACAGTCTGTACATATACAAGCTGTTCATAGTGAGAACATTGATTACTGACAGCTACATCAGCCAAATACAACAAAGAAGTACAAAGTAGTTGTCCCTAAGGTAACAACTTAGGGACAACTCTTTAAGGAACTGAGAAAATATGAACAAAGGATGTGAACTGACTGTTCCAACTATTACAAGTAAATCGAATCCAATTTCCCTCTGTGACATTTCCTTTTTGTCATAAGGATTTGATATTCAACTGCTAAAAAGTGACAGTGCTTATATTCCTGTAGATATGTATGTGTTGGAGTGTGATGAAACCATTAGCACTGATGGTGTTGATGATTATCTGCTCAAGGGCCACATGACACTTTACAGTGCTGCTGTCTGGCATGAAGGAGTGTTACTGGGGGAACAGCACCACCACAGGATTGGCTTGGTTCCCCAGGACACTGTCTTCTGGTTCCTGAGAGAAATACACTTTGCAGCTAGCTCTTATATCTTTTAACAGTCTGGAGAGCAAAGGCATGTGTGTATGCTTGTGAAGGAGAGAAACTGAGTGTTGTATTACAGAGTGAGTAAGTGTGTGCACAGTATATGTGCACAAGTGTGGCATACAAGGAAGTCTCACCATTCTCATTGTTACGATCCTGCACTAGGTGCTGGTAGACAGAGTCAGGCACCTCTGACTGGCGGTAGTACCATTTCACATTCATCAACAGATGGTCCCGTTTACTCTGCAACACATAAAGAGAAAGAGCAAATAAGCTGGAGGTAAAAAAGGGGAGATTCCATGCACAGATAAACAGAAATAATTTAGTTTGATAGTGACGTCACAGACTAGCCTCTTGGCAAACATTGATATTGTGCAGATGCACTGTTTGTGCCTCACACTGGCTGGTGCCAAGAAGCATGCAGTGACCATTCAATTAAAAAGGGATTGGAGAGCATTTAGAGCTTTAATAAAGTAAACAATGGGATGGTTGTTGCTGGGGTGTTGGGAGAGAACAAACCATGAGGGGCATGGATAAGAAGCATTCAATTCTAGCCATCTCTTCCTTAATTTCTCTTCACTTATAAAAATACTCTAATGAACATTTAAATAAACAAATATAAATGATTTGATCATAGTATTAATTCACTCATCCACATGGTACAGTATTTAGATTTTTTTACCATGCTTTGCACATCTACGCCTAACATGCTGCCACCTACTGGCCTTGTAATAAACTGCTTGTCAGCAAAAGTTTGCAACTCTCTAGATGACCAGCAAGTGGCAGCACTGGGGTGAGAAGAGAGCTTTTCTATGATCAGTCACAGGAAAAAATAGAGAGCAAAAGGATACGGGGTGGGGGAGGGGGAAGAGAGAGAGAGAAAATGGTAGAAACTGAGGCCAGCACTAAGGTGAGAGATGAAAAGGGCAAAATACAGTTTTCATTTCATGTTATAAAATATTTATTGTGCCTTCATATAAGCCCAACTGACCGTCACAGTGGTTTGAAAAGAACATTAGGGAGACTGCCGACTGGGTGCTGGACTGCGACACAATCCTGTTGGCCCCAGCCATTTTTATTATTAGGGACTAGGCAGCACTGCACAACACTGAACTAACCAACTGAGACACCTGCACCACCACTGATACCACCCACAGAGTAGAGAAGAAATGAGCATATGGGGAAAAAAAGGAAAATGGGGGGGGGGGGGTCTATGGTAATCTAAGACAGACAGTTAAATATCTGCTTTTTCCAGGTTCTTAACTGTATCTGTGTGTGTGTGTGTGTGCGCGTGCAAGAACATGAGGTCAGGGTAAAGATATTTAAAGCCTTTACAGTACATTGTTCTGTTATGTCACTGGGGAGGAGACTGAGCACATGCAGCCAAGCAAATCATCACCTCCCTAAACCCTCAAGCCCACCTCTGGTTTTTCAATTCTCTCCATTCCTTCCTTCTCTTCTTCCCTTTTTCCTCATTCCAGCCCTTGTCTTTACTACCTCTCCACCATTTTCTCCCCTTCCTTTCCCCTTTCTCCAACCTTGTACAGGGAGGAGAAACGAGTGAATAAGTGAGCCTGGACGTGTTAAACAGCAGCTGGCATACAGTCAGTCAGCTTCATTTACTGCTCTGGGTGACTGTGCGAGTCTGCATGCAACATCACACAACCACACACTTTGCTTGTGATTAAACAAAGAGCCATATTGATGGACTGAGACACCATGAGCATGTAGATATACTGTGTGTGAAGAAATGTGTGCAATGACGTCACGTCCCTCCCCCTCCCAGCAGTTAGCCCACCCATCCCCACCTCTTGTCTATCCAGTGTACAGACACTGTTGCCTTCTAGATTAACAGGCTGCCTGCTACAGTAGTACGAGTAGTTATCTGGTGCTTATAAATAATTAATACTTTAAGGAAACCGTAAAAGCTGCCAGTGTGAAACCTGCACATTTCATTTTCTGCCTGTAAAAACCACAGAATCAAATGGGTTTCTGAGAGCTGCCACATCGAGTCTGATGCAAAGAAAAAAGCACAGACATGCAGAAAGATGCACACACACACAGGTTTAACACCTTATTCATGAGCCTGGATTATTTTAGACCAACCAAACGAACAAACGCAGAGTGATTGTTACTTAAACTATCATCAGTATCCTTGTCGCTATAGAGTAGCTGCCGCTCTCCAGAGCAGATTGCTGTTTAGAAGCTCACAGCGGCGTTAAGCCCTCTCAGGCAAAAGAGGGGGGGAGACGGAGAGGAAGACTGAGAGTGCAACATATGGAGCACGTAGTGGGAGTGAAGCATAGCTTTCAATTATCACAATTCTATGAACATGCAGGGTGGAAAAATGAGTAGATAACGCAAGGAGAAAATGAAGGGGGATGATAGACAGCTCAGACTCGCCACACGAACTACTAGTTGTATTGTCTGGGTTTTGCTAAGCCTGCTATAGAAAATGACAGAGAAAGAACATATGAGGGGGAACCACAATGCTGAATTGATTAGAGACATTCCACGCTGCCTGTAGAGAGCTGAGCCCCGGACAATGTCAGCCATCTTTGTCTGTCCTGCCAGAGGCTAAACATGGCCCTACCCTCCCTCCTCCTGAGCCCTAAACCCTGGGAATGCTGCTCACTGCGGAGAGGCCAAAAGACTTACTAACCCACTACTGAGAGAATGAAATGAAACAGAAGCACAAAAAAAAAAAGAAAGAAAAAAAGAAAAGCGCAAGGAAACAGAGTAAAGGAGATAGAGGGAGGAAAAGGAGGACAGAGACGGTTGGATTAAGGTAGGAGGAGCCAGACCTTCTCTGTGGTCCCTGTTTCCTCTGACTTAAAATTACAACTATCCTTCTCGTGCTTTAAATGAAACCCCCAGGGTACAAGACTACCCCTTTATCCACTGAGGAGATATAAATCTGAGAGTCATGCTTTGGGGCAAAACACAATGGTACCTCCCCTCCCTCCAGTGGCATTCTTGGGCACATGCATCACAAAAGGGTTCAATTATACAAAGGCCAGCACTTAAGTTGGAAAATATTACAAGGTTTTAAAATATACATTTTTTTACAGTGATCTCTGTTAATAAAAAGTAAATGAATGTTTTAAAAGCAGCCAAGACAAACCAGGCATTGTGCGAGTCAGTTAATTCTTTCTTTTGACTAACTAAATGTGGCTGGCCCCTTGGATCCATAATGGCTGTGGAGTTTTCTTTGTGTGGCTGCATGTGTGCAGTCAACTCTGGAGCTGGGGCCTCTGTGTATGACCACACCACTACAAAGGCAAAGGGGGAAGAGCAAAATACAGAGGGCAGACTATCCCTTTTACAAGCCAAGTCTTTAAATCTGAAAAGAAACCAGCTCCTATTTAAGGAAGGAAATCTGTAGAGGTATACACTTGAAGAGATTAAAAAGAATGAGTGTAGGATTAATTCTGTGTTTTCAAGTAGAGAGTGTGAAATCAACAAAGTGCTCTCCAATACAGAACCAACACTTCAAAGCTCAACTTCTCCTGTCGTTCTTTCGATATTTGAGTGTACAGCAGAAGTAGCAGCAGCAGCAAGCCCCTGATCTCAGTGGCCTTTACAATATACTCATTGCTTTGCAGCCAAACTGACAAAACTAAGGGAACGTTGTTACAACCTGTAACCCTGAGAGCTAAGGCCCTATTCTTCCTCCTCCCTGCACTGCAACACTAGAGCTTTGCTTTAAACAAAACCAGACTCTCCCGCTCCCACATGACAGGCCCCCAGTGCACCTCGTTAACAGGAAACCTCTGTTTATTTTCTCTGTTTTTCAAACACTCTCCTCTTCCTCTGCTAACCCCCCCTTTCACACAAGTGACATCAGCAACCAGGATCTATGACTTCCTTCAGAAGGTGGCAGCCAGAAGTAAGGAAGGAAAGATATATCCCAAAGACCCAGACAAAGGAGACAGTGAGAGGGAGGGAGTGCGCAAGGAAAGAGGGGGAGGTCAAAGAGAGCAGCAGCAGCAGCTCAGTGTTAGCCAGGAATGTCAAGCAGTTCAGCTAGGCTAGCAGGCTGCTGAGCTAACAGCTTAGTTAGCCAACACCCCAGGGGCAGGGGAGGCTGAGGTATGGCAGATCAGGGCTGGTAGCTGTGTGGCATTGACAAGTGGAAGCTCAAAATGGTATGGAAAGTGGATTGTTGGAGTATTCACCTTGTCTGCTGCCAGGGGAGAGTAGGCACAACCAAAGAACAAAAGAGTGATTGTGGCATTTGGAAGCAGAGATGAGATCTTGGAGGACTAATCTGCTGCTCTGACATGATAAGATTAGAGAGAGGAGGCAGGCAGGAAGAGCTGGCTGGGAAGATCCATCATACACCCGCATAAACACACACACATACATACACACACAGACACAAAGATGATGGATCTGATTGGAAGGGTCTTCCACTCTGCTTTCTCTCTTCCTCATTTTGCTTCTTTCTCTAACTTATTTTCTCCCGCTCTCTCTGAGACAGAAAGATCTGCCAGCACACCAGCATTCAATAAGCACTTCCATCTGGACGACACAACACACACACACATGCACAAACTGAATGTGTGTGAACATACACTGGTGAGGTACAAGAGATCTGCTGTGCTCACGCAATCTTTGACATCTCAGTGACTGACAAAGGAGGTTGTTAAAAAGAAATGCCAGCATGCAGTGTGAGCAAACACATACAAGAAAATGCTCTCGCTCTCTCTCACTCACTCACACACAAATAACAGACTTTCAGGATAAGCACAACTATTCTTTTGCCAGCCCTGCAGTAGAGCAAGGCAGGCTGGGAATCTGTGTCAGAGGTAAGAGAAAGCACCTCTAAATCAGGCTGTCAGAGCCAGCAGCAGCAGGATTCCACTCTGAAATCCTCCTTTCCTTATGGGCTTCACTGTGAGCACTTGGCTACTTGAAGGAAGGAAGGACAACCTGCCCCTCAAGCCTCCCTCGCTTAGGCACATATAATAACACTAAACGAACATTGATTACAGCGTTTTGGGATAGGAACTGTGCAGTCTGCTTCCCTGCCTGGCAACAAGAACAAATGAAGAGTGTGTGGGAGGCAGAGGGAGGAGGTGAGGTGAGTCCCAGCTGTGGTGGCGGAGCTGGCAGGACCTTTGCACCGTGCCTACACAGGAGCGTCTCTCTCTTTGGCTTGACCTGTTTGGATATTAAATCGGCGCCCTCTGCTTTGAACACACTGGGCCCATCTGTCAGCCCGGCTCCATATTGGATTGGATGAGCATTAGCTGTTTCAAAGTGGGCAGATTTGCTCTTGTTGCTCTTGTTGTGTGTGTGTGTGTGTGTGTGTGTGCGCGCCTTTGAACATGAGTGCCCATGCCTGCCTTAAATTTAAAACCCCCTCTCAAGGAATCAAGCAGACGCGCTTTAACCACTCTATGACAGATGTGTGCCACTGTACTATTCGTCAGCATACACCAATACATCTAAAAGTTCCTCCTGTCATCTGGGCAAAAGGAATGAGTGTGGCAGAAAGAAAACAGATAGAGGGACTGAGTCACGTGGAGCTCACAGATGATACTAATTAAGACTTGGGGGCTGAGGGCCACAAATGGTGGATCATACTGGCAACCACAGGCATACTTTATACACTAAATAACTGTCACATCTGAGGTCTGCTCACCCAACACTTTTTTTCACTCCATGCTGGTTACAAACGGGGCTAATTACACCAGTCTTTGTTTCATCTCTACCTTATTTCAGATGCCCAGTGGGAGAGAAAATGAGTTAATGACGGAAATATTAAGAAAATACATGATGTTGACCACATTGCCCTCTTTCTAGACGGAGAGAATTGAGCTGCTCTCTCTGTAAAATAGCCTGGCAGTTTCCAACTTAAATATTTGTCTTAGCCTCCAACACACTTCTGCTGCATGGTATTTTAGCCAAGAAATTTAAGACAAGTTAAGTGATGGCACAGAAAGAGCAGGACTGTGAAAGCAAAAGGAAACAAGATATAAAGAATAAAGAACATGATTAACGAATAAATATAAAGAATAATTATGATCATTAGCTGCACAACACAAACACAGGTGCAACCAGGGACCTGAAAACGTGTGTTCAGTGACTTAGGCTACACCCAAATACAGTCACTTCATTCTTTTTTTTTTTTATTGTGAACACAGACAGAAATCCTTGCAGAACTAGTAGGGTGTAGACTAGACTGCAGATCCAAGTGAGACTTCAAACGCAGGCTGTGCAAGGACAGATGGAGGCGGTTAGGAGAGCTCATATCTGGGTGTTCAGATCATAATAGTGACTTTATTTTCTGAGATCTCCCTCTCAACCAGACACACAGCTATAGCCTGCCAGAAAAAATTGTCATTTCTGCCTACAGCTTTTCATTTAGCCGCTTCAAAGCCACCTCACTTTGATACCTGGCTATGTGTGTGTATTAGTGTGTTTGCCAGTGCATGTGTGTTTGTGCGTAGCCCTGGATGTTCTCTTGAGAGCAGAGGCTTGCCTGGTCTCAATGTAATACCCATGAGTCAGGAGTTAGACACACAAACACAAAGACTGAGGAATGCTGACGTTTTTGGATAGCACAGGCTTCCTTTGTTTTGCACCAAGTGTTTAAACGGTCTGATGTTTTGTTTGGAACCATGTTTGCCTGTGATCCATTATGTTAGCTTTGCCTTGTTAGCATAGCCTGGTGAGCTAATAAGACATCTTACTAAAACTAACTGGACTACTGTTGATGAGGGCGAGAGGGGGACTGCTCAAAGAGAAAGGTGTACAGAAAGGATATGAATATCAAGCTCTCTCTATGTGTTTGTGTGTGTGTGTGTGGACTTCATTTTGGATGTGTGCCAAGACAGCTAATCCGGACCCTGTGTGTCCATGTGTGTACAACTGCCAGTGGTAGCCTCCAGAGCAGGGCAAAAAAGACTTATGGGCTGATTGAACGCTGTAATGGAAGACAGCAGATAGGAAGGCTGGCTGAAGCCAATGCTAATCGATCTCCAACCTGGTTATAATTCACACAGGAACACGAATACATGTGAGTATTTCACTTTCAGGTGAAAGTGCGGGTTAATACAGTAGTAATAAATGTAAAAAGCAAACACAATTTGGCCATGAGGAGGATATGTATGCGTGACGGATAATGTGGGAGTATCATAACTCCTCAACAGCTCACAGGGGAGACAGTAAGGTGTGTGCTCAGATGTATTCCACTTTAGAGACTGATGGGGGTGTGTGATTTGAGTGGGATGATTGAGAACTGTTAAAGAGGAATGTTATGTGAATTCTTTAAGGCTTCTCTATATAAGTGCAGCTGTCAGGTCGTAGAGGAATGTCTATAGGATATGTGTGTGTGTGTCATAAACAGAATAATCAAGGAGCTTTGTGTGTGTGTCCACGTGTGTGTGTGGTCTATGTAGTCACCTCACATTGATAAACTGATAACAGGATTATATCTGAGCTCACTCAAATAAATTGCCTATACATGCACACAAATTTACAACAGTTTCCGTGGAAGAACACAAACACACAGAGAGGAGAAAGAGAAGTGGCAATTCTCAGCCGGAGATGGAGGCAAACAAGCAGAGAATAATTGCACAAGCACCCAAAAACAGATCTTAACGCTGTGTGTAGAAACGGACAGAAAGCCGAGAAGAGCGCACATCATCACAAGCTTAAGCAGGTTTGATCATATTGTTTTATCTGGCCACTGCTTCTGAAGATATACATCTTCCCGTCTAACCCCCTCTATCTCTGTGTCTGAAGGTGACCTTGCCTGTCTTTCAGTCTCTAGTGATGACACTGGCCCTATCAGTAATACATCATGTAAGCTGTGTATTAGCCAGATGCCGCACTAGCTGAACAGTGGGTGGTCTGTCAGGCATGCTTACTTTGTACAATATGCAAATAATCACATGCAAATTACCTACCCATGTGTGTTTCAAAATATCAGTGTGGATGCAAATGAAAGTGGCTGTATTAGTATGAGTGTGAACAAAAGACACTACACTTACAGGTCTTTCGCCAAAATATGGTTATAGCTCACCAAATCAAAAGGCTATTTGCAGCAACTGTAGTCTGAACATTGTGAAAGAATGTGATTATAACATGCACACACACAGGCCAGAAGCTCTGGGCAGCCTCCTGCTGTGCTGCAACAAGAGATGTATTGTAGACAACACAGCTGCAAAAACAAGGCAGGCCCAGTGCTAGAAGGAGCTGTACTGCATGACTCTCAGTCTAGACCAGCAATGACAGCCACCATATTGTAACACTGTTAAAGACGGACTTTTTGGTGAGGACACATTTCTGTCTAGTTGTTGCATTTTTATTTTATTTTATTTATTTATTTTTTTACTTAGTGTAGAGGAAGACTATGTCTGCTTTTATCCTTTAATTTGATGATTACGGAACATCAACCATATCTAACATATATTGGAAAGGCTGAATTGTGATACAAAGCTGTGATGGTATCATTGACATAAGTTTTCATAGATATTTCCTACACAACTTAGTCATTGTTAGTTTGCATTTTACAGAGAGGAAATGAAATCAAGGAATGTTTTTCCTTTTGTTTATCTTTAACTGTCAAATGGGTAAAGGTAGAATGAGTTAATGAGGAAAAAATGTAAATTAAGAAGGTAACAAAATAATAGCAAAACCATGGTTTTAATTAGATATAAATGATTAATGGTTTGAAACTATTAAAAAGCTTGCGTAAGAGGCAGGATTAAAAGGTGTAGGAAGCTATAAATTATTTAATTCAGTAAGGCAGAAACAATGGAAACCCATGCACATACTGTGCACAGCAGAGTGTGTAAAATATACCTGAAGACATTTTTGCACAGATTTAACACATTTTGTGAGACTTTAAGCATCTGCATAGTCTACACTGACTTAATCACATGCAAAATGAAATAATTAATGTCAGATTAAAGTCCAAAAGAAGATGGAAATGTAAAACTGATCTATGAAAATCTTTTCCAGTTTAAAGTCCACAGTTCTTTTTAAAATTTGCTTCAGTATCTGATGTTTTTTTTCTTCATAACACAATAATGGCAATGGACCAAGTGAACATTTAGCTGGCACGGTATGGTATCAGCTGGAGACTGTTTAGAAAGGATGAGAGAAAATATCATGTCCTGATTTTTTTAAACATATTTTAATCCCTGCAAATTAAAATTGCAGCCCCTTGCAATGTCTCTGCTACTGACCTCACAAACTACACCACAATGAAATACGCATGGTTACTCAGTAATGCAGTACATGGAAAAAAATCTTTCAGTGTTAATGAGAATAGTGTCAAACATATTGGTTATTGTTTACACACACACACACACACACACACACACACACACACACAAACAAACAGCGCACCCACTGAGATATAGCATGAGACAAAGAGGTTGAACAACACACCAACATCTCTACTCTCTGCAACCCAGGCACATCAAAGCCTTCTCCGCCCATTTATCCGTGTGTGCCTGTAAATCAAAAGGCATACTCTGAACATGCACACAAACGCACACACACGGAGGCTCAGACTACATTTGCTTTGTGCAGAAGCGTCCAGGGCTGGGTATGAGAGGCAAAGGATTTTGCTATAGATGGGGGAATTACTCGCGTCGGCTCACTCTGTCAGGGAGGAGAGGGAGCTGACTGTTTACCCGCAATGAGTGAGAGAAAGGGAAAGCAAAAAGAGAGATGGAACAAAAAGACAGAGAGGTCAGTGTTGTCTGAGGCTATGCTTTCTTCCTGCCAAATCACCTATTGCCTCACATTCACCCTTACTTTACCCTGGCACCATCACTGAAAGGTGACTCACATATACACACATCTAGCGGTCTTTAAAAATGTGCGTTAGATAAGAGGCCAGGTTAATGTAATTATTTATAACAGTGTGTTTGGGGTAAGACACCATACATAGGAAAGGGAGAGGAATACATGCACCAACAAATTCAGAAACTAACTGGGAGGGAAACCAAAGATTACCCCCCCCGACTAGCACACACAAAAAGATCTGTGCATCCCAGTGTGACCATATGGTTTGGTGGGGACTTCCTACCCACCGCAGAGGAAGTGTCCGTTTACAGTGTACAGTTCAGTTGTCCGCCATCACATCCTGTCTCCCAGCTCTAAACAGCCATGTGAAGCCTGCCCGGCTCAGAGCAGTCACCGCTTTGAAGTTAAATCAAGCAGAAAGGATACACAGTTCACCATACCATGCAATCAGCATCAGCATGAGATCTGGTAGGGTACACGCAACCTCAAACAAAAAGCACTGGCAGCATAAAGGGAGAGCTTTATGTACTGTAGCTTTTGGCTTCAGCCTGCCCACTTTCAACTCGTTTTGTTGGCAGATTCTCACAATTTTTCCCCACTCTGCCATGGTGGTGTGATTGACATCCACCTGCCCTTGGGTGGAGGGTGATTAGGTGTTCTTACAGGTAGCCATTTGTAACAGAGTGGATGCTTGTAAGAGATTGTGTGTGTGTATAGTGATATGATGATGGGATGATCCAGTAGACATTGACTAACAGTCTGTGGAAGACAACAGGGTGGGGTTATTGATGACTCTTAAACAGTGGATATCATTGCTATGACAGCCCATACATTACTGCTGTGCAGCCACACCTCGTCACTAGGATGGACCAATTGGCAGGCAGCTGCCAAGCAACCCCCCCCATCAGTGTTGGAATGGTTGAGGCAGAGAGGGGAATGCTAAATGTGCCACTTTGGCTGGTGATTGACACAAAGCCTCTTGTTTACCGGCGCCACTGAGATTTGCATCTTCTTACTGTTGCCCCTCCCTCTCTTCTTCTCTCTTATTCCTGTTCTTCTCCTTTGCGTCCCCCAATTCATTCCCACACTCCTCCCTGTTTGTGGTGGCGCTGCATGAAGTGGGTATTACCCCACCCTGCTGCTATGATATTGATCACCCCCCCTCCCTCTCTCTCTTCCTTTCTCCCTCCTCTCTTCATAGCCCACTGCATTGATTCCACCTCTCCCTCTGAGCCCGCCAGCTAGGAATGATTACACAGGCTACTCACACACACTGATGCAAGCACACCCACAGACATTAGAACCTTTTCTAGGGATGTGGGAATGTGTAGCCTTGCTTTACTTAAGACTATAAAGCTCAGTGGCTGCTGCACCAGTCTAGAGAAAACAGTCTCTTTCTTCAAAGCAAACCAATGATTTCCAGCTTAACATGATTTATTACAATAATACATATTGTTGCTGTAGCACGTTAGCATAGGATTTCAGCAGGTTGGCAAAGAGCTAGCTGCGCTCTGGTGGTTTTTGTCAGGGCGATGCTAAAGATGGCTATGGTGGGGCTTGGCAGGTGGGCTCAAGACACCTTGTGATTCTGTGCAGAGCCCTCACACAGCTGATCTACACGCCTTTTAAGGGTCTGCAGTGCAGTGCAGTGCTAAAGTCAAAGCAGTTAAGAGAAACAGCTGAGAGTGGGACTCTGAACAGCATAGACAAAAGATTTTTATCAAGAGCCAAAATCAGCTGTGTTCAGTTGTCAGAGATAAGAGGTTTAGGGGGGGAGCTTTCCTAATTGTGTGCACGGCTACATTGCTTTAATGAATTTCCTCACCAAAAGCTGAGCTTGCCTAAACTGTGCAAGCAGCAGGAGCTTTTGGCTCATTGGTCAACATTTCTCCTTTAATTGGTTAAATACCAACTCTCTCCTAGTTATTAGACAGCATCTCTGCTCACAATAGCTGGTAGAGTGCAAAAGGTTTTGGATGGGGAGTCCTAGCTGATGAGCTAAAAAGGGCAGTGTGGGCCGGTGCCACATGAACAACCACTTATCTCTGAGTAACCTCTTTCTGGCAGCAGCAACAATCCAGCAGAGTCTAAAGCAACAGGCCAGAGATTCCACATATTATACACATCCTCACTGCCATTTGGCATTTAACTGGCATTTTGGTGTGGCAGCAAACAGTTTGTACCTAATTACAGCCAGTTGCTGCTGTGTCCTGAATTAAGCTGGAGATTCACAGCTATCCACTCAAGCCCAAAGTTGTTAAATCTATTCTTAAGTACAAGCGACACCTCTGCCTTTTTGACGCAATACTGCATTGGACAGGATGAGAGAGCTCATATGTAAAATGTTGACAAGTAAGCAGAGCCCAAACAAATATAAAGACAAGGGGAAAGAGCAAGGACAGAGTGTGATCAATGGCAACAATCAATATTCTCTGTGTCTACCCATCACTGTTCAAATTTGTTCTTGTATTGCACTGCAATATAACCTCTTAGACTGGCCCAACGTGACTTTATTTCAGTTGTGTGATGTGAAACTAAAAGAACCAATCCATCCAAAAAGGAAAAGTAGGACTTTGTAAAATAAATAACATTATGTCTCATTATCACTGAAAGTAGGCTCATCTAAAAACCCCTCCAATGACCCAGCGAGGCATCTTTGGAGATCAAGTTTTGGGCCAAAAAACACACGAAAAGACAGTTGGCCATCTGTTAACAGCAAGCTCCATCAGTCTCCTATGGGTCCTGTCACAACTCTACAGCTAGAAGCACTCGTTCCACAGGTTTCACTGTGGTGCACATGCCCGGAAAATTTGTTGTATGTTTCACATAAAAGTGTGTATCTCAGCTCTGCAGGGAAGAGAGGACGAGAGGTCGCTGTCTATAGATGTAGCATACCTAGATAGACAGGGGTCTCAATCACCTCCAACACCCCTCCAGATCATCCACTTGGTGATAGGGAGAGCCCCTTACATTCATCCGCCAACTCCATTGCCCACCACTACAGGGCTGCATATTAAATCATTCCATTTCACCTGGAGAGGAAGGTGAAGGTAAGAGGCAGAGAAGTGGGAGGGAAATGGGAGAGAGCTGATGTATTTTTTTTCCCACTCTGTCCCCTCTTCCTGGTGTGTGAATGGATTTGGACAAGCCCACGTGCTGGGCCACCATCAGTAATGGGCCAAAATCAGCCCTGCATCCCACAATGCCTTGAGGCACGAGATTCATCACAAGGACCAGACAGTAGAGGAGAGCAAGAAAGGAGAAGTCAGAGAGAAGTAGCAGTGGAATAAGGTAGAAAATGCCATAAGATATGAAAAGTGTAAATGAGGGGAGCCTATAAAGAGTTATTGACCTCAAATGGACTGGGCATTATCTCAATGTACAAATGGGCTTTTAAGCTCAATAGCCCAAGGTTAGCTTGGTATGACATAGCAGTCAAAATCTATATAACTGAGTGCATTAGTCCAACCATAAACTCACAGGCAGCCCCATCAAGATTGAAAAAAGTATTTAAAATGCTCTGGTCATTTCAATTAGCTCCAATGCAAGTGAAGAATTAAACAGCATGTCAGATAAAGCTCCGAACACAGATTGCCATGCAGGACAGTAGCTTGCCTTTACAACTGTATCAGGGCAGAGGACAAAAGACTGATAAAAGACATGAGGATTTGAGGACCATGCAAAAAAAAAAAAAAAGAGAGACTTAGGGGAGGTCTGTATTTTCTTAATCATTTCATTAAGATAGTGCTTAGGCTAATTTAACAGTAGGCTTAATAACGGAAGGCTTCCCTGCCTCTGCGCTGTACACAAATGTTAACTGTCTACTGGAACAACGACAGCTCTGTTCATAAACACAACAGTGCCAAACTGTTAAGTACATTCCTATAAAGAGAAGAACAAAGAGCGTTTGAACGTGGCGGGAGGAGAAATGAATACAGCTACTGAGGGGATAGAGCAGCTTGGCCCTTTGATGAAAGGAAATGGCTTTACCGTCGCGGATGGTGTTTATATTTTTTCATGGCATACTCTTTTGGATTGCGGCACCAATAAAATCAATTGGTAGTAGCTCGAAATCTCAGTGGAAATGATGCTTGGGAGTAAATGGAGCCAAGAAGATGAGGGATTGGGGCTGAGTAAATGCTGCAAAACAGCAGATGAGTAGAGGGGATGGCAGAGAATTTATCGGTTTGGACCACATGGCTTTTGGTGAGCAAAACTAAGGATTTAGGGTTTCACAAGTCAAAATAATAATGGGTGCAAAACTTTGCGTGTAAACACAATTCACAAAAATGCACAAACATCTAAGTGCCGAATAAATGAAGAGTGTGAGCAAGTGTGGTGAAGTGTCTCCAGGCCCTAGCAGCTGTGGTTCACTCAGTCCATGTGATCCATTGGCAGTGACAGACAGGCAAACATAATTTAGACTCGCCCATCAAAGCACATGCAACACCAGTCGCAGCCATTATGGGCGGAAATGTGACGCACTGAATGGAAAACACACAATCCTGTTTATGTGTCCAAGGAAAGACCTGTGTAGCTAAAATCCAGCAGAACCTCTCTGTGGGGCTGTTCTGCTCTTTTCCCGTTCATATTTTTTACTGTAAACACTACCAAAGACAATTGGCCTTTTTGTGAGTGAGAATGCGAGGTTATGCACAGTCAATCTGTGTGAATATTGGTACATTTTATGGTTCGAAGCATTTTACCATGCCTACTAAAAGGTCTCATTCGAGTGGAGAAGCTCAAGTTGTGAACGCCTCAAGGCTTTTATTTGTTAGTTATGGGGCAGATCCAGTGTTTATATCTCGATGACATGACTGATAAGTCTTTTGGTCCTCTGGGTTCTAAGTTTAGAACAGGTGTTTTTTTGTGCATTAACAATGACTAGACTGCATTGTTGTAGAGACATGACTCTTTAACAGCCATAGTCCCCCTTTCACAATCAAAGCGTTAACATATATGAGCCAGTTGTTCTGCATTAGATTGATAAATATTCAGAGATGGAAGATGGATAAAGTTAGCGGTGAGGCAAGCTGTAACATATGTACAAAATGTCAGAGGGTCTATATGATATTCCAGTACTGCTGCGGGGGAGCTGCTTGAGATGGCAGCCTGTGGCGATGTTGCTGTTGTTTCAAGGCTGTGTGAGGAAGCCAACTTAAAGGTACGAAATGTAGACATTCCAAAGACCACACAGAAATCCCTGAAATTTCCTCCTGTCCTGCCTGCTCCTCACTCTGACCGATGTCCTTGCTGTTCTCCCCCCTTTCCTTCCTCTCTTTGCTCTCTCTACCAACAAGAGTTAATTTGCACCATGTGTTCTTTAATGGACAAAGAGGGGGGAAAAATAGGGCTCTAGTGGAAGCGTGTGAACCCAATACCACTGTAAATCTGCACTTACACAGCGTCACCCCCCCCCCCGCCCTTTCCTCTCTCATTCTTTTTTTATTGGCACATCACACATTGGACAAGCTGGAAATTACACTGAGCTGAGCTGAGAACCAGTGGTGAGGCACGCCAGATACCCACTTAAGCTGGTGGGAGGGTGGGGCGTGGGGGAGTTGACAGGGGGAGAAGTGGAAATGTAAAGTGGTAAAGGGCAAGGAGGTGGGGTAAAATTACCCATCCATTTTCTGAACAGAGGCCAATCCAATTAAAGCTTGACCAATCCACGCAAAAGTGTTTAGTGTCTGGTTACTACACTCAGCTCTGGGTGGCCAGACAAAGGCAAGAGATTCTTTCTGAAAGCAATATTAATGGAGAAAAGTGAAAGGAAAATTATCTCTTTTGATATTAACTGTGGAAATCATGAAGCCCCAATGAGAAGTGAGAGACACTATGAACATTAACCTACTTCAAATAGACCCTTAGCCCCTAATTTAGTGTACAGCCCTGTAGGAGGAGTCAAGTCTTCCTTTCAACAGGAAGTCCTGGTCAGGTAATTAAACAGGCTGTCATTATTTTCATAGACGCCATCTAGATAGGGAATTCTACAGAATTTAACAGCATCCAATCTACCTCCCTTTTTTGTTGCCATTGCTACATTTGTTTTCCTACTTGCTCATCAAAGACAGTGCCAAAAAAGATGGCACACTCTGTTTGCTCTTCTGCTTTAAAGATAAAATGTAGTGCTCCATGCCGGAGTGCAGTGAATTTGCTTCAGATGTTAGTGAAGACATCAGAAGAGACATTTTCACTTGTGATGTGCCAGAAAAAAAGAAAGTGTCTGAAGCACCACTGAATATTTCAACAACTCAGCAACAAGGGGTGGAATCAGCACTTGGATATATATGCAAGGCTCAAATGTCATCTGTCACTGAAAAATTACATGACAAATTTGCAAGTATTTGTGCTTGTGTGTGTGAGATATGTAACCAAGCCGGTGAAAGTAAACTCAACTAATGAACCTCCGAGGGGGGGAAAGGGCCTCTCTGCTGAATAATTTAACAGTGGTGGGTCAAAGAGGCGGCTATTGATTGAGCTTTTTAAGAGACTTATGAAAATACTATTGCTGCTTGCCTGATCCTTGAGCCCGACCAACCCCCACTGTCCGTAGGCTGCACCCTCTCCATCTAAAAACACACACACACACACACACACACACACACACAAACGAAACCCTATTTTGATTTTACTGTGTATCTAACCCCCCCATCCCCCCCTTCTTCTATCCTAGAGAAAGAGATAATCCTATTGGCTGAACAACTAGTTTCCATAGCAGCATTTAGCTAATGCACAAGGAGGGCAGTGAGGGTGAGAGGAAAAAGTGTTATCTTTCCACAAAGATGAAAAGAGGGGAATGCGAGGGAGAGTGGAAGCAAGGAGCCAAGAAGAGGGTTGGCTTTGCTTTATACCTACAAAGAGAGCTGAACACAGCCTCCACTTGCTGCATCTGATCTGTGTTGTTATTTCAACCTTGCCATTTGTATTGCTTTATTTATTCAATGCTGCGCTTGTGTAGACAATCAATCTAACCTGCCTCCCTAAAGAGAGACAAAGCTCTCTAGCTGTCTGAGAGATGCATGCCTGTCTCCATTTGATTTGAGAAATCCACTAAGCTTGCAAACTGACAACAGTCTTGCAGATTAGGAACATGCTTGCATAGAACCAGCAGCTGCTGCAGCTATTGACCCCAACACCTCAGCTAAATGACCCTATGTTATTACAAAGAATGGCATTAATGGCTTCATCTCAATGAAATTTCAAAGAGTGTAGAGACAGGGTAAGAGGGAGGATGTGAGGGGAGGGGAGGATTGGTGGGTGAATACCTCAAAGAGGAGCATTAATCAAAATGGTCATAATGGGGAAAGTCACCTGATACTGCCAAAGTAACAGTAAAAAAAAATGTCTCTGCTCACAGGGTTAGTCACAGCCAACTTTGAGGGCAGGAAAGAGAGGGGCCTATTTGTCAAATAAAGGCACGTAATCTTAGCTGAATTAATTTGTTCAAATAAAAAAAAAATCATCATGTGTTCATGTGTTCACGTTCTCCAGTCTACCCGATTTAAGAAGTATAATGTCAGCAAACATTTCTGTTCCGTTTTCCCTTTGAAGGTAAGTGACAATGAATGGCCATTCACTGTTTAGTGGCTGTTGTGCTCTGGTTCTATTGCTTTAAGGCAGCAACTCAATGGGGAACATTACAAGCAGAAGGCTTCAATCAAACAGCTTGCAGCAGGCTCGGCTGACCAGCCGTGTCTATAGACGGCCTTGTCAAAGCTGCTTCCTTGCAGAGAGCACTGAGACAAGCAGACACTTAAGATGGCCCCACACACAATTGTGAAAGCCTGCACCTCCACATGTTCATGCCTACGAAATGTACCTCTGTGCTTACAGCAGCTGAGTGGACCTTGGAATGAATGGAAGAGCTGAACAACACACACACACACACACACACAAAATTGCCCCTAATGACTGTAGCACCCCTCTCTCTCAAGAGATGGCAGTGGCTGCTGCTCCACTCGATAAATATTAACAAGAAGAGCGACTGATGGCAGTGCTCACTGATCCATAATTGCATTTCAAAATGTTCGATGGGGGTGGGGTGGATGGTGGTCACAGGGTGAGAAAAGAAAAGATAAAAAGAGAGTTCTCAGCCTTCTAGTCAGTTACAAGAGACAAGTGATGTCTGCCTAGCCAACCTTTTACCACAACCTCAATGGCAAGATTCAAATGAGAGACTCTGGTGAAGCAAATACAGTGTTGTTGACTACAGCCTGATGTTTTTTCTCTTATTGAATCACTGTGGCATGCACCATGGGATACTTTGAAACCACGGCTTTAGATAAAGGTAAAAATCTGGAGATGGATCAAAGGGATGGAGGGAAATTCCATGTTCCAGTGCCCATTTGTACACTAAGTGATATTTTTGCATATATCTGAATACGTGCAGACAAGCTAGCCGCAAGCTAATTAGCCAGTGGATCTTCTTGTTAAGCTAACTCGCAGCATTTTGGATTCCATTAGGGCCATACTCAGGATCAACAGAAAAATTAATAACTGCTCATGTTAAGCATGCGTATTTATGCACATATATTTGCATCTTTATCAAACAGTTTCAATTTTGGACTTTGAAGAGGTGGCTGTTTCTGAGGCTGTATGAGTACTGACTAAAACCATCAGGAAACTGTTGTGCGAGATACAAATAACATTTGGTGTGTATTTGAGTAGGGGAGGTGTACACATATTGTTTACATGACTACTGGGAAACCTATGCCGTCATATCCGTCCAAGACAAACATTTGAAGCATTTAAAAACACATGTACAGTGCATATGTCCTGATTACACACTTAGAAACAGGGACATTAGTAAATAATGTTGCAAGTTTTAGTCTATCTGCCCATCAAAAGATCGCATCTTGTATAAAAAATATTTCTGAAAAACAAGTGCAATAAAATACTACAGGAAAATTTTATGTTGCATAAAAAAAAAAGCTCTAACATGACATTGACTAAAAGGAAACAGCCAATTCACAGTTCACTTTCTAATACACCTCTAAAAGCAACTGTGTCACACTACAATGTTAAGTGTTAACTACAGCAAATCGTGAACAGCTTTTTGGTAAGGTATCTAGTGAGTAAAATTTTTGGCTTTCCAATCAATCCTTTCAAACTCCTTCAGAACACCAAGGAGATAATATCTTTTTATAAACACCAGAGCAGTTCACGCTCAAGCTCAAAGGAAGGACTCAATTAGTTTGTAAATGTAGTTGGTGCTTAAATGCCTCTGGAAGTACAAACGCTATTAATTCAGTTATCAGAAAAATATATAATGTATTACAAGATTTAATGGGAGTCTAAATAGATTCAACATATGCAGGGCTGAAACAAATTTTAAAATGTAATATTTCTGCTTCTTTTGAGAGTTTGCAGTTAAAAGAATAAATATGGGAGAGTGAAAATATAAAAACTCCAGTACGACAGGGTGACCCTGATTTCTTAGAAATAGGTTAAACAATTTACTGCGTCTTCCTAATGATTAGGCATCCAGGATACAGGCAAACCTTGAACACAAGATGTCAGGCCACATACCAATCAATAGGAGGTAGCATTTATAGGCAGCACGTTTTATTTTCAAGATGCAGCTTTTGTTTCAACATATCTTTTTTTATGTAATTATGTCTAATTACACACACACGTGTATTGTACATTTGTGGATGTATCACTTTATTTTGATGAGTTTGAAGCCTGAACAAACACTATCACAGTTCGTTTTCACTGGACATGTGTGAATGCACAACATATAACAGATTCACTTGCACACATTTCAGAAGGCAAACAGAGTCCACTCAACCTTGAGATGGCTATAAAATGATGCTCAGCTGAGGGGCACGAAATGAAAAACCAGTGCACAGAGTTCATTCCGTATACTGGTTATATCACAAAGAAAACCCATCAGTTTTTTAAGCTCATCAGGCCGGCAACATTTGAGCTGGACTCCTGGCAAGATAATTGTATTGTACATGGCATCTAATTAAATGTCCATAATCAGGGAGATCCACAACTGTGTGTGTGTGTGTGTGTGTGTGTGTGTGTGTGTGTAAGACTAACAGCAAGAGTGAGGCTGTGTGTGGGTGTCTGTTGGTGTACTGGGCTCCTCAATCCCTCATTGCCGGAGGGAGAAAACGCTGCAATCAGTCCATTAGCGAACAAGGGAGGGAGACAGGGATGCTGGGAGAAGGCAGAGAAAGAAAGAGAGGCTGATATAGGAAAGGGAGGGAGGATGAAACACAGCTGACTTGGCCAATAACAGCAAATGAGGTTAGATATGAGCAAAGAGGGAGGTTGTGGGAGGGGAGGGGGGTCAATGAGTGTCGAAGACATGGACACAATGACCAGAACATGGGATGGGAGGAGGGAGGGAGGTGAGAGACAGCAGATAAAGAGGACTGGGGATGAGGGAAGAATGATGTGAAGAAAAAGACAGATGAGAGAGTGAAAGGGAGAGAAATGGAGACAGAGGAGAAATTCAGGGTAGGAAAAGCAGGATGGATTGGTGAAGTCAGGGTCAATCGGCAGGTATACCTGCTCATCCCAGCAGCTGTCAGGAGGCTTATTGTCTTAGGTTACCCCCCCCATATAAAAAACAAAAACAAAACAAACATCGGCGATATACAACACGTTGTATTACTGAATCACATAAAAATGCCCAGATAATCCATGATCACAACACAACTTACATATCATGAATATAAACATTGCAAACACACACGTCAACTGCAGGATCACAGTGTTGCTCTCATCAAATATAGATTGTAATCACATTACAGGATCGTACACCTGGTGTAAACAGAAACTAGTTCTTTTCTGAAATCATTGATTGTTGGCCCTTACACAACCTAAACAATGACATCAGTGCCAAACAGACACTTTATTACACGTCTTCATTCAGGTTTTCTATATACTTATAGTAACAAATGCAAATGGAGTATCTTGAATGTATTCAACAATTTTTCACAAACTTTTATCCTGTCCAGTGAATTCTGTATTGTATTGTAGTGAATTATATTCTTAACTCAGTTAGTCAACTTAACATTTTAATAACTAATGTTAATTCATTTTTGCCCCTTTCTAATTATTTCATTCTTTGGCATAGAGAGGAGAATTATTCTAATGATGAAGAGTATGCACTTCTGTGTTCCACACACTGCTGATTTTGGTAACTGTTAAAATGGCCTCCTACTGGTTACCCCTGTATCTGGGCAGACATTTTAGGAGGAAGGCAGAAGACTGAAATCAATGCGGTTGGATCAATATGTCACATAGGTGACAGTGGGCACTGCAACTGCCACTGTTGCTTAAACAAATAAAGGAAAATGATTGTCCTTAGCCCAGAATGGCTTAATAATACCACAGAATGGATTTTTTGAAAGTTATTGCTGAATGGCTGTACTGTGTGTGTTCCTAAGTAATGGCACTTGGCTTAGAGTCATCCCAACTCATAGAAGATACACAGAGAGAAATGTATACAGAGACAAAGAGGTGGGCTTCAATCCTTGTTCTTCCCCATGCAAGAGAGATTGATGTTTGCATTCAGGATTTCTACACAGCACTAATTAGATTCGCAGGTCATTAGATTAAGCACAGAGTGAGACTGTTACAGCCTAAAGACTGAGGGAGGAGAGAGAGGAGAAAGACAAGAAGGGTGCAAGAGGGGCAATACTGATGAGGTTGTTTGATTCAGGACCAATAAAATTTCCTCCCCCTCTGCTGTGCCTCTAACGTCCCCCTCCACCATCACCACCATACACACAGAGGGGGCCAATCAATAATTTGCACTAGAGATGCAGGGAGGGATGAGAAGGATAGGAAATAAAGAGAACGAGTTGATGTCTAATGCATGGTTCACTTACAGGGATCTCTAGTTTGTGCTGCCTCTCCTTTTCAATATATTGTAGTGAGAGAAGGAAATGTGATTACACCAAGCACTATGTTCAACAAAAGAGCAGAATGAGTGGATGAGCATTTTTTTCTGCTAGTGGCACAAGTCTGTGTCCCAGTTTTGAGTGCAGGGTGACTGAGTAGATCTGAGTTTGGCCGGCTTGATGGTAGTTTCTACCAACATTCATCAATTACAACCTAATTCAGCTATCATCCTAAAAGAGGATTTTGTGCTGCTGGTCTAGTAAATAGAGATTAGGAGTTTCAATGTAACAAGCACAATGCCAATCTTTTGTGATGTGTAGCCTGGCAACAAAGTGAGCTCAGTGAAAAACACTGTACTTGTTTAGAGAGCCAGCGGGGCTTGTTGTTTTAACATAGGATGACAAGGGTACAGTCTGCTCAAACACATACAGGCATGCAGATGGCTGTTCATTAATTACAGATGGATGGGGGGGGGGGGGGGGGGGGGGTAACAGAGAGTGAGAGACACAGAGAGACAAGGAGGGAGAAAGAGAGAGAGGGGACTAACTAATGGAGCCAGTATTCTCTCTCTCTCTCCCTGGACAATTACCTCTGTTTGCCCCAGACCTCTTCTGACGCTCTTAATCAACGGGCAGGTGCATGCGTTTTTGTGTGAGTGTGTACGCCTGTATGTGTGAGCTCAGGGAAGGGTTCCTGCCGTCCTCAGCACTCTCTGGTAGCAATCCGATTAAAGCCCTGCTGCTGTGGGGCCAGGCTGCCTTCCCTTCTGCAAGGCTCACCTTAAAACCCCTTCTTCACACAACTGTCCTTCACACACTCATACACAAATATTCACACATGAAACCCAAGTGCCAACATCCTCAACTGTAATGCACACACAAAAATGTACATACATGTATGACTCCCCCTTTTCCAAAAGTGATGTGTGTGGCCCCTGAGCTGACCTCCAGTCATCACCCTGGCTATTGGCCATTACTCTGGCCCCCTGGGGCCTGACCACCCCTCACTGAGTCCTCTGCATGCTGCTTTCACAACCAATCTGTTAAAGACAAGCAATCTTCACTGTAGCCAGCTGAGGTGCTATTTCAATTGGTACCATAAACCCACTGATTATGTATTCCTGTCTTTACCCGTTAAATTGTGGTCACATTAACACAAACCTGCACAATGTTTTCCACTCCCCATTTTTATAGCAGTTGGAAGCCATACAAGAGACAAAAAAAAAAAAAAAAAATGTGATGTTAACAGTGCAGCAGCTACAATTAACCTGCCACCCTCAGCAAGTCAGTAAAAGGTATGCCACACCAGAAAATGGGGCTCCCTGAAAGCCACTGTGTAATTTAAACCGGGAATAAAACAACATCTCACAAATCCATCGGCGGAGGACTGTATTTCCTGTTAGACACTCTGTGAGCCACTCAATTCAAAGTGTACAAAAATGTGTGCACAGGAGACCGAGCTGCTGTCTGTATCTTTTAGACGTTTAATTATTGATTTGTGATTTATTTGGACAAATGTCTCTAATACTTGTTCACATTACAGGCCTAGGTTATTAGAAAACTGCAGAAATTATAACTGACAGTTTAAATGCTGAGCTTTCTCAACCTCCAGATCAATCTGTCGTCATGTTGGCTGTCATGAATACATATGAGCTTACGTCACTTCCCAGTTGGGCATATAGACAGTCGGCTGAGGCCACTTCTGATTGGACAGCATGGAGGAGCGCTCACTCTGTTGCTTAATATGACTCTTACAAAGAGGAAGGATGTTTCTCTGGGTCTGATTACTGCATAAAGTATTTTTTACATCACAGACTTTTGTGATCTGTTAATCGCAAATCTGAAATTATGAATTCGATTAATCATTCAGCCCTAGTGTGAACACACTTAGTTTAATAGCACAGCACCTCAACAATATATATTGCATGTAAAAGGTATCCTGAACAGTTTGAAACTAGCTGTGATTCATTCATAATTTCCAAAACCATGCTACATGTCATTAGTCGATCAGAAAAAAAGACAAATACTTTGAATTGATTGCAATTTCCTCTACATAGAATATGTATTGTGGGTAAATCAATTTTGAGTGTGTGTGAGCACCTGAGATACATTTTAAGTGTCGTAAACAAGCACCACCTAACTAAACTGACAAAGTCTGATGAATCAGCCATCCTCAGTAGCAAATTAAAAACTAATTTCTTTCTTTATTCAGCAAAAGAGGCAATTTGGTCACATTAGGTTGTAAAAAAAAAAAAAAAAAAAATCAATTGAAAACTGGTGAAGGTCTCGTTCATTAAATCAATTAAGTGCATCGACAAACATCTTTATTTCCATTACAAGCATTATTACTCTGCCAGTGGATCGCAAAGGTGTTAATATTCAAGCCTTATTCTTCCAGGGATTTTTTATCTTTCTACATAACCCTTTGAAAACACATTTCTGGATAGAAACTGATTTTAAATCATCTTTCACTATGATTTTTATTCATTTCTTGACACACTTCCAGAGCGTAACAGAAAACTTTGAACATGAATCTCCTAATCATGGTGAACACGTCATTGTGGCACTAATTTTGCTGGAATCTGTTCTCCCTTGTGAAACAGTGGTTTGTATTATCAGCAGGGACATGTGTGGGTGAGTTGGTGCTGAACCACGGGCCAGGGTGAGGACAAAGGGAAATAAAACGGGTCAGACATGAAGACAAAAGAAAGAAAAACTTACCAGCTTGAAATCCTGAATGCTACAAATGAAGTAGGGAGTGTTGGGCCGCCGACTCTCTATGTACACGCAATCTGCAAGTGGGGAAAGAGAAAAAACTGTTTGTATTTGAAAGGTGATGTTCGCATTTCCCAAAGCTTTCATGTTTTTTCTGCAGTTAGTCTCAGTGATATATTATTTTGTGTGTTGATACCTCTGCTGAAAAGACATTTTTCTCCTTGAGTCAAATTCAATTGGAATGCGAGTAATAGGATTAAGGACTTTTGGAACACTACAAGGTTGCCTTTCCAAAGCGAACACTTCGCCCAAGGGGAATTGTGTTATTGTTCCACTCCTTTTATACCCTACTGAGCAATACTAGCTTTAACCCCAACCCACCCTGCAGTGATCACTGTAACCTGTTTCTATAAAATGACAACTTCCCGGGATTGTTCGTATATATATGTCCAGTTAGCTTTAGGTTAGCTAAGCAGGAACACACACACACCAAAAAAAAAAAAAGAAAAGAAAAGAAAAGAAAAAAAAAAAAGGCAATTCATCCTGTGCCTCATTCACATTTTAAAATGTTACCAAATTACATAACCCTCATAAGTATTAAAAGCAACCCTCTTGTGTGTGAGGCGGTGGCCCTGACCAGCTGTGCAGTTAAATTGAATGTGACTGGTGGTATGGCCAGGTCGTGAACTCTCATCCCCTCAATAAAAACATTCACGCTGTAGAGGATAAAAAACACACAACCACTTCTGTCAAGAAGAGGAGGAGGTGCTGGTGCGACACATGGTTAATGGTTACTACTGAGCCTGGTACAGCATTTTCCAAAAACGGCAAATGGTTAGAAGTATTACAGAAAAGTCAACTTATCATAATAGTCTCCCATTCACCTTAGCTCTTAGCTAAACCATAAGTATGATCAAACAAAGGAAAAAAACTTTTTTTTAAAAATAACAAAAGCCACCATAGGTGAGACTTTCACCGACATCACAATGAGCTAGTGCTCATTTCACACATGCTGAGCTGTTCTTTACAGAAGGATGGAGCGACCCTTTACCTGACAAAAGATGTGCGGGTACCTCTTTTCAGTGACTGACAATGCCATCATCTGTTATTTATTTGTTTGTGTCAACAGAGTTATCGATCTGGCTGTGGTTTATCTTACCACTTGCAGAGGAAAAGGGGGGTAGCAAAGATATTAAATGGCTCTGACACCCAAGATACCATTTGTAGAGGGGCTGGTATGTACGAGTGCACCCGTGACATCATGGGCTTTGTTTTCTGAGTGGCTGTGAGTGTGTATGTGTATGTGTGTGTGTGTGTGTGTGTGTGTGTGTGTGTCTATGAGAAACCCCAGGGTGGGCTTGTTATCTGCTGTAGGCTGAATGAGCTGTTCTAAAGGAGGGGGGTGGTTGGTTGTGGGGTTTATCACCATTGCTGGCTTTGAGTGACGCATTATATCTCTCTCACTACTACCCTCTTCTCGTTTGAACCCTCTCTCTCCTTTTCTCCCTCCTCTATACCATCCCTGGAAGTCATTTACAAGATAACATGAATGAAAATATCCATCAGTGCTATTGTGTGATCTGTGAGCGACACAGTTGTGCGTGTGTGTGTGTGTGTGTGTCTTGTGAGAGAAGCCAGTAGAGGAGGAGGAGGGAGCAGGAGGGAGGGAGTGGGGGGAGGGCAGAGAACAAAAGAGACTAATCTGTATGAGATGACATGTTTTGGAGGAGTCAAATCGGGGGAATTAAGGTTTAGTGTCCCTTCACCTCGTCTGCATGTTCATTTAGAGGCCAGATCTCCGTGTCTACATCAACTGGCATAAAGAACATTCGGGGAAAGTGAAAAAGATAGGTGGTGGGGAAAAAAGAGACAGGGATCTAGTTTAATCATTCACAGACAGTGAGCAAGTCTATTCCTTGAACGTCCAAAGCACATTTTAAATTCACCCTGGGCACTAAAAGTCTACTACCTCAAGGGCATTTCTCTGAAAGTAACTATAACACAAATCTCACTGAATGCGAAAGTTAAAAATCAAGTTGATGCTTCAGAATCTGCCCTTTGAACAAAAAGGAGGCAGCAGAGCTGGGGGGGGGGGCTGGCTGGCTTGTTGAAGCGGGGCCACACAGTTCCTCCAGGGTCTGCCTAGCTTGTTAAACATTCCTGCCATTTTGTGCATTTGGAAATGGGTCTCCTCACTGAAGTGGAGAAGTGGAAAGGGGAGGGACTTAAGATTTGGCTGTGGTGGGGGTCTGAGTGGGGGGATGGGTCTCCTTTTTTTTTTTTTTTAAGGGTTGACGTGTGTGTTAGCTCAACGGATGTAGCCTCAGTGCAGCAGGACCTTTGTAGATGAGTGCTCACATTCCGCCAGCGGCCATAAGTTTAATGTCTACTCCCCTCCGCCCTGCAATCCACTGTCGACTGCCACGCCACCCAGACCGATTGAGAACAAGAGAAAGTTCAACACTTCAACACAGGGAGATAATCACCAAACTACTATGTACAGTTTCTCAGACCTAAGCATTCAGTGGAAAACCTGATCCTGACAGTCATTGTTTCTCCAATGACATTGTCACTGCTGCGTTCAAGCAACAGAATATTCATCATTATAACCTTGCGTCTCACACACACATATACATAGCAATTTTCTCGGCTTCTCGTTGTTAATCCAGCCATTCTCTGGTGACTGCCAAGCATGTCTAATCTAAAACACACCTAGGCTCAGCAAAAGAGCATTTCCTACGCTCTCTGTATCAGGCAAATAAGATGCTGTTTAATTTACTGCAGCATTCCAGCAGAAGGGAGGGGGTGAGGTCTTTGGTAATATCATCTTGGATTTCTTTTACAAGCCAGCAACAACGGAAAAGTCAGATTGTGAACACAGCCATATATGCTAGTGTTTTGTAAACAGAGATGGGGGTGTGCTATGGAATGAAATCAGCTAAACACAGAAAGAATATGAGTTTATTTTAGGACACAAGACAGACGTATTAAGTCAAGCAAAGTGTTTGTTTAAGTCATGCTTGCAGGTTGTGAGTGTTAGCCATGAGGCAGGATGCACCTGCATTGTTAAAAGTGGTGCTCAGCTCAAACTGGCAGAGCTCACACAGCAGAGCAGTGCTCAGCTTTAAGAGAGCTGCTCCCCTTGAGTACACTGATCCTAAAATTAAATAGCACAAAGAATGCAATAATAGAGCCACAGGGGTGTGAGGAGGCTAGAGGGCCAAAAAAGACAGCAAGGTTGGGGAAAAGAGGGAAACTAGTGTTATTACTGATCCACCATCAACCGTAGCAGCTCTGTGAGGGAGGCCTGCTGATGACCAAGGCTGCCTTGTGCCATTTCCTGCTGGGTCAACCCCTGTGGGGTGAAGTAATAGGCAATCACGCCCCAGAGGCACATGGACACTTGATTCTTTCCCAAATTTACTTCCCCTCTCCTCATCTTTCAGCCCAACAGATCTCCCTTCTTCTCACTGGAGAGCAGAGGGAAATACCTGGCAAGTGATACCATCAACTCTCTACAATAGGGCAGGCCTACAGCTGACTGAGCTCCTAGGGGAGAACAGAGGCTCTTTGACAACACAACCCCCTCCTCCTCTCCTTTCCCTCTCGGCTAGCCCACGCTTTCTCATTTAGCAGTCGGCAGGTGGTTGGATTTCACTAAAAAGCCCTTCTCCCAGAGTCTCAAGTGTGGGGAGGGATAGGAGAGCAGAGAGACCCTTTTAAAAATAGATCTGTTCAGTTAGCGACAGGCTACAGATTCACAGTGCTATGTTTCAATAAGAGTCAATGTTAGCTTGACTGGAAAGAGTAAACCAATCGACAGCTAGCCTTTGTTGCAGAAGGGATGCGCTACGCTAATCTGGCTGTGGCCTACGGTGTCTTAGCTCTGGAATAACCAATCCAACACTTGCTCAACTACATTATACCAACTTCTGAAGAGGGTCAATGCTCAAAACAGAATTCAAATGTATTGCATTTCAATGAGCTACAATTTTCTTTGCACTGAATTCAATATCTATCTGTGAAAGTAAAAAAGGTACTTTAAGTTGCATAAAAATGGTTGGCAGTGCACATTTAAAAAGATGATGGAATTGGTGCAGTTCACATTAAAAGGTAATGAAGTTAGCGTCTTTTTTTTAAGCTTTTGCATTTAAGCCTTGATGCAAAGGAGTAGGGGATTAAATCAGATAGTCAGCTATGCTGTACACTTGCCTTTCTGTTTATCTTACCTTTCTTTAGAATTCTACTAGTATTGGTAAGTTATTAAACATTTATAATCGGGCTGTAATTAAACATTGATAGCATGATTAATGAATGTCAGTACTTGCCAGTGAGGATCCTGTACATCATTAGCAATGATGATGATACATATTTTTAACATGAAAGAAATTAAAGCTGACAGAGGTGGTAGCCAGTTTGAACAAAGGACAGAAGGAGCGTGAGCCTTGTTATCCAGCTCTACGTGTGTATCAGATATAGTCCTGCTGCACAATGTACTGTGTGTACACATGACACTTGCAGTACAACATACACATAAATAAACTCCCTAGGTTTCTGCAGCAAGAAGCACAAAGTGTGATGATCAACTGCGTCACACTCTCAGTCTTTCTCTGTGTAGTAAACGCTGCGTGCACTATACAAACCAACTGCTTTCTCATAAGAAATTACTGAATTAATGCTCATCTCTTCTTTATCAAGGTGATACTCAGGGGGATAGCTGTAGAGGCTATGTTCTGTAATATACACTGAGCTAGAAGGGCAGAAGGAGATGAGGGTGGGGGTGGACAGGTGGTTTCCATTAGCTTGCTCCATTTTAAACAGAAGAGCGAGCCAGTCAGTTAGGAAGGAAGGAGACATGCTATGGCAGCCAGCCACCTGCAGCGCAAAGCAGCGTCCTGCTGCAGTGGAGAGGGGGATGAACAAATGGATAGCGCTGTTTGTGTGTATTACACTTGCATGAGCTTGGGTGTGTTGCAGCACTTTGCTTGTCATAGAGAGGGGCCATGTCTGTAAGTTTATATATAAACCATTTATAATGGTGTTCGTGTGTGCATGTATATGCATTACGCTTGTGAGTGAGCACAAATGCTGGTTATCAGTGTACTGACAAGTTTTTTGTTTGTCTTTGCCCTTCTAAGGTGTCTCCTATTGAACCCCCATGGCAGCGTGTATAATTTCCCAGAGAGGCGATCTATAATCTGGGGGTGGGGATGGGGGTGGAGGCTGGCGAGAACAGGCTCTGGAGGTGTCTGACTGGGCCTGGGGAAGTGGTGAGAGCTCAGCCACAAGGCATGGATCGATTTGGCATGTCTGCGTGCACAGCATCGGACTGTTCACCCTAGCAGCCAACCATACAAATGGCCTGGGACACAGTCCTCTGGCCACCACCACAGACACACTCCTCCATCCTTTTTAAAGAGCAGCAGAGCTAGATTTAGCTGCAGGCCCACCTATTGGCTGAATACACTTCTCCTTCCACCTTTCCCCATCAAATCGATGTGCATTAAGCCGCCTGAACCCATCTTCAAGGGATATAAAGGCTAAGAAGAGATTGGTGGGTGGCTGGGGATTGGGAGTGAGCAGACAGATTCAATAGTAGCTTACCTGTTATTTGTTACATGATGACATGGGCCTGTATGTCTCTAAAGCTCCCTATGACAAAAGCAATCAAAACAATATTTTCTTTCAGTTTTTGCATTGCTTTCTGTTACAATGCGCTCTCTCTCTCTCTCTCTCCCTCTCTCTCTCTTCCCGTCTTTGGGGCAGTGTAAAACCCTCTCAGAGGGTGGTCAGTTTTACATATTGTCTGTCACTAGTCGGATATAAAGGGATTTAACATTTAGTAAAGCATAATCCATAGGAGGCTTTTTGCCTGACTCAACTGCACAAATCAAATCTGATTGCAAGACAGTTGCTGCCAATGGCCAAGCGGGAGGAGGAAAACACGCATTGTGAATGCACACGCATCACTGCAACAATAAGCTGATGAGACAGCAGGAGGTCGGTTACTGAGGTGGAGGATCTTCCATTTTGACAATAGGAAGTAAATTACAAACTAGTATACCAACGCTGGGGCCCCCACTTGCCAATGTAGCTCATCCCTAATCTAAACCAATCTAACAGCCCCAGTCAACATTGTGGGAGCAGGCCGCAACGCTCCAGTCAATCTAGACCTGTCAAATTTATTGAAGAGGAAGACAGGAAACATAAATATTCTCCATCAACTCAACACTGGCTATGCGGTTCGCTTGGATGTGGTAATATAAATATTTGGCGGGGCTAATCCACTGAGACAGTTGAGTTTGTTTATATGCCTTTTGAATGTTTCATTGATGTGACTGACTGCTTCCTTTTCTTCACTCACCTTTCTCTCTCTCTTTTTTCTCTACTCCTTTCTGCATGGTTGACTATGAGACAAAGCGTTGGTGCTCTATTAAACATGAAATGCAGAGCAAAAAAAGGTTTCAACGGAGTCCATCACAGCACTAAGATGAACAGAAATAGAGTGAACAACAAAGCTTTGGTTCAGTTTGACTGCTTGCATACCTCCTCTGATACCTGCACAGAGATACTTTAGCCAACCAGATTACACAGCTAGATGAAAGGTGGAAGGTGAGGAGATCTGACTTTTTCACTTCACCTACTTGAAGGACTCTATTTGGTAGCAGAGGAGTAAAAGTGGAGGGTTTTGTGTCTGTGTAGGCAGCAGGAAGAGGAAAAAACCAACACACTGACTGTAATTTCCTACATCTTCCCATTAAATACCCAAGCAATGGGCCCCCCCTACTCCCCTTTTCCACCTGACCTTTTGCTAGCAGCTACATAAATGAAAAGACATGCCGGCAATGATTTAGTTGCGAGGCGGATGGCACTAAGCAGCAGGAGAGAGAGAGAGAGAGAGTGGTTTACACACACATGACCAGCTATCCCTGCTTCCTACTGACAGTGAGTGTTGACACCACCTCTCTCTAACACAGCCAATTTATAAACAGTAGGTGAAAGACAGGCCATGTTTACAGCTGTAGAAAAGGTTGGTTCTCTTTTTAGCCTCATTCATCCAATGTAGAAGTATTATACCCCAGATAGGACATGGCTTCAAGGAACCAGAGCACCTTTTAGCCCAGGAGAGATAGCATACTTTCAGTGAGTCAAATAGTGTTGGGATGAAATCATTATCATGGCTGTCATCACTATCACATCATATAGTGAAGCACCAATTTGCTTTATTGACTCAGCCCAAGACAAAGCATAGAGTGGGTCAGTCTGGAATTGATTGTATGATGCATTGGCCTCTTGCCTGAGGGAATACTGCTGTTAGAGTTGTTACTTTGGAGAATGTGCAATCCCTCAGCAGCTTATTGCAATACAGATGACTGTCTCCCTAAGAGCCAGAAAAGGCATAAATCAATCATTAATCAATTAAAAATTAGTCTTGTCTATTACCCTAAAAACCCAATAAAGCCTAAGTGTTAAAAAAATGAGTCTTGTATACAATGTCTGTAATTCCTCGCATAAGCTTATTGAGAAAACAGTGGAATAAAGTAAACAAATGAATCATGTTTATAAGGTGGTCCAACATTATTATCAAAAACCTGTTATGGAGATTGATTTCTACTCACTGAAATTAGTGACCATACCAATGAAAGTGGTTCACCTGCTGATACAATTAGATTAGACAAGGACTTACCTCCGGGTCTGTAAATAACATCGTCTTCTGTGATGAAGGATGTTATTTCTCCATTCTCTGTGCGCTCATAGCGTGACTTTTTCTTGGGCGTCTTCTTCTTGCCCTTCTTGCCGGCCTCCTCGGCCGTGCCACTACCTCCACCTGTGCTGCCATTGTCGTTGTCCTCATCCTCACTGTGCTCACTCTCTGCATAGTTCTTGGCCCCACCTTCCAGCGTGCAGCTGCGCCGGGGCCTGGAGCTCTCACTCTCACGGTCTCCCCGGTCCCCGTCCTGCCGGCGGGACTTACCGGCCTCTCTCTTGTCCCTGTCCCTGTCTCTGTCCCTGTCCCGCTCTTTCTCCCTTTCCTTCTCTTTGTCGGCCGTCATGATCCGCCACGTGCCTTCCTCAGTCCTCTCACGGCTGGGCCTCCGTGAAAGGTAGACTGTGAGCCTGGGCTTCAGTCTTCTGAATTTACCAGTCAAATCCAGGGAAAATTTGGCCACACCAACAACCCCAGTGTTTCAGAAAAGCTGTGAATAAAAGAAGGATTATTAGCATGAGGCTGTGTCAATATCCTTACTGTACAAAGCTACACATCATAAATAGAATTGTTTTGTGCTGGAGGAGATCTTTTGTGGGTGAGAAATACAGGCAGCTGTGCTAACTCTTCTCAACATCACAGCAATTGTTGGCGCTCCCCCCACAACCCTGTATACTCAGGAGAGTGCTGAGCAGCTTTATCAAAGAACAGAACCTTCTAGCTTCCTCAAACATTACCACTCTTTCAAGTAGGCAGTAAAACAGAGTTATTAAAATGTAAAAGAATAAAAAAATAAATAAAATACAGTGAGTAAAGCATAAAAGATTGCAGTGTGTAGAGTGTTTGTACCACAATAAGGTCTTGAAAGCGCAAGAAGTTAGCTCTGAATTGGGGATGCAGCCAACAGAATTCCTCAGAGATAATGCGTCAAGGGGTTTTTTAGCACAAGACGCAGCTTGTCGCTCACAATGCCACAGGAGAGATGCAGCATTAAGCTCAATGACAGAGGTAACTGGCTAGCTTCTCTGCAAACCATCTGTGATGATACCAGGCTCAATTTTACTCATGTGTGTGGTTATGTGTGCCTGTGTGTACTCTGGCTTACTGGACTGCACCCAACCCAGCCCTCTGCCCTGGGTGACAGTCACCACTGTGTTAATGTAGAGTGACAGCTCTGGAGGGAGGAACACAGCAATCCACTGGCTAAGGAAAGGGAGAGGAGAGCTAGTCATTTGCCATGCTCAGTCCACCTCAATTCTCAGCTATCGTTGTTTAACTCAAAAGAGCTCAGCGACCACTTTCTCATGCCATAATGAAATCCTCCATGAACACTGAAGTGGGTAAAGCTGAAACAGCATGCTGTCTGCACTGCACTACCCGACACAATGTGCCTACAAAGGAGGCGCCTCATTTACTGCCAGTGTTTGCCCCCCCCCCCCACTCCACCCCCACTGCAACAAATTAAGTAGAAATACTTATTTCAGCCCCCAGAGGGATCAGACCAGGCAATCACCACCCGCGTTACCATGGTTGTGATAGCAGGGCGGAGGAGAGAGAGAGTCAATAAGGAGGGAGGGATAAAGATTAAGCCAGGTAAAGAAAGCAAAACCAGTAGGTAGTGAAAATGATACAGCATGTCTGAAAGAGGATGTGCACTTATTGAGACAGCTACAAAGAATGCAAGGTGAAGAATAAAAGCAAAGGGGCAAGGTGGAAGAAGGGTTTTTTGTAGACATGTGCACAGACACACACACACACACACACACAAAAAATGGAGCACGTTTGACTACGGCACTCCTCAGCAGCGGGTGCTGTCATCTCGTGAGCAGACACCAACTGACAGGGCAGCTGCTCTTGTCGTCGGCTTCAACACAAACACCAGGCCTGATTAAACCGCAGCCTCGTCACAGCCCCATTAATCACCTAATGATGAGTTACCACGGCGACCACTGGGCTGCCAACGTATACACACAAGAACACATTAGAGCACACAGCAGACGCAAGGGCTCAAAAGAGCTCCAATGTGCATGTGTCTGCAAGGACACACATCAACAGTGGATACACACCTCCACTGGTCTGCCAAAATATACACTGCACCCCCCCCCCCCCCATCCACATCCAGCAGCCTGAGTTGGAGGTGTGAGGAACATGAAAAATTTGATGAAGGTACTATTTAATAGCTCAGCTATAATCCTGATGACTGCCAGACTCTGTGTATGAGCTAAGCAGCTCTTCTCTCCTCTAATCAGTAACATAAGCCTCTTGCACTGAAACCAACAAGGACTGAACTGAAACAAATGGAGGGTTGGCCCGATCTCCTTTGATGTTGTGTGGGCAGCACCAAGCCTCCATAAGTATCTTTAAAATCTAGGTGCTATTACTTTGCATCTGGATACGCTTTACATAACTGCCCCAATCCAAGTTTTCTATCTCCAATTACCTCACTGACATTAACATTGTATTCATTAACCCTCACATAACAAAAATTCCTTGTACACATATGCCCTTGCTAGTGCTTTATTGTGTTAACACTTTTACTGGTCAATTAACATTATGTTCAAGTGTCTATGGCTAATGTGTAACAGTAGCCATAGCTTGATACAGATAAAAGAGCAATTTGAAGCTGAACAAAGTGAGTGAGTCGGTGTGAAGTAGTAACACTGTGGCAATGAAAAGTCATAATGCATTGATGGCTGAGAGGGAAGACAACGAGACAGAAAGTGGAGACAGAGAGAGAAAGCGAGGGAAAAGGCTCTCCACCCACAATCGAGGAAAGAAAGTGCTTAGTAGAAAGCAGTGCTGGCTGCCTGTCCGATGAATAACACTGTGAGGGGGCAGGTGAGGCTTGGAACTATTACACATCAATCACTAGGCCAGGAGCCTTTGAAAGATACCAGCTGTCTTAATGGAAAACAGAAGGAGGGGGCAGTGGCTGGAGAGGGGTTGAGGAGTTCCCAGCCAACGGCACCTAATCCACCATTTACATTACTGCTGTGGAGTCAAGGGCTAGCAGCCAGTGGGGCCCTGCTCGAATGCATTTCTGTTTTCCGTGCCGGTTTAAATGAGACCTCTGGCCTGAAAAACCACACAGTTTGTGGCTCGATTAACACATCATCCCCCACAATGGCCACACAGCAGGTTTCTGTTACTAAACACTGTTTTTTCTCTCTCTCTCTCTCTCTCTCGCCCTCTCCACTGAACAGCGTTTTAAAAAGCCATGTTTTATTCATTCCAATCACTCCCACATTTACCCAAATCCATGTTCGTCTCCGTAGTTTTAATCAAAACCTGTCCAAGGATAAACATCCAAATTATCACGCTTTGCTTGAATTGGTGTATATGGTGATAAAGCTGTAGGATTTCTTTTTTCCCGCCTGCCAAATTTTAGTAATTGATTATCCAGGATTATGAATTTACCAATGCTGGACAGTTATTCATATAACATTTTGTAGAACAAGTAATAGAGAGACTAAGAATTTCTACATTTAAATACAAAATAGACTCAACTACAATAAAAACTAGCACAATGATCCACTCAGTTATTGGGAGAGAGTTAAAAGTCATTCATGGCATATTCAATTGTAGAATTATGAAGCAGCAAAATGTGACTGGCAAGGATTTAGGGCCGACTTTGCAAAGGGATTGAATGAAATACTCACATGAATACAGATTAGGAGGAGAACAATGTTAGTATTAATATACACAGGGTTATTAACAATAAGGGCAACTCAAATTGATCAGAATAAACCAGCAAGATCCTCAGCAGTGCATGGATCCTAGCTGTGGTGATGTTGAGCTGCAGCAGGTTTTCGTCAGCTCAAGTCCATTACTCAGTGCGATTTAATCTAAGCTGCCATTCAAGCCCCATAGAAACAACAGCACAATGAAAGGCTCAGCTGGAGGCAAGGGGCAGGCCACTTCATAAGAGATTCTCTGTGGTTTGCACCATGCCTGCTTTGTTTTACCTGCTGCAATCATGGCTTACTTTATACTCTGAGGCCTTCTCTGTTTTGGCTCACATAGGCAGGGCAAAGACACTTGTCTGCTCCACTTGTTTTTCAATTCACTGATTAGTAACCACATCTTTCTTCCCTCTGCTAAAGCTGTGCTTACAAAGATTCTATTTTTAGCTGGCATCCGGGGTTAGTTTAGTAGGTAGAAGCCATGCTTGAGAGAAGATAGCTTGGGGCTTTCCAACATCAACATTTAAACCTGCCTTGAGACTGCCATGGTAAAAAGCAAAGCACTGCTACAGAAGAACAAATTCTCCCATAGAATGACACTGTGGGCAACAGTAAACGGTGTCTGCAAAGATAAACTACAAAATATCCATGCCCCTAGGCTGAAATTGCTTTTAATTCTTTATTTGTGTAATACAAAGAGATATCCTGCAAGTCAAAAATATTTCCTGTCCAACAGTCCACAGGTAACTTGCAAGCAGCGACAGAGGGATCAGACTGCGTGCTCTACAGGATCTAAGCCTCTACTCCATCTCTAAAAAAAGGCAAAATCCCCCCCATAGTCCCTGTTTGTGTGCTTTCCACAAGAGCTCCAAATGACCCTGAGGGGGCCGCTCCACAACCTAAGATGTCCATTAAGTACAGTGTCTGTAAGAAGGACCTCATTTCGCAGCCTAATACCCGCTACTTCAAGACACAGAACCTCTCAGTCTGCCACGTTTGTCGGGCTGGAGCAGAGCTGAAGGCCATTTCAGCAGCTCTGCTTCACGGGGCATCATGTTTTGACATGGCTCCCGAGGGAAACGCCAGGGTTATCCATTGTCACCCTTCCCCTTTCTACTAAATGAGGTGCTTTTGAGAAATGTAATTGTGAGACTGCTCACAGTCACTGTAAAGGACCTCTCCCAGTGTGTCTTTGATAAGAGTAGCAAGAGAATGTGAGGTATGGAGAGGCAGACAGCGCTATCATGAATATGGCTCTTAATTTCCTGTACATTTGTCGATCGCTTCCTTTTTTCTTTTTCCTTTTTCTCCGATGTACAAGAAAGGTGCCTAATTGGAAAGGATTTCTAGTGTCTTTCACATTTGGAGATGTACTGACAATTCAATTTTTTGGTGAATTATGCTGTTGTAATGGAAATTTACTCGGAGGTAAAGCTGGAGTCAGGAGAGGCACAAATATACACTAGGGAATCATTTAATGTTGATTTATACTAAGAATATATCTGACTCATATGCAGCTTCAAATATTTATCTGTATAATATGAAATAAAGCTCTGGGTGGGCGGTTGGTTACATGACATTTCCTCAATCTGATGTATATAGTGAAAGGCTTCTGAGAAAGAAAAAGGTGATTTTGTCTTGTGATAAAATGAAAGGGCTCTTGAGATTTTAATATTTGAGCACTCAATCATGTACCACTTCCACTGATACTCTGCAATCAAATATCCCTACTTCCTCCTAGACCTGCCAAATGGTAGTCAAAATGAGTGTGGGAGAGGAGGAAATGTATTAATGTGGCTGTTCTACAGCCTCCAGCTAGTCTAACCACTATGCCATACAGAGTGACATGCCAACAAGGAGGAAAAACTAACTAAAACTAATAGATAGGGCAACCCTGAAGTTTCACACTGACAACACAAGCCAGCAGGGGCGTTGAAGGATGCCTTCAAGAACAGCTCCCAAAAACAAAGCCATTAGGTCAGTACACAAAACCACCTCTCTGTCTAAATTATTTAGATGTGTGGTGGCAAAGTCGTCTCAGTCCTTGAGCAGATGGTTGTGAGAGGGAGAGGTGGGGAGCAGGGGAGCAGGGGGCAATCCCTCCATTCAACATCTTATAATGATCCAAGCCAAAAAACACTTTCACCTCTAGATACCATAGGATGGTATTAACTCTAATTAGGAAAGGCTATTAAATCATATGCCAATGCCTCTCCTTGAGCCACCAACTGTCATCCATCCAACCAACATGACTTACTACCATTGTAACAAAATGAGAAAAAAAGGATTTTTACAACACATTACATCCCTGCATCTTTGTTATCCTCTGTGCTAATTTCAGTATTTTTGCAGAGCAATAACTCACAAGTCAATATGCAAACTCTGCAAATAGACAGCGACAGTGAATGTTTGGCAATTGGAGATGTGTTTGTTCAAGGAAAAGTACAGGTTTAGAAAGGAGTCAACAGGGGAGGTGATTATGGGAGTGGAATATTCAGTCTCGTCATCCACCATCTCAGTTGTGCAGGCCAGTTATCCTAGGCGGACGGGAAAGCTCTCTGTAGTGTGCATGAGGAGAATATTATGAATCATGAGTCTGCGAAGCCTCTGTGCAACTAGCCATGCGTTTTAAACTACAGCCACAGACAGGGCTGGGTAGTAAATACTGCCTGAATCTTGATGCATTTTCTCCATCCTCATCAGGGAAAAAAAAAGGTAACCTAGGGCTAACATGCAGTGGCTGGGACTGGGCCACTGGGCATACAGCAGCGAAAAGTTAATGCACCCTGCCACAAACACACAGGCCACACACAGGTAGGCTGAAAATACACACAATTCATTTTTAAGAGTCTGAAGGAATCAGACCTGTATAGTTTACTACCTGGACCACAAGGAAATGCCTCAGTCCTCACTTAAAAATACACATCAGCTGGAAAAGACAGCTAGCATTAGCTAGCAGGAGCCTAGAACAATGGGCTTGTGGGAAAATATGAGTGTCTGGATATTACACAGTGTACAGTGGTGATCCACAGATTAATTCAACCTCTTCATGTGTGAAATGGAGACTTGATCCCTAACTGATAGTGTGTTCTGCCTCCAGCAAACACAAGCACCATATTTTTCATCTTTCCAAATACCTAACAACTACAATATATTGGATTACACATTGCTTCCTTTGCTGTGCAACAACAATGGAATATTAATACTACCAAAACAACACTGCTCCAGCTGACGATATGCCTGCTTTAAACCAAAAGGTGAACTGAGCTGGCTGCGCAACTGACTGGCTGTGAAGTAGCCTCACATATTGTAGGAATGTTAATGTCAGGCTTTGGCCATGGCCGACTCACCACTCTAATCACTGGCCCATTAATGGCAATAGAAACATTTACAGTCTTTAAAAGCACAGACAAAATCACCCCAACTATTTGTTTCCTTAATATTTAAACAAATTGCAGATGCAGAAAAATAACCCCTTAAAGTGCACTTAATTATCACAATGTTATGAGAGGCTATTCTTTACTAACCTCATGTTTTCACTGTGTTTAAGCACGCCATGTGCTGTGCTCATGCATAGGAAATAAGCCTCTAGTGCTTCTGCCGTTGCAGTCAGTTGGTGGAAATCTAGGAGGGCAGGTTTGTGGTGTTACAGCCTTGTTAAAATAGCTTCCCACTGCATCTGCAAGCTTATAAAAAGTCACTGAGAGCATATTCACTACAGTGCTGCATTCATCTGTGTATATACACGTGTCAATCTAAAATGTGTAGGCCATTGACACACACGCACTCACTCACTCACTCACACACTCTCTCACACACACACACACACACACACACACACACACACACACATGTATATAAACAAAAAACAAACAAACAAACAAACAAAAAAACGCTGCTGCTGAGCAACTGTATTTGCAGTTTAGGTCATGCCATGTGCTCAGCCAGTAAATGGCTAGAGTGTAATGTGCCTTGACCTTCTATCTTTCTTTCAGCAGCTCCTTACATATATTGCTGTCTCTCCTCATATATCACTCAGGCAAATGGCGCCCTTCACCCTGCTCCCTCCTGTCCCCTCCTTAAAAGGCCGAGGGGACATCTTTGCCTGCTGTACTCAATTGACAGCCTTGGCAGCTTCCTCACCAAGCATAAGGGGAGGGGAGCAAGGCTCATTGGGGGGAAATGGTGCAATGAATAATTATGTTTCATAACACACACCCCTCCCCCCCTCCCTTTATTAGCATCAAACAATAATTAATGGGGAACAAGGGGCACACTGAAGAGTCTGCTTTTCGCTTTCCAGAACAAGTGGGTCAATATGCCCTTCAACCCTTTTCTCTGCTCAACGTCAAAGCAGAAGACACTTCCTCGTCCCTCTAAAAACATGGCCTTAGTTTATTTATGATGGTAGTTGCTCCGCTAGAAAAAAAGGCAGCATTTCTGCTACACTCAGCAAAACTGGCCAGATCACTTTACACAGCAGTTCACTTCCATCACCACACCTCTTCTCAGCAGGTCGACCCAACAATTCAATAATGTATATGAAATGCCTCCTAATTGATGTCTATGGGAGTTGGAGTGGCTGAAAATATGGGCTATTGGACATGGACTTGACTTGATTAAGTTTTTGTTTCACGTCAAATAAAAAAAAAAAATCTCTGATCAGCAGTAGCAAAGCCAGTCCTGATCAAATTAGCTTTGCACTAAGAGCTCCATTGATCTTGGCACTCATCTGTGCAGATGAGGCCCGGAAAGGCAGCTGGTAATGCAATAGCTGGAATGGGAAGTACTTCAAGGACTCTGCTGTGTTTACCCACATATCTTCTACACAGAGAGGCGAGATGTTAGTGCATGCCACTCACTGGACTGATTGGAAGCCACAGGGCCTTGGGAGCTCTAGTGAAATGAATAAGAGTTGCACTGTGACCGAAAGTGAGGTACTTGAAAGCTGAAAGTAATTGCTTTCACCGCAGCTATCGTGCAATGAGTAAATAGGATAAATCAAGCAAAGACAAGATCAACGTTTAAATGAGGTGGCAGTGACTTACAAGTTCTAAAACAGGATTCAATTCATAATTTCAGCCAAAAATCTAAAAGCAAAACTAATATCAATTTAAGGATGCTATTAACTCAAGTGCGAAAGTGTAAGGTTAGGGGAGTCTGTGTCAGAAAAAAATCTGTCTAAACACTTGCTGCAAGTCTTGGAGATCAATCCGGCATTAAACCAAGCACATTCAACAAGAACTCAGAAGAAAGGTAGCACGTGAAATGAAACAGAAGGACGATGGTGGTAAAGGGTAAAGCATACAGCTGTTTCGCTTGTAGAAATAGTTGAAGTGAAGTGCACCGCAACATTGCTGCTGCCATAACAGCTCTCTCTCTCACACACACCCGTAATCCATCAAGGATTCATAAGTGAACGCTCAATAACAGACTGAGTGCATTTCTCTCCTTTATATCACTGCAGCGAGAAAAAGAGTTAGAACTTTTCAGTAACCCACAGACACACCACAAACACACACTTCTCTCAAACCACACTAATAACCTTGGGCTGCCTACCAATGCCATGACTTTATGGAACAGTATGGGCTCTAAATAGAAGCTCCATTTCTCTCCAGCAGTCTTTAACAGCTCTATTTCAGCCACCCTGTGATTAAATATTTATGTTAGCAGAGCGGCAGATCATAGCAAGGTGATAACCATTTAAAAATCCCAATCTGGGGCTTTTTTTGTCCATCACACCCCACTTCACTCCACCGCTGCCACAACAAAGACCTATTTTTAAAAAGATTACCTACAAGTGTCCCTTTAATCAGTGCATGGAAGAGCTCTAGAAATCCTTCAACAACAGTCCCAGAGGAATACCTTTCTCTGAAGCCCTATCAGGAAGAGGATCTCCTTCACCGACAGCAGACTGAGTGGGAGTGTGTGTGTGTGTGTGTGTGTGTGTGTTTGAGAAGATGTGCTGCTACCTTGCTATGATGTCCTCTCAACAATCTCAGAACAAAGGCCTCCATTTTGAAGTGGAGTTATGATGGCACAGGGCTCTTAAGGTCCTCTGTTGCTGTTGTGCGTCCCATTGCTTTCTGTCCTCTTTGTTAGCCCGCTGTTTGTTATGCTAGTGAGATAAGCCACTGTTGTGGGTGGCTGGGTGTAATACAGCAACCGGTGTACTGCTTGAGTGCCAAAACCGACAGTCTGTGGGAGGGATTGTGGGCATTATAGATCACTAGGAGGCAGATGTCCAGCCTTGCCCTGACGCTGACTAAAGCACGAACCCTAAAACCCGTGTGTTTGCAAACTGGACTGTTTCCTGGTAGGTCTCAAGTTGATCTTTATCAGACCAATAGAGACAGCTCACTTTATCGTAAGAACCTTCCTGTTTTACTGCTGAGCAGCTTTGTTATTTATGAAACATAAGAGGTGGAAGTCTCCCCTGCTACAGTGTGATAAACATTACAAGATGTCTTGTGCAGACAAACCAACAACCTGATTCCAAGTGTGTAAAAATGACATCAGGCAAGACCAAGTGAAGAAATGTGAGGTTTGTATAAATGCATAAAGGAATGGTGCAAATGCCTCTGGAGAGCAGATGACTGGCAGGGCACTGGCAAGCCACGGCATCATTACCTACTATAAAAGCATTGAGAATCTCCATTACACAATTAATTGCCATGCACATATAAGCAAAATCAAGCCCTTTAAACATCTGATGTCTTAAACTGTCCCTCTCTTCTCTATGGTGCACTGTCACAGTTCATGATTTCTTCAAGAGCTTGAATTTCCACATATTCCACGTATGATTTACATGTTCGAGGTGCTTAGTTGAGTAGTCCCAGGTTTATAAAAGCAGCCATTACTGTTGAGCTGAATCCAAAGAGTGTGTGGGCAAATCTTAGAAATTGCATTTCAAAAGCTAGGTTGATCAAGAGGAAACAGACAAGGTATCAGCATATTGCTTTTCAGTTTCATGTTGTTTACATATCTGGATTGTGCAGTCATTCGTTCCAGTGAGAATCACCGCCAGCAAAAACAATTACACATCCCCCACCCAAGCTCAAGTCTCTCACTGACTGCATCGACTCAGCTTGACAATCAAGCCCATTAGACCTTTCTGTGAATTAATGCCTGTTAACTTAAAGCACTGACACCATCAAGAATAGTCATTATCTCGTCTTTTTAGCATAAAAAACAGGAATGATTTGCCGGTTCAGAGAGATCATCTCCCTACATGCAGCCTGGGGCAACCCTTTCTGTCTAACTCATTATTTTGGTGGAACAAGGCCACTGATGAATCCTGCTGGATTAAATTTAAGGTTCTCTCATTATGACCTGGCTTACACACAGCAGCAGACTGCTTTAAGCTGCTCTTCTCACAGACAAAAGAAAATGGAGTAACTCTCAACACTGTAAATATACGGATGAATCTCACTCAACTGAGCTGTAAAATCAAAGTGGGATTGTTGGAGTACATCACTCCCACGCAGCTGCACATTCTGCAGTGAGAAAAGCTGTCAAATGTTGGCTTTTGGTGGATACTACTTGAGCTGACAGGGGCCAGAGATGCACCATGAGTGATAAAGACGTTCATTTCTATTTAGAAAGGTTTTCCAGATGTGATCATCCGCAATGCTCCAGTGCTTCATTTCTGGATAAAAAGAGGCTGTTGCTGTGTTTTCCCCATTTATGTTGCCTGGGTGACAAATTAAAACCAGAATTGCCCGCACAACTAATCAAATGAGTGAGTGACAACAAGTCAATATTTTCTCATTGTGTGGACTGCAATATATCTGCACAGTAACGCGCTGTGCTTCAAGGATTAGGCAATGTTACACTCAGAGCATTATACGGATAATGTGTCAATAATCTGGCTCGCTGCAGCTGTTAAGAGCAGTGCCAATAAAGACGCAGTATCAAAAGACAACCTTCACAAAGTATGGGCTAAATTACCAGCTCAACAGACATCGTCTAGACACTGTACTTCAGACAAACACACTGTTGTGTAAAGACTACAAGGCAACACAGTAATTGGACATTGATCTGTCGAGGTCTAAGGATAAACCACTCATCCTAGGAGCAGCCGTGAAGGGAAAAATATGTAAACACACCAACTTCACTGAGAAATGACAGAAAATAAAAGAATTGAGCTCTGTCAACTGCAGAGTAGTGTGCTCACAAAATTCTGATTCCTATCCATTTTCCTGTAGTTCTTTGGGGGTCACTTGGGGGTCACAATTATCTTGTTTCTGATTTTATGACAACAAAACCTACTAGAAACTAAATTCAGAAGCAGCAAACACCTTGACAAGCCTGGTTAAACAACGGCAAGATCAATGGGAAAATTTATCAGCAAATATCACCATTCGCTGCCTGGCAAGTAATCATTAAGGAATGGCACTGTTGCATTATTCATCAGCTAATGTATAATTCAGACTTAACAGCAGATTCTATGCATAAATAAAGATGTGATACATTTAAACACATTAAATGTTTACTCGCTAAAATAGGATATGAATGTGCCACATGAATGCTTCAGCCCACTGCTGTCACTTTATTACTGTAGGGACACAAGGTGGATACTGAAATATAGACTGACAGTCCACTCATCATATCACACACATTTAATGAACACCGGCTGTTGATATCAAATACATGGTGATGTTGGGGGGGGGGGTGTCTAGGTTTAGTAAATTCTAAAGACCCCAGGGAGCATTTCGATTCTTTGATTCTTTGTTTTACTGAATGAATGATAATTAAAATTGCATATTTTGGCTTTACAGTAACAAAATTTGATTTTTGGCACATAAAGATTTGTAAATTTCTTGTCTTCCCTTGACATTTGCACCTAGGCTTGAACATTGTGCAGATATTGCGAGGACATTCTTGTTTAAGTGTCAAAGCTGGTGTTGGGGGGTTAGAGGACAGTCAACAGGGCAGACAAGGAAACGCTGAGGACACACAGGCTCCATCTGACGGCGTTCAGAGCAGGTGGCCCTGTGGGGAATCGCCATTCCACTTTATGACCATGCACTGAATTAACGAGGCCAGATGTCCACCCACTTAACATGTGTGAAAGTGCCCTCCGATGGGCTCAGCTGCTTTAAAGATGTACAGAGAGGGGGGAAAAGAGATAGGGCCTATTTTCAATTATACCAATTTCTCACTCATCGTTGGCTCCAGAGGTTTGTGTTAATTAAAGATATCGGTGCTTTCTCTGTGCACACAACAAACTAGAAGAAATTTTCTCTGAACAATCAAAGCACCTCTCCAGTCCTCCATCTCTATTTCAGTAGTCACCCACCAGAGGGTACTGCATCCTTAGCACTGCTGCAACAATTTCATGCGTAATACGTCAATCTGCAGGTAATGGTTGCTAATTGAGTCACTGGTACACCACTTAATGCAAGGATAACAGGTCAAGAATTGCCCAACTAACTTATTCCATTCAGAGATAAAACCCTTCTGACAAATCAACAAAGTCTGATTCATCATTGTTACACAAAATCATGAGTCTGCTTCTATGTTGGGGAATGGAACTGACACCAACAATCGTATGGAAGCCATGACTTCTCATTGATTCACTGCCTGGCTTTATGACAAGGCAGCTCCTGCTTTTCTGTATAGTTACGACCAAAAGTGTGAGGGTAACTGCAAGTAGTACCTTTTATGCGGCTGGAATTTATGCAATCAATCCACATCTAGAGCTAGAGCTGTAATCCACCTAAATTTACCTGATCAGCATTTTACTGTTTATTTTTAATGGGTCAACCGTCACATTTGTTGTCATTCATTTAGGTTATTATCATAACAATGCGGTCATTCCATTGTAATTACGATGGTATACAGTTGAGTCATTTTGACTATTACCAAAATGGAAACAATATAAGACTCCAGCAGACACACTAATTAGAAAGAAAATGAGCAGCACGCTTAACATTGCATCAGTTACAATTAATCTTTCTCTGATTATTTGTGCATTACATCATATTGTAAAAGAAAGGAAAACAAACAAACAACAAAATACAGACAGTATTTTTCTACCAGCCAGCAATTGACATCATCCTGACACAGTGAAGAAAAAAGGGGCAGAGACACAGCATGGTGCAATCCTGGTGAGGGCCATTGTACGAGCAGATTAAATAACGTTTTTCCAATGGCCTGTCAAACATTCAGCCGCCTCTGAGCAGCTAGACAGCCGTTACAGCCTCACTCTATGAAGCATCACTCTGTCTCTATGGTCAGAAAGAGTCTCTTTGATCTGGATATCGCCCCTCAGATTCCTCAGAGGTGACACTCATACATGCGCCCGTGTGTGAGCTGAATGTTTACTAGCTCTCTGTACCTTGTCAGCAGTGAGAGTTGTGTTTGTGAAGGGGGGTGACTCACACTGTTACTATGCTTCCTCTAGTTAACATGAATCAACAACAGACTGCGGACTCGGATCCAGATCAAATTGCACATCAGATTTAATTTCCCACAAACACTGGTATGAGCACTGCAAATAGAGCTGATGTGAAATGATACTGACAGCAGTATGGCTATGTGTAGCTAATTAAGATTTAGGCTGCTATATTCTCATCTGATAGCAGTGTTACTGTTAAACACTCACTGCTCTCTTCTCATATAAATCCCACACTACAGACCAGCTCAGGCTCTTGTGTACATCTCCATCAAGAGAGCTGACCACCACTTCCCTTTTCATTCAATCCACAAGTAATTAAACTAAATTGATATAACCTCGTGGAAAGTGTGGAGGACTCCATTTAACAATTTGTTCAGAAATACAAGCTATCCAAGTTTTCCAGCATGACAGTGTAGGCTCGGCTTGTGATTTCATGTTGGGACTGGTGACCATTTCACAAACAGGCCAACCGCTCTGATAGAAGACTATCGTACTTGAAATAGCTCTAGTGCGTGACATGGTCAGATTTATGTAAAAAGCCCCAGTGTTACCTATAATCAAACTTTGCATTGCATACACTTTAATTTTTATTTCATAATGTGACAAGTGATAAGTGGAATCACCTGAATATCATCAGTGAAAAGGCTTGTTGACTATAACCTATTAACACCTCATAAGTTGATACTCAAATCAAAGATCATTCCCATTTCAGAGAGGAAAGCGCTAACTAACAAATTAGTATTCAGCGTTGAGAGTGACAGGAGCATCACGAATGACAACCACAGTTACATTTTTAATTGCAATTAGACCTCATGACTTTTACGAACATAGTGACTGCGCCTCAAACACTCAAACCGTTTTAAGGTGGAGTAAAGATCCTTTATGTTCCAACAATTGTCCATTATCTGCACTGCTTGTGTCACACATTAGCCTGTGCAGTGTCGTCCCACTCAAGTGGATTAATCACATCTGAATCATTAGGCTAGAGGTCACTTCTTAACTCTAGCAAGGGGACTAAAAAAATGGCACAGGAAGGTGGGCACGGGGGAGATTAGCTCCTCATAATTAGCCATGCAACATCTGAGTCCATGTAATAGCTCAGTGAAAAACCCAACAGTAGGGGAAGGAATTGTTTTTATATGGCACAGACTGAAGGCAAATCACTGACCCCCCATCTCCTTCGCAAGTTCTCTATTTCAATGCCGTTTTGGGGCTGAAGCTTTTTTCTTTCTTTGTGCTTATGTGGCCACAACCATGTGGATTGCACTTCTGACTGGAGTCACATGAAGACTTAGGATGACCAGTGTTACAGTGATTAGGATGACCAGTGTTCAACAATTTAAGTAACCCCCCAACTGGAAAACATTAGATAAGCTGCCTTTCAGACAAATAACTGTAGTCTGCTTTCAGATACTAAGCTGCCCTCTCATTAACACACACACACCACCATTCACCCCCCCTCCATGCTCTTTTCAACAACAGGCACAGGACCCCCCCCCCCCCCGCCACAGTGAGGGCTGCATGTGCTTGGGCTAGAGTTCATAGCCTCTGGGGTGCTGATGGGGGGGGGTTCAAGTTAATTTGGTGATCCTTCAACAGTTTGCAACCGGTTCACACGATCCCCCACCTTTCTTTTCAAAAAATAAAATAAATAAATATAACACTCAAGCACTTTCCATCACTCCAGTCCAATAATCAATTTATGACTGAGCCAGGCCAAAAATCCTTCCTTTGAATGGAGCATTGGGGAAATCCCCCCCGTCAAATCTATGCGTCACTGACTCATCAAGATTTATCTCAACTTTTGCTTCTTCTCTTTCTTTAAAAACTGACTGATAGCTCACGTACACAGACATGTGGTTTCCCAGCTTTGATGTTTGCTGGGTGGCAACGTTGCCATTTGATCCTTCCTTGTATTTACTTCATCACTGCTCTCACTTTAAAACCATTAGCTGCTGGAGCTGAGTTTGTGGCTGCCCAGGTCATGGAGGTTGCTGGAGGGTCTGCTGCTCAGTCCACAGAGGAGTCAAGTTGTACAACAAAGCAGCCAACTTTCAGCTCTCACAAAACATTTGACTGGAGGTCACACGCGCTTCCTGCTCCGGATATAAACAAAAAAATCGGGCCACTTTTAAGGCAAAGAAAATGTAAGCAGCTTGTGTCCACCGGTCCAGCCTGAATTCCGCTCCTTTATCTCCCACACGTTGCTCTCCCTGTCTGCGCCCTCCTCCGCCAACCACAACCATCCTGCAATCTTTTTGTATTCAACTACTCACCCGCCAGTCTGCTGATTCTCGGAGTCCCGGCGCCTCCTGCAAACAAGTTGAAAACGCGAGCTTTGCCCGAGATGACCCACCGAACTTATAAAAAAAAAACTAAAACAAAAATGAGCTGGGACTAATCCAACAGAGCGAGGAGACGGACACTTTTCTATCGCCTGTGTATGTGTGTGTGTGTGTGTGTCTGTGTGTGTGTTGCTTTTTTTTTTAACCCGCTGCCAGCACGGAGACTCAGCCGAGCACTTGCTTCAACAAAAGACTGTTTCACTTTACTGACAGAGTCGAAATCGCGGAGGAAAAGGACTCTACCGATCAGCCAGGACACCCCCCCCCTCCCCTCTTCTGGAAAATGCTCCTGTTCCCTTTGGCCGTGTTGTTGTCGATGATAGTGTCCACATGAAAAGTAACACGGCGCTGTAATAGTTATTTCGAGGGGTAGGAAACCAGTGAGTTCGCCGTTTACAGGCTCCGCTTCCTTTTTCCACACACACACACACACACACACACACACACACACAGACACACACACGCTCAGTCCCCCCCACACTCTCTCTCACTCTTCCCTGCAAACACACACACACACACACACAGACTATCCACACTCTTCCTATCTCCGTCTCTGTAAACCCCCCCCCTCCCCTCTTCAGCTGTTCAACAGACGCATCCACATGGCTGACCTAGTCTTTCTTTATCCAGACACTAGTGAAGGAGAATTACCCCGACCACACTGAGAAAAGGAAAAAAACACTGCGAGCGAAACAAAAACATGGACTGGATTCAAATAATCATCAGGGACAAAGGGGTGGGGTGGCGGGGGGTTGCGATGGGGCTGATGATTGATGGTGGCCCCGTTGGGACACACTTCGTGTACCGTGCGTGTCAGCCAAAGTGGCCCGAGCGACCACCGCCACCAAATCAATGATAACTCTTATGAGAACGTGACTAAAACACTGAGGCAGGACAATAACAGCAGGTAGTAGTAGTAGTAGTAGTAGTAGTAGTGCTGCCTTGTAAATAATGGCTTTAAAGGCTTTTTTCTGTCAATATAAATCCTCAGCAATAATGGTACGTTTTAATGGCTAAATAGATGATCACAAAACATTAGTGTATATGCATCTGCTGGAAAATACACAAGAGGGAGGCGGCTAAATGCTGCCCAGGGTTGTGGAGCTCATTTACATTTTTGGATAATTAATTAATTAGTTACCCCACCCATTAAAAAGGCAGAAACAAGCAGGGCTGATAATGTGAATAGTCCATTAGCAGTATTTGGAAAGCTGACTTTAATGGTTAGCCTGCACATCACGTCAAATGTGATCCCAGTTATTTTCCAAGGTCTCACTACTCATTTTGCGGTAGGACATACCTGACACGCAGTTTGTGTTCACTTAAAGGGGGGGGGGGGGATAAACAAGTAAATAAATCAGATAAACCCCCACACATATGTAAGAAAAGAGGGGAAACAAAGATGGACAGTAAGTTATAAATGAATAGGGCGATTTTCACTTTAGTGAAACTGCACATTGACACATTTTCATTGTCTTAAACATGATACTGGATCACTCTCAAAATCCAAGTAAGTACAGCAAAAAGTCTGTGCGTTGGGCTCTTTTTGCACTACAGCCAAGCATGGGCAGCAGGAGACAGACAGTAAGGAAATTGAGTTGAGGATGGGGTGCAGGGGGTCCTTCATTGTGCTCCAAACCATGTTTGTTGTCTTCTCTTCAGAAACAGAGGAGGTACGGGCTCTGCACTACAACAAAGTGCTGATAAAAACCTTTTCCAGCTCCTGAGGCAACTGTCCTGAGAAGTTGCGGCCCCCCACCCCCACATAGGAACCTAATACCTCAGCAGCCTCAGCCCGTCCCTTATCACTGTATGTATACATTTGCCAAGGTCAATATTTATGATATACACGATCACACAGTCTGTGTCCTTTCCTAAGTGATGCTAACATTCAGAGGATGCAGGGCTGATAAAGAGGCAGGAATGCAAGTCTCTCTTTGTACAATCCTGGTTTAAAAGGAATACAAAGGCTCCAAAAAATATTCAATCATGTGTTCAGAGAAGAAACCAGTCAAAAGCCAACATTTCTCATTCGGTTTGTCAGGCATATGTTGGCCTAAGAAAGCAGTGAAGGTTGAGAGCAGTGAATCCTGTCTGAAGGCAGTGCAATGCAAAGCTGGATTGGCTGGCAGGGCAGGCTCCCCTCTCTGGCAGATGAGATCCCATTATCAGGCAGACGAGAACTCCACCTCCAGGATTTCACAGCTCCTCTGTTTATCACATGGCTCTGTCAAGTTGGGCACCATTAACCGATAATGAAAGGAGACAACCGGTGCAGTTACAAGCAAAGCACTCCACATTCTACAGGCCTAAGCATGTATCTGGGAAGCTGACTGTGTCTATTCAATTCTGTTCAGCATTCAACTGGCCCATCACAATACCTTTTCCCTAAGCACCCTCTTCTACAGCTACAGTGCCTTCGATCCAGGCAGAACAAAAACTTGTTACTTGGTGCGTCTTTGTGAATTCAGAGGAAATAAAATCTCACAGAGCTGCACGCTGCTCAAAAGAGAAAAATGGCACTTTTTGTGATACTTTTTCCTGAAGATTATTAAACGAGAACAATATTTTCTCAGAGCTAACAGAACCAGTGCAGCCATATGAGGGAGGGAAAAATGGCACAATAAACTGACACTATCATTTTAGCACGTTTTTTTCCCCATTCACATTCCACAAACATAATTAGTACAAGTGTTACTAAACAAAAAGACTGCAAGGGTGCCACTGAATCAAAGGCCAACATGGCCCCTCCCCTCCCCAGCCTGACTAGTCCATTTATGGTTTATAGGATTCTGTAGCCACTTACGCTCATTAAAAATGAATACTTAACAAAAGCTGCGGCTGACACACACTGTTTGCTTTAGCCTGATTTCTCCACGCCAGTGAAAAACAAGCCACTCAGAGGCAGCAAACACAGAGCAAGCGAGGGAAAGAAAGTGCTCAGCAATACAAATAAGTCAGCCAGTAGCTGAAACAACAAAAAAAAGTGACATGGATGACTGAGCCAAGCCTGTGAGAGACTTGGCAAGCCTCAGAGGCCCTGGCCTCTTAAGCACTCATATCTAGTAACTTCATTTAATACACTCACAAGGGATGAGAGGACAAGTTGAAGGAAAAGGGGATAGAGAGAAGAAAACAGACTTGTAAACCAAGGGGAGGGTTAGGTTGTGGTGGTAGTGGGGGTGTACTTCAGAAGCTCAATTTTAACACGCGACTAAATCTCTGCAATGTAACAAGCTAACTTCCCTGCTGCCAAAAAATAATACAGTGAGGAAGAACAGATGTGTTAGATTGAACCTTGAGACCATTTTGCCGTTCTCAGGCAGGTATTATCTACAGGAGATGTTCTTCACATATTAGAAACTTCAACAGTGCTATTCCAGATGGGGCTTTAAAGCAGTGACTCTCTCTTCACCACATGTACTATATCCATAAAGAACAAAGACTCTGTGTGACTGCGGCTTGAAGTTACTGTTCCTCATTCTGACGGCAAGTGCTGATAACCCCCCCCTCCCCTCCCACCCTGTTGGCAAGGGGGTGGGGGGGCAACTTCAAATCATTCATTGTCCCTTTTAGCCTTCATGGATTCTTAAGAGAGCACTTTACAAGTTGGGGAATCCAAAGGGAAAACAGGGTCTTACATGACTAATTAAAACACAGACTTTGCCTGGAGGGTGTTGGGGAGAAGGGGAAGCAATAAAACAATCCTATCCAATCTCCCAACAAAGTAACTCAAGGAAATTACTCAGCTAAATATGGTTTAACTACACGCTTGTGGATGTGAAGATTCAATGTTTTCAAGGACTATTGCTTTAGCTAAAAAGAACATTGTTCAACAGGATAAGCTTTCATTCATGGAAAAAAAAAGGAAAATGGACCTTTAAACAATAGACGGTAGACTTTTCTCTATACAACAAGCCCTATCAAGGTGACAAAAGACTAAGTGAAAATAAAAATGTCCTTTGGAGACAATCCAAAAGGACACAGAGTAATTAAGCTGCTACCTAGCAAGGCTTTGTTTGTGATCATTAACACTGTTGTAAAAATGTGAGGGAAGCCAAAGCATGGTATTTCACTTTAGGCAATCAGTACAAGGTCTAGCCTCACATAGCTATCTTGTTTACATAGCTATTTGCAGTTACATTTGGCAGCCTTGTAACACTCTGAAAACCAAGACACTTGTAGGCTACATATGTCTAATCTCCTTGCCAAGCTACACAAGCCAATCAAGAGAGTGAAACTTGCTTGCAATAGCCATTTGGTAAAACTATTGCGTATAAAAAAAAATTGTGTAGGTAAACCATTTTCCAGATGGAGATATCTGCTACCTGGCAAACAATTCAATGTTAGTGAGTGAAAGTGCATTTTTTACAGAAAATCTTGGTAGCTCAGTTGGAAATGTTGCTATCTATGAAGAAAAGGAAAACATTGAATCTTACACTATGCCTGCATTCATACAGAGGTCTATCTTTTCCATTAGATCACATGTTACTGAAATGAGGAGAGAAGCTAAAAATTGGGTTGTGAAAGCTTTAAGAACAAGAAAGAATGTATGGCCATAAAATCACATATGTAGACAATGAAAACAGATACAAAGAAATGTACATGTGTAATACCTTAGATGATATTTCACAAAATCCCTGATTTTCCACAGACATTCTTCAAGCCCTCACACTGCCTGTGTCTGTCTGATTCTTCAGGCAAAACAGGGCCTCATTCATCTGAATAAAAGAGTACTTCAGCCTGCCATGGCTGTACTGAGAACAGGCTCTGAGAAATGAGACTGTATTTCCAAAAGGGCCACGGAAAGACAGAGTACAGGCTGTGGTGCAAAAGAGGAAGTTTACATTTCAGGCAAATCCTTTTGTGAATAAAGACACGGCAAGATAAACAAACAGTACATGTGTCTCGTGCTTAGCTCTGGATCCAGTTAGGAAAATCCTTTTCAAGTAAATTGAAACTGTGTTTAAAAGCAATCAGCAGTCCTGGAAAGCCAACAGGGTCCATGATCGTGAGAGCAAAAGAGAGTGGCAGTTGGGGTGTGTGATCCCCGTGTGGTTACTGTCTCTGGGCTCATCTGCTCTGATAGCCATTGACTGCTCTATTGCAAGCAGAGCACATGGCTGTCTCACCTCCTTACACTGCCACCCTATGGACAATGAGCTGAGTTGCAGTTTGACGCTGTTGCTGTGCTAGAAAGATGGGGTGGGGGAACTGAGGCTCATATTGTGTAAAATGAAAATTAACTCCACACATGATAATTCATGACATGCGTATTAAGATGCTCAATATGGCGCAGTGGCCCACAAAGCTGTACCCTTTTTCCCCCTCTAGTACCAGTGCTTATTCAGAAATCAATTATTATCCTCTGGTCATGCATGGCCGCTCCCAGTGTGTAAGCTAATGATTCAGCCATCTAGTTTACAGATAGATAGCGATAACTAGAATAAGCACATCTATTGTAGGTAGATAATTTTTCACATGTTGGATTATTCCAGCCAACTCCCTTCGCATTCTTTTTTTTTTATCATTTGGCATGAATAATAGCAGAGAGGTAATCTCAAAGGCAAATGTACGGTCAGTATGTGAGCACTGGGTGTGGTGAGAAGAGGACATGTGTGTTATTCAAAGAGACAGCACACACAGAGGGTGTCGAGGCTGTGTTACGAGATTAGACTGTTTTGTGGGAGCGAACGGGTAAAAATCAGTCTGTGTGCAGTCAGAGCAGACCGTTTGGAGATCACTGCTGAGGTCAAGAGGAGCCACTTAGCTGTGCTTTGGCCTTCCAACCCCTGCAGCGTTCAGAATCAACTGTTCCACTGTGGGAGTAGATAAAAAGCTTGGCAGCAGACTCGCAACTGGAGACAGCTACATTTACTAATGCATGAAGGCTTTATTTATGGATTTTTAAAGGTACAAAATGGAAATTAATGGGAATAGGCAAGAAGGTGGGAAGCTCACTCATTAGCCAGAATATATATTAGGTTAACTTCACTGGTGCAGATCCCCAAAGGCACTCAACCTTTTGTATATACAAACATGGTAATAAACAATCCAGACTAAAGAACATACCTCCATCTATTAAAACATTTTTTGAAGGTCCTTTTCAAATTTCTGTCCAACTATTATCACTATAATTTAAACATTTGGGTAAAGCAGATTTACACCAGATGTGATAGTGCCTTTTTCTCCTCACTATGCATTATATTATATTACAACAGCAGTGAGACATGAAGAATGACTGTCCCTTTGATGTCTCTGTGAGGAGATAATGTGCTGAAATCTGAGAATGATACGTAAAGTGTCATTTACGATTACATGGCAAGCCTGCTACACTTTGTCTTTATTGTTTGGACTTATAAATCAACTGAGCATGGAAATGTGCTTCTCATTATGGCATTGTGGATACACAGAGAAATATTACTTAGTAGTGTTGAACTGAAATTTTTACAAATTGCTTGTTTGGATCCACATATTCTGCATATCACATGAAGCATCTAACATATAATAGATGTGTGTGTGTGTGTACATTTTTGTTTGTTTATACGAGAGAAAGAGAGTGTGTGTGTGTGTGTGTGTGTGTGTGTGTAAGAGATAGCAACCGAGTGGGAGAGACTAGTGGAATGAGAGATAGAATAACACTGGTGATATTCGATATTGAGCCGAATGGAAACCCAACATGCAGAATACTAACTGTTTTCATAATAGGAACAGGAGGGAATAGAGAGAGGAGGCTTGATGCAGCATTTGCTCCTTAAGCCAACTTGCTGAAGAAGGATGGGTGGAGGGAAAGATGGATGGCTCGAGAGAAGGAAGGAACGACAGAGCAAGGGAGGGGAGCACTATCTGTAGCTCTCTCTATTCCTGCACACGTCAGCAGCAGGAGGGCAGGGATGCGCGTAGGCCAAAGCAAGCCAATTACCAAACTCATTAAGTAACCTGCTAGTCGGCTTTGAACTGCAGCCCCCTCCATACCGTGTTTGGCTTCTTTGCCGCTGTTGTGAATGTTCTCACGCACCTTTTTTTTTTTAAGGCTACAGAGGGGAGTACAAATGGCGTAACAGTAATCACATTGATTTGATATGTGCTAATTAGAATCAAAATGCAGTGCAGAATCACCAGTGACACTGCAGAAAAGCAGAATTGGTAGATCAGTGGCTTGTCATACCATTGCCTAAAGAAAAGAAAGGTATTACACCGGATGGAAAGGAAAGATAATTGCCTGCACATAAAATAGGAAAATAATGCATCAAGACACAAACACAAGAGTGGGTTAGCATGAGTTAGCAGTTAATAGACAAATGAGCAGTGACAGGCTTGAGCTGCTCTCTCCAGCAGAACAGAACATATCAGGAGTGATGGCTGAGAGGGGAAGGAGGAGGCTGGTGCCGAAGACAAAGCACAACAAGCGGTAAGGATGATGATGGAGATGCATTAGCCAAACAGCAAAGCAGGGCAGGTAGAGAACATGATCCCAGTCCACTGGGTGGGGCAGGAGTAGAAACATTTTGGGGGGAAGGAGAGGGGGATAGGGCAGAGGAAAATGCTGCATTAGTCAGCGCTCCAGTGTCATAAAACATTGTTGACTAACCTTGACTGCATTCACCTCCTAGTTCACTGCCACACTGCGTCTCAACAAGTATTGACAGAACGACAGTCTGCAAGAGAAAAGCTGAAAGGAAAAAAAAAAAAACACACACAGAGGAGAAGGGAAAAAAACATGAATGATGTGTAAATGGAACAAATGAGGTGATAACAGCTTGACAGTAGAGGTGTATGCATGGGTGAAGACGGCTGCCATATTTGGCATCATGTAGAACACATGGTGAATGTAACCACTGAAAGACATGAGGGTGAACAAAAAATAATACCATGCACAGCGCAGTTACCATTTTGAATGAGGAGATTTAGAGCATTTATTCTAAGCCAGTATTCATTTCCCTCTTCTCAATAAACCCTGGAATAAACTCTGGATACACACAGACCGACACTCATACCTGCTACACACTGTAAAAAAAAAAACAAAAAAAACAACAACACACACACACACACACACAAATGCACAAAGAAGCACACTCATACAAAGTCACCCCACCCCAGAACCTCCCCCATTATCCCATGAGCCCTCTCTTCTCTGCCTCACTCGACAAGAGCTTGGAAATAAAAACATCACAGCTCTGCCTCGCAGCACCTGTTCAATAACATTGACATTTCACATTCAGCATCCTCACACTGAGAGATTCCCTGCATTTACTCTCTTTAACACCCAGAAATGCAGCACACACGCACACACACTACAATCTGCTACAGTATTTGAATACTACATAGACCAGGAATGTGTTTGTGTGTACTTCTGTTTTGGCGGTGTGTCTCTAATCAAGGCTGAGATACAACAATCAAATTAATTGTTTTTTAGATTTATTGATTTTGACAGATAATTTGTCCTTCTTGGACAGCTGCCAAAGTCTTTTCATGAATACTGCACATTGAACTCATATCTCATTAATCTATTATTTTATTATTATATTACTCTATTTATTTATGTAAGACAGAGTTACAAACTAAAAAATTCAGAAAATCAAACCAGTTAGTATAATAATAACAGAGTATAGGTTATGTATTTGTGAAATATAATATGTATGTCTATTTATTATGAGTAAAATGAAGGACTGATGATGGCAAGATGAATATATGGGGCACTGTGAGTGTGTTGGATTTGTCTGTTATTTCCATCTAAAAAGGAGGGTGTGGCTGATGTCTTAACCAAATATATCTATTAGCAGCAAGGATTGCACAAAGCAAAGCAACATCCAGACATATTTACCAGATGTACATAATTATATCTGAATTATTCATTCCCTGCCTCTGATGCAGTACATCTCCTGATTTCAGCCTGCATTGGGAAGTGAAATGGTTTGGCTTTGAATTTGAAAATAACACCTGGTGTGCAGTGAATAAAATCAAAGTATTTCCATCCATGCAAACTCAGCACTGTTTGATGACACAGCAAGCAGGTTATATTGTTGTCTGACATTTGGAGGAAAGAGGTACAACAAATAAACACAGCAACCATCCAGATAATCGTGTAATATTTATATCGGCTCCATGATCAAAGAAGACTTTGAGGTTAAAGATGTTTGATTTATACATTTGGCTTGATTTTGTTTTTTTTAGATACGCCCTGAAACTATAATGCATGTTTTTATACAATAGATGCCACCTGACGACGAGATGAAATGTTCAGCTGGCCACCAAGTGCCAGGGGCTCAATGGTGTCAACAGGTGCAGCCTAACCTGGGTAGCTGAGTAGGGACATCTGTATGACAGCATTAGAGCCATCAGAGAACCGATATAACCACAGATTAGATGGCGGTAATGCTGAGGATTAGATCCATGTATGAATAGCTCACATTGATTTTACAGTCCCCTCAGTAGCCCTGGGATTACCACAGTGACAGACAATATGGCCATCAAATGCAGACATACAGAAATTCATCTCCCACTTTTTTTAAAACCTTCTGAAATCAGTCTGTGACTAACCTAATCTGTTTATATCCTGGCCTACAGGCTGTATCCAAACAGCACAAGCCATACAACATAATTCCTTTAGCTTCTTGCCTGTTCGGTCTCCCTAAGAATAGCAAGTACAACAAGTTCAACAGGCCTAGGAATGTCCGCAAGATCTTATATGTGCCTTTAGAGTTGAAGTCATTACATGTTATCACCCTGGGCTTGATGTGGAAGATGACAAACTGGCAAAATTTCTCTACTTTAGCTGCCCACTCACTCTGTGAATAAGCATGTACTATTGCTTAAAAAAAAAAAAAAAAAAAACAATCCCTTTTCCTCAATGAGACCTTGTTGACAAGACAATCCCAAAATCCTGGGCTGAAACCACAATCCCCAATGACTACTGGGGCCCTTTGGAAGCTTGATGACAGGGACGAGTACCTTTGCTTTCATGAATTTTGTCCATCTATCAGTCAATGTCTCTGGCTGTCTGCTACCTTAACACATGGCTCACACTGACTACTTCAGACACCTCCGCAACACAACACACAACAAAGAAACCAAAGACAACTTGTTCTGGAACTTCACAATTGCCACACTAAGAGGTGGGTGTCGACTGAGAAATTTACAAAAACAGGTTTCCAACAAGGAGACAACAGACTGCTGACTGCTGCAAGAGGTTTAGTCCAACATAATAAAAAAAATTACCAGTTGGTAATTATGTAAACCAACATATATACCAAGTGGTATTTATGTTATATACACACACACACACACACACATAAAAAAAGGACAATTCTCATCTCAAGTTAACCTGGTAACTTGGACAGCAGTAGCAACCTGACTCCATCATCCAAAATGGCTGCATTGGTCATCATGGCTGACCTTAGCCACCTATCAAGCCAAACAAAGTGATTACCTTGTGATTAGTGTGAATTGTGAGGCAGCTCCATTAACCTTTGACAAACAGTATGGAGGCTGCAGTGGCAAGCCAAGTGGAACACTCTCCTGACTATGTCCGAAAACGACATGAGTGAGGTGAGTGAGAGAGGAAAAGACAGAGAAACTCAGTGTGACAACAGAGCAGCTCCTATTAGGTAAGCACATTGAGCCGTCAGGCCGGCACATTCATCAATACACACAACCCCAGTCAGCAGCACCAGCAGGCTTGCCTGCTTTTCTACCATGCTACTGTTACCGTGGTGAGATGGGGAGGGTGGAGTGATAGAGAGGCATTTGCAAAAAGGACTTGGAGCACTCTTTGCAGTATTTGGCAGTACAAATATTTCTATGCATAGTTTGGGTGGTTTTTAGTAGCATTTTCTCTACCCTAATAGATCGGTCATGGGCTGGAGATATCATTATCATACATGCACTGCAATTGCCTGGACCCAGGGTGTGCCAAGATCAATGGACAGTAAAATTTGGATCAATTGATTAGTATGCTGCTGTTAAGCTGCCGAAACATATTTTGCAACAGTCAATGTGTTGGATGGGCTATGAATGAATTGGGTCCTTGGCTGCTTTCAGAATGCAGCATCCAGGCATGGGGTTAGGCAAGTGGATCTGAGCCATATGAGAAGTGAGCTGTATTGGCAGAGCTGATTCCTCTGCTCATCTTAATGTCAACTACCAGCAAACAAAGCTCAAATTAGGACTTGCTATTTAACATTCCTTTCACAATCAAAACAAATGAGTACTTGGTATTTATATTGTCCTTTTATCGTTGTGAGGAGTTACTCCACCACCATGGTGGTTTTCATTTGAAAACCATGTGACCTGCATTGAGCCAAACTCGCATTCTGTGCAAAGGCAGATTGGTTTTATTCAAAGTGCATGGTGCAATTTAAATACAAAACATCCTCATAGCAAGACTAAAATGAACCATCATAGTAAATTTGACTCCAGCAGCACTGTATTAATGATAGTCTTACAAATGTAGGACATGGTATTATATTCACATTTAAATCATTAGGCTCAAGCAATGAACTACGGTTGTGGACAAAACAAGTTTTTACAACACAACTATGATGCAACTTAATGCACTTAAACTAAACCTTTAAGAGTTTAGTCAACTAAATCTACCATAGACTGTGTCAGACTAAAATCATTATGGTATTTTATCAATTAAAACTAGAAAAAAAATGAAAGCATTTGAGATGACTTAGATCTGACTGAAACTAAAAAGCATTTTCGTCACAAGACTAAAAATAAATGAAAATTGTCTGTCAAAATCAACTTTGGATACAATATTAACTGCAATAACAAACAAACAAGCAATGCCAAAAATCTTAGAGAGGCTTAATGTGCAATTAAGTACAAAATTCATTTGAAATAATTTTCCTAATTGGTTAATAATTAAGTGAATGATTAAGCAACTGAAAAATAGACACTTGTATTAGCTTCTCAATTATGAAACTTTGTAGTTTTGTCATTTTGCTATGATGCTGTGCTTTGACTCTGTAGTTATGCTATGCTAGCCAAACACGTTTTTTCAGTTTCAACATCCGCAAGGGCTCTGGGAAGGTGTTACAGGCCATTTTCCAATTTCCGTAGAATCATTGACCAAAGAATTGAATGATAAATCAAAAACACAACTTAAGTTGCAGCTCTGGTTCAATTAACGTCATTGTTGTTGTTGTTAGTGGAGAAAATACCAAAACCAGCTGACAACGTCATACTAAATGATATAACAAAACAGAATACAAACACAAAATTGACACAGAATTAAATCACTGTCTCTGATAAAAATGCATAAAAAGGTTTCATTTATTGCAGGGTTACAGCCTCCAATTGCATTATATTTACCAAATAATAATTTATCACGTCACCTCCTGAACAGCATTCATGCTTGAATCATAAGCCCCCTCTTTTCTTTTCCTGCCACTGACTTGGTCTCAATCATGACTGTAATTTGAGAGCAGCCTGATTGTGTTAGGAGTAGCTGATTGCTCTGATGAGCAGAGAGCGGCTGAAGAGAAGAAAGTGGGCCATCTCTGCCGAACAAATAATGACACCAATAACAACCAGGGTGATATGAGGTTGTCAAAGAGACTGTGTCTCTTTTGAATGAAAAACCTGTCACTCATACAAAATGCAAACTCGCCAAAAACAATCCTGTATGAATTTTTCTGCAGTACAAAAACTTGAGCCTTTCAAACACTTAAATTTTTGAAATGCAGCTGCAGCATTTAATCATTTTAGTGAACCCATTCTATCCACATGCTTAACCCTGTTTGTAGCTTTGCACTATCATAATCCTTTAGGCAGCATTTTGTACCTTATTCCGGTATACAAAGGCTAATGCATCTAAATCACACCTAGTGGACTTGAATGCTTGACAATAAGCTTCCTGGCCTACTGTAGCTAGCTTGAGTGGGCGAGAAATGAACCTTGTTATATGTCTTGACACTGGGCCCTGCTCCCTGGCAAATAAAAACATGCCTCTCACTTACTGGCTGCCTGCGCCCACAGCCCCATATATCAGCATTATAAAGGAGCTCAGCAGCCTCAAGGTCAGCTCAATTTCCTCCTGCCGTTATGAAGTATCAGAATCACAGCGAGAGGGGGCACCCACACACATGTAAAGAAATGATTTAGGAAGCAAAGAAGGGGGAGGGAGGGAAAGAAAAAGGGGGGTAGGAGAATGAGAGAGAAGCAGTGTGTAATACATTAGGGAACTGTCACAAACCACTGGGAGAGAGCCTGCCTCGACACGAAAGATGTGAGTCTGGGCATTTGTGAGAAAACCTAGAGAACATTAAGCATACTTGCTCATTCCACACACACTAAGCGAATATACTAGTCTGCAGTATAAGTAATTGGATTGAACAGTTTTTGTTTAACAAGCCGATTCCACTTGTGTAATTGCTCAAGTGTACTCTGTAAAACTACAAAGCAATTAGACTTACTGAATTATTGTTTCAGAAAATGTGAATACAATGTTTACCATTCACTGTAATTAAATTCTCAGCTGTTACATGGGCATAGCAGCAACCTAATGCAAACCTAATGCCTTTGTTCCTTTAGCGATCTGGGCCCATTCATCACATGCTCAAGCAATTTGATAAATTACACAGGAGCATGAAAGCTGATCATGTGCGGAGCAGAGAGTGTGGTGCCTGTGTGTTTGCCTCTGACTGAGTCGGCAGTCATCCTTGGCTGCCTCACTGGCTGAGGTTTGACATCTTCAGCTGAGAGCCTGGGGAAATAACAGCAAATTCACTTAATGGCACCACCTCATCTATTCCTCATACAGGGAGAGGAGGGAGAGAAGAGGGAGAGTTCCTTGAGGTGTTACAAAATGGCTGTGTGCTCTCGGCCGGGCTGCTGTCTGTCCCATCTGTGGGGGTGTAGGTGTGTGGGTAAACACTGAGTGCATTGAGATCCGTCACTGGCCTTGGTTGGCCACCAGCTGTAATTTGCAGTCAACTCTGACCCTTTGCAGAAAGCCAGCCTGCCTATGCTACTGCTGTAAAGCTTTTTGTGGTGACAGTGCAATCTGGTTTGATGGGTGTGCGAGTGTGTGGTCACATATGGGTATATGTGTGATGATCAGTGCGTGCGAAGACAAGCATGTACAGCCTGTGATGCAGTCACGACACGCATGGCTGCTGGTAGGTGGATGCGGCTGTGTAAGTGTTAAGTAAGTGCAAGCGTGTATGTTTGTGTGTCCACAGGGAGTGCTACAGAGTGAGAGGTATAATGGCCCCACTCCATCTTTGTGTGAGGTATTCCAGAAGAATCCAGAGTACAGTAGCTGGGGAGAGAGACTGAGCTGGCTTGCCTTTGGATAAGATCTCAGGGTAACGGCAGGTATGCCATCAGCACAGCCCTAATCCCCTTAAAGCTATTTTCAGAGCCCCTGACCCCAACATGACTGGCTGGATGACATCTTGGTGCCAGCAACACAGGAAGAGCAAGACCCAAAACCACACTGTTGCTTTCAACACTCACAACATTTCATTCCTGCAGCCTTGAACAGCTCTGTTATTGTTCATATGTTTTACTAAAAAGGTCTCAATGACTATGTTTGCAAGAGTGCACTTCCTCAATAATTTACCCAACTGAAACAATATTATGAATGATAAATTGCCATGTAAAAATTGTTTTCCAATTACCCAAACCTGAATACGGTCATATTCGGCGAAAGCATTAGCACATTAGACACTTACTCCAATTGCTTTTTTAAACTGCATTTTAGATATGCCTAAACTCACAGAGCATCAAGAGAATGCTTTAAGAGTAATTTAGAGTAATCTGACTTGATATAACAGGCATCAACTGACTCATTTAGTTTTCATGCAGGTGCAAAGATGTACAATACACAGCAGAGTGTTATTACAGAGTCTGTACAAAGGTTGTAACACTGCTGTAAAGTCACAGAGAAATGGCAGGAGGCAGATCACTGAAGGGAGCATATACATGAGAAATAGTAACCTACATTAACAGAAATATATATAGGATAATGTCAGTGGATGAATGCAGTTGATTACACAAATGCATCTCGGACTTCACCTACTTGATAATCTCAATTAATCAAATATTGAATCAATTATTTCTTTACCTAAAACCCAAAGAGACACTTCGAAGCTAGAATGCTTAGCTGTTTTGCTTAAAAATGTGTTAAATGATTCACAGATTATCAAAAGACTTGGTAATTAATTTTCAGTTGCTTGATTATCAAAACATGCAATCACGTGGAGCTTGGAGATTATGATTTAAAATGTGACACAGACAGGCTGTTTTGGCTAGCAGACGTGTCATCATTGGAGGAAGTGTTGAATAAACTCGACAAAGGGAAAGCAACAGACTCTTCTGCAGTTAGGTGAGCCTTTTTTCTGGATCAAAAGGCAGAGGATATCATCAGCTAGAGCAAAAATCAATCACTCTTGTATCACTAAGACCACACTGTGCTCTTTGCATACATTTCCAGGAGTGATGTCTGTTAATAGACTAGCTGATAACAGCTGCATAATATTTATCAGTGAGTTCAGTGGTGCTGGAGAAGGGAGACGGATGCCTTCTGTGTGCGTTCTTCTTACATAAAGCTCCCTCCTATCCCATCTGAATGAATTGCTTCCAACTACTTGGCTCCCCATGGTTACCTTGTCAGCCCCCTCTCCATCTCTGTTCTACACACCTGCACCTGACACTGTGAGTGTTCTGTCTCTCTCGTCATCTCCCTGGAGAAAATGTTCAGCCCCGCCCTGCAAGCTCCCAGCAGCTCCTGGGGCATGGGACAATTAAAAACAAGGCAGGAGCTCAGTCGAGCTGTCAGGCTGAGTCTCAGATGGGACCTTGCCTGTATCGCTGCAAAGGTAGGGAGGGGAGTTTGGGGTTGGAGCCCAAAGAAAGTAATATACTATGTCTGTTGTACTTGAGATCAACATTCAGTCCAGTGAAAGGTGATGGCAGCATATCAACACCTCGAAAGCAATGCAGTCTGGTTGGAGCGATATATTTGGCCTTAGAGTATTCAGACATTGCCTGACTACAGGCGGGCGGACACACACACACACACACACAAACTTCCACTGATATATTCTAGTGTCAGCCAATTACAAGCCTGCCCTGACTGCCCTTGACAACACTCCCTAACCTCCCTCTACAATCCATGTCAAAACCCTGTGCACCAATTTTTTTTTTTATAGATATTTTTTTTGCACCCCTTGCTCCCCTTTTTTGCTTCTTCTTTTTTCTTTTACTCAGAGTCTCTGTCTTTAGGGTATGAAATATTTAGCAGCCCCATCTAACTACGCCTTCAAGCACCGAGTCAGAGCTGTCTCCCTCCCCAGGTAAGGAGCAACGAGAGAGAGAGACAGAGGAAGACGGGTTAGTGTAATATCTCATCAACATTATTAAATCATTTCTCCCCTTGGCAGTCCCTGGGTGGTCTCGGGTTGTCTTATTTCTCAGTCAGGGTTCATTGGCCTCAGCTCCTAGGGTCGAGTTTGGCCGTGCTGCGAGGCGAGTGCTGTGCTAAGCGGGTGTCAGGGGAGTTTCCCCTCAATTAAGCAAAGGTAAAGTAATGCCTCTCACCGTGGCAGTGCCATGAATACATTAGTCTTGCTGTCACCACAGGCTAAAGCATCAAAATGCACAAAGAAGACAGACAGCTGGTCGCCTCAACACAACTGAAGCGGGTTAAGCAAACCAGCATCAGGATTGCACTGCATTAAAAAAAAAGGTTCGTTCCACATTTGACACCAGGCAGATGAAATGGCCTGCAGGATGCGATCTGAAAACCTTGATTTATATTAGTGAATACATGCATATAATCAATTCTAATGTACACCAAAAGAGTAAACAGTGTAAGATCATTTTGTTTTAGAGTTACTGGGAGTTAGGCTAATGAGTTTGTATTAGCTTTCTGAGTGAATGACACTGGAGGACAGGATCATTGTTGTGTTAATTAAAACTGAATGAAATGATGCTGATGAAAAATTTGCATGACCCATAGCCTCAGATAGCCTGGGATGCTGCCAGGAAATAAGCCTCACAGCAAGCACACTTTTTGGAATCAAAACAAATAATTTGAACCAATTCAAGTAAACCAAGTAAAAATGGACATCTGAGGAATCAATTACAATTACAGAGAGAGTGAACTGTGTTTGTTGCAAGATGAATTAATCACAAAAATCCAAGCACTGTCAACATTCTTATGAATATATTTGTCTCACTTCAAAATGTAAAAATAAATAAATAAATCTTGACACAATCACCCTACTGGATCCAAATGAAATAAGGAGGTTAATAAATATGTCAACTGCAATAATGCCTTCTTTTGTCAGTCTTTGTGTGTGAGCATTACAGTATACTGGACAGATGTATTGAAAAGGGCTGATTGATGGCTTTACTGTAGACTGTCTGTCCACCTCTTTCCCTGATGAGACATGTCAATGTAAAGAAACATGAATGCAGCAGCCTGTCCTCCATTTTCTCCTCCTCTCTTCCTCCTCCCTTGTCAGAGGCAGGGAGAATGACGCAGTAAATACAGATGCTGTGTGCACCGTAATTCAGGGGCCCAATGCCTTTTATCTGCCATGACAGCTTCTGCTGCTGTCGAAATCAAACGCCCAGGCGCGAGGAAAAAGCTAGTATTCCCTTTAATAAACTGCCAGGAAGAGCAGAGTGGGGCTAGAAAGGGAGGCAGTCAGCTCTGCTTTGCACTGGCCAGGCTTCGCTAAGCAGCAGCTGAGGGGAGAGGAAAGACAGAGATGGGGAGAGCGCTCCTTCAGGCATTAGTCGGTATTATGCCCCTCAGGCATCCAGCATCATTGCACTTACCAAGAGCCGTCTGAGCCGATCGGTCAACGGGGAGTGCTGGGCACTTGGTAGAGACATGCACACCGACATGAGGACTAGAGTAAGAGATGGTGGGCAGCACAGTCAGCACCTGCTCCCGGACTCATCCACAGCCCCTTTGAGCTGCCAGGGTCAATTAATTACATCCCTCCCTTAACGCTCTCCATTAGGATAAACAGAAATAAATGAAGAGCAGGCTGACAACAAGGAGGGTTCAGAAATGCCCCCAAGTATCATCACTGAGCAGGTTCTAAAATCTTCAATTCATCTTCAGTCTATACTAGTTTCACATAAATCAATAAACTGAATACTTTTGTTATTGTGTTTACTGTACAAAATAACACAGATACATTACTTTGAGCATATTCAATTATTTACTGATTAATTGGAAAAACGATTACAGATTAATCATAAATAATCTTTGATAGATAGAAAAATAAATGACCAAATTAAGGGCTGCCCATATCCTTGTTTGGCAGTAAATAGGACAGACAGATCCTGTCTCCCCAAATTCTCCCACTGATTCATTCTGTGCCTGCCTGCGTGCGTGAGTGTGCAAGTGCTTGTGTGTGTGTTGGACAGAAGGATGAGGAGGGCTGCTGCTTTGGAAATAGACAGCTTTTTGTTCTGACCCCACAGCTGTCACTTGCATAAGAGAGGCAGTCACTGGCAGCACACATAAGCATTTTCCTCACTCACTGTCTCTCTCTCTCTCTGTCTCTCTCTCTCTCTCTCACACACACACACACACACACACACACACACACACACACACACACACACACACACACACACACACCCCTTGACATTGCAGCAGGGTTGAGCTTGAGGTGCCAAGACCCCTGAGGATACTGTTATGATGCACAACTGCATAAGATGAGGAGGCAGGAGGGGTAAATCACTAAATACCTGGTCAGTGTTTAGAGTCCCACTCTGCCTCGGTGCCCCTAACACCATTAATATCCTTCCTTTAAATCCAATTATGAGCCATGTGTGTCCACATCAATCAGCCATTTTCATTTGAGCCTGTGGTCTTCTTTATCACCATTACTGCTGCAGTAATTGAGGTGGTGCTATGGAGAGCCTGTGCAGTTTACCTCCATCTGGGAGGTCAAGAGGAATGCAATTGGTTGACAATGATTATGCTCTAGCTGATTAGACTATGGGCTACCGCTGAATATTTAGCACTGATTACACTAAGCCCTGTAGAGAGCCATGTGGCTCACTAACAAAAGAGACAAGCCACAGGGCAGGGAGAAAATGCTAATAATCGGCACTTGGTAGTTTAAACAGGCCACCTACTACTTTTAGTGGCTGGATCAATGTGATCAGCACATTTTTGTGTTGTGGTTAATAACATTGTTTTTGTTATAATCTTGAGCCTTTTGTCATGAAAACAAAATACGCTGAACAAAATAATTAGTTTTTACCAACCATCATGGCATAAATCAGCCGAAATCTTCTGAAAAATAATCAGCAGGGGAAAAAAATTAATCAGTGTGTAGAGACATTTATCAATGAGGAAATCCCACTGCTGAATCTTCCAATAATTATGGAGGTATATTTCTGCCCGCATGACAGGAAACAATTTCTACAACTTATGGGAAGACAGGCCAAAAAAATTTAAAATACGTAGACATATTAACAAATTATACACAAAATTGCTCCTATTGCCCTGGGGGAATTTTTTCACACGTAACTTATTGTGATAATTACACTGAAACTGAAGAGCATTCCTGACTGTGACTGAGGTGAAGATTAAAGAGGAAAACATGGCAAAGATGTCAAGCGAGAGAATGACAAGCGTGGTAAAAATAAGAGAAAAATGACCAGGAGAAATGATGGCAGGAAGAGCCAAAAAGGAGGGAGAGAGAGGCAAAAACAAATGGAAGAAGGCAGGCAGACATGCACTTATTTGCAGAGCTTTAACTGTCTTGATCCTTAATAAAGAGGTGAAACTGATTAGGTTTATATCACACAGCTGCTTGTAACAAGGCTGCCTGTCCCTGAGAGCACAAATCACAGTCAAGTCAGGTTTCCTTTTTTCCCCCATTAAAGAGAGCCAGTTCTCTCCTCACTTGTCTTTCACTCTCTCCTTTATTCAACACTGCGCAGCCTCCTTGAGCGGCTGCTTTTCAGAGTGACAGATGCAGACACGACCACTGACCTAAATCACTCTTTTCCAGCACATTAACACCCATGCCCCTACACCTTTAACGCAAAACACAAAACACCAACATAGGGAAACGCTCCAATACAATCCTTACGACACATTGGCCAATTAGAAAGACCTACAAAACCCACCCTACTTTATTATCTCCTCCCTCCCTGAATGAAGCTTATTCTTAAAATGCCTAAACAGGACAAGGGGGGGGGGGGGGATCCCATCAGGCTAATAAATCAGCTTCTGTTTTTCCTGGAGGGACTTTTTTCCATCCACCATGGTGATAAAAAAGATGTGTGGGGAGTAGGGCAAATAACATATTTGTCCACCAACATGGAATGGATCAATAATACTTTAATTATTAGAGCCCATGTTTATGAATTGCACTAATCATTCATTAAAGATGCCGGCAGCGGCAACCAAGCGGCCAGCCAGGCGTCAGGGCTGTGTGCAAGCGTAGGAGAAGGGAGGGGAGCGGAGGACTGGCGTAAATGATTCATGGTTTGATATCTCTCCTGTATAATGGGTTCCTCCGGGGAGTTGCAGGGGCTCCACTGCAGCGACTGAATGCCTGGTTCGCTCTGGCTCTACCAAGGCTGGTCCTGCTACCGCTGCCTGCTGCCTGAGATTGAAAAAGCCTTCCCTACCACGAAAAGCAGCTCAGTGAAAACAGAGAGCCAGGATGTGCTCATACACACATAAAAGGAAGCAACATGATTCAATTTTGTCTGACAAAGTATCTGGGTGCCTGCAAAAGTGAAGGATGGAAGACAAGAAAATATCAAAACCCTTCCAGGGTGAACATGCTGCCCGGAGAAATACTAGGGATACTAAAATCTAACGGGAATACAGTAGCATTCCCACCAATTGGCTCGCCTTCACAAACCAACACCCCCACCCTACTTTGTACCCTGTCCTCACCCATGGAAAGAGAGAGGAAAAAAATTAAGAGATTAAGGTTGTAACGTGTTGGGCTAATCATAACATAGACAGTTTAGTGCCATCTCACATAATTAAATGCTTTGCACTTACCACCTAATGCATACTAATTTGGAACAATCCACTCCTGGAGTTGGCAGACCATGAAGCTCCCTGCAAAGGAGGTGCTCATTTCTCTCTCTCACCTTGTGCGTGTATGTGTGTGAGAGACATGCACACACACACATGCAGTGATTTGCACAGGAGTAAGGTGCTAAAGGTCAGGCCGTGGACTTGAAAGAAAAGGTCAAGCATTATTACAACATGACTAAATAAACAGGCTGTACACAGCCCCCAGCCAAGCTGCTGTGCTTGCCGGACATCTCTATGTACACGCCATACTACCTGTCTGTCTCGCTGGTTGGGATTCAGCTTCATCCCTTGTCTTTATTCACATATCCCTCCAGCTCTAAGACAGCTGACATGAGGACTGTCATATCCTGCCTAGATTCTTATCCCCTGCTGGCTTTATTGCTCTCTTCCTCCTCAGTCACAAGCACACACAAATATGCACACAAAGCAACGGAGAGAAGGAAGCAGGGCTGCTGGGGCGTGCTTTAAAGTACATTAATATTAATTGCACTAGCTGGAGTGATTACACAGACAAGATGCCCCTGTGAGGGAGCTGGATGCAGGCAGCCCCTGCTTTTTGTTACCAGCATCGAACTGAATCACTTGTTTTATATTAGATGGGGTCTAGCCTCGCTGGCAAGAGGAATTTGTGTTTGTGAGTAGTAACTGTGTGTAGGTGTTTGTGTGTGTGCATGCACATGAGCGTGGGTGTGCGCTGAGTGATAAAAACTAGGCAAGATGAATTATTAGGCTAGTGGCTACATCAACAGCAGCAGAAATGTGCTCCAAATAACACAGAGTGCTTAAGCGATCCTTCTTTTATCTCTCCTACTACTCCCGGCTTGGCTACCTTTTATGTCCTCCACACAGAACTCAATATTCTGTGAGCAATGAGCTTTGCTAAAGATGTTAATAATCTGCTGTCCTGAGGAGAAACTTGCTTTTTCAGTAAAGTGGAGTAAAAATACAAGCCTGGGTGCTGAAGCCCATCGCCACCTCTAAGCTTCTTTCTCCCCCTGTAGGAAAGGCAGGTGGCGGTAGGCATCAACAGATGACAGCTATATCTACAGTCCTCCATTTTTACCTCTCCCTCTCTCTTCCCCCTTTGTCAACTGCTATTGAGAAGCCTGACACTGTCATTACTGCTGCCTCACAGTAGAACACAGTAGGACTTTGCTGTATAGTTTTTCGCTCCTTTTCCCATTTCCCCCAAGACTCATCAATGCCCCATTACCAAGTCAAATCATGTGGTGCTGCAGAGATTTGTCGAGAACCAAGCTTGGAAGCAGACACCACACACACACACACACGAGGATTCTTTCAAGAGCCCTCTGAGGTTTTCCACCAGCAGCTCCACAGGATCACGTAGAGGGCGAGGAGGTGAACAGAGGAGAAATCACTGCTGGCTAAATGCTTGTGAGTGGTTTATGGCTCAAAGGGGCAGAGAGGTAGACAGAGATGTGGTAATGCATCTCCCTGACGCTCCTTTAAGCAGACGACCAGATTGTAATCTCCAGGGCCCACTAACTCACACATTATTGTTTCTCATTTCATGTGTCACAAACAATTACAACATGCCTGTCATTTTCTATTCCCCATTCACTATTTGCTTACAAACTAGATATACAGAAATCTACCAAAATATTGCCCACTTATGTGACCTCCATCCTCCCAATACAACCACACATACACCCCCTAAGCTAAATTCCCAGACAATGACACATATTTCTCACTTTCATTGTCTTGATTTCTCAGTGGTGGACAAGCCCTGTGTAATGTAAACAGCTACATCGGTAGCTGGGATAGGTAGGAAGGATGATTGAGAAAGAGGAAAAAAATCTGTGTGTGTGTGTATGTCTGTCTGTCTGTTGGGAGGGGTTAAAGACGATGTGTCCTTTTAGCTTTCTAAGCTTATTGTCATCCTCTTTACAACAGCCACTGCACAGGAAAGACAAAAAAAAGCTCTTGGGAAGAGTCAGGCAGAGGGAAGGAGGAGAAAAAAAGAAATAAAGCAGCATTGTGCATTGTTTCATGTAGAGGGTTACACAAACCTGTCGTTGATTAGAGGAAAAGACTGAGTGCTAAATACAGAGGGAAACAGGGAAAAGACAGGGAGGACTGCTGGTTCTCCTAAGAAACGTCTCTGAGGGCTGCCAGGGGTGGTGGTGAATTTCTTCTTTGTGATAGAGCCGTCACACTGAGGAGTGAAATTTAAACTCCTGCTGTCAGGAGAATTTTTGGGGGGGTTTTATTACACTACATGCATATTGTCCATGTGCTTGTGCATGCACCTGAATGCTTGTGCATGAGTGTGTGTAAGGCCAGACAGCACCTTCCTCTACTTACTACATTTGGTGTTTGCAGCGAGTTCTGGCTTTGTGCCAAATAGATGGTTTGCTTTGTGCCAGAAATAAAAGAAAAGAGTGAAAGTCTGACAGTACTCTCCATGCGCTCAATCATAATCATTGAATCTGTGCACAAACAAAACATACCCAATCTTGATGAGGGAATTGCACTATAGCACCGCACAATTTCATCTGTCATTTGTGTTGTTTAGAAACGAACTAGAGAAAATCAACATGAAACATTTGTCACTGGACCCATCCTGTTGGAATAATCTGAAAAGTGACAAGCACTTAATCAAGTTATCCTTAGTGGCACCCCACCAATTTCTAACTGAGGAGGCAAAGAAGGAACTTTTGGGGGGCTAGACAGGAATAAGCTCAGATGACCAGGCCTTAGCAATGGCATGCCAAATAGCATTTTCCCAATATGAGAAGGTGCGGAAATATAGAGAGGTGAAGGAGGATTTGGCCTCCTAGTGTGCTGCTATGCCCCAGCTCAGCTAAGTGACAGTGAATCCTACAGTGAGTCGATTTGCTGCTTTTGAGTGCCCCGAAACTTGTCTGGCAGAGTGCTCGCAAGGGAGAAAGATAGATGGGAGAATGTAGGGACTGAATTTCACCTCTCGCTGTCTTCTATTTGTCCGTTCATCCCTGGAGGCTTTTGGGCTGCTTAGTGCAACAAAAGGAGGGAGGAGGGGTGGGGGGTCTTTGCAGCAATACACAGACTAAGCAACAGTAGAAAGGATGAGTTTACAGGTAAATAGTGAGGAGTGGCTGGCTGAGAGCTGAAGCAAGCTTGGGTTTCAAGAAAAAAAAAAAAAAAAAAAAAAAATCAATCATCACTGACTTCTCCACAACAACAAAGATGTGGCTTATAGCAGGGTATTCACCTTACAGAGTTCATCTTATTTTGTATAACAGCTACTTTACAGGCCTACACAAGCTTTAGTTAGCATGAAAACAGTAATACATAACCAGTGTATTCCCCAATGTCACATTCAAAGAACGGTTGTGTTACTTCACAGACACACACAAACAGGTGCGCAAAGCAAGATTTAACCTGACTTTCAACTCCGCAAATAATCAAACGATGCTGTTTGAATATGGGCAGTTGATGACAGGAGTAATTTGCCACATCACTAGTTTGAAAAGGAGCACTTGAAGATGACAAAGAAAGACAACTTTATTGTCATCTTAAAGAGGATCTATGAAATCAATGGGAGGAGATCAATGTTGTCCCTCCCTCTCTCTTCTTCTTCCAGCACTTTACATAGGCAGCAATAACCATCACAGAGGCTATCATCTAGCTCACCGATTTCCTGTGCAGGACTCCTAGACACCTCAAGGCAACAAAGCTTCTCTCACTCCATCAGTGCATCGGTCACATCCACAACCTCACACACAAAGAAGGAGGGGGAGAAAATACCTCAGGCAAGCCAGATCCAGATAGAGAGAGCTGGAAGGAAAGAAGGAGGAGGAGGAGGGGGTAGGGTAGGGGGTAGGGTAGGGTGGAGGGTGGGGGTGGGGAGCAGACTAGCAGTGTCTTCATTAGAGTAGAGCAGCTAGTTCTCGAGTCGACTAGCCAAGACCAGTATTCAGAGCTGGCCATCCTCTCAGTTAATTAGGATTTCTGCTGCTTCATTTTCGGGCGAGGGACAGGATGTTGGAGTTTTGATTGCCTTTTATTTCCCAGTCTAGCAGCTCAGCTGCCTCTGCTTTATTAACAGGAGATCGAGCAGATTTACAGCTCCGCAGCAAACATCAGTTTCAATAATTACAAGAAAACTGTTAGCGGAAACACAATGAAACACACACGTACACACTGTTTTTTCTCCCCTCGCCTCCATCACCAATCCAACGCCCCTCCCCTCCTTTAGAGGATCTAATTTCCATAGATGTGCCCTTTTCATGATTGTATATTATTGAGACGTTAAAACACACATTGATTTGACTCAGTCACACTTAGCTCTTCAAACACTTAACGGCTAATCCCTGGCCTGAAGGGCAAAGCAAATGCTGTGAATGTTACATTTACATTCAACATTCAAACCTCAAAATTATCGTTGGAACAAAACAACACACATTAAAGATGATTTAAAGCCGGTTAAATGGACTGGTCAGAATCCGAATATATAAAAAAATCATCAAGTTAATTAAAGGGATAAAACATATTTAGAGATATATGGGATTACAAGAAGGAAAAGAAGTCCTTTTATTAGCTATATCTTTGCACTCTGGCATCATGGCTAGAAATAGATTTTAATGGTTGACAAGATAGGCTACATGCATTTCTGACCAAACTGAATGCTGGGCTCAAACAACTACAACTGGGAAAGTTAATAGACATCATGTTTTAAAGGCAACCAACAGCAGATTCAGAACAGAGAAGCACAGATTTCATTTGAATGAAATCAATAATTGTGTTGACTTGCAGTGTATTGCTTTCCTGTCTTCTCATCTTGCTTGCTAATGTTTCTTTCATGAGCCAACCCACTGCTGGTGACATTATAGCTACAGCACTTCCACAAGTCCCCAATGGATCAGTGAAAATGGTTGGCGTAAAACACAATTAGCACGGTCCATATGGCTGCTAGTGGAGGAGGAGCAGGAGAGGTCCCACGTGGTCTTCATAGAGGTTCGCTCTTTTGTTACCTTTAAGATCAAATTGTTGTCATAATAATGGGGCCATTTCAATTTTTGCTGTTTGGTTTTTTTCGTTAAGAAGCGCTACTCCAACAGATCTTCACATTGTGGAATCATTCTTGGCAAATAAATCGACCAACCTTGGCTGATAACCCAATCAATAGCTCCTTCATCATGATTAATGGCTCATATTGGACAATGGGGAAATTTAATGTGAGGGGAGCGTTACTTCCTCATTTCAGTGCTCAGCCCTATCGATTGGTTATAACCTCCCTTTTTGACCAATGGAATGTGCTGATAAGAGAAAAATGTGTTCGACCTATGTAAAGTGAGCACAGAGAAAATGATTTACTGTGCTCTGGGCGCGTCTCATTCACTGATAGCTCTGTATGCTCGGCCTGACAAGCATTTTCTTGCCTGAGAAACGCAGACAACTTTTACTGAGTAGAAGCGAACAACAACAGCTTGAGGCAACAGATTTATTACAAATTGATCTATTAGATAGCACTGCTGTGCTTCACTGTTTTCTCTCTCTCTCTCTCTGAGACAACCCTCCCCCTGATGGTAGCTACAGTGTATCAGAGTGGAAGTGCTACAGTGGCAAATCTAAACCCAATCCTCAGAACTCATTTTCTCTGTGCTGGCTGCAGAAACAGTGGTACAGAGACAAGATGTCCATGCATAAACCTAGTCGATCCCGTTCTAAGTCCCAGCATCTAAACTGAATCTCAGCTGGCTCAATAGGTCTGCCTGACCTGCAAGGGCAAGCAAGGACACAGTTTACCGGAGGCACCTCGTGAAAAGGAGAGTGGATGGAGGCCTAATGTCACCGTAGTCATTTCCTTATGGCTACATGAACCCGGAGCTCAGCGCTGGCTGCTGTGCCGTCTCCATTAAAACTTCAGTCACACGCCTGTGCTCTGCAAACAAACTGCCTCATGTGCACGTTCACAACATCGCTACAGCACCCATATTAGTCACAGGGGCCACAGAGCTCAACCAGCAGATTGAGATGTATGAATGATTTGTCTCATCAACAGTGTTGAAAATCAATGTCCTGAATAGCCACTATGGCACAGGAAAAACATATCAACAAGACAACATTGAAGACACTTTCATTAAAGACAAGTTGTCTGGATAATAGACAGTTGTTATTGACACACCTCTCTGTAAAACAATCAATTAAACAAACCGCATCTTTCAGACTTGCTAATCAAGTTGGCTTTATAATAACTATAATATAATGCCTTTTACCCTATTCATGGCATCAGAAGAGTGTACAGATCTGCTGTGCTTCCTAAGCTTCAACACTATGGAGTTCAGCCTGAGACAGGTCTATTATTAGCCAAACTAATGAGTGAAAACTCAGTCACCATTGCTGTGTATAATTGGTCCAATAGATCGATGGAAACCTCAACCATCACAAGCCTGAACAAAATATGACATGCTCCTTTATGCTTAAGGATCAGTGCACAGAGCAGAGGGTATGACATGTTACGTGGCCTGTTTTACAATACATGTGTGTGCTGAAAAATACTGCTGTCAATAGTAACAATGAGTGCTGACAGAAAGCTGCACAGACTCCATTGTGCTCCTTTGCTTTAATCACCTCCATCTTTCATCTGTGCTATGCAAGAAAGAGTGCATAGAGAAAAGGGCTATTGGCTTCTGAATGGTGTAAATTTGTGTATTATGGAGAAAAAAAGGCACCATCTAAAGATCTTGAAATATTCCGGAGAGAGTATATACATCTATATAAACATCTCCAGGCAGGCAGCTGCAGGGGGGTGTGCACAGTAAAACACTGGCATGCATTGTTTGTGTTTCTGCACCACTAGCGCCATGCCGTGTCATTACATGAGGCAATCTCTTACCTAATCAGCACTGACACACACAGCGGCAAAGCACTCCTCCTCATCTCTCTCCCCTTTCTCTCCCTCTCCTCAGGGGCCAGCCAGCTGATCCTACACCATTTCATTTTCCTCTTTCACTGAGATGGCAAATGGCTGACTGTTATTTTTGAGCGTTTTCAATTCATGCTTTTTGGCACTGTAATTGACTAGGTTCTATTATTAGCCCATCGTGCCCAAATAGTGAAAAAAAAATGGGCTATCGTGTACAGGCTAAGGTGTCTTTTAACCAATAATTAATGAGATGCATGAACACTCTAGTGAAATGTGGAAAAACTACCAGATACTGATGACAAGAAAATTAAAATCAAAATATATCAGCCACCATGATAGCCACCCGAAACATTCATTTTCTAACATTTTCTGTTGCTTCATAGGTCCTACAAACTGTAGCTTTGCCCCATTTCCAGTTAATACACCCCATTCTACAATCATAAATGCATATAAATCACAGAAAACACTAAAATGTGGTGAGTTGCAACACTTAGCAGTTTCATGGCCATGAACCCGTATACAAAACTGAGCAAATCAAATATGTAAATTACAAAAACTTTTGCTTTCATTCTTTCTTTTTTTATGTTGTACCTGCTGAGAGGCAAGGCAGCAACACAAAATGCAATGTGTCTGATTAGTTGAGATGTGAATGCAATGCCAAGATGATCCAATAAGGCACAAAGGCATATGCAGGATGAAGTGAGACTGACTTCACCATGACTGAAATCACAGAGGGAGCAGATTTGATCACATCTAGTACATCAAATACCACCAGCAATATGTAGCTAGACAGCTCACAATTGTTAACACAGATAGCGTTTGCCGATCGTATCTCCTTGGCACAATTGTGGCACTGCAGAGCTAGGTCCGAATCAAACAAAGATGAGATATGATGCAGCATGCTTGGATCTACTCTTATGAGAGGTGAAGGGAAGCTGTCAAAGAACACAAAACACATTCAGCATCTTGCCTCCTCTGAGTTGCTGGGATAAGCCAGGAAAAGGAAAAAGGTGGTGGTGGTGGGGGCTGCCTCATTTCTGCCACGGTGCCCTGTGCATGTCAGTCCAATATCTTAAAACAACACATGCAAGGCTTTGCTACAGCCAATTACCCGGCACTTGGCACAGGAACTGAAAAACATCTTTGGAGAACAATAAAGAGAGCTTGGCTCACTTTGCGTGCTGTCAGTAAGTGCTGACAGATTGTTATTTTTAATGAATATACAGCACTTGAATGGCCCATCAAGAGGTCTTTGAGTGAACATTGCTCCTTTGTTCAAAGCATTAATTTTCTGTGTAACAGTCAGATATCTTGCAATGAAATTGATACCTAGCACTGTAAAAGAAAAAGCCAAATCAGTTTATCTGCTTGCTAGCTTATTGTCAACTGCCTCCTCCTTGCAACACTGATGTATACTCATTAGGATATAAATACAAGGTGAAACTCTTTCTTGATGTCACCCGATATCGAAGGGTGAATGATTTCACATAATCTCCTGTGTTGGTTCTAGAAATTAGACTTTCACTGCTTACTTGCCAACATAATTTCATACTGTATGTTAAGTCCCTGTGCAAAACTGTTTCAAACAAAACAATACATTAGCCTCATCACCTGTCTTTGAAAAACAATAGCCTTCCTGAATGTAAAATGGGTTGTTTTTTTTCTAAATGTTGCTCAGCCCCAGCTGTAAAGCACAATGTTGTGCACTGTGGTAATACAATGCCGCACTGCCTTAGTATACACTATGAGGGAGCACTGAGACTAGGCCCAAGCATAATAACAGGGAAATCATCCTTCATGACAATTCATGGTAAAAAAAATTTAGTGATGGCATCTTGGTGAAAAACAGCAAGGTGCCATTCAAGCGCAGCATGTAAACATTGAATTCCTGAGCATGTGTATTGACAAATCACCCAACAAAGAGGTGTCAGGGCACAGTGAAAAGGGATTTTCTTCAACATTGTGCAGCCTTCCATTTTCCTCATATTACTCACAGAGCACTGCCATTGCTCAAACACACATTAGTCATTAAAGGAAAATAGCAGGGTTATTACACTTATCATTGCTCTGCTGCTCCTACAGCCACTGAGCTAGATTAACTTCTCATGGACATGGGCGTGTCAGTGGATATATGATTCAAAAGCCACTCTTCAGATTTAAACTGAAAATACTATAAAACATCCTGACTTCCTCTGAACTCCCAAACAAATGTGGATTAAAATGGACTTGTGCACAAAAAAAGCCAAATAAAGGAGATCAGAATAACACAGAGAAAACAAACACCACAAATGGTGTCTTGGCTGAAAATAAAGAATTCTCCTTTACCAAAAACCATAAAGCTAACAATGAGGCGTTTCTCAACAGACTTGCACTAAAGCAGTAATCAACATATAGCCTGTAATGGCAGACCTCTGTAACCTAGCCAGCATGTTTACAGTCTAAGTGGCAGTTGAAGAAAATTTAAATCACAACCACTAAGCTACTGGCAGACGTAAAAGCAACCCAAACATCAGATGTGCCATGATGCAAGACGTATGGAGCTAAAAACTTTGATCGAGGTGATGCTTTGGACTGGAAGTGCAATGAACTGATTGAGGGAATTAACAAGTGTATTTTTTGAGAAGAAAAAGACAAAAACAACACTGCACTATTCCTGATTTCTGACCATATGGGAGTATGTGGGTGTGTGTTTTCCTTCCTAACCCTCTGCTACTAAACCCTTGCATGTAACAGACATTACAAGCATGAAGTAACATGTGTACAAACTTTGTTTTTCAGCTAAGTGACATGTCACTATCAGGAGCCCTGAACAGATGGCAACGATAAAAAAGGGATATAATAACAAAACCTCTCCATGTTAGATTGTTTACATAAATTTAAAAAAGATAGTGTGGGGCTGAGAATACCCATGTTTTACAATGCAGCTCTGTCAAGATCTCAGATAATTCATTAAAGATTTTTCAGATTCATGTTATAGCACTTTGACAAGTTAGGAAAAACAAGCTTTGCTGTCAACATTTAATTTGAGTCTCTCAGCAGGCTGAAAATATCTTGACATTAATGTAGCAATACAACATTTTCTCATTCCTTTAATCATTGAACTTAGTGTATTTTTATTAGATTTGGTCAGGTTCACAATCGTGCAGGGCTATGTAGTCTGCAAGGCACAAGACAAGGAAAGCAGTCAAAAGTTAGTCATATACCTTAATAGAAATAAACTACTTGCTTGTATTTGCTCTCCCCTTAGGGCTGGGGGTATTAAAATGTACACGGCCAATCGACTTTTTAAAGGGACAGAGTATGCATGGCTAAGAAAATGAATGAATCTCCTTTTTGTTTACTATTCTCGAAACTTATAAGTCATGATAACTTTGACTAACCTCATGCAAAATTTCCACCTCACTGCTGAGAGCACAAACCCAGCAAACTACGCCTTACAGAGTCCCAACTATAATACTGCTACTACTACTTTCAAACTACACAGCCTGCCAGAGGTGAAAAGTGTTAATGCCAATTCTGCTACTTGTGTTTGTTGACAGATTCCTCCCATGAGGGTTTTTACAAGACTTGAATCTTTGTTTTCAAAAGTCAACACTGCTGAGCCGCTGACTGTGTTTATATCTTTGATTAAAACCTATCCAGCAAACACTCAAACTGTACGCTGGGTAACAATAATTGAGCACAAGTCAAACACACAAAGACAGCAAGTTAGCTTCGCCAGCTAACGTTTCCGTGAGCTAATGACAATAGCTGAATGGGCTCAGACTACTCCCCGCAACAGTGATCCAACGCTGGGTAATTCAAAATGGGAAAACGCTCGTTTTGGTGTATTTCAAAGAAACAGACTCATTAAAACCACAAAGCACTCATTAAAGATGAAACCACCTTGTGTGTATTGCACGGTCTGTGTGCTAACCAGTGTGAACGACTGTTTGTGTCCAGCCATTACTCTGCTCCTGACAGCCCCAATCAGTGCTAGCTAACGGTAGCTCATGGTAACCAGCAACAGAGAGAAGTCTGCCAGCTAACGAGCTAGCTGATGCTAATGGGCAAATTAGCCAAATAGCTAGCAAGCAAGAGTGTACGCTCACAGTCCAGCGTTTACAAAAAGTAACCCCCTCATGTATTCTCTATTTCTCCCTCGTTTGCTGGTGGACGTGAAATGCAAAGAACACGACTGGCTGAAGCTCACAGCACTTACCTTCAAGAGCTTGATCTACAACATCTGTGATTTGTTTGATGAGACTGCAACAACAAACAATGGCAGCAGCAGCAGTAGCGGCAGCGGCGGCGGCGGCGGCAGCAGCAGCAGCGGGGGCAATTAGCCAACGTTAGTTAGCCAAGTCGCCACTACAGAGAGTAGCAGAACAGCTGCAATGCCACCTGTATATCTGTTCTGGTGCAGCTATAGCAGAACGTAGCACGTTTGGTGTGATGCTGTCATAAATACATAAATGATGGACTTTAGAATAAAGAGGGAGTAATCGCTGCCGGGATGCTCAGACTAGTGTGTGTGAGAGGTACTCAGCATGACAGCATCCTTCTTCATCTTGGGGCGAGAACAGTTGGGGGGCTCTCAAAGTTCAACCGGTAAAATATCGTCACCCACTGGTCAAAGCTGGGAACATCCACCCAGAGACTCTTTGGAGCAACACTTGGTCCATCTTCATCCCTGGAAAAAGCCTGGGACAATGTCAGACTGTGTTTGGAATGACAGTGACAAGAAAACAATGGAGCGGATCCGGCAAAAAATGAAGAAGAAGAAGAAAAAAAAAAGAAAAACAGTGTTCAAAACTTCTTACAGGAAGTCTATGTATAATATATATTCAATTCGTTTTATTTGTCATATGAATTAAAAGTACAATTTACAGTCAGTGCAATGAAATACATTTTGCCAGACATCTCTTTAACCCTAAGATAGAAATATAAAAGAAATAAATAATAAACATGTATATTTGTATGCGTGTATACATACATACATACATGCATACATACAAACATATAGTTACTTTACTATCATTGCCTTGAAGAATAGAGTAATTCATTATTTTAATTCATTTTCACCACTTCACATTACACAATAGAAAGAGCAGCAGCTGAATATTGCGGTTTAGTGGGGGTATAGGGTATTAACATGCATAAAACCACTGGCCTTCATTTGGAATAGTTTGTTTACTTCAATTCCTATTAAGGATAATAATAATAGTTCCTGCCATATAATCAGATGCTTAGCCTCTATAACAGATGTAATTGGACATAATCTGCTCAACCAGAGAGCTACATGTAATATACTGTACTGTGTATTGTATAATTTAAGGACAAGGCTTTGCTATTACGATCTCTGTTGTTGTGGCATGAGTAAATCTTATCAGTATACAGTCAAGTTAACTTTCAGATGTCAAGTGGTGAAACACTCTTGGACCTCAAGATGTTTTTTTTTCTTGAGCTCAAGGGACATGCGACACACATTTACTACACAGATTTGACCTCTAGATGGAGCAGATCTCAAAGAAAAGAAATTCAGCATTGCAGTCTGAGAGAAATCCAGGATGACTGCAACTATCCACACTGGTACCATTTAACAAGTTACACACATTTTCTTTCTGGGATGTGAAACCATTTAATTCTTTTAGGTGTTACAGAGATTTCACTCACTGATTTGTTGCTGAATGACATTTACAACAGCTGATTGAGGAGTTTCCAGTTTCTGTGATATGTAATTGTGTCTTTGTACCAGCGATTTGTAATACATCTTCTTGGTGATGGGTAACCAATGAAAACAGGTTCAGACAGGGCTCACACAAAGTGAAAAGGTATGGCACAGACCCAGCTGGCAATCCCCTTTGTTACCATACCACTGGTGAATAGACCTTCATTTATCTTGACGAGGCTCAGCATAAAAAGAGCTTGCACAGAGCGCCTAGATTCCTTTATCCAGGGGAAGGACAGAAATGGCATCCCAGATCGCAGAGCTCATGTTTCTGCCTCTCTGTGGCACTGTGATTGCATAGAAAGGAGAAAGAACTGAGGAGCCCTTTATTACTGATAGATACTTACCCGCAGGGCAGATTTAAATGATTTGTAATAAATTGTGAAAATTTAAGACCAACAATGAGAAAATTGTCATGTGAAATTAGATTTAAAAAGAAGTTTGTTTTTCTTTGTTTTGACCCTTAGGTCTTAAACTGATTACTGGTGAATGGTTAAATTAACCTTTAACCTGATTTGGGAATACCAGCATTATACAAATGAAAGTACACATAATTGTAGCTTTGTCATTAGACCAAGGATGGGGAAAAAATAAATAAATAAAAAAAAATAAAAAAAATCACCAAACACTTTAAACTATATTGTTTATTACATATTTCTGCCAGTGCTTACAGCAACACAAGACCTTGTCATATTGGACATATTGCAAATATAGTACTCTTACCATTTCTGGCAGAGCCATACTAAAGTTACAGTAGCTCACTAATCAGTAGAGAACAGAGTATCACAACAACTTACGTGACGCTAAAGATAAATCTCTCACATAGCTATACGGACACAAACATCAGGACTGACACTATTCAAGGGCTAAAGCATAGTTTTATGACCTGAACTGTGGTTGTATAAACCACAGACTTGGACCTCGGATTTCTGTGGTGTTCTCTTCATCTTCCCTCCAGGCAGGACAGAAGACGTAACTTGGCGCATATGTGTGGGGTTTACTTATGAATAATGAACACACAGAGGCCCAACGAAGAAGACCTGTTCAGATGGGGTGTCTGAAGTTCTGGCCAGCAAAACGGGCCTTATCGCCGAGCTCCTCTTCAATCCTGAGTAAGAGAGATGACAGTTTGTTAAGGTGGATTGATCTACAGAACCAAAATACCTGCAGTATTGTCTCTTTAAGAAGCAGGAACACACAACTGAAACTCCTCACAAAATTCTGTGTGACCAAACTGTTAGCCAAAAGTATGCATGTGTTTCTGGACTGGACTTACCTGAGCAGCTGATTGTACTTGGCCAAGCGCTCAGATCGGCAGGGTGCGCCTGTCTTGATCTGGATAGGACAATTAATGACATAAGACCAAATCTGTGATGTAAAAATTACACTGGTGGTAAGATTTGGATCGTCATCTTAATCTTTTGTCAGTTAAGACTCTACCTGGCCAGTGCAGAGACCGACCACCAGGTCAGCAATGAAGGTATCCTCTGTCTCTCCAGAACGATGACTAACCATCACACCCCAGCCATTGCTCTGGGCCATCTTGCAGCTAAAATAGGAGACACACATGAACCCTGTAAGTCAGCTGACACTTTATTTACTTTTTTATATTTTGGCAACAAATATGATCCCACAGTTGTGAACACTCACGCCTGCAGGGACTCTGTGACAGAGCCGATCTGGTTGACTTTAAGCAGCAGGCAGTTGCAGGCCTTGTCAGCCACACCCTTGGCAATGCGCTTGGGGTTGGTCACAGTAAGGTCATCACCCACCACTTGGATACTGGTGCTAGCTGTGAATTTGGACCATGCCTCCCAGTCATCCTGGTCAAAGGGGTCCTCAATGGACACAACTGTTAGAGATAAATAGAAGTAAAGAAAAATGTCAACCACTACGGATACAAAAAAATACCAGAGCTACTGAAAGAGACTCAAAGAAACACTAAATCTGGAATAGTTTCTTTTCCTGACCACTTGAGGGCAGTAGAAACAAGCTGTGAAGTGCTCTTTTATTCACACTAGGTATGTGCTAATTGAGACAGTAGTGCAGAGTGGATTTTTAGAAGAAAACAGTGCTTACGACCTTGGTGAGAGTACAGTACCTTTCCATATACATGCATGATTCCATTCATATTATACTGCATATATACTATCCTACAGTCTGCTAGATCACAATTTGTGTAAAATCAAGTAACTTGATATCATTCCAATCTAATTATCTAAGTTATCCTGCAGTACTAAATACATGTCTAAAATGTCTACCCACCAGGGTAATCCTTGACAAAGCTCCTGTAGAGGTCTGCCAGCTTGTCAGAGGAAATGTAGCGGTTGGGGTCGTCAGGAGACTTGAAGTCCAGGTCGTACTTTCCACCCTTGTAGAATTCGGAGGCAGCCACGTCCATGCCAATCACAATCTTATCAGTGTAGCCAGCCTTGGCGATGGCATTCTTCAGCAGCTCTAGAGCTGAAAGAGAAAAAACATACTACAGTAAAAATGTGCCCAGAGATGTTGCTGAGAAAATCAAAACATTTGCTTTTTACAAATGAGTCACCCCTGAAGACTGCCCCACTGGGGCATTTGCCATATCAGCACCTTGACCTGATACTGGAGTCAAAGGCTGGCAGTCAATGCACTCAGTACTGAACTGAGGCCTTAATTTAGAAACCATATGTCAGCGTAAGAGTGAAATGATAAGTGAAGTACTTTTCCTGGGAAGGTCTAAGAATGTACTCCTTCTAAGACACTCCTTTTGGAATAGTCAAGGAGTACAGCAACAACTTTTTTTGATCACCAGCTAAATGTTTCTTAAAATAAATACATTTTTCAGTTGAATTTTTAAACTGTTGCTTGTTATGAAATGCTTACTAATAAACGGCTGTTATGATTTTCTAACTGTTTTCTCTGACCTTCCTTGTTTTCCAGGATATTAGGGGCGAAGCCTCCTTCATCTCCTACATTGGTAGCATCCTTGCCATATTTCTCCTTGATGACATTCTTCAGGTTGTGGTATACCTCAGCACCAATACGCATGGCCTCTTTGAAGCTGCTGGCTCCCACAGGGAGGATCATGAACTCCTGCATGGCCAGCTTGTTTCCTGCGTGAGAGCCCCCATTGATGACATTGAAAGCCTGAAGGGAAACGGAGAGGATCCACTTTAAGCCTAGTAGATTCTCAACTGGATAGACTTTTAAAGAGAATTTAGGAAACATGACTTAAACACTTCAACTAATATACTCACAGGGACTGGGAGGATGACTTCAGGGTGGCCAGCCAGGTCAGCAATGTGGCGGTAGAGGGGGACGCCCTTCTCTGCTGCACCAGCCTTGCACACAGCCAGGGAGACCCCCAGAATGGCATTAGCACCAAACTTAGCTAAAGGAGAACAGACACGAATATTTAAATAGAGTGTCTTTCAAGACTACAATCATGAATTATTCTTGTTCTCTGGTGTCTATATTGATCATTGTTTGAGCAGTGAGTATTTTCATGCATGTTGTAAGTATTCATTTAAAAAATAGTTCCTGTTGTCACAATCTTATAAAAAAGATCTTATTCACTGCTCCCTGTATAACATACATTCAGTAGTTTACTCTGGAGTGAGCAGTAAACTGGCATTTATGACAACTGATCAACATCATTTTGTGAAAGGGCAGGTTTCCATAGTATATTGGAGGAATTTTGGCAGAAAATGTACTGTACATACTGTGGACACACTTTCATTTGAGAAATTTCATAATAAAGCCATAAAATGGCTCACTTTAAAGTGAGAATATATTGAGATACTATGAATAAATATGAGGCATAAACTCTTTCATATAGTAGCATACTATACTTATGTTCACAGTGGATAGAATTTAATTTCAAATCTCTAAAGCTTACAAAACTGTTCACTGATATTGCCAACTTAATTAGAGAACACACGTTATCAGCCTACATTTGTTTTCTGTTCCATCCATGTCTAGCATCAGCTTGTCGATCTTCTCCTGCTCCACAACACTCACATCCTGTATTAGACATAATACAATATGTTATACGGTACATTTAGGAGTTAAAGAATAAAAAGATTAAACTCTCACACATTAGTTCAGAACACACTCCAAGTGTAGTGTTAGATTAATCACAGCATATCAGAATTATACCACCCACACTCTGCTAATACAATGGTATACTGCGAATTTAGGTGTGTTATATTTAAAAATGCAGGGATTAACAGCAATCAGCTTCTCAACATGTTGGTTTTCTGTAGTTTCTTACCATTTGTCATAGAGACTGTGTGTATTGCTGCCAACATTACTATTATGCTCACATAATCTTTTAATGAAATTAGTCATTTAACAGTAATATTAATCAATCAATAAATGGTCCTACCTTGCTAACCAGTGCAGGTGCAATTGTTTTATTGATATGCTCAACAGCTTTTGAGACACCTGCAAGGGACAAGCACACTATGACTGACCCAGACAGAGGAGGATCATGCAGCTCAGGCAAACAGATGACCACAGTGCATCCCATTCAATCTTATGACTATGCAGAGTTAACAGAAAATATTATATTGCAATCATGACGAAGACTGTGATGTTATCTGGTATCATCTATGATTGTGATCTTTATTATTTTTTTCTTTTTAGATCTGTGAACATCTGTTAATGCCTGCAAAGGTTATATTTCAAAAGGCAAAACCATTCTTCATGTCACTGTGCACAGCAATATACAAGTCATTCTGTTATTCCACTCTTTATTTACCTGGTTACACAATGCAGGGGCCAAGAATTCATTTACATATTTAACTGCTCTTTTGACTCCTATCAAGAGGGGGAAAAAAAATGGAGGAACCCGGAAATGAAGCAGCGAAGAATTAGGATAGACAACAGAATGATAGTAAGATATAATATTTCGAAGGAAGAGCAGAACAGAAGCAACCAGATAGATAAAAGAAGGAGTCAGGAAAGGCACTTTACCTTTGCCCATGTAGCGTGTTTTGTCATTGTCACGGAGCTCCAGAGCCTCGTAGATACCTGTGGATGCACCACTGGGCACTGCAGCTCTAAAAAGACCTTGGAAACACAGAGGATGTTTTACATGTGCTGTGTCATGGGCAGGACAGAGAGAGGGACAGACTGCAGTTTGATAAATGATGTAATTTTAAACATAGCCTTTATCATTGCATCCGACTCTGACTTTGATGCATACGAATAAGATGTGGCATCCATGCAGTTCAGCTTCTGTTTACAAGAACATATTGTTCAGGACATTGAGTGTAGGAGAGGATGCTTAGTATTCACAGAAGCACCACCAAGTGAAATGCAGTGGAGGCTCAGCTGTTGCCCTGCCTTAGTAACACTGTCCATTGTTTTATGTTCAAAAGAGTGGGGAGGAAGTTGCACTGGCCGTGTTACAGAGGGCTATGATGTAACAAGAAAAGACAGGCTGCCAAGTGAGCCTGTGCAGTGCAGCTGTGGGAGGATGCGAAGCCACAGCCATTTAAAAGAGTCATTTTGGATTCAACCAATCAAATAAAAATTTGGGATGAGCACAAATGTATTCAGTTTGTCCAGTAGACCAGCAAGGATGGTGAGAGTCTGAGGGGATAAAGGACAGGAGGATAGAGCTGCTGTCTCGACCGTGAGCTCAGGCGTAACACATAATCTGTACTGAGAAGTGCAGCAGAGAGATGCTGGCAACGGCCCATCAGGCTTTAAGCTGAACTATTATAGCCTGACAGGCTTTCACATCATGTCTGTATTGAATTTACCAGGTCAAATGCAATCATAAGATTCATCAGTATAATAAATTTACTGGTTTGAAATTTGCTTTACATTGATGAAATTGAAAAGCATATTATAATAAATATAATAAATACATTTAAATATATTTATATTTCAAGGCAATTTCAATTGAGATATTACAATTCCAATGAGAATAAATGTCTCTCTGGATTACTGGAGCTACTGAAATTATATCATTGTTATAACAAGCATTTTCTCGTATGGCTTTGATCTTGAGGCAAGCTGGTTACATAACACAGCAGAGCGCAGTTATTATGACAGACACACTCCGGGTGCTGCACTCACTGAGATCTGTGCCGTTTATGATGCCAAATCATGCCTGCTGGACTTAAAAAGTGGGCTGTGTCCAACAAAGGGAATAAAGGTGCTATTTACAGTAAACTGGAGCACATAGCAATCTTCCAAAACTGGGGCTACAGAATATGGCTGTCGATTCCCTGCCACTGCGTTAAAGCCTGTCAGTCTGCTCCATTCACTTCCATGTCAATGGTCATTCAGGTTGCTTCATCAACATTCTTGGGACATTTCACTGGGTTGAGCTGTTCTTTTGTTTTAGCTCTCAGAGCAGAATAGATTGCCAAAAAACCTCCAATCCAGCCATTAGTTAATTAAATAAATAAATAAATCCCAACCTTTGGTCGCAGTACAGGTTTTAAGTGTTTCAGGCCCTGCAGCTTCATTATGTAATCTAGTAATGTAATCTATGTAATCTGTAAAATATAGTACAGCAATACAGTGAATTTTATTAATCTGTCATCACTACCTTCTATGCAATATTCCAACTCATAGGTTTGCTAGTGGTGCCTACTATATAACCTAGTGGTCCAAAACAGGAACTCTTACAGTAACAAAAAGCAGTACAGGCAGTGTGATATTACAGGAGCTATTTTCCCACGTTGACCATCTGATCTGCCCACTATGGGCCTGGAGCTCACACCAGAACACTGACACTGGCTCAACCATCACTGTCTAGTCTTCACCGGCTTTATAACTTGACGAGATACATAAAGAATTTTATGAAGAAACAAATATGTTATAATTGCATCTTTCACACATTCAGCAGTAATTGCAAGTTTTATGGTTTTATGGTTGACCTTGAAAAACCTGTTGTACAACACGTTAAGGGTGTACAGAGGTCTTCCCGAGGTCGCTGGGTACATGTGCCAACCTTGGCCACAATGTTAAATTGAACGTAAAATCACAAGTACTGGCCATACAATACCTTTCTTGGTGTATAGATCAACCTCCACGGTGGGGTTGCCACGGGAGTCAAAAATCTCACGGGCGTGGATCTTCAGGATAGACATGGTTCTGGATCTGCAGATGAGACAGCAGAAAACAGAGGTCTGTATAGTGCAGAGTCATGGTCCAAGCAGACAGGCAGTGGCTACGCTGCACTGCTACTGTCTGGATTTAAGCTTCGAGCCAAATCTGTGAAAATTCTAATGCCAAATAACAAAGTCAGAAGAAAATGTAATCTAATTTATAGCCAGAGTTTGGAGACAGACCAAAAGACCATCTTGTGGATTCTCTTATTAAAGATTGTTATATATTGGCTTGACCAAGTGATGTGGGGTGACCAGGATTGCAGAGACATTAGTCACAGAAAGGTGTGGCCTATGCACCAAAAAAAAAAAAAAAAATCTATGCAGGTTCCTTAAGTTTACTCAATTTATCTGATTGCAAAACAGGGTTCAGTGCACTACTGCCAAACACTTCGGCAATAACTCCTGATAACATGTATGAAAAGTAACCATAAGAAATGATAAATGAGCGGCCATTCACAATGCATGTTTGGTTTCTTTTGGTCACTCTACTGTTGTGTGTTACAGGATTTGGTTGTGGTCTAATCTCTTGAATCCCTTGTTATCTTTCCAAATTCCACTAGTGGAGGTCAGAGAAGGATTTGAGCCAGACAGACCATGATGCCCGCTGCTCTATTGATTTGCATTTGTTTTTTCCAACTTGCCCTGAATCTATGGATCCTCTCTCTCATCTAATCGCTTTAAATGCAGTGTCCAAAGCTGAACTAGAGAGTATCTACATTATGACTAATGGAAAATTCTTTGTCCTTCAAATTCTATGTGGAAACTTAACCCTGGTTACAAGAGACAAAAACACTAAAACACAGTGGAAGTATTCTACAGTTTACTGGGGCTGGGTATCGAATGTCATTACTTTGTTGGTACCAACCAAAATGTGTCTCTGGCACAGTCATCAACTGCAAAATTTGCATTTAAAGTCTGGTGAGATTTGCTATCTTTACCTACTCTTTCACCATATAAACATTTGTTAAGGTTTATTATACATTTCTTCATTTATATGCTAACTAAGTTTTATTATTTTGACCTCAGAAATTTAAACTGAAGCAGTCCTAATGAACCTAAATATATAAACATTTGGTCCATTAACCCATCAACAGGCAAATATTTGACAATACACAAATATCTGGAGAGACATTTGGAAAACTGCTGTGAATTTCTCACTATTTTCTGAAATCTTATTGAGAAAACAACAGACATGTCGTGGGTGTCCTCAACACAGACTAGAAATTTCTATGGATCTGAAGTTGTTTGCAGTCAGGCTGCTGTAGCTGGTGAGCAGCGAGGGGGCAGCCTGGCAGCACAAAATGGCACCTACAAATAAATAAATAATGAAGGGTTGATACCTGATATGTTTTATAAGCTGCTAAATTAGAATGATCTCTTGTTGGACTGTACGAGTATAGCCATAAGACATAATTTTGTGTTGATAGTGAGATTAAATTCAATGCATAAGCGCAGGAACACCTTTAAAACTGAACTAACAACGTGCCCATACAGCCAGTGCAGGCCTGTAGGGCAGAGATGACTACCATCCCTGAACAATCTCTCTACAGCAGTAATTTTCCTGTGTTCATTGGACACACCCCCGTGTCTGCCGCAAGCAACATGTGGCTGCGCCGCTGTCTGAGCCGGACCGGTGGAGCCTGGCACAGTGTCCGACATCTTTCACCTCCTTTCTGCCTTCAAAACGCTTCTTTAACAAACGGAAAAAAGACCGTCTGCTGCAAGTAGAGTTTGCAACTTGACGCCCTTCCCCCCCACCCCTACACACAGGCTGCAGCTCTAAATGGACAGACATGTCGCCAGCTGACGGCCAGGGTTAAAAATAGACCGGGGGGGCTACAAACTAACTATACACTAACTAACTATCAGCCATCAACTGGCGATCGAACCGAGGCAAATAAAAAACAGGAAAAATGTCTGAGAAGGACGACACTATGAGGTCACCGTCGACAAGGAAGACCAACACGTACATATTTTGAGAAGAAGACAAAGGGTTAGTTTGAGCAGAAAATATTTTAGAAGTGGGTCTGTGGACCTGAACAGTCGGTGTACTGAGCAGGAATAGGAGGTAAAAAGCAGAAGAAACGGAGGCAGCGTTACCTTTCCGGCCTAACTGTGTGCAGCGGCGGTGATGTGTCTCGCTCGTGCGGGCAGGCAGAGAAGGCGCTCTTGACGTCCCAGAGTCGGTGATAAGTAGACGTAATCAGGAAGGAACGGGCTGCGGGGCGACGTCATTGGCCAGCACCGACTCGTGCGGACGGACGCGGTGGGATGCACGTTCACCACCGCGAGGGGTCACACGGTTCGGACGAAGAGGATGTGGATTTGGTGTCTTGGCAGGAGCATCACTTATAATAAAGACGACATTCAAACGTACAGGGAGCCAATGTGTGTACGTGTGTGTGTGTGCGTGCGTGGGGAGGGGGGTGTCTAATTTTGGGGTGGATTATGGGAAATGTATTTTTTATTCGTGTGGGGTATCCAGAAGGATGACGCAGAGATGAGTACGTGCGGAGCAGCAGGCAGCCATCTCCGATGCAGTAGTTCGTGCTTGGTCACATGGTCCCGGCGGTCACGTTTTCTGGTACTGACTTGTCTTTTCCTATCACTTATTCACTAAATGTATGTCCCCTAAACTTCCTCATTAGATCTAAACCCCGTGAAGCTCTGATGTGATGGGCTGTAGGCTAATGTTGAGACGTGGTAAGTAAGAACTGGTTGAAAATTTGAGAAAAACATTTTATTTCATAACTCACTTAAACATCATAATCATGAGTACATACACCCATAAGAGTGCAACTTCACTCAGAGGGGCAATTGGATATCATTTGTACATTTGGAGTGGAAACATACACAGTTAAGTCCAAGACTTGGGGATTTTATACATTTATGTTTACTAAACTAAGTAGTGGGGAATTGGGAGCTTGTTAACAAAAGATATAATCATCTAAATGCTGCTGAATGTTAACATCTAAAACTTTATCTTTTCGACCAAATGCATCCCAGTTTTAGTTTAAATCTGGACATCCTTTGACCTTCAAACCCCCAGGCTAACACATCTGTTTTAAGATGCAGTAATACACTTTGCAATGTATTTTACAATTATTATTTTGTTTGTATCAACACATGATTTATTCTTTCATCAAAATGGTGGTAGGGGCATAGTAGTTTACCATTCAGAGGAACACAAAAATAAAAAGTTTTGATATGCATGAGTACGTGCAACAGTGATGTCTTAAAACCAGGGACTGCACCAGTAATTCATTTAGAGATTTTTCTGTAATGAATCACCGAATGAGTCTCTTACAGAGATCTGACATCTCATCAGTACAACACGGCGGTTTCATGCAGCTGCGCAGTGCAGTGCAACATCCACAGCAGATCAGAGATGCTGGGGTTTCTGTCAATGGCGTAGTTAAATCCTGCTGCAGTGACCTTGAGACTCTGTCAGTCTGACACCCAACTGCACCATCTGCTGGCCGAATGCTCTCACTAAAAGTGCCCCATCAACAAATGCCCCCAACAGACATTTCCAGGCATATAGTTTACTATTATTACCAGGATAAGGGAGATTATTGGCCCCAAATTATGCAGTTGTATTCCCAGTCACAGTCAAAAAAATGTACTTGATATTTTTATAGCTTTAAGTGAAAAACTTCAAGAGTTACTGTATCTTTTAAATGAGCCTTACAGCCTTAAAATAAAGCATAATTATAGTAGCAGTAATGGATGAACACCTTAAAAACACCCAAACTTCACACAGTGGTCGAATAAATATTCAAAACAGTGACCACACCAAAAGTAACAATGTATGCTTTAACATTTAAATTTAAATCCAAGTACATAAACATGACAGACAAAAGGCTCTTTTACGTTCAATGCCCTGTCAGTGATATGTTTATATTACAGGGTTGTTATTTCTAAAATATTGATATGCATGCAGAATTTTGATGCTTAGGCGAAGGGGAGTGTCGTGGCTCACCAAAAACTGTACCCCAATGCAGAAACAGATTAGGTAAAACCAAGTCTTTATTAACAGTCAAAGAACAACAAAAATAGCCCGTGTAGATAACGGTGGCAATTCGCATCGTGAATCAAAAGTACGCAAAGAACCAGGGGCGAAGCTGACGGAGGCACGCCGCATAACCGAGCAGGCAGGATACTCGGACACGGAAGAGAAGTCCAAGGACGGTATATATAGTGGGCTATTGCCGGTAATACCGGGCAGGTGTGCCTCGTCAGCTGCGGAGGAGGAGAGCAGAAACGCCCACTGGGGAAAAAACACATGAAGGAGGGGCAGAGGGGGCAAAGAGGGCAACAGGACAGGCAACACAAAACAACGTGCCAAAACATCAGCCATTACAGGGAGCTCCTTTTGACTACCTCATATACTGTTGTCTAATATGTAAGAATACATCACATTTTCATATAAATGTCAAATCTGCAAGTTGTTAAGTTCATTATAAATATTGACTATAAGACCATTTTAGTCTTCACAGCAGAAATTAGAATTTGCCATTTTAGAGAAGCATGTACTGTTCACACCGTCAATCTGTTCAAATATACCAGCAAACCCCGACATGCTGGAAGCCATGAACAAGAAATTATTTCGATAACTCTGTACATCTCATTTATGAGAGGATATTTTCGGAAGCACTTGCAGAAATCTAAACTCTTATTTAACAGCTTTCCAATGAAGTCAACCACAAACTCACAAACAAACTTATTTGAGCAGGAATCAGGCCTATGTGGAGCATTTTAAACCAATATGCCAATATTAGTGCCTACATTCATTTGAAAATGTCTGAGAAATAAGAAAAGGTATTCAGTCTTGGTCCCAGACAAGCTTTGTTCAAAATCGTTAGCAATGGTTATTATCAGGATTCATGAGTAATTCATTAAAACTTGACTAACTAGATTTGTCTAATCCATTCCTTAGAACAACTGTATACTTGCTAAATTGTGGAAAATCTCCCAGGCTGGTGTTTCTCTCTTTTGTGTGTGTGTGTGTGTGTGTGTGTGTATATAACCCCTCCCTTGCACTCACAATGCAAGAATATACAGTGTGGTTCACAAGTCAGAGAACACTTTGTCACTGTCAGAAATGTGAATGTGGTTTTGGGAACTTTTTAAAAATTTGCTAATGAACACGAAGCCCAAAGTACAGTTGGAATTTTTCCTCTAGAGACCTTAAATATATGTCAGTAAGATTCAATGCCATTGTCAGACACTTCCCTCTGAGCCACAAATCAAACTTAGAGGGGCACTGGAGAAAGAACATCAAAAGGTTATTCAATGAATCTCTGAATGAAGTTTCATGGCAATCAATCTGTTGAGGGATTTCAGTCTGGACCAACCAACAGTCTGATATTACCAAAAGGGGAGAGGAAACTCTATCACACAGGGGATTTCTTGAAACCCTGCAAAGCAAAAGCTGTTCTTGTTGATGATATATGGCACCCAGTTAGCTTAGCTTATCACAAAACTGGAAACAGAGAGGAAACATAGAGCACAGCTGTCTGGATTAAAGAATATCACCATATCATTGCCTCCAAAGCTCACTAATGATCAAGTTTTACCTTATTTGCTTAATCCGTCTGCAGTATCAAAGCAACAATTTAGTTTTTAATGAGGTGATTATATAACGCATCACTCTAGACCACAGACACTAATTTCCTCCAGTATCTTGCCCGATTGCCTTGTTACAACTGAGAGCCAACCATAATTCTCAAGATTAGTATTTCCCAAGAAGTGTATTTCTCAAAAAGATAAACTTCATTTACTTTGGTTACATATCTACTGAATTATTCTGTTAGCTAATGTTAAACCAAGTATCTACCACCTCACTGTACCCCCTCCTCTGCCAACTACCTGTGAAATGTTTGGTGACAACCGCACTGGCCCTGTGCAAGTCTGTTGGAGGAGGCTGCAGTGAAATGTAAAAAAACAAAAAAGAGAGAGACATTGATCTGCTGGATGTTGCTGTGAGTGAACGTAGAACATTTCCCATGAGCAAAGTCCCTGCACTCTCTAACATTAGTTTTAAATATGAGGCAGACTGGGTGAAGGAGGTGTGAACACTGTTTTATTTGCCTCACCCCAGCTTCAAATTTCTGAGTAATACCCTAAACAGGACCTCCACCTTCTTTAACCCCCAACACAGAAAATCTTAAACTCAAGAGAATTTTTAAGTAAAGCAAAGCGGAAATTTCTCCTTTTTTTGTTAATTGTCTTAACTCTTTAGAGATGCCTTTTTATTCTGTAGTCCAACAGTTGACCGATTTCCTGCAGTGCAGCTGCTCAGTGAGTCAGACTGCAGTTTCACTGGGCCGCTTCCAGGTGTGAATGTGTGCAACTGTGTGAGCTGGGCATTTCTGGAAAGATCCTTCATGTTCAGTGGATCCTGGATGAAAAGGTAAAAATGTAAATCTAAATCTAAAAGCCATCAATTCTCTCTCTGCAGTGGTATTCACTAATATAGAGGATGGATCTAACAATCAGCATGTTTTCATGTGTATAAAATTTTAAATAAAACTTGGTTGACTGTGACAAAACAGATAAAGTTTTCCCACACATATCTGTGGCTCCATGTATGAAGCACAACTTCCTAGAAATTTGACATTAATCAGTAATCACTTTGACAAAAGCTCAGAAACAGTTAAGTCGCACATGAAAGCCATTTAACAGATACACAGAAATAAACATAGTTTTTCTGTCCAGCTAACTTGACAACCTTTTTGATACCAGTTCAGAGAAAGAGGCTGCACTGACATGCACACAAGTAATATAAAAGAATTAACCAGCAATCCAGCTCTATCACTCCATTTCTGTTTAATAATTCCACCACCTGAATGTGAAATACAGTAGCAAGCTGCAATTTGTGGGTTCCATGCCAAAGAAAAGCCAAAGAAAGTTTCCACAGCATGTTCCATTATGTTTAAAGAGGAAGTGAGGCCAATCACATTTGTTTCATCAGATCAAAGTTTGTGAACTCCCAGTATACACACGAACTTGACTTCCCCTTATGCTGGTAACAACTTTTTTAAAACGAATTTTAGTGACCAGTTTCAGGTGGTAAATAATAACATTGTTCAATATTCATTAAATACTTTGCTTGAACATGGTCCTCCTGTAAAAAAATTTATCCAACCATATTTAACCATTTAATGCACACCTACGAGTGGATTAACCCTTAGATGACCCATAGTTCCACAGGAGCTCAGTCTAGTGATGTAGCATCTTAAGCAACAAAACAATCACACAGTTGAGTGGTGTTCGGCCAGTGTTCATCAGTGTGGCACCTAAGATTTCGATATTTGTCCCCAATGTGAAATTTTGTTGACCAGGTTTTGATGTACATGATATACAGGCAATCGTGGTGCCCTCTCTAAGGAGAGCTCAATTGTTTTTGGGAAGACTATTGCCAAAAACCTAAAACACTTTACCAATATTTAAGTTAAAGCCATTTTCCTGCTAAACCCTGTCTTGGGTGACTTGTTTAGTTTTGATAGGATAGATCTTTCCCATGTTTAATACTATTGTGTGTCTCAGTCTTTTTCATTTAGTCAATTTCATGCTTTTTGTTCTTTGGGAGAAAAAACAACTTATTCCCATGCATAGGTCCCTGCTGGGAAGAACAAACTGCAGTCATGCAACAATTACTTATACACATGTTTGTGGAAGCCTGTGGCTGATGATTTGCATTGGTTTGTTAACTGCATTTCCATGACACATCATCAAACTAACCTTTTTTGCACACTTAGACTTTTGGTTTAGTAAATTCTCATCTGGCCGTTAAAAATGCAAGACAGCACTGTAAAGGTCAAATTTAGGATCCCCTGTAGGGATCGTGTCCTAGTTAGGGAACTTGGGCACTCACTTATTGTTATTTATTGTATACTAAGCAGTACCCATGATGTATGTTGTTTTGTTAAATTCATATGATGACAGGATTTGGCTGTTATGCTACCTTGTTATGCTCTTTTGTTTAGTATTTTTCTGATACCATTGCATGACGCTGTACATACAATCTGTGGCTGAGTCATATATGTCAACCTCACTGTATGTGACTTTTAAATTACTGGGCTTGGCTGGGAGACTTACATTGTTAAAGTTCCTAAGACTTTAAAAACTATGATTGACCTCAGGGTAAAGATGAACCTGGTGATTTACTAACAGCTTAGGATAATTTCTGCAACAGTTACAGCAAGTTAATCGCAGACGGGACTCAAACATCAGCCCCCTAATGGTCTCATACTTTGTATATGTAGAAAACGCTCACCATCTTCATCGTCATCATCATAATCCCATCATGCTTTCTCCCCCTGGTTTATTTTTCTTTTTTTTTAAATGAGTATTTAGGCACAAACAAAAACCAACTGGTATTAATCAAATGCAGGTTGCAGAAAGGCTCCAAACTCCAGTTCAGAATGTCAGAAAGGAAAGAACAATGAAGGACTTATATATGGAGTATATGGACTGGACCAGCTCTGTCTCAAGGTGTCAAAATAAAAACAGCTTGTTATTCCTATTTGTAAAGCTCACAATATAAACATCTTATGTCTTGTTTTTGTTTTATCTTAGAATGTAAAAGGGAAGGTCTTACAGAAGGTACAGATTTGAGAATAATATCTGTCTTCTGTACTAACTCTCAGCAAGAAAAAGCAAATATGCATATTCCCAAAATGTTGAACTCATCTTTGTCCCAACTAGAAAATGGGAAAAAGTATTTTCACTTTCTTTTATTTGTATGTCTCTGTTAGGACATGTTCTCCTCCAAGGCAAATTTGACAATTGTGTGCTCAAACACCACTGATATTGACAGCGCTGGCACTTGAAACCAAAGTGTTGGACATGTTATAACTGGCGTGCATCAACAGGTGATACTCCTCATATAATCCTGTTGGTTACAACTGGCTCCAATGTCAACTGTTTTATCAGCAGTTGTGTGCATTTTCTCAGAATGATTCAGCTTTACCATCTTAGTGTGATGTTTTAATGGGCAATAAACTTTCCCCATCAAGAGTTGGTCAACACTTACTTATGATGAAAATGAAAGGCTGAAATACTTTGATTGCCAAATGTGTCAGACACAGAGGATTCAGCAAGGTAACAAGGTGTTTATGTCTTGTGTCTACACAAGCACACAAACACAATATTAAACTTGAATATAGTCCTAGTTGTCTGGAAATGGCAGCCTTATTCCCACAAGGGAAAATAATTTCCCTCTAGGTGTTTACCAGACATGATACCTGCAGCCCTGTCTGGCATGACAACGGAATAACATGTAAACAGATTTTTTGTTTAAACTAAGATAGATTTTAATGTCAAGGTCTATTTCTTAAAATGTATCTTAAATTACACAGTTGGATAATCAAAAAAGAGTGTGTTTCTTATTTAATTCTTTTTTTTTCTTTTCAATTATTATAATTATAATTTACTTTTCTTTTTTTTTTTTTTTAATGAAACTACTTAGAAGTGCTGTGGGCGTTCACAGCAGAGGTTGGAGCGCCTCCCTTCACTTTAAATCCAGGACTAAAGCCCGGCTGAGGTGTCAGAGTCCTGCAGCTCAGCCATGGAGCTCCTCTCTGCGTTGGTCTCCGCTGTTTTGGTCTGTGTAGTCAGAGCTGGAATTCCTCATGATGGGATCCACTGGACGTACACAGGTAGGCCGTCTGACCTCACATTTTTTAATATATCCTTTTTCTTTCACCAAACTAATGATAAAGTGACCAAACTGGGTTGAATGAATGCGTAAAACCTGCGTAACGACGTCCCCAATGCGTGTTTGTTGTGGTGTGTAAGTGGAAAATGAGGCGGGGGAGAAAATGCACCTCTTTAAAATCGTTGAGCTGTTATTTCCGGTATTTATAATAATTATAATCCGACATTTAGTCGGCTTTTCTTGCTGCCAAATGAACAAGGTGACGCTGTCACACTGAGGCGGGCAGAGGACACATTATAAGGTGTTTACTGCTGCTGTATTAAATTATTCTGGGGTGAATATTATAAGAAAACACACATCAGCTGCAGAAATATCCAGATGAACGTGATTTATTTTATTACAAACAAGAGCTGATGCAAACAGGAGCAACAGTCAGCATAATGTCATTTATAATTCAGAATTTTTTTCCAAAGTGGGTGATTTTTATTGTGCCAATGGTTTTTCGGGATCTGTGTTTTCTTGGAATAGAGGGAGCTTTGGATCAGATGCACTGGCCAACCAAGTACCCTGCCTGTGGCGGGAAAAAGCAGTCTCCCATTGATATCCAGCGGCGCAAAGTGAGACACAACCCAGACATGTTACAGCTGGAGCTCAGCGGGTACGATGCCCAGAGAGGAAACTTCCTCATGTCCAACAACGGCCACTCAGGTAAGACAAGCCAGCTAAATCAAAACATTACAAAACATATCACAATCTCATTATTGTCTCACTATGAAGAAAATTAAATTTAGTTGGAGAATTTCACTTTTTTCCTGCTCAACTTTAGATTTGTTGTATGAGAAAGTCAGTGCAATTCTCACCCAGCCTCGAAAAAAATTGCAAAGCAAATCTGCAAATCCATTATCCTTAAACTAATGACTGCCTGGAGGACATGGACATAAAAATCCGAAATACTACAATAGTTATGTAAAGCATTTGTGATTTGTCCGGTGCCCCATTTGTGTTGCTTTGATAAAAAACATGCACATAACAAAACAAATCAACATCATTATGTTTCCATCAGTTCAAATCGACCTGCCTCCCTCTATGAAGATCACCAAAGGCCTCCCAGGAACATACACAGCTGTCCAGATGCACCTGCACTGGGGAGGCTGGGACCTGGAGGCCAGCGGGGCAGAACACACCATAGACGGCATCCGTTACATGGCAGAGGTTGGCTTCAGAAAACACTCAGTATGGAGATGAACAAATACAGGCTACAGATACAGACAAGCTGGTGCAGGACTACAGTGACAACAAGCCTTCAATGCACAATACAAACACCTTCCTTACATTAAAGCCTGTATTGAAGAAAACCAAGTTTGTTTAGCGTGTATAAAGGTTAACGTGAACGTGAGTCACAGCTAAGTGTGAAAATCGAATTTGCCCAGAATTATAAAACTTACAGTGTTGAGCAATAAGTTAGGTAAGTAATAAGTAATGCATTTATTGTGTTTTATTATTAAGGAATTAGGCCTTTTATACCTATTTTCATTTGTAAAATAATCTTCTGAACCTTAATTTGACAGGAACTTAATTTAAAGTTAGTTACTATTTTTTCCTTTGTGTTTGAATGGCGGGTCATTGAGTATAGTTTGGTATCTAATCTGTTCTGCATTGTCTTCCAGCTCCATGTTGTTCATTACAATTCTGACAAGTACAAGAGCTTTACTGAAGCCAGAGATAAACCAGATGGGTTGGCAGTACTCGCCTTTTTCTATGATGTACGTAAGCCGCAAGCCACCATGTTTTTCCCCCCTCCTTTATGTTCTTCTTTGTCTGACTTCAACGTTCAGAACCAGACGGCCAACACTTTCAGAGATATGACTGTCCGTTCTTCTGTTGGACCTTTGGTAAAAAGAAAAAAATATAAAAAAAATGGTCATTTGCCAAATCTAATGTCCTTTGAAGTATGTGATCCTGTGTTTGGGTCATCCGAGGTCAGCCGGCGTAAAGGCTCTATTGATATCTTCAATGGGCCCTTGTTTCCAGAGGAATGCCCTGGATCCCCACTCTGTGCTGCTGTGGGCGTTTAGCTACAGCTGTTAGTCAGTGCTCAAACTCATTTAACGATATTAAAGAAAAATGATGTGTTACCATAAATCCGGTCTTTATGCTCCTTCTGTTAATGAGATAAGATTAAAGTTGATGCCTGATATCTGATATTGTGGGAACATTGTATAAAGTCTAACAGCACAGGAAACATAAGTAGCAGAGTGGCATTAACTTCCTCTTGCTTTTTTGAACATGTGGTAATCTGTCGCTTGTTTACTGAGAATCTGTTACTCATGTTGTATTCTACTAGTTATTATTGTTTGCTTTTTCCTTTTTATTCATTTTTAATCCATTTTAGCTAACACTAAAACCAATAGAAACATAACATGAATGAGTATGTGCTTACTTCTTGTTTGAAATCTCTTCGGATCATCTAACCTGCTGTCTGTCTTTGGCTATTTGCCAAAGTACTTTGTAACATTTGAGAACATGGCAGCATCTCTACAACAAAGTACTAAGCCAAAATGGTGTGTAGTTATAATGCAGCAGAATCTGTCCGTTAAAGCTAAAAAAAGAGACAATGATTCAAGTTAAATGTTTGTATTTGCATAAACTTTTAAGTTTGACGTGGTTTTGGTTTATTTCCAGGACGGGCATTTTGAGAACACCTACTACAGCGATTTCATCTCCAACCTGGACAGAATCAAATACGCAGGTGAGTTATTTTTTTAAAGGACTTCTTTTGTAAGCAATCAAAAGCTGTGTTTATATTCAGTGTGACTCACCAAAATTTACTGTGTATTCTCAAGGTGGAAACAGACAAACAGACTTCAAGCCATTTTTTTGAACATTTCAAAACCTAAATTGTTTACGTCCGTGTTTACTTGGTAGTGGTCTTCATCTGCCCTGCATTTGTTTTGTTTGTTGGCACTTTGTGGAATAGTGAGTCAACCTCCATGCATGAACACACACAAGCCAACAACAAAGCAAATCTCTTATCAAAGAAAAAACTATGTGACACTAGTAGTGGTCAGACACTTCACAGTTCTCCTTTAACTGACCTTCAGTTAGCTGACATAATGTGACTCCAACAATTTGACCCTGACAGGTCAGTCCATGAATATATCGAATATCGATGTGCGCTCCATGCTCCCTGAGAACCTGAACCATTTCTTCAGATACCAGGGCTCCCTCACCACTCCACCCTGCTATGAGAGCATCCTCTGGACTGTGTTCGATACCCCCATCACTCTTTCTCATAACCAGGTGTGGCTGAGTTTATCAAGAATTATCACATACTTCTTAGTCATGTTTGAAACCAGAAAGTCTCAATTTGAAAGACGTCTTGCTATTTCATACATTCATTTTTTTTCTCTGTCATCTGTTTAGATCAGGAAACTGGAAAGTACTCTGATGGACATTGACAATAAGACCCTGTGGAATGACTACCGCATAGCTCAACCACTCAACGACCGTATTGTGGAGTCATCCTTCCTCCCACGCCTTGGCAAAGGAAGTATGTAACATGTTTTAACAGTGGGATTGCACAAAATGAAAATATCTTTTTTTGTTGGGCGTGACCAAATGCTGGTAGATATTCATTCACTTTTGTTTTCCAGCATTTTGTCGACAAGATGAAATTGAATCTAAGCTCTTGAGGATCGAGGGTCTGATAACGTCTCTTGGAAAGCACATACATTCAGGTAACTCAACTATTAGCCGTCAAAACAGCTAGATGAATAAATGTGACTTTGAAAATCAATATTTCTCCTGTATTCTCTCTAGGTGTACACAGAAACTCGAGACCTTCTAAGTATGGTGAGTGCTTTTTTTTAATCTTAATTTGAGACTAAACCATTTTGTGTAAATGTGGCTCTGAAAAGATGATAAGATAATTCTTGGTCTCTAGCCTGATTACAGGATTTCTGTTTCCTTCAGAGCCTAGTGGTCTGTTTCCTCTGGTGCTGAACTTCCCAGAAAAAGATTCTGGTAGTTATGCTTTGGTTCAGCTCAGCCATCCCATGGACCTCAACTCCTTCACTGTTTGCATGCACATCAAGCCTCGGGTTGACGGCGTCCACACTGTCATCTCCTACTCCAGCAATGGCAACGACAATGAGCTGATGATTTCAATTGGTGAAGACAGAGATACGAGAGAGGTGGGTGTCTGGATTGGCAATGAGTTTGTAAACCTGCCGCACAACTTCCAGTCCCACGACTGGGCCAACTACTGCATCACCTGGTCGTCCCACACCGGTGGTGCGGAGCTGTGGATCAACGGCATGGTGGGGGAGCAGCGCTACCTTAAAAGTGGTTACACAATAAGCCCTGGTGGTGTCTTCATCCTGGGCAAAGACCAGGATGGATTACTGGGGATCTCTAATGCCGATGCCTTTGTGGGTAAGATGACCGATGTCAACATCTGGGACTATGTGCTGACCACAGCAGATATCCGGGACCAGATGTCATGTGAGAGGAACACCACAACAGTGGGAAATGTGTTCAGCTGGGGAACCACTGGACTTAGTCTCTATGGGGGGGTACAGCTGGAGAGTCAGTACAGATGCTCTTGAGCCACAGCTGTTTCGTTTTGTATGAGCTTTCAAATGTTGCAGTCAACTAAAATATCCCTGCAGATTGGGGGAGTGTCACAAGATTACTGGATATGTGATGCAATATAAATGTCTTTAAGACACCTGTGAGTCAACATTTAATTCAAGCAGTATTTCATAACCTCAACTGTGTATTGTATTGATACCATGAATAAAGGCTTACAAGTCACTTGTTGGTTTGTTTAATGGCTCAAACTATAATTTACACTTCAGCAGTACATTTCAGTAGTATTCCTGAGTAGTATTCTTTCTACTGCATGGACAGAAAGGAAACTGTGTAAAGGTTCTTTGTAAAATAATTATTAAAAAAAAAAACCCAAATGTTAAATTAAACATTTCCAGAGCATGACAAGCCCCCCCAGAGTGAGGACTTCCTCTCCTCTGGACACTATGATTTTTCTTCAGAAGGCCGTGACCTTGATTATATCCTCTGGGCCCTCGTTGCTCTCTTTCATGGGCAGATCCCCATCTCCCAGTTTAATCACTACTTTGTTCCTCTTGGCGAACATCTGGCAGACCTCCAGGAAGGTCTTATTCTTGGTCTCTGGGACCACCAGCCAGATGTAGACCAGTGTGAGCAGACAGATGAAGGAAAAAATGATAAAGCTGTAAGGGCCGAGGCCTGTCTGTGGGAGAGAGAAGAAAGGAAACACGATCAGTGTTTATATTCAGATGGAACATATTGTAAACACAATTACATTGCAGTTTATTAGGAGCATTCAAAACTAATGCAGTCTGGTTACAAAAAGAAATAAAACCTCATTCATGAACGTTATTATGTTCAGTTTTTACTGTTTAATGGTTTAAAAGAATCCCGGTTCAGCTTCATGAGCATTTTGGATGTTTCAATTCATGGTGCTACATTGATTTGCACGACCCGGAATTTCTATTATTTTTTCTATTCAGGGTCTGCTGGAACAGCAGTGGTGAAGTGAAATGAGGTGACATGAGATTTACAGGCTACTTTTATTGGAATGCTCTGTTTTGGTTTCTTTTTCTCCCCCCTTGTTTGTTCTTTGGTCTGAAGATGGATTCGTGAAAGGAAGTATAAAGACACTAGAGTCATGTTTTTGTTTATCTCTTGAGACGACCAAACTAAGCAAACTGGAACAGACACAGTGACAAACTGCCCCTAATAAACAGGCCCTGATCATTATCCTGCTAGAAGAAAGAATCAGTGCGACTGCAGACTCTCCTCTGCACAGACAATATTCAGCAGACATTCAGGTGAAGTTAAAGGAAGTAAAATGTGTTTTTTAGAACAGTGAGACTGCAAAACTGGAAAGTAAATCTCTTTGTAATATGTTAACATGGGGGAAAAAGTCTAATATAAAAAAATATAATGTTTTTTAAAGGCTAGGAAGAGTATTTTGCTTGTTATGGAAAACAGACTTTCTTTTGTTAGGTAAAATAAAACTTTATATGCAAACCTATAGTTATTCCCAATACGTTGCCAATGATAATAGTAAAAACAGGATATTGCCTAATTTAGGGAATTGACTTGTTACACATCTGTAACAGTCCTTTAATCTGCTTGAGATGATTCACGTAAGTTTGAATTCTTAGAAATTGTGTAACTGACCTCAAGGAAGGGGAAGACAAGGCCAACGGTGAAGTTGGAGAACCAGTGGACTGATCCTGCGACCATGAAAGCAGCTGGCCTGGCCGACTGCCTGAACATCTCAGTAGTCACTACGTAAGGAATGGGACCTGCGGAGCACAGATTAAGTCAACAAAACCACAACCAAAACACTGGAGACGCACTACCACTTGTCAGGGCTGATGTCCAAAATAACTGATTTACATCATGTCTCATTATACATCTGGTCACATCCAAACAACTCTTCAGCTAATGGAGGACCCTGCTGTAATCAGTGTGGGTGTGTAAATAACCACTGGTGTGGTCAGACTCACTGGGTCCTATTGCATGTCCTATGACGTAGATGATGACACAGGTGATGCTGATGTATGGCATCCACGTCACTGTCTCCTGTCAACACAAACAAGCAGCTGCTGTTATCATTATCCAGATGTATTGACGTTTTTCTACCTTGTTTACGTTCAAGGTTTGAATAGATGATGATTAAAGTCCCTGCTCTCTGCTGTTTTCTGAACTTGTGCTTTTACTCTTGTTGAAAATTATGCCAGTCTAATGTGAGATTACAGGGTCTGGGAGGGCAGCACCAGTTTTGTGGTGCTATTTGATGGTCAGTCTCTTATATTTCAGCGGTGGCTGAGTAATTTTATCTCAAAGAACTTGTTTAAGTGTACAATATATACCATTATATAGCTGTCATGTAACAATGGAGACACGTTGTCTGATGTCTTGGTTTTTTACCCTTGATGTCACAATATTATTCCTGCTTGTCCTGTCAGGGTTAGCGTCTGCTTTGGACTTCTTGGTCTTGTCAGCATGTTGCTGATGTCTGGCTTGGTCTTTAACAAATGTTTAGTCTTCCTTTGGTTTTGCTTTAATCCTTCCTCCTGTGAGTCATATTGTTTAATCCAAGCTATTCCATGTTTTACCAAACTATTACACACTCACATTACAAGAAGCAATCAATAGTAACATTTGAAGGTGTTTTCTTCCATATATGTTGAGTGCCCTCACAAGGCATAACCATAAACATTATGGTAAATATTCATCAGAACTATTATCATGCATGTATATACATATGACCTCAATATAACTGATCAGAGTATCTGCTTTAAAGGTTCTGCAAACAATCGTCACTCGATACGAGACCGGCAGCATCTGAGGCCAAAACAGTCAGTCTCTTGCCCCCTTCATATATTCCACAGCAATGATGACACAAAGTCAGCTAGTGATGGCATCATCTATGTGCAGAACACATTGATGATATGGTGAAGAGCAAGTCAGCTAATGCTATGATGCTGCTGCAGCCAGTTCCTGATGAAAACAGACATTATGTACCCATTTATTTTTTGGTGTCTCTGGATTTTCTAGTATAGAAAGTTCTTTAAGGATGCTTTTATACTGCAGTGCGTTTTTCTACTTGTTAAAAATGTAGTTTACAGAACTTTTTGAGAGTCGACTTAAGCAGAAAACCCTGCCCCCAATAGTATATATCTGGCAGAACATCACCTGGGATGATGTGGGCTGCAGACTTAAACATTATATCCAACACTGTGACTTTATTGAAGGTCATTAATATTTAGTTGGCTCCTTGAAATTGTGGGATCATGAATAAAAAACACTTCTAATTTAATGTGGATTTAACTTATTGTGACGTGCAAACTGCATTCTCACTATAATATCAACGTTACCACTGTACAGATCAATGTTCTGTTTACAAAAAATAAACAAACAAGAGATAAATCTGTTTTGCAAAGCTTCTGTGACTCAAGTCCCCACAACAAATCACCTAACCTCAGGGCTCTGAAAGTATTTTTTTCCGTGCACAGACCCACTAGAGAGCAGCAGAGTAACATGTTGGAGGCAGACCTTACAATGATGACATTGTTATGGTACCTGGAGTTTGAGAGCCACAGTGAGCAGCACACAGCCTCCACAGCAGATCCCAAAACCACAGAGGAGGAGTAGCCGTCGTCCTGACGCCTCCACGATGAAAACCTGGTGGAACAAATTCTGTGTTAAAACCTGTTGTCTCCTGCTAATGTGATCAAATACAACAGACTTAATCTCCCCTCCTCTAATGCTACTACGGAGTTGTTATGAAGAAGGTACCTACAGCAGCGATGGTCATGAAGACATTCACTGCTCCTGTTCCCACTGTGACGTACTGGATGTCATTCTGCTTAACTCCTGCGGTGGCATATATGCTGTCTGCATAGTAATAGATCTAAGATGGGAGACAGAAATGCATGGTGGCTATGATAAGCTGTTTCAACAACATCTCATCTGGTGCTGACTTTCAAAGAGATACTGTGGCATCAAGGACAACTGGATGGGCACTCCTCACCGCATTCACCCCAGACAGCTGCTGGCCCATGTTCATGATGATGATGGAGGCCAGCTGCCATCGGAGAGAGCGGTGGGACAGCAGGCTGAGCACAGACAGGTGTCCCTCTGCCTTCTCCGACTGGTCCTCCAGATGCATTTCTGAAATCTCTGCATCCACGTCATCCCAGCCTCGCAGACGCTGCAGCGCTAAGGCAGATGACACATGCAGAACACTATAACATGCATTTTCTGTCTCTAGATTTTATTTACCAGCTTAGCGTCATGTCTTTTAACCATTCAAACGCATTTTTCAAATATTATACCTCACCTTTCCTTGCTGTCCTCTCATCTCCCCTCTGAATCAGCATGTACCTGGGGCTCTCTGGGAAGAAAGGCAGCAGCAGTAGCTCTATCAGGGCCGGGATACCAGTCAAACCTAGCATGAGGGGCCAACCTTGGTACAGAGGGAAGAGAGACATGTATTTAAACCAGTGGACCAAACCAAACAGCTCTGTTGAGTCTCATAAATCAGCTTTGTTGGATTTACGTCTGCAGCTAACTAATAGAGGATGAGGATGATCATTTAGTAATACAGCAGTCAGTACCTGTGCTATTGCCCAGTATGTTTCTGATTCCCAGCACTTGTGCACTAAGGATGCCGATGGTGATGAAGAGCTGGGGTACGATGCCAAGGGCTCCCCTCAAGTTTTTGGGAGCGAGTTCACCCAGATACATGGGCACTACATTGGAGCATAGACCTACCGGTTGTGAAAAGGCGAATAAATGAAATCTGATGTCATTTCAGTGTTGAAGATTTTAATAGTTTAAAAAGAATATCTAACCTGCACAGATGCCCACTATAAACCGAGCCACAATGATGATCTCGTAAGACTTGGCAATCTCACTGACACCCATCATCACAGCAGGGACAATGGAGAAAAGGTTGTTGAAAAGGAGGGTTCCCTTCCTGCCACAGGATGAGAACATTTTAGAAAAACATGAATACAGTTTCACATCATGCTTTGTAAATGTGATATATCACTGTGATGGGACAAAAGATGCCATGGTACCTCCCTAGTTTGTTTACCAGAGGAGCCACCATCAGGGAGCCAAAGAAACCTCCGAGCGGATACATGGACACAGACAGAGACCAGAGCAGAGTCAAGAAGTTCTCCTCCAATGGCCGACCATAACGCTCCACGTAGGTGCTGTTATAGAACTGCTGCATGAACTGAAGGGAGCAGAATAATACTGATAGAAACTCATCACTAAGACTGGCCTCAGATCACCTGTCTGTTACACTTCAGGTTTTGTTTCTTTCCCGGGTTACCGGTGATGGGGAGTTGATCACAGCAACATTATATCCATACTGGAAGGATGAACCAAATGCAGATATGAGTGTTGCCAGTGCCAGGACTGCAGTCATTCTCTGTAAGGGAACATCAGTGCACTGTGTGAAACCTCTGCAGACAAAACAGGACCTGAAATATAATGTGGTGATAATAACACCTGGATTGTAAACTCACCCCTCTTCTCTCCACAGGCTTTTTCCATTCCTCATCCACTGCCATGGCTGTGCTTGGACGTGTTTACAGGTTCAGCAATAATAACAGCACACTTAGTAAATACTGCACCACTGCATTCTGCTTGCCCTTTGGACACAAGATCAGAGAGCGTACCAGCGGTTTACAGCTTGGCCTAAGTTATCGGTTTTTATACTGCTGACTCTTCTCTCAGGTTCAGGAAGTTTTGTATGCAGTGCACTCCTGATATTAAATGAGGCCTTGGGCTCTGTGTTGATATGCGGTGCTTTTATTGCATAGCTTCTTCCTGTTGGTTGGTCCATTACTATAATCTACAGCTGTCTTTAAAAGTTGCAGTTATATTATCATCAAACCTATAAAGTCAGATGAGCATCTACTGACAAGCTGGATTGCACAACAGGTTTTTATTACAAAATGACACAATGCTGAGATCACACAGAGCTTGAACAGCCCTCAGTCTTGATTCTAGTATAATTTGAAGGATTTATCTGTTGTCACACTCAAGACAAGCCATCTCAAGATGATAACGTAATAGTTTAGTTTCCTGCAACAGATCCACAGCTTCAAGTCTGTTCTTGTGTTTGCTTTTGTCCTCAATTTGTCACACGCTGCTTTGCCTCTTATCTCTAAAGCTGATTTTGATTGTCAATGCAACGGCCCCCAGGCTGTTTGAATGTTAAACTGGTTGTTATTGACTTTGGAAAAAGAAATACAGCAAAGTGTTTCTGTGAGTAGATACTGTGGGTATAACTACAGCTCATATCTGTGTGGGCTCAGAGCACACTGCCATGTGCTGTTAAGTAACGAACAAATGTGTCACCTGGAAGATACATTGTATGAAGGACAGTAAAATCACAAATGGTGGTGTTTTGTCTGAGCAGTCTTATTGAAATTTAGCAGTAAAATCTGCGGACACCAGCTATTCAGACGAGGGACGTCTTATGAAGTGACTTTTATGTTGTAGTATGGGATATTCTCTGTGTGCTGTTGAGGTGTGTCTCGTGTCTTTTTTTTTGGGCAGAGGCTGGGTGTGGATCACCAGGTGGTTTGGGAGCTGATTACCACTCAGCTGGAGCACATCGCCAATCAAGGATTACTCTTAAGTTGTGAGCTGCAGAGGATCTGTGCCAGATTGTCTCCAATGCTTAGAGCCTTCTATTGTTTCATGCGCCAGCGCCTAACCACCAAGCTGCTCAGCCTCTAGACACAAGACACCTGTCTACGAGCCTACCTGCCTTCCATCTCCCCTCCGGTTGTCTCACCAGCTTCTGGATTCTGGTGTTCACCTGTGCCATCCCCTTCCCTTTCCTTCAACCCGCCTCGCCATGCGCATCATCCAGCAGATGCCAGCATTCTCTGCCATTTCCCCCATGCCACCTGGCCATCTGGACGGTTTCCTACCTCCCTGTCCCTTTATAATTTTTGCATTAAGTCTCCTTTCGCTATTTCCAGTTAGCCTCTGTGTCTGCTTTTGGGTCCACTTACCAACCTTATGTCACACTTTAGTGTAAATGTGTTGGTGTTGGGGGGGGGCAGCAATTGATTATGAAAACAGGACTGAGACAAGATCAAACTAAAATGATTTAATTGTTAGTTTCAAGGAAAAGTATCGAACAGGGACGTCTGGCTGATATTATCAATGTGAGCTGAAAGAAAGAAACATTAATTTAAATTCTGGTTTGTTATTGTATGGTGGTCTCCAATATCTCAAGTGATGATATACCCCCCCTCTTGGTGACATAGAAGAAGAATTAGTGAGTCAGCATCCAACCTGAGAGAGAAGGTTAAAAGAGAAAGTCAACTCTGCCAATTGAACATTACTCTCTTATTGTTGGATTCAGTTTGGAAAAACTTTCTTTTTTTTTTTCTTTTTTTTTAAACTTTGATGGATAAAATCTGTTCCATCAGTTTTTTTCAAATAGTTCAAGAGAGACAACTACAAATGAGCAATGTTGTGCAAATTGATAGAGTTTTAAATGTTTTGTGCCTCTCCGGTCACTGTATTTATTACTATTAGTTTGAATCCCTAAAATTAAGTGATTAAAAGGTTTGCCATGAATTTAGTCGTGGATTATTAACATTTAAAATATTCAGAATAAATTTTTTAAATTTGAAAGCGTGTTTCAATTAAAAATGTAATAAAGAAAGATTTTAAAGATGGCACAGCACTTTGTTTTAAATGTTTTTTTTTTCAACCAAAAGCGCTTTGTGCTGGTTAGGGGCTACCTGGCTGAAAAAGGATTTCACAGAGGGGAATTAAATGAAGGTTGAGAAACACTGGTCTCGACAAACTCAACTCCTGTTGAGGGATCATGTGACCACCAGAGGGCCCCTTAGAGCACTTAAAATGTCCCTCGTGAGAGCTTGAATTTCATATGTACACTGATTGGGCATAACATCATGACCATCCATCCAATATTGTGTTGGTCCCACTTTTGTTGCCAAAACAGACCTGACACATCAAGGCCTGGACTCCACTAGACCCCAGAAGGTGTGCTGTGGTATCAGGTTCCAAGATGTTAGCAGAATGTCCTTTAAGTCCTCTAAGTTGTGAGTTGGGGCCTCCATGGATCGGACTTTTTGTCCAGCACATCCCACAGATGTTTGATTGGATTGAGATCTGGGGAATTTGAAGGCAAAGTTATTACCTCAAATTTGTTGTTGTAGTCCTGAAACTATTCCTGAACCATTTTCGCTTCGTGGCATGGTGCATTATCCTGCTGCTGAGTCCACAGCCATCACGGAATACCATGTATTGTTCTAACATCAACTTTGAGGACAAAATATCCACTTGCTACCTCATACATCCCACCCACTAACAGGAGCTATGATGAAGTTATAATCAGTGTTATTATTTCACCTGTCAGTGGTCAGAATGTTATGCTTGATCGGTGTATATATCAATGGAGATTGCACAAAAATGCATACCTACGTAATAATAAGGATTGAAACTCCCTCAGACAGGTTTAACATGTCTATGGTTGGCACACAAGGGCTGAAAACTCCAGGTGAAAGAAGAAACCCTTTGCAATTTAAAGGCTGAAAACAAAGAAATTGTTGGACTGATCACTCCTGAAAACAAAGATGAATGGACACACTAAAATAAGGAAATGATAAATAAACACGAACGTGAAAACAGGAAGCATAACCTGAGAGATGAGATGCTGTTGATACTACTGGTTTAATCAACCAGCTGCCTCTCACAGAGAAGCACAACTACAACATGTACATTTGATTATGGGTAGGTCAGAATTCTGAATGGATGAAATTCCAATTACAGCCCCCTGAAAGTCTCAGGCCCATTTTAGATCATGTTATAAGGGGGCCGTTGATTATTTGCAGTGGGAGCAGATATGCCAAGAAACAGCTGGTGGAGTTAATATTGTGGTTAGTGTTATCTTACTGTTGTGCGGACTGTCTCCTTATTGACAACAATCAGAAACATCTTCCACATTTCTTTAAGTGCTTCTGATGTTTTCTCTTTACATGTGTAAAAATTGCTGCTATGACCTATCACCTATTAGCCTTGTGGGACCATGTGTTTGGGAAATGGCTGCTTGGACCAAATAAACAACCGGGGTTGTTAAAAAACGGGTGGGTGAATGGTCACCTCATGCCCTCTGGTACAGTCCTGTACCAGGACTCTATAACCTAATGGATTAAATGGGCAGAGAGCCAGCAGAGGAGAGAACAGAAGCCCCTCAAGTGTTCGGCTCCAGTTACTTCAATGTCAGCCAAATCTCTGAACCAACACAATGGACTGATTTGTGCAGGGAATATGGACCTCCAGCGGCCTCAAGGATGAAAAACTGTTCAATGACTGTTTTTGATGTCATCAGCATTAATGGGACTCACTCCCAGACATGGTATCTGGACTTCTGTCACTGTTACTCATGGTCCTGAGAGAATGAACTCTGCACTTTGTCCCATTACTTTAGGCCAGAGGTAAAATTAGACTGATGGAAAACTGTTTATCTCAAAGTATTTATTTATTTATTTTTTTTTGGGGGGGGGGTTGTTATATTTTCAGTATAAACACTGTAAAGTCCCCACCCTCTGGAAAAGATATGTGGGGACTAAATGCTCTCAGTGTTAATATGGACAGAGTTGATGGGCCTCTGAGCACAGAAAATTCCCCCACACCTCTTGCAGCAACTTTAAAAGAAGACATTACAAACACTCTAAAAATTAATCTGCATCACTTTGTACCTGTTTTGTCTCTCTTTATGGTCATTCAGCATCTCTGTACATTTGCTTTGATTTGCTTAATGGCTGTTTTGCACTTTTTTGCTGCCTTTTTTTTTGCTTGTTAATTTCCAATTTCTGTGGAAGAACAGGAAATAGTCGCTTCAGCTAAAAGGTTTGGCTCAGGTAATCCTCCCATAGTGTAATGATAAGTCTGCCCGGTGGGTTACAAATATATAATCCACTTCTGCACTGACTTATTTAACAGAGAGCCTTTAATAAACATAAATCCACCTGCCACGTTGCCACAAACATAAGACCTCCTAAATAAGCTTTACCCTCTTAGTCAAACAAACTGTTGTGGGTAGTAAAAAATTGTCCTTCCTCACTTTTGGCAACAACCACTGCGGGAACGAATTTTCTCTTGATGTAACTCATCATCTCATCTCATTAAAGCTCAATGGATCTTGAGACAATATTTAAAAGAGCTGAAGGAATTAAAGGAGGAGGCATTATGGTTGTAAGGCAGATTGGGCTCATGATGAGCCCCGGGGGGGTTCAGTGGGTTCATACGCTCCCTGTTTATGTATTCAGCCTCAAGCTAAGTCCAGCAAACTGGAGCCAAAAACGACAGGGGTCAAAAGAGAAGTGAGGCTCATGAGAGAAGCTTGGGTTTCAAGGAGGAAGGATGACATGTGATGACGGTTCATGCAACCTCCTGACCAAAATGACCACAACAATGATGTGTTCATGTTAGTGATGCATCGCATCACGATAAGCTTTTGCAATTGCTTCATGAAAAAAACAACCAAAAAAAAAACAACAACAACAAAACTTCCGATTAGGCAAGAATGAATTGGTGAAATATAAATTACTGTATGTTATTTTATGGTGTAAGTATTAAAGTAAATTCAGACTGAGATAACTTGTTCCCATGTCATTTAATTCAAAAGTCACTGGATATTTTGCAAATACGCTGGAAAATATTTAAATCCCACATTATACTGATAATCTGTCCAAAAAAATAAAACTTCTTGGAATATTTTGCTTGAAACATGATGATTATAACACAGCGTTTCCTCACTAACAGAGCTGCAGCTGTGTTTATTTTGAGTCTATGCCACTTGAAACGGATTTTATGGTGAGATATTCTCACTCTGGGAGTAACACTGAAACACTGAAACTTGTCATATCTCACCAGTAGCATTTTTTTTTTTTACTTCTCTTCATTTGTAGATTTCAAACACTCATTGATTTGCAAAATTGTTATTAAATGCTCTGCTTTCTGTCCTCAAAGCATTTAGCCATTTTCAGTAAAACAATGACTGCACACAAAAATTCAATCAGCACTAATAAAAAGTTTAAACAACGTTACAGTATGTTTGCCCCTGAGAGTGAAAATGCTACAGTAGTTTTTATGGTAAAATGTAATTTCCCTGCGCATTATTGCAGAACTTATGTACTCAGAAGACCAAGACGAAAACCTGAATATTCATTCACAGTGATGATCACAGAACGTGAGTGAGTTCAGGGAAAAATAAAGTGAAGCCTTGAAACTGTCCTTTGTGTGCCATTTTCCAAAAAAGTAGAACAGAAAACATGTACAAAGATCATATTAAAGTGAATTTTCTTTTTATAGTTTGAAGGACAAGGCATTTATACAACTACAGTACTAGGTGATGTGAGTGCAATTTATATAACATTCAAAACTCTTCATCAAATGCTGACTTACTATCGGACAGTATCACCCACAGTGCATTCATGTGACTTTCCTGTAACACAAATGTGTACCTGCAGATCCTCTAGCCCTCCACAGGCGACCACTATGATGAGGTTCAGTGTGAGGTGGAGGCCAAACTGCTACTGCTCCCTTCACATCAGCCTCTGTCTCTCTTTTCATCCAAACACTCAAGCATCATCTGTCAGTCCAAGCTCGATTGACGCCTTCTTCTTCTTCTCTCTGCGAGGAAGTGTCCTGTCCCGGCAGCTGCCTGTGAGGGGCGCTGTGTGAGTCCTGTGCCTTTGCCAGACACTTGCAACAGCAGCAGAGTGCGGTGCACAGGCGTGTGCGAAGCGGCTGGGTGAACAATACAAACATGATGCAGTTGGCTGCTCCCTGCGAGGTGTTGCCAATACCCTGTTGAGTCAAAACAGAGGTTGGTGAGCAGTGACAGACTTTTACATTGGAACAAAATAAAACAGTTAATGTTATTATTTGATAAAGAGTTATTGAATACAAAAATTATTTTTTATTGCCAAATAGATTATATTTACTTATAATTATGAATTGCTACATTAGTAAATAAAGAAATATTTTCAAAACACTTAAATTGTCTGAGGTAATAAACTGTCTGGGAACTTTTACATCATAAAGGGTTTTTTTTTATCTCCACCCGTGTAAAAGGATAGTTTCAACAGTACATTATAGAAAAGCCAATGTTATACTTTTTTATCATGAATGTGTGATGATTTTTGGGCCAGGTCACACCACCATATCACATTAATCAATGACAAAGCTGTCATAAAGACAGAACACAAACATTAACATCTAATAGAAAAAGCAGCAAATCAGAGGAAATGTAAACTGTGCAATAAGAGTTAATATCCACAGGGTCAGTTAGCTTCATGTACACTCACATGCAGGGTTACCAGAACTGGGCTCTGTCTTGCTGGAGAGTCTGCGAGCAGCAATATGAAGCGCACTGTGCTCCAAATACGCAAGACGATGAAAATGACAGGAATGAGTGTTAGCTTCCTATCAGCCATGGAGGAGAAGGAATGGGCCAGAGGCCTCTGGGCCAAAATGGGCCGGTACTCAGACAGAGCTGCATGCTGCATCAGAACCAGAGCACAGTGTTAGACCAGAGGTTATTATCAAAATCAAATATTTGGATGGAAAATATGACACAGAAGCACAAATAAAAATAGAAAGAATATGATGTATAAATAAGGGCAACATCTCCTAGTCTTCTGTCACCATGGCTGTGGCAGAACTGTAGCTTTTGGATCGAAACATTAAAAATAGAAAAATAAAACGTATCTGAATCTGACAATTTGATTATCTCATTTTTTTCCCGGTGCTCTTTCTTAACCTGGTTTTAAACTTTCTAAACTTTTTTTATTTCTATCAATCAAAACATAAAAATTCAGAGGGTTGTGCAGCTCTTGCTCAAGGGCCTGCAAAATACTGAGGCATTGTATACATATTTCATATTTCTCATTAAATATGGAGACTTAAACATGAGTACCTTCAGGTTTTTTGTGGGGGGGAACCAAATTATGTTCATGAGAAGAAATGAACATGGAGGGAGGAAAACATGCACATGATTCTGTTGTTGATGCAAATTATTACTGGTCTCATTACAGCGAGCAGTACATTTTCTCCACAGGTCTGACTCGGCCCTCACCGCTTTGTGGATGTGCCTCTTGATCAGGATATAAAGGAGAGGGAGGGTGAGATAAGCCAGGAACTCCCAGATCTTTCCTGTCAGCAGCATCCATAGCACCCGGTCTGTTTCATGGATCCTGACCCAGCACCAGCCCACCGACACCTCTGAAGCATCATAGCCAATCTTGTTCAGGGACACGGCTGCAACAGTGATGATCAGAGGAACACCCCAGCTACACGAAAAGAGGAGGTTTGGAAGACTGAATACAACTTCCTCAAAAGGTCAACTTTCTATTTTTAACATCTGAACTCAGTTTGTATGCAAATGTTTGGTGGAATGAACAACTACAAATATTGCAAAGACATGTGACACCATGTGATAGATTATCCTCTGCTTAAGGCTTTTGTGCCTTACATAGTGCAGGCTGTCAGGTCAGTTTTAAAAATAACAATCTGATTTCAGCACTTTAAGAGCCAGTGTTTGCTGCTTCCCCTGAAGCAATACCTCTCCTCTTACAACACAAAATAAAATAGGTTTTTACAGGAATAGGTGGCTGATTATAAATACCATTTTGCTGGAGGTTTTTCTGCCTGTATAAATGAGCAGCTGTGAATGGCTCTGCTGCGTGAGCTTCATTTCAACTGAGCATTTGAGAATTCACAAAAACAAAATGAAGATGACAGCCGCAGACATTGTGGTGAGGTGCACCCAGGGGGGAAAATGTTCTGTGTCCAAAAATAGATCAATTATACAGCACAAAACCACAGTGACTACACTCCCTCTTAACATCCTCACAATCAACATGGATGGTTCATTAATGTGCAGGGGAAACAGAATCAGAGGATCCAACACATGACGATTTAGAGCGTTCAAAGAAAGGTGAAGGAAACAAGTGGTTATCTTAACCTTTGACAACATTCATATATATTTGTTTTAAGCTTTGTCTGATTACATTTTCCTCCAGAGATATCCGAACCAAAAATTTATGTTGATGTGATTTTCAACAGTTTTGTATTTGGGGATACCAAATAACAACTGAAGACATACATTATATAACTGGTCAGCTCATAAGTATTGGGTTAAAATAGCATAAAAATTCTTCATTTTGTTTTTGTTTTTTTTCTGGCTTTTTGTCTGATAGGGTTCTGCCTAATGCTGTGTGGGACATCAGCTGTGTTTAAATTTGATACATCCAAACAAAAAATTACAATATATTCTTAAAAGCTACATTTAAGTTCCTTTAAAAAATGTTTGCTGCAACTGTTTAAAAATGTGTTTTCGCCGAAGGTAAAAATGTGACTGAATGAATGGGGTCATCTCAAAAATCCACCAGCAGTGTAACAAACACAAGAGCAAAGATTATAAAAATATGTTTTATGTCCCTGACTTAAATATTTTGTGGTAAGTTCTCTTACAACCTGCAGACAATTACTACTTTTATTTCGCTGATTAATTTCTTCAAGACAAAAAATAAACTAAAGGTCAGCATTATTTAGATGTGAAATAGTATAGAAAATGTGTATCGCAGGGCCCACAAGTCACACTGCATGTCGGGAGCAAAAAGCCTTAAAGTCACAAAACTCTCTGCAGACCTCTGTGATAAAACTGTGACCAGCTTAAAGCCTTGAGTGTTCTCTGGAGCACAGCAGCCTCGATAAATTGTGAAATGGAAAAAGTATGAGTTTGCTGTCCAGCCAAATTGACTGCCCAGGCAGGAATGGAGACCAAGGCCCCAACAGTCACTCAAACCAGCTCAGAAATCTTTGCCAGAGCTGACAGAATCTGCAGAGGCCGAAAATCTCAGCAGCACTTCATCAATGAGGTCTTTATGAAAAGAAATGGACTGAATGGAAACCACAGAGAAAAAGGCTGCCTGCCTAAGGTTAAGAGCATGATGAAAATAAAATAAGACAGTCAGTGGTCTGTTGGGGGAATATGTGAACAGAAATACAAGAAACTGAAAGAAACTTACAGGTGAGCACAGCAAAGCTGCTAAAACGTTCAGACAGAATATGAAGAATTAAAAAAAGGTTATGAATTCTTATTATCTGGTATTGAATCATTAAAATGATATACAGAGTGTGTGTGTAACACGCGTAGACCGTTGCAGACACTTTAGAGACGGTCCCTAACTCCTGTTTCAAAGGACGGAGGTTTTTTAAATGTCACCTCCGCAACGTTCATCAGGAAAAAGGACGCGCAGCTCACCTGGTGCGTGTTGATGACGTCACTGATGATTTGTAGACACTCGACCTGGAGGACTTTTGATCATTTGATCTTCTAACAGGCACACCTACCTGACCAGGTGGAAGAGCAGTTCCAGGCTGTCGGCCCCCCTCTGGCTGCACCTCACGATGAGGACGTACAGGTAGACAGCGATGGACACGGTCCAGAAGAACGAGCTGGTGTTGGCGAAGGTGGACACGGATCCCTGGACCACACAGTCCACGGAGTCCGTCTGGAAAACTTTCCAAACTCCGAAGGCGTAGGAGGCGGCCGAGAGCCAGTCCGACAGCGACAGGTAGACCAGCAGCCTGCGGGGGGTCGTCCTCAGGTCGGACCACAGCAGGAAGGTGACGATGATGAGGGACGAGCCGGCCAGAGACAGCCCGCAGGACACCAACACCACCACCTGCTCGGCCAAGTAAACAACGGTCCGGTTGCCCTCATCCATGTGTCCGGTGAGATCGGACAGAGACTCTGTCACCTCATCCTGACACAAACAACAACAACAACAACAACGGCACGAGTCTCCCGCGCTGTTGTGTGTGCGGGATTTCACCGCAACGTTCCGTTCTCGCTTTGAACCGGTCCAGCCCTCAGACTCAGACTCAGATCTCTACTGTGAGGCGCCCAGACCAAACTTTACTGCGAGGACTTAACCCCTCCCTCCCCGGAACCCGGAACCTGGAACCTGAAGCAGAAGTGGCTGACTGAGCTGCTGACGGCCGGACTCATAGAGCTCTAAATTTGGCTTTAATGAAGTTAACTGGTGTGACCTGAGAGGAGATATGACATCAGGGTCTGTCACATGACGACCTCTTTAGACATCTTCCTCCCCAGACACACACACACGGTGAGATGATCCTGACATGACACATGAGCACAGTCAGACTATTTTACACTCATTATTACTACTGGTATTTACATTATATATATGTCCAAAATAAACTTTGTAAAAACTCCTTTTTACAGCCTGGCGATACAGAGAGATGAACTAAGGTAAGAAAATTATTCACAAGCACATTTGACATTTAAGATGGCGAATGGACAGATTTTATGGATTTATTTATTGAGTAAAAATGCTGTAAGCTTGACTTTAGGGCTGTAGTCAGGCTCTATATATTATCACGAGGGCCAAAATTAACATCTAACTCTTTTTGATTAGGAAATTTGTTTGCTCAATAAAATGTCACAGCCTTTAAAAATGTCGAAGAGCCCCAGGTTTTATTTTGGTCAACCAATGCTCAAAATCTTAAGGTAAAAATTACCTGTTAGGCAAATACTTAAGTTTGAGATCTGGAGGCTGTGCCTGATTTGAGGTGCTAATTAAGCACTAAAATGTTGCCTGTAAATTGTGAATTACTTGAATTATTAATTTAACACAAAGCCATTTACAGTTTTTTCAACATTGAGGTATTACTGTCCCAGCTCTTAGTCGCACTGCAAACTGGCGAACGTGCAGAAACACCAGGTTTAAGCGATGGGAAAGAAAATAGCCCGTATTTGAACTTTAAAAGTTAGCTCACAGAAACACATCCATCCAACATGTAGTTTTTTGTTGTCGGATTGGGACGGTCACCCTCAGTGAACTGGGAACATCTCAGCCTTCTTGAATAATAAAGCAAATTTTAAATGGAAAAATTACAATGAATAGAAATTTTCAGCTGACGGTGACATTTTGCTTCAAAGTACATTTCTTCATTATCACGTAGTTCATTGGGTCCCAGGTTGTCATTAATTGTTGGGACGTTATTGATTAATGAGGGTGGTCTGCCGTCCTTTGTGAAAAGAAGCTGATTAATTCTATGCTGGTTTTTGTTATTGTGGTTTGCCAAAGTGCTGAAGTGCAGGAAGAGTTAAAGCCATAAAGCGGTGACCTTGTGAGAGTTACTTCTTCTGCTTCGCTGCAGCTTGGAGGAACTGCAACCCCCTATTTTTGTGCTTACAGCAATGCAGTGGCAAGCTGGTCTTTTTCCAACAGCCTGCTGCAGACACATTTGCATCCAGCAGAAGCATCAGTTACCCAACAAAACTATTTTACACAAAGCAAAAGTGTGAAACAGGAAATTTATAAAATATTGTGTTTGCAAAGTGTGATGTGTGAATCAGGAGCAAACTGTACATTCCTCTGTTTGTTCTCTTTCCCTGTCTGTCTTGCTCCCTCTCTGTGTTAAAACCTAAATTAGTGTGCACTTGGCATCCAGGTCATCCTCATCTACACTCATTAGGTCTGCTGTGTTCGCTTTGCTGTGTTTTTTTTTTTTTTTTCAAGGATCTCACAGAGATTTTAAAACATGCAAAGTGGTTTTATGCAGCACAACTTTTCCATATGTCCTTACATGAAAACAAACAAGGCCAATTAATGACTTAGTCTTTCAGTAACTTTTATTTGCTGTATTTATTATTATTGTTTTGTTTTGTTCTTTTTTACAGTTTTGATCTATGAGCTGAAAAACTTTTAGGCTGAAACTAATAAATTAGAAAATAACCACATTCACTGCTTATGTGTCAGCAAATAGAGAGCACAACTAAACGTGAACACAAAAACAGAATGCATTTGCAACAGATAACTAATTACAAATCTTAGTAAACCAAGCTATATTTTGTGAATTAAATAGATTCTAAACTTCTTCAAACAGTACAAGTTTTAGAAATTGCTGCAGTGTTTGGTGAACAAAAGCATGATGGGAGGTGATGCTTTGAGTCACAAGATGGCAGCAGTGGGACATAATAGGACAAAACAAAGAGGAGAAGTTGGAAGCTTTGTTCACTTGTGAATATGAAAAGGGTTTAATACACAAAGGCCATGCTCTTAGTAGATCTATCTTCCATGAATTCTCAATCAGGTCCTCAGCTCTGGATCACGTCTACAGTGTCAGCAAACATGTAAAAAAAAACTTACAGCCGCAGCAGGCTCCTTGTTTGCTACAGTGCTTATTTATGCTCATCCATCCTCTGGGTTTCCTCCCTGTGCGGGCTGCAATCCCAGGGCCTCATATTGCGAAGAATTTCTGCGGCAGTATACTTGCTGATTGCTTCGTTCTCACTCCTCACAACAACCAGCTAAGACACTGCCAGAGAAACACCCACAGCACCTGCGTCTGACTGCTCCGTCTCTCCACCTGCCTCTCCCTGGGCAGGAATCCCGATTCTTTGTTCCTCACTCTTCGCTGTGCACTTCCCACTTCAGGGGCTGTCATTCTGGACTCTCCTGCCTCTCATGCCCCACCTTCACTGTGGAGGTTGTTGGAAGGCCTCACATGAAGCCCCCCCAGGGGTGGTGGTGTGGTCCTGTGCCAACATCCAGCGGCTCTATAAGGGAAGTAGGAAATGATGGTTGAGAAACAACTGGTTCATAGAGTCACTATAAATTTCTTAAAATCTCAGAAATCTTAAATGATGGTTTAAAGAGACACTCCTGCCCCACCTTCTCCAGCCTTATGTAACTGTGATGCATTGATGAGTGTGCACCCTGCTGCCCAAAGTGACCCAAAGCTTGCTCCCAAACAGATCTTTGACACTCCTCTAGCCATTTGTGCAGCATCACTTTAAGTGTACACAACTTGGACAAACACAAACACCCCCGAACTCAGAATAGACTTGCCATGACTCATGATTTTGCAACAAAAAGCTCAGTTTGATTTAGCTCTTGTCTATTTGTGTGTATCTCTCAGTTCACATGGATGCCATATAACGCAAGTGTGTGTGTGTGTGTGTGTGTGCGTATGCTCCTCAGGGACAACAACTAAAATCCCCCCACGCTATCACTTGTGTTTGCTCGCTGCAGTGCTATTTTGAGCTGGCTGACCGTTCCATACTGTCCTCTCCCTGTGGACTCTGCTTTGCTGACAGGACAACATGGGTACTAGAGAGCAATCTGCAGTCACTAGCAAGAGAGGGAAGAGGGGGAATCATGATTGAGACAGAGAGGTGTCAGGAGGGATGCTTGGAAAACACACAGTTGGCTGAGTGTCTCTTTACGGGTGTAGCTTTAGCCTTGAATTCTGCAGTGAGGCTATTTGTGGCCCTCCATGTCTGCTTTTTGCTGTATTTTATGATGCATTTTTCTTCGGTTGTATAACTGGAAATTCATCGCTTGATTGGTGGTTGGAGCATTTTGACCACATTTAATTTCAAAGAAGAAAAACAGAAATTTTTCTAAGAAAGATGTTTGTGATAGTCCAAGTTTAAGTTTTGACACAAGAGGCCCACTGATATTAACACCAAACCTTTATTTCTCTGCCCTTTTCTAACACACACATGGATGGAAGGGGTGTCCACAGAAAAACAAAGAGATGCCTCTTGACCTGCTTCAGCTGCCAAACAGCTGTTTCCGTGTCTCTTAGTGTCTTTGTGGCAGGCCAGAAACTGCTGCCACTGAGCACATGATGACAGGAATTCCTTCCTGCTCAGGGCTTGATGTAATCCCTAACACAGGATTGAGGAATGCCAGTGAAAACACACTGGTTGCTAAATGAATGAGTAGCTGCCTCACTGCTTCTCACTGCAAAAAGCAGCAGCATGAGCAGTGATGAGCCTCGACTTACAAACCTGTCCACAAATTTGTTTCAGGCCTCAGGCTGGGTTCACCTCTGCAGACAAATTTTTCTCTTCCTGTTTCACTGGCCCAAAAAAATTGTTATGGGACATTTAACTGCACATATGTATATTGCATTTCTTTTTTTAATCTCAGGAGGGGATCAAGGAGAAAATATTTTAAGACAAAAGCTGTGTTAAGTAAATATTGGATGAAATTATAGACATTAATTAGAGTTTGAGGCACATATGGATGCTATAACTGCATTAGGACCATTTTTTTGGTCTAAAATTGCTGCATCATGTCACAAAATTGTTCCATAGTATTGGAAACCCAAATATTACAAAGTGAACACACACAGTGAAATCTTCAAAATGAAAAAAACTCAAACTGGGAAGTGCTTTGTATTTTTGTTTGAAAAATGTCATCAATGATTAATCGAATATTAGAATAATTTCAAATTCAATTCCAGTTGATCTACAAATAGAATAGCTGTTTGTACTCAAACGATAATCGAGATGACGGTATATACAGGTTATGCTTTTCAGTCTCTGAGTTAATAATACACAATCTTAGTCAGGTAGCAGCGGAACAAAATATTATTAGGCTCATTTACTTCATTTTTTATCTTTTATGACGTAGTTCATATTGAAATGCCACTTTACTTATATTGTAATTTCAATGTATCTGTGTGTGTGTGTGTGTGTGTGTGTGTGCGTATACACAATTGCGCACTCTCCCTCAGTCTTGTCTCCTTCCATCTTTATGATGTGTGGGTGCTCAGGCCCACGAAAAGTTTATATAAATATTTTATGATTTTTATTTATTTATTTATTTTTTGTGGATTACAATGGCAGTGAACATGAGCAAATTTAGAAATTTTACTTTATCAGATTATTTGTAAAAGATAAAAGGTGTAATTTCAACTACTGGACAGTATAGGATCGTTGTGCTGCTACTAAAATCCTCATTCTTTACAGGCCTACAAATTGTTCTTATTAGTCTATAACTAAGGATTATTATAATCATCGATTGATGTGCTGAATATTTTTCGTTTAGCCTGCAAAAAAAATCCATCACAATTTAGCAGAACCAAACTTGACATATTCAACTTTTTTGTTTTGTTTATTCAGTTCAAATAGCCAAAATTTTAAACCAAAAAAAGGACAGGAGTCAGGCAATATTTGCCTTTTTCCAATTTGACAAATATTCATTCATTCATCTTCTACCACTTATCTGTTTTTGGGTTGCAGCGAGTGCATGAGCCAATCCCAGCTCACATTGGGTGAGGGCGGGGTTCACCCTGGACAGATCACAGGTCCATCACAGGCGCAACACACAGAGACAGACAGAGACCAACAACCACTCACACTCAGATATACGGAAAATTTAGAGTCACCAGTTAACCCAAACATGATGTCTTTGGACAGAGGGAGGAAACCAGAAACCCACAACCTTCTTACTGTGGGGCAACAGTACTAACCACCACTGTGCTGTCCTTGACAAATATCGATTGGAAAAATAATTGAGACAATGAATCAGTCAAAAAAATAGCTGAAGATTATTTGGGAAGATCAATGAATCAAATTTCAGCTGTGAAATGTTCATACCGTGCAAGTGTTGGTTTCTGGTGTTAAAACAACACTTCTCATTCATAAATCTACAGCTCATGACATGAACTCCTCAGCAACCATGTAGATCTCCCTTCACGTAACCCAAACACACACACACACACAAACAGTATACACCTCAATCCCAGACCCACCTACACTTCCTGAACATGCTGGATCCTGCTGTCAGGCCTCAGATGGTAACAAAAAAAATCACCAACCCTGCACACTTTCCTTTACATCCTCGCTCCTCTGCGCTCTGCGTGTCTTGGTTGCTCTAGTGTCAGCCAACAGAGCTCAAACAGTCACGCTTTCCTGCCCCCCTCCCATTGTGCAGACCTAATCATCTTATGGCATCTTAAGTATTTACACACACTACACATGACACGCACTCGGTGATGATGTGCATGTTGCTGGAGCTTAGTGTCTCGTGACATTAATGTACAATTGTGAATATAATTTTTTTTTATGTTTAAAATCATTTATTCAAAATTAACACTGGAAGCATTTTAACTTGTATACAATAATGAATATAAATTAAAATGAGTCCAAAGTCCAGAATCAGGAACTGGGCAGGTACCATCGCTGCAGACCCCTCACACCCCGGACACAAACTGTTCAGACTGCTTCCCTCTGGTAGGCGCTACAGAGCTCTGTTCGCCAAAACCACCAGACTTAAAACAGTTTCTTCCTAAAGGCTGTCTCCCAGATCTCCCCATAAGGCCACGTGACAACCTCATGAACATTTGCACATTACTGCACTATTGTACCATATTCCACTGCAAATATTTCTAATATTTCTCATTTCAATGTATATATGTACATGTGTATATATATGTATATATACGTATATTTCCTTTTTAATTTTTTATTTCTTTTGTCTTTCCCTTATTGTGCTTAAGATAAAAACACCGGAGTCAAATTCCTAGTTTGTTTACACATATCTGGCAATAAAATTATTTCTGATACTGATGACGTATAGAATGATTAGCGGTACTAAAACTAAGGTTGTGACATTTATTCTCCACACTCAGTTTTTTAAATTGTGTTGCTGTTTTGGTATATATGACTGTTGTATGTCAAATAACTGTGAGTTAATAATTCAAAGGTTCGAAGTCCCACACACACTGTGCACTATCCCTGGTTACCGGAAAACGGAGTTGCCCCAGTAACTATCTGCTTGCTTGGCCACAGGCAGGTAAAATACACAGTTTATACTGTACAGGACTCTAAATGACTATCATCTGACACACTTGAATGATTAATGTATTTGAGTTTTGACGGGCCCATATGAGTTTCTATTGTGGAGCTAATCAGTAACATGTTGCCAACATTTTGTGTGGTACAATTAAGGTTGTCTTTTGCTTTTCAGTACACAGAGTGTCTAGTCTAATGACACTTCCTGTCACAAATGCTTCTCATTTTACTGCACCATCAGCCATGAAAAATTGCCACGGTATGACTGGAAACTCAAATCACTTGTTCTCTGTCTTGTATTCAACCACATGAACATCAGTTAAAAGAAATTAGAAACACTAAATTTTACTTTATCTCTGTGGTCTCTGCTTTTCAGGAAGGAGAGGGGGCCTGCTGCATGTCCTGATGGAAACGGGCTTTTATTCAGAAAACAATAACAAAATCAGCCGTCCTCCTCTGAGAGGATCAGACTCTGGTAAGAGAATGATCGCTTGGTCCCTGCGGACTCATGGAGGGGTCACTGGTGGTGCTCTGTCTGTGCAGAGGTTACTGGGCCACTGTGACTGGAAACAGTTTGAGCATAACCTTTTGTATAGTTACCATGGCATCATGTTAGCATCAAGACTCAGCTTGGACGCTTTCACAGCACTGGGAGCTGTAAACTTCAAATTACAATTTACTCATTCAACCAACATCTAGGCCTTAATAAGATGATTTGAAGGCCCCATTTTAGCATCTTTCCACATTAATGAGTGTTTCTGGATTAAAGGTGTCCCGTGCTATAACAATTCATCTAGACATTCACGGGCATGCTCAGTTGTGCTATCATATGGCAGTGCCTTTTATTAACACACAGTTCTGACACTCACCAAGTAGCAAGGAAGCAGTTGTGCTCCATTCATGCTCGTCTCCAGCGGGTGTTGACATCCACATGGGTCTGTTGGCTGGTGCTGCAGAGCTGTCCCAAGTGTGTGGGTCACTTCACTCTGGCAAACTGGTGACCAGGAGTGTCTTTTCTCGTTCCCTCTCAGTGGCTGCCTGTCTCTGCTTCACTCAGTCAGCACAACAAGTCAAGGCATGTTCCAACACGCCACCAACAGCCGGACCTGGTGTATGAGCCTGATCCTAGACCAGTGGGGGAGGAGCAGAGAATCAGAGAGGGGGGAAACCCAGAAAAGACCCAGCATGACTCAGCCTGCTTCATTCGGTTAGCATGCACGGTTCTCATTTGAACACTTTAAACACAGGAAGAGTAGATTTCTGTACAAAAGCAGAGTTGTTGAGATGAAGTGAGGGCCGATAGCAACTGCCTGAAAAATTGTAAAAGAGAAGAGTATTTGTGAATTGCACTGTCTCGCCAGAGTCCTTGTTGTTATGTCATATATCATGAAAAAGTCTAGCTCCCTAGCAGCCACTGACTTCTTTCCCCTTTTCATGCTGCGTGTTCAGCTGGTGGAAACACTGCTCTCTGTCTGTCTTAGTTAATGCTAAAACTTCACTTTTTTTTCTGGTTGCAGCTGAAAAGGTTAAATCCAATATAAAATCTAAAATTCAGCTCCAGTGTTGCAGTTCATTCATACTCCTATTAGTAAGCAGTCCCACTTAATCTTCAACACAGCAGAATGAATAGTTCATAAAGGCTGTAACTGGGTACCAGCACAGCATACTAATGAAAGCTGCTGATTCATCAAGTCATCATGTACAGTACACACAGCAGGTTACATCTATTAGCCTATAAATGGAATGTGAATTATGTGGATGTGAAAGTCTTAGGAAATGCTTGAGCAAAGGTGTTGAAATTTGTAAAAATGTTCATATTTTCCTGGAGCAGTAACGTTTAATGTCACATCAGAGGTGTATCTACAAATGTAAGATGTTCAGCTAGACGTGTTAAATGGTATCAAATGTGCAGAATCATCACCATCCAGAAGCGCTAATTATGCAGAGCTGCTCCGAGGAGAGCTGTTTTTTTTTTTTTTTTTTACTAGAGGAGGGGTGATGCCAGTTCATCCCTTTTGTAGTGGAAGTTGATCACTAGGCAGATTCTGGGTGCAGCGGCAAGAACCAGCTCAGCAAATCTCACCTGCTACAATATGGTCTGAGTCTGGCTGCCTGAGTATCTCTAAAGCCCTATACTGTGCATCACTGGTGCTGCACTCCACTGCAGCCTATCAACACACTGACAACCTTATTAATGAAAGAGCAAAGTCACCATGATGTTATGATCACAAAGAACTTTGAGATTTGGTTTTTCTCTGCTGACAGCAAGTGGAAAAGCAGAGCAACTTTAAAAAGAAAAAAAGCAGTGAGGCGCATTACCTGCAGACAGTTGCTGTAATTTATTGGAAGTGATGATGCGGCACTGCACTGCACAGCAGCTATTGGACAAAGAGGCGGCAATAGTTTCGCCAACTGAGTTGGTTCTTTATATATGGAAGAACGAACTATCTGAGCGAAATATAGACGATGAACTCGCCGACTTGTGCTTTGCACTTTAAGAGCAAAATCATTACATAAAACTGTAATTTATTTGTCTTCCTACCTGGGACAGAAACTGAAGCTGAGGCCTCACATTTGCATCTGTGTCAATCGAGGTGGGGGGGGGTGGGGGGTGGGGGGTGGAGGAGGACCCCCTAGCCCAGCAAGTTCAAAGCTTGCTGCATTGATTACATCATCGGAACTGGAGTGCTGGAATGGGACAATGCACCATCAGAGTGGGGGGTGGGACAAACGGCTAATCTCACCATTGCCTCCCTGTGGAGCTCCATGGTCAGAGAGAGTGTGTGTGTGTGTGTGTGTGTGTCTCTGTCTCTCTCTGTCTCCAAACTCAGCTTCGTCTGGCCCAGAGTGAGACAGCCTGCTCTCCCCCATTTCACCACTGTGTGTCACGTGACTGAAAAACTGTCTGTGCTGGTATGGTCATCTTCATGTGCATACCCATGTTTAACTGTGTGCATGTGTTCAAATGTGTGTGTGTGTGTGTGTGTACACTTGTGCACGTGTGCCATTAGAGGCCAGCACTGCAGGAACTCAGCTGCTGCAGGACACTGCAGGATTGCTGTTCTGCTGCTGGCTCACTGGCTCTTGCTTTTTTTTCTCTCTCTCTGTCTCTCCTCTCTCTATTCACTCAGGCAAATTGCTCAAGGAGGATGGTGAGAGCATGTGCTGCATACTTTTTCAGCAGGGGAGAGGAGGGGTGAGAGGAGGAGAATGGAGGGGGGTGCAGAATCACAGAGGTGCAAAGCATGCCGGTGGGGTGCTGTGCTGGGCAACTGTACCTCTGAGAGACACTACAGTACAGAAATTGGAGACGACGAAGAAGAGGAGGAGAGAAGGTGGGAGGTGGGGGAGGGCAGAAATGAGGTGCAAGGAACATCAGGTGAGTGCGGCAATTTCCTTTGCTGGCAGTGCAGCACCCACCCTGAGTGAGAGTGTCAGCAGGAGAACTGCAGATGTTCAGAGATGATGTCAGGCTCCGGATGTGGCAAGGACCTTTAGTGCCGCTATCACTCTGTTCCCTCACACTTGCAATGGGGAAAAATTCAAAGGCCAGAAAGATGCTCTGGACTTTAGCCTCACATAGCGCCGGCTGACAATGCAGAGCCACCTTTTTCAAGGTCTTAGCACAGTTACCTGAGGTGAACTCAGCGCTGACCAGGCCAACATACGGGAAAACCTACCCGTCTGGTTTCACCACTCAAATCTCCCAGATTGGTTTCAGATTCACATTTCGAATACTTTTAGATCATGCCATTTTAGCCTACTCTCATATGGCCTTTGAGAAGGCAAAACAGGCAAAAGTACCAATATTGATTTTTAGGCCAGAGAGATACTGCCACCGCTGCTGCAGTATTATCCAGTGAATGAGTAGATGTGCTGAGAGAGACCATTTCCTTTCCCTTTTGAAAAAAGTTTTTTACCAATTCAAACACGAACAGCCCAATGCTCCTTCTCTCGTACAATTTGTGCCATAAAAATAAAGCTGCACTCTGCCCTGGTATCCACTTATAGGACAGCAGAAAAAGTCCTAGCAGCTAGAGCACAACTTCACGACTGCAGCACAGCTTCCCTGTCCCATGCAGGCCACTGTAGCCTCATTCTCATTTCCTCATTTCAGCACTCAGACACTGACAGCAACAGACCACTGATACAATATATCCTTCGCACCACTTTCCAGAATCATATTCACAACTAAGACATGCTGCTAAATATAAACCCTCAACTGGATGAGAAAAGTAAAGAGCTTGGGACTATCTGTACTCTCCTAACAGCAAAGTCAGCAGATAAAAGTCTCCTTTAGTGGAGGGAACTCTGCATCCTGGTTAGGTTTTTTTGTACATGTGTCAAATAGTCTCTTAAGCAGCCGCTATCTGACACGCCGGCTGCTATTTCCAGCCTGTACCATGTGTTAAACATGGATGAGGGAGCAGAGGAGCCTGACTGCTAACTGACTGGCTGTCTGGCTGGCTGCTGCCTGGTTATTACTGGTGCAGAGGAGGCTGAAACTGATGAGACACAAGCAGCCAGGCGCTACAACACTGACATACATATATCAACTCCTGTAAGGCTGAGAACTGTACTATCATTTGCAAAGAGGAAGACATACGAGGAGACAATACAGAAGGTAAATAAGATTAAATAGGAAATAAATGTATACCTGCTGATGAGTCTCGGAGCACATCAAACACCGGCAGGAGAGGATGAAAACTTCTCTGCACTCACTCTGAGCCTCTTGGTCACTGGTGATGTGCTTTCATGGCGCGGCAAAGTTGACTGCAGCATTGCCTCCTGAACAGAATGACATTGTTTGCACTCTCTCTCTCCTTCTCCCTCTCTCTCCCTTAGTCCTTCTCCTCCTCCTCCTCCTGTGTGCGCTCACTCCCCCTCCTCTTCTTTGCACGCTTGCTGGCAGCATAAACTGCACAGCTCAGCAGTGTTCCCCCATTGCCGCAGCAGATCCTGCATGAGCTCTGCGTATCTGAGTGGGATGGGACTTTTAAAGGGGAACGCAACCTCCAGGGTCAGTGTGTGCACATCCTCGGTCCGCCCTCCTCTCCTCCCTGTCCTCCTCAGCAGACCCCCCCCTTCACCCCCACCCCAGCCCCACCCCCAGCCCTGCTAATACCACTGAGAATCATCAATGTAAAGGACTCCTCACGAGAAAGCCCCCCTCTATGCACTCATAACCCTCCATGCCATTTTAATAATTCTCACACTACAGCAAAAGCTTCTTTGAGAGGTGAGCATACTCAGACGTCCATGAGGAATAATTTGCTCCTTAGAGAGGCCATCTCCTCTGGTGTGCTCCTGGACATATCCAAACATTTTATGTTTGGATATGTCCAGGAATGAGCCGCGAAAAGGTCACACACAATAAACTATTGAATTCATGTGCGGAGGGAGTGACACTGTGTCGAGAATTGGTCATTACCTCTATAATGAAGATGGGAAATTATCACCCATCCAGGTTATATGATATCATCATTCGTGTTGATCTATGAAACTGTGAAACAGTTATGAAAAACACATTTCCAGCAAAATATATTAACAAAGTGCACAACATAAGACTTACCACAGTGATTTTCGGAGCATTGCACACACAATCACTTCACATTATGATCGATAATCATACGATCAGTGAGTCAATGTCACTAACTCAAAGCTGCCTCATAAAGTAAAATGCCCTTAATCTGCCTACATTTCATTAGCCAAGGTGCAGTGCTCTACTGGTGCTATTCTGCAGTGCGCTAAAATGTAGAAATATCTTGACCAACCAAATTTGTCTTTTGCTATTGCACAACTCTTTGAAAGTGAGATCATCCATCATTTAGTCAGCCAATAGGGGTGAACTTCTCTTCCTGCAACAGCCTTACTTCAAAAAAACGCACAAGGTGTCCACTGCATGGGCTTTCTGTGGATAATGGTTTCTCCATTTCAAATTCAGTGTGTTTGAGGTATCGGCGCCTTGACTGTTCTCTGCAGCAGTGCAGCGCTCTCTGCGTCTCACTGCAGGAGCAAGCCTTTTTTTTTTTTTTTTTCTTTTAACATGACTTTCCGATGCCTGGGCCCCCACTTGAACCTTGGGATCTTTTTGTCCCGTGGTGCTAAATCGAGAGCTGGATGCATCTCACATTAATCCTGAATCCATCCAGACAAGGTGTACGCTTACCTGCTGTAGGAAAATTGGACTTTGTGTATTATATCAGGGGTTTTTCCCTAATTAGCTTGTATCTCTGCTCTTATGAGATACGCCACTGCTGGTACAGATCACTGAATCAGCAAACTCACATAATGGAACATCTCTGACTACTGGGGATCAGCTACACGAGGCTTTGTATCAGCCAGTGTCAGCATAAATCATAGGTTATATATCATGCAAAAATTGTAATCAGCTGAGAGTGAAGCATCACTCCCTGCACAAAAGATCTGCATGCAGTCCTGCTACTGCATCACTGTGCTGAGCCTCACAGCATCTGTCCTCTCCTCTGTACTCTGTGACACCAGGGAAAATGCCCCCACCAGCATATCCCTCGCATAACCCATGCCATTCTCAGTAATGGCATCCCTTGTGATGAATAAGCCATGAGTAGGGGCCCTTTTACATGTCCTATTACATTACCTGCCCATGCTTTACCTGGCTGTTGTCACCTCATTGCCTCCCGCTCTCCACTCCTCCTAATATCTTCTCTTGTTAGTCAAGCCAAGGGCAAAACCTATAAATGTGTGTTAAAGCTCATAGATCATCTGAGTGTAAAGATTAGTAGTTGAGTCGTCTGTGCAGTTCATTGAACATGTACATACATGGCCAGTCACTCATGTTTATGAGTCACATTATGGTCCAAGAAAACTATAGGAAGTGTTTAGTTGAGGATGTGGGCTTTTTTCTGCACCTGGTGTCATAACAGGGCATCACTGACTTATACCTTATCACACATGAGCTGAAACAAAAGTGATGTAATGCTCATCTGAGGTGAAAAAGGGTTATCCGTCAGTCTTGACACGCGCAGATAATGCAGTTAAGTTTAAACATTGGCAGGTGAGTTTGCATGTCTTTTTTTGCCATTCACAGCCAATTCCTGGGCTCCATTGATCTGTCCGGAAAAGATAATAGACACATTGATTCACATGCTCAGCAGCTTGCTTGGTTTACACATCAATTCAAAGTAATTCTCAATAGTCCTTAGTCAAGGGGGAGAATTGCCTCAACTGATGACTGACTCCTGGGTCTTTGAAAACGTAGACTTAAAAGCTAGGCTGTGAAGATGCATTGTCTCTTTTGGGTGCACAGAACGGAGGAATTTATTCCTGAAAATCTGATGACATGCAAAAAATCTGGGGAAACCTGGGATTTCAGATGAAAATTGGAGTCAGAAGGGGGATATTTGAAGCTAGTAGCCAATAAATTAACTCTTAAATTTGTCACGCTTAGTTCAGTCACAGTTGGACAAAGAGACGGAGTAAATGATGAGCTCCTGACTTGTAGAAGAAGGGACGTGGTGTGTTTCACTGTGCCACAGCTTCTTTGCTGACCTCATTTTGTAAAGCTGAGCAGATTCCTCCCAAGGCCAAGTGGAGTGAAAAAGAAAAACTGTCAACTCAAAAACAGGTCAAATGTGTTTGTACAGGAATGACTCTCAGCACACAGAATTACAGTTTACAATTTTTATTCACAACAGATGAAATAACCAGAATATCTCTTATTTCACTGACAAGGATGCTCTCTTTTTATCAAAGATTCCCTTATGACATTGCTCAGCGTGACATTAAAGACCCCATTCTGAAAGGCAGAGCCGGCTCCAACAAACATGAAGTGTGAGGAGTCATCAGTTTCTTCCTTAGTATGAAAGAGATACTAGTGTGAGGTCTGTGATGGATTGACATTATGGTGAGTAGCTCAACTTCTGACAGCTGGCTGCTCTGTTGTGTTGAAGGAGCTGCAGCTCTGTCTGCTGTCAGCAGCAGCCGGTCTACTTTCTACATTAGTGCTGTAGCAGAGCAAAACACACAGATCAGCCTGAACTGAGAGAAACTTCAGCAGGGAAGCCTTGATTAAGATCATACAGACATATCATATCCATTTCAACCGTCTATGAAAAATATTTTGGAAAAAAAAAACAAACTATAAAAATCCTATGAAAGTATTTTGTACATTCTTGACTGCTGCTAAATGTCCACTTTCAGGAGCAGGTAAATATTTCTTGTATAAGGAATAAAGACTTTGGACTTTGTTTTAATCTTATCTTATGACATTAGTGTGCAGATGCTGTAAACCAGCCAAATTACACCTGTAAATATTAGGTTTCACAGCCAAATGGCATGTCTTCACTCCAGACTGTAGCCATTTCACACTGAAAAAGCCAAAAACACCATCTTGAAAACAGTCAGAGGCCTAATTTTGATGAAAAATATTCTTTACAGAGAACTGCCACAGTCCATCACTGTAATGCTGCTGTTTTCTTAATGAAACATGTTTGTGTGCTACTAAAACAGGATTGGCAGTTGATGAACAGATTCCATCCAGACGGGTTCGGTCACCAGTGATATTTGTGTGCTGTTTTCAGCTGCAGAGATGGCGAGTCACTTGTTATTTTGGTCCTTCTCCTTGCTCCCTTGTGTTTTGCATTCCAGGTTCTTGTAGATGTGTTTTATATCCTGCACAATAACTTGTGTCACCCGGAGATGTGTGTTGACTCCTGGCCTACATTCACTACCGCCATTTATTAGTGTCAAAAGCAGGTATAGTACAATGCACCAAAGTAGATGACTTATAGAGTCCTTTGGAGTGGCCTGTTGATGTGGGAATCTGCCATTGAAGCATTGCAGCAGCAGCAGCTCTGGTGAGATTCTTGAAATACACACCATTTTCACCAAGAACCCAGAACCACTGAGAAGTCTGCTCCTTAACAACAGGGTCACAGACTGGAGGAATGGACTCAGAGGTAAAGGGGAAAAAATGAAGGTATGGTATTTACTTAATGGGTGTATTAGAATAAATTAGGGCTGCATTTTGCAAATTTCTTTAGTAGTCAAAAAAAATGTAGTAATTTTACTACAGTGCATTTCAAACACGTCTTGTTTTTCATCTGTAAGGTTTGTCTTCACCCATACTAGATACAGATATCCAACAACACTATGTAACTGTTAAGTTTCACATTACATTATTTCAGAGTTATTTCAAAATGAGAAAAAGTACTTGAAGGATAACTTTTTGTTATTGTCAACCAAGTCCATGCAAAGGCAGGAATCAAATTCTCCAGCCTGCATGTGGCTGTCTGCTCTGGGTTACTAATGAAGATCAAAATCTGCATAGATGGATCGAAAATATAAAATGTTATTTTAAAAAGGTCCATTGGTTTCCATTGGTGGTCCAAAAGTCCACTGGAGGTTTTTCTTCACGTTCAGCAAATATTACTAAATCTTTTACTAACCCCTGTTTTACCTGCAGAATAAAACCTTTGTGATGTAGTGAGTATTTCTGCGGCTTGTGGGATCAACTCCACATGAACTAGAGTGTGTTGATGATGGAAAGTATCACCCAGTGCAACAATGTAGTTCAGTTAGGTGGTTAATGCTGTGTAAGAATGGAGAGCTACTGCACAGAGGAAAAAGCTTAACCACTTAGATTCACAGAATATATTTGTTAGTCGGATCAAGTCGGTCTTGTTTCGGTCTTTTCACAGAATTTGTTGACAATAATAAACAAGTAAAATATGATCAGACTGATCCTTTAAAAATCAAACGTGAAACAAAGTGATAAGTCATTCATTTTTGCCTGTTCTTTTCAAACTTATTTGTGTTAGAAAAGCTTTTTACTGAAACAAAATGCAGAATCAAACTCAAAGCCAATGCATTCATATATATCAAAGCAATTGTTGCCGATAGTTTTAAACAACTGCACATTAAGCACAATACCAAATGGATCCTTAACATATAACTGTTTGCCCGTGCCCTGATTGGGCCACTGATGTGTTGAAATAACATCACCACCGTGACTGACCTTGTTCAGCAGATCACAGCAACAATGTGATTGATCTCCTGACCTCTGTGTCTTTGTGAAAAATTTGTGCCCCTGCTATCAAGCACATTTATTCAGTCATGAAGGTCCCCTGACTCAGCTTTTAAAAGCCTGGTTTTATATTACCTTGTGTACACTGAAAATCCTTCCACTGATTTTCATACAGTACACTACAGTACAAATATTTCATTTGGGAAAAGAAAGTTCTGTGTTTCAGTGACACCAGGAGTCAAGGTACCTGAATTATGTTGGGAAGGAAAAAAGTTGGTTAATGATGATGAATGCAAATTAAAACACATTCACTTTTACGTGTGTGAGAGGTATACCAAGCTCACACTGTGATCTCATCAAAGAACCTGCTGCTCTCAGTGGCCTGGGTATCACAGAATATGGGCTTCTTTACACCTTCATCCACCACAGCCAACAGGAAATGGACCAGCAAGAGGGACTTTCTGATAATTCTTTATGACCCCGTTTCTGGACAACTCTGCGAAGTTCTGAGGTCAGTGAGTGAAATTAAAAAATATTATGTACATTCACTGATTTATGTTTAAAATTTTTTCTGCTCTATAGGAAAGTGTCACCACTGCCAGTTTCCATTCTGGATGAGCCCAACACTGAGCTCATGGACACATATTTGCCTTATGGAGGAAACCAGGAGAGTCTAAACCACGTGAAAGTCTGTATCCGTCAACTGCCAAACCACTGGGTGACGGATGAAAAGCTTGGCCTGCATCCTGCATGCTGTCTGATGAGCTGAGGATGGCCTACACTTTACCAGAGTACAGATGAGCTGATCCTCTTCTGGCTCTGTCTGCGGTTCAGGATGAACTCTGAGTCTGCCTGTCTACTGACACATTAACCAGCACAACCAGGCTGTCAGTGATGCTGTGAATTTACTTGGCTTCCCTGCATGTCCCAGTATGGAGAGGGTGTCATTGCAACTCATATGCAAGGACAGTCTGAGTAGGTCAAACTAAGGACACGTAACTCTGTCAGATGATTGAAACCACACTGGAAAACTGATGATTTATTGGAAACGGGGAAAATGTAACCCACACTATCCTTGTTCTGTGACTTGTTTCTGTGAAGTGCTCAAAAGATGCTGCATAGTGTGGTCAAGTTCTCATTAAAAAAAAGTCTAAATAACATTTTGTGTGGTGTAGATTTTAATGAATGTGTCAGCTATAGTGTTTTTTGTTCCCTGCAAAAAAAAAAAGAAAAAAGAAAAAGGTATACACATGTCTCCCTCAGTGAAATAATTCTACAAGGACAATAGAAATCTGTCTTGTTCCTCTAGTGTCTGCTGAGAGGCTATTCTTGAGGCAAAGACCCTCCTAATCTGCGGATCATCCAAGGAGACTCTCGTCCACCTGGGACCCCTCCCTGGAGGTGTGTTGTTCCACTGCTGATTGCCTCTGTGTTTTAGCAGCAATGCACCATTCAAGTCTGCAGGCAACTTGACAAATGAGCAGCGGTCTGAGCAGAGGGGATGCTCGTACTGCACCACACATCCTGTCCCATCCACTTCCCCCGTCCCGCAGTGGTGCACCTCTCTTGACGGACAACTTTTCCTTACTCCAAACCAGCAGGTGCCCTTCTCAAAGTCAAAGGGCAGCGCAGGCTAAATACATGTTTGCTGACATATGAACCTACTGCACATTTAAATCAAGCCGATTGAAAAATCAAACATATCATATACCATATTATATCATTTTAATGTGTAAAATAATGATTGGAAGTTTTAGGTTTTATATTAAAATGCTATAAAGAGTGATTAATTAATTAATTAATACATTTTTAATTGATAATAAGGTTACTGCTTAAATTTAATCTTTTGATCACACATTGTAAGTCACTTTTGAAGCAAAATGCCAAACAATGGTTTGTTTTAGCTTGTGAGGATTTGGTGCTTTTCTCAGTTTTTATATCAGTATACACTGAACATCTTCTGCTTCTTGATTTTAAGTTGATTAAAAAAGAAAGAAAAAGAAATTTAAATTCTCCACCTCTAGCCTTGGAAAAATAAACACCTGATTGATGAATTATAAAAATTGTTGAACCAATAATCATTTAAAAAAATATCATTTGTTTCAGCCTTATTAATAGGTTTTTCTATCAAAACAATGTGATTCTCTAATCTTTCAATATATTCTCTCACAGAAGAGAGATAAATATTACAAAATGAAAGAGAATGGGAAATAATAAATTAAAAGAACAATGTGCTGTGTTTCCTCACTGGACTACTGGAGCACTGTTATTATAAATAACCAAGCAGAGCTCTGTGTCCCTGGAGTGAATGAATTTTAAAATCTCACTGTCCATGCACACAACTCTAATAACCGGTAAAGATTATTTTTATCACATGTCTAAGGATTTCTGATATACCGGTCTGGACTGTGTAGGTCTTATATTGCAAGCCAGCCACTGAAACATGGTATGTCTTCTCACCTACAGCATGAATCTATTTGAGTGCTCAACCTCCAAACTGTCAAAGGGGTGTAAGAAGATTAAAAAAAAAGGCATCAGGAGGGTTTTATGCAACCTGCAGCAGCTGCAGAGTTTTACTCATCCCAAAGCACGTTTGTGAGTCAGACAAGAAGAACATGAAGTACCTGACGGCTGAACTAGTTCACAAGCATTTATCAGTGTGGAGCCTGCAACAGCAGCCACTGCTTGTGGACAGCATCCACCAACTGGTCCTCCTCACAAACTGCATCTGAGAGCGAGTGAGGAGCAGAGTGTCTGACGCAGCATGCGATCATTCACCTTGGCTGCCTGTGCTGCTCGGACCTGCCTTGGTGCAGCTGTGCACACACATACCCCCCCACCCCCTCATCCGCTGTAGGGGCAGTGCACTCTGCCAGCCATGGAGTGGGACGCACTATTGATCCTGCTGAAATGATGGTTTCTAAAAGGGAAGCAGTAAGCATGTCTGCACTCCCCTCCTCCAATGTGGAGGGGCCCTGAGATATCACCAAGCTCAGCAGATTGCACCATCACAGCTTGGGAAAATGGGATTTTCGCTGCGAGATGAGCTGAGGGGAAGGTAATTCAAGTCGCCAAGCTATGTTCCCGAGCAAGGATGTAAAATGAGCCACATTACCTTCAAACGCCTAACACAGTGGACAAATAAGGTCATTTTAAATCTCCTATTAATCCCAGCCCGTCTCATAAAGAAATCAGACACCAAACAGGAAAATATGCATGAATGTAAGAGTTAAGAGGGAGGATGTGTACTGTTCACTCAGCCATTCACCTTTGCATCTCATGTCATTAGAGACAAATGCAACTTGTAACATGTCTTTCAACAATGGGTTAAATCATAAAACAAAATGATAAATGAATGAATGTGTGAGTTTTTGCAGACTGGACTTTAAAGCTCTAAACCAGAAGGTGTCTCCTCCAGAGGAAGCCACTAGATGGCAATCGTGTCTTTTCCATGAATCCGGTGAAATATGGTGCATGTGTCCGTGCTAGCTCACACAAGGCTGCAGATCTGGAGGAAATTCTGAGCAGTATTAACAATAATCTGTGTCTGGCAAAGTAAATCAAACAAACTGGGGCTTTATATTCAGTGAGAAACAGATAACTGTGTTTGACTTATATTTTTAAATGGGCCATGTTGTTGTATTGGAGCTCCTGTTACTGAGAATGCTTGTTGGAAAGATTAGAAGTGACTGCATCAGACGTCCAGAACATGAAGGTCGTCACAATATTTGTCATCTCCCAGGCTTCAGTGTGTCAATTCGTGAAGTGTGATGCTGACTTACTGAGCAGCAGCCACCGATGTCAAAGAGTCGATTCAACGTCAATTTTACTAATCTAAAAAAAAGTGTCAGTGCTGGACTGACCTGGCCTGAGTACTGAGGTGTAACAACAAGGTGAAGTATTTCAGTGATCACAGTAATCATTGTCGTCTGGTGCTATGAAGTCAGTAACAAGCTGTGTGTGTGTGTGTGTAAGTGTGTGTACTTGACATCGAAGTGTTGATTATCAATTATGATTCCAGTCATTGTCAGATATTATATGCACACCATAATAACACAATCCTATCCAAGGATACATTGTAGGAGGATATGAATTCACAGCAGAACACTCTGTAAACACACAAATATACCAATATCACAGAACAAGACAAAGTATAAACCAAAAGCAGCTGCTTATGGTCTAACTATTAATCGATATCTACAGATTTGATATATCTTACTATAAAAGTGACAACCATGTGAATGAGCACTGGCTTCGGGATGTCCTACCTGACTTGTACAGCATGTAATGTAGCGCAGTGTCTGCAGTTTCGGTTACACACTAAAGATCCTGTTGTGTTGATCACGTGAAGTTAGTTTTATATTGGAGAGGCGCAGGCGTGTGTTTTTTTTTTTTTTTTTCCTACATTTTCGGTAAAAGCATTCAATTTAAGTTATAGATGAGGAAATTTAAACCATGGTTGTCTTTTTAAAATGTATGTGTGTATGTGTGTGTGTGTGTGTGTTTGTGTGTCTGTTTGCTGAGAATGTAAAGTTTTGTCAAGTTAGTCGATCAGTCTATTTAGTTAAAATATTTCTTTACTTTTTTATGTTTCCCCATGAAGTTTGTGTTTGTAGATGAACATGTGTGTATAAATACACAGGGTTAGGTGTTTTGTTTTTTTTTCGCTGTTGTTGTTTTTTTGTTTTTGTTTTTTGAGTTGTTTTAGGTACTTGAACAGGACACATAAGCACCTTGTACAGTGGGGTTTAATTTTGTTAATTTTATTATTAATCACAGCCATAAATGAAATTTACTGTCATTATTGATTTTGGATTTTATCCAAAAAACTATTTGTCAGATACAAATAGTTTTTTGGATAAAATCAAAGAACAAGACAGTATGTGCTAAGAAGAAAGAGTGAAAAACAACATTTAACAATTCGTATCTAAATACAACATGTACATGATTTGTAGTGTTTGGCTCCTCAGTGACAAAATTGTGAAATATAACACAAGTTAAAGCAAAAATTTGCACCTATGAATGATTCTGTTGATTGTGTTAATGAAACAATAGCCTAATGTATAACATTTAATTTCAGTAAAAAGTGTTGAGAATAGTTCCTTACTCCCAACTGATGCTGTTAAATGTCCCATTTTGTCCTCCCAACTTTCAAAAAAACTTTTCTGTCATGTGTGTCACAGAAAAGAGAATCTGAAGATCTTTCAAACTTTTAGCATTTTTGAATAAATGACAAACCAAAGCGTTGAGGTGTTAACATATATTTTTATCTCACTTGATCTAAATGTGTGTCTCATTCCGGTTGCATTATTATATGAAAATCTATTTGTATAACCACAAAAAGCCGCATAGACTGCAACACCAACGTGTAACCAACTTTGCTGCTGGCTGCTGACCGTCAGCAGGGAGGTCCTAATCTAGCTCAGCAGCTGGGAGCGTTTGACCACGTGATCCAAGGGGTGTTAGAGAGCAGCCATCATTCACCAAATTCATGTCCTGCCTCTTATGGTCAAAGCTCAGACGACAAGGACGCAGAAAAGCACGATGGAGTAAGTGAAGCGTGTGCCGCCTCTCCGGGTCCGTCCTCCGCCTCGCTCAGGTTTGTTTGTTGTCTGTTTTCCGACTCCTTCCTCCCCGCCGCTTTCCGTTCACGCGGTGCTGCCGAAGCGCTTGTTTCGGTTTCAGTGTTTCTCTTTCCAGGTCGTTTTCCACGTTTCACAATAAAATAGGCCCACCTCCTTAGGACCCCTGGTCCTCCGGCACTCCGGTCATCCGGGTGTTGAAGGATCTCCCGGTCTGTTTGGTGTTCGCCGCCGGTGAGCGCGAGCCGTTCGGAGTCGCAGCTCGTGCTAAAGCCGACGCTTTCTTGTTGTGTAACAGACGCTCGAGCTCCAGGTAAACACAAACAGAGTCTCCTCGAGGCTTTTTGGAACGCGCCACTCCAGCGGCTTGTGGTCGCGCGTGGAACCTTCGTCGAGCCCCCCGGCCCACCAGAGCGCGTGTGAAGATTAGGCTGCTCCTACACGAGCTAGCACGACGAGCTATTGTGGTTAAAGTGTCCACAAGGCCACGTCCACTCAGCTGCGTCTTCATTAGGGACAAGTGCACCGGCGTTACTGAGGACACTTTCTGCCGGGACAGAAGTTACAATAAGTTCAGACTGTTGGTCCATCTTCATGCTAACTCTGGAGCTCTGCAGGTAGACTGACTTTACCTGGACATGTTGGCTCTGACCTAACTGATATAAACGGGATATTGTTGTTGATACTTTGTCCCATTCATCCCAATAAAGCTGCATCAAATGTTAGAAACACCTCTGCCTCTAACATGTCACTGCTCAACAGCATCAAGTCATATCAACCAAAACTGACCTCTGTAGCCTCAATGATGTTATGATTTCTTGTAGAAATTGTTGGATTGGATTGTGTTCCATGTGAACCTAAGAAACTGGCACACTCCTAATTGATCAAAGTATGGTAGGAAAAAAAATACTGAGAGTGTCAAAACAAAAACATCTTAATGTGAACTTCATCATATAAGTCATGGCATATTTTTAGACTATGTAATACTCAACTCTGTAGTACATGACGCATTCAGGCATTTTGGTACACAATGCATGACGTTGTCTTCAGTAAATCATGAGCTTTATGACCTCAGCAGGTCAACAAACAGGCTAATACTTAGGTTCAGGTGGGCCCAGTCTAAATTGGGCCTCACAATAGACACAAGTGTTTCCTTGGCCCAGCAAATCCAAGTAGCCCTTCCTCCTGCATTTAAATCAGCTCCAAACCAACCCAGGGGCCCAGGACCCCCAAACAGCCCAGGCCAGCATCCCAGCTCAAATATATCCCTCCACAAGCCACCTTTTATGCTATTTATGGATATGTTTGTTTTAAAGTCCAAGGCAAATTTGAGAAGACCTTTCATTGTTCTCTTAGTTTTGATTTGCATATTTTGTACGTTGTAAGGTGGCCCTTTGCCTCAGGGAGAGGAAACGGTAAACTGCTGGCTCAAAGACTGTACAAATTAACATGTTTCATTCTCCCTGAAAGCTGGACAGGCATTGAAAAAGAGATTGTTTACATTCAGATGCTGGCCACCCGCTGCCTGCTTTTTCTTCCCTCCTGTTTTCCAATCACTGAAGAGACATGACCCATTTAAATGGTTGTTTACTTGCATTAGAAGAAGAGCTAAAGCACTTCTCAATGAACTCTTGTCTACAATTCAATTAGACTGGCCTTCCCAGCAGCAGTTTTCCACATTACACAATGCTCTCTACAGCCTCACTGCAGCACAGGCCAAAACATGAAGACCAAAGAGCAGCAGTAATCACACCTGCAACCACAAAAAGTCACGTCATGTCTTTGGGATGCTGATCCTTAATGTGGAGTGAGGTATATGAGGCAAAATAGGGTTTTCACTATGACTCAATGACCTGCCTATTGACCTAAAGCTGATATAGATAGATAAGATATTGTTCAACAGACTTCGCTAATACTGGAAGTGCTCTGTCACGGCTGTGGTCTATTGTAAGGCAGTCAAAGAAGGAAAGCGCAGCAAATATTTGTCAGGCTTTTATTATCTAAGTTTCTGCCGCCTTGGAATTCTGTCTGCCAAATACGACTGAACCGGCTAATTTTTTTGTTTAAGCCAGACATTTTATTACCACTTTTCCTGCTTCCCCCTGACTAGACAACCATATAATAGGAACTGGCTGGAGTTTTCCCCTTCTTCTTTCCTGTTTTTGGAGTTTGTGGCAATATTTCACTTTGAGAATAGCTGAGTAATGTTTCAGCTCATTGTGAGTATTGGGGCCACTTTCTTTTGCTGCATCTTTAGCTTTTCTAAAAACCAACACTGAGATTTGAAACAGCCACAATCCCACAATGACGATTTTTGTTATTTTCCACCCTAATAGTTTTCACCTGAATTATCATAGCCCACATAAGTTAATTCTGGTTGTGGTTTGGAGGTTTTGAGGCAGTGGAAGAGTTGTCCCCATATCTGGTTGTCAGGCTTTTTCTGTTATAGCTGCTTAATAAGTGTCCAAAATTGGCAACATCCTGGCGTCACACATTCTTGGATTGCTTCTGGTTTATCAAGAAAAGCTGGGAACATTATGCATGAAATTGAGAGCAGCTAATCAAATAAGGTCTCACTGTTGTTTTCATGTTTGTGTGCCCTAATCCTGAATGAGTCACTTAGCAAAAAGAAGCACATAACACCGGTCTCTGCCAGTGTAGACAAGCACTTCTCTGTGCATTTTATGGATCTGAATGTTTTCCAAACTTCATGGAAACTCCTGGATCAAGAGAGACTGTTGATCTTTTATAGATCAGGTAACTTAATAATGTAAAAACATGTCGTAATGTATCACTGACATGTTTTCTGTTCTTATGTCCAGCCTCAGTTCTTGTGTAACGATCAGACCATGGTAGACTTGTGATGTACTACATTCTATGTACACAAATAATTGTTTATGGATACAGTCACAAGACGTAAATGAAATCAAATATTTCTAATCCAGTGATTTCCATGAAAAGCAAGGTACTTAACAATACCAATTCAATAAAAATGTTGTTTATTCAAGCAGTTCTGCTTATTGATGTGCAGTCTACAATCAACCAATGTAACCAAAAATGTTTTAAGTGATCACTGTCACGGAAAAGGGCGTATAGAAAAATCTGACAGTTGACAAGTAAACGTCTCACATACACTGTCACATTGCCCAACCCTATTTAGTCGTTTGTCGAGAAAGACTTTGTACACGGCAGCCAAACCCTGTAAGTTATTAAATGTTTAGCTGCAACTTTTCAGTCTAGCCCACTGTACGCTGTTAATATTCTAGTCCAGTATACAGGGATTTCTGCTGTTCTACATAGATGTTAATAACTTGAGCATTTTTTGTGCTTCATTAGAGTTTTTGGTTTAATGAAGACAATGCTAGTGTCTACTGCATATCCACTTAGGTAGTTCAAACACATGCCTTTCCATTTAACTTAAGGTGGTGTTGAATGCAGACAAATCCAAAGTCATGCTATCTTAAAATGGTAAACAAGTGGTATCTAATAATAATAATAATAATAATAACAATAATAATAATAATAATAAGTTCTGAACTTGTCAAGGGCTTGAAATTCAATAGGTCATAACTTGTATATCTTGAGGTGATTTCATTGATCAGAGTAAAGGAGGAAAACATGTTTCTCCCTTTTAAAGAACTTTTTTTTTTTTTATACACCTGTATTCGATTACAGTGATCTGCTCTATCAAAGCAAATGACCGATAATTAAAGAACATGACTGTGTACAACTTATCTGATCCCCACAGGTAGAACTTAATGTCAGAGAGCTGATTAATATTGGGGAACTTGGTGCTTTTGGTCAATGCACTCACTGTATCATTTGTGTATTAACTGGATTTGTGTGCATTGCTTGACAGTTTTATGTATTACTGTAACTATACATATGCTGCTCGCTAAAACAAATCTCAATGACACTTGACTGATTTAAAAAAACGGATTTAATAAAAAGACTATTCAATCTGGAGAATAAATTTATGAGTAAGTGGCAGAAACTTGTTGGTCTCGTCTGTCGTGTTGACTCAACATCATAACGAACTGGTTGAGAAGAAAAACATGGGAAACTGGACCTTGGTGAGCCGATACTGTTTTGTAATGATAATGTTATCTGTGTAAGTTTAGATCTCAGATTTCTTAGGTCATGGGACACTGCCCTCAATGTGTGTCACATGAAAACAAAGCCACTTTTGAGGCCACTTAACAACTGCAGTAATATCAGCTACTGTCTTCTGATAATCAGATAGGCAGAGTTAAAACATTGTGAATTTTGTTTAAATGTAAACATGGACTGTAACATTGATATCCATGTCTGTATGATGTCATTATGGTTGATGCGCCATTTTGTTGTCAGAAGGCATCATGGCATGATAAGGATGGTCCTACATTGTATTGTATCTTTAGTTTGTTTTTTTTTATGGGATCTGATATTTCCTGACATTCCCTTGGTTAGTGAATAATCCACTGTTGTCCTTTTTTTCTTTGTCTCCTCTGATCTCTGCATGTAGGGTTGAAACAATATCTGGTTTGACTTTAGCTGTCTTCGACTATTGGCAGACGGAACTCGAACCTGTTCCCCAGGGTTGCAGGAGCAAAGTGGAGGAGAAGGTTTGAGGCTGATTACTCCCCCCATTAGCATTTCAGAAGGAGGGGGGAGGAGGCGGCAGAGGAGGAGGTGGAAGAAGGAGCTGATAAAACGACCCCGAGCATGGGGCAAAAAGTCCCAGGTGGCATCAAAACAATTGATATGCGGGATCCGGCATTCAGCCCCCTGAAGCTGGAGCTCCAGGCCTTGAGTCACACCAAACCGTCTCGATTGGATCTGCTGCTGGACATGCCACCGGCCAGCATTGATGTCCAGGTGCAGCACTCGTGGAATAACGATGACCGATCTCTCAACATCTTTGTCAAGGACGACAACAAGCTGGTGTTTCACAGACACCCTGTGGCACAGAGCACGGACGCCATCCGGGGCCGTGTTGGATACACAAGGGGATTGCATGTGTGGGAGATCAGCTGGGCCATGCGTCAGAGGGGCACACACGCTGTGGTTGGAGTGGCTACAAGTGATGCCCCACTACACTCTGTGGGGTACGCAGCTTTAGTGGGAAGCAATGCTGAGTCGTGGGGCTGGGACCTTTGCAGGAGTAAACTCTACCATGATGGCAAGAACCACCCAGGAAAAACCTATCCAGCCTTCCTGGAGCCAGACGACACCTTCATTATACCAGATTCTCTTTTAGTAGTCTTGGACATGGACGAGGGGACTCTGGGTTACATAGTGGATGGACATTATTTAGGGGTGGCGTTCAGAGGACTTAAGGGCAGGAAGCTGTACCCAGTGGTGAGCGCTGTGTGGGGACACTGTGAAATTCGAATCCGGTACATAAATGGTCTCGATCGTAAGTACAAACTTAACCTTTCAGAATCATTCTTGGTTAATCTTTTCTTTTATGAGCGGCAGTCTTTCTTGCATAAGCAGACATTTATTGAGGCAATAAACAAAGGTGTGGCAGCGTAAGATTTGTCATGTTAAAAAAGACATTACCGCAGACGGGGTTACTTTGGAGCAGCGTTAGTGTTCCTGCACCAGTATAACTGTGTCTAGATTATTATGTAAAGCAGTTGATGTAATAATATGACTGATTCGTCTTCTTGCTTTGCCATCCGTTTTACATGGGAATTAATATTTCAGTGTATTGATTCCCTGTTTTTTCTCATGAGGAAGGAAGGAGTTAAGACATTTCATAGTGAGGACATTGTGTCATTATAAACTGTCTTAACTTTATCCATTACCTCCATTTTTTTTCCTTTGTTTTTGAGTTAGGATGTTTTGCCTCCTTTTATTAGTGTTACTAAATGTCAGTGTACAAAAAAACAACCTGCTTGTTTTTCTCCCAGACAAGTGTGAAATCATTTCAGTTGGATTAATCCCATTTATTCCATGGTAAAAGGACCATGAGCTTCCGATGAGGAAATGTAGGTGCTTATCAAAACATGGTGTCTTACCCACATGTCCCAAGTGCTCTGTGCTCATTAGATTTTTATGTTCAGCTAAGATCCCTTGACCTACTTTAGGTCTTTTGAGGGGGGGAAGCGAGCTACAGATGGAGTGGCAGGCATAAAAAAACTGTTAAAATTTCATACAATGTAGCTCATACTGTTGGATGTGGGGCAGGGATATCCCTTATCTTGAAAACTAATACAAGAAGTTGGTTTTAATATGATTTTGGTGACGTGGCTGTTTGGCTACAGTACACAGTATTAGAGTTGTTATTGCAGCCATAAATTTTTATATATATACACATACATACACACATATATATTACAATACATTATATTATTATAATACAAAATATTTTTGAGCAGCTAATTGGGTCATGATTGGCTAACAATTTACCTGAATACTACTATTTGATCTGTATAGACTACTGGGCTGCCAGTGGCTGAATAATATTGAGTTTTTCTTTTTTTCTGGGAATAGATATGTTTTTCAATACTTCAGAGTGGGTTTCATATCATTGAATGCAGCTTTCTCTGTTGCACACTATGTAGACGTGGTCATTTTGTTTTTTTTCTAAACATAAAACAGCTTGTTGGGAGAAAAATTACATTTGGTATATTTTAGTCCATTATATCTTACAAAAAGTTGATGATAGTATCAAAACATGAAAGGAAAATACTGTTCCCTATTCACATTTCCATTGCACATAAACGCATTACACACAGCCACACGGATTAGCATTAAGACAGCAAATGTGCAAACTCCTAAAGTCACATTCTGCCTTTGTAAATGCAACAGCAAACCAAAAACAAGCTCCTCCTCACGCCTTTTGCTCTTGTTTCCCTCCAGCCGAACCGCTCTCTCTGATGGACCTGTGTAGGCGGTCGGTGAGGGTGGCATTAGGAAGAGACCGTCTGAGTGAAATCCATAGACTACCGCTGCCGGCCTCTCTCAAGAACTACCTGCTCTACCAATGATGGCGCTGACTGTCACAACTCACAGCACACCCTCGTCTATTTCTGTTTCTCTGGGATCCTTCTTGGGTTGAACCTGTTTGACAACATTGTTCAAACCACGACTGACTAGGCCTCATGAATGATTTAACAATTATGCTTTCTCTGTCATTGGGTGGACTTATTGAGTTTCTTATCCTTTCTTTTTAATGACTCTTTGCAGTTGTATTCTCTAACTTTATAAGATCAGGAATCATTGAGCACTATGCACATGCTGATCCAGATGATGCCATGACAGTCACCATATTGGTGTACCACCTCCAGTTTGTAAGTTGATGTGGCATATGTATAGTGAGTACTTCTGCTGTGGCCTCCAGGCTTTATGATTATGAATTTCTATCTTGTAGCTTTTTTAAATTTAGATGTTATTGTGCATAAACAAAATTGTATCATGGTAATTGAACATGGCACTGAGGTGCTCTGTTAGTATCCAACCACAAGGTGGCATCACAATCATGTCAGCTTGTTTGTCCCATCAAATTGAGAATTATAGCATGAAATCCAAATTGTTTTTAGAAAAATTTCGTTTTTAAAAGGATTTTCCATTCACATGAGACAGAAATTAGATGCTGGCCCCTCCGTTGTGAGTATGAAATGCATTGTCATTGAATGCCCTGTGAGCAAATCCCACCACTTGCTCAGTTTTCTTGGTATATATGTGCCCCATTGCTTACCATCAGGCATCTGACAGGAACATCATCAACTGAAATTTTAATGGAAAGAAAATGCCACTGTGACTATTTGTAGCATGCACCTGCAGGAATTTTCTCGCAATACAGTGTCCTTTTTTAAATCTTTTGTCACTCCTCCTTTTTGTAGTTCAGTAGTTTTCAACCACAAGCTGTTGAGGCCCAAGAAACTAGTTTTTATTAATTCAACCAGACTGATTTGCGCACAATAAGGCAGAGAATGGAGAACAACCAGTGAAACTGGAAACTTATGTAGAGTATTGGTTGATGTTAATGAAAACCTGTCATATGAAGGGTCTCACTGCCACATAGCTGAGAACCATTGATGTAGTAATTGTGTTTTATGAGATGCAAAGGGTGGAGGGTCGGGTGGGAACACTAGACATTTGAATGGCATTGTACTTGACTCAACACAGATTTAAGGCAACTTAATGACAAAAAGACAATCCACAAAGTGCTGCACAAATGTAATAAAAAGTCAGATTGCCAACATATTGTCAAATGCCATATCATAGACCTGTTGACTGTATTTTATCTTTTTTTTTTTTTTTCTTTTAATGTGCAGATGTGGTACAGATTCAGCATCAGCTGGATATGGACACACTGTGCCACACCTTACTTTTCCTTGCTTGCAGCTTCCATTTTATTTGTATTCTTTGTTGTAGATTTGTTTGTAAGTATATATTAAAGATTATTTCAAATTATCCATTGTGCTCTGTACAAGAGTTTAATGTAGAGGGATGTCAAGCTGTGCTAAATTTCAAGATTCCCAATTTATCTAAATGTTTCAAATGGTGACCTCAAAAGCAGCTATGGAGTAGACTCAACACTTGAACCTTATAAATCAATTTGTGATGTGTCTTACTATAGGAGAATTTATTTGTACTCGTAACTCCTTCAATTAGCTTTTAAACTGGTAAGTCTTAAAGTCAGCTCCATCGTGATGATTTTTTTTTTTTTTTGAAACTCTGTTAATGAGGACTACAATGAAAAAACTTGTTCAGAGCAGTGTAAATGGTCCACAGAGTGTCTGTCATTACACTACTTTAGCTCAGGAGACAATTTATATTCTGTGGCTGATGCTGCTGAACCATAAATAAGAACACAGCAGTTCATCAAGGTCTCACAGATGATTCATGGGTTTGTTATATTCACAGGATGCTTGACATCTCAGGCCATAACAGAGAGCTTTTATGATGCAGCAGGTTAAGTTAGATATCACAATCAGAGACGCTTTATTAATCTCCTGGGGGAAATTACGTTTTTTTTACTCTGGTACTGAAGTAGAGAGGGAAATTGAAATATTACAAGAAAATGTACACACAAGTTATAGATTAAATAAATAAATAGGCCTAATCATACGAAGTACGAAGTGAGAGCTAATTAAGGTGAGTGGCCTATGAAAAGTAAAACGTTGTAGATATTAACAAAATTGCAGTATATAATGATGACTTTCAAGTAAATGAAGATGCAGCAGAGATGCATGGTTTTGCACAATAATTCACAATCACAGTGGTGATGATCAGTGCTGGATTATCATTAACCCATATGACGACCTCGACGTACGCCATGAACTGAAGGGAATCTCCAGATGTGATTATTGTCAGATCCGGGATGGACCGCTTAGATATTAAAAGCTTCTACAATTGATGTTTGATATTTTATGCATTTATACGGTTGGCATTTTTTGCAGGCTTTCCGTTGTAGGGAAGCTGCAGTCTGTAAACGTCTATAGAAGCAGTTTTGTTTTCAATTTTTATAATGTTATTAAATTCTTCACACTTCTTCATGATATTTCATCAGTGAGGCAAGCCGCTCCGTCCTCACTTGTCCTTGTTTCCTATTGGTCGGATGCTGATGACTCCGCCCCTTTATGTGCATGCGCTGACAACCAGAGTGGACCGACCAGGATTGATTTACGATTGACTTTCGGTTGATTTAACATTGATTTAGAGGTGATTTAGGATTGATTTAGGATTGATTTAAGATTGATTTAGGGTTGATTTACTGAACTGATAACCAGGAACCGGAAATCGTGATTGAGGATGTCGGGATTAATTGAATCTGCATGGGCCAAACAGTGAAACCATCAGTCTCTGACTACTGTAAAGGTTTCACTGATATACAAACGGAGGCAGCATAATGCCTGTAATTATTCTCAGTTTTTACAAAAGGCACGGGGTTACGCTTATCTGCATATCAGTCCAAACGGGAGTGAGAGAAACCCAGGCAGATTTAGAAAAGCACCAAATCCTCAATGGGATACAAGCCACAAGTTCAAAAACACAGAGATGGTGTGACACAAGGATTGAAACAGAACATAACAGGGGCTTAAAATGTTTTAATTAAAAATACATAAATATTTTTGGAATATCACTTCTAGGAGAAACAGCCCTGAAGCTGCAAGTTTCATATTTGGTCGCTTGGTGTCAGTGTTTCACAAAGCTATACAACCACTAAGACCAGTTAAAATCATTTGCCCTCACTGTTGAGCAACAACATGAAAGCATCAACACAACACTGTAAAAACATACCATTGTAAGTATGCTGCATACAGAATCCTCTTAAAAGATAAAAGTACTATTTACCAAATAATTGTAAGAGGAAATGTACTCATTCTGCAGAAATATGCCCCCCTTAACTATCATCACACATTAAGAAATGAAAGCTCACTAAACTCATATGCAACATTTTACTACATACAACTGGTCAAGTTAATTAGTTGTGAGATGGTTCAGGAGCAGGGTTGAAGATAGAACATATTGCTTCAAGACAAACATCAATGAAATTATTGGACAATGCTTTGCTAAAATTTTACAACCCAGAAAGGCTGAGAACATTGAACCAATATATGATTTACATTGTGCTTATGTAACATTTCCATTTAGAAAGTAACCAGTAACCTACGATCTAAAATAACTGAAGTAATTTAAAAAGTCTCAAGTATAAAATTTAAAATGCTCAACTATAGCACATGTATCCTGAATATTGCACTTGAGTTGAGCAATATTAATGTGCAGTTACTTAACTTCTGTTGATAGAACTAAAATACAGTATAATTTGTATGTGTTATTTACTTTACCCACATTAGGGGTTTACTCATTGAAAGACACTTGAATCAGGCCATTAATGCTGGCTAGACTGATAGAGGGAAAACTAAACCTTGTTATACAATAAGTTACACTATATACTCCCATTCCAACACTGGAGGGATAAAAACATTGGAATAATGTCAGTGTTTCCATGAGAAACAAAATAATTGTACATAATGTATTACTTGAAAACAAGGTGAACAACATGTTTTGAAATTAATTGAAGTCAAGTACAACTTGTTTGACAAATGTGTTCCAACACATACGGCAGGGATGCTGTTGTGTAGACATATAAAGGAGTATGTTATCAAGGTGATTGTGCACCTTATTTTTCTGCAGCTAAGATACCCTCAGGGTCACAACAGTCTACATTCCAACTTTTACTGCACCATGTTCATTGGTGGGCAATACATACCATAACATCATGCATCATGTGCTCATGATGGCAAGGTTAACCCTCAGGTGTCATATTTGTCCCCAAGGTCAAGTTCTTTGTTGTCTTGTGGTGTTCTTATTGGCAAGAATGTGTTTTTTGATTGTAGTTTTTTTTTTTGTTTGTTTTTGTTGTTGTTGTTGTTGTTTGCTTTCCCTTATTTTCGTTTCATATCAGAACTGGAAGAGACCATTTATGAGTAATAAGGCAGGAGGGCACAAGTGTTATGTAACTTTGAGATAAGGATGCAGATCTAAATGTACCATTTTGTATATGATCACCTTTGCATCAGCTACCAGACATGTAAAGTTTATGTTCAATTTGCATTGGCTACCTTGACATGAAATTAAAATGATTAAATTGATAATTATGAGGTAATGCTTTAAAGATGAGTCATGCTTTAACCATCCATATATAAATGTTTGGACTCTGTGTTCCTGTTGAGCTGCAGTGAATAGTAACATGGATATTTGTGGCAAAACTATTTTAACAATGGAAGATGACTTGTTTAGCTTAAACAGCTAGTCTTATATATAGCCAGAAGAAATCATTTGTATAGCTGATTTTGGGTTAAAATTTTGTGATGGGCACTTTTCTTGGTTTGCAAACATTTTACACATTCACTTCACAAAGTTATTGAATAATATAAATGGTCAATAATGAAAATACTTGTTGATCATTGGAAACAGCCCAAAGTACTTTTGTGATGAGTTAAAATTACAACTGCTTGAACACCCCTGATGTTTTCACAAGACATAACTTGAACTTCATACAAGCTAAAACAATTTGAGTCTTAAAGCATATTTAGACACATGGTCTCTCTATGGCACAAAGAAACAGCATACAGAATGGGGGACCAGTTAAAGTTTAAAATATCCTCCAAATGAATCGCTGTGAATGTATTACTAATGTACAGTTAATCGGATTATGCAGAGAGAAATGAATATAAATAAAGTCAAACTTTATTCAGGCTGTGGGCGAACATGTCTGTAACTTATTAAATGTTCCATGCCATACAGAAACTCGTGAATGTCAGGTGAGACTCGGGAGTTCAACGTGTTGTTTTTTAAGGACAAGTGTTTGTTGTGGGTCTCAGTTGTGTAACACTTGGAATTGGCCAAAGACACTAGGTAGCGAGCACATGTGCTGACGTCACGGACAACACCCCCGTCCGTCCCTCTGACGTCAGAGCGGCCCATCTTCAGGCCACCTTGTCGCCCCGCCCCATGCTGACAGCATCGCCGAGCCGCTGCAGGCGCACGCACGGACTACCGCAGGAACACAGGGACCACAGCACGTTTTCTTCTTTAATTCGGGGAAGATTTAACATAAACACAATAAGATTATGGTGGCTTTTTAAAGAAAAGATGGCGCAGAAAGACACGTTGCTGCATCTCTTCGCGGGGGGGTAAGTCATGATGGCTGCACCGTATCCAACCGGAGAAACGGGATGTAGAGCTGAGATGTTAACGTAACATTCAGCGGTAGCTAGATCTTTGGCCGGCCGGTAAAGTCCGTGAATAGCCGGCGTGAGATTTTAAATTGTCAATCTTCAGGTTAGCGAGTGGCCGCATCTCGCGCTAAACTACATAAAGGCAAGCTAGCTTGTGTTAGCCTAACACAACGTTTCGCCTTTAAACGCACTTCTTTCATCATATTCTTTGACAGCAGATAAAACTCTCACGTAAAACAATATGTGGTCACCTTTTAGTTTTACTTTACCCACTTTAAACCAATAACCCAGCTAACGTTGTCTCGGACCACCAGCCGGCCGGCAGAGTCTCTCTTTGTCCGTCAAGCAGCTCACATCCGCGCGGAAGTTTGCTACCGCTTCATAGCTACCGATAGCAACAAGATTCATCAAACATGGCTGCTTTTATGTCCTGGGAGTCGTTTTCAAACTGCAAGATAAGTCCAGATATTTTAGATAACACTTTTGTGATTAAATTGCGCTGTGACGTGTAACCCGAGGCCGTGAGGTAGCGGGGAGTGAAGCTGGCGATGTGCTCCTAAATGGCTGGACCCGGAGCAGCAGTCACGGGAGTCGGACCCCCAGAGCTGAGGGATGCTGTTACGTAACATTTATCCAGCAACCAGCTCCATGTACGGATGCCAAGAACCGTCTGAAGACCTCTGTTTCATGGCATCACCACAGTCATGCCATGCGGGTCTGTGCTGTAGCGTCCAGCTGGGAGCTTACAGTGAGCGTTAAGGTCACATTAAAACAACTCCGGCTCGTTAAAATGACGCCATTTTACCCTTGAAACGTTATGACGAGCCCAATTTAGCTTCACACGGGAAACATGCGACACGAACATGTGATATTTGAAGTTCAAAATCTGATCCAGATATAATAATGTAACTGGAGTGTAAACAGCCTGTTAACAATTCAGCTCACTTCAGTAACAGTTTTATTCAGCTATTGATGGTTAGTGCGTGATTTTATTTGATATGGTGAATTAATGTTACGATGAACGCCACAGTTAGGTTGTCACCAACTCTAGTGTGAACGCTATTTAATAACAAAAAGCTCTTCTTGTATGGCAGTATGTGCTCTATCAGGGATGTGTGTGGCAACATAAACAACACTGAGCACACAATGGAAATTTATACGCATATATTGTTCTTGTTTTTCCCTAATTTAATTTTAATTAATGAACAATTAGGTCAGGTATTGCTTTGGTGAAGATGTTTGACTCTGTCCTTCAGGCATGACACAGTATAGAGGCTTAGTCTAATCTGCTACAGACTTCTAAGATTGTCACCGACAAGGTTGTAGACAAAGTTAATAAGGGATGTACCTGTGAGATACTAAAGGAACTAAGTGAATTTACTTCTTTGCGCTTAAAGTTTTTTCTTCAGACAAAGAAGTCTCCAGGGGGAATCAGAAAATCTGAGCTGGAAGACACTCCACCATCTATATTGTGTTGGCTAAAAAAAATTGCCACTGGTGGTCTTTCACCAGAGTTGTTATTTGCACTTGGCCAGTGGTTCCTCAGCTGTGTTATGACTGAAAACTATCCTACCTGTCAAGGCTCATTTAAGTAATAAATAATCTTGAAAATAATAGCGACACACCTTTAGAAACTGGTTTTCTTTTTAAAAATACACCTATTGAGCAATGGGATATTGTCTACGTCCCTCCTTATTGCTCAAAACCTTAATATTTGGGAATATCAATTTTCAGGTGTAGTGGTACGGTGGGAGCCATCGTGACCTGTCCCCTGGAGGTGTTGAAGACCCGGTTGCAGTCCTCAGGCCTCACCCTCCGGCCCATATTCCAAGTCCAGCTGGGCACCCTAAGTGGCACTGGAGTTATCCGACCGGGGGCTGTTACACCTGGGCTGCTGCAGGTTCTACGGTAAGATATCTGTATTTTTGAATAAAAAGAACAGCAGCATGCTGTCTGCGTTGTTCTGGTAGACACGTGTTATATCTGCGAACAAAGTGTTCCCTTCCCACAGTGGGTATGCTGTGCTGTTTACTCAACCTACCCTGTAGGGACAGACATAATTATTACCTGCTGACTTTGTTAGTTGCTGCATGACAACCAATGGAGTTTTACCCTGTGGAGACCACATAGGTTTCAGGCTGGTCTAATGTTTTTATATAACACATTTGTCCAAAAAAAAAGAAAAAAACACTTGGTGTGTTTTGGTATAGAAATTCCTGTGTTGTTGTTCTGGTTTAGTTTGTAGAGTTACTTTGAAAGAAGAAAGCAAATGACAGCTTTAAAATGAAATCTGATTAAGAAATACTTTATACATCACCAGGGGAATTTTGGTAACAGAAAGCCTCTAATCCTGTCCTACATAAAGTGAAATTGTGTATCCTGCTCATATTTAGTGTCTTGAACCAGCTGTTGTGGTTGACAAAACATGCTTTCCCATGAGGCCTTAAAATGTGATTATGATGGAATAGTTTTTTGATGTGCATATCTTTAGGTCTTGTACGAGCTGCCAAGGGGCGGTGAAATCTAGAAAGGGGCCCAGTGGGCCAAGAGAAAGGAGGGAGGATTTTAAGCAGGGTGCTGCCTCAGTGTTATATTACACGGAAGATTAAAGCCACAGAACCAGTTTGAACTAGTGTCTACTGAGATCATAAAAAGTTATATACATTTAATGACAAGTTTTTCACTTAAGACAACAAATACTTTTCCTTGTCATTTCAGGGCTTGTTCTTGATTTTTAACTTTAGGTGATACAGATTTATCTTTCAGGTGTGTTGGGTTGTCTTTGAAATCTCATGCCTGAGTTTATGTAAAATCCCAAGAGCTCAATTACGGGTTAAACTCCTTTTGAAGCTTCTCAGACGTTGTGATTTAAGAATTTCCCAATTTGGGATCTATTGCTGGACAGTAGTGTGAGAGAGACACAAATGCCCTGTGGCTTGGTGAAAGGGAGACCTTGTCATCTGGAGAATGAAGGTCACTGCCTTTGAAGAGTTAAGTACTTTGGGGATGTGGCTGACGTGACAAACTAGGTCCCGGGAGGGGGGGGGGGGGCTGACGGCAGTGGCGGTGACTGGGTTCAGTGTAGAAATTTAAGCAAAACCAGCTCAAGTGACCAGGACTGATGTAACTTTTAAGATTCTTGCAGGCTTCACATATCGTATTGAGTAGAGCCTGGGGTTATCCTACTGACTGTTGTTGCAAATGTAGACAGTTGAATATTTACAATCACTGTGTATTTAAAAAAAGTTCTGTCAGTTATTTCTGCTTATTTTATTTTTCGTGGTTTGACTCTTGTATTTCAGGTCAATTCTTGAAAAAGAGGGCCCTGGGTCGCTTTTCCGTGGTCTGGGACCAAACCTTGTTGGTGTGGCCCCCTCAAGGTAGAGTGAAAACAGTATCTACACACTATATACACTATAGTTGCTCTAATGTGTCATTGCTATCCATCTTTATCACTTTTCTTTTTCACTGCAGATTTGTCTGAGTTAATTATACCACTGAATGGCAATACTGGTCAACAATTAGACACAGTTGGAAAAAGAACTGCTAACACCACCAAAGCAAAGCCTTGACTGCAGTGTATTCCTGACAGAGACTTATTTCTGCATATCAGCACACTCCAGAATGTATCATTCCTTGGCTGCTAACAAAACAAAACAAAAAGAAGGAAGCAGTTTTGTTTTTTCTGAAATGGCTGAAGCATTAACTGAGTGTATAAAAACAAAGATGTTTATGACTTCTAGGCCCCTCTGCATCCCTCAAAGTTTTATAAATCAGCTGGTTACTTTGTTTAGCTTTGTATCTGACGACATGAATAGGCCTCTAATTCTCAGTTTTTGGAATTGAACAGATGAGAGTAAGTGAATTATAATTGATGTTATTTCAAATGGTGTGTAATTTTTTTCTTAACAAAAGTTGAGTCTTGCTTGGGTGCACCTTATCAAGTTTTAGTTTCACCCTTGTTTTATTTTGAGTGAAACAGACAGAACTTTGCCATATGGACCTGTGACTGATACTCTTGGAAGCAATATAAAATGCATTAGCCATGAAATGCTGAGACTTTGGTAAAGTGAAAGGGGTCATGGGTCACCTGTTCTTTAACCATGGTTAATGAGTAGCTACAGCATCAGCCTTTGTTCAGTAATTCCACTGAGCCTCTTTTGCCAACTTGGGCAAGCTTAGATCCAGGACAGCTCTGTAGTTCCCAGTGCTTATTCAGCCTATTTTGGTGCAGTTAGAGTTTGTTCCAGAAAGGAAACAGAGGGCAGGCACTGGGAAACAGACTGCTCTGGATATACTCTGTCAAAGGCTCACGTCAGCCCAACTACAGCTGCCATACATCACATTCACAGATTCAAAATGCATTCATGTTTAAGCTCTATGTGTAAATCTTTACAACTGTGTTTGGGTTGAGTTGTCACCAGTTTGTTCTCTGTGTTTCAGAGCCATTTACTTCGCAGCATACTCAAAATCTAAAGAAATGTTCAATGGCCTGTTCGTACCCAATAGTGGAGCAGTGCACATGTCCTCTGCTGGTGTAGCTGGTGAGCCATCTGCATGTTCCCCTTTATTCCCTAAAATATCAAACGAAACAAATCTTTTTGAATTTTGTAAAAACAACATTAGTGGCTTTAAAAAAGCTTTCATTTATTATGTGGCATTTGACTACAGTACATTTTGTATATGTTTATTTTGTTGCTCCATGCAAATGCTGTTATTTCACCTAATTAAACTATGTTTTCTTATTTTGTACTGTGTACTCAGCTTTTGTTACCAACTCTCTAATGAATCCCATCTGGATGGTCAAGACCAGGATGCAGCTGGAGAAAAAGTGTGTTAACTTTTTCACTTACACTGTTTGTACAGTATCTGACTCATTTAAATGACACACGAAGGCATTTCACATAATGTGACCTTTTGACAGAAACATTTAACTGAGCCAATTTTTGTGACTTTGTCCTTGGGTTACACGGTGTATGAAACAGCCTGTGACTTGGCGCCATAAATACACAGTGCTGACGCACTGTCCTGTGTCCCGAGGAAGGGTCTATATTTACATTATCGAGTACAGGGCAGTAGTATCATGTGAGGTCACCAGAACAAGGTTTTTGAAGAACACCTGTCACAAAATGTTGGCTGTAAGAATAAAGGGTTTCAAGGAGTGACAGATTTTTCTCATTTAACCATATATGATGTTTGTGATTGAGATATTTAACAGCTTTTGTCATCTTTCAAGTATAAAATGCTAAAACACGAGTGAAAACCCCCCTCTTGTCTTCATTTTTCTGAGGGCTTCAGCCAATGTCTGACTTGTTAGGCTCTCTCTTGTGATTATTGACAAATTTGGCATTAATGAGTCTGACCTGTCTGATCTTTCAGAGCCAGAGGAGAGAAAAAGATGAATGCACTGCAGTGTGCCCGCTATGTTTACAAAACAGAAGGGGTCCGGGGTTTCTACCGAGGCCTGACTGCATCTTATGCTGGCATCTCAGAGACTGTGATCTGTTTCCTCATCTATGAGACGCTGAAGAAACACCTTGCCAACAGCCAGTTCACCTCTCCGAACAACGAAAAAGAGAAAGGAGCATCAGACTTCCTCAGTTTAATGATGGCAGCTGCCTTTTCAAAGGGTTGTGCGTCCTGCATTGCCTACCCTCATGGTAAACACAAGCATTGTTTTCTTTTCACAACAACCTATTGTTAGCGAAGGGTGTTAATTAATTATTAATTTATGTGACTAATTGTTTTTTTTGGGGGGGTTTGTCTTCACAGAGGTCATACGGACAAGGCTGCGTGAGGAAGGAAGCAAGTACAAGTATTTCTTTCAGACAGGGAGGTTAATAGCAGTGGAGGAAGGCTATGCAGCTTTTTATAGAGGACTCGTCCCACAGCTAATTAGACAAATCCCCAACACAGCCATTGTCCTCTCCACTTATGAACTCATTGTCCACCTGCTGGGAGAGTCCAAGTGAAGATGCATTTAAAGGTTGGCTTTTTTCCAACAAAGCCTGGGACATGCCAGGAAGGAGACTATTGGAAATACAGCACATACTGTACAGAGACTTTAATGGTGGAGCTGAAGTAGGTTGTACTGTCATCCAAAGAGCTAATTAATTAATTAATTTTACTGAAAACTTGTCGTTAGGAGTTTATCAAAATGTTAAGTTAACTAAGTTATTTTATGTTTTGTTATTGTATGGAAATGTTTGTTCCCTTTTGCCAGTGGTACATGTACCATCACACATGGCTGTACAGGTTCATTTAGTTAACAAAGTTATTCAGATGACATGCAAGTAATACTGTTCCTCTTGCAGTGTAATGACCACAGACCATTTTGAATTTTTTTTTTTTATAAAAAATAATAGCTGGTTTTGAAGTTGAAGTTATTTTCATTAATATAAATATATATACATATGCAGTTTTATCTGTATTTTTTTCTTTGTGAAAAAGAGTCAACTTTTACAATATGACAACATCGATGCTGTTTTGACCAGTGGCTCAATAAACTGCATCTAGAAACCACATCAGTTGGTTGTTGACCTTCATACTGACATCATTCAATAATCTTCCTTTAGCTTGTAGCAAGCAAAACGGTAGAGTTGTTTTACTGTCAATATGGCTGCTTCTGAATTGAAATTCAGGTTTTTGGGGCCTGCAATTAAGATTTAGCACAGAAACACTTAAAAAAAAGCACAGGAAGGAATTGTGTGTATGCGTATATAAGTATACATGAGGGTGTTGTAGAAATCTGTAATGGCTTATACAGTATGAGGAACAACACCCAGAAGACAAAATGTACACAGAATCAACTTTCAGGAATTTAATACAGTTCTACTTTTAGAGCTTTCACGTGTCTCTAGTTACAAGTATAATGTCTTAATGTTGAGTAAAAGATCTTGTTTGTTGTTACTTGTGTTAATACAATTATAGAAAGACTGAATGCCAAGAAGTTTTCTAACCTTTTCTTTCTGCATACCGCTGTTTCCTTAAGATTGTTGACTGTTGACTGTTGACACTGACGTTGTTGGGAGAGACTCCTACGGTTATGGCATTATGTTTTGTGGTTATGTCTCAGTTGGAAAATATATTTCCAGAACTGCAACTCATTTTCAAACTACAGCTGGGTTTCAGGATTACTTCTGTACTTTTCTGAATTTCTTTTATTCACTGCTCTCAAAAGGGATGAACACAAATGCACTAATATTTGATCATATTACAGGAAGAGGAAAAAAAACCCCCAAAAAACAGCTACCTTTGCCAACGGGAAAGCCTGTCATGTGTGACAGGAAAGTTGTGCCAAATTTATAATGTTCCACCAGACAATTGTAGAATGAGTCACTTAATGTGTTAAACCATTTGAGGAGTCAGACATAAGTCAGCAAAAATTCTTCTTACCCTGCTGTAATCTGTTCATTGATTTCCCTATATTGCCATCTGCAAACCACAAGAACAGTTTCATGACCTCTAAAGTTTTTCAGTAGAAGGGTCACACCTTGTGCTGGTGTTACATTTCTGATTGGGAAATGTATTCAGGGTATCAGTGATTTCTGTCTACAGCATATTACATTATAACCCTGATTAACATGAAAAATTATTTTATTTTGAATGAAAGCAAACCTGTGCTCATGGACCTAAGCGAAGTACACATGTAAGCAGAATTGTTAAATTCAATTTTATCTATTATGCAGAATGATACAAATTAACTTGAGAATACGTTTTGCATAAAACATGATTTTGTCCCCTATGACTGAAACTGACATACAGCAAGCGTGTTAAATAAAGGAATAATTAAAGTGACCAGTAATGTTTTCACCCAACCTGAAAAAACTTCCCACCTTCCCAAGGCTTCCAATCAACGTTTAAAGTACTGATACATGATTTATTAGGCACCAGTTATAATGCTATTATAAAGGGTCGCTTATAAAAGAAACTCTTTTTTCCCAAGATCTGTGAACACGAAAGGAGCAAAAAAATACAACTCCAGACAATCTGGGCTTTTAGATGAAATAAAGGCTTTTTCTTATCAGATGGCAGAAACCAGGCCATGTATTATCCTCCATGCTCTTCCATCGGTTCATTTTTGTTACTTTCCCAGTTTAGCTGGGGATTTAGCAGTTTTGGCCCTGGCCGGTGGGCTTCGTGGCGATCCTCGGTGGAGAGCAGGCTAACGGTGAGACGTGTCTCTGCGGCACAGTGACCTCCGCCTGCCGCAGAGAGAAGGACCGGGGCTGGTGACGTGGTACGGCAGCCGGGCGGCGCGTACCTTTCTCCAACATCGGAGTCTTAGCAGTCCCCCTCCCGGACGTCTCGCAGGTATGAGAGTCGCGAACAGCCCCACATTATTACGAGACGAGCATTAGTTTTTATTGGACCACCATGTCCACCATGTCGCTACTAAATTTAGACCCCCGCCGCTGAGTGTTAGCGGATGAAAACGGATTAGCTCCCGGTCCAGTTAGCTAATCCCGGTCTCTCCCGGTCTCTAGGTCCGGGCTCGACACCAGCCGGCTCATGTGTGGCACGGTGGCTGTCTTTGGCCGGCTGTTAGCACCTTCATCGGGACAGCAGCGGGCATCCTTCCCCCCGGGCCGTCTGACGGAGAGGTGAGGAGGGGGACGATGCTGAGATTCCTCCACATCTTCCTCACAGGTGAGTCCAGGAAGCTAACATTTAGCCGGCCAGCTAGCTCGCTGGTCGGCTAAGTGAACATGGACATGGACCTGTTGTTTACATGGACACATTACATATCCAACAGATATCCCTTAATTGGGTTAAACCACTTGAAATGACGTCATTATGATACAGCAGCTCTGGTCCACCGAAGCAGGCGCTCCTTCAACTGTACAGTCATTTTGACAAACTGAGAGGTGATATAGGTTAATGAGTTATGAATAACAGGGAGCGATCTATTAAAACATCTCTCAGTTTCATGCACAGCTTATGACAACTAAGACCCAGTAATTCATAGTAATTCTCGTTCAGAAAAAGGTTTTTGTGCTTGTGCTTTGCCAGTGTTCGTCTCGTTCAGATTGCGGCCTGATGTCCCGGACAGATTAGACGAAATAATAAAAAATAAACCGCCAGTCCGGTAGGTGGTAGTAGGGAGACAACGAAGTCCATCTGGATGGCCTCAGCACGAATGCTGAGCCAAGTTAAGACCTTGAAGGTCCAGTTTTCATATTTAGTTTTTCCATTTTGAAGCAACAATTCTCGATAACAGAACGAATCACAATGTAAAAGTATTAAGGACTGAGTGTGAGAGCCACACTCAAGGTGGAAATGGAGATTTCAAGAATAAAGCCATACATTTACAAGAATAAAGTTGTTATACTGTAAGAAAAAAGTTGTATTTTTATGAGATAATAGCGAAGCGTAATGAGAATAGAGTTGTAATTTGAGTGGCTTATTTGTGAAGGAAATGAGCAGTCCTCAGCGGTAACATGAGGATCGCTCTTTGTTAAACTTGACTTAAGTAAAGGATTCACAGATCTCTTGACTGATCAGCACCATATTATCATCACCATCAGGACTTTACTTTCATCCCAGGTATAAAAAAAGTTGCCACAGATACTGTAAAATAATATCCTTTTACCCATACAATCCCAACTTTATGCTCTTGATATTTCAACTTTTTTCTCATAAAATTACAACTTTACATTCGAAGTCTCAAGAATTACATATATAGTTTTTCTTGATAATAATTCCATGATTTTGATGTCCACACAGGTGTGTTAGGTGCTCTATGGGATGGAGTTAATGCCTTTGGTAAGTCAGGTATTGATAGAAACCTGCTGCATTCTCTACCATTCCCACACTTTCTCTCTAAGTAATTTCTCTTCGGCCCACAGGTGGGATCAGACTAGTAGATGGGGAGAACAAGTGCTCTGGGAGAGTTGAGATACTCCACCATAACCAGTGGGGGACAGTGTGCGACCATGGCTGGGACCTGCGGGAGGCTGATGTGGTGTGTCTGGAGCTGGGCTGTGGTTTAGCTGAATCTGCCCTTCATGGTTCAGCATTTGGTTCAGGCAGAGGAGAGATTTTGCTGCGACATGTCCAGTGCACGGGTCATGAAACCAGTTTGACACGTTGTGCTGTTGTCCTCCACAGTAACTCTTACTGCACTCATGAGAATGATGCAGGGGTGAAATGCTCAGGTGAGGCTTAAATCCGATGATGCATTTTATCTACCAAGAAGGACTACTAAGTGGTTGACAAAGTGATTTCTATTGTGTTGATTCTTAGATACTATGAAATGCCTACCTTAGTACATAGTAGACAGAGTAGCTGGAGGTAACATCGGCTCCAATTAACTCGACATTAAATTAAATGTTTTCTTATAATGGATATTCAAGTAGGATACGGAGGAGATAATACTTGTAAGCATAATCTTATGCAGAGTAATAAAACAAATACCTGGAATACAGAGAGATGATGCAGAGCATTAAGGTAACATACATTTTTAGAGTAACTTTATTCATCCATACACACACAAGCCCACAAATCACTGTCATAAAGGTAACATATACAGTCAAGATGCAAACATCATTCTCTCTCACTATGATATATAGATTAGTCCTGTCATCAGAAATCTCAATCAAGCCTCTTGTGCCTGCTTGACATGGCTTCTTCTTGATCTGCAGTGCTTTAGATTGTATATTATTTGTTTGCCAGTTAGGACAAAATACAAAATACATACAAGTTCATCTTCTCTATTTCATATGGTTGTCAGATATATTTCTTTTTTTAAAACAAGGAAAAACCAAAATGCAATTGGGTGATCGTGCATTGAGATTATACGTGGAACTAATTTGTATGTCGGTAAACCTACTGATAAGTTAGAGAGTAGGGTCTATTAGAATATCCTCACATTTTCTATGAACCTCTCTTCGCTCACAGGTACTCTTTTAATGCCCACACTCTCCCTGCTGTCACCTCACACTGTGTTCTCGCCTGGGGAGGCTGTACGCTTCAGCTGCAGTGTTCTGCTGGGTCACCACCTCAGTGACTTCCACCTGTACAAGGCAGGAGTCTCCACACCGCTGGTCACACAGAGGGCGGACCAAACCCAGACCAGAGTGGAGCTCACATTGTCCGATATAGAGACTTTCCACCAGGGCAGTTACAGTTGTCGGTACAGGATCAAGGGCGGTTTTCCTACTCAGTTGCTCAGTTCTCCACCCAGCAACTCCATTAAGATCACTGTGGGTGAGTCATAACCAGATCTAATTGGCAATTACTCCATTGTTCCTGTTAAATGATACCAATCCTTTTTAAGTCTATGTGTATTAGACCTCTTAATGTAACTTAATGGGTTTGCACCATGTTTGCTTTTAATTTCTTGTCAGTCTCTCAAATTAGGTTTCATGTTATTTATTAGTTGTCCATCGTTGAAGTTTGGTTTTAAGCAGGGAACTCCATAGTTGATGATCAGGATTAGTTTAACAATATGATCTAAAACTTCAATTTTCCACTCCCTTTCACTTTCCTCCTGATGGTTAGGTAGTGAAACCGAAGCTCCAGTTGTTGAAAATTGGGAGATGTGGTGAAAGATCTTAAAAACTGGCATTCATCATTTGATATTTTGTTATTTCACATCCAACTCTGACTGCTTATCAACAGTTTTGGAAACATTACTTTAAAAAGGCAATGAACCTTAGATACTAGTAACTCCATTAGTATTTGAGTTACAGCGTTGTGAACATAACTAGTTACCAGAGAAATTAACTGTTGTTAAAATTTTTTTATGTACCAGTATAAAAAAAAAAAAAATCCCTTTAATGGAACTTTAAATTCAACACTTTATTCAATAATTTATGATAAAAAGAGAATTACATATTTTAAATGAATGATATGGACACCTAATACAGTAAGTTATTATCAAGAAACAATGTCTGTATTTTGTAAACACTACCTTAATTGTCTTGACTCACCATTACTGCATGTGTCCCAGTCGTTCGTGTGTGTGTGTGGGGGGGAGATTTGGTTCATGTGTGAACACTTGCCCATCTCTGCCTTTGATTGATTTACCATGAAATTTTACTATATTTTAACCAATCATCATTACTTTTTATGTGGTTGAAGAAAAAAAAAAACAAACTACTCAGCTCTTCTTAGGCTGAGAAAGCCGTTGGTGACAACAGCTTAATAAGCACAGATACAGTAACACGCTCCATGTAATTGCCGGCGTTCTAACAGTGGAAACGGTAATTAGATAAATTACCTGTTACTGAAAAAGTAACGCTATTTATTTTAATGCCGTTATTCCCATCGCTGCTTCTCAATTTACAGAAATCTATGATTGTAGAATATTTAGAAATTAAAAATCTGAGGTAGGAGGGAAGTTCTGGTCGTAATATTGTAATATTGTTATTGTTACAGTTTCAAAGGAGTCTATTCGAGTATTTTCAGAATGACCTTGAATAACATATTTCTTTATATGTATGATCACAGTGGAACTATTAACCCCCCAACACTGGTACAACACATCTACCGAGGCCCCGACTGGTTCCGTCATTAAAGGCCACAGTTTTAATATCACCTGCTCCACCGCACAGCAGTACCCCGGAGGTTCCTTCCAGCTGCGTCTGATCCGCTCCAATGGCACAGTGCGCCAGTCCCTCCCTGCCCTCACCCCATCCGTCACTTTCACCTTTCCCAATGCACAGAGCTCAAATGAGGGTTACTACTACTGTCTGTATCGGGTGCAGCTGGGGGGACGCACCTTTGTCTCCAGAGAAAGCCAGCCCCTGCCTATAGCCATAAGAGGTGAGAAGTGATTTGATAGGCTACATAGATGATGTATATTTTAAAGATAGAGGAGGGTATTATGTGGTGTGTGCTATAAATCTGAGCGGCTAAAAACCTGAATGATACAATAATATAACTATAAACGTTAAATTCTGTCTAGATATCCCCGGCACTTCTTCTCTGTATTGATTTTGTTTTGCTTGATCACAAATGTACCTCAGCTTTACAGTTAGTTGCAGCATTCGATGAAATTCCATTTATGAAAACACACCCTGGATGTTACTCACGGATCATTCCTCTGACCCCCAGACCCAGATCCAGTCCTGAGTCCAATGGTGATTAGCTGGCTTGTGTCTGGGCTGACGTTTGTTGTAGCGGTCATTGTTATCGTCATTGTGGCCAAGGTACTGTGTAACAAGGAGAAGAAGCCGTCTGAACTGGAGCGAGAGACTAGAACCTGTAAGTTCTTTTTCTACCTTAAGATGTTTGTGCAGAATCCTCTATGTGTACTCATGTTATTAAAGCTGAGCATTCACTATATGATTTATGGAACATTCTTGTTTTTACAGGTGTGGACAACACTTATGTTGCCTTAACAATCAACAAGCTATGACGCGATATGCAGGCAACAGATAACTAAAGGTAATTGAGTTTATGATGAAAGGGTGTATATAAGAAGTATTTACCACCTTGGAAGTTTACATAAATCAAAGGGCATTTCATATTTTCTTGTATCCATCTCCTGACTGGACTTAGAGTGTCTTCATTGTGTTTTGCAAAACCAAAAGAAACCCTTGACCCAAGCACAAGTCTACATGTCCGTTTCACTAATGCTTTCAAAAAAGCCTCATCACATTTGATCTAATATTCAAAGCAGTGATTCAATGTGTGTATCAATTTTTGTAGAGAATGAAAGAGTAGCAAATTAAAATAAGATTATTTTGTGTTTCTCCTTTTTAGCAAAATCACTAATGAGTGGAAAGCCGACAGGCTCACACTGTGTCCTAAATGGATTCAGACGGCAGGAGACGTCATACAGAACCAAACGGCCTGGTTGGTCCGGCACACCTCTGGAAAAGGCAGTAGCTGGACCCAGAGCAGGACAGTCTGGATGAGGCACAGCTTTCACTGGATACTAACACAGACCCGACACTGTCCTGCAGTTTGGTTCTTTCTTAACCAAACTTCAGGTTAGTGTTCTGGGGTCCAATTCAGAAAGGAGGTTTAACAAACTCTGACTGTAACCCTGAACTCTGAATTGGGAAACTCTTGAGTTCAGTACGTACACTGCAACTATAAAAAGCCGACAACAATGGGGCCCCGAAACTATGATTCGCCATGGCAACAGGTGAAAACAAGAGACTTTTCCTCTCTGGATTTAGAAATCATCAGTGAATTTACGGCAAGTTTGAACAGACAGAAAAAAAAAAAAAAGTAACACGGCTTCAGCAGCAAAAGAGAGATTTGACGTGGGAGAAAATTGCTGCTTGAGTCAAAATGTTATTTTTAATGTAGTCTATTTATTTAATATTTAGTCACAGTTGTTTTAATTATAGGTGAAAACTGGTGGAACTGTCTTGAACTTAAAATTCATTTTCATTTAGGTGCAATCTCTTGGGACTCGGAAGCATCTTAAAATTAAATATAAGAACATAATTCAAACAGGTAAGGCTCAGGCGTTATAGTCTCATCGGAGTCACGCACCCCCCAGGACACAAGTGCTTTCATAAGATATAATGGGCCTAGGTCTCTATATTTTCTTTTATATATTTTTATAGATATATTTATTTAGCTTTCATGGGTTTTTCATTTGTCCCAACAGATTCTGATGGTAATATCTGCCTTGTGGAGCCTCATGCCACAACAGAACTCCTTGCAGCTGTAAGTAGGCTACACAATGCTCTCGAGATTATGCCCAATAGTAGTTTAAGGTATACTGAAACGTAATGCTCATCCTCGCAGGATGATGAGGATGATGAAGACACATTGTCTGCAGTCACAGAGAGGGATGCATTGAAATGGAACATGCAGAACTTGAACTGTCAGATTAAGGTGGCAGCTCTGGAAATTGAAATACTGACATACTGACAAGTTATTGATGGGTGCATGGTCACCGGTGAACTGGTTTAATTATTGGAACAATAAAAAAATAAAAGATAAATAACCAGCAGCACGGCGGCATAGTGGTTAGCGCTGTTGCCCCACAACCAGAAGGTCGCGGATTTCGTTCCTGTCCTGGGGTGTGTGGAGTTTGCATGTTCTCCCCCGTGCCTGCATGGGTTCATCCGGGTACTCAGTCCAAAGACATCATTTTTGGGTTAATTAGTGACTCTAAATTGTCCGTAGGTCTGCGTCTGAGCGTGAGTGGTTGTTGGTCTCTGTCTGTCTCTGTGTGTTGGCCCTGTGATGGACTGGTGGCCTGTCCAGGGTGTACCCCATCCTCACCCAGGGTGAGCTGGGATTGGCTCCAGCACCCCTGCGAGCCAGAAACGGCTAAGGGGTAGAAGATGAATGAATGAATGATTGAATGAATAAATAAATAGCAGTGGCTTTGTATTTCTAGGAAATAAAGAAGACCAGATAAAATGACTTGTCTTTATTTGACTGTCCTGGGTATCGTTGGTGGCGATGGTTTTATCTTCCCTTCAATCCTGGATATCTACAGGGTGGATGGGGTCTTCTATTTGTTGGGCAATGTGGCAATATTATGGAGAACAACACATGCCATAATAATACCTGAAGGCCTCTCAGGGCTACTCTGAGGTGATGTAGGCACTGGAACAAACTTAAGTCATCTCCACCTAAGCTCTTGTCCTACAGTGGGTCAGGGGTCAGGGGTCAAATGAGTGGGAATCCCCTTTCAACCATCAAACTCCCCTGTAAGTAACATTAATTTAGATAGTCCTTTTCATATCACAAAGTGCTTTACAGAGGAATATAAAAGCAAGTGTACTGTAGACGCGTGTATTGAAGGAGAGACACAATTGACTTGTTTTGTACCAAGCTTAAGGTTGCTGGCCACGTCCCAGTCTGTTGTTCAGGGTAGACTCACCATTAATCTGGACTACTTTCCCTCTGCGTTAATCATAAAATGTGCAGGATGGCATAATCTTGACAGTGCAGTGAATAAGACGTGTTACCTGTATGATGTAGTGTTTGACATTTTGAGACAGTGGTCCACAACTGAACATTAATACTGTGGATGGACTTTATATTCACATAATCGGCTTCATTGTGTGAAGGAGTGGTGATGGGAATGTTAGTGCCATCGATGCAGCCAATCATGTTTGGAAACTTGAGTTATTGAATAGAACCTTATCCTGACCAGGTTAGGTGCACAGACTTAGTTACCATAGTAACTGACTTACCTTTCTGAAATAAAAAAACTTTTCCTCAGTTAAGGTTTAACAAATTCAGAGTTTTCACTAAACCTGCTTTGTGAAACGGGCCCCTTGCAAAGACACAATGCATATTATGACTATTAATCATTTTGTTATAATGAGGTGTCAGCTAGTGGCCATAGACAACAGACAGACAACAGAAACTATGTGTAGTTCAAAGTCAGTAGTGGTTCAGGGGTCTATTCCTGAAACCAGGTTTAACTAACTCTGAGTTGATGAACCCTAAAAAGGGTTTTCTTTTCCAGATCAGCTTATGTGAGTTAAATTGACTGAGTATCAGAGATGACCCGCTGACCTCTTCACTGATGGATCTTAAAAGGTCATGTTCTTAAATCATGAATAGCAATCATCTAATGAGAATCTTCTGCCAAAGTGATTTTTTTAAGTGAACCTGCTCTGATCTGCACTTTGATGTGGACAGTACAAATGAGTATTTAGGGGATTGTGTCTTCTTATATGGAGGCAGAGATGTGATGAACCTCAGGGTTTGTTGAAGTGAAATAGCTTTACATAGTAAGTTACCAAAGTTAATGAGTCAGATTCAAGGTGATGTCTGTTTCTGGAACAGAAAGCCCAACATGCTCTCTGGATTAGACCCCAGGTGGAATTCTGAGTTACTCCAGTGTAGCAGGAGCTCTGACCCCAGATGTGTGAAGTGGACTGCTACAAAAAGCTAAAGTGGGGAAACTGACATGACTTCTTTAGGTGTCTGTGTATCTCCAGTTCAAAAACATTTTCTACTTATTAAGAGTTAACACTACTTACAGGCTTACTGTCTTATTATGTTCTTGCTTCCACAGATCAATGATCCTTATGGATTATGTTTTTGTATGTTAAGTGTAACTCTAATATGCATCTTATGCCATTAACTACATGTACTGCACTTACTGTGTATGTAGAAACTAGAGTTGATTAAAATGTTGCTATTGGAGTTTGTTTCATTTGCTTTTTTTGCTACACGTACATCAGTAACATCAGATCAAAATACATACAGTACAATGACAAAGCTTATCAATAGTGTATCCATCAGTTTATTTTTGTATACCATCAATCATTTAAACATTACTTTTGTTGGTACACCTGGAATAAATGACTTTATTTTTTAACACTCATATTTGGTATTATAGAATGAAAATTCAAAGCATCAATGCGTTGAGCACTGCAGGATATAAGTTTGGATTTCACAATACAAAAGTGTGATATATCAATAAAAGGAGCATAAATATTACAGCGTGGATAAACTGATGAAAACCCTGTTATTTGTACTCAGACTTACCCCCAACCCCTTTTTAAACACTGACAAAAATTTACATTTCTTCTATATTTTTCCTCTAAACCAATGGAGGCACTTGTATTAGAGCTGGTCTGAAGCATGAATATAATTATAGAACTGCCAAGGAGGCAGTTTGTTGCCCCTAAGAACATAAACCACAAAGATTTGTTATTCTTATTAACTGTATCCACAAATTCAGATACACCACAACAGTAAAAAAGGGACATTTTTGGATATTTATAAAAAATCTGCCACAGTCTCTTTGACAGTTAAATGCAACATGACAGAGAAAATTAAAGTAAGTTAAAGGTAGAGTTTTTCTCTTCATGGCATCTGAAATTTGCACCTTATTGAAATTTAGCGTGGCTTCATATCTAAGTAGAGTTAAAAAAATGTTTTAAACATTAAGATCAATAAACCAAACTATACTAAATGCAATGTGCTTGGCCGAAACTGTTTGATCATCCATCCGTGACATGTGAATGAAAGAACAAATCACTCTATTCCTTTGAGGGATTCATTTGTCTCCATATTGGAAAACACTAAGTAGAGGAAGATTGCCACAGCGAGGAAGAACACAAACTGGACCCACAGTGGGATGAGGCGAGAGGACTTTGGTGCCTTCGGAGCTTCTTGAGCAGATTTCATGGGTGTAGATCTCAAATTGGCGCTTTCATAAGTTGACGTGTTGTATGTGGAAGGCCTGGTGAATAATTAAAGGAATTATACAGACCATATTAAGTATAAATTTATAGTCTGTCTAATGAACTAGCAGTGAATATGTCAGCCTGTCCTCCACTGAACCCAAACAGGTACTGCTTGAGTTTGAGCATTGTAACGTTGGTAAAGAGGTGTGGTGGTAAGATTAAAATGAACTCAAATGCTGCCCCCCTCAGGCAAATCAGTGCAGCAAACAAATCTGAAAATTCAGTCTATAAAGCCCCCATGCCCCCCCCCCCCCCCCCCAAAAAAAATCAAGCAGTCCCGTTCTAGCTTCTTTGATTTGGAGATTAAAGTGCTTTTCTCCGTTTGTATACTTGTACCTTTGGATTTTAGGCCGTTTGTCTAAGAAAATGAGACCTCAACTGATTTTTTTGAAAGACTAAATAAGAGTTGGAGTTAAAATTTAGATGCTTTACTCCTGCATTCACAGTATGACCTAAGTATAAATATTATTATTAATATTATTTTAATATAATTTAATGTTACAGTCAGTGTTATTCTACCTTTACCTTTTTGCCTCCCGCAGAGGCACGAACCTAAGTGGGGGGCGAAACTGTGGTTGGCCTCACATCAAGAAGGGCCTGGGTTCAAACCCTCAGCCTGGGGCTTTTGTGTGGAGTTGCATGGCGTCCTCCCACAGTCCAAACACAGGGATGTTTAGATTAATTGGTGACTTTAAATTTTCTGTAGGTGTGACTGTGATAAATGTACATAGTTGTTTGCCCCTCCTTTCCCTCATGCCCCATTTTGAAAGGTTGATGGAATCTAATGTCTAATGGTGCCAAGTAACTTTGTGAAAGTGAACTTACTTGTCAACAAAACTCCTTCCTCTGTATTCAGGCTTTGACCTTATGCAAGCCGAGTAGGACATCCTGCAGAGAGCAGCATGAAATGTGTCCATGTGAAGGTTTTGTATTTGTATCAAATTTGATGACAACAATTGGTATAACTGCAACTTACTCAGGTTCTCTCTCAGTCCATCCTGGTCTTGAGCTCATAAAAGACCTACTAGACAGGTAAAAAACATAAATTGGATTTGATTAATTACCTGAAATATATTAGGAGGATGAAAATAAAGTAATTCAGTGTTTGGATCTAAAAGGAGCTGATGAGGAGAAAACAGACCTGTCTTCATAGTCTCCTGCACCCTCACTCCGAACCTGCCAAATTTGAAAGATAGAGTAATTGAAATTTGTGTTGATATAGACAACACATATATGCAAGACCAATAGCTTTAACTGTTGCTGCAATTAACATGTACATCTGCATCTCTGGCTCTTTTTGTGGGATACCCTCCTCAATGAAACTACTAATTATTAACTCCTATTTTACCTCAGACATATATGAGATTTTGGGCTAAATAAATATCATTGACTGGACTGTTGTCCTTATTCTCTCTTCTCAGAAGTCAGACCACTCAAACCATAAGGTGATACACCCAAAGTGTATTTTTAATCTGAGGGGTTAACAGAGAATTTCAGTCGTATCTGCCAGTGATGGAGATGACGGGGTTATAGATCTGGAGGATACTCACTGGTGTCCTGTAGACATAGGTGACTTCCTCTTCTGAAATAAAAACACATCACACTGTGTGTCAAATAATGTGCAACATTTTCTTCACTCAATAATATTTTGACTAATGTTTCGCTTCCTGTTGTCGGGTTTATCTTGTGATGGCAAACTACTGAATTGATCTGTAATATTTGTTATTATAGTTGGACTACTGACATGTGGAACATTGGGTGGGTGAATGTCTGAGCTGAAGTCCAGCTCTGATATATTTTTCAGCCCACCACAGAGGTAAAGAGTAGGTATTTGAGTTACTGTGGCCTTCCTGCCAGCTCCAACTCACCTGCCCCCTCTCACCAAGGAGCCTTTTGCTTTGGGTGTGTTTGTTTTCAGCACCACCCTCATTAAACTCCACACTGCTGTGTGTGTAATGATCGGCATTTTCAGCAGGCAGACCATGACACAGTCAGTCAGCAGCAGGTTTACGAGGAGAACCTTCCCCTCTATTGATCCCTGCTCATGGACCAGACCCGGACAGGGACAGGGACAGGGACAGGGGCAGGGACAGGGGCAGGGACAGGGACAGGGGCAGGGGCAGGGGCAGGGACAGGGACAGGGGCAGGGGCAGGGACAAAGACAGGGACAGAGACAGGGGCAGGGGCAGGGGCAGGGACAGGGGTAGGGACAGGGGCAGGGACAAAGACAGGGACAGAGACAGGGGCAGGGACAGGGGCAGGGACAAAGACAGGGACAGAGACAGGGGCAGGGACAGGGGCAGGGACAGGGGCAGGGACAGGGACAGGGGCAGGGGCAGGGACAGGGGCAGGGACAAAGACAGGGGCAGGGGCAGGGACAGGGGCAGGGACAAAGACAGGGACACTCACCCTCCTCCCTGTAGTAGGTCTTGTCACTTGACGGTTTCCCCTTGGCCATGGCCTCCTTCAGCTTCTTCTCGTACAGTCTCCTGGTGGAGTCTGAGGACAGAAACAGACCACAGACAGTTTTGGAGCCGATCCTGGCGGGCTGAGAACTAAAGCCACACGGTGCTGAGTGAAAATGGGCAAAGCGGCTCACCGACCACCGGTCCGTGTTTGATCCCGTACTCATCCAGAAGCTCGCTGAGCTCCTGCTCTGATTTTCCGCTGAGCGACATCTTCCGTCGTCCTGTCACTTGTTAATGTGGAGTTACTTTTTGTGTCGTTTCGGTTGATCTGCAGTTTCACTTCTCCAACTGAAGCTCGGCTCTCTCCGCCCACCGACACATGGCGGGAGCTCGGTTTGTTGCGCGGGCGCCAGCGACGGACCTCGGACCGGCGCGGATCTTAAACGCCGCCCCCGTTTGTCTGGCCAGGTGAAGAAAACAATCGTACCGTTGGGGACAAACGTCACTTCCGTTTGTCGAAATCTTCTTCATGAGCTTTTTTCCTTTCGATATTTGTTTTTCTCCAACAAAGCTCCACCGCCTGCAGGAGGACATTAGAACTTTACTAATAAAAGGTCACCACCACTTTACTAATACTGCTGCGTTATTCTAATATTTTTACTTTGTTAATAATATGTATAATGTGAGTTTTATCCACTATCTATAAATTACTAAGATTAAAGAAGACTTTTACATTTTAGTTTAGTTTAGTTTTTATTTTAATTATTATCACCGGACATTAATCAACCTCATCTCCAGTTGCCGCAGATGCAATCATGAAACCTCTATTCATAATGAAGTTTAAAAAATAATACATTATTGTTATTGACGTAATATAATGCAGGAGCATCAAATTGTTGTTCCTGATTACCATGGGCTTCATTTTAGCCATTTTGCATATTCAAACAATAACATTTCTTGCAAGTTAATTATACGTTTTGTATATAAAAATTACATTTTCAAAGTTAGTCGTTTGTTTAACTATCTTATATTGGCAGCAGAGTAAAAAAGGTGATTTTACACTGACACGAAGAGTTACTTTATACCTCAAATAACAGCGATGTAATGAATTTCATATTTATTAATTACTTATTCCTAAGTAATTAGGAATAAGTAATTAGTTTATTACTTATAAAAATATAATTACTAATTATATTTTATTACTTATTACTAATAAAAATATAGCAGAAGTTTTAGTTTCTGTCTAAGTTTTAGCCCTGGTGTAAAGGGAAACAACTAAGCTGAAGTTTATTCAAACATACCAACATCATTTCACACAATAGTTCTTTATTAACAAAAATGTTTCATATTACAGTTGCAATAATTTGCACTTTAGCTTTTTTTTTTTTTTTTTCTACCTTTTTTTTTTTTTTTTTTTTACATACATTGTCATTTTGTATTTTTCTTTCATCATTTGTGACCATGTTTAACCATTGAAAAGGGATTCTAGGCTGAGCCAGTCTGGTTGTCCAGTGCCCATCCAGAACATCAGCAATCCCATCACTGTCACCAGACCCATCTTCAGCATCAGCTTCAGCAGATCTAGACACTGCAGGGGAACAAAACAGGTCAGAGGTTGAAAAGTGTACCAACTATTAAGCATCTACCAGTTCCAACCATTAAGTGATCAAACAAATGGGCTCCACCAGAGTCTTTTGGTTCCAGTCAGGCAGTTCCTGCACACAGAAAGAAACAGCTGAGACAATATGTTCATCTGTGCATCTGTTTTCATGTGTGACCAAATGCAAATAATTATTTTCTCACTTCAGGTGTTTCTGCAGAGCTAAGATCCTTCCTGTCGCTGTGAAAATAAGAGGAAGAAAATAAAGTTTCTGGGTGGATCTGTCAATCTCAGCTTGTTACTGTTGTTGTTCAAGACACAATGTCTAATCCAGACAAAGACTTCTGCTTACCAGTCAGGTTCCAAGTTAAAAACTTCAGAAACTGGATCTGTACCAAACTGAACTTTTATCTGCCTTGCTAAAAATTCACAAATGGAAGCACATTACTCATACAACACTTGCTAAAATGATTCTGTAATGTAGACTACATAACATGCACTCACCTTCCCTTTCATTCAACCCATCGCTGTCATTGTAAAACTTATCAAAAGCCTCAATTCTCTCTTTTCTTTCTTCTTCTCTTTTTTTCAGCTCCAACTCATCATCTGGGTGTGACGACAACTGCCCTGGGTCAGCCACGTCTGAGGCCTCGACCTCAGTGTTGAAGAAGAAGCTGTCATCCAGGGAGCCCTGGAAAAGGGGGCTTGTGGTTTTGCTGTTGTCCCTCTGTACCACTGAAAAGCTGTCAATATCTTCTGCAGGACGCTGACTCACATCTGAAACAGGTACCTCTGCTGTGTCTGTGTCTTCTGGGGTTAACAAGTCCTCAGACATGATGGAAGCCATTTTAGACACATCAAAAACAAAGCCTTTGTTGGGATCTGAGGGATGCGCTCTGTTGTTTGAGATGTGATTATCATCAAGGTCCTGTTCATTTATCTTATCCAAAAGTGTAGCAAATGTCCAATTGAATTCATCATCACTGGAGCTGTAGGAGTCATCCTGACTCATGTCCCCTTCATCATCACACCTTTTTACAACAGCATCACATTTTCTTCCGTCTTGTTCTGCAGCTGCCACATCAAAACTGCTGAACCACTCGGCATTCATCTCCAGGTCTCCGCTGTACAGATACCCGTCTCCCTCCTCACTTGTGTCTTCATCTCTTGTTTGATCTGTCACATCTCCTTCTGGGAAGATCTTCTGCTTTGTAATTGAACTGCTCTCGGACGTATGAGGCATGGCATTTGGCTGGGTTTTACTTTCTTGATTTTTGGCTTCATTGTCTACATATTCACACGAAGAAAAGTCTGAGGGATAGTCTGCAAAGCTCTCACCAGCCTCTTGATGTTCTTCCCCTGAGAAATCTTTCATTTTCTCTCCATATTCTTCCATATCAACTTCATCTATGAGGAGCTGGAGATTTTGTACTAATATTTCTGGAAAATCCAAAGTGGCTGTTGCAGGCTCACCTCTGTAAGGATGTTCAACCTCCAGCTCAAAGCACAGAGCAAGAGCATCTTCTGCTTCTTCTATTTTCATACCCTCACAATCAGACAAGTCTTCTTGCTTGTCTTCCTCCCTTCCTTTTTCATCTCTTTCAGCCCCATCACCTTTTATCATCATCTCGTTGCCACGTTCAGGGATTCGCCCAAAATAGGACGCCTCCTGATCGCTCTCGCTCTCACCTTGGTCCTCGTTTCTAACTTGAAGTTTTTCAGCGTCCACCAGGGATGAGGGTTGTCCCTCAGCAAAGACCCTGTCCTCTTTATTACCACAGTAGAACTTCTTTTTGCAGAAAACTGACACCAACAAATCATCTTGTTCTCCTGCGCTTACATCGCTTTCCTCATGTTCTCCATCTTCTCTGTAGACTGAGCCTTCTCCATCTGAGCTTGTGTAATCTTCCCCTGGTGCCGTGCATGTGTTCATGACACTGACCCCAATACCTTGAAAATCTTCCTCCTCCTCCTCCTCCTCATCATCATCACTATTGTCCAACTGCTCTAATTCAACATTTTCAGCCATGTCTTTGGGTTCTTTGCTAGACAAAGCTGTTGCTTCAGCAGCTGCTTCCTGGTGCACAGCCTTGTCTTTGTTTGTTAGTAAATTTTCATGAGGATTACCTCCTTTCTCTTCCTCATCCTTTTCATCAGAAGTCAAATTCTCAAAGTCCAAATCTTCATTACGAAATGATGAAAAAGACGTTTCTGTAACAACATTATTATTTGAAATTGACTTTTGGAAATAGTAAAACAACAACAACAAAATGTTGAAACGGGATCCTTACCTAAATATTCATCAGTAAGTCGATCAGAAAAAAAGGGTTCCATCTTTGTAAATAGACAAATTTAGAGTTTAATAAGAGTTATAGCTAGACAAAAATTATGCATTGCCATCGATAATCTTCCTCAGAAAGGAAGAGAGCTCAAGCAACTCATCTGTTGTTGCTTCGAGCAGCTTCCTGTCAAAGACGCTGTAAAGGTTGCACGTTAAAACTTAAGTATTTGATTGAATCTATAGCAATAAATGTCCTCATTAGGTGCGCATGTCATAGGAAATTGAAGATATAAAATTATATTTGATAAATTTGTTGATCAAAAGGAAATCAGAAAAGTAATGTTTTATGTTCCCATTTGAACGTACCTTCGTGAGCTCATGAAATGATGTCAGCTTTGATGTGGTTTTGGTTTCAGATGCACAACATAAACTCCAGCAGCCAAACATGCAGATACTTTTTGCTGAAACAGTTGATGTTTATTGGTATCTTGTGTAACTGAGACAGGTGTAATGACACTATGAAGATTATTTGAAGTCATAAAAGAGTAGTTCTTATATGTTAAAAATCCATGTGATACTTTGATTCAGCTTTAATCAAGAAATTCTAGTTTGTTGATGGTTGATTATAGCTCATGACGGAGGAGGTATCGGTGGTTGGGCTTGAGGTCAACTTCTACTGGAAAATGGTCACTCACCTCAAGAGCCTAAACAGAGCCACCAGGAGATCACAATTAATGTTCATGTTGGCATAAAACTGAACCAAAAGAAACGTTTATAAGGCAACAAGTTCACCTCCTCCTCAGTGAGATGGAAACTCTCTTTAAAGTTGAACGGTTGAGCTGAACCGGGCACTATACTGAAAATAATTTCACGTCCATGGACAATTATCCTGTTTGAAAAAGTGAAAAAATTATCAGAAGAAACAACTTTGTTTAATGTGCCTCGTGACTGCAGAAGTTCTCCACTTTTGTAATCAGGTGTCACTGACCTGTCATAGGCGCAGTGTGTCTTCCTCCGGACAGTGGTGTCTTGTTCGTCTCCAATTAACCAATGAAATTTGGGGTCACTCCTCAAGCGCACGGCTCTCCAGCCCTTTATAGTAACGTAGCTGCAGCCGGCGTTGAGGTCGCCAAGGATCATCACATTCTGGTGTGAATGAAAGAGAACAAAGAGGGAAGTTCCACAGATCGAACTCATAATTTCATTAGTGTGAAAGATTACACCAATGTGGCCAAGATGAGGCGCTCTGACCAAGATATCATCCATGCAGGGAGAGGCTGCCGTCAATCCCAGCTGACAGTGGGAGAGAGAGGAAATAAGCAAATTTAAAAAAAAAGCCATAATGATCATAATAACATGGTTTGACCTACATTAATATTCCACTTCTTGTAAATCCCATTGAAGACAGTGTACAGTTCATCCATCTCCTTCATGGCAGTTTTTGGACAGGTGTGTTGGCCAATCAGGACAAAATCCTTTAACACTGGGAAACACCCCCCCCCCCCCCCCCAAAAAAAAAACAAACAAACAAAAAAACGACAAAACACATTAACCACACACCTTCAATGAATGTTTAAATGCTCAGAGGTATCTTGGTTCTTAATGGTGTCTGACTGTTTTCACAGGTTCTTCTTCAGTCCAGAAAAGTCAACATAAACTGATGAACCTAGTTTGGTCTCTAACTGGCAGAACTTGAACCATTCTGCTTCATTTACTCATCACTGATGGAAGATGAGGATGACGACTCAACTCAACAAAGTATTCATCCGCAGAAAAATGTAAAACTATTCATTCATTTTAACATTATTTATCATCATGTCCTTTTTTTACTGACTGTCTTCTTTTGGGCTCACTTGTACACATGGCAGACATGATCTAGATAAATATCTCTAATCCAGTGTATCCAGGTTTCTGGAACCAGTATATAATGCTTACATTTGCAAAATATCAAGGATCCCCCAGAAATACTGTGTTGCTTGAGTGCAATGTGGATCCATTTTTCTTGCATGCATTTCATTTATTCTTACATGTTGTGGGAGAGTGAAAGCGGACGATGAAAGGCTCTCTGGAGAAAGCATCAGTTTCATTGGTCCCTTCCTCTAGTTTATGATACTGATATTGCTCTTTGACTGTCAACACATTCCTCCTGGAAGAAAAGAGAGGAAAAAGAGGAGGTTATGTTGAAATGACTCTCACAAGTACTGGCTCATGTTTGATTGACAGCATGTGTTACCTGTAAATGTAGACATACTGCTCCTTGTAGGTGTTCCTCCCCAGCCTTTCACTCTCCACAAAGGAGTATGAATTGGAATAGTCAAATCTGCAGATAGCAACACCAGCCACATAAAAAAATTGGGTTTGTCATAATTGCGTGTTTTAGACCTGTAAATGATTGTACCTGTTAAGCTCCTTAACCAAAGCTTGTATTGCTTCTCCTTTAGAGTCTCTGACCTCCTGAATAAGACACAAGTCACATCGAGAGAGGATCTTGGGAGCAAAGACAAAGAGAAAAAGGTGAATCAGCAATGTTGATGTATTCGGATGTTGCTCTAAGCATTGTACACATACAGTAGATTACCTTCAATAGGATCCCCATAACCTTCTTGTTCTTTGCCTTTGCTTCACCAAAACTCTGAATGTTGAAAGCGCATATTTTCAGTGAAGATGTAACGCTCAACGCACACAACCCCGAGACAAAAAACAGAAGTGCGGTCCTCATGTTGTGGATGATGATCACTCTGTAAGTAAAAGAAAGTTTGGTAAGATCCCCTTTGTCATGTTGTGTAAGATGTTACAAAAAATGGCAGCCACACTACTGACACCACAGGCCCTCACCTCCGGTGCCAGTTTTAGCAGGGGACTGACCTCAGTCCAGGAAAGATCCATGCCTTCAATGACTGCTGGTGTATTTGGGGAAAATGCAGGTAAATGTGGGTGAAAGGACAGGAGCTTCAGATCTGTGTGGCAGATGTGCTGTGTCAGTGCCTGTGGAGAATGGCGCTTTATCTGGAAAAGTTAAAACCACTGAATACAAAGGACAATGGCTCCATCCCACTCAGCTATGAGCCTGTTTTGTCTCTAAGTTTGAGTGTGATCAGACAATAGACCATGTGTCATGCCTGCCAGCTTCATGAACATTTGTGCAGAATTTAGAAGTTGAGCAGCTGGTTGGTACCGCACAATGACCAGGCATCACTGAGAGCGCACAGGCCCAATCTTAACTGTGATACCATGGCTCTCTATCGCAATGACATGAATGTGATAGGTGCTGTGTACCTTGTTTGTTCTTCATCAGAATATAAGGCTGTTTTATTAGTTTATTTTTTCGTAAAAAAATTTGATTGTATTACAGATGCATATAACTCTTCTTCTACTGCTTATTATCAATGCACTAATTGTTTCAGTAAAACTCAGCACTTCACACACAATAGCTTGTTGCACTTAAGTGTAAACGCAGAAACATTTTATGAGTCTGTGCATCTGTATGGTGAAATACTTCACTTGAGCATTGACATTTTTAGATAATTTGTCTTTCACTCGTCATATTGTAAAAGCCTATACAATCACCTGACAGCTAAAGTCAGATTTTAGACATTAAAAGAAAAATGAATAAGTTCTTAGTGTATAATTGACCATTATAGATTAATACTACACATCAGTTTCCAATTTGTTGTAAATCAACCAGCTAAACATGTAACAAGCTGCTTAGTACAACAATAATAATGATCCAGTATTACATTATGACAGGATTCATTTTATTATATAACAAATATGTACTTCCTGGTTACTGGTTACTTATTTCTAACAGCTTTTACTTCTAATTGAGTATTTCCAAGGTGGATTAATTTCAACTACTACTTCAGTACATTATCCAAATATAAACTCTCAACTCAATTTGCGACATAAATGTTGATTCTTGCTTTTTTGTTCATTTATAGTTTGTATCAAATGCATCTAATTATTGTTATTATTTAGAATATATTTATGTAAAAGTGGCACAACGCGGAGAATTTTGAACAGTTCTTGTTGTTGCAATGATTATGTATTGATGCATCCAAATGATACAATAATGTCATAAATACATGCAGCCACACGCCTGCCTGATTAAAATATAATAAGATTACAAACAGCACACACACATAGACAAAGTACTTTTAATGTAGTTGCTGGGTGTAACTAGTTTTATATCTATTCAAAGCTCCATGATACAATAAACAATATAGTTTCTGCTTTGTTGACTTAATATCTGTTTACAGTACAGTGGATACTTGCAATTTTTCTACTCATTATTCTATTGATACTATCGGCTCAAAATTTCTTGTACCGTACATCCTCCACATGTCAACACAATATTACCTTAATACCCTGTTACACACAGTCAATGAAATATAAAATGCAAACATATCAAAGGACCAAGGCCAATAAAAATCTTATTTTAAAGCTACAATAATATTGCTGAGCACTGACATGATCATGTTGGTCTGAAACAGCCTGAGTGTTGAGGAGAAGCCATTTCCAAAAGGTAGTCTTCTACACGTGTTTCTATGTCTGAGTACAGGTCTTCCACTTGCTCCCTGAAAGGTGGATGCCATAGCCACAACATAACAACCCCCGCCATAGCGAGGAGGAGGAGGAGGAAGAACACATACACCTTCCACCGGGAGTCAGATGATGTCTAAGCAGAGGAGGGAGAAAACATCTAAGTTATATTTTGTTGTACATGTTGTACTCTGATGGATACTGCAGCAAAGATCAGGCACATTTTCATAAAGTGTAACAGACATTTTGGTGCAAAAGTATAAAATTCTTAAAATTAGTTGTCTGAGAACTGAAGGCCAAATGACAGCATTTGAGTACGACAAGGACATTTGGTCTCAAATTCTCCTACGACGCACCCACATACACTCCCCAACACAAACACACACACACAGCTCACCGGTCTCCTGCGTCGCTGGCTGAGTTGCCGGAGTTCATCCCTGCACTGCGACAGCCGGGCCTGGCTGGATTGACACTCCTGCTCCATGGTATGCAGCTCAGACTGCAGCTCCTCACACTACACACACACACACCATATGGAAACAAATAATGTAGATTTGTATTTGTTCCCTATCCATTTAAAATGTGCTATAAAAGTTATTTGGGGCGCACACATGAAAAAGCTTGTAAGGGAAAGTTAACTCAAGTATTGACGTTTATTGTTTTTTGTTTTTTTTTCATAATATGCTCAAAATAAAAATTATTCAATTACATTATATTACCACTTTATAGAGCAAACATCTTTATCGTGTTTTGTTAATGTTCTTTCGTCAAAGGGCATTATGAATCACTTCTTTCACAGCAAAACGTAATGAGTGCTACAGTCTTTTTGACTCATTTACTGTGGATTCACCAATATCTTAATTCCCTGTGTGGCACATCTAGATAAAAGAAAGCAGGGAGGTTTTGAATGTGTTACATTAAACTTCATTATCTCCACGTTACCTCTCTCTCCTTGAGCTGGAGTTTCTCCTTAATGTGATGGAGCTGCTCCTCCACCTGACTGTCTCTCCTCTGTGTCATTTGTGTCTCTGCTTCCTCTGATGCCACACAATCCTGCATCACAAAGTCCTGGCTCTCATTGTCGCCATCTACCAGGAAGCAGGAAGTAGTTTAAAATGAGAAATCCCCATTATCTCTGCAGCATTTGAGAACTGCTTTGTTGATCCAGGATTAAAAAAAATATATAGATATAGTAGCTTTAAATCTGAGCATTATACCTCTAAGCTGCTCGATTTCCTCTCTTAAAATCTGGTTGTCCTCCTCCAGAAGGTGAATGTTATACTGTAGCTTCTTCTTCTCTTGTCGTAATAATGTCACTTCCTCCCTCAGCTCGTCCTCTCTGGTCCTGGATAGCTGCACAGGACACACACAGTTTTCACAACAGCTGAGTCTAACTTCTGACCATGCACATTTCCAGAGTAAACCATACCTCCACTTGGCTGTGTAGCTGCTGCAGCTGCTCATGACTGAGGTGCTGCTTCTCCCTGAGCTGTCCAGAGCTCAGTTTCAGCTCCTCGTACAGGTTCTTCCACTTCATGGCCTCGGCCTTGGCTGTAATTAGCAACCCCTGGCCAAAAATACACAGTACCCTCAAGATTCAGCCACAGTACTGACACTGACTTTCTTATGTGTGAAACTTAAATCACCAAAAAAGAAAAAGTCTGTGTCATCGATGTTATGTCTGTCTTCTCAGTCAAACTGAACGTGTGTTTTTCCATTTCTTACCTGCAGCGTCTCGGCCTTGCTAAGTGCCTCAGTTTTCTCCTGTGTGGCCTTCTGCAGGACGACCAGGGCTTTCTCTTCATATATCAGCTTCTGCTTCTCCATCTGTACCACTAGTTTCTTTAGTCCATCTTTAGGAAACTTCTGCGAGGACACAAAACTACTGAGTTAGAGTGACAGCGTAGAGCCAGAGTGGCTGTTTTACAAAGGACTAATTGTTTGCTGTGTTACACCCATTCCATGATAAAAAAAGAAAAACCAAATTCTCTGGTTATGTATTTTACCACAAGCTGCTGTTCTTACCTGCAAGGAGATTTGCAGCTGTGACTCTAGGGCCTTGATCTTGTTTCTCAGTAGATCTTCACTGCAGCGAGCCTGTGTGGGTTAGAAAGGAAGTGAATGAGTGTCACGATTTAACCTGCAGATGGAACATCAATATTCATGAACTAAAATCTGTGATAGGTTACTCTGTCACAGTGTGTCCTCACTGATGCAAATTGCTTTTGTGCACCAGTGATCACAGGATCGTCTGATTATGCTACAACAACACAGTGTTGCAGTAAATAAAAGGTAATGAGTTATTTAATGATAACAAACCTCAGAGAGAAAAAAATTTACAGATCACAAACAAGGATTTTAAGCTAAATGACTTCTTCTCAACTGTTCAAACCCAAATTTAAAAAAAAGAAAGCACTAATAATTCCTTTTGATTCACTGCAGCCAAAGTAGTGTAGATACAAGAAAGCTGATGACGATGGATGGCACCTATAACAGCTAGTGGCTGGCTGCCTTTTCTGTAAAAGACTGACGGCTTGCTCTCCTCCTCTGCAGTATAGACTAGAGCGGAAGCAGGAAGCTTCAAACCACAGGCTGCATAGGCACTTCCTGAGGCAGCCATTGACAAACGGTGTGCAACACTGGCAAGAAAAGTTCAGTATCAACCAAAGAAGAAAAGTCCAAATGGACAGCAATACTAACACAATCAAATGCCAATACTGACATCTGTTTGGTCTGGAAACTGTGTGTTAGACTGAGTTAAATGGCCTGTTTTTGGAGACAGAGTCTTACTGTCCAAATTGTTTTAGAGGAGTTCAGAAGGTTTGCTGTGCTCTCCTGGAGCGCTGCCAGCTTCTTCTTCAAGCTCTCTTCTCTCCACAGAGCCTCCTGATAGAAAACAGACACACACATACTTATTGTAGCTATATTGAGCAGTGCTTATTGAGTGCTTATTGAGCAGCCAGTCAGACCTGAGTGTTTAACCAGATGCTCAGCATCAGTGATGAGAGCTGAGGGTTTAATTCCACAACAATGATGCTGATCAAGCTCATGATGCTATACATAAAAAAACAACTACACCAATGAGGCTGAAAAATATTTTGTATTAAAGCATCAAATGGTTGAAAATTTTTCATTGAGGAGGATGTTATTTCTTCTTTGAGAAGTCACATATTCTGCCTTTAAGAATGAACATATTACAGCTCAGGAAGGACTTTGGAAGATTTGATGGGTTTACCTGCAGGTAGTCAGCTAATCGCTCCATATCCTGTTGTGAAACAAGTATAAATTAAATCTGGTAAATATTTTTTATGTATATAATTTGCAGATTATGTCTTTAAAGTAGCAGCGTGAAACTCACTGATTCTTTGACAGTGATGAGGCCAGACCTATGAAAGAGAAAATACCACATTGCAGACACATAAAAACACAGATCACAGCTACATTATATGAAAATAGATTTCTGGGAGATTTTTGTGGGGTCATACTCACTCTGTCTGCACACTGGCCTCTCCAAGTTTATTTTTTGGGAGATTTTTCTCGCCTTGGTGGAAGAACGTTTCATGAGGATTTTCTATTCGAGTTATTGTTTTGGAGCTTGTCTTTTGAGCTTTAAAAGAGAAAAAAGAAATTTGCTTTTACTGGTATGAATGACCCAGAATAATGTGGACAATGGTCTCTGTTTTATGTAACAGTCCATACTTTTCTCTGTAAATTTCCTCTGCTGACTTGACTCCATCATCAATTGTGTGGAGGTAGACGGTTGATTCTTTGAATGGCCTTTCTCTTGTCTCATCAGTGTTTCATGCACTGACCATAAAGAAGCCTGAAAAAATGAGAGGAGAAAGGAGAAGAAGCAGGAATTAGTACGATGGATAAATGTGTAAAATACTCCAAATAATGATCTTTTACCTACCCATGAACTGCTGCTTGGACCATCAGTTTGGCTGCTGCCTGGTGTTGAAATCATCACCTTTGAATGTCCATTTGCTGGGTGCATTGTTTGGATATTTGTATGAAACATCTTCAACTGGCCGCTGGAGCTATGATGTTTCAGTGAGAGTGTCAGTGCTGAAGGTTTCGTCCTTGGAGACAGACCACACAGCTCTGGGCTCATCGATCTCCTCCTCAGAAATTCTTGTTGCCTCTTTTCTTTCAGTTCGTTTTTTATCATTCGTGTGTCAAACTCTCTCGTTGGGCTGCGACATGAAGTCACATTGTTACGTCCTCGCAGGTATTCGTGTTTCTGTGCTCGGACCTCTGCAATTCGATCAAAGTCTTTCACTGCGGAGAGTTTGAATCCAGCCAGGGCAGCCATGACAGCTCCTCTGGCTGTTACAGGGCCTCGAATCTTCAATGATAATATACAAGAAAATTAATTATGAATATCTACAACAATCAAATATACAATATATAAACAACTGTAGTGAAACCATATCATTTACTGATACACTACGTTGTTATGTAAATATGATTTTCAAATGTTGCATGTGCTGCATGATGATTCAGATGTTATATCTGAAGAAACTACTTAAGAGTTGTAAACTATAAGTTTCTGAAGCTGTTAAAATAACTATTGAAGTTTAAAAAAAAAAAAAAGTTTGAAAGACACCGTCATACATTTACACTTATCAGGTCCAGACATTTTTATCTCAAGTCTTTTACCTGCTACACCAAACAAGAAGAGAATTAATGAGCTCTATCATGAGGTTGTAAATAAAAAATAAAAAATAAAAGTAAAGGATAAAGTAAAGGACACTTTGTGTAGCTTAGTAATTACTTGTGACCGTTGAGAGTGTGTTGGAGTAGAAGTTGCTACGTGAGTAGCTCTAGAAATAGTAGTGTGTCATACTAGTAACCATGGTTAAAATGCAAATTATGGCAGATGTTGCTGCAGTTTCATTGCATTTTTGGTATATTTTTTTAATAAACTCCTTTAATTATATGAGTATCATTTCAAAAAGATAGACTAAGCCCAGGCACCTGTTGTTTGAGGCTGTGGAGAAAAAAATGTACAAGATAATACAAAAACAAAATGCTTCCAAATAAGCAGAAACGAATTAATCACAAAGCTCACCCACTACGCCATTCATTTGGTGAATATTCTTTAAGTGCCGCCCAAGAATTCATCAAATTTCTGTCTTTTCTGAAATAATGTCCGAGGGATCTATCTGTGTATCACATGTAGCTGTTTCAGTTGAGCATAAGTTTACAGGAAGTGAAGTGAGCCACAGCGTCATATGTTCCTCTATCTCACCAGCCACTTGCGCCAAACTGATGCTATGAACGGGTGTGCCCCAAGATTACAGACAGACCTAATCAATTCCTCTGGCATGCAGTCTTGAATAAAAGGCACCGTCTGGGAGACGGTTCTGAGCTGTGTGTGGCTGGATCCTGGATGTTTTAATCTTTTATAAGAGCAGTGTTGTTTCTCATTGATGTGGGTTAAGGCCTTAGATATTACAAAGGTCTAAAAGACCTGAGAGTGGTACAACTGTAAATAGAAAAACAGGGAAATTTACAAAAAAAAAAAAGAGGCCTTTTACATCTTTTATGGTGTTTATTGTGAATTGTGACAGACCTGACATGAAATAAAAAAAAAAACATTTAGAGAAACAGAAGTGTATTGACTTTTTAAAAGGTGAAGGGAAAAAACTGTGTCAACAATTTGATTTAAAATACATGACTTTGATACGAATCATTTCAATGGCTCCCAGATCTCTGGGCAACCTTGAGCTGATGTGGAGCTTGGTTTAATAGTTTTCCTCAGACTGATCAAACATAATAATTTTCTTCAGCCATCAACAAAGTCCATCTGTTCTTTACACTAACTCTTTACCCAAAAAGGTGCGTTCAACTTTGTGAGGTCCTGGTTTGGTGAGACAAAGACGCCCACGTCGATCCCGACTCGCCCTTGGGTGCGCCCTCTTCTGGCCCCCATTAAAACAGGTGCTCCTCTCTACTCTCGCGAGATTTCAGAGGGCTTTCTCGTGTGTCCGCCATCCTTGGACTTCCTTGCAGAAGGGCACAGACAGGCCGAAACCAGGCTGTCCGGTGGAGCTACAACTCGGCACTTTCTTCCTCAAACATGCTGTCCAGGCTCGTATTAGTTTCAGGTACGGACTAAACTAGGTTTTAAAACGTTAACAAATCTAACCCAGATGTGATGCAACCAAACAGTCAAGCAGGAGAAGTAAAAGTTTAAGTGAACGTGAAGGGTAAAGTGAAGGCCGCACATTGAATGAGATGCGTGCTAATGCTAACTGTAGGCGACAAGGGAGGTATCTGCTCTTAAACGTTTATCCTGAAACTGGAGCTACAAAAAACAACAAGCTTTCCTGTTCTGTCCAGACACCAGGCCCAGCGTGCTGAAGCCATAGTTAAAGGGTAAACTAGGTAACTCTCCGTGGTAAACATAAGCAGGTTAGCTAACGTTAGCTCTGCACGCCTGCAAATGTCACCTTATTGACAGTTAGCCTTGTCCGGCTTTGAGCGCTTTACACCGACGACCTAATCTGTTGTGTCCAAAAGTCTGTTTGCAAAGGTTTCATTTTTCATTTAGTGGGTATTCGTGAGGCGACAATGAATCAGCCTTGTCCTGGCTGATCTGACATTAACTGGGTTTTGTTGGCTTTTACAGTAAAGGTACATACAGGCTGTTTTGTGGGCACTTTTAAAAACAGTGCAGTTTAACACATCAGCTGTGCTATTAGTACTGTCCTTATGGATGTTGTAATCCTAGACGTTTGCCAAAACAGATTTTGAGGCAATATTCAAAAATTGGAAATGGAATCAACACATTGAGTTATTAAAAAAATTGCACTTCTGTTTTCTTTAAGTCATTGTTTTATTCTTCTTTTTATGCAGCCAATTCCCTGAAAGGCAGTGGCCCCCTTGGAGCTGGGTAAGTATCTTTAGAAATTCTTTTATTTATTAATTCTACTCTTATTTACTGATATGATAAAGATAAATCTGATCAACATAAATATTGGCACCAATGAAGTGTGTATTCCACAACAGCCTGATCCAGGCATCCCGCTCCCTGAAGACATCATCTCAGAGTCTGGCCCCACTGCCCCCTCTGCCAGAGAAAGGAGGCAAAGTCCGCCATGGCATCTTCCCAGAGGAGTTGTTCCAGCTCCTCTACCCCAAAACTGGAGTCACAGGTCTGTAGTCTTCAGTTCAGGGCTGGGTGATGAGATGGCCTCAGTAGATGAGCCACCTGTGGTTTGAACACAGGCAGCAGTGCTAGCCTGCACTAATGAGCAGATAAACATGACATTTAATAGAAAAGTTTGAACTAACCAGAGACCAAAAACTTTATCAAGAAAGGGCGAACAGAAAAGATATAAACTTTTACTTAAGTATGTTTTGTAAGCAGACCTTGAGTTTTCTGGGAGTTTATAACAGATATATGGCACATGAACACTGACTGCTGCTCGTCCATTTTATGCCAAGTTACCCTTAGATATGCTACATGGTTAGTATCTGATTTTTGTGAAAACAAGGGGCAGTCACACTAGAGAAAGAATGAGCTGTAGTCACTGAGCTGCTGTATGAGACAATTTGGTCAGTGATTGTGTGTTTTTGAAACTTCAGCCTGCAGCTCACTGTGTTATCCCTCTGTGCAGTGTAGCTGCAGTGCTTCTTTGTAACATCACTGTATTGGACAGGGGACTGTGTCTTTGCTCTCAGTGATGTGACATTAACAGTAATCATCATAATATTTGTTGCAAATTTACTTTTGCCAAACCCATTCCTATAGGACCATTTTTCTTGTTTGTTAGACGTTTAGCATTCATTTGATAAAATTATTTTAGGTTGTGTGTCATTGTCTTAGTGAACCTTTTCAATGCATTTTAACAGAACTGCGATAATACCGATTGATAATGATAGATAATGATGGTGGTAAGCTTTTTATACTTGTATAATTTTATAGTCAGTCAAAAGTTGCCATGATTTGTGCATCTGACAGTAGAATTGTGTTTAGCGTTCTACAGAATATATTATTGCAGATAGTAAAAGTGTAATGTTAGTTTTGAAACAAAAAATATTAAGTTAGGTAAAAATTGAATGCAGCCTTGTACTACACGTGGTTGACATGGTCTGCCTTTTATAAATATTACCATTTAAAAACCCAGGGTCAGAGATGTGTTTTTATTGCAGATGTATTTTTCATGCTTTCATAATTTTTTTTATATTCTCACTGAATAGCCAGATATCTTTCCTTTTGCAACCAGGACCTTACATGCTCGGCGCTGGCCTCCTCCTCTACATGCTGTCCAAGGAAATCTACGTCATCAACCACGAGACCTTTGTTGGTGCCTCAGTTTGCGGTGTCATCATTTTGGGTATTAAGAAATTTGGTCCCAGTGTTGCAGCTTATGCTGACAAACTGAATGAGGTACACAGTCAACCTTGTAGATCTTTTATTTATTTATATATATATTTATTTATATATATATATATATATATATATGTGTGTGTGTGTGTGTGTGTATCTATGGCTAATGTGTGGAACGTCTAGAAAGTTGTTGGTCCTCTTCTGTGCAGATTTAAACATCTGTAAACCTGTTGTATGTGTGTGTTTTTTCAGGAGAAAGTGGCTAAATTTCAGGAGGTGAAGGACCTTGCCATGTCCAGCCTGACTCAGGCCATTGAGGATGAGAAGAAGGAACAGTGGAGAGTAGAGGGAAGATCAATGCTCTTTGATGCTAAGAGGGTGAGTGGATTTGATATTTGCCAGGTATCTTATTGTTACACAAGACATAGTGACACCAGGTATTTGCCCTGGATCTCTTGACTCAGACTTCCAGGAGTTTAAGAGGTGTCATCTTGTAATCTTTGACATTCATTGACCTCTACTGGCAGCAAGTTAAAATTGCATCACCACCACAGAGATGCCGAAAAGACAGCCAAGACGTAAGGCGCTGCAACAAAATGATCTCTAGAGAAAAGCAAAAAGCCATAAATAAATCAATACTTATTCAGATTTTGCCATGAGTTATCGTTGTGTCACACTGTTGTATTAATTATCTTTGTCAAATAGGCAGCCTATTGTAAAGAAACTGCACATCAGAATATACATTTTTTGTTATATTCTGAATATTCTTTTTTTTTTTTACTAAGCTAAGATAATTTAACCATGAGCAAAACGTTCAAAAATTTGAAAGAATTGAATTGTAATTTTGAGTACTATTGCATAAATCAAATTTGAAACTGCTCTCTATGCTTCCAGGTTTAATTGGCATTTGTTTATTGAATGTAAAGATCCAATTTCACTTGCTTAAAAAGAATATTTAAACCACCTAAATCTAGATGGCATTGACCCCTCCTCTCTCTTAGAACAATGCGGCCATGCTGTTGGAGACCAACTACAGAGAGAGACTACACACGGTGACCAATGAGGTGAAGAGGCGCTTGGACTACCAGATCGCCCTGCAAAGTCTCAACCGCAGGATGGAGCAGGAGCACATGGTCAACTGGGTCGAGAAGAGCGTTGTTGGCAGCATCACTCCTCAGCAGGTTAGTTTGTAATTTCTGCCTCCAGCTCAGTGAAGTTTGTCATTGTGGATATGGAATCTGTTTTTCCAGAAAATTTTTGTTTTAAATTTTTCATCCTAGGCTTGATTTTGAATTAATAAATTCTTAAGGGTCAACAAATTTTGATTGTACACAGGCCAATATTTCTGAGTACTAACTACAGACAGTGACCAATCGGAGAAAAAGCTAACAAAGTGTCTCATTGTGTAATTCCCACATGGACCAAGTTTTCTCTGGCAGCAAGTTTCTTTTAATCTTTTTCAGCTACTCATCTGTGCCTCTTAGCTGCTGAACAGATTACTCAGGACACAGTGTTTCTGTTTCAGTAATGGGAGAGACTTCGGCTTACTTTTTACGCTTCATGAATTTATATTTCCTCTCTGGCAGCAAAGTATGTTATTTAAGCCAGAAGAAGTCAGCTGTTAAAATATCTCTTGGTTTGACTAACTCTCAAAGACAGACTCTGCAGCCTACCAGAATTAAGATTATGTTTTAATTCCTTATCTATATTTGAAAATGCACAGGTTGACTTATATTCAGTTACATGACAGCTATTGCATTATGAGTTGTATGATTTGTCGGTTTCCTTCCTACTAAATAGTGAGATTCACAATAGTAAAATTATCTTCATGACAACATTTACTGACCTTTGACCTGTGCTTTTCTCCAGGTGAGACTTCAGAGCTTCACATCTGTTTTTCTGTTTTTCAGGAGAAGGAGAGCATTGCCAAGTGCATCACAGACCTGAAGGCTCTGGCCAAGGCCACTCAGGCTAAAGCTACAGCCTAAACTGCCCGGTCTTCAGAGAAGGCTTTAACCTCTAACCCCCAACTCACTGAAAGACCAGACTTTCACTTTTCTCTAGACAATGAACTATTGTCTCTGTCAATGTTATGGGTGTGTACAGTATTTACACGTCAGCTGATAGTAAAATAAATGATTGTCTTATTCAAACCCCCTGACTGTTTGCATGTTTACTTGCTTTGAACACACTAAACTTGTATAAGCTTTTATAGTTTCTTGGTGACATTTTGTTTGCGGAGCAAACTTATAACGTCAACATTTTACAATCATGATAGATTACACTTAAACCAGATTTCCTAGCTGAGACCTTTGATCCCTCTAAAGGAGATGTTGTAAAGCTTTTCCAAACCTTTGGACTCATAATGAGCCACAAAATAGCTGCCTGCCATCATCCCTCAAATAATAACCTTCAAATTACAAGTGAACCCATCCCCGTGGATCCGTCCCTCCCATCACATCATTGAACTTTGAACCCAATGGCTCCAAGCAGGAAGTCAAGGACATTTTTTCACTGCAGCCTGTGTGAAGACTAAATGTTTTCTGCTGTCAGAGGTGTTACTGGATCTATTTGAAAGAAAGGAATGATGACACTGGAGCAGAGCTAACACGGACGGGTGGTAACTGGATTGATCAATTTCGTGCAGGCGAGGTGATGATAGTTTTTAATAAGGTGAGGTCTCAACAGGTGGTGACATGTAATTTACGAAGGGGAAAGTTTGCTCTTGTCTAAAATGAGTGGTTGTTGACAATAGATCTCATATGCTACATTGCATATAAATATTAAAGTAATACATTAAATTTTAAACTTTACTAATGTAACATGTTGCTCCATTTTTCTACAATAGGCTCAGTTGACTTTATAATCTCTTCATAAATGATCAACTAAAAATTAAAAGTCATAATGGTTTTCCAGATCTAAGTTCAGTCAGGTGGTAAAGTTATAAAGACTGTTTAAGTGTTTGTTTTTTGTTTGTTTTTGTTTTTTTCAATTTAAATCTTGATTTTATTATATAATAAAGGTCTTGTTGTGTATTAACTGAACTTAATATTAAGGTTTCATTGTTGATTCTGTTCCAAAAAAATTAATTTGTTCAAGATGTATAACAGTAGCACAAAGTAGGAAACACCCCTGTTCAATTGCATAGTTTGAACTTACTATTTTTAAACACTGGCCACACCTGAACGGCTATCATTGAAGCAGTAAAACACCTAAGTTTGTTACCAACACTGAATTTTATTGCCTTCAAATCAAAATCTTAATTTGTAAGAGGAAGAATGTTATTTTTTTTCATAAAGGATAAGAATCTGCTAATATCTGAAGTAAGTATTTCACCGTAGTAGTGATATGAACGCGGTTTCTACAACACCAAGTCTCTACGTTTAATATGTAATTGGACATCATGTTTTGTGTCATAGAGAAACATCTTTTCTTTCAGAGCGAAGCTTCTGAGATGCTGAACGATTTGAAGGTTTAATTCATCAAAAAAAAAAAAAAAAGTCTGACAGTGTTTGAAAATGTATGGAAACAGGGGCCCCTTCACCTATTCCCCAAGGTCAGTGAAACATAACTAGCGGTTTCATTGGTATTTCATTAATAATGTCACTGTTATTAAATTAGTTAAACCACTTGAGGAAAATATCTTTACAGTACTCCATACACCTGTTAACACCCTTTCACATAAAACAGGGCTGTGATATGGTAACTGCTGTTCCTTTGGCTCTTGGACTATGGGTGACTTATCTTCAAGTTGCTATAACAACAGTTTAGAAACATGCGAGCCCTTGAGGCTGGACGCAGCCATGGATATGTCCCACCTAGTATGATAAGTTATCTTTTATTGTCCCTCAGGGGTTTCTCACAGGAGGACCTCCCTCAGCACAGGCGACCTTTCCAACAAGATGAGCTCAAAGGTGCTCCACTACAGAGAAATGGCATGACCAGACCCAGTGGAAGACACATATACAGTATGTTAATAAAGAAAATGACATCACACTTTTGTCTGTCTGTATTCAAATTGTACTTTTTGACATCTTTCGAAATCACACTGTTCTTAACATCAGTGCAGAGGAAAGAGTACTCTGAGTTGCTAAACAAACAACAAGACAACATTCACGTCAGAGTGGAGGTAAGTGAAACATTGGTACCAATAAATGTATATGAATACATTCAGCTCTCCCTGTTCATGACCTCACACTGACCCCACAGCATCTGTTCACCTGTGAGCTGGACGGCAGGGAGCTGAAGACAGTGGACAACTGTGTGGCCAAGCTCAAGAGGCTACATACCAAAGGTCGTCTGTGGCCCCAGGAGATGATCATGGAGGTCCAAGGAGGATACTTACTGCTCAGTGACATTGAGACCAAGGTATTTCCCAGAAAAATTATTTAGAAAGTCTTCCAAGAGGCCCTAAGTTAGACGGGAGACCTGTCCACCGTTGATACGTCAGGGTCAGTGGTTTAGAATGAAAAATGAAAATTAAAGTCTTCAAAGGTTTGAACTCAGCACTTACATTTTGCCCTCAAAGTTAAACAGGACAGATGAGACTCATTGCCAAAAGTATGTAGATGAGTCAAATTATTCATTGACTTTGCTTTATGAGCCTAGTCAGGTTGAAATAAAAACTGATAAAGTCACTAAGCTAGAAGTTCACTAATCAGAAATATAATTTTTCATTGAGTAAATAATGAAGAAAAATACTCTTAGACTGAAATATGCAGAAGCATGAGTGAAGCACAACTGCTCTAACTAGGATTAAAATGTCTGCATTCATATGCTCTTGACTGATGAAGGTAAAACCTGTGAAGAGCTACAATTGATGAAAGAAACCTTACACGAATGAACCAAATCTTATTTACTTCCTGGTCTCACTATTGTATTTTTTAAAATTAATTTTGTTGTTTTTTCCCATGTCGATTAAATTTACAGGGCATGTTTTTTAATGCCTTTTTACTGTATGCTGAGTCTTTCTCTATTGATCTTTAACTTTTATACTCACTTTTCATTCCCTTGTGGATCAAATGTTTCTTCGTTTCAATCGGATTTTTAAGACAGAGTTGGAGGCACTGCCTTTGAGTGGAATCAAGCAAACCAAAGCTGTACTGGACAGCTGTGCCTACAACTCTCTGCTGACAATAACTGTACAGACGCACAACAAACGTGGCTCTCAGGTTTTCATGTTCCAGTGTGAGGAGACCGGGGTGAGTCACATGTCACCACAACCATCAGTGAACTTAACTTTAACCTCCTGACAGAATCCAGAGACTAAAGGTAGTGTTGGCCATGTTGGGAGGGATCTCTTAACATGGACACAGCAATTTTGTTTTGTTGTTTTTTAAAAAAAATTAGTTTGATGTAAATCAGGTCTGTTTTACCAGGCGCCGCTCATCAAGGGTGATCTGGATCAAGCAGTTCGGAGAGCAGATGGTGCAGTGGAGCTCAGCCAAGACATGAATGACACAAGGTGGAGCAGCACATCTGAATTTCAATAAACATAAAATCTCATTTATAAGAGGAATGACATTTAGAAAAAAAACAAACAGCCACATCCATTGACTGCTGCCTGTTGATGATTTCAGGGCTAATCGTGAAAATCTCATCGGGCAGCATGCTCCAGGGAGTTTCTGGCAGGCTGGGCCTCGACCTGTACAGCGAGAAATGACCCCTCCACCACATGATCCCCTGCCCCCACAGTGGGGCATCAGAGAGCAAGGTACATTTGAAAGCATGTGGAAACTCCCCTCAATTTGAACAGCTGTGCTCACCAACAGCTGATGTTCTTAATTTCCTCAAACATCTCAGCAGTCTAAGGTAGTGATGTGTGAAAATACTGTAAGATAAGATGAAAAGTAAACTCCAGGGCTGCAGTCATATCAATGTTTACCTACCAACTCTTTTCTCCATTGGACTCAGAGAGTATGCCTATCCCGCGGGTGAACGTCCCACCTGATTTTGATAACTTGCCGAGCAGCCCCGATGTCCCTCCTGAGCAAACAGAAACAGAGAGGAACATGGTCAGTGCTGCTGCTGTTTACATAAAACGGTGAACTACATCAACACTTAATAGTCACAAACACTAACCACTGTTTTTGCAGCAAGGGAAACATGTTGGTTTTTAAAAAGTTCTGGACATCTTTTATTTCTTGCATCTATCTGTCAACAGGAGCTATTTAACCACATTGTAGATGATTTGGAGATCTTCCTGGCCAAAGTGTCTGATGCAACAAATACAAATGCAAAGAAAAATATCTTCAAGAAGAAAAAATCTAAGAAAAGTGGTAATATTCCCAGTTTATGAAAAAGAAGTACAACAACCTCTTACCAGTAAAGAAATGAATATAAACATTAAAGCTGTCTTGAATGTATCTCTCCAGCAGCACCACCTCCCAATCTGCCACCTTGGGAGGAATATACATCCTGTCTCCAGAAAATCAAATACGGATTTAATGTGCTGGTAAACTCAATTTCAACTCTTTAAATGTCTCCACAGAGGACATGTTGTCCTTGGTGGTTATATGAAGAATTTGAGTGTTGGAGTGATTGACTGAAAAGCTCTTTTGTACATCACAGGGCCAGCTGGATGGGTCTGAGATCAACCCCGGCGTTAGTGACTATGTCCACATCTTCTTCAATCTTTTAGAAACGGTGAGCTGTGGTTCTGTTCTTTTTATTTGATACTCTTAGCTCTGACAGTAAATGTCAAGTATCTGAAAAATACTGTCAGAATGCTGATTTCACGGACATGTGATGGACACTGTAGGTGTGGGGTCAGGCACAATGAAACACCAACAAAGAATCCATCTCAGTTTGATTTATTTGCACTCCTCTTCTTGAAGGTATTGTAGTATGTATAGAGCAACCAGGTGGAGGCTGACAACAATCAATGCTATTTACTTATCAAAACAGAGATAGAAATAAAGTTCTACATTAATCAATTAAAGCAAACATATTGGCCATCATAATTGTAGCAGTACACAAATCATACTAGTCAAATATAAAAATTAATTAACATTAAGTTAGCAAATGTCAAATTAATAAGGAACAAAGGAACTTTAAAGTCAAACAATTAATGTCAGAGAAGCCCAGCAATCTGCTGCAAGACTCACACCTGAACTCACTCCACTATTTATCAGCTCAGAGGGAGCTCCTCCTCTTCCTGTTCCAGATCACAAAAAAAAAACAGTTCTTTTGTGTCACAGATTGTGCCTCAGTATCCTGCAGACATTCCTCCCACTGTGGTCTCGCCCCTGCTGATGGAGGCAGCCATCCAGCTGCTCAGCCAGGCTGTCAGCCCAGAAGAGGACCGCCTGTGGATTTCTCTGGGAGACCCCTGGAACATCCCCAGGTAGGACGACCTTTACAAGCCTCACATACTTGTGCAGGTCTCACACAGCTGGTTACCTTCCTACACATAGCACAGCTGACAGGAGTCTCTACCTGCTCTGAGACGGCCTCAATTAGTCATAGTTGACCCTGCATTCAGAGAAATGTTAGAGTGTAAATTTAAAATACAGTTGGTAATAGTTTGGTTAATTTATATTGTTTGGAAACTGGCAACACTGAAATAATATAGTGGATGAATTATCCTTTCATCCATTAATTATCAAAACATGAAAACAACCACTTTGAAGTCTCCAAGCAGGACAAATCCAGCTTCAATTTTTAATAACTTCTCCAAGGGACTTGTTTTCTTCTGCGTTTGTGGGAGAGAGTTGCTGAACCAAAGGTCCACTTATCATCTTGATTGATTAACATTCCTAACTGCAGATTAATCAGAAAGTGGGAAATTAATTTGTTGATGTATTAGTGTAGCTGCATCACAGAACGTTTAAACATTAATCATTACAACCCAAGAAGTGTTTTAGTTATTGAGGCCCTCATTCAAGATCCATTTCGAGAACACTTTGACACTCTGGGAGGAACGCTTGTTCCCTGAGTTACATTAGAAGATATCAGCATCATTTTAATGTCAGTCTGTAAAACATCAAATCACTAACCTCCCTCAGTCCAAAGGTAAGCGAAGAATATGCAACATTAAGCCACCACCGCCAATCAGCCTGGACTCCAGGAAGTGAATGTGTCTGTCTCAGAGAGATGCATATATGGCCCACATTCCCAACTTCCCACTTTGTATGCAAATTAATTAAAAACATAACACAATGTTTTATTAATGAGATTTTGTAGTACTTGTGGGTTGATTTTTTTTTTTTTTTTTTTTTTTTTTAAATAACCTTTGGACAGAGCAGGGCTTGCTGTCTCTTTTTGTTAGCTAGGTTTAGGCTAAGCTAAGCAAGCCAGATGTTGTCAGTTTTATATTTACCATCCAGACATGAGTGAACTTTCATATCTAACACTTGGCAAGAAAACAAATAAACATGCCTCCCCAAAATCATTGCTGACATGTTGTTGATGTTGTCACCTAACCCTCAAACCAGCAGCTGCCGTTTTGTTTTGTTTTTTTCACCTTTGTAGCTCAATGTGTAATCCAGAGATATTGGACTGATACAGGAAATGCATCATGAACTCAACTTCATTTGAGTGTGGTTTGGTATTTAACTGACGGTTTCCTGCCCTCTTGTCACATCACAGGTCAAGCTGGCCGGATGGTGATGTGCCACCTTACATCCCTGTCTTCTATGATGGCTGGCAGCCGCCTCCCCCATCAAAGATCCCCTCCCCCCTCCCTCCTGACAGCGGTCCACCCAGCAGGAGCAACAGTCAGCGCTTCCCATCTGGCCGACCCAATGGACAAATGAATGAGGTTGAACTGTACCCGTACATCTACTCACCTTCAGGGTTTCTGCAACCTTCACCAAGAATTTAATACATGAAAACTAAAGTGTGACAGTATGATGAAACCAGGAAGGACAATATGGCATCAAAGTCTCCTGACATGAGGTATACCTGCTACATTTCCCATAGTCGAGAAAGAGTGTCCACAAAAAGGGCTGAGTATCTGCTGCAACCATAGCACTTTTCTTTCAACACCATTTTGAGCACATCTACAGGTTTTACCTGACCTGCAGATAGCCCAACTTGAACTGTGGTTTTTGTGGCTTTCAGCTTTAGCAGTGTTTGGTATATTGCTGTATCAATGGTTCCTGAGCAGGAAGTGCAGCTACCTGTATTCACACACTTGCAGTTATCTTTTTCCACATGACCTTTTAGTGCTGGTGCTGGTCAATCAGCCATGATTTTCAGGACCTCAGTAGCTGTTGTTCGGCAGCTGCACACACTGTCTCCCTGCCTGATGAGTTCGGAATAGTTGAACTCATATAATCATTATACATCAAAAGGGTTTGCCATGCCAATTATAAATATACTCTCTGTTAAAATTAGGAAATCAGAGCCTTCAACATGCACAATTTCTACATAACTCGAAACACTCAACTTCTCCTATGAAACTATATCACAAATGTTGTTCTCACTCAGTGTCATCTTGTATTTTCTGCCGTTTACAGCCTGCAAACAACAGTCCATGGGCTTCACCTCCACCATCACGGTAGGTTTTATTACTCAGCAGTAAATAGAGCTTCATGATCACAGTTGTGGAAAACATTTTTTGACTGAGAACTCAATATCCTTTGTTTTGGTCAAAATGTGTCTGCTGCTGTCTCAGCTCCAATGAGGCTCCAGTACACATGTCTGTCATGTACAACTTCATGGCCAGAAACAACCAAGAGCTGAGTGTTATGAAGGGTGACATAGTTCAGGTAAGATGAAAATTAAATAAATAAATAAAATTTTCAAAAATAGAAATATTCTTCTATTGCTGCAGTGCAAAGAGGTGGAACCAACATCTGGGTTGTTTAAATCTTCACATGCTGCACTGATCGAATACACTGTTCATGTAGGTTTTTCTTTTTACAGGTGATTCAGAAATCCAAGCAATGGTGGCTTGTTCGTAATGCCCGTCATGAGGAAGGAAATGTTCCTCAGAATGTTTTGGAGCCAATGAGAAGTGCTGGGCAAATGGAAGAGCCAATGGTGAGCCAAGTGACTGATGAATCTGCTAGTTAACCTTATTGCCAGACTTCATAAACAGCACTTTATTCCTTTTACATGCAGTGGGAGACACGTGACCCAGGGACTCTTGACACGTCCTCCACCCCTGCAGAAGTCAAAGCCTGGCTCCAGTACAAAGGTTTCTCCAGAATGTGAGTTACATGAGCCAAAACACTAAGACTTTTAAGTTTTCCTTAGTGTGAAGGACAATGAATTGTGATATTCTATGTTTTATGATTTCCCATGAGCAGAACAGTGGCCAGTCTCGGAGTGTTGAATGGCAAACTGCTCCTGGGGATGTCTAAGGAGGAGATAAGGGCCGTGTGTCCAGAGGACGCAGGCAAGGTCTTCTTCCAGCTTCAGGCCATCAAATCAGCCATAGCAGTAAGTAACACTTCACCTGATCTACAAACACGCTCATAACCAACTGCAACACGAGTTATGTTTATTTCTGTTCCCTCCTTTCAGCTCTCCAGTGAACCATCAGGCCTGTACAACGGACACTACTAACAACCGACTTTACTGCATTTTCACTTTTATTTCTCCAGAAACTAAAAGTCATCCACAGATTATATTCTGGATTTAGTGGGGTGAAATTTCATTGTCATAAATTATTTAATGTGAATGGCTTCTTTCAGCATGAATTAACTTGCATTACATACTGTTAAAGTGTTTTTAGGGAATGAAAGCTATTTTGACATGTATGACCAGAAACAATTAATTGCAGTTTCTTTTACTCATATTTTAGTAATTTCTGAATTGTTCAGATGAAAAAAATTAAATGTATGCATAGATTTAAGTTCTATCCTTCTTGTTATGACTATTAACCATATTGAGCATTTTTAATAGCTACTTCTAAAATACATAGTCTTCAGCTGTATTACTTTTTTTAATTAATGTCCATTAAGATGTACATTTCTGTACAGGCACAAATGTTTGAATTCAAAATTAAACAGTTATTCAAAGTTTTCTTTAATCAATCAAAAAAAATAAAAAATTCGAATGTAATAAAAAATTAAGTGCTTGAAATTAAATCAAAATGTCTTGTTTTTTTTTTTGTTTTTTTTTTTTACAAAACTGCAAATACCTTAACATTTGGGATTAAAGGTAATGAAATCAAAACAACCGAGTTGCCAACAGCTTATAAAAAGTCGAACAGTAAAGATTGAACTTTTCTCTAGCTCTGAATTTAAGGTTGTTAAGTCAGTTGCATTTGTGAATATTGCTTCATTTTCACAATTTTGCAAAGGTGTTTTTGTTCTTTATTCTTTCTTGTTCCCCCATTTGGCCATCTTGTTGTTGACAGGAGTCTTCATGAATCTCTCTGACTTCATGTATGCTGCAATCTGCTCCAGAGCCTGTGATGATATGATTTATAACACCATTTAAAGAAAAACACTTTTCAGATGCATGTCACTATAAACATGCCAAGGCCGTCCATCCCTGACATACAGACATTGTGATAACTATAACACAACACAGAGGACGATAAAAAGGTGCAAGGCTTTACATTCCCGTACTGAACATTCAGTGCCAAGTGTTGGATGTGCTGTTGACACTTCTCACCTCAAAACGGTCTAAAAGATCTTTGAGGTTCTTGAAGTCATCCAGACACGTGGGTTGAAACATCCTGTGTTGATCCAACAGCTCGTACATAAGGAAGTCCACGAATGTGATCTGTTGTAAAGAAAAGTTACTTTTACTGAACATGTCAAAGCCAGCATTAAGGCTTGTACTAGACTTTATACCTGCAGTTATCAGTTTTATATGAACAGTCAAATGGATACATGTCATGCGAAAGGTGAAAGCTAATTGTAAAAAACCCAGATAAAATTATCCAATTCTGCAGTTCTTCCTCAGCTATATCAGGCTGTAGCACCTGAATAAGCTCATCGTATCATCATCTGTCACCATCATCTCCCAGCATCCGAAAGCTGATAACAGTTATATTTCTCAAAAGATGAATTCTAGTGTTGCTTTCTGTCGGCAAGATATGCAAACTTGTTGCAAACAACTTTGCATATCAACCTTCAAATCAAACCATCAAAATTGTGTGGTTTTTCAGCTTGTCATGTTGCTTTAGCCCAAAATATGTATTTCTGCAGCACAAAAAATGTGAGTGGGTCTGACATATGTAAGCTCCAGTCTGGAGGGGGAAAAACCTTGTTGCCAGCAAACCAATTCCTGTCTCCCAAGAAAGCTGAGAACTGCTCCAGGGTTTTTGGCAGCATTTCAAGGTATGCTGGCTTCATCTTGTCCTAATGTCAAAAAGGCAACATTAGCGTTAGGAGAGATTTAAAGGTGTAAAATTACATATTTAGCATTACTTCCCTTTTCATGTAGTACTCACAAAGTCAGTGTAGCAAAGCCTTACAAAGCCGTTTCTGAAATCCATTGCCTGGTTCTCCAAAATGTCCACACGGATCTTCTCCTCCTCAATCTCTCCACCTGTTAGAGTCAGGTTTTACGGACACACTAATTCATGAAGACTGAGATGATACTCATGCTCTGACTGGTATATTTGAAAACTTTAAATGAATGAATCAATGAAAATATTTGTAAACCTTTGCAGAACAAAATATACATTTTTAATTCAACACAATACTTACACATATTGTGCTTACGAGCAATGTATCTCATGATAGCATTGCTCTGGACTATCTTCTTGTCTTCATCCTCCAGGTAGGGCAACTATGGTGAAAAGTTCACTATACAATCATGATTAGTTGATATTTTATATTTAAAATACTCAAAGGTTAAATCTTACTCACGTTTGGAAAGTCCATTCCAAGTTTTTGCTTTTCATCAAACCAGCAGCTTTTATCATAGTTTGGAGCTGTGTGTTAGAACATATTAGATGAATAAGTAGGTAAACTGTGTAGACACTTGCACCACTTCTTTGGTTATAATTACAACATCTCTTTATCTGTTAGTTGAAAGGATAAGTTACCTTCCCCACAGACATAAAACTTGTCTTCGTATTTGGTGCCAGTGTACTCCAGCAGCAGTCGGATAGGCTGAGCGAGCTGCACAAATGTAAAAAAAAAAAAAATCAGATGGAAGAGATGCTGGTGGCCTTTTAGCTTTTATATCAACACAACTGATGTCTGAGGTTTACACATGCGTAAAAACTGATGGCATGCATTCACATTTTTCCTCCCATTCCTGGATTCCCAGATGAGAAATTTATCAATGCAGCTTAATCATTTCACCCTCATCTTTGCCTAATACCAAAACTAGAAGGCATCCACAAACACTGGCTTCCAGAGGTTAAATGATCAGTTACACATTTCCCACAGATTTCCAAATGTTGATTTTGTTGGGCTATCATTGTCTTACATCATTTAAATGATTTAGCTTTATTTTATGTCTCGACAACGTACCCTCTTATTCTAATTATGCATCAACTGGACACCACAAAACAAAAAACTCAGTACAATATAGCCGTGTGCACGCAAGTGGATGGAAGTGCACGCCTTTTAATAGCATCCAGGGTTTCTACAAATATAAGATGGTAAAACATATTTCATTGATATTTATCAAACTCCTGTCAATCCTTCCCAGCTGTAATATAATAATCCATACTATTCACATCAATCATGGATAAACATAATAAACAAACAAACAAAAAATTACATAACTTTACTGTGATGACAGACTTGAGGTTTGGATTTATTTCCAAGTAATTCTTTCTTTTTTTCGCAGCTTTAAAAATGAAAAAACAAAACAAAACAAAAAAACAAAGAAAGAACCCCAAAACAAAAACAAGCACAGATTGTATATAAAAATGGGGGTAGACACTGGGCTGAAGAGTAGGAACAGAAGGTGCATTTATCTATTGACCATCAGGGGATTAATCCAGTATTTGTAAAAACAACTCCATTTGGGTAGGTGTTAGTGTGAAAATAGCTGCAATTCTCACTTCAGTGAAAGTTAATGGTCTCAATCTTTAGATTAAAGATGTATTTGACTCAACATGTTAGTTTCTTAAAAACGTGGTTTCATTAGAGGAAAATAGACCCTAAATCAGGGTGTGCATTGGGGCGTGGCTGCTGTGTGACTCACTGACCCTACCATAAAACAGCAGCAAGCTGGTGGACAAAGTACTGAGCAGGTGAGATCCAGGCTCTATCCTCCTTAGCTCCACGTTCTCATACTATTGGCTTTTCCTTTGGTTTTGAACGAAGACGGCCGTGACCAACTCACAGCCAACAAAAGGAAAAATGCACAAACCAACCGGTGACGTCACAGTGGCTTGGCACACCTGAGCCAGGTACTTATGCCCTTTAGGAGGCTGCTTCCTCAGGCTATATATAAGGCTCTATTTTATTATTAATACCATTTATCAAATTAACAATAAAAATGTTGCAGAGCTAACACTTTTTACAGTTAGCTGATAAAAGTATTGCAGACGAAATTTAAGACCTCCTTCTTCCAAGGACCTTTATAGGAGGCCACTGAAATTAGTGCTTCTTAACCAGCACATGAATTAACTGGTGATTATTTAAGGATATTTCACTTAAATCTGACACCTGTTAAAAGTTGGCTGGCAGATTGATCTATGGAAGCTCGTAGAGAACCCCATAATGTAAATGATAAGTTATTTTGCATTACTTGAACTGGGCATCCAACATGTTTGAGCTCTGGACCCCCGGTTTCATTCACTGATATTTCGCAGTCAGCTGCACCATTTATCGGCTTAACTCGCCCTAATTTGAACAGCACCGTGACTCCACCGACACAACTCTTCGGGAGAGGCCGGTGCAAACTGAACGGCGGGTCCGATGTTTGCTGGGTGAAAAGCAGCCATGTTGGCTAACAAGCGAGCTCTTGCAGCTGGTCTGACTGTGACGTTGACCTCGGTGCGAACGTTGCCGGGTAACAATAAGAACGGCTGGAGCACGTGCACGAAGGGTCGCCCAGGTCACACGCCGCCATTTATATTATTAAATATATTATTTAAAAGGCCGACGTTAAGCAGCAAAACTTAAAGCGGTGCAGAAAAACAGCGTCCAGCAGTAACACAGCCACAACCCGAGTCCGTTTGCAGAGACGGCGGCCGGACTTACCCCGCGGATGTCCCAGTAAGCTAGCTTCATGGACATTTTCGGTGACTTAGGGGACCTTTTCGACAACCTGGTGCAGCCAGACGGACAGCCACGGAGGAGAGAGCTGGTTTCTGTGTGCAGCGGGAGGAGGGACACGGTGGGCGGGGTGAGTTGGCTCCAACAGGGCGGGCTCTGACACCAGGCCGATCCGATCTGAACCAGATTATAATTGGTTTTTAAAACTGCATCTACATGCCCGAGTATCCACAGCTCTAAAGGTCCAGCTACGTTTCATATATGCACATGAATATAGAAACTCAGATGACTGACACAGTGGAATTTTAGTGGAAAGTCATGACCAAGAACGTATCTACCACTGAAGACTGAAATAAACCGTCAGTCCTCGGTGTTTTTTAAGTTACTGAGTAGTATAAGGTTTACAGGTCATCACTGACATCCTCAGATGTCTACTTTATGTCTGAGTAATATAGTTGAACGGTTTGCCTTTTTGTCAGGCAGCATGATGGTCATGTGGATGTGGATTGATGCAAGATGCAAGTCTAGACTTTTCCATGACCCCAGATGAAATCAAATTGTAAAAACTGAAAACCCACTAAAAGAATGTGGCAGGATTAACAACATTAACGTTTTACTTAAGGCCACGGAGGAACCTGTGTACAAAAAAAGCGGTTGACAAATAAATATTACATTAGAAATGGTAAAACACTATCAACCCAAAGTACGAGTGTGCAGCAGATTTGAAAGGTCTGGAAATCATTTTCCTTGTGTGGTAATGTACAATGTGTGGTCTTTTTAATAATGAAAAACATAAAGAAATAGAAAACTGTACATACATACGAAACAGTGGAGGGGAAAACTTACATTTCTTTTCACCTTTCATCCAATCATCCAGTCAGCACTACCAGACATACTAAGTCTTAAAACACATCACACAAATCATATTATTGGGTTAGAAATAGAGTTTGTGTGAGTCAGGAATGTATTATTGGGATCCAGACCTCAATTCTCTCCAATCTGCAAAGTGATTGTTGTGCTTTCTGCCCACTTTGACCCACATTAAGAGTAACGAGTTGGATATGGAAGCTACACAATGCATTCATTGTTTCACTTCTCACAATCACTTACTTTCTCACTGACATAGTTTTACAGAAATGAAACTAATGATCTCCTTCGGCACCTCAAACTTATCATTTGTATCCCACAGTTCTTATTTTCAGAAGACATATATTTATTTGAGGGTAATGAAAATTGAATTGAGGCAAGCACACCAACATGAACAATATTTATTCAAACAACACATGTAATTCTCAGGAGAGAGACGAGGGAGACACGTAGTGGTTTGAATAGCAACAAATAGCCCTACTACAACATTAGGCCCCAACTGAAGGCAGGAGATTGAAACCAGTTTGTCATGTAAATCCACTTTCACTTTAAAAATGAAATTATTCATGGATTTGGCACTGGTTGAGAAAGGAGCAAAATCTGAAGGAACAAATTAGCATGCATAATTTATTGGACTATGAACCAGAAATGTATGTACTTTAAATATTTCTGTGTAAAGGACAGATGGTATCAGATCAGTAATACAGTTCTGTTGACACAATGTCACAAAATAAAGGTCAGTATAATACCATGCAATGAAGGAGTAGCATTACTGCACACCAGAAAAACATATTAACGTGCTTGCGAGCATGCAACTCAATTGAATCAATGTAATTACTGTACAAAAAACTCAAACAGGTGGAATATCACAATGCACAGCTGTTGGGTCATTGTCAGTGGCAAGAATACTGACGACGTAGAGCTTTCTACCAGTTTTACAGCGTGAGGTCCTATAGATGATTGCAGTAAAAGAAACATCAACTCCGAAAACCTAAAAAAACATGAAATATTTTTAATTTGAGTGTTAACACTTGTCCAATTTGTTAATATTATATTCTTCAAGTTTTTACATCACAAAATTTTGCTGAAAGTTTGTGATACGGTATGCTAAGTGTTCAGGGATGTAGGCAGGACTGTAGAAACACTGAGGTCGCAGTCCACCTTACCCTTCACTCCTCTCATCACCCAAATAAAGTTGTTTTTATTATTTGGATTGCTCACACTTTAATTATTGAGTTGGCTGCTCCTTCAGTTTGGCAAGTAAAATTTAATTGGAACAGCTTCAAAACTGATTGTCACAGCCAATTAAGTACCGAGTGAATCAGTTTACAGAACCATCTGTACTTGACTGTTACAACAGTATATTAATTGTACTGTAACTGTCTTTCCTTTGTAAACATGTGTCACTGTATAGTTCAGAATGAGTGGAAAATAACAATGAATATATTGATCTCAACTGTGACCCGTTTTATGTTTTTAACTTTAGAGCATCAGAAAGTGTTAAGTAACAGCTGGTGCCATCAGTTCCTTACCAGCAACCATGATGTTTTACCTAAAATAATTATGTCAAAACACTGGTTTTAAAGGTTATATAGTTCTTCTCAGGGACCTAGTCAGGAGCAACTATAAAGAAGTTTTATTATATCTCTTTATTTGATCTCCCTATATAGAGGGGGATATAAATCACCATGTGTTAACCAATTGGGTTGTAGACTGTAAACTTTTTCAAGGTGGCTAAAATGCCCAGTTTACCAATAAAGATAGCATAATCATGACCACAGAGTCATTTACAGCCCTGTGTGTAATAAAGAAGTTTTTAACTTGTCAACTTTTTGGACTTCAATTGGTCAGTGTTGGTTCTGGTGTATTGGTTTCATTCCTGTGTTGATTAATGGGTTTTATATTCTGCGCTTATTAGAGGAAATGCAGATAACTTGATATCCTGATTAAATGTATTTGCATGAAAAAAAAAGAGAAGAAATAAATAGATAAGGACATACAGTGAGGTCATCACAACAAACTCAACAAAGAAACTAAAGGAAGTGGACACCTTAGGTACACAGATTGTACTCTCTCATATTGCCACAGTATCAACTCTGGAAGTCTTTCAACATTGCTGTTCTCTTTTCACAGGTGTGATATGTTGTTACGTAAATCTGTACAAAGTCCTGATGTGAACAGATGGAATGTAGTGGGAGTTTTATTTGTGTTGTGCTGCATGTTCACTTCTCTGCCTGCACAGTTGCCATACATAGACTGCCCTCCTCTTCAATGGTCTCGAGCTCATCAGTGCGGATAGCCTGTGTGATTAGATTCAACTCCTCACACATGGTCTCATAACGGTACGCCACACGGATGTCTGGTACATTGGTGCGTCTGATGTCATTACTCTCCTGTCCCTCCTTGATGTAGTGTGGGCCAAGCCAGTAGCTCTTTATCTGATTGAAAAGAGTGAAATTCATCTATCTGCAGAACAACTGACTGAGGAGGGTGTAATTGTAGACAGTAAGACTGGTTATTATGCAACGAGCTGTAGGAATAATACCTTGTGAGAGAATCCACTCATCAGCACACTGTTTCTGGCCAACTCACACATGTCACAAGAGCTCAGTTTCCACACCTGAGTAGCAATGCTGTACTCCTCCATCAAGGGCTCCTACACAAGCAAGAAACATAACAATCGAACCTAAAAGCATTTTTTGCATCAGATGTGTAACAGATTTTGCTGAAAAAATACATGAAGTGGGAAGTGTTCAGGGATGTAGCCAGCGCTATAGAAATACTGGAGTCAAAGCAAAGTCCACCTCACTCATCACTTCCCTCAACGCCAGAAAGCAGTCACGTTCATACTAACTATTGGATGGTTCAGACTTGTGACTAAGTTTGGTTGCAGAACTAAAACTTAAGAAATGTCACAGCTACCTGAGAAGTATGTGAATCAGTTTATACATCTGTATAAACTGTATAAATGTAGGAAACATCTGTATTAGCCTGTTCAAACAATTTATGAAATGTACTGTAAATGTCTCTCCTTTAATAAATATGTTTTAGAAGCCATAGTTCAAGATGAGCATTTGTAGTTAAACCCTGAGCAACTCTGTTTTACTTTTACTGTAAATACCTCAAAGTTTATTTCTGTTTAATGTTAAATATTTAGGATTTCAGCCATGGTTTGTTTTTTAATGATACAATGAACAGTATTTTAATCTGAAATGACCACTCTAAGCAGAATTGCAACACTACAAGAAACTTAATGCTCAAATGTGTTTACAACAATTTATACAATTACATCATATCTGCTGGCTTTATGTGTGCAATCACAGTGAATAAGGCATTTATGATCTGATAAAATAAAAAAAAATGGTACCATTAACATACTATGATGCTTATACACCATACTTCTGATTTTCAAAACACCAACAAAAAAATCACTAACCTTGGTGAAGTGAAACTGTAGAGGGTCGTCTGTGGACAGAGACACCATGAGGCCTCTAGAAAGGTACTCTGGCAAAGGGTTGCGATGGTAACTGAGGAACAGGCTGTTATTGCTGAGGGGGGACATGGCGATGCCTATCTGAGCCAAATAGTACAGATACTGCAGCACAGGAGCCTGGAGGCACATAAGGCATGATGCTGAGGGTTGTACTGGTGTTAAAAAGCACATTATTGACAACAATGGGACTGTGCCAGATAAGCATAAACTAGCTGATCTAGTTGGGCCTGGTAATTTCCTTATATCTAACAATTCCTCACAACCTGTTGGAGGAATAAATTGGTGTAAAAAAAAAAAAAAAAAGCAGATGCTGCTCTACTGATGTCCCACCTTCCTGAGCAGTAGACCGTGGGAGATGTTCTCTGACAGCATGAATCCTGACACCAGGTGATGGATTGGCCCCGCCTCCCCGCAGTGAGGACGGAGGACAAATGACTGAAACCCCCGCTGCCTGAGAAGACAAGACACTTAATTACAGGCTGACTTCAATAGCTTTGAGGGAGGTTAAACTAAAAAAAAAAGAGAAACTTCTTTGTGCAGTGTGTTGTTAAAACAACCAGGAATAGACATCATGGTGGTTCACCAGTGATTCAAATATGAAAGAGATGACAGATAAAGGGCAACGGATGCGTCCCTAAACTTAAAAGCAGTTTCTACTATGTCAGTGCTACTATGGTAGCATAACCATATAAATATAGCATTATTATTATAATACTGTGATTTGAAATACATTCAGTGAGAGGGTTTCAATCTACTCTGTTTCAGAATAATACCATTTTATACATTCACTCATTCTATGATCCTGTTATTTTACTCTTATTTTCAATATTGATTATGCACGCAGCAGGAAAAAATGTCCAACTGACATTTTAATATATACAAAGCTCTTGAAAACATAATGGAGTTACTCAGTCCTAACAATGACTAAGCTTTCTGAACTTTAAGATACTAAATAAAACTACAATCTACACACAGCTGTATGCCTCCGCCTCTCAGACTAGTTTCTGAGAGGTGGAGGCTGAGCTGAGGGGTGGTTACTAACCTGCGCAGGTGATTCAGCACAGTCATGTTTGCATACATATAGTAGAGGTAGTAGGAATAGGGTGGGTTGTCCTCCTCTGTCCAGTTGACTGGCAATGGACTGTCCAGGTTGAAGATATGTTGTTCTGGTTTTGACTCATCATCAACACTATCAAAACCCACAACCTGTGTGCAAGAGCAACAGCAGATCCATGAAACCCTCTGAGGATTCATTACAATAAATGTGAAAGCAGAAGTACACATAAATGCACAGAAAAGACTTCGTACATGCTGGAGGAAGAGGTGCAGCTCTGGGTGGCTGCCAGGGTTGACCGTGACCTCAAACAGGGGCATAAAGATATTCTCCAGCATCTCTTGGAAGTTGCACAGTTGTTTCTTTGTGTGGTAGACATCACTATAAATAGAGAATAAATATATATCAATAAATCAGTTGTGGTATGATAAAGGATGTATTGATGCTTTACTCATACATATATGGCAGATATAAAGAATAATTAGGAATTAGTTTAGCTGTCTATACTTAACAAGGGTTACTCGGAAATGGATATTCAGGTCATTCAAGGAAAAACTAAAGTATACCTGTAATATATATATTTTTTTATTTTAAAGTAGGAAAAAATTATTAACAAAAAGTATTTAAGTATTGCAAATTCAAGAAATATTTAGGATTTTCAGATTCAGAATCAGATTTTCATAACTTAAGAATATAATTACATGTTGTGGAGTATAAACCATATGGATGGAACAAAACTGATTTAAAGAGAAATAAATTCAAGATGGCACCTAATTTACACATGACCTTTGGCTAATGAAAAGATTAAACAATAGAGGAAATTCTAATAATTCTCCCCACTTAATTCTCATTGCACTTGCATTGATTTGAGCTACTTTGTATTTTACTGTGTAATTTTAGAGTTAACTATATTTAATTTTTAATTTATAAACTGTGCATGATTTGTATTTGAAATTGAAATGATAGAAATTGAACTATAGCTGACAGATCTTGTGTAAAGTGTAAAATTTCCTGAAGGTGTAGAAATATAAAATGGTATAAAGTGATAATACTTAAGTAAAGAGTAAGTACCTGAACAATGTATTTAAGTCCAGTACTTGAGTGAGTGTGTAAAAGTCACTTTCCCTAAAGGGGTTACTCACAAGAGTCGTGGCACTTGCACAAGCCAGCGCACGTTGTTGGAGTAGACCTGATGTTTGACAGCCCACGTGGCCAGTTTGTCCCATTCGTCTCTGGAGCGTCCATAGATGGACAGCCTAAGCTCCACGTTCTGGTACTTGCTCTCCTCCAGGTCAGCCATCACCTCCTGAGAAGCAGTGACACAGACGGTCAGCAGAGGGCGCCAGCTGCCAATACAGTCATCAAAGGACAACAGTTTTAACAGGCAAAGTTATTCTTTATGAGCTTCAGTAAGCACCTTGATGATGTGACCAAAGTATTTGCCCTCGATGTGGTTGTCCGTCTTGATGAAGATCTCTCTCAGGATGGACTCACCAATGGGATTGTATTTGGCGTTGAACTTATCAAATCGATGGAAAGTGTTACGGTCCTGCAAAAAACAGTTGAAACTCTGTGTTGCATCTTTCATTCTCCGAAGTCTTAAGTTGAAACATGGAGGTACAGGATTTTGCCCGGCAGAGCATCTGAGATGATTAGCTCTTTATTGATCCCCCCTGGAAATCACTTACTGCATGCATGTCCAGAGTGTCCACACTCAGGTCAAAGGCTGTAAGGTTCATGCTCTCAAACACCTCCATGAGTGTCTGCCCTTTGCCTCTTTCCACATGAACAATCTCTTTCGGATACTTCTTCATTGCCCTTTTGATAAAACGCAGAAGGTGTTTCTGGTTCATGCAGGATGAGGCGTGGATATGTGTGTCAACCTGCACAGACAAATAGTATCAAAATTACATAACGGAGCCTGGTTTATGATTAAAACAAATAATTCTGATTTGGAAAAGTAGAAACAGCTTTGAAGTTCACCTTACGGATATTATAAAAGTCTCGATGTGGGACTTTCTTCTGTGCTGCCAGCTCTTTCATCTCATTCAGCAGAATGTGCATCTGGAACTTGGAGCTCAGGTACTGAAGCCGACGGTAGCAGAAGGACTTCCTGTAATGATTGGACACAAAATCAAAGAGTTTGTATTCATAAAATTCACTTCACAATTTGGTTTTGACGTAATGATTTAAAGAGGACACAGATGAAGAAAATACTCAATCACCAATTGAAAGTTTACTTAAAGATAAATGCACATAATATACACTTCTACTCACACTGGGCCGTTGATGATGAGGGCCATCATAACGTTCATATCAGCGATGTACTCCTGCAGGTCTGGATATGGCAGGTCCAGCTCTGTGCTCCTGTTAGCAACATATAGACTGAAAACTGCTGCCAACAAAATGTGTGAACTGAATCTAAAAACAGATGAGCGTCCTACCACTCTACAACATAAAGCATGCATGTAATGTGATCATAACAAACATCTCACTTCTCCATGATGCTCCTTATTGTGTACACATGCATAACACCATCCACCATCTTGCAGCCGTAACCCATGTCAGGGGGCATGCTGGCAGGGTCCTGGTTCTCATACGGGTGCATCTCAGAGACAGGTGGGTGCACTGTGGCATCTGAGAGGAGAGAAATTCACACGGGGGTCACAGCTTTGAACACGGTGAAAACTCACATGCAATGCTGGACAGATTTCAGCGGCCTGTCACTGTGGCAGCCTGGTGTGGGGTGGATTGTGAATCTGTGGGTGTGTTGGGTTACGTCTTATTGTGAGTGTCACTCTATCTTGGGGAAAGGATCCTTCCTCTGACTTCCTGTCTGAAGATATTTTGTCTGTTTTGGGTATATTTGCTCATCTGAACTGAGGCTCTACAGATGGAGTATGTTGTACACCAAAAATACTGTCAAGGCAAATTTATAGTTATTGTTATTGTTTATGGTTATGGTTATTTAAATGTGAAACGACTTCATTATCATTGTTATTAAATACAAAAAAAAAACACTGTCCACATTGTTGGGATCCAGAGCAACGTGAAGTGAATTACCTTCAGTCACTGTGGTCTCTGGGAACTCCTCATCATAAACATCCAGGTCCAGAGGTCTCTCACTCAGCTCGTGAAGGTAGCGGGAGGTGGTCCTGCAGAAGCTCTGCAGCGACAGGCCCATGTACTTCTGTCTAATGAACAGGGCCTTCACCACACATTTGGCAGCATCCAACAGGTCTGTGAAAGGAACCTTGACAGAGAAACAACTGAATGAAAACGGCTGACCGTAGAAGCAAAGGCATCTTTTGGATTGAGGATTTGTTAATCCAAGTCTTCCTGTGTTACTGCAGTGACTTACCCCACATTTCTCCTCTCCAGAGATAGTGACTCTCTGGTACTCGCTCTCTGGGACCAGCTCTCTCTCCTGCAGGTCAGGAGCTTGGTTCTGCTCCTTCATATATCTAATGATAGATCTATAAGTTAATAGTGTTTCTACTCTCTGTTCTGACAGTTTAATGACAGCTGAATATACTTTCTGTAGTCAGGGGCCACACTCACTCAAGATCGGTGGCACTGTCAGTTTTCATGAACTCCTGTTTGGCTCTCAGGAGGATGTCAGGCTCAAACCTGAGGACAGAGCTCACTGTAGGATCATCAGTGGAGAGTCTGACTGCAAACACGCCCAAATTCGTCTGTATATTAACCATCTATCTCTTTCACTTACTTGATGTCCTGGCTGATTTGCCTTTCGAGGCGTTGACGTCTTTCTTCAAGTTGTTCAATCGGGCTGTCCTCGGGAAATTCATAGGGGGCACTGCGCATCTCACTCTCTGCCAGGCTGCGGGAGAACAGCTCCTTCACACAGTGAACAACATTATGAACATCACAAGTACGTTGAAAGTTACTGTATAAGGTTTAAAAAAAAAAGGCACAGTTTCTGAGCACTGACCTCTGCAATCTCCTTATACTTTCCGTCCATTGATGTACGCAGATCAATCGATTGCTTCAAGGCCACGGGGATCCCAGGCAAGGAATGCTGGGAAGTGAGGAGGTGGCGGCCGCCACGGAGATCAACTGGAGATAAACGAAGCGGCAGAGAGGGGAAGAAATCACCAAATGGGGAAGAATGTGGAAATCAAGCAATAATCCAAGCTTTGTTTTGGCACTTGGAAAATGACAAGCAGCACATTAAGGACTCTGGATCTTCTAATAAAGCGAGTCAGACCAGTGAAAAGAGCTAATTTCAGTTTGAAGGGACGACAAATCGCTTTTGCTTTCTACAGAAATGTTCAATTATCCGTCAAAGAGTTTATCAAGCTTGATAAAAAAAAAAAGCAAATGTCTTCACCTCTTACCCAGCTTGGAAAAACTGAGCTAGAAATAAACATGAAAGTGGTAAAGTAGCTCATGATGAGTGTGATGAGTATTCCCACTTGATGATTTTTCATCCCTTCAGCATATAACAATAACCAGAACAGTTTGCAGAAGCTTGTTGTTCTTTGTCCACCGTGCTTGTTTGAGTTTTTATTCAACAGTGGAGGTCTGAGCTCAGCGGCTGTTTGTGCCTTCAGACACAATGGAGCATTCAGGTGGAGAGCCCATCGGCACACACATCGGCTAATACCCTCCATTGTTGCCATTTTCAACACTCACGTTTTACACAAACCCGCTTGTCGTGGAAAGGCAAGGAGGGAAAACGAAAGATGGTTGGTCCCTGAATAAGGAAGGCTGTGTGTGGACGATTAGACATAATGTTGTTGGGAACAACAGGAATTACGGAGATGGTAAGTGGTCATCAGTGAGAAACGGGGGTGTGTTTAATAGTCTGTCTGCCATGATATTAATCTTTGTCTTGAAACTACATACCTGCCTCTGAAATATTCATTACCCTGCTAAATTTTTCATCCTGTGTGTGCTCGAGTGTCAGTGGACCTGTGACCTGTCAATATTCATAGACCATAAACACAAGTTGGGGGGGGGGGGGTATTCTGTATGAAACCTGCATTCTGCCAATGAAACTGTATCACACCAAGTCTTATTTATTTAACACAGCATGTCTGAGTCTGCCTGCTCTGGGGGGGACAGCACAGGAGACCAGAGAGTCCAATTAACTGAGCGGTGAGGACTCAGCAAAGAGCTTCATTAAAAGGTATAAAAAATTAGAGGAACACATAAAGAGAAAGGAAAAGATGGTCTATGCATTTCCTGTTTTATTTTGTATTCTGTGTACTGTCATGTTGCTGTTAGTTTTGCCTCCTGTATTGTAAGTGCTGTCTCCACCCTAATGGGTCCACCTGTGTCTCATTCCCCTTTCCATCCCAAATTGTGAGGCCTTTATGCTGATGGCCTCCTGTGTAATGCTAGTTCTGGTATGTTTGACCTTTTTTTCTGCCAGTTCCCTGTTTTCCTCATTCTGCCTGCCATTTTGTATTTTGACCTTTTGCTATTTCCTGAATTAAAGAGCTTATTTTGTGGATTTTGTACTTCAGCCTCGCTTTTCTTTCTTTCATTTGGGTCCTCACACACTGGCCCTTCGCATCTGGTGATTGGAGGAGGTATGTCTGTGCGATGTAGTGGCCGGCTGAGCAGTTATCCCTGATGTCGGTTTGGGGCATGTCAGTTTGAGATAACAGTGGACAGTATCGTGGGGAGCAAGAGGTGACCAGCGGCAAAGACATCATGCCGAGCCTCAGTCAGGCCAAGCCCACCCGACCTCAAGCTAATCCCCTAATGGTTGCTATATTTGGATTAGCATCTATGGTTATATAACAACTCATCCCCCCACAGTTGGAGAGAAAAGACAACCATATTTCACGTGATTATATAGTTCAATCTTGCTGGCTGGAGCTTTGGTCTAACAGGAGTTGGAGGAAAGCAGTCTGTGAGCCTGACATGGGGCGAGTAGATGAGATTTGAACTGTCTCCACTCTTTATTAGATGTCTTAAACAAGAGACATGTTGAATCTAAAACAATATATCCCACAATCTTGAGCAACTGCCTGTTATTCCTGCTGGGCCTCAAAACAAGGTCGAAAAGTATCAGTTTGCTGCGGGACTTCCACAGACGTGCATATTTCAACAGAGTATTGTGATTCTAGTCAAACTCAAATGGGATAGTGGAGTGTAAAAAATCCTCAGGGATGAGATGACATGTGGAAAGTCATCTGAGGCCCAAATTCCAGAGGGGGGGCGCATAGGACTCAGGGAGACATCCTGTGAAACTTCAATCTTCAAAATGAAGCCCTGCCTATTATTCTCAATTTCTTGCCCTTTTCAGTAATTTTGTAACAACTTCATAATGGCATCCACAAGTTCCTATGATTTCAGAATATATACTTCTCATTATCGGGTTCCCTTTCTTTTATCCCTTTCTACCTCCTCCTCCCGTCAACCACTGTCCACCTGCCACCAGTGAATATGCTGTTTTGGTATTCAGGCCACAACAAATGCCAGTGACTCACAGCTTCTGTAGAAAAGCTCTCAGAGTAAGCAGGATTATCAGGGAATTGCGAATACTAGCGAGAATAGCACTTATCTTCATCAAGTCATCCATACATTATTTTCTTGAAAATTCCCCATCTCGCAATATTAAATAATCCTGTATCTCCTCCATTTATCCACCGAGGCTGGTGCAAAAAATTTCAGAAGTTTATGGATAATTCTGGTGACAAACACAGACACAACTGAAAACATAACTTCCTTGGAGAAGGTGATGTTCATATATGCTTCTATACCCTCAAAAATGATGCATTTCTCAGGAATATTAAGAACTATAGGAATATTTTCTGCAAACCGCAACAAAAAAGGACTCAGATATTTTATATATTCTGATATCAAGCAGCTGGACAAAAAATATGAACATTGAAAATAGTAAAAAATTGGCCATATTTTGATTTAATTTGAGCAGAATTCAGAATTCAAGCTTAAATAAGTGTAATAAATACTACAACAACTACTAATAACTGATCATAATAAATGATAGATAATAGGTAACTATCACAACTAAACGTCATGGCCCCCGTTTTGATGTTTTGATTTTGTGATAAAATCATGAGCATAAAAATGTTACAAAATGCCAGTTCTCTTATGATAATTGTTGCAGGCGCACAGTCCAGCATAACTAAATGAAATCTGGCTACTCACGCTCATACAGAGACTCTGGTGCAATAAAAAGATCTAACTGTGGAGCTTCTCCTCCAGCATCTCTCACTGGCTTTGCATCAAACAGCTAATGACTCTGAAGACATGTAATTCAAGTCCTTGGTTTGGTGTCTGCAGCTCCATGAAGTGTATGGAGCAGGTCAGTGTAGGTCATCTAGTATCAACTTCCACCCTGTGTTTATTTTACCTCTCTCACCATTATTGAACCATAAAGATAACAAATACAAAATACGTATAGTTAGAATGAGCATTAGCCATGAACACAAACATTTAGGTAGGATCTCACTGCTGCAGGTGCAGTCAGCACAGTTTTCATCGATCTGCTCAGCCTCTCAGCTGCACCTTCCCACCATCCTCAAAAGGCATGAGAGAGCTAGTTTGTGGAACAATGAATCGACACACAGTCTCCCAAGTACAGCAAAGACAGCACTGCTCAGGGCTATTACACAAAGCCATCAAAGGAGAGGCAGAGGAGAGTGGCAGTGAGTGTGACAGAGGGGAAAGAAAGGGGGGGGTTGGGAGGTTAGAGGGAAGGGGGTAGTTTGTGCTTTTTGCACAGAGTGAGGGCAGTGGAGCGTACCTGTCTCCTCAGAGCCTGCATTAACCAGCAGCTAGCAGGGCCGAGACAGGAGAGAGAGACAGAGAGGGGGAGAGGGAGGCCGTCCTGGCAGGGAGATGGAGCATGCCAAACAGCAAACGGCCCAGGATGGCGTCTGCTGTCTTCTCAAGATGGGTTAAACATGAAGGGAAGGAAGGATGGAGAGAAACAACAAAGTAACACTGGAAGCACCCAGTCAAATGACAATACTGGCAAAAAAAACCCCACACACATGCTGTCATGTCAACACACACAAACACACTTAGCGTCACACACTCATCTCCTCCATTCCCTTAATCAGTCCCTGTCATACATACAAAGAGCTGGTCTGGCAGATCCATGAACTCCCCCTCACATCCCAGTGTGTGACCCCCCTCTGCTCTGTCTGCCTCCTGGTTCAGGCCAGCTGTCGCTGCACTAGCTGCCTCTGGAGCTGATCCTCCTCATTTAAATGCCTCTGACATCTATCTGGACTGTACCACACCAGGGAGAGGAGGCAGGGGGGAGGTGATCTACATGGCTGGTGGATATTGACACTCCTGCTGAGCCTTTCTCTAACGGCTCCCCCCTCTTGACTGCATGATCATCAGTGCTGTATTTTGCTGAGGGGACCATGTGTTCAGGCTGTTTGTGTTGTCCATGTGTATTTGTGTGAATAAGATGGCGCTGTCTCAGCAGTGAGGTTTGAGATGTCATGGTTTTTTCTTCGCCAGCTGAGTAGCTGTCTAATAAATGAGACCTTGCCTCCATGTCTGCTCAAATGAACAAAATTAAAAGGCCAGCACTTTGCCCCCATTATGGATGCAGCAGTGACAAACACACATATCTGTGAAGCTGAAGCTAACAACATATCGATAAGGTAACGCAACTATGAGTCAGAAAAATAAATGTTTGTGAAACTCATCCTTGTACCTCTTGTGTGAATGTTACTCTGCAATCGTACCTTTTCTCCTGTCTTACTTTAGTAGTAAATTTAAATTTTGTCTGGATGACAACCATGACTACATGAGCTAAAACAAACAGTCCTTTACAGGTAACTGGTGATTTCAGGTTCATTAAAGTTTGGAGAAAACAGGTCATGGCAGCTGAAGAACACGAGATGTTTATCCAAGTTATTTACCAAATAAGACCTCTGACAGATCTGATATCAGAAAAGGTCCTAAACTTTAGAGACAAGAAACAATGCTGATAGTCTGTGACTTATTTCCTTTTAAGTAAAGAGTAAAGGAAAAAATAAGATCAATCTATATGCTTGTTTGTAAGAAGTGTTTGCACTGCCTTTGGTATCGGCTCTTGCTCAATATTGTCTAGGGTTCAACTTAAGTTATCTTAACTAGGAATTCAAAAATAAAGAAAAAATCTTTGCCTGGACGCAGGATCTTATTCAAGAAAGTTTTCCTAAATGCTTTTTAATAAGGCAGACAATGTTCTATATTTCTGACATTTTCATAAAATCTATGAGAACAACAAACACAACAATGTACCAGTCATTCCTGACATCTGCACCTTGGGCACCTTAGCGCCAAGGGCTTTTTTCAAATCAATCACATAATTTTCTAGAACAGCTAGACACTGTAGATATTAGAGAAACACAAATAAAAAATGTATTTGTTGATCTTATTTTATGTCCATTCATGAATTATACATAGATAAATACAGATCTTAATAAAGGAACAAATCGCCCAATGCACTGCATCTTTCACTGCTGTGTTTTTAATTGTTGATCTAGATTGATCTTTAATATCTCATAACATTTTTCAGCTGTTTGATTTTATTGTTTGCTTAAGAAATTTAAATTGTACTTCAATCAGGGTAAGGATGCCAAAAAACAGCAGTACATGTCCGTACCTAATACATCATCTTTTCACAGATATATCAGGCTTTGCCTACACAGACAAGAGCTGCTAGGAGGATGAATTTACTGCTGGTTTTGGTCTCTGTAGTGAATTACTTAACAATAACAAAAGTATAGATTATTTTCAGCGTTATGCTTATAACAGCCTCCAGTTATCCAAATATGATTCCCATAAAACTACTAAAAACTACTAATATGTAGAAAATTTCACACCTGTATAGATATATGCAAACATAAACAAGCAGCTGAACACCTCCCACATCATGTAGTGTAAATGAAACATATTTTCCTGCTCTTCTAATGCACACAGAAAGAGGTGCCCTTAAACTGGATTGCTCCAGTTTTGCTCCTGGCAGTCAAATGTGATTCAAGCAAATCATCACTCAGCCTCTCAAGGTTAAATTGCTGTGAGATTTTTTTTTTTCCAGGCCACAAAATTGCTTTTGAGTAATCAAGTTGTCGTGTCCCCAAGAGAAGCCCAACAAACAGTGCTGTTTTTGAGTGATTCATCAGAGAGGCTGCATTGATTTAGACCAGGCCTCCCTCTAAAGGTCGAACGCTGCATCACCACCACTCTGCACCAGCTCATCAGGATGTGAAGCATTCAGTCAACAACCACATGAAACAAACAGCTGAGAGCCCTGCTGTCCTCAGCTTCCATAATTTAAACTATAGGCAGAAAAATATACTCAAAAGTAAACTATTTGTAATGTTTACATTATTAAATACAATATATAATCAGATATCGTCTTTCACATCGAGCAATAAAGATGAATATATGTTTGGTATGAAACATTTCAGGGATGCAATCAACTATCATAATTATTTTGTTATATATTCATTTAAAATTTTATTTTGTCAGTTAATTGATGAATAAATAAGGTAATTTAATAATTTCTGAGTTCCCAGTGTCCTCAGTTTTTTTTATCACTGAGAGTCAAAAAATTAAATGAAAAAATGAAAATTTTTAAAATCTGCTCAATCTGAGGCAGAACAATTTTTCTCATGGCTCCTGGGGATAATATCATCATCAGTTCTTTAGTTATCATGGTCTCCATGAGAGCCTAATTTTATTGAGAGGGGAGATTCAAATAAAAGTCCATGCTGGAAAACCAATTCAATTTGTCACAGTACAGATGATGGGAAACAGAGTGAAGCACCTCGGGAGTGCTATGTCTGTGACGCTTGGAGAAAATGACTGAAAAGTCCTACTGTGGTTTGGTGAAATAATGCAGTCTGCACAAGGATTTAATGTAGAACTGGATCTACTGGATCAGGCTGAGAAACCCATAAATCAACAGCATACACATTCAACAAGGCCTTCAACCTTATGAACACATGGAGGAGAAGGGGATCCACCGCTCACCACAGCGCAATACAGAACAGTACAATTTATCTCTGTCAGTTATTACTCTTGTTCCTCTGAAATGTCTCAAATATAAAAGGAATTGTAGTCTGCTCTAATGTTGAGCATCAAGACCAACGAAGTGGCTTCTTTTCATATGTTGACTATAGCATAATACTTGGCAATATTTGGCATTTATAAGCAAGGTAAAAAAAATGCACTTGAGCTGATCATTTATGACACATGTATGAATGGATTTGTCCACAACTATAACTGCTAAAACATGTAAGTATTAGGTATGCAAACAGATAATACATTATATATGGCAGCGCACTCTCCTCGTGCCCTTATATCTGCTTTCAACCACTTTTTGGTGGTTGAAAGCAGATATAAGGGCACTGCGTGTAAACCAATAGAGAGACTCATAGATCAGAGATCACTGTACCTTTCAACCAACTCTGGCTCTCCACAGATGGATGTGTGGCAAACAAAGCTGGTGTGTCTGCAGTTTATCTACTGCCATACCACTAAGTATGAGCAACAACACGACAGCCACCTAATGAGCCGGATGTTCACATGAGTAACAGACACACAGATGTACTGTAGATGCACTGACTGAGGTGAACAGATGAGGGTGTGTTTAGGTCGCAGTTGATCATTTATTACAATTTGAGTGATTACAGATTGTGTTGCCGTGTAGAGTGAGAGAGTTTCACATTTAACCTCTCATTGCTGTGTTTGTTCACAGCACAGACCCTGACATTGTGTGGACTTATGATGATTACACAGCAGTGATACAACGACAGGAGGCGTGAATGTCATGTGGGCGAAGTACAGTGTGTTTAGGGAGGGGTGTTGTAAATCAGTGAAAGTATTTTTATTGTTTTATAGTGTGGTATTGATCTCCTGTAGAGGTGGAAGCTAAGCCTATATTTGTAATAATAATAATAATAATAATATGAAGCATTTATATCTTAGGATGGTAAAATAAAGGAATATAACAAAAAATATCTTCACCACAATTAACATTTTACATTCACATGACTGTATCAGTAATTGTGATGTAATAATTATATAGATGCTGTAGTCTGTACTTAGAGCAGCACGGTGGCATAGTGCTTAGTGGTGTTGCGCCACAACAAAAAAGTTGCGGGTTCGGTTCCCGGGCCGGAGGTCTTTCTGTGCAGAGTTTGCTTGTTCTCCCTGTGCCGAGTGCAGAGTAAATATTGTTGTGCAGTTAAAGATTTGAATATTTCCTCCACAACTGATTTGTGATGGGAGAACCCCAACTGTACAAAAGAACAAAACAACAAAACTAATCTAAATAATTGCATTTTACTCGCTCATATTTGTCACGTGTTTTCGGACACTTATGAGTAGTTATAATCCAATTGTTTCATCAGTGTCATTGACATAAAGCACTGTCTGAATTCGTTTAAAAGTATCACAATATTTCCTGGGAAAGTGTTACTTTATATAATATTGCCTTTTTAAAAAAAATCCATTACAGAGATTTCATCACTAAACATCTGCTGCTACACAAAGTTGTTATAATTTGAGTTTATTTAAGTGAAACGATGTGTGAAATAGCATTCACAGGCAGAGACGTGATTCACCCACAGATCTCTTCTCTTCTCTGCAAACTCCACACTCCTTGTATTAATATCCTCAATAAGGACGATGTGGCGCCTCAGCTCCCCTGACAAGAAAAAAGCTGTCTTGTGGACATGCAGCAGTATGTTACGTGTATATGGATCTATGTAATTTTAATAATTCAAACTATTTTCTCACTTAAATCTTGCTTCAGTCCTCTTAATCTACTTGGCTCTGCTATGCTGATTGATCGGCAGAAATCTAATTGGATTAGGTCGAACGCTCAGGATTTAATTTATTAAGCTACAGTTCTTCCGGCAAGTGTCAATTTAGACAATCAATAGGCAGACTGGTGAAATGAAGGTGTCAAACACTATAATTTGTTATCCTGTCGTAAGCAGTTGCGTCAGAAACAGAAATAGAAATGACTTGATTAAAGATACATCAAGCATTTAAAAACCTGACATTAGCAATTACTTAAATAACCCCAATACAAATAAAACATCTGCTGCTGCATCCTGTTTTTTTATACAGTACTGTGGAAAAATTGCTCCAAACTAGACCAGTGTTCTTTTGAAAAAAAAAAACAAAAGACAATGAGTCACTTAAATGTCATCTTTGCCTACTCAAATGGTTTCCTGGATGCCCTAGCAACAAAACATACAAATTTTATCCTAATGTGCTTCTACAGAGACTTTCAAATCAAATCCTGCAAGCATCAGGACAGAGTCTGTAAAGACTGCGTGGCTCCTTTAATGGTACAATTAAAGAAGAGGGGAAAGTAACTATCTTTGCCAAATATAAATAGCCTAAATCAGCCTTACTATTAATCCCAGACCCCACAGTGTAATAGCCGCAGTCGGTGACAAGCTGTGGTGATCACAGACAACATCTTGACTCAGTATGTGTGTGTGGATGTGTGCGTGTCTCACAGTAACGTCCCTGTTGTGTCTTGGGTGGTGACATGACCTGCGTGTGGAAGATTCATTTAAAGATTCAGTCCAATTTTTGGATAGTGTTGTGCATACATCTCAACCAGCTGTGTTTCAGGGCCTCAACATTCACTTCATGCACAGTGAAATTATGTCACGACATTAGCATTTATTTTACATGCTTAATGAAAGGATATGAAATATGACTCCCAGTAAGAACAGTAGTAGCATGATGTCAAGATACTGATAGTTTTTCACTGCAGTATAAAAATATCACAATTTGTATGATATTAGTATCAATTAGTTGAGCCCTATTTTGCATTTCAGAGAAAACATGTCTGAATTTAGAGATGACACTGAATGAACAGATGGAGCGCCGTTTAACCACCTGGTATTTTGTCCTATGGTCATTCTACACTCTTTGTAATTTGGATGAAAGGCTGATCAGCGTGAGCAAACATCAGAGAGGAGGCTAATCCTTTCATTCAGCTGGGGATCAAGTCCTGAGGTACCAACCTACATATTATTCTCTTCTGGCCACATACTGACATGAGGCATTTGTCAAAGCAACACATCTCTATTCTCAAAGGAAAACCCTCCATACAGGACACAGCACAAACTGTGATTTTAGGCATTTTTTCCACCATATGCAAGATGGTTCCAAATGCTGTCAGAGCCAGAGGGTGGGTGTCTCATATAATCCTTTAAATTCAAACACACCAACTGATGGAATATGAGTTTGAAACATCTCAGCAGCATGAAAATGGTTTCATGCAGCACCAGCTAATCCTTCGGCTTTGAAGATCTGTCTGAAATAGAGAAAATGTACAGTATGGACTTGTTTACAAATAACCCTGGAAATGAAGAATGAAGAGAAAAGCTAGAAGACAGCACACTGACATGAAACTGCAGGGTATGAATATTTAAATCATCTAGAGAGTGCCGGCTCTGTTGCACCTCCCTCATCAACAGGTTTGCATTTCCCCAAACTGTTCATAGACATTAAACGTATTAAACCATGCGCATTTCCTCTTGGGAGTCAAAAGTGAAACTGATCAAATAGGAAAATATTCAGAAAGTCAAAAGAGTTATTGTGAAGATGCCCAGTTCAGCTCTTTACCACCTCGGGTTCAGTTTATGGGAGATTCATCCTTCTGATAAACTCAAACCGCCCCAATATCGCTCCACTCACCTGTGCCGGCTGTGTACTGCAGGCTACCCCGCTTCCTGAAGGGGGAGAGGGGCTTGCTTACGGCTCCGGTGGCCCCAGCCGTAGTCCCAGGGGGCATGTTGGAGGACATGTTCCCAGGTTTTGTGGTTAAGCTTAGCTCGGACGGGTAAGGTTGAGCGGAGTGAGTCAGAGCTGCAGAGGATGGAGCGTCGGGAGGTACAGACTGACAGAGGAGGAGGAGGTGGAGGAGGAGAAAATAAAGGCAGAAACAGAGAGGAGAGGGAGGAGGTGCACAGAGGACAGGAGCTTGAGGGGGGTTTGACTGCAGTCAGCGTAAATTTGTGTGTGTGTGGGGGCTACATGCCTTTGAAAAGGGATTTCCAAAGTGGTTGGTCCAGTGTGGAGCTGCTGAGCATCCCTCTGCAGTGAAACAAGCCCCACCCCCTCCCAAAGATACCCGTTTCCGAGCTGCAGCGCTGATGGAGGTTGGGGAGGTGATGAAGAGGTTCGGCTGCCCCACACCCCACGTACAAACAAATATACAAAACACACACAGACACACACGAGAACACACACCAGCTGCGTGCAGATCGGCTGTTGCCATGACAACCACAAATCTGTGCAGGCAAACCAGTGAGGGGGGAAAGTTGTGGTTATGTAATAATAGTAATAATGATGATGATGATAAACAAGTCAAATGAAATGTTCCAATGAAAAACCACTAAAACATTTCAGTAATATTTTTCCTTATCGTCTTTGAAAAACAAAACTCAAGCCTTCCACAGAAGGCTTGCAAAGTATATAGTTCTGAAATACTGAAACAATATATGCAATCTGTACTCACCCTGTTTGTGCATAAATGATGTGTAACCGCATTCTTGAACCTGATTGTAACTGAAGAGACTTGCACAGCCTAAAAGAATAATAAAATAAATCACAGATTAGATGAACATTTTGCTAACAATCCCATATTCTTCAAAGAAAAACCAACTTTCTCTGTCAGGCCATAAACACTGAGTCAAAATGAATTCATTTAAATTATGGAAATTATGGTTTCATAAATGTGGATTATTAACATATTTCTACATTTTGACCTACCCACTGAAATCACAGTCTATTGTCAACCAGAAATAACAATTACACACCAGGGCTGCTTCCAAAACACACATCTCCATCACTTTAAATAAAACCCAAGTTGTCTTTATTAGGTTGCATGATTAAATGGATGTAACAAGATTTCATGCTTGAGGAAAAATCTTCTTGGAAGGTTAAATTAGTTGGAGGCAGCAGAGGCACTCACAGTGTGCGTTACCACACTTGTGAATATGTAAAATGAACTGGCTGTGAATGGGAGCCTTGGGCGGAGGATGTGAACACTGTGTGGCTAACGCCCTCTTGTGGCTTTTATGGGAAAGTAGTGAAAGTGACTACCTCAGAGTAACACTCTGCAAGTTGTAGATAAGCTGCTCAGTGACGTCATTAAAGTGGCAGCACAGAGCTCAGAGGTTCAACCACAAATAACAAACCATGAATACTGTGAGAATATGCAGCGTGTATTGCATGGATTCATTATGATTTATTTTTACATCTTAAAAAACTTGTTATAGTGAAATATTAATGAGCCTTTTCAAAATATCCTCCCTGATGAAAACTCTTGGATGGGGTATTTCCTGTGTTTACAACAGGGAATGTTTTTTGCTTTAAAGGAAAAGTGCAGTTTCAACGTTTAACCCTAACCCTAACCCCAAACATGCAAAAAATGTTTATCCAGCTAAGAGCCTGACTCTGAATGATTCAATATGGTGAAAATGTTACACGACAACAGACAAACATTAAGAATCACAAAATGCCTTACAGTCATTCAAACTGTACATCATGAAAATAACATCCTCCATATTGAGGAGACTTGTTCACTAGTTGGTTGAAAATCAGACACTTATATTTAATATTTGGCTGTAAGGACAATAAATGAGAAGTGCAGATGAACAGACAAGTTTCACTGTGACATAAACAATCAGACAGGTGATGGAGGACTTAACAGCCTGATGTATTGTATCCATTAATAAATTCACCTTAAAGTCACCCGTGTTACTTCTTTTCACTCATTGCCTCTACAGATAATCTGTCTGTGGTTAATCCCTCTTTAACTGCAGGGAAATATGGGCTGACATCAGACGCACCGTCTACACATGGAGCCAATGATGAGTGTATAAGGAGAGAATTCAGATTACCTTACTTTTGCTGTCAGAGTGGGGGTGGAAACGTTGTACCGTTCTGACAAGACATAGACAGAGACACACATTAAACTGGGGACACTTGTGTTTGTTGGAGGGACATCATGAGATAGATAAGATAAAAAAAAAAAAAAAGAAAAAGAAAAGAAAAAGAAAGACATGATGGAAAGTTGAACCAAGGATTTGACATTTGGAAGGTGTGATCTGAGACATCAAGCAGTTTATCCTTAATTTTCAGGTCACACAGGTAAAAAGCCCACATAAATAAGTTTATATTCCTTTTACAGCAACATTTTCAATCTATGGCTTATTCCACAAAATATGTACTTGCAATTGGTCTCATCTGCATTTTTTCATCATAGGGATCTTGAGGAAGAAAGAATGGCTGCTTTGAGCAAGCGCCAAAGAGAATCTACAGGTTTTTTTGTTTGGTTTTTTGTTGTTACACAAGGGCATCAATTTATCTGTAAAAGCCATACCTAATCATACATCAGAGAAAAAGAACAGCTTTTTTTTTTTTTTTTTTTTGCTAATTTCCTTTTTCTTTTCAATTCTTCAGATTTTTAGCTCAGGAATACAAATGAAATTCACACAACCAAAAGACAGATAGTTCTGTGCATATCTCAAATTCATAAATGCATTTGCATAAAAGCAAATTGCAGAAAACTATATTTCAAAACATGCAATCAGCCATTTTGCCTCTTCAGGAAATGTAATATTTATAGACTTAGTTCATACTTTTCATATAAAGTGATCATTATCTGGGAAAGCGATGAGACAGAGAAGAAGAATGACATTATGGCAAGAATCCAGAAATTGAACACAGGATCAGCAGCTCACCCATGAGGTTGTTGCCATGATCCTTTGACTGCTGAGTTGCCCACAAATGAATTACTTTTGTTGGTAAGAAAAATTTTTTTTTGGTTTATAAGTATATATGATGTTGTTGATATCCAATTTGAATCAACTGATAAATGAAAAGTAAATAAATCAATGCATCAGAAAGATAAGTGATGTGCCTTGCGAATAATAACATAAGTCGTTCTCTATGATTATGGTCAATGATGGTTACAGAGATGGTTTAGGAGAAGTTTTCTGTAAGAGGATTAACAGCCAGTATCAAAACATCTAGTGTAAACACCACCCTGTGGTTTCACTGTGTGTCGTCAGTGGGGGAACACTTCTTTATTTTGCAGACACGTGTGAAAGCCTGTTGGCCAAAACACATGAGCTCATCGGAGGGTGGGAACCTGATCTGTGGCAATGACAATGACAATGTCAAAGTTGGGGTCAGTCCTGTCTTGGTTTGTTTGTTCAAAGCAGTGCTTTGAGGCTTACATGCTGTCAGGGACATCAGCTCCACTTTTTGTTTTTATGACTTAGAAATCATTTTGACTTTCACAGAAAACAGTAGCTGTGTAACTGATGATGTTAATGAAGCATCACAGAGCCTCCATCCTTATTTACTTGGATTTTGTCCAACCTTTCTACGCCACAATGTATAAAAATGAGTCGTACATACACAGTGTTCTGCCGTCCACTGGCTCATCAGCCAAAAAGACGATGTGTTAAGCCCCTGCCTCTCAGGTTGATCTAAGACTGTGTGGTTAATCTCATCAACAGATCAGAGACGGTGGGGCTGAGCGCAAAGCGGGGCTACGCCATCCACCTCATAATGAGATTGGCTGCCATCACTAGATGTGTTACTCTGATTAGCCTGCTTGGAAGCGTTCTGGGATTTAGGCCTGAAGCACCCTGCCCCGGGCCACTAGCACTACATACCAAGCCAGAGTGACTCCGGTGTGATGCTCTGTATCCGAGGATGGCACTGGGCTCTTAATGCAGCAGGGACGGGGAAGTGGAAATGGTTTTTTTTTTTTTTTGGTAATGCATTGATTGTATTCCAAAGGTTGTATAAACAACGAATAGCCAAGTTTTTTTTTTCTTCATTTTATTTTTGTTACAAGTCAGTTAAAAGCTTTAATTTTATCATGCCAATGAAAAACTTCCTGAAATAATTTTTCCTGTTTTCACCATCATACACGTGCCACACTTTTTCTTCACAGCTGCTCGCTGAGCCTATTTGACCTTGACTGATCAGGGACTGTCTGGCTGGTTGAAGGGGAGGCCCAAATTCTGTTCAATCTCTTTCACCTACAATACACTCACAGAGTGAACTATATAAACCTGCGACACTATTGTACAGCCACATGTTGTAAACAAAATGATCAGAATACATCTATTAGAGTCCTGCCTGATTAATCTATTGATCATTACTGAAATCATCTAATGTAGCAAACTAAACTTCAAGAGCAACATTGAACCAGTTTGGTATCATTCAGGATTTTTACTGAAACAATGAGCTATTTAACAGAGTTTTCTACAAAAGCCACAAAAACACAAAACTTGTGTTGTGACACTAACTCTAAATAAAAAGTCTCGTTGAGATACGTTGAATGTACAGAGAAAACGGTATCAGTCATTACCTCACACGTTTGCAACATAGCAAATCTCCAAACAATGCCATATTGTAGAGACTCATTTGTGCATCCTGTGAAAACCCTCTGAATGTAAAGCTCCAAATGTAGAACGGGCAAATCAGCCTTTCTTTATTTGGACATTAAAGTTACTTAAGTGAATCAAACTGCAACTGGTAAAGACCCGGTTGACACAGTTCTTCACCAAAAATACAGAGCAGTAAGCTCCATTCTGACTGAAACAGTAACATCACTAGCAGTCACACCTGAGTTAAAGTCCTCCAGCATGCGGGGTGGGAATGTAACAGCACTGGACACAGGTACATTCCAGGCCCACTGACCACCACCCGTCAAATAACTGCTCCATTCCTGCAGAAAAATGCTTAATGTCATTATATGTGCTCTGACTAACAGAAGATGGGGATATCTTTTTAGACAGGCTAAATTATTCTAACTCCCTCAAGATTATGTAACTTGACAAACACATTTAGGTCATGTCATCAGTGAGACCCCCCCCACTGAACACTGTCCAGTGACAGTTGCTCTATTTAGCAGGCACCGCACCACCTGGGATTTAAACGTCTTAACTATAAGAAGTTTATGAGACCTTAATGCCTCCCTCCATGCTTTGTCCATGTGACTTATACTGAAGGCAGCAAACACAGAGAGGAGCAGCACCCGCACACTGAGTGCAAAAAACACATCACAGATACTGTATACACCCACATACACACACGGCTATCTTATTTCTTCAGACATACATAATTTTGTGTTTATAAAATATAAACATTCAAACAAATCAAGTACTCCCTGATGGAAAAACTATTCATATCAATGACTTTCACTGTGTTTATATTCTCCTTTTCTTTACATCATTCACTATTGCCCTTGTTAGACTAATTGGATTGACTGACCAATCAGGAAGAAGCCCCTCCTAAATCAAGGGTTTAACCAGAGGGAATTAAAGTGTGGCTCTTTGACAGAGCTACTCAATTGATGTGATCCTTGAGAAGGCACCATCTGATCATATAATCGAGAGCGGCCGGCAAAGCCAAGGAGGCTCAAGCACCTCCCTCCCAATCCCCTTCCGCCCAGAAATCGCCTTTCAGCACGATTAGTGCTGCAACAAGATTCTCTGCAGTAACTCACAGGCAACCGTCAAAATTTCCATCCTTGAGGACCTTGAGTTTGCAGAGGAAGAAATGGGTGCAGGAGCAAGTGCTGAGGACAAAAAGTCTAAGGAGTTGGAAAAACAACTCCAGGAAGATGCTGATAAGGACTCTAAAACAGTCAAGCTATTATTGCTTGGTAAGTGGATTTGTGTGTTCGGCCAATTGAGATGCAAAGAGCTCAGAGTGACAGATTTTAGAAATGCATAAGTTTTGTAGTCTGCCAACAGGCAACAGGTTTGACTGGTGGTTGAGATGCACAGATAAAAAAAAAACATGATTCAGATTGAAGGAAGATGTTGGGAATAATGTGTTGCTCTTTATTTGTCCCCAAATGGTTTTAAAAAAACATTACTATTATTACACTAACATTATTAAGTAGTAAAAATTAATAATGTTTGTGGTTAGCTAATGGATGGATGTGTACTTCTGAGTTTACTGACTGCATATTCCTTACATCTTGGATACGAGCCATCTGATGTGGTGTTCATCCTCTCTGGCACATCTGTTCACTCCTTAGTTGGAATTTGGATATGGCTTAGGGGATTGACAAGCTGTGCAGATGACCAGTTTGTGGATAAAACCCTGCATTAGTTTATTAGAAAGATGGGAGGGCTGCTTAAGCTTGTGCAAAAGGACATTTGTGAGGTATAAGGGAGAAAAGAGACAGGTGAGAGATAAGTGTACAGGCTGAGCAATTACACATAAATAATACATACATATATAGCACTTTTCATGACATGCAAACATGCTTAAGACACTCAAAGATGATATGGTGATATGAGGAGAATAAAACGCTACTTGTACGAATATATTTGCAACACAAAACATTCTAATAATAATTCAACTCATAAGTGTGCTGAAGGCTTAACTTCATTAATAGATTTTGATTTATTCCCGTCATGTGCAGTACAGATACTGCACAGTCTTGAGCTTGTTGTGGTTAAGGATTCGATTTTTACTATCATGATGATGATATTGCTGAATCAAAAAAAAAAGTTGCACAAAAGCCGCAAATTTGATGGCAATGGAAACATCTTTGTCTTTGTTGTCCTTCTCTGAAAACATTTTAGAAAATAATGAAAAGGCCGACTGATATTTTCGTCATGTAAACCTTAAAATTAAGAAAAAGAAAAAAAAAAAGAACTTCAATTCCAATGGAAGGATGTCAGTGCTTAAAAGATCATAACCTTTGGTCTAAATGAATCGCAGCACAGCAGTGATATGTCAATCCGATTAGCTAACTGGTTTAGTCCAGATCCACTTTGTCAGATCTTTGTTGATCCCTTACATATCAAGTATAAAATGTGTTTTATTTGTATAATTCAGTGTCAGTAGAAACGTAAACATTTTACTGAGACTTAAGGAGACTGGTGAATTTATGCAAGAGTCAGATTTTTCATTTAAATATAAAAATGAGAAAAGCCAATCTTACTGTCAATGAAAAACAATCTTTGCAGAGCAAGGACATCTGTGTTGCACTGGTGGTGGATGATGTAGCTCAAGTATTTAATACATAAAAGTGTCACGCCTTTCCATCATGTCTTACATACATTTTAAATGTATTTATTGAATACATAGTCTGCATACATATTTATAGACTCATCTGTGAAACAAGGTACAGATACTTCATTTAAACTTTCATTAGATTTACAGCGTTGTTTAATCAGCTGTATCCAGTGTGAGACCTGAATCAGTGAACAAATCTAAATAGTGTCTTCTTCTGGTAGAAAATTGTGAAAAAAAAACAAGCACTTACTTGGAAAAATGCTTGCAGCTGATTTTTGTGTTCAACTTGTGTGCAGATCTTGGCACTTCCCTGGATGTCTGTGCTTCAAAAAAATTGCTTTTGCAAACAGTCCTCCATCTGAAAAATATAGCAGAGGCCTAAATACAATATGTTACAAAACTGCTTTCCCCTGAGATCTCTATGAAAGCTGACAGTTAAATCTCAAGGTTGCGAGAAAATGCAATTCTCACTGCACAAACTGAGATGGTTCTAAGGATATGTTTGCATATTAGAAATGAAAAAATAGGTTAGGTCTGAAAAATTTGCACAATCTCACTGAGTTACATTTTGCTTTCTCATATGTAGGCATTTTTCTCCACACTAAAGCATAAACTCCCTGTAACGTCTCCATACTGGTCTACAGCATATACTGTGTCTTCTGCAGGATACAGAGCTGCTGTTTGAAACCCAGAATTAACGTCACTGCAAAACTAAAAGACACACTCTCTAATGAACGCTGGGAAAAAAGCAATAATTAGGGGATAAACACACATTTCATACAACCAGTCACAGCTGAGGAACCAATTTTAATATTGGTGCCATACCACTGTTAGTACCATGTCACCAATAACAGAAACTAACTTGACTTCCTAATGACTGCTGAGAGGGCTGGATGGGGCCATATGAGTGACGGCTTGAGGACTTTAAATGCTCAGCAGTAAGTCTGTGCACGGAGTTTAATGTGGCTCCGGTGGGCAGGACAACCGGCTTTGGTTGCTGTGTGACGTGGTAAATTCCCTCTGGCCTCAGTTAGCTTACAGTGCTGCAGAGAGCCTGATCTGCCTGCAAGATTTTCTTTAGCTAGAACATCCAATTGTGTCCCTTGAACTATTCACATGAGGTGGAACAGCATAATGTATGTACAGCTGTAATGTCATTTGGAAGAACTTTAAAAATGAAACAGGCTTTTCCCCCTGTCCGATAACAATCTGCTAAAAGTTGGAAATGTCGAACCTACTAAAAACACTTCAGTTCTGCGGGTTTTGTGCATAAAAATGTAGATTTTCTGACTTACAGAAGACTGAAGTTGACAACTTTACAGCTCAGCAGTAAAAAGAAATATAACACTGGGGAGAACTTTGCATCCACAATATTTTCACAACCACTTAAACTGCTGCTTATCAACAGAAAGGAATGTGCACATTATATGAGTCTGTCCTCTCCATCACCACAAGGCCTCGAGCTTAAGCCTAAGATAAAGATTCAGTGTCTGTTTGCATGAAGGTGCATTGTCAGTTGTTAGTGAAATACTTTGGAGTGGATTTCATGAATAGCCTGATATTAGCTTGTCATGATGGCACTGATGAGTTGTTCAGGTGGTAACTCACAAACCAAACATTTATTCTCTTGTGGTGAAGGCAGACGTCTCAAAAGATTTTAAAAAACAACAAAAAACCCCAAAACAAAAACCCTATCGCTATCCAGACATACAGTACTATGGGTCAAATTATATATTTTTTTCTATATTGGACAAACTGCTTCTGTTTGTATCAGTAAATCACTTTCTTTGAAAACACTATGGTGTGTTTCTACTCACGGCATGACGGAGAAACGCAGCCTTTCTGGTGTTGGTGCTAAATTCTGCCTTTTCTTCTAGGTGCTGGTGAGTCAGGGAAAAGCACCATTGTCAAACAAATGAAGTAAGTATTCATTATACTATTTTGTGTCACAGCCGAGGAATCAAAATGCAGCTTAAAGTTGAGTTAATCTCAGTCAGGAAAAAAAAAAAAACAGCAGGTCAAAGCCTTGCTCACCTCTGTTTCACTTGTACTGAGGCCTTTTACAGGAGGTCAACAGGGCAAACATCTGATTACTGTCTTGTCAGCACATGCTTTGTGCGGTTAGTTTCACTGTGGCAGTGAAGGCTACGTGAGGTCAGAAACACACCACATGGTGGCACTGTGAGAACCAGAATCAGTGGAACCCAGCTTGTTTTCTGTGCACTTTAAAATGCAACAAATTTGGAGTAAAATTATTTACTGGTTCAAACTCTTTTCCCTTTTTGCTTTTACTTGTGCACAGGATTCTGCATCAGGGAGGTTACACAAAAGAGGAACAGATGGAGTTTAGGGCAATCATCTATGGCAACATCCTGCAGTCTGCCCTGGCTATCATCAGAGGAATGGAGATGTTGGCCATTGGTTTTGGCTCAGCTTCTGGACAGGTCTCATATGACACATCAGCCTTGTCAAACCACTAATACTCATAGGATAACATTACACCAATCATACCAAAATGCTGGAGTGTGCTGGGGCTGATGGATCTTTTTTCTGTTTGGATGAAACCACAGGAAGATGCACAGAAGCTGCAGAACTTGTCAGACTCCATTGAGGAAGGCACGATGCCCCCTGAGCTGGCTGATGTCATCCAGAAGCTGTGGAAAGACTCTGGTGTGCAGGCCAGCTTCGAGAGAGCTGCTGAGTACCAACTGAACGACTCCGCTGGCTAGTGAGTGAACACCCACTGGTGCAACTGATGCACTAATAGTGTCATAACCTATTCAAACTAAAGAAGGGTGATGTATATGAAACCCAATGATGTGCTCTTTGTTCTGCCATCATCAGCTACCTCAATGAGATGGACAGAATCTGCAAGCCAGACTACCTCCCCACTGAGCAGGATGTGCTGCGATCTCGAGTCAAAACAACTGGTATCATTGAAGAACAGTTCTCCTGCAAAGAGTTGCACTTCAGGTGAGTCACAGGTAGATCCTGAAGAGGACCAGTAAAAACTCACTAAACTGCACTGCATTGTGGCATCCAGTAGATGCTGTCTGACTGACTTTTTTCTCATTTTCTGCGGTGCACAGGATGTTTGATGTGGGTGGCCAGAGGTCAGAGAGAAAGAAGTGGATCCACTGTTTCGAGGGCGTGACCTGCATCATCTTCTGCGGAGCTCTCAGTGCATACGACATGGTGCTTGTAGAGGACGATGAAGTGGTGAGTTGGGACCAAACAAGCTCAGCATGAAGTATTTAAGAAAAACTTTTCAGCTAGATGTTAAACCCTGTTCATTTCTCACCTCCACAGAACCGCATGCACGAGTCCCTTCATCTATTCAACAGTATCTGCAACCACAGATTCTTCGCACTGACTTCCATCGTGCTTTTCCTCAACAAGAAGGATCTCTTTGAAGAGAAGATCAAGAAAGTCCATCTGAGTATCTGCTTCCCAGACTATGATGGTGAGACCAACTGATGCTTTTACTGCTCAGGAGGTGAACCTGCTTAAGTTTGTGGGAGCCTCAGGTTGGATGCAGGAAACGAGACATCAGTGGTTTGCTATTAAGCCTCAGGCTCTGATTAGTTGAAAACCAGGTAGCTATAGGATTACATTTTAAAAGCAGGAAAATAGGTAATTGTCACTATGATACAGACAGAAACAACAAAATAAAACTTATTTGTGACAAAAACTGCGAGGTCCAAACAAAAATATTAGTTTTATACAGGAATACATGTTGACAGTGTTGTTCCCTTAATTAAATTAGATGATGCAAATAATGAAATTAATCTTAGGTCATGTCAGTCAACCAACATAAGAGATGCAAATGCAGATGGGCCATCATAAGGCTCTTTCCTTTAACATTTTTTCTTTTAAGTTTGTATTTCATTCTCTCATTTGTTCTCCTTTAGGACCTAACACGTATGATGATGCCAGCAACTACATCAAGACGCAATTTTTGGAACTGAACATGAAGAAGGGTGTGAAAGAAATCTACTCCCACCTGACCTGTGCCACAGACACAAAGAACGTCGAGATTGTGTTCAACGCTGTGACAGACATCATCATCAAAGAAAACCTTAAAGATTGCGGTCTTTTCTAAGCAGACTAAAAAGAGGTGAGCGGTGACCACAATACATCAATAGTGGGGACTTTGTTGATACAAAATAACAGGGTCCAGATGAGACGGACCCCTGGCAATTCAATTTAACACTTAGACAGCAAATCATATCTGGCCAGACGGTGTTGCCAAGCAACAACTTCTGGCCACAAAACAAGCGAGAAACTCAAACCACTGTGAGTTAGACCGTTTGGGACTGCTAAGGATAAGGAAGATAATGAGAAGCACGAAAGACAATTCCAGTAACCATTTGTCTATTGAGTCTGTTAATACCAAAACCGCAGATTAAGTTAACATTTCATTTTAGAAATGCATTCAATTTTGCAACCGGCAGATTATTGACTCCAAAGTCCCAAATGTAGTGACCATGTAGAGCAGGTAAATATATTCATCTATGTTCAATTTAAGGTGGTTTCAGGAACTTCCTTTCCCACCGTGACCCCTTACATATTGGCATTAACTTGGAAGATGACCGATGGAGCACAGAGAATCCTCAATTTGTTGTGTTCATGCCATTGCTTCCATACCAAGTCCCGGTCCTGGTCCTTGACTGCTCCTACAGTAGAACCTCACCATCTTCAACAGTACGTCCCTGCAACACAGTGCATTTCCAGCTGAGCTCAAACAACCATCGAGTCAACGTATATCATTTTTGTGGACATACAGCTTTCTACAAGATTCTTGGGTTTTTCTAAAGTACAGTATTTATCTAACACCAGAAGCTGCTGCTTTGAAGGTATGAAGATGAATTAGTTGCTTGTTCGATGCTCATTGCTTCCTTTTGACAACTGTGTTGTGAGTTATTATTATTTATTATTAAAACCAAGCTCTGTGACATTAATAAAACAATAAAAAAAACATGGGGATAATATTATTTTAAATAGCAACATTGCAACCTTGTTTTTGAGGACACTAGTGTCTGTGGTCTTGATATTTTAACTGTAAAAAGTACCTGAGAAAATAACTCAGATATTCCCAGTACTTGCAGTATATCCGGATTACAAACCAAATTATACATGTATCTAATATTAATAGTTTTAAAGTATTCAATTCACCTGTGATGAATAATTTTCAGAAGGTCAAACATGGTAGATGAACTTTGTAAATAAGAGTAGATAATTAATTATATTTTGAAAGATAAATCTATATGGAAGTATATGAGAGAGGGAAACACTAGAGGGATGAAAAGGGAATGAAAATCTACTGAATTTGTCCTTTCTTATGAAAAGTAGAAGCATGAAATAAAATGCATTAACTTCACTTGTGTCCGTTTCTTTTCTGCAGAATCAAACAGTCATTCAGTTACTAATTTATATGAAATTAGAGCAACAGGCTGTCAGCACTGACAGATTTCCCCTCCGCTGATACTTGCTGGGGACAATGGTGCTGTTATATTATTTCCCTGTTCTCGTCTGAGGGGAAATGACAGTGTGTACAAGTTCATTAACCTATTGAGCGAGCAAAACAAATTAAAGCAGGGATGGATCTGATGAGATTTACTGTGAGATTGTGCAGGGATGGATTTGTGATGTTTGGAGGCATTTATGTTCATGCAGACCAATTTGATAGGATGCAAAGACTGGAAGGACAGACTGTGGCACATCTTCTTTTAGACTCGAATTTCATGTTGTTTTTAACCATGGCAGAAATGAGCTATGATGGGTGTCTTACTGAGCTTTTTGGCTTCAGGTCTGTCCCCCACAGTTTTGATGAAGTCTCGGCTCCAAATAACAGATCAAAGTTTTGCAAAACCTGCAGGTGTACCTGATGATGGTGGCAGTGGGAGGAACTGAATATGTTCATCTTTCATCTCCACAAAGCTGTGTCTGACACAGAATAGTTTCTAAACAGAATAATTGTGAACCTACCAGACTTTTTGTCTCAATAAGAAACCTCGGGAAAACGGTGAGCTCTGTGCTGCAGCGCTCCAACCTTTCCTGGGGGAGAACATCACTGATGTCCGTGTTGAAGACCCAACACATACTGTTTCAGTCACAAGTGGGGAGTCTCCTGTTGAGGCTCGGGGAGACTCCCGTTTTTTGGGGTGAGGATGATGCCATCAAAGCCTCTTTCTGGGTCTGCTGTGCTCCATGGTCATTCCTTATCTATTGTTTTGAATTGTCTTGTCTTTTGTCCTTGGAAAGGCTGCTGGACTCACAAAATAAAAAATGTGTCAGTTCAACAGCTCTACTCCCGATTTGTCCAGGCAAAATTCATCTGCCTCGAAAAGCCGCCTGCTCCCCCCCAAAAGAAATGTTGAAACTTCAAATCTGTGGTCGATTTATTAACATGGAGCCTGAATGTAGATTTGGTCGTTAGTTTTCCTTGATGAGAGGTCCCAGTAGGGGGACAGCCAGCGGGTCCACAGCTGTGAGGTGACCGGCCGGTCAGCGGTCAAACTGTCCCCCTGGGAGCAGTCCTATCCCGGCAGGTGCCTTAAGGATTTGCCGCTGGCTCTGATGTCTCTCAGCTAATCTCAAACTTTTTCGGTCATTCCTCACTTTGGACCGGAGAGGGGGGTTTAAGGAGACACCTGTCCCCATCGCCCCAACAAAATGCTAATGCTAATGCTAATGATATACGCCAAGCTTAAAATGTTCAAATTTATTGAAGTAACATCTGCTAACATCATGTTCTGTCTATCGCCATCTTTTGCGGTGCGCGTCACGGATGAATCCATTGGAGAGGTTATATCCAACACTATCCTGCCGCCTCTGTGTAAACTTTGTTTATTGGTCCGCTGTAATTAACACTCCGTCGTTAATCAATATTTTCACTATTTAGTTCCGGGCCCCATTTTTTTTCTCCCCGTCTTCTATCTGATGTTTTCATTTATGCTTCATGTGGACTATTAATGATCACTTTGTTTGTGTGTGGGTGTTTTGAATGTAGGAACTTTGTTGTCAATAAAGAAATGCATTAATAAAGCCATGAAAATGTCCTCCATTTTGTGGCCCGCCCACACACACACAAACACACACACACACACACACACACACACTGGGTGATTCGTTCTTTTTCCCTGGTCCGTGCATGCGCGCCACAGGCTCAGATTCGTTCACGAACCGGTTTTTCTGCCGCATATTCTCTGTGTAGGAATGGCTGATTTGTTCGGGTCTGAGTCTGTCACCACCACGAAAGACCCGAAGACTCGTAGTTATGAGTCGTGAACGAATTACTCATTTCTACACTGAGCCTGCACAGCAGCCATGAGACAAGTGAATTAACAATTTGGTAAAAAATGTTATGTTCAGATGTAAGAAACTGTCCCTGCATGCCCTGATGTCAACTTTAGATTAATTACATTGCACCAACCCTGAAGATTTGTTCATTACTCTTGTCATTAAAAAAAACTTCCATTTCATACTCACAAGAACTGTACAAGGTTAGTCTAAGGACATATTAGTTGGTGTGTGCAGCAGCTGGAAAACACTAACAAAATGACCGACTCCCCCTGTTTAGTTGAGGTGAGGCCTCTATAAATTTTCACAGCAGATAACGTCAGTTTTGTGTTGCTTTTTATGAAGAACTTGGCCTTCATTTAGTCTTTTAAACAGAACAGAGGACAGTTAGTTTTGTGCCATCATTTAATGATGTTCCAATGAACTAATACATCAGCAACGTAGAGTGAGCAATACATACAAGCTTTTCTCTGTGCAGGAAAGGAAGTGACTGATCCCACCCTAACTGCCTTACTCCAGCATATAGCATTTCAGCAACAGACAGTTACAGCCAGACACAAATACAACTCTGGCCTTATCAAACTATCCTGTTTTTTTTTTTTATTTTAAAATGTTTAAAAATCTTCAGTGATATCCACTTCACCTACAGTGAGTGAATAAAATTAGTCACATTCAAAGACAGAAAAATTTAGATCTCCCTTCAAAAATTAATTTGCAATGATGCATCTCAAGTATAAAAATGTTGTTCAACACAATGTGGTTTAAGTAAAGATTAAAATAACTGTGCAGACAACAATGTACTGAATTCATTAGACTCTTGTTAATTAATCTCAAACCCATAATGGTACGTTATATACAGAAAATCCACTCACACAAAACTCTTTCCCATTCTTAAGTTATGGCATTCACACATCTTAAAGTGGAGACTCTAAATTAATGCAACTTAAATTGAAGTAAAATATACACATATTGCAAACAAATGCAAATATTCAATAAAAGCAAGGTGATACAGACATACTGCTAAAATAAGATGCGCAAAAGAGTGAGTGAGTTTCCCTATCAGCTGTGAAACTGTACTGTAATGCAGTAATGAATCCGATAAGAAGACAGTCCTTTGCAGATGACAGACAAACTGCAAATGTGTCAGAGACAGAGTGGCTTTACCTGCCAGTCTTGGAGAGTCGAAGGTCTTAAATTTAACAGCACTCCACATGAACTCACAGTGATCTTTTCACAAGCCTCCCCTCCCCCCACACATCATTTCCTTCCAGTATGCTCTGCATCATAATATATATTAAGACAAAAGTGATCATCGTCGTCCCCAAGTCCCCAAATTGTAGTTGGATTTGAGGTTCTGCATGCTGCATGGCCAATAAAGTCAGTCCTTAGAAACATCTACTTTCCTATTTGCCCTCTAAAGAAAAACACATACCAGCCCAGAAGTCCTGATATCTTTCCTGACACCTGCAGTGAAAAGGATAATAATCATTAACCGCTATCAATTGGATAATAAACACGACCCATCAAGGTGTTTTCAATGCCACTACAAGTGTCAAATTTCTGTACTTATTTATGACATTGGTAAATGTCTGCTTGGTAAAAACAATATAATTCTTTAGACATTTCCATTAAACTAGTAACAATTTACCAGCATTAAAAAAACAATACAATCCAGACAGACATGAATGAACCATGTGAGGTCTAATTTACCAAATTTAAATAGTATGGCTGCTACAATTGATAATGACATTTTCTGTATTTAATCATATAGTTACAATTATTGTTAAAAAAAAACTCCCAAATAATGCAATGATGATAATTACAGACAGTACTGTACCTGGCCACTGTGGACCAAAGTGAACCTATCATCAACCCAAATGTTAGTTACTTGAGACTCAACAATGATGCTACACGTTAACATGTTAAGTGTTTCCTGGACTCTGAACCAACTGCAGCTGTAACATGAGCGTGTTGACCTGCATGGCCTGAGGCTTTAGTAGAGCCCGATCTCCCTCAGGTTGATTTTGATGATGACATCAGTGACAGCATCAAACACAAACTGCACATTCTTGGTGTCTGTGGCACAAGTGAAGTGGGTGTAGATCTCTTTGGAGTCCTTCTGTTTATTTAAGTCTTCGAACTGGCACTGGATATAAGCTGCTGCTTCTTCATATGACTGGCCACCTACAGTGGAGACAAAGCGGAGGGAGTTTTCTTATAATCTGTTGTTATTAGATTATAGATTAGATTAATAATCTGATTATTAACAGATGTGCTTATTTTATATTTAATAATGCGGTTTCACCCTCCCAAGATTCAATTACTGTGTGACCAGTTGTGATTTATTTTCGTTTTTTTTTTTTTCATTAATTACAGTCTTTAGTGAATACATTTCTCTGTATTTTTGAATACTGAGCCCATTCTCAAGTGTTCCCTTTTTAACAGTACTTGTTATTTTTTGTTGATGCAGATTTTGTTCATGTTAATGAGTGGCAATTGTTTTAATCAAAAGTGTTAAAAAAAAAAGCTTTTTGAAGTACAAATAATTGCATTTAAAAGCAATGTAGCATGGCACAATCTCTTATGTCGCAGATTTATGAATACATACAAGATGATACAACACAATCCACTGTCATTTTAAAAGTTTTTTAAAACCAGTAGATAATTCTAAGTAAATTAAAGTCTGCTTGGTTGCATCCTCTTTACTTTGCCTACTGTATTCAGGTATAAACAGATTTACTGGTAATGATAGAGCTGATATGTGATGAAACTGAGCAAAACACAAAAAATATCACTAGTACGTAATACTATCTTGTATGTTATAAAAGTAAACCAAGAGTATTATTACACAATTCCAATGAAGCAATGCTGAGATACAGCAGACAGATAAACAAATATTTATGTGTTGCTGCAGCTGTAAATATCACAGAAAATGTTAATAGATTGTTAAAACACAGGTTTGTCTCACCGGAGTACTCAGGGTAGCAGATAGTCAGTGGACTCCTGCTGATCTTCTCTTCAAACAAGTCTTTCTTGTTGAGGAAGAGGATGATGGAAGTGACTGTAAACCACTTGTTGTTGCAGATGGAGTCAAAAAGCTTCATGCTCTCGTGCATCCGGTTCTAAAAAAAAAAAAAAAGGGAGAACAGACGTCAACCTACCCATAATGGGAATGAATAACTTAAAAAAATGTCAGGGTCCTGGAGCGCCCTCCAAATATTTCAATACAGGTGAATTTGGGATATGGAACAGTACATTTGTCTTCAAATGGTACTTTTTAATGGAAATATAGCGAGTATCGGCAGGATGGTACAAAGAACTGAGGTTAAAAACGTATTTCTATAACTCGTGCTGTGTGAATCCAAATAGAAATAAGTACTGTAGTGTCAACACCTTCTGGCTGTATTTACATATTACTAATAACAATATGGGGTATCATTAACGTTATAAGTCAGAATGTGATAACCATCATTTACCATCTCCTCATCCTCAGCCAAGACAAGGTCATAGTCACTGAGTGCTACGCAGAAAATGATGGCAGTGACTCCTTCAAAACAGTGGATCCATTTCTTCCTCTCTGAGCGCTGACCGCCAACGTCAAACATCCTGAGGGCACAAACAGACAGTAAATATGTAAACAAGGGCACAACGGACTACTCATTTAATTTTTTATGTTTTTTAAATTTTTTGCTTTATGTCCAGGGCAAGAAAGCACGCGCGCACGCACACACACAGAGTATGGTGCTGACATGACTCCGTAATCTCATGTCTGTGTCAACCTGAGGCCTAAAGAGGTGAACTGAATTTATACTCAGCTGTTTAACTGAGACAGAAATGAAATGAAGGAGTGCTGTGTTGCTTTAACACCACTTCAGTGATTACATAGTCCAGATTCTGGGGAGTTCTTGGTAGGGGGGCAAAGGCAGGACAGGGAGGTTATTACAGTTAATCTTCACCAATATTTATAAACAGTGGAGCTAGACAAGGTTACTGTATGATAAAGGACTGAACCATGTTATTACATTAACTGCCACAAAGGTGGGTCACATTTGGATTAAAGTCTGTCAGCAACATTTGTGAGTTATAAAACAGGTTTGATATTCAGGATTTTTAAAGCAACATGAGATAAATAGCAAAACACCCAGTCAAGGGGAACATTAAGTCTACTTTTGAGAAACACAGACAATAACGATAACCAACATGGATATAGCCAAGTATACAGTAGGAAGAAAATGGAGATGATGCAAGAACATTTAACAGCATTAAGAAACCTGTCTTTGCAATTAAGATCCAATTTCATCAGCCATTCAGTCATATATGACTGACTACTATTTACTATAACTCATACTATAATCATAAGATTTTATAAATCAAATAAATCCTTTCTATGTCAGTCCTTTACACAAAGAGTCTTCTTTAGTGCCTCATCACAATTTGGATGATATAATAAATATATTTGGTATTTCAGAATAAATACAAAGCAAAGACACGAGAGTCCAAAACAGAAGAAGCACATTTAGTTTTTCAGTGACAATCTCAATTAATAAGGATCTAGACCATCAGGCTGGGAATCATTATGTTAATTTTATAATGATATTAAATCTTATATCACATAATACCAATACAGCTCAGGTCCTCGCTGCTTGTAAAAGCTTTATCAGTTCTTTTTATAGCACAACAACACAACTGAGGCTGGGGCCATTCATAAACAGATGCAACTGTACTAACTTGAAGTAGAGATCTTTGAAGGTGAAGTGAGTTTCCACAATGCCAGTGGTCTTCACACGTGTACGCAACACATCCTGCTGAGTCGGGATGTAGCTGGACTGGCAGATCCTGTCCAAGTCATTCAGGTAACTGAATATTTTGAGAAACACAAAATATGGATTTCTGATGGATTTCTGATGCTCCAAATGCTACATAACCTAACACTGTAGACAAGAGTATTTCTAACAGTATGCTAAAATTATCCCAGAGGCTTTCCAGACTTACAGCACAAAAACTAAAGAAACATTGCAAAGCAGAAAAGTGTTCTTTGAAGACTTGTTTCTGGTGAAGTGGAGGGTTGCTCTGCAGTCAAACATCCAATGACTCCACAGAATGATACTAAATATGGGCTTATACTCTGGTGAATGATAAACACTGGCTCCTTGTGGGTTGAGTAAAAACAGACAAACTCCACTGGTTCCTCTTGTCATAGAGTGTGGACAAAGTGCACGAAGAGCCATGACAGCTTGGCTGTTTTCAAAACAAAGAACATGTCCTTCACACTGAGCTACTTTCTCTGTCACATGAGGTTGATATAAACAATACAGAAGTAGAAAACTTTGGGCTTTATCTGCGCCTGATCGCTCAGAAAAGTCTGGCATGTGTTTAGTAACTGAAACCATTCTGTGAAGTTAAGTCATATCTAAACAGAAGAAAGTGGAGAGAAATACCTTAAATTCCCTCTTTTTTCAGTCCTTTTTTTCAAGAATACAATAAGTTGTACAAGAAGCTAAGCACATGCTAAAAGATGCGATGCTCCTTCTGACAAGGAAAACATTTTTGGCATATCAGCAATTTGTCACAGTAGTCAGTAAGAGCATGATGGATGATGCAATTTCGAACTTTACTGTGAGTCAAGTGTTTTCATTTCCGTCAGGAATCTCCACAGTTTTAATATCTAGTGTGTATTACACAGAAATGGCTCCTGATTCATTGAAATGTTCATGAAAATTGACTCAAAATCAGGAAGTGAAATATTGTCATCCTACACTACACATGGTTCAACTCATGATGAACAGTTCAGGAACGAAAGTTACCCCCTCTCAGCTGTATCCTCCACAAACAAGTCAAGTTACAGTTTACATACATGCCCAGCCTCATTAGTTTTGACAAACGTAATAAAAGGCATTAAGTGTATTTTTCATTTGTTTTGAATAGAAATAGATTTCATGTGACCTTGTTGCTCTCGTTCTGCTGTATGTCTACTGCATCAGTGTTTATGTTCCTTAAGAGGAATGAATGAGTTGTCCTGGTATGTGTCATATGTTTGGACAGTTAAACTGATATTCATAAAAAACAACGGTGTAGGCCAGATATTAGAAAATGTGGGAAAAAGGGGTGGTTTTAAGGTGGAAAACCAAGATTTGTGTCATCAGTCAAATTATAACAAAATGGTCACAATCAGAGTTAATTATGGCTGAAAAATACTTTGGCAGATCATTATGATCTCACAGTCAACTTGACCAACTTTTTAATGTATCATATCATTACTTAATATTTCTCTCCTATAACAGCTTGTGTCATTACAAAAACAATGAATTATTTGACCTTTGAGCACTTGGTTCATCCTTAGTCCAAGTGAAGCTTTGTGCCAAATTTGAAGAAATTCCCTAAATGAGTTAATGAGATATCAAATTTACACATAATGACATAATGTCATCAACACTGGCTGTCAAATGGATCAAATTTGATGCAGAAAATATTGAAATATTATGATTTCTTTTTTTATTCTTTCCAAAATAGGCCTCACCACACAATTGAACATGACCAGATTCCTCAAGTCAATAAATCCCTAAATTGAAGTACAGGAAGTTTAGGGTGAATAGGCTGATGTGGGAGAACAAACAGTGAACAAAATCTAGCCAAGTTTAAAGATATCACTGACTGCACTGAATTATAGTAAACCACAGAGCACCTACTTACAGCTTGGAGTGGTTGGGTTTAAATTTTTTCCATTTCCATTTTCATTTATCTGAATATTTTCTCTGTCTGCTGAGGTAAAATGATGCATGCTGGAGTCACAGCTACAGTTGACTGGAGTTCCCCTTTAATTTTAACAAAAGTGAGGCTTGAACTTTGTCACCTGATGAAGCGGCTCACTTAAAAAAGTTGTAGTTGGAGCTTGATTAAGTTTGCAGGTGTCTGTGCATAGAGAAGTGAACAGAGCTCTCACTATGCGGCAGAATCATTGAGTTGATACTCTCGTGATCGATCGAAGCAGGCCTGAACTCCACCGTCCCTCCACAGCCTCTGAATCACACCAACCAGGTCTGCCGACATCACCCCTTCCTCCGCTGAGCTTGCCAGGGCAAACAGCTGCCGGGCATCGTCCTGGCAAAGAAAGGGCCATAATTGCTGTCATTGTAAAATTGTTTGCATCATGTTTCATAAAATGAAAGAAGGTGTGTCTCTTTGACAGCTTACCGCTCGTGCAGCATCTCCAAAGTCTATCTTTAACCGGCCCATCGCCCTGATGATGGCCATGATGGACTGGACAGTGTTACTGTACACCACTACCTTGTACTGCTTACACTCCTCTTCTGAGTAGCCGTCTTCATGAATGATTCTGACACAGAAACAAAATCCAAACAGCTTTTTCCAGTCAAGATACATATTCAACTGTGGACAATGGCTTCAACAAATGTAGGGCAAATTACAGATTTGAAACATTTCATTGTCATTATTGCTGGTATTCGAGCCTCAGTGAGCAGAAAGCATGTCTAATGTGGGAACCCGTAGAGTCTATTCAAGTCCTGCCAGGCTACGATGGGCCTCTGAGCCCATTGTTTAACACGTTATGAAAAAGGGTGCTTCTGCCTCCTTTGTGCAGAGCAAAATGTGGCTCCTATTACAGCATTTTCACAAAGCATCACATAAAATGTGGTTCTGAAAAACATTCTTGGAGTTTGATAAAATGTTATCAAGAATGTCGCTGTGGTGTAACTTACTTCATCTGCTTCACTATTGTGCTTTTCCCAGATTCCCCAGCTCCTGAAAGTGACGGACAGCAGTTTAGGCCACATACCAGGAGTGGAGGCAGCGACAAAACGACAAAACATAAAATGACACACAGAGTTTTGATCACGGACTCCTCTCACATGGACAAGGGATTGGCTTTTCCTGACAGTAAATTACTGTACAGTATATTTACATGAAAACACCATGTGGAACCTAAGGGAATGTATACAGTCATGACGCACTGTATGCTGAAGTGATGCTTGATAATGTGTTGTAGCTGTCAGCAGGTTGGGCATATGGACACTTTTCATCTGCATCTGTACATAAACTATACCAAGAGGTGCACAGTCACAGACAGCATCATGAGACATTGCAATGAGGTGGGACAACTCTTAAGGAAGTGAAAGCACAACGAATGAAGCGAGAGCAGAGTGAATGAGTTTCTAAAATATTACAGCATTTCTATGACAGTCAGCCAAACAGGAAACAGTTGTCACGCTTCTGGCTGTGCCTGTGTTTTTCCTACAGAGAGACGATGCCAGACATCGTGCTGCTCTGGGAGTGTGATAGCAGAGACATAAAAACACCACAAATGCAACACATCAGCACAACATTCAATGGAGTCAATCTGCACAGGGAAGAAAACACCAGGAGGCAGGTTGAAATATTCATCAAAATACCACCATCTGATTAAAACATGTGGACGTGCCAGCAATAACATTTCCTTTGAAAAGAGAATAATAAAAAGGAAGCTTATTCCTGTATGGCTCTTTGTGGATTGTAATAATGACTCACTTTAGCCTTATTTCCCCTTTAAGTGAATCAAAGAAATTTGACCATCTTCAGTGATGATAGACTCAGTTATTTCAGCTCCTCATCATGATGTTGTCAGACATTTCCTTGTTATCAGCCAGCAATGAGTTTCACGGGATGCTTCATGCTATCTCAGTCCCTTTTACAGAACGTCTTAATCATTAGGATTCACAACACTAGTGAAACAACTGCCAATGGTGTTCATTGGTGTCATAGCTGTGAAGTAGTCATTTACAATCATTTTAATTGGTTTAATTGGTCATTGTACATGTAACTTTATAAATGTGATGTCTTCAAAAAATGTTACAGCCCAGAAGAGCAGACAAGCCCTTTTTATTAGAATGAAAGACAATTATCAATATAGCTGATAGCATCTAATTTTAGAACCAAACAATGAATCTATTAAAAGTTCAGCTCTACGTGGATTTACTACAGGAATTGGACCAGGACTGAAATGATTTGGTTGCATGTTAGTCCACTATAGAGTAACTAAATATTTGTGGCGTGATTTGCAATTGAAGGAAATTCTCTGTCTTGCTAAGACACAAATGACAGATCTCATTCTCACATCTGTCTGTTAGATATGGATCTGGAGGCTGCAGTTGGTTAGCTTAGCTTAGTTTAGTTTACCCTAAACACTGGAGATAACTGCAGCTTGCCTCATCAGAAGTAAAAGAAATCTGCCTACCAGTATGACCCTGGTCAACAGGTTATAAATGGTTTGTTTATTAAAAATAATCAATAAGCTTCATAGACACTTTAATGTGGATATTTTTTCCTTAGGAGACCAGTGACAGGGTATCTGTTACGCTGTGCCAGGTTATCTGTAACAGGCACTGTCTTTATGATAAAATATTCCATATTTACCACAGAGGTATGAAGTTTTTTCAAAGGAAGCAATTAAGTGTATTCCCCAATTGTTGAACTATTTCTAGTAGTCTTCATTGAACAAAAGTCCATTCCCTTGTTTTTATCATTAAGTGCCGTGTCAACAGTTTTACAGACTGTGGTAAAATGTAAAAGTAAATAGCTTTTTGGGCTGCAGGACCACAGTCACGCCACAGTTGGTCTCTGGGACATGTTAGCTGTAAAACTGACTTTCTGTGTTTTGATGCTGTGCTGCCCATTTACTCACTATGGAATCAGCAGTTGTTCATAGCTGGAGTTTAATTAAAGGGACATGAAAGTGTGTATGTACATGAAACATTAGATGTCAAATAACGTGAGGGAGAAATTATTTCCTTAAACATCTGGGCTGAGATTATACTTAAAGCAGAGCCTCTTTTTGCTTAATATAACTTCAATTATAATCAACAATGGAACTTGCAGTATGGCTCATTTTTATTGAACTGCCAGTAACAAGTTTCAATTGAAGAATATTTCAAAATAAAGAGATGCATTTTCTTACTTTTGTTATTTCCAGAAAAGGTGGTGGGACACGTTTCCACTGCCAGTCAGGAACCCTTAACAGATGAATTTTTTTCAAGGAGGCTTACAGCAGAGTAATGTGTTCAGATGGCTGGCCAACAAGAATTAATTCCACGAATTCTTTGGTTAAGCTGTCACCAGCAAAAGAGATTTACACTCTCTCTCACAGACGGGGAGGAGAGGGCAAATTATGTTGATCCCTCTCCTCCGTTCAGTCTGTCACCAACTCTCTCATTCATGGCATTTTTGGGTGATTATCCACCGTGTCCTGCTGCCAATTCAAAAACCAACTTTGCACAAGCATTCACAGACTCGTCCAAACCAAGCCTGATTTAACAAGAATCTCAAAGGCCGATTTTTTATGAATCACTGTTTGGGGTGAAACAGTAGAGCATTTTCATTGGAAGAGTTCATTGGCTCTCCAGCTTTGTGGTTTTTTTGTAAAAAGAACGGCTGCCGAACTCCTCTTTGTTTTTCTCCCTCAGCTCTCTTGTTCCAGCACAGACAGGGAGTGGTGGGCACTGCCTGGAAAAATCAGTTCTCCCCTCAACTCTGTGGTCAGGATTTGAAAATGAATGTTTCCATACCAGGAGATTTTAGCCTGCATTGTGATGTTTTATCATCACATGAACCAGTCTGAAGTCCTGACAGATCCTTGGTAAAAAATGATCCAATAACTGCATTTTTGTGACTTCTTGAAATATCTATTTCAGCTTTCACTTCTGTTATTTACTCAAGGCTACCTGAAAGAACTAATTTTCCATACAGTGAGCAGATGTACTGTCAGGCATGTGTTCTGCCGTATCCGCTCTATCAAGGTACAAGAAAAACCGCTGCCAAGCATAAACTGCCAGATGAGAAAGATGCCTTCATTGTGAGATTAATGCTTTTGTCAGGAATGTGATCCAGAACACAAACGATGAGGAAAAAAAAAAAGAAAAACTATTTAAGGATAAATAAATCAACCAGATATCTGAACATCTGCAAAGCTTGGAAATGTTACACTGTGATTATGAACTACATTGGGTTTACAACTTGGCAGTTAAATATGTTTCTATATTTTCTAACATCGTACATTCCTGTTCATAATAAATCATAAATACTATCAGTGTCATACAGATTCACATCGTCAGTCCTTAAAATCTGCAAATTGAATTGATAAGTGTTTCTGTTGACTATTTATTTTGAAAGAAAGATATTGGGATCACTAAACACCCTCCGGGTGATGAACCATGACAGAGTGTGTCATGTGGAAATTACTCATGACCAGCGTCGATGATGTAATCTTACTATATGACACCAGTGCTTTATGTTTCGATCTCTTCAGGGGGATCTGCTACATAAACATATGTAATGATGATTTCATTTCAACAGCTAATTTAATAACTTCATCTGTGTGCAGAATAGTTTGTTTATCTAATGACTTTTAAATACATTCTGGTAACATATTTCAGGTTATTTCTAGTCAGTGTAAAGACAAAAGAATGAAAGGTTCAGGTAAACTGATTATTATTGTTTATCTCTGAAAATTGTTGCAGTACCAACAGATGTCTGAATAGCTTCATTTGGAAATAGTAGTTGAATTGTCTTGTGTTACATCTCCCCTGACACAAAAACAAAGGGCAGGAGCGTTACATTATAACAGTGATTCAGTGTCAGCGTGTTATTTACACCAGAAACTAACTAACTGGAGGAAACACAGATGCTGAACAGGCTTGGGACTATGTCTATGGTTAATTATCAATACTTTTCTGTACTTAAGTGAGCTGACGTGGATATGCAGCTCTTCACTATTTTCTTTCCCTTTTTTTAAAGATGGATATTTAATCTATATTTTTATGGTGATGAATGAAGAATTAATTCTGCAGATCCCCTCAGCTGTCCAAAGCATTTGAACCATCTATGGTGAGGAAGGGGAGGAACAACGACTTCTTAAACCAGCAATGGATGTACCCCCCCCACCACCACCACCACCACCACCACCATTAACTGTCTACCATTGTTTTTTCCAGCTAACTTCGGTGAAATATATTCTCACAATTTATCTTGTCATTTAGGCCTTAACTATTTTTAAACTATTTTTTTGTAAATCAGCATAGAAGCAAGGACTTACATAGTTTAGAATGCTACAGGAGTGGAAATACACTCTTCAGACAAATCTGAGGGTCATCACATAAGAGAATAAAGACGAAAAATGTTGCAGGAGAATGAGAACATAAGCTATGTCTACAGTGGATGAACAAACTAAGGCAAGCAAATTAGTAGCATAAGAAATGTAAGCTATGAGCAAAGTAAATGCTAATGGGGAGGGGGACATAAAAATGTTGAGTGCTGCTGGACAGTGGAGATTTAATCCATCCGTGCAGTCCACACCCAGCGGCACTGAGTTGTTTCATTATCCACCACCAGGCAGTGCATGTACAGACATCATTGGAGGACACAGAAATCTGGATAAGGAGCTGTCATGGTGTTTGACGATGTCAGTATCAAGCAAGTGAGACTGAACTCCCTGAAACTAACCAGCTCAGTGGTTCATGCCAGACAAAGTCAAGAATAGTTTTACTGACTACAGGCTGGACAAATGAAGAAAGAAACATGTAACAGCAACCTCAAAACTCCGGTCTGAATAGACCTGAAACAATTACTCAATTATTCAATGAGTCAATCATTGGAAAATGAGCTCGCAATCATTTTGATGTTTAGATAAAGAAATGATATAATTTTCAGACATCGAGCCAGGGTCAGAACCCAGTATACTGATAACATTGTTTCTGTCTCTGCTTCTCTCCAGCCGATACAGCAGAATATCAGACAAAGTTAGTGTCATTTTCAGGTTTTTCTCCTTCTGCAGTCAGACAGTGGAACTAGTTTAAAATAGTGTCTAATGTAAACGCTAATGAAGCACATTCAGACAACATGTTCAAATCCAAGCCATTTCCAAGCTGCTCCTATGCTCAGCTATAATCATGATTTAATAGAAATTCAATGTCTGACAATCACTACACACCTGAATGAATGTGTTGTGATTTTGGCCATATGTCATTGTTCAAAGATTGCTCAGAGAGAAAGTTAGAAGAGAAAGAATTTTTTTTTTCTCTGTTTCCCGCACAGCCTCCAAAAGGAGACAGACAGAAGTCCTGTATTTCTCAACAGTGCTTTAATGGCTGTGCTGATGCAGCATTCACCTGATTTCCAGTTGTTGTGTTTCTGTTGGTCATATGCTGTTCAGATCTGTTAGTTTCTTTAGTTTCACAGATACCGACGGCTTTGCTCTTTCCTTCCCCTCCCACTCTCTGCTCGGTCTGTCTCATGTTAGTGATGGCATATATGTAATAAATGTAGTTTATTTGGCTTAATGGACATGAGGCACAGGCATTTGGAAGCCAAGTGACTGGCCTGCAACAAGACACTTAGCCCTGAGCACACGGTTGGCACCGTGTCACGTGTAACAGGTTTACGCCTAAACAACTGTTTCAGAAATTTATGGAGATATGCACTAAGTTGGCAACACTGCATAATGTGAATGCCCCCTTAAAGGAGTGCTGCATGGGCAACGTATTATTGTAGGCCAAGTTAACATCATTCTGCTGCCCCCAACAGAAATAATACTGGCTTTTGAAATATTGTAGAAAATAAGCTCGGACATACACAAGTGGATGATACCTGCAAAAAAGTGTAGCAAAATAATGATTTGAAGCCTAATGAGCATCTTTAAAAGTAAAAAGCAAATGTTAGGCTATAAAAAAACCCCAAATATTAGTTATTATAAACACAAAAAGAAAAAGTGGTGGGAATTTTTTTTTAAGTTTTTCCTGTTTGGCTTGATGATATTTCATGGCTATTACAATCACTGTAATCTTATGTAGCACACTTTTTAGTAAGTAAAGACACAAGATGAATAAAAATGTTTCAACTAATTCATTTTATGTAACACAATAAAAGACTAAACTGTCTTCTGCGTGTGTTAATCAGTTAACCACTAACCAAAAACCCTTCAAAAGACTTAACTTGGGACTCGGGGACCCAAGTGCTAAAGTTAAACCTAATTTCTAGGTTTTCTGGAAGAATTCCTCTGTAGAAATTCATTTTGAAAGAAATGACAGGGGATTAAGTCACTCAGCCATGACACATTAGGTTTGCCAATGTTGGAACTATTATCAGTGACTCAGTCACAAAAATCTGACCATTATCAGACAGTAATTGTTTGTGAGAATCTGCTCTAACACAGATAAAGGCCCTTTCTTTACGTTTGTTAGTGCTCAGATCCTTCAAGTTGTTGACCCAGAGCAGGCTGACCGGGGTCACTATTCCCCAGCAGCTCTGCAATTTTGTTTGGAAGTGCTTAAACAGGCCAGCATGAGTTACAACTTTACTTTAAGGCAAGTGACAATACATGTCAACAAGTAGTCGCCCTGAGCACGTACTCCCCATCCTTCAACCACTGACAGCTCATAGAGAGAGAGCAGCTCAGCACAGTGAGGACATGCAGCCATCCTCCCACCTCCAACATCTGCAAACTCTGCCTTTGAACACATGATGAGCCACAGCTGCATCAAACCAACAGCAGCACAAAAAAAAAAGAAGAAGAAGAAACCTCTGGCTGTGAAAGACCGAAATGAAATGTAATCAATTCAATGCATTTACAGAGTTCATACCGAGCAGGAGCAGCTTCACCTCTCTGGAGGACTTCTCTCTGTCCTCCCGCAGGTTTTTATCAATCATCTTACTCCTCTCCACCGCAGCTTTGTCCTCGGCGCTGATCGTGCAGCCCATTCTTGCTTCTTGTCCTCGGGTTGAGATCTCAGCAGCTCATGAGTTGAAGGGAAAAAGGCGCTCGGGTCGGTGAGAGCTGAACTTTCCCAGCCGGAGAAGACTCTGAGAGCAGCGGACTGAAGGAGAGGCGTCGGCCACAAATACACTAATCCGTGTTTGGAGAGCTCTGCTCATCCAACTTTTCCGGAGTGCAGACTTCCAGGAGAAATTAAACATTAAAAAGAAAAAATGAAAAAAGAGTCGTGGGGAAATGTGTCGGAACAAAAAAGGAGCGATGTCACAGAAAATACTCAACGATAAACACCAGATTCCCCCTCAGAGTGAAAGCAGCTGCGCAGCTGCGTGTTCATTCAGCCGAACCAGCTACAAACCAACTAAATGCCACCGAAAAAGGAAAATTGATGCGGCCCCTGGGGGCTGATGGGAAATGGAGTTGCATCCAAACTGTCAGATATGTGATGGTTTGCATTTACAGCGTAGAAGAATCTAAAAGGTCGTGCAGACATTTATGTAACTCTCGGAAGCCTAAATTAAAATTTGTCATTGTGTTGAGTTTATAAAAAGTTGACGTCAAATCTGCAGGCTTCAGTGTAACAGTGACTGGGGCAGGAGTTTTCTGTGGTGTCGGTCTGCCCCCAGTGGTCTCACAGCTGGACTGCAGCTGTTCATGTCATCTGAGCCAAGAAACAAAACATTTCTCCAGCCAAGTGGTCAAGCACGGGTTTTTATAGCCTTCAGTATGCATAGTTGTAACTCAGACTGGCTCTTGTTGCCTTTAAATTCAAACCTAGAATTCATGTTTGACCAAAACGACAGTGTGCAGGTGAGTGAACACACTTGTAGTTGATCAACTTAATCTTGAATGTAAAATAGAATCAATGTTCACATAAAAGCTCAGCAGGATGGGCAGGAGAGAGTGAGAACATTAGGCTAATCGGAAGAGATCACAAACTGACTTTACCTCATCAGTAATCACTGTACATCAGGATTTAAATTCCTCTGCATATTAAATGGGTCGACCACTAATAATGAAACCATAATTTAGTTTCAACATCCAACGTTTGACTGATTCATTCTCTATTAGCAGGGAAGTCATAAAATACTGAAACCTTAGAATGACAGTTTCCCAAGATGCTGTCTTCAAATTTCTTGTTTTGTCAGATCAGGGGCAACTAAAGAACGAAGTACTAGGGGTACTAAAGAAACCCGACCAGTATGGCAGGCATATGGATTTCTTTTCTTTTCATTTTCTTGTATGTTATTTTAATCCTCCTCAAGTGATCATCATTTTCAGAAGTCTTGTTTAAATAAAAATGTTCAACTTTTTAAATATTGGACTTTATTAACAATGAAATCGGATTCTTTATGGATAATTGAAATTAATTATAAGCAATTGTTTAAAACTTTGACATTATTAAAGGACTGATTAGCCATCACTGTTTTTGATGGGTGTTTGACCACTTATTGTTTGGACCAAACCCTGCACTCAGCCTCCAACAAACATTAACTCATACTAAAGGGTGACCTGGGTAGAATTTGCTGGTCAAAGGTCAAAGGTCAGTGTGACTGTAACAAATGTATTTTTGGCCATAACTCAGGATTTTATCAGCTGATCATGACACCGTTTCACACCAATGCTCAAAAGGATAAAATGATGAAAAGGGGAACATTTATATTCAAGAGGTCAAAGGTCAACTGTGACATCCTATTGTCCAGGAAACATGTAACTGGGCTTTTTTCTTTTTCTTTTTCTTTTTTTGTTGTTGTTGTTGCTTTTGTTCTCTTTAGTCATGACTGATGACAAATCTTGAAAGCAAATGACAAAAAGGCAACTCAATCTCAAAGTCACAGACAGACACAGACTATATGTCCTGATTCTCCTGATTTTCCTGCTAGAGGGATAATACTGATTTCAGAGAAGTCATGATTTGGAAGTAAGTGATCTGGTAATAGAGATGTATCAGAGCAGGCAGCTACCTACTCCCTGATAACTGCAAGCTCCTGTTTTCGCATGTGGCCTCTGAGATGATAAGAGCTTTTCATTGATAGAAATCAAACCACTACACAGCCAACCTGCCTGTGCTGAACGAATCCTCGTTGCAACCAGTGACCCTCCTGAGAGACCATCATGTGGGATATGAAGGGTCATGGTCTGTCCCTTGAGCACTTTTCACTGTATGTGTTGTGGCCTACCACAAAGGCCAGGCTGTTTGAACCATCTCTCTGTGCTGAAGGATATGTCCCCCCGGACACACTTTCGACATGAAAGCTGTGATTCACTCAGTCCAATGTGGAGCAGCACAGGGAAAGGTAAGAAAATGAATATGATCAGAAAACAAGGATGAGGATTCAGGGTGCGGCTGGTTGGATTGTTGTACGCATGTCTGGATGTTTCTGGTCAAAGGAAAACTGCTACAACACGACACACTGAGGACTGTTACCTTAAAAATCACTTACATTATGATGTAGAAAAACTGAATATAGAACAGATGAAGGGGCATTATGTTACACAATCCACACATGAATGGTCAAAAAAAATCTCCCCTTTCTGAAATGTTAATGTTTATTCATATTTTGGTTCTGTTTTTTGGCCAAACATTTCAAGAATTTGTTTGGGAAAATAGCTGAGATTCACTTATTTAAATGAGTCTGCTCAGTGTCAGTGGGTGTTAGTTAGTTAGAGCTATTTAGTCTTGTCAAATGAGTTTTACAGTGTTGTTCACAACTCAGTCATCTTACACTCTTCCAAATGTCAGTCCTCTTTTATTCTAATCTTAATGCTTCATTACTCCTCTAGGATGCAGCATCCCTGCCTGGACCAATATCACACACACACAGAGGCAGAGAGGAGGCGGCAGCTCAACAAACAGATGATCGACACCACTGGTCATGTGAGACAGTTATCGATGTGAGAACATCAGGTAACTGTGACAGATATCAACCACAACACACTCATCCATCTTCTTGCAGCGTTTTTAATAATTTCCACTCATGTGTAACCTATACTCAGGGAAACAAGGGAGAAGTCAGACCCTCATAATGAAGAATCCAAACAGTTTCTTCAGTTCAGGTACAAAAAAAGAAATACACAAAGGAAAATCAACATCTGGAATTTATAACGAACAAACCAAGAATATTCCTAAAGCCAGGAATATTATCCGCCATTCCCCTTCAGCACAGCTTATTTCTGTGTGCTTGTAATCAGCAGATGGTAGAAGAAACAGCTTGAAGCATGTAATCGGATTGGTCGAGTCAATTTTTCTGCCATGGTTTTGGAAATCAAGCTGATTGAATGGTGGATTGATGTACACTCTGAGCTGGGGGCTTTGTAATGAACCCAGCCTTTGTGAAATATCTGTGAATTTATTAAAACATTGTACCATAAAGAGGAGATGATTAATAATGCTCAATAGGAAGATCTAAGACTATCTAAATAGGTTCAATCCTTATTTCTGGACACTGGTGAAAAAAACAAGGGCATTTTATGTTTAATAATGAATTTAAAATATATACATACTGAAGGACACTGTCATTGATGATTATGGCAATGAGTTTGTCTCGTGCCCCTTTTTTTCTTACTTGACTATAGGCCTGACATTACTACTACTACTACCTACTTTTGACACAAAAGAAACATTTTAAATCAAGATGACTAGATAACTCAATCTCAAAGAGCAGTAACAAATACATGTTGCATGAAAATCAAGAACCTTATGCCTCCCCTGACAAAGGAGGCTTTTTACTGTTCTGACTCCCAGCAAAATATGAACCTTCCCTGTTTGCCATATGTGAAGTGTCTTGTGATCATACCAGCAGTCCAGTATGAGGCAGTCCAAAATAGATGAAGGCAACAAGAAAGACCGAGTATAAAAAGAGTTTTGTAAGAGATTTGTGCCTTGTAATTTTCTTTGGAAGATTTGTCACTGCTTGTGTGACTTGTGCAAACTGTAATCCACCTGAGATTAGAGGAAGTATCACTTGTGTCTTCCATTTGTTGCTAAATGAGGCCAAAGGCAAATCTTGCCATGTGTAAGCAGTGTCACACCTGTGTGTTGTGTAGCCACAACAAGCCTGGTTGTTTGAAGCACAAACACAGGAGCACTCACACTGCTCCTGTGTTTTCCTGTAAACAGCACAGGCATCACAGGGGTAGTGTGGTCCCAAACCGTCCACATCCATTCTCCTTTCAGCAGACTGACAGCTTTAATGCGCATAGCCAACGTTTTTACAAGGATTAATCCTTGACACGATCACCGTTAAACAAATTCAACGAGCCACAATGTTTTGTGTGGAAGGGGATGAAATCATGAGTCTAGCAATGTGAGATGATATTGGTGAGGCGGTGATAATCACAAGACTCGGATAAATATGGTAATTATTTCCCTGGATACACCGGTGTGTCAGCCTGTTTATTGTAAATACCACCAGCAGAGCCAGCTGTGAAATGATCCTGTTTAACGTCATTCATATTTCAAATGCAGAGACAAGGTTTTAAATGACTCTGAATATTTATCCTGAGAAACACACCAACACTTTGGATTAATTCCTTGGTTGTATGAGGATCAAACACATGGTAACAACAGATCCTTTAACAAGAGCTACAATAATGAATACAATATTCACTCCTATGAAATAAGACTGTTGAGGTAAAGTGGGGCCTGACTATAAGAGAGTAAGTTAAATCAGCAATAACACATCAATTACCTGTTCATCACTGACTGAATATAAACTGATTTTAAAGGGGGTTAAAAGATTAATCCAAAGTTCAATATAGAAGAAAAAACAATATTTGATGAAGTGATGATATCTTGCAATGTTTGTCTACATTATTGCCTAATGTCTGATAAAATAAATGAGAGATTGATGATTTGATTAAAGAATTGAGATAAAAATGAGTGAATGAATGAATGTATTTCACCGAATATTTGCTTCTCATTTAATGGCTCTTTTAGTTTTCCATAAACTGTAAAAACAATGTTTTCCCCTGAAGCTTTTCTCAATGAGGGTTTAGTGTCCTGTGGTTGCATCACAGAAAACAGCCCAATGGTGTTTGGCTCTACAAACCATGTAATCCTGCAGCATTATGGCCTCTGGAGATGTGATTGAGATAATGTACATTATATTCTGCACTGTCTTTCTATGAAAAACTACATAACCAGACCAAGTTTTGCAGTTCACTGGAATTTTAGCTTAAAAGTACTCTTGTTGCACAAACATAGATATATTAGTTGAACATTTTTTAGAAAACATGAATAAAGCTAAGAATATTTCTTGGATTATTGGATGGTAAAACAAATGAGACGCAGCTACAGCTCAGGTAGAGTTTTGTAACAGTTCTCGTTCTCTGGAACATGTAGCTCTTTCTTCAGCTGTTGCTGCTGTATGAATTCTGAGGTCTCCTCAAGAATCTGCCCGGGGATGTGGAAGTCAGCTGACATGTTCTGCTCAACAGCTGACTCCCGAAGGGCCTCAGACTCTTCTGCCTCTGGGCTGGCTCTGCTGTTAGAGTTGCAGGGCTCCAGATTGCATCCAGTGCCTTGAAGGAACTGTAAAAAGTTCTCCTCGATAGAGGCCTCACGGCTGGGCAGCTGCTCCCCTTCACTGGGGCCAGCCTGTTTAAAGAAGCAAGCCAGGTGGCGTCCCAACTCCTGGCGAATCTGCCGGTTCAGGCAACCATAGAAGAATGGGTTGGAGGTGAAGCAGAAATAGCCAATCCATGTGACCACATCCTCCAGCTGGGCCAGCGAGGTGGGAGAGGTAGACGTGGCGGCTGAGTAGAGATGGAAGGAGAAATACGGCAGCCAGCAACAGAGGAACTGGCCTCCCACTGCCACCAGGACCACCGCAGCCTTCCCGCCATTGAAGGTCCTCTGAGGGGTGGTGCGGGCACCCGTTCCTCCGAGGCTGGCTGCCATGGTGGAGTGGCTGCTGAGAGACTCGGAGCGTTGTCGTGGCGTGTCCATCCAGGTGGGGTGAGGGCCATGCTGCATGGCTGCTACGCGTGCTACCTTGAACATATTGCAGTAGACCACCAGAATGATCAGCATGGGACACAGAAAATAAATAAGTGTAAAGAAGGCCATGAAAATCGAGCGTGTGGACCGGCTTCCTGTCCAATGTAGAGAGCAGTGTCTCTGACCAGAAAGGAGGACAGAAGGCATCCCCAAACCCTGGTTCCCTTGGAGAATCCTTCCCAACAGAGGCAGCAATGACATGACAACAGCTTTAATCCAGATTCCTATCAATACCATCACCACCACCCCCACAGTCATCTTCACCTCATGACGCATGGGGTGGACAATGTAGTAGTAGCGCTCCACATTGATGGCACAGATGGTGAGGATGGTGGCACTCACTAGACACACACTCAAGCAGAGGTAGCTCCGACACAGCGCCTCGGTCACCAGGATCTGGTCTGACAGCATCCCCAGAGGCATCAACACCAGCGCTGCCAGCAGGTCCACCAGACAGAGGTGGAACACAAAGGCAAATTTGTGCAGCTGTGGTGTTTTGGTGATGACAACAATCACGGCCAAGTTCCCAACCACTGCCACTACATCCATGATGAGCATAGCACACAGTGCCAGGGACTGGTTCAGACCTACCCCATCCGGGGTCCTCACGATGGGCTGGGTCACGTTAGAGATATTCAGATGCAGTGAGGCTGGGAAAGTGGGGAGGCCAGAGAGAGAAGTGTTACAGGAGGGGCTCGGTGTGACAGGATGCTCCATGAGAGGGCGGCATAAGGAAGAGAGAGTCTGCTGAATTTCACAGGCCCATCGCCCATCCTCCCCTGTCGTAGGGTGTCACTGAGAAGCTCAGGCTGTAGTCTCTGTCAAAGCTGCTGGAGCTACACAGGCCATGGCTCCAGTCGATTTAAGATAATCCCAGGAGCTCTGACTCGATCCTTGATGTTCCTCTTTCCAATATGACCTTCAGTTGGAAACACCTGAAATAAGGGACAGAGTCCTGTTTAAAAGCAGGGACAGATAAAGACTTGTCAAAGACAATATGGACATTGCACTGTTGATACTAGTTCTAAACAAAAATATAGGTCACTAAATTAAAATGAAAGCAGTGCAACATTACTCACATTACTTGATAAAGACCTTGCTGAAATACATGCTAAAATAACATAATTAAGAAATCTGAAAACTTCATAAAGTAGGAAAGGAAATCCCAACTAACCATCAGTATATTCTGATGTTAACACAAATAGAAAGTAGTTCTAAGCATTTTTGGTGATATGAAAATACACAGGACGGTTTTAAATGCAGTGCTGCCTGTCTCTGTAATATGACACATACAAGCTGAGTCATATGGCTATAATGCTGTCAGGATTTAAGCAGCCTGCACTCACTTATAGGTAAGGTCACAATTTACAACACATTTGACATCTGCATCCTCAGATGTGTGATTTCAGGGCAGCTGCTGCCCCAGGGAGAAGCTAAGAGCACTAAGTAGACCATATGTCCCCTTTAACAGAGTCCAGAAGCAAACTAGATGAGTTAACAAAGTGCGAAACTCAGCACTACAGAGCTTTCTGCTGTCTGGAGTGATGGGAAGAAAAGATCAATAACCATTTTTCTTTATTTTAATCACGAAATTAAAAATATAAAAATATTAAGCTTCCCACAATTTCAAATTCATAAGAAGAAGCTATTTGACAGACTGAATGAAGCACTTGGTGTTTCTTAACAATAATCTTTCTGATAAAACTTCTGTAGCACCACAATTTAACAGTCCTGTTAAATTACAGATTAACTGTGTCTTTAGAAAAGTGTAAAACATGTTTTGTTTTGGGTTTTTTTTCGGCCGAAGTGGTGGTCAATAGATACTGCCCTGTTTACTGTCACAACCTTACCTGGAGACAACCCCATACACTGTAAAAGCTATGAAGGGAGAACTAAACCTTTGGTACATTTCCACATGATGCACACCAGCATGTGCAAGTTTTCCATTTCATAAGTGTGACAGGCCTCATCCCTGCAAGACACCTGTTCTTTTTCCTGCCCACATACGCACATCAGTCACCTGACAGACGTAGGTGTAAGTCGGTGGCCTTTGTTGAATAGGTCAAAGGGTGACAGTCACCTTCAGCCCAATTAAATCAACTGTAAATGACAGCTGAGCTGTGATGTAGCAACAACCCTCTGCTGAGCCTTACTCTGATCCAGTATTGAATCTTTTTTTTATTTGCTCTTTGGTGTCCAGTGTCACTTCAGCAATCCAAGACAATTCTTTTTTTAAAGGCTCCCAAATAAACACGTTGTCACCACCGCTTTGGGAAGTGAAGATATTCAGTCTCTCAAACAATCTTTTATCACACCAGAATCCTGATCAATAGTAAATGAGAAAAATGTGCCTGGCATCTGTTTTGAATTTGTTCATTTTATTGAATTAAAAAATTAACAGAGCTATTTCAATGAGAAAAAGAAAAAGAGGGTCTGAATTGCTCACATCTTCGATAGACTCTGATTAAATTCAATTGAGTTAATGAAAATATTAAAGTTTCCAGTTAAATATCTTAGCTTTGATATACTGTTTGGCGGCACCAGAATCTCTGGCTGTCAACGGCAGACCATATGACTGTATCATATGCACATGCCACAGTATTTACTGTGTGGAGAGAAAACTAGTATGTTGTTTAAGCATCCCTTTCATCACAAATCACTTTCACTCATCAGGGGCAAAAAGGTGAAAAATGAGAAAATCTGTTTCAAGATATTCTGTCCTTATGCACAGAGCTACTGTGATGGCTGATGATGGAATAAAAACACTGCTCTGATTCAGATTTTACCCTGTGCCACCTTTCCAGCATCCTAACTTCCACTCTTATTCCCCGTAAAGAAACACACACACACCCACACACACTTCTCCTCACACTTAATAGGGCAGGTCTGTTTGTAGATGTTTGATGATAAGTTAGTGACATACCTCAGTCTGGAGAGGGCTGCTTTCTCCTGTGCAGGTTCAGTCTGCTGACGGATAGCCGACCTGTTTGGATGTGTCTCTCTCTCTCTGACTCTCCCTCTCTCTCTCTCTCCAACACACACTCTCACCACACACACAAACACACACACACACCTAACGTCACGGGGGTGGGGGGTTGCTCCTGTGTCTCCTCCTCACCTGGTCCCTTTCATCTCGTCATCAGGCTGACTGCCCACCTCCCACCTCCCCACTGCCTCAAACACAAATAACACACACATCTCTCCTCTCTAAGCTTTCCTTCTCCCACCTCTTCGGTCCAGGTGGAAAGGCAGAGCAGGAGCAGAAGGGAGAACGAAAAATAAAAAGAGGAAGAGGGCTCCTTTTCTTTCTTTCAGGTAGTGATGCATGAAGCGTGGACACATACTCACGCACACACCATCCTGCCTCACACACTCCCACACACACATGCACTGGCTCCAACATATGCCCAGGGCAACTGCAGAGCCATGCAGAGCAGACAGGCAGGCGGTGGGTGAACAGGCAGCACCCAGCCTCCCCTGCTCTCCACTGGGTCTTAGTGCCTCACAGCCTCTGGACTCCACTTGGAGGGATGGTTCTGCTTTTCACTCGTCCTGCTGGTCTCACCACAGGTCACACCAGGTCCTGCACACAAATAGCTGACAATTACAAAAAGAAAATCACCTTCAGCCTCACAATCAGCATTTCTCTAATTCTCTTTCTCCTTATGCTCAGCTCACCAAGAGCTCTCCCTCGATGCACAATCCACCAAAAGCCCTCTCACGAGGCAAGATTATTGATCCGCACAAAAGAAATGAATCCCAGTGGTTAATGTTAATGAGCTGAGATTAACGTTCACCAAAGCACGACCCACACAACCAAAGTAACACAGTATTATAGTATTATTACACACTGAGTGATTTCCTCCACTGAAGGGAGAGTTAGTTTACAATCAGTCAGTTGTTTTACAGACATTTGTCTGGCATTGTTCAAGTTGTTTAATGGAGCAGACATAGCAAATCTTAGTGCTTGTTTTTATTATTCTATGTCGAGCATCCTTGGAGTTTTGGACAGTTTGACAAAACGACGTGAAGACTGATTTGTGATATTTCAGAGCCTGAATGATTAATGGAAAAAGAATCCATCATGTGTGATAGTGTAAATAAGTGTTGTTGGATGGATCCCTTGAGAAAAATCACAAAATAAAAGATAATACAACTTCAACAGAAGTGAAAGAGTCAAAGTTTTTGAACTCCCTCCAAATCATTTATATTAAAAGATCCAGAACACGTCGGTTCATCCATGGGTCTTGAAACCTCACATATATTGTTTCATCTACCATCACCAATCAGCAGTTTTGCAAAGAGAATACAACAATTTAGACAACACTGTGGAAACAATAAAAGAAAATAGACAGTTTTCGACTGTGGGCTGAAGCTGTGCAGCTTATTACACCTACTCTTGTTGCAACACACAATCTATTTTGGCATCAAAAGTATTATCATACAAAAATATCTGAGGTTAAGTAACATTTGGATCCCAGCCTGAGCATTTCAATCAGAGGTGAGATATGAGGGAGTTTGGGAGCAGAAAACACTACTACAGCCGAGCTTTGTGAGTATTCAGATTTTGTGGGTTTAGTTTTTTGTTTTTTTTTTCAAGGTTTTGCCTTTTTCCCTTGTGTCTCATTTGGCCTGCTGTTGCTACTCTAACTCATAGTGAACTGCACACCTATAGTGTCCCACACATCATTAATGACATCTGTTTTTCATACTGTGTATTTCCAGAGGAATTCATCCATCAGTGGAAGTGAAGCTCCGCAAACTCTGAACTGATTAGTTCATGAGCCATTGCTTCTTTTCATGGATTAATCGCTAAGTAAATTACACACATGACCATCTATTGATCAACTTACTCTGTTAAAATCTACAATCTACTGTTTTGTCGTGTTCACTGTTGATTTTTTAGCTGGATGATAAGGCTGGGAGCTGCTGCTGCTGAGTCACTGCTGCGGTCACTCATTTGATCTGGTGGAAAAATTCAGTACCAGATATTCATTTTCTCTGAGATGTGTTTCAGCAGTGAACTGGCACACAAAATACGATGAGCACACTGAGAGTTTTTATGTATCATAGGCCTAGTTGTGATGATAGCAATACTATTGAGGCCTTTTGTTGATGTTGGGTGAATATAAAAAACTCTTTGTTTGTATTTGTTAATGCTAGTCTTTTCAAATGTGCGTGTGTTTTGACTGTGTGTATGTGTGTCCTGTAACTGGGCTTGTGTCTGAGGTGTTGGATAATCACCGAGCCAGCAAATATAATGCAAAGAGAAAAGAAATACAATGGTTCCAATGGCAACCCCAACTTCAACCACCCAGCATGCCTTTTCCCTCCCACATGGCCTCCAACACCACCATTTAGCCACGCTCATACACACCGCTCTGCCAGGTAAAATGACTAGTGTTCAGTGTGTTGGCTCACTGAATATTTCCACTTTTCCTATTCCCTGTGTAATCCAACACAGTGGCGGATGATTCATGCTCAATTACTGCCTGCTGATCTGGTTTTTATTTCCCGTTGTGACCTCAGATCTCATCAGTAGAGGGAGCTCTCACATTTAACAAGCAATTGTAACACCTGAAACCACCACGAAATATCACTTGAAATTCTGCACAACTACAGTTATGAAGCTCATAGATTCATGCTCATGGGGGCAGGACTTTAGTGTTCAGTTAAAATCTGAAGCTATTCATTTCTGGTTTCATGCCAAAGTGTGTGCCGTCATACAAAAACACACACTAGGTCAAAGGTCTGTAACACCAGAGTTTGGTTCATTGATAGTCTGTGTCTGATGTTTGTGGATTTAAGTCCTGTACACATAATAATGAAGGCACACGCACACTTTTCCATTAAGAAGATATCTAAAGGTCTGATGTTAAACAATCAGGGCTGTCTTGCTTTGGAATTATCCTTTTGCCCGATTTCACATGTGACCCACCAGGATTCCGGAGCTGAATTTGTGTATTTTCATTAAAAATAAATTAATGGAAAATATGATTACACATTTTAAATATTCACATTTTATATTATTTTAATACTTTTAGATTCTGAAATCATCGTCTTTGAGGCTGTCATAAATACATTTCCAAAAAATGTGGATGTCCAGCATCTGAGGGGATAAAAGGTTTCGTCCTGTCCCAGTCCCCCAGAGTACTTCCTGAGAGTATACATCAGACTGATTGGTTACACCCCACAATGCACCTCACCAGACTGCTGGGGCTGCACACACTCAGAGTAACGCTGTGCATCCTCACATACTGTATTTCAGCTATACTGCTACTTTACAAAACTCTTGATGGCATGCAGCTACAGGGCCTTTGGAAGAATACAGTGATCCAAAATAGATTTTGGAGGATGTGTTGAGATAAAGACAGAGAGTGCCACCAAATGCTGATCTACACTGATCCACTTACTCCTTCAGTGTTACTAGAGTGTGCAACATAAGATCTTATCCTACTCACTTTTAAACATTTATCCTGCAGGACTAAAGAAACAACACCTCACTATTTCAGACATGTTAACACTCAATAACATTGTATTTAGTTAAAAATATATTTTGCTGTAAAGATTTGAGCTGAATGGATACACTGAATGTCTGAAATATTTTTCTTTTTTTTTATGCACTCAAACAATAAAGATCATAAGTACTATGTGGGATAGCTCAGCAGTTGTTCTGGGACAACCTGCCCTCTCTAGACAGATGGAGAATTCACCACCCAGTGACGGTAACTGGTTTGCGCTGTTTGATTTCCCAGAATCATTCAGTCCAAATAGACACAATTAGCACTCTGTTGGCTCCAGATTGGCACTGTCATCTCCAGCACACACTGAGTCACCAACAGGAGCCGACGCTCTGGACTGCATGTCTGGGGAAGCATAATAACACTAAACCTGAAGCCAAGACAGTAATAAAAAAAAATTGAGGTATAGATCGCATCTTGCAAGCATTTGACTCTACAGCATCCTTTCAGTACTGCTGCTATATTGTTATATTACTAGTGTAGTTAGTACCAGAGTACCCTAGGCCGAAGGTCAATGATCGATTTTGTAATCGTATCATCTGACCTGAGACCAAGTGTTTTAGACACTCAGGTAAAGAGAGGGGCAAAGCCATCAACTGATCACCATCTGGTGGTGAGTTGGATCAGGTGGCAGGGGAAACCCCTGGACAGACCTGGCAAGCCCAAACGAGTAGTGCAGGTAAACTGGGAGTGTCTGGGGGAGGCCACTGTCCGAGAAGCCTTCAACTTCCACCTCCGAAGGAGTTTTTCACTCATCCCTGTGGAGGGTGGGGGCATTAAACCTGAATGGTTGATGCTTCTGTTATTGAAGTTACAGGGGTGTCCTGCGATCTTTGGGTCTTGGAATGGCTCAAATGGCGGTAACCTTTGGACACAGTGGTGGACACTATTGGTCAGGAAAGCCATCCAGCTGAAAAAGGAGTCCTTCAGGGACATGTTGTCCCTGGGGACTCCTGAGGCAGTTGTAAGGTACCGATGGGCCTGAAGGGCAGCAGCTGTGGCTGTGAAAAAGTAACACAGTGGTTGTTGGAGAAGTTCAGTGAGTTCATGGAGAAGGACTTTTGGATGGCTCCAAGGCATTTCTGGAAGAATGTCCGTCACCTCAGGAGGGGAAATGGGGGACCATCCAAGCTGTGTACAGCAAGGATGGAACACTGTTGACCTCAGCTGAGGGGGTTATAGGACAGTTGAAGGAGATCTTTGGGGAACCTCTGAACCCCTCTAATCCACCCTCTGTAATGGAGACAGGGCTGGAGGATGATGGGCAGTCATTGTAAATTTTCCTGCATGAAGTTGCTAAGGTAGTTAAAGAACTCCATTATGGCAAAGCACCAGGGGTTTGATGAGATAGCCCCTGAAATGCTGAAAGTTCTGAAGGCTGTCTTGGATGACACGCCTTTTCAGCAATTTGTTGAAGTCAGGGACAATGCCGAAGGAATGGCAGACCGGGGTGGTGGTCCCTCTCTACAGAGTGACCAGAGGGTGTATGCCAATTACAGGGGCATCACACTACTCAGCCTCCCCGGAAAAGTCTACTCTAAGGTACTGGAATCCTTTCCAGTACCTTCCAGGGTCCGTCCGATTGTTGAACAACAGATTGAAGAGGAAGAATGCTGATTCTGTCCTGGTCGTAGAACAACGGACCAGCTCTTGACTCTCACAGGAATCCTTGAAGGGGCCTGGGAACACAATCTCCCAGTCCACATGTGCTTTGTGGATCTGGAGAAGCCGTATGACCAGGTTCCCAGGGATGTTCTGTGGGAGTTGCTGCTGGTGTATGGGGTGAGGGGGTCACTTTTGAGGGCCATACGATCCTTATATGCCCAAAGCGAGAGCTGTGTGTGGATACTCGGCAGTAAATTGGACTTGTTTCCCGTGGGTGTTGGCCTCTGCCAAGTCTCTGTCTTGTCTCTGCTTCTGTTCGTCATATTCATGGATAGGATTTCAAGGCGCAGCTGTGGTGAACAGGGGTCGCAGGTCGGTAGCCAGAGGATCGCATTGTTGCTTTTTGCGGATGATGTGGTCCTTTTGGCACCATTGGCCTTAGATCTGCAGCACTCACTATATTGGCTCGCAGCTGAGTGTGAAGTGGCAGGGATGAGGATCAGCACCTCTAAATCTGAGGCCATGGTTCTCAGTAGGAAACCGAAGGATTGCCTACACCAGTTGGGGAATGAATCCTTGCCCCAGTTGAAGGAGTTCAATTATCTCGGGGACTTGTTCATGAGTGAGGGAACTCTGGATAGTGAGTTTGACTGGAGAATTGGGCCAGCTGGTGCGGTGCTGCATTCGCTGTACCACACCATTGTCACGAAAAGGGAGATGAGCCAGAAAGCAAAGCTCTTGATCTACCTGTCAGTATTTGTTCCTACCCTGACTTATTGTCATGAGCGATGGGTCATGACCAAAAGAAGAAGATTGCAGGTACAAGCAGCCGAAATTAGTTTTCTCTGCAGGGTGGCTGGGGTCTCCCTTAGAGATAGGGTTGGAAGCTCAGTCATCCAGAGAGACTCTGGATAAGCGATTGAAGATGAGCAGATGGATTGATGTTATATTGTTATACCATTTATTTTTTTATTATTATTATTTTTGGGTAGAATGTTCAAGTAAAATTTACATTTCAAGCCAACACACACTAAGTGACTCCACTGAGTAATTTAATGTCACTTGACGGATCCATATTATTTCATCAAAAGAACATTTTCCCATCTCACATTAAATAAATAAATATATGCAAAAATTCCAGTTTGTGCTACATAGCTTATAAGTAGAAGTAAAAATATTCCCGAGCTCCCTACCAGACATGGCAGTATCTTTGAATAAGAGCATTGAACTGCCTCTGTAGTATCTGGCTGGTGGTGCAGTGGGATGAGATGTCCTTGGTTGAGTCACAAATAGCCTGCAGGGACTCTGCTGCTCTACACTGCAGCAAGACACGATGTTCATCTGTTATAAGGACACACACTGACCAAAGGACAGGAGGGTAAGGCAATGACAAGAACACAGTACAACTCAGTCCAGTGTAAAAGTGCTGAACAAACTTCCTTTGTCTTTGTGAAAACTTACACACATAGGGTGGCTGAAATAAGAGCAATTCCAATGCCTTTTAAACACACTGATGTTTATTTGATATATTTTCAATGCTCAGGATAAATGAGATTCTACATATTTGACTGTTAGCCATTTCTCCTCACACAAATATTTTCTTGCATAAGATCCCATTGAAAATGCAAATTCTAAAGGAAGATGGATGTTTTTCTGAGGAAAGTTTTGGGGTTTGCTCATTTATGCTTCCAACTGTATAAAAATAAATAACCTTGTGTCAGAGTTTTCCAATCAGCCATTCATCTTTCAAAATTAAAGACCTTGGGTGCTGTGGAGAGCTGTACAGAGTTTGGATCCGAGAGCAGGGACTGGAAGCAGAGCGAGGAGGACTGTGGGGAGAAGGTGAAAATGGATCAGCAACAGGATCGAGTCTACTGTAGATTTAATTCAAAAACTATTGTAAGGAGCTAGATGCAGTACACTGACAGAGCAGGGCAGAAGTGGAACCACTGGCTTTAGTAGCAGGCTTGATTAATGGATGAGTTGCAGATGGTGGGGCCCTGCTCTGCTCCGGCACACCTGTCTCTACTCAGGGAATTACCACACACACACACACACACACACACACACAGAAAGAGCCTCTCAGGGAGTGGCCCAGGTTAAACAGCAGCAGTGGAGGTGGAGGGCGTGGCAAGATGAACAGATGTAACACAATGCTTCTTTGTTTTCTGATGTGACTGTCCTTGCTGTATGGAAAATATGAAACTATAATCAGCACAGAGTTAGCTCGACTTAGCACCAGCACCTCTAAAGTCTAAATACTTTTTGTGTTTTTGTCTAGACTAGGTGCAATGTGTTCATTAACTGGTGTGTTTCAGAGGTGTCTTTGTCAACTTCGGCTGGAGCCATGTTGGCAGATTCCTGTTTCCCTGTTTCCTAACTTTATATGAAACAAAGCTAACAGGTTGTATCTTCAGCTTCACAACAAGGATGGTGAAATCATTCATCTCATCTCAACCCTGTCTCCTAGAAGTCACAACAAAAGCTAAACTGTAGCAACAAACAGGTTTTGAAGGACATGTAATCACTTACTGGATAATCTATGTATTGCATGGATTTTAATGAATATGCTAAATTTGTTTATAATACAAGAAACACCTGGAGGTGGTTTGGACAGATGCAGCTCAAAGAGACTTTCTCACTAAAGAACTTACCTCCACAGTCCTGTCTGAGATCAAGTGCACGTAAACAAAGCACTATGGTTACGGTCAGGGAAAGATTGTGGCTTTAGATGAATGTAAACCTGAACCCTGAAGTCAGGTGACCATTTCTGTATTGACCCAGACCACAATCTTTCACAAAGGCCATGAGTGTATACCCATGTAAAAAGAAACAACAATTAATAATGCTATAGTTACAATAAAAGAATACTGTTCTGGCAGACAAAGGTAACAAAGATTTCGTATTTGCTTGAATGCAGTCTCTGCCTGTAATGGCCCCTTTTCAGAGGCTATCAACTGATATATAAATAATTCATATAATTCAAAATTGACATGGTATATTCAAAGAACAGCCTTCAGATGCAGAGCTGAGTGAAATCAAGCATTGCAGTAAGTCATGTGATTAATATCTCTGTCATCAGGCAGACCCAAGACTAAGGCCATCCCCTCCCCTCGCTGGGTTGCCCACCCTGAGTGCTTTTTCTGCTATTAAGGAAGGAATAAATGCACCATATTCCCCCTTTCCCTTCACATTAGCAAGCTTCAGCTTCACAGTGTCAGATGTGGGATTAATATCCAGCTGAGCACTCATAGCCTTTTGAGTGAAGTGAATTTCCTGTCAGTGAGTATCTCATCTACATGACAGCACATTAGAGCCTGGATGTATATTTTTTGTTTATCCATTTTGATATTTCGGGTGGTTGGTGCAATCTGTATAGTTTTATCTAAAGAGGAGTATTTTCTCTGTCTTCAGAGAAAAGATTTAGTTACATAACAAATGAGCTCATCTTTCCTTTTTTTGATGGCCTTGGGTGCCTTGTTTTATATTGTGTCATTTATTTTGTCACATATTCATAACGTAATTGGTAAAATGGAAGTTTGGCCTTTAAAACTTTAAGCAATCCATGTCAGTCATCCAATTTACTTTGTGAACACAGAATCTCTGTTTACTTGGATGTCGTCATTCTCCACAAAACAAACAGGCTCAGCCTACAGAGGCTGGGGAGGGACATGGGGCTCAGGCTCAGAGAGTACAGCTGCATGCTGGGGTGGAGGCGGGACTTTAAAATTGATAGAGGAACATCAGCAGCAAATAATCAATTCATCAATGATCAGTAATGACTCAACTTAACCCACCACCTTGTTTTTTGTGACCTCTGGTGGTTTGACTTCTCACCCTGCAGGAAGCAGTAGTGTAGTCCAGGACATCACATGTGGCGTCAATTTGTTGGTTTATTTAATGATGAAACAACTTTGAACCAGGAAGGACAGTGAAACATTGATTTTTAGCCTGGTATTTTTTATTTTTTCTTAAGATAACTCTTTAGAGCTTTTCTAATGAGTACATTGTTTAAAATATAGGTACATAAAAAAAGTGGAGACTTGCTGAAAAAAAATCACATTAAAGTGTTTAAACAAGATCTTTTTAAGTCTACATATCAGCTATTTGTATGCTTATTAACGTTAAAGTTAATGTGTGCACATTAGCCTATTAGGTGTACTGCCTAGGCCCTGTTTGACTCAGTAAGATTCATCCTTTTGGGACCATGAATATCCGAACAGGCAAATTCATTTTACTGCCAATGTAGCTAAAAGCAGAAGATACAAACTGAGATATTTAAATTTTATTTCCATCGTTGAATCAGAGGTTCTCAAGTTGTGGCAGAAAACATATTTCAATGCATGGATTGATTCGTGTTTTAGAACCATGTATTTCCTTTATTCTAAAATTATGTTAAACAATGTTTCCACCGAAAAAATCTTTTCTGGCACACATGTGCCTAAAAAACAACTGGAATTACATAATTTCCCCTTCAGTAACACATTTTTCCATTTGTTTTGTTGAAAATGACACACTGTGAGAACAGAGGCTCAACAGCATGTGAAAGGTGAATTTTAAATATCTTTTCAGGCAAAGTGGTTAAAGTTGGTCATGATAAAATGTCATAGAATTAATATAATATGGGTAACGGATTATTGAGTGTAATAATACACTGGTTCACACTGAACAACCTACTTTAGTGGCTTTAGTGATAAGTGATAAAACACATTACTTATCCTCACTGTCCAAATAAGCATTAGATCAGAAATATTCATGGCATACATATTTATGCGAACATTACAAATGTCAGAGGTCTGCAAAAGAGAAGCTCTGATGCAGCAACTTGCCAAGTCTTTGTGCCAGTTTGTGCATTTTTCATTCCGTCAAATGAAATAAATGATATTCGGTGGCTGTGGTGTTCCCTCTACAATAAACCAGGTCATATAAGAAAACGGGAACCAAAACTTTCAGAGTAATCTGTTCTCTGCACTTGCACGCCTTCTTTCCTCTGTGCTCATTAGAGCCAGCTGAGTCCTGCAGGCGGGAAGGGGAGGAGGAGGAAGAGGAGGAGGAAGAGGTGGTGGAGGATGGAGGGATGTTGTTAAATCCAGACGGATGCTCCACAGTTAATAATGCATGCCAGCTGTCAGCATTCAAAAGGGTGAGAAATATCCGAGCAGCCTTCGAGCTAGCAGAGCATCCAGACACAGTGGTTCAACAAACCAAAACATATTTTGACTTCCGCCACAGCTGCAAATACACAGATTTTACATGTCAAAAATAGTTCAATACTTTGTAGAATTTATTTATTTTCATGTCAAGATTTCTATGGGAAAGAACCCTATTCTCATGTCTCAGTGACACATGACTGGCAATAACTTTACTATACTGAAATTTCTATCAGAAAAAATTCTGAACCCATTTCCCACATGTCATTGCTTTGATTCAGAGCTGTTCTTTTAAATACTCCTGCATACACAAACTTTATTGTTCCAAAATCCTCTTTTAATCTCAACAGACTTAGTGTTTTGACCACTCTTCTCTGGATCATTTATTGGTATTTCGTGCTGGTGGATCGTACCCAGTAGAGCTTCAGAATGCAAAAAGAGGAAACAGAAGCAAGAGACAAAAAAACTGAAAGTAGACAATTTATTGAAAACTGCATTTAAACTCAAACAGGCTCTTTGTCAGCTGATCAAAAGTTTAAGACCATAGCCTTAAAAAGTTCAAAATACCAATACTTGTAATTTTTCCACCGGTCTTATGATTTTGATCAGGAGTGTATAATCAGCAAATATGCCTGCTTGTGTTATGCGTACGCAGGAATGGCACTAATCATGGATTAATAAAAAATAATGAATATTTAAATATGTTTATGTTCCTGAGAGTAATCTGTCACTCCATTTGTATTATACTGAGTGTTTAAAAAAAAATAAAATAAAAAAATTAGGACCTTAAACTCAAAGCCTCTCAGATGTGATTTGAGCCTGGACACAGATTATAGAATAATAACCAAGTAATACTGTGCTTAGGAATCAGAAAATAAGTATTGTGCACTTGTAGATTTGCAAGTTCATACTGCAAGGTGGTGGATGGATTAAACAAAAGGATGAATGTTTCAAATGACAGGATTTCTATTTCTGACAGCATAAACAGATATAGCAAGAAGTATAAACCCTTTAATGAGGTTATAAAGCTCAACAAGACTACATCTTTATGGAAACAAAATGCTTTTGAGTGAGCTTTGTGATAGAATGGAAACGTAATAATGACCCTGCATTAAACCCTGTTTCCCAGAAAACATCTGCACAGTACAAGGAGAGGGCAGTGATTAATGGAGGAAACAGAGCCCTGTAAATCCCCTTAAAGCTTGACACAAGGCTCTTCCCAAAGCAGAAGATTATTACAGAGTGAGACACAAAACAAATCTGTTTCATTTACAGCAGCGCCCTTCCTCCTGTGATTCTCTTGATTGCGGTTGTTGCGGTTGTTGCGGTTGTGGCGTGTCCACGCCTCTGGACATTGGATAACCAATATCAGAATATGGATGGCAGGCACCAGGTCTAATGGCACCACTGTAGCAGTAACAGCGCAGCTCTATGAGTCATCCAGTCAACACAAAGCTAAAACCTTCTGTGGGTAAACATAAAGTATTATTATTTAAGCCATATACGCAGCATTAGTTAACTCTGGTTCTGATTTTACTGTAACAGGTCACATAAGTCAGGGTTCAGAGTGGATGTTTCTCCAGCTGTAAATAAACAGAATAAACTGTATAAAATACAGATAGAGTTGGGAAATTTACTTGACTTGATGGTTGATGGGTAATTTAATGAGAAATTAGTTAATGGAATTAATTATTTTCAACTACCAGGCACTGGGAGGAAAATTAATCTGAATCTTTATCTTTGAAAATGACAAGACCAAAAAAAAAAAACAGCATACAGAATGAGTGGCACTAATTCTTTAGTGACTAGCACAAACTAGATGCACAAATGGAGGACCCATCGTCAAATGGGATTTAGATGAGATTAAATACACACATATAATTCATAAGCTTTGCTAAATTCAGCTGATTCATTGTCAGGGAACTTGTGGTCAAGGTGTTTCTTGGTGTTAATTACATCTTTTGTGTACATTTGCCATTAAGAACTTTAAAATCTCTTGAATTTTGTGATTTGTAATCCTAGTGATTTGTCCATCAAAACAGTTTTTCTCCTTGAACCTGAACTGTGCAGCAGTGAAAGTGCACTATACCACCTTGCCAAGCTTTTCACTTCATGCTCATTCGCAGGCTGTATCTTAGTAACTGCAGGGTGAGTGTCCAGTCTTGGCTGAAAGATGGGCACATGGGAGGACACCTGAGGGTTAACCCACGTCTAAATAATAGATCCATCCTGCAGCATCAAAGGAACACACTCATTCACTCCCTCATCATGCAACGATATCAGCATCGGCAGCTTTTATATAACAACTGCAAAGGCCAGCTATAGCCCAACTCAGGGCTGGGTCTGTCTGTCTGTCTGTCTCTGAAGCTGCTCCTGCTGCAGCACCGGCTTTTTGGGCTGGCTTTCCACCAGGACTTTGTGGGATTGCACAAACCACACACATTGGCAGGTTAGAGCTAAGATGAGAATAGGGGGCGAGTCTAAAATCTGTTTATAAAATCCTCTTACTCATATCGGAGTCACTGCAGTGCACTCGTGCATGAGGCGAGTGTGTCTTATGTAATCAGGGCAGTCAGGTTTTGTTTTGGCTGGCACTAGTGAAGTCCAGATTCCAGAGCGAGTGAGGTAGGCAGGAAGAGATGTTGGAGAAGATGCTAATTATGGGAATAGGGAAGGTGTACCTAATTTTAGAGGCAGTCAAGGTCACCAACTTTTCCATCAATTCAAGAGATGTACACTCAGTTACATTAGCAAACACACAAGTGAGCTTTGTGTTGGTTGTACACACACACAGACACATTTTAGTCAAAATAGAGAACAGACTCCTCTCATCTGACTCCTCACCACTTGCTGACAAGGTACTTCTTCAGTCTATGCTCCATTATTCGCAGGCCAGAGCTGAATAAATAAAGGAGCATAGCAGACACTCCTGATCTCATGATGCAACGGGACACTTCTCTCAAAAAATCTAAAGGACACTCTGTCCAGCTCTCTCTGTCGCTCTGTCGCTCTGCCGCCCTCCCTTCTCATCCTATCTCCCCTTTCAGCCCTTGCCTCTCTCTTCCTGCTCCCTCATGGCCTAACAAACGCTGCCATCCTCCTGCTTGTGAAAGCAGGAGACGTGTCATCAGTATTTAATGCAAAAGTGCAGTAGATGTGCTGCATGTTTATCAGTAGAGCACTTAGCCTCTCAGTTACACTCTCCTCCTGTATCATATGGCACTCAGCTCATTTTAATGTAATGTTTCTATCTTTAGCTCGTTGAGGTTTGGGAGAAAATGATCCCAGAGTTGATCAGAGTTTCCGCTGTTCTGCTGCAGCATTGCATTCACAATTCAAACTGTATCACTTGGCGACGTTTCTAATCTTCTACATGAAGAAAAATGTGCGTCTCAACAAATCTCTCGGCATATAGGACACTATGGACTAAACCCCTGTTACTCACATGCATGCATTCATCTGAGTCTCATTACAGGACTCCACTCCAAAATCTCCCCTGGAGCGCAATCATTGCCGTTTGAATGGAGAGCTGTAGAGAAAACCTCTTCATCCGGGCTTGATGTGCCACTAGTGGCTACAGACGCAGGCATTGAGAACAGTGAAGTGAGAAAAAAAAAAAACAAGTGTTCAGCAAACAAGCTGTGTAGGTCAGCATTTTAACCTGTCCACTCTGGCTTAATCGGCTGTTAGCAAAGATAACAAGAGGGATTCCAGGTTGTGCACAGTCTCAGTCATTTATGAAGGACAGGAAGTACTCTCTGCCAAGTAATGGGGTCTGTTGTGACTGCTGCTGCTGCTGAATCTCTCATACGTGCTCCTAAAATGGCTTCAGAGTTGGAGTAAAAGAGACGCTGTGGTAAAAACACACAATTAATCAGGTGTGGCTGCTGAAGACAAGATGTGCTGTAGGTTAAAACTGCTGCTGTAATTCTTAAGCAAAACATTGTCAAAGCAGTGAGTCACCGACTATGTGGAGTCTTTTTCCAGCCCTTTCCAGGGGTCTTCATCTTATTGGCAGTGTGCAGGGGCACAGCTCTTATTTCAAAGACCGGGGATTATAGTTGTTTTCCCATATAGTTAATTAGTGGAGAATCATCTGATTCCTTTGGGAACAGCCAGCATGCGTCAACTCTTTTATCTCTGCCCTGAGGAACGGATTAACAGGTATTAGAGATACAGATAGGGAAATGCCTCGTCTTCCAATGTTGTGCTGTCTTTCTCCCTCTGATTCTTTCACTATTCGGAACATCAACTAACCAAATTATATCCTTCTTGTTGTCTATATTTACGGCACATTTGATTGCAGAGTTAATAGTTCCAAGATACAGCTTTAAAGAGACCTTAAATGGGTCCCCAAGTTTCACCTGACAGAGCTAATTATGCTCATTTACTACAGCATAGCTTGTAACTGCATTAGTGACAGCTTTAATTATTGAGTGAAAACAATGTCTGCCCTGCCTCCTGATTACATCCATTGTTAATGCTCACAGTGTCTCAGTGCAGGCTGACACCTATAGCCCTCCCTCCATGATTTAGAGTAGTGGTCTCAAAGTGCACATGGCTGAAGCACGGCCTGTTGCTAAGCAATGGAGGAGGAAGACGTGCCAAGATTACAAACAGCGCAGCTTTTATTGAAATATGCGCTTTTGCCTCTGAGATATGATTGTTGGTGACCTTGTTTTGTCACCGTGTGTCTGATCAAACACAAAACTGAAAGTGTTGCCGTGGAAACCAAGAGCAGTCCAGACATAGGTTAAAACAAAGATTACAGTCAGGGGTTTTTTATTTTTCCTCTTATTTCCACTTGAGACTGTTCCCATGTCTGCATGTCTCAGATTGTCGTCGAGCCAGAAGGAGGTGATGCTTCAGGAGCAGCAAGTTGACCTCTTATGAGCTAAACACCTCGCTGAGATATGGCTACCTGTGTCAGACACACTGCTACTATTGGACTAGGTTTCTTTAGCCCTAATGCATTATTAACAATGGCTAAAGTGGTGTACAGTATCCTGGTGTCTTCCAGGTTTATGAACTGCAGAAGAAAATACACTGCTCTTCATTTTTAGGTGTAGCAACAACTGGAGATACATCATCGCCTTTCCTCACAAACCACCGACTGTTTTACATTTCAGTTTCTTTAAAGCAGCTATAAAGGACAGTTTCTTTCAGCAACAGCATACAAGTGTCTGTAAACCACCTCCAGCCACAGTTAGCTACTAGCTGGTCAACATATGGGAGCATTTAGAAGCTAGCTGAAAGAGACCAAAAAGAGAGCTAAAACAGCACGAATACACAACAGGTGGACAAAAGCATGACTTGATTAAGTTTTCAAATATTGTACTTAAATCATTATATCGTGCCAGGTTGTAAACCCTGCTGCAGGTTTGTTGTATGCAATGGCATCTGTAGTTGGATCCAAGACAGTATTTTGTGCAAACTAGTCATCTTGGAGATAAAGTGTATGCTTACTAAGGGAACAGAGAGATCCAGCTGGAGCACAGAAAGAGCCTGCTGGTTGATAACACCTCCAACATTTGTGTGACCAGGCCGATCCTCACTGATTTAAGTTGAAGTTATGGCTGTTTTAACCTGTTTGTGAAATATCAGGTCATGTCTTATGGTTGCTAAAGTGCTGGTCACAAGAGTTATGGTCTCTTAACAATAGTGCCACCTCGTAATTATTTATATGTGATCGGATCTGGGACCTCGGTCTGCTTTGATGAAAGCACAAGGAAAAGAACAAGAGAGTGAAAGGCCACCTCAGATTTATCACAAAGCCAAACAATCAACCAAAGGCCACACACAGTTGCCAGGCAACACTATCCGTATCACAGCAGGAAGTGGAGTCGAACAGCTCATTAATCACTTTCAACTCCATCTCACAAGAGTCAGAGCACTACAATGCTCCGGTCAGACTGGGGTTTTACTCAGTCCATTTTTGTCCCACTTTATGCTTTTTTCTTTTCAAGTTAAACCTCTGAGAATGAATTTGGACACAGAATATTTAAAAAAAAGTATGAGAAATATCCACCTGCTGTTCTGTCTGCTTCAAATCTGTTCTGATATCTTTTTAAGGCAGGTCCAGCTCCAACAGAGCTTCTGCATTAGTGGCACACTCAGTTAGTGCTAAATGGATGAAATCTAAGTGACATCAAATCACAGGTAAAAAAAAAAAAAGTAAATAAAAGACAAAAAGAGAAAGGTTTGAACATTCTGGCTCAGACCAGCAAAACAAGATAAATCACGTCACATCTCACCAATTTAAAAATAATTCCTGTTACAGGATACTGCAGAGATGAACACCTGGTGCATTATCCTTGGATACCACTAATTCCTCGAGAGAGTCACATCCATTCACATATTATAATGAGGTAATAATTTTCATTGTCCCATGCTGTTTCCCTTGTTTCCATAATCTTCATTTATTAAATGATTTATTGTGGCATTTTGAGTAGGCGGCTACATTGGTGTAGAATCTTATTGGCAATGCTAATGGCCCACACAGCTTTGCCAAAGCCTGGCTTGCTGCAGCAGATCTGTGAATTGAGGAATACCCAAAAAAAAAAAAAATAAATAGAAAATCTCCAAAAGCAGCATGTGGGTGGATTCACTGGTGTAAAAATGACAAGGTTTTCCCCGTTCAGTAAGCACTCATAAAGAGACCTAATCAAATACAGTGAGCTAAAATAGGATAATATGTGAGGGAATCATTGTTGGAAAAGCTAATCAGGTTAAGCTGTCGACTATAAAACTATTCTAAATATCAGGACATGTACATGATGGCTAGGGTAATCAACAACTAGGCAAATACCCTAAAGTTTAAAGCTACAGTAAAACCTTTCTAATTGTGAGCTGTCTAATTTTCTTTTTTTTTTTCATTGTTTGACACTGAATTACTGATTTATCTATACACATAAACTGACAACGAATACCACCAGGCATTGGGATAATTAACCAACCAAAGATTACAAAATAAAAATAGTGGCACCAGTCAGGACATTTAGTCACTGTTAACATATTCAGCTGTCATATGGTACGTGATGATGGCCCTGAAAGAGAGCTTTTTGTGGCCACATTCAGCCACATGCATGAGAAATCTGTCTTATTTTGCAGGACAAGCACACAGGAACATCCAGCCACCTGGTTGTTTGTCTCACCTTGTAATGCATAAATGATTCATTCAGGAAATAGTGTTTTAACTGTGACTGGAATGGTACGGTATTACAAGCACCAACATTTGACTTTATGTGTCTGTACAAGTGAGGGGTCAGTGTTTTGACCTGCAGTAATGATGGTGATGAGAGAAAGGTCAAAGGGTCACCATGATCAATATTTTCCTGGGGAGTTCTTGTCAGTCTGACCGTGAGATTATTGCTGTGAATTAATGACAACAAACTAATGCTGAAGATGACGTTGTGGAAAATGTTATAAATTATGAGAAAATCAGCTTCATTAAATGTAACTTTTCCTTTTCATTGTCGCACAGTTTTCATGGTTGAGTCTCTGCAGGGCGCTTTTCGGCAAACAGCGCCTTCTGGATCGCACAACGTCCGCCGGAAGAAAAAACAAAACCCAACAAACAAACAAACACGCCAACCACAACCACTGCAGCAGCACGGAGAGCACAGCAGGCCGTCACCTGCTCCGAGCGCGCAAATTATCCGCAAAAGACGCAGAAATCAGAAGAGCGCAGTGAAGCAGCAGTCCCTCAGTGGAGGAGGAGGGAGGGGGCGCACTGGTTAGAAATGGGTTACGTGCTCTGTTTGCTCTTTACGTAACCCCCTTTTTATGCGTAATTTTGCACCGGACACCGCCGCGCGCACATTATTTTGGCGAGAATATCTGTAGTGCCCCCTCCCTCCCTCTAACCTTCTTCCATCCTCCGTCCGTCCGTTGTTGTGCTCAGCAGCAGACACAGACAGCAACACTGTAAACAGACCAGGAGCCCTTTCTAATCCGAGCAGACGTCGCTGCATCCATCTCGGTTTAAGGTGGGTGTCTCTGTCCTATCCGGGATCCATCCCATCGGATCACGTTTCCATGCTGGGCTCGTTTGATTCTAGACAGACTGGTGCAATGCAACGTTTGCACATCCTCTCTAGAATTAGACAAGACCTTTAAGAAAATGACATAACGGACATCATCATCTGCACGATTTTACAGTCCAGGGTCTTTTTTTATTTGTGCTTTCTATTGTTGTGTGCAACGGTATGTAGCCAGTATGGAGTCTATATTTGTGTGTCTGTGTGTTTCAAAGGTGGAAAGAACGGGGGATAGAGAGAGGAATGGGAAGCAGAGGAAAATCAATGCATATCCTCTAGAAGAGTGAATGCAGATGAGTTAGCGTGAGTACAGTGTGTTTGTGTGTCTGTGTGTGTATTTGTAGACGGTCACTGTGCAAAGCAGAGGAAAGTTTATACTGAATAGGCTGCTATATACGTGAGGAAGCTGTGATGAGACGGTGTCTGCTGTACATGATGTGATACTGCATGTCCACATGTGCAGTAGGAAGGACTTTTGCTCTGGTACGGGTAGTTTTATTCATATTTTCATTTTATGTGATTTGGAGTTTGTGAGTGAGGGCGTCATTCACAATGAATCCAATAATGAATTTCAATACATAAATAACAGCTCATAGTTCTTGGCTTGCGTTCATTCATGACCACATATGTGTAGTCAGAATTATCAATCAATCTATCTATCTAATAATATTAACAATAATATCTATTTATCGCCCTTGTTTCTGCTTTCTTTTTTTCAGCTTTAATTCAGAAATGCTGGGGAATCCTGCAGCTGCTCTTCAATGCTGTTTTCTGGGAATGGGATCATAGTAAACCTCTCTTGGATTCAGATCAACTGTTAGCATGTTGCAGTCTGCTACCAGACCAAGTGACAGCCTGTTGGAAACATTACCCCGCTGGAGTGAGCGTCCGAGATGGGCCCTCTTCTTCACCCTCTGCGGGGCTCTCCTCTGGCCTCCAGGGGCAGGGGGATCTATCCTCAACTGCCATAAGACATGCATCTGCGCCTCAAACATAGTGAGCTGCTCCAAGATGAATCTGACCACCGTCCCAACCGGTATACCGCACTACACTGCCGTGCTGGACCTCAGCTACAATGAGATAACACGACTGCGATCCGAGTGGACCACAGTCAAGCTCCCAAAGCTCCATAACCTCCTCCTCAGCCACAATGGGCTCCACTTCCTGTCTTCAGAGGCGTTCATTTATGTGAAGCATGTGCGCTACTTGGACTTGTCCTCCAACAACTTGCAGCTGCTGGATGAGTTCATCTTTGAGCCTTTGGTCAACCTGGAGGTTCTGTTGCTGTACCATAACCAAATTTCTCAAATTGATCGCTCAGCCTTTGTTGGCATGAACAACCTTCAGAAGCTCTACCTAAGCCAGAACCAAATCAGCCGCTTTCCCGTGGAGCTGGTAAAGGAAAAGTCCCGCCTGGAGAAACTTAGCCTCCTGGATGTGTCCTCCAACAAGATCAAGACATTGCCCATTGATGAGCTCCAGGTGCTGCCTGCTTGGATTAAAAATGGCCTCTACTTACACAATAACCCGCTGCTGTGTCACTGTGATCTCTACACCCTGCTGGCCCATTGGTACATTCGAAAGCTCAACTCTGCCGTGGACTTCAAAGATGACTACGTGTGTATTCTGCCGGGCCTGCAAAAAACACAAGTAGGTGTTTTTGATCTCAGCAGTGACATTATGAACTGCAGCACATTCACAGAGGCAGATCAAGAGGCTTTTCTGGAGCAAACACTCACCATGAGCTGTGACACCAAACACAGGGACATGTTAAAGACCTGGACGATGCCTGGCAATGTGCAGGTGACACCAGGGTCCAACCAGACGGCCAAAGTTCTGGAGGATGGAAGTCTAAAGATCAGTCCAGTGAAGGCTGAGGACTCTGGGACCTACACTTGCTTTGCAACGAGCGAGGGCTTCAATGAGACCATATATGTGGTGCTGAAGGTTCATAACTTCACCATGCATGGGAGCGGAGAGAACCTGAACACAGCTTTCACCACCTTGGTGGGCTGCCTGGCCAGCGTGGTGCTGGTGCTCATGTACCTTTACCTGACGCCATGTCGCTGTTTCTGCTGCCCCAACAAGGGTAAGGCTCGTGGCGAGGACAGCATCCACTCATCCATGCTCAGTGTGACACCAACCCACGAGGACCCAGCACTTAAGGCTGAGCTGAACAAGCATGTGGCTTTCATAGACTCAAAGGACTTGCAGGGCCAGAACGGCAAGCTGAACCCCAATGGGGGTGAGGATGACGATGACCTTGATGCAGAAGCTGGTTCTCTTATGAAGGGGAAGCGGAAGAAGTCAGTAGCAGAGTCCATTAGCTCCGTCTTTTCAGACACGCCCATGGTGGTCTGAGATGGGAAGAGATGAGATGACATGGATGCTGCCAGACAGGATTTATACAGCACAAAGTGAGCCATGTTTAAGCTCATTTAAACTGTGACTGTGACCTTGTGGGGAGAAAATTGAAAGAAGAATGTTCATCTGTAGTCTCTGGCAAATAGGAACGAGGATCTTAAAGGAAGTAAAAGACAAACTGTTGTTGTCAATGAGGACAATAAACATTTCCAGCATTTTAATCTGTAGCACTTAATATTCATACTGTGAAGGAATGGCAGTGAGCATGGACGATGGAAACTACTCAATGAAAGAAAGATATGTTGTCAAAATCAGCACTCAGGAAGTGAACAATGAAAGGGGGGAATACTAGGACGCACAGATTAAAGTGAGATAAGGATAAGCTAAAAGGTTGACATGTAGGATGTACTGAAACTATGGCTGGCTCATTAATCTATTAAGAGGAACAGAAGAGGTTGCATCTAGCATAAACATTAGAGTTTAGACACATTTGCCACTCTGCTATCAATACAGGGACGGACGACAGCAATCAGTGTATGAGTACTAGTTTAACTGACCTTGAAACATCTATACAGAAACTGCATGCCATAAATCCACATTATATGAAAACGATCAGCATGAGTGAAGAGAGTCATCTAAAGTTTAGTGATTTAAATTGAGAATGTGGTAACAGAAACATATTGTGTTGACTATTTTTGTTCTGATTCATGGCTGACACTTAGTTGCATTTGGATTAAGGGTGGGACTCGATTAAAAAGATTTATCTGATTAATTAGAGACTTTGTAATTAAATAATCAAAATGCATTGCATTTTAATCGCATTTCACTATTTGACACGAGAGAAAAAAAGAAATTTACGTTTTTTTGATGAATGAATCAATATACATTATCTTAAACATCCAAATCTTGTTTATCTCCCCATCAGTCTGCTACACAGACCGACAGATGAATGCAGAAAACAGCAAGCAGTTTTCAGAAGAGTGGAAATTCTGAAATGCTAAAGTATTGATTGACTTCAACTTTTTCAAACACCATGTATGAAAAAAAAAAACTGAAAAACCGAATGAACCCTTTCAGTCAAAACCACCCTTAAATATCTCTGGCCCAAACTAAACAGAACAGCAGTTCAACATAAAACAGTCTAAAACCGACCTGCTCCCTCTGACATGTAACGAAGCTGGAAGTGCTCCCGTCATACGCAAACTCCTTCCTGCATGAAGTGCAAAGAACTGCACTTTAGTTTATTTTTCCATCTGGAAGTTTCCCATATTTCAATTTCCATTCAACCAGCTCAGTCTCACCTGTCTCGTCCATCATGATATCACACGGTGCGTCGATGTAATCTGTCTGCCTGGAACTCGGAAACAGAGAAACGTTCCGCGGTGCAAATTAAAGTGCGCTAAAAATGTGCGATTTGTTTATTTATTTATTGTTTCACAAGTTCTTTTTTCCGTAATTAATTCATCGAAATTTACGCATGAGAGTCCCAGCCCTAATTCAGATATAAACTATCAGACTCATTCTTGGTTGAATTCGTTGTCATATGTGTAGTGAGAGCTGCCTTTTTTCTTTACTGTGTCAAGATCTCAAGGTCAGAAAATTGTTAACCAGCTCAAGGCAGATAATTGTTCATGAATGAATTGTGTATCAAAATACTTGCCTCTTAGTTACATCACATCTACAGTACGACACAAAACAAACTTATGGAGCCTTAAACACTTAAAAACATGGGACTCCTCCAGCAGACACACAGTAGGTACAGGGAAGGATTTTGTCTTGACTAATTATCAACATGTCTTGATCCTGTATACACACAGGTACCGTGGTCCTTACAAGGACAAACCAGCTTATGGTTGGTGTCTTCTGAGGTGCCACTTAGTGTACTGCATAGTTTAACAGCTAAAAGTCTCCAGGTCTCATTCATTTTATTCTTCCTTGTGTGCTTTGCATATAATCTGGATACAAAAAACATAAACCTCCATTATAGTGATGTTAAATCTTACAAGTTGTTGAGATGAATGATTCCCAGCGTATGCTCCATGTTATGCCCCTCTCTCTCCTTACTTCCTGCTGGCCTCCCTGCCATTTACTGTTGTTGGCAGAAACGCCCAAAAATATATATATAAAAAACCAGCAGGGTTCCTTCTAAAGAGAAGGTTTATGAATAATATTGATGAGGCAGTACTTTATTTGACTGAAGAGAGCTGATTTTACTGTTTTCAGTTGCTGGAGGAAACCACATGTAACATCCCAATGACTCCACCAATATATTGAGTCTTTTGGGAATTAAATTTAACAGACACATCCCATATCCTGCATTTCATTAAGAAGATTTTAAAAAAGGGGACTGTGTCTTCACTCAAACCAGTCAGAGTGATTTCATTAAATTATGTGGCATTAGGGACATAGTAGAACGAGGCTATCCCGGCACAAATGCTAATTGCATTTGATGGGTTATAGCTTCCCCCGCTTTCCGTATCTTTGTCTCGCTGACCATGAGAGGATAGGTGTGTTATCATGAGTCACAGCTACATGAAGCCATTCTCTCTAGCTCCATGTTCACTGACCGCCTCAGTTCAGCCCAGATGTGTGTGCTTTGTTTGTGCAGCTCTATCATTACGAGGCAGCCTTTACTTAAGTTCAAAAGCAATCTTTCAACTGCACAATGAATCTGATATGTTGGTTAAGTAGACTGTAATTTGTTTATGTGGGACACGCCTGGAGCTTTCCCGAACATTTTTCTCCCACTGCTTCACATGGTTGGACAATAAGAATTCAAGTTCCAAAGGTACCACAGTATAAAAGGAAAAAATGATAGTTATACATCTTAAATATAGATATCAATATCGCTCTCAAATGATGAGATGTACACATTTCTGAGAGCAATCAGTTTTTACGCAAAAATTTGTGGGATATTCACAGTTGCTGTGAGAACCACAGCATCTCCTGTGTGGGTGAGAAAAGGAAGTCACACTTACCAGAGAGGTGCTGTGTGAATCACTCCGCTCTCTCACACTAAGGAATATCAGGTGGAGAAATATAGAGCAGCAAAAATACCGCAAGACACACTTAAAAAAAAAAGTAGTCACATTTATAACTACTGCAGACTGGCTGCAGCTGCTGAAGAAATCAGCACATTGAGAGAGATCCAGGCTCCATGTTTTGCCCTCTGGACTGGAAATATGTGTCGCCCTGTAGCCTCCTTGTGTATTCTGGGCTCAATGTTAAACCCCTTGGATTTTGTGGCCATACATGCATGTGAGTGTAAGTCACCAAATCAGAAAGAGCTGAAAAATAAAGCCATTCAGAGATATAACAGCTGCTGAATAGTGGAAATTAAACTGCCAGACAATGAAGGAATACCATGTATTAGCCCAGCAGTAACCCACAGTCAAACTGGGTAAATCTGCCATTACTAATAGATGATCTTCTTCTGTGGGTCGTCACTCAAAATTCAAGTTGCAGTTATGTACAGAGAAAAACCTTGTGCTATTGGTATTGAAGGTCTTAACATAGATGAGAAGAGTGGCTTTGTTCTCTCCAAAGCAAATCTGCCTTCCTATTTATATCTCTCTCTATATATATATAGATATATATATAGATTCAGTTTTCTGTGTACGGTATTGATTAACTGTGTACTACTTTGTTCTACCAGTGTACTAACTGTATTCTTGTATAATCCAATGTTGTTGATCATTTTGCATTTTGTCTGCCACTGTGCTACTGTTAGCTGTGTTGACATTCACGTCCTGACATAAATGTTTATTTTCTAAGTGGGATGGGATTTAGTTTTTATTGAAAGAGCATTATTTTACATTTGACTCTGCTGAAGACTTGTTTTCATTTAAAGTATGTTTGAACGTGTATCCAAACTGCATGGGGCGGATTCAGTTTTGAAATCACTGGACATGATACATCCTGATAGACAATGAGTATGTAGCTGCCCGTTACTTTAAATGTTTGACTTTGCTCCTAAAGCCATAAGGAACTCGAGGGGAAAGAATGGTGGTCTTTGAAGCTCCTGTTGTCAGCTGTTGTAGTTGAGATTCTTTCTGATAATTAAAGCAACAACTTTCAATCTATAAGAAAGTCAATGAATGAATAATAAATCAGCCAAGGATGTAATGAACAATGTAAATTGGGATTTGTTCAGCCACAGCAATGAACTACTGAAACACAAAGGAGGGTAAATAAATCTTCTCAGGATTATTTTAAATTGTAATGTAATACAAAGTGAAAACATAATTTTAAATGTTTTCACTTTTGCAGCAACAAGACAAAGTCTTTGGTTTTTGGAGGTCTGTGCAGTTTACAGGCCATTTACATTAATACCCTTTAACTGTTCCCTTAATGAGAAGTTCGCATGTATCAGGAAAAGAATGGTCTCTCACTGCCCGACTCACATTTATCACCACTCATCTTACAATGTGGTAACAGTTACGGGAACGTTGTTGAGATGATGAAGATAAAAGCCCACAGCTTCTACAATCAGCTATAAGTGTCTGCAGGACAAGAATGGAGCTTTTAACAGCATTAAAAGCACCGAGTTTATTGACCACTACAGTGAAGATGAGCTGGTTACTTGCTGCCATAAAATCTTTATAGGTCTCACAGCTTATGGAAATGGCTTTGCATGGTATGCTTAAGAGCTTTTCTGAGTGCAGGGTAGGGGCGACCCAATAGACATTCATTATAAAGAATAGCAATTTGATTCTTTTGATTAAATAAAAGATTAAGATTCATACTTTGTGCTGCCTCCATTTTTCCTGCTGTCTCTCATCTAAACCAGAAATAAAGTTTTCAGGACTTTTTTCACACAAAGCTGTAATAACTAAATAAAAAATAACTGGACTAATGTTAAGAACTGTGATTACAATAAATGAAGGAGTTCGCATTTTGAACTACCTTAGAAGAATAATGTGTATCTCATTTATTGTTGATGGACTGAATTTTAGGAAAAAATAGCCCCTTGTAAAAACTCTACAAAGAGCACCACATATAGGATCCCGGTAAGATACAGATATAAGATAAATACAGTGTGTTATTATGTAACTGGGTGGAATTCGAACCCATTGAGGAGTGCTATTAAGGATTTATCACCATCTAGTGGCGACATTTTATAATTGATGAAGACATAAAAGCAGAGTATAATGTTGATTGACTTTTGTTCAGTTCAAACTACGCACATATACAGTACTGCGCAAAAATTTTGGGCAGGTGTGAAAAATTTTTGTAAACAATGCTTGAAAAATAGAATAAACCCAAATAAAATATTGAGTTTATATTTTTCTTCAGCTCATTCACTTAATTGATGAAAATAATCTATTAACCCTTATATTTTTTAGATCATTCTACTTGAATTTTTTTCAACACCTGCCTAAAACATTTACTGTACAGTACTGTAAATGAACACAATTAAATACTGGGTATAATATCAAATAAGAGAAGCAGTGGGATTGTATTAGCAAATGGAAAAAATTCTTACCAGATTCTCGTATACTAATTTTACCATGTGGTGTATGAAAAAAATTTAAAATACAAGAAATAGAATTGAGTAAAACTACATATTTTAATGCTTCTTCGGTAGAGACACAAAGTAAAACAATAAGACACAAGGATATGGTGATTAGAGGATTTTTATTTGTTTTATCATGAAGTGACTTCATTTTAGCAGCATGAATAGTCTGAGGTATTTTTCTTCTCTTTAACGGGTAATAAACTGAGACTTTTAGTCAGGTAGAAAAGTAGACATTTTGGGAAAAAAAAGTAATATTCAGACAAATACTTATTGCTGATGTCTGTGCATAAATAAATGTGGACAGACACACACACACACACACACAATCTCAATACATATTCATACACTCGTACTACAGACCTGAATTTTTAGGCTTACAGGGCTAAAATAAAATACTGACAGTTTGCAGCCTATTGCATGCAGAGCAACTATTTAGGAGTTGGATCTTTTGTCCAGACAAGCCCCAATATTGTCCCCCTTCCAGGCGAGGAGGTTTGAGTGGGAGGGAGAGGACAGGCGCTTACACTTGGAGGTTCTGGATACTGAAGCAGTGAGGAGCGGAGACTCGTCGCTGTCTTTGCGCTTTTGGCCATGACCCTTGTGATCAAGACCCACCACCTTCTGCTGAATTGCTGGGGGCCTCATTCTGCTGCGAGGCGAGCAATGGGTTGGTGCAGGTAAACCTGACACGCGTTTCTCTGAGGGCTGCTGTGGAAGAGGATGACATGGCTTCTTTCCTTGTGAAAAGGTAACTGTGGCTGGTCCTTGAGAGGGGGACACGTGTGGTTTGCCCTTCTCACGGAGGAGGGGATTCCTGACATGTCTGGAGGATTTGTCCTCACTGTTGTGTGGCAGTCTGGTGGCTTTCAGTGCTGCACTTACATCTTGCATAAGCGCCACCTCCTTAAACTGAGCCTTGCCCAATTGCCTGACAGTGTTGCTCCACTGACCAGGCGCCACGCTCACAGAAGAGGTGGAAGAAGGCGCTTTGGTACTCTGAGAGTTTTGTTGACTGCTTTTGGTTTCCAGTTGTCCCAGTGAGGTAGACTCAAAGCTGAAGGAACCAGTGGACTGAGGGGCCCTGGCCACAGTCCTCACAGTTGGTGGTGGTGTGGCATGACAAGACCTGAGAGCTGATGATACTTGAGGCATTTTCCTATAAGTTAAAAGGGAAAAATATGAGAATGAAAAACCCACTAGGTATTTAAACTTTCTCTGATGTGGTTCTTGTTGATCAGCTGTAAATTCATCTCACAGTCTCATCAAACTGTGATTTTTTCTTGCATCTGTCTGATGAAACATTTATTGGTTATAATATCTGATACCTTTTTTCTATAAGCGTATCAGATCAAGTCTGGCTAAAGAAATATTTAACCACACTTGATCTTGAGCTGCAGAAATATTACCATGTTTAATTGAGTCAATGCAAACCAGGATGGCACCATCTTTCAGTTCACAGGCAAAACAAGACAATATTTATATTCCCTCAAGAGTTACCACTTAGTTAGTAAAACTATGATGATCTTCTAATTAATTACCTCAAACAATACTTTCTTCAAAGAAGAAACCAGGTTAAACAACAGAACAGTTTCCTGTTGCGACAATGCCAAGATGTCTCTGAGTGATTCTTTTCTCCACCTTGTTGAATATAAATAGGTGCCATTGTTCAAATTATGGTGCAATGGTACTCACTTCCACAAGTGTGTGCTGACATGGTGCTCCAACATGGCACTGAGGGCAAATTGCAGGTGATGCAAACGGCGATCAAAGGTAAAGATGCTGCAACCCAATGTACGGCATCCAAAAGTGCATAGCTACAGAACAGATGATTTCATTTACGGACAGCGAGTCTATTTTTAAACATTTCTGAATGGGCTTATGACACAAGTTGCCATTTGCAGGCTGATGCTATGCTTGCATATGTTTCCCCACTCACCCCTAGAGGTTTGGGATGCGAGGTTGAGGCAGGCAGGTCTGCAGCCTCCTCCTGCTCATCATCTTCACTTTCTTCACTTGACAGCAGGCTCTGATTGAAGGGATAAGGAGGCTGTATCTCCACGTCCACAGTACTGTCACCTTCCTCCTCTAGAAAGGTTTCTTTTGGATCCCTGGACCTGTTTAAAGGTAAAAAGATGCAAACACAAATTATGAAGTTGATCTCAATTTAGATGGTTAGAGATATTTGAATGAATAAACTTTTATCCCATACCTGAGAATGTGGCAGTTGCTATTGAAGTTGTATCTGTTAGCCTGAGTTGTTATTTTTTCTTCCATTGCTGCTCCATATTGCTCTTTGTCTTTTAATTTGACAAGATGCTGCTCCATATCTCGACCTGCCGCCACCTGATCAAAGGTCTTAGTCCTTCTCGCTGCTTTCTGCTGCTGGTGGATGGAATCAGTCTGTGTAGAAAGAAAGGCAACATCCCATCCTAAACAATTGATAAAACTGTCCTGGTTTTGGTATTGCATAACAAATGGAGACAAATCATTAATCGTTGTTAATATTGGGCAGCAATAAAGATACTGGTAACAGTATTAAGTCAAAGGAAAAAGCACTGAGAGTTTACATTGCATGTAAGCTCCTGGCTGCTCATCTTCTTCCTTTCTGGATCCAGAGCTCTGCAGTGTTTGTTCAGGTCACATTCTTTCTCTATGGGGGAAAAAAGCAAACACAGTAGTCAGTGGGTAACAGCAGGATGATCCATGCTGCTGGTCAGATTACAGACAAAAACATTTTCATTTCTCCATAACAAAATAATAAGAAACAATTCTCCATATGCTTATTTTTTTGGAATGCAAATAAGGCCGTTACAACATAGTTTATTCAACAGAAATGTTGAGCCATTGAGTTAGGAGACAACAACACAAGTGATTTAAACAGCTGACTTACTGTCTATGTTTTTATTAATCCGGCTGTAAGTTCTAGGTCCCTGTAAAGGTGTGCGAGACTCATTGAACTGTCCAGCTGTAGACTTCTGCATATTGTGTCTCTCTGGCATGGGGGTTGAGGTCGGACAGGTGCCAGGGGGCAAGGGACCTGAGTGCAACGGAGGAACCCTTTGGCGAGGCCTGGACGGGGAGTGGTGTGGGTGAGGAGGGTTCTCCTGTGGGAACTTCTCCACTGAAGGCAAACTGAAGATGTGGTAAGAGAGGTTCACTTCAAAACTGACTTGTTATGTAGATAAAGGAGGGGACAAAATTCTGGTGTGTTCCAGTACTTTGACATAATAAAAACAACAGCTTCTAACGTGGATCAGTTCTGTATGGTAAATGTATGTGCACATGGGTGTGTCCACGTATGTCCACTTGGGTCAGTGATGTTTTTAACTTGTATATAGATTAAGTAATTTCGCCAATATTTATGATGATTCTAACATATATTGTGATCCCTACATGTGCAATAAAAAATAAATAAAAAGGAGGCAAAGCGTAAAAGGTTGAATACAAGCTATCAAGTTGAGTAGATAGATCAATTGATAGACAGATGCTGAATTTATCCAGAGGAAAATGAATCCTTATCTATTAAAGGTAACAATTTTAAACAGTACCTTACTGCCTCCCTCTGAACCTTACTAAGCCTGTCCTGGTGGACAGGTATTGCCACTGAGGATGGGGCTCTATCCTCATGATGCATGCCACCCTTTGGCCTTTCTCTGGAGGAGGACAGGTTCGGAGAAGGCTGGCCAGGTCGAGGTCTCTGCTGAGATGCCAAAGTAGACAACTGGCCACACATCTTAGTGAGCGGACCATGACGCCTCACACAGTGCTTTTCAAAGGCTTCAGGCTTAACCACCTGGCCACAGTGGCTGCACACCACCAAATAGAAATCATCATGTGCAGGGCAGTGACCATAGATGTGCATGTCTATAGAGGGGAAAACAGAAAAGAGTTTTGAATGCAATATATCTTTTTGTCATTTCTCACGGTCTATGTGAGATAATGATGAAAACGGTCAGTGTTATTGAGTCCTCACCTTCTTTCCTGAGGGTCATGGTCTCAGATTGGTTCCCCCCACACATGCTGCCGTCTTCATCGGTAGATCCAGCTGCAGGAAAGATAAAAACGCTCAGCATTAGATGTAGGAATGGGACCGTACTTAGGCCTGACACCTTAACTGAGACAACACTGGAACATGTCTATCATCATCATCATCAGTCCTTGATCCAGGTTTGATCGATTCCATCAGGGTTTGCACACGAATTCAAAAGTCAGAGCTTTTTCAAACTTCCTCGTTTGGTGTCTGGTCCGGTCGTTACTAATGCCTGCTTTGCTGCTGTAAATCCCTCTTAAGTAGTGTTGCTGTTGTTGTTGTTTCAGTGACAGGAGCCGACCAGTTAACGCCAACAGTGATCGTACCTGTCTGCATGTGAGCCCTGCGCCGTGTGTTTACTAGCCAGGGTTTTATCACCACATTACTACACGTTTAAAGAAATATAACTTATGAAATGTGTGTAAGTTGAGGCTGTTAACAAACAAGCCCTGCACTAGGACCCAGTGGGTCTTTTGTTTGGGTCGCGCTTTATGCCGCTCAGTGTAGATTTAACAACAAATAAATCACTGAACACAGAAACCAGGACAGGATGGAGACCCCAGCAGGGCCACAGACCGAGACTCACCGTCAGATGGGAAAATATTCACCCTATCCGCCCAGCAACTCCAGTTTAAACCGACAAAATCGTCGAGATTAGGATTTCGCCGATTCAGTGCGGCCATTACTGCTTTTGCGCGTTCGCGAGGTGATACCGTCAGTTCACTCGCATCACACCCGCGTCCGGAAGCGCGCGGCCGCGGCAGACCGACATGTGTCAGGGCTGAGCGGGGGGAGCTCCGCCCTGATCGGCCTGGGGGCGGGGGGGCTTCAAGGAAACAAAATCAAACAAACAAACAAAACAGCACGTTGGCAGTCAACCTGGGTGCTGTGGGGCAACTATTTATAGCTGAACTCACTTTTACTTATTCGAATGAGAAAATGATAGTATTTATTAATGTCTGCCTCATATTAACAGCTGCAGACTGGATGGGTTGAAGCGGGCACCAGGCAAGTGTATATACTTATTTTGTTCTGAGAAACATTGTTATCTGTAAGGAAGCAATAAATCATTTTATTTGAATAATCTGGATGCCATTATTGCCAATATATATAATCAATTGCAAAATTCCAAGATCTTAGATTTACAATGACATTCAAGAGAATAACAACAACCACCACCTCAGTTGCATGAATACTCTCTAAATTATAGTCTGACCAAAGTCTTGAGGTTTAGTGTGAGCACAGTAGTTATTTATCATCAGAATCACATATAGAGCACAGAATTGTAAGTTACACTCAAATTTGACCAGATTGATAAGGGTCTGGTGCTTGAAAGTTTGTGAGTGTATGTTGATTGTTTCAATAAAGCAGCTAAATATTCCTGACAGAAGCAAGATTTATGCCACCTAGTGAGTGTTAAACTGTATATTATTCCATCAAAATGAATAAAACATACACATCATCTCTTCAGTACAACCTTTTGTATCCCCTGTAAGGTGTGTGCACAGGAAAGGTGTCTCACCATCTGTCTTATCAATACATTTAGTACTGTACATGTGCTGTAAGTAAATGTATAAAAAAAATAAATAAATCAAACACAAATGCAACTTTCATTTTAATGATGCACTGCATATAATTTCCACTCAGTATCCTTCTGCAGAGTGATAGGATTTGCAGTCTCATCTGTTAAAACTTTTATCAAAAACAGCAGCAGATCAAGCTAGGACTGCAAAACAAGCAAAACCATATCAAAGAAAGAAATGTAGATAATGACATTCAAAGAGAAAAATAGCTTGCCTTCACTTAAAAGAGCTTTTCACTTAAAGCCAGTTAACTGCTAATTTAAAAAAAATATGGAGTAAATTAGTAACATTTGAGATTAGTCAATTATTTATGAAAAACCAGCAGCAGTACAAACTAGCTGAAGGGTTCAGAATTTATAGAACAGTAATATTCAATTATGGTAGAACAATGGGTTATTATCCTAAACTTCAAAATTAGAAACTTGTAAGACTAGCAAAGGAAAAACTTAACTTTCAGGAAAAATATAAATTTTACCAAGAAAACTGAATCATTACGAAAAAAAAGCATGCTGTGAACGGAAATATGCACCCCATTTAATATATTATTCAGCAATAAGCTAATCTTACTATTTCATCCTAACAACATACTGATATGACAAGGTGAATGAAAACACAATTTGCTTTTACCCATTATAAATAATCTCAATTGGCAAGTGAATGATTTTTCCAAATTTAATGTGTAGCTTTAGGATTAGACTACTTAAATTCTATTTGGTGCCCAGTTTGGACTTTTATATATATATATGGGCAGATAGGCACTTCAAGTATTTTAAACTCATTAGGTGTTTGGTAATTCCTGCACTACATAGTCCTGAGTCCCCCCCCCCCAAGAAATAGTTGATGGCAAATGTGGTATGTAGCATAGAACTACTGTTGCCAGTTAACAGGGTGACACAGTGATGCTGAATTTTGATTTATCAACATTGAGGCATACAGTCCACCTATGGAATAGCATATAAGAAAAGAACCCTTCCTTTCAGATATTTGGATGTAAAATTTTCAGGCATGCAAACTGCACATCAACACCAATAATATTTTTGACTGGCAATTCAAGTTAAAGCAGGCATTTGTACATTTTTGCTGCTACATAGCAATTAACTGTTGTTTACTTACCAGTCTAGAAGAAACATTGCAAGTTTAGCATCAAGCTTCATTATCTCACTGTCAAAGAGCTGTCTCTTCGGGTGCCATCTATCGCTTCTTTCCTTCTACTAAAGTTAGCATGCTAACCACCTAGCTCAGTCCCGGTTGGAGTAGGAATAAGTACAGTTTCTCAGAGGATCTAATATAATCTCTTGTCTTGTAAATACAATGATAATCAAAGTTCTCAGCAACACTGCTAAGTAATCAGCTGTTAATGATAACTTTTGTTATTTATCAATAGCTAAACTTACAAATTGCTTCTTAATAATACAGCCCCAAATGTGAAATTAGTGCATTCCAAAAAAAAAAAAAAAAAAAAAAAAAAAAATTTAGCTGTTGGGTTCAGAAATATCCATCTTATTTCCTACAATATTTCTTTTAAACAATTAGTACCACGAAGACTAAAGATTTAAACAATATGTTAGAGAAAATTTAAAATGAAGAACCTGTGCAGTTATGATGGCCTAACATCACCCTCCCCATGCACAGGTGGGTTGGCTGATTTGTGGAAAGGTGTTTCCTTGTAAATGAACCAACAGTTGCCACCCCATAGGATGAGGTTGAGATAACCAAAAATCTGCCAAAGAATAAGACAAGTCAAATCCAGGCTTTGGTTATGAAAACACTTAAAAAGAAAAATTTGCATACAACTTACCACGGAGGCATGTAGACGACCCATGTGAGGCATCGCACCTGGGGAGCATGTGTTTTTGCTATTCTTGCAAAAATTAAGAAGTGACAGAATGGTTGAAGGACTGGTGGCCCACTTCACATCAGACAATCCTTTAGCCCAAGCAGAGGAGGAGGCCAACCACATGAAGGCTATGGCTGCAGTCACCAACAGGTCCTAATAGAGAAGAAGAGAGACAGAGGCCACCTAATGTAATCTGTTCCTTGGTTGCTTTAAAACCGCACCCTCCATCTGTTTCATTTACACAGCTCTGTTAAATGCACTTTCTATGACCCGTTGGATTCCAGTCTGAAGTGGACTCCCTGAAATCCAGCAGCTGATGTCAGATGTTAAATTAACACACAAGGGACAAAATATGAACAATGTCTCAGTTGATAAAACTAGATCCATTTAGATTCATATTTAGAAAACTCCAAAGCAACATTGTCATGTGTGAAATACAAATCTTCTGAATTGCACAATGTTATTTAATCTTATTCTATTTTTGAGCTATTTACAGATGGAGGGGAGGATATAGGTCAAACCAAACACTTCACCAAAACAACTCAGAAATATGGAGAATTCAGACAAACATACCACAAGGGGGCCACGGCTAGTCTGACTGTACAAGTGCTGGTATCCCAAGTAGAGGACTAGTGTGGCAGTGCTATAAAGAAAGGCCAACACTCCAATACAGACAAAAAACTGTGCAGAGGATGCATGGTCTCCTGTCAGGTAGTACGTTGTAGTGGCAGTCTGGTTTCTTTCGCAATCAGGAACTTTGTAAGGATGCTGCATTAACCTGTGTAAACAGGGAGAGAATAATTTCAGTTATCCTAAATTTTAACTAGCTATGCACATTGTGTTTTCTCACACACGCACCTGAATGGGTAGTTGAAGTCAGCATGTATTTCTTGATTCTCTTGGCCTTGGCACATGATGTTGATGCTTGTTGTGCCACTGTAACCTCCAGTTGTAGCAAATGCAAATATGGAGAACAGCTGAAACCACAGACCAAGGATAAGACAGGAGGGGCTGAGTGCTGCCTTTAGTCACACATCTACACACATTTCCTTTTTGTTTTACGCAACACACTTTTGTCAGGAAGTCCTTGTGCTCCACAAGATGCCTTCACTGCCAATGCGTGCACAGCACTTCACAAAAGCATCACATCTTTACATTTAAAACCAAAAAACTAAAACTAAGAGCACAGTGTTTTGATCCAAAAGTGGAAGCACACATCACAGTTACTTCCCTCACAGCAAAAGCTGTATTATTATTATTATTATTATTATTATTATTATTGATATTTGCTATGTCAATCCAAGCCATGTTCTTTCTTGTTACTTGCTACACACATAAAATCTCAAATGTCTGTATAAACGCATACCAGTTTTGGCACACATTCGAAACAAACATGGCCAGGTCATGTTTGTAAATGAGAATTAGTTCTCAAACATTCTACCTGGTAAAATAAAGGTCCAATTAAAAAAAAAAAACATTCCTGTTCACTTCAATGTGAAAGTGTGTTCAAACTTTTGACTGGTGTTGTATATATGTACTTTTTCAGGACAGGCCATAAACTGACCATCGGCCTACGAACTGCTGTGCATGCCTTATTTGAAACGGTGTCAGAGCTTAAAGAGGATGATCTTTCTCTGGCGTGCGCCCGATCACAAGACAAACAACGCAATCAATTTGTAACACGTCCGCAGAACTTTCTCCTGTAAAACACACCCCACCATATCGGCCATATGCTAAAAAGATTTGGAAAAACTCACCCATTCCAGCAAACGGATAAAAGCCAGAGGCTCTTTGAGGGGCCCGAAGTCAAGAGTGAACCCTGAAGTCATCACTTTCTGAGGGGAAAAGGACAGAGAGGAGACTGCTAGGAGGCTGAAACGCTCTCGCAGAAATAAAAAAAGTTGTCGATTTGCCATTAATGGCGCTCCATCCCACTGCCAACCGTTACCTGGGCGACTGCGTTCATCTTTGCACTGCGCGAGCCGATTGTTGGTTCCAATTCCCGTGGGTATCTCGATGTCCGCGTGCGTCCCGCGTCCTGACCGCGCTTGTGGGGATTGTCAAAACTTTTCAAAGTCTCGGGCCAGCAGCTGCGCGATATCCTCGTCTGACGTTAGCATAAAGCAAGACTCCTCCCACAGAAGCGGGCAATGAGCAAGAGCGAAAACGAACCATTTTTACTTTGTTTCTCGCCAACACATACTCTACAACCATACCTTTAAATTATGTGTAGAGATGTACTTTTGAGCACTGAACAACTCACCAGTGGAAACTTTGGTTTGTGTTTCTTTCACCATAAAGTACTTCATATTTCCTTTGCATGACATTTTCTGTACAGATCAACCTACATTTTTTTTTATGAATGAACATTCGGATCACTCAACTGTCCTACCCCGATATTATTACTAGTCTGTCTCTTTAAAATGAGTAGGACGACCAACATAACTAAAAGTACATTACGGATTTTGATGAGTCCTATTCCGCCAGCTGTGTGGATGTGTAACCCTTCTGATCTATTAACCCTTGACCTGCATATATATTCTCTTACCATTATAACAGGAACAACCTCAGTGGCCAAAGGAAAAGCTGGCAACAGGGCAAGACCAAATATAAAAAAAATCAGGGTGGTAAGTAGCTTAATAATGAAATATAATAGGCACACAATGGATGATTAATTGTTTTAATCCATTATGTCAGTAAGTGGGTAAGAATCACAAAGGCTTCAGAGTCTCTGCCTCAGTTCACTGTACATAATTGTACTGTTAAATTTGTGTTACCAAAGTAAAATATCAACTACTTCAGGTCCTGCATGATTTTTTTAATATTATCATAGTTTCTTTCAGAAGGAGTTAGAGTCACAATGTAGTTTTAAGGCCTTTGCTAATATAGTTAACATTGTGCCATACTGCGCATATCACAAAATAAACCAAAAACACACAAAGCATACCTCAGAACAGATCACATTCAAGCCACGGGTCACAATCGGCTTGTTAGTTTCTGGGTCTATAGTTAAATCAAGTCTTGTATTCTGTGTGAAATTTATTTGGATAGCACCAGGATACAAATACAGTACACACACAAAGTACACGGCACAAGAACAGGAGAAGTATTTGTTTTTCTCTGGGGCCCAAACAGGTTAACCCAGCCTCATTCATTCATGAAATATTGATGATCACAATCTTAAACTACTACTACTTCCAAAAAAAAGAGAGAAGTTTAACAATTTCATTCCAAATGGCCTTGAAGTTTTTCAAGCGCTGAATAATTTTGTTTTAAAAATATAATCAAACCATAAGGCTGTGCAATTCACTTCATGCAAAAAATGGTTAAGTACAGTTATTTTGAGTATCCTACAAACATCAGAGTTTGCACAGTAAAAATGGTAGCGGACACTAATGGTGAAAACTTTTCACTAGAGGTCAGCATTTCCATAGTAGACAGTAGTAAAAACAGAATCAGAAATACTTTATTATTCCCCAGGGGAAATTCCATTTATTGCAAGTGCTTGTAGAAAAGGAAATCAAAATATTACCCAAAAATGTACATGTATAGTTTATAATATAGATTGGTAAAAAAAAAGGAAAAAAAATTATAATAATAATATTAAGTACAAAGCGAGAGAAAATTTGGTGAGTGGGCCTATGAGAAGTAAGATAGGTGAACATATTGACAAAATAATGCAGTAAATACTGCTAAATTTCAGGTATGCATGTCACTGAAGTTTTTATGCAGAACAATCAGTGTTTCCCATGACTCCCACCAGTGTACGCTAGACTCATTCATACAGGTTGTTGCCGTCTCCTCAGTTGGATTGAATGGAAAAGGTTGTTTTTGATCAAGCACATTAAGATAGACTGACATTTGTTGGTTTACTGGATTTTTTTTTTTTTTTTTGCACAGTGTACACCCAGACAGGAAGTCCCTGTAGAAAGGCAGAACTACCATCCTAACAGGGCACATCACAAAGGAATAAGAGTGGCTTTGTTCTCCACCTTTTATTAGTTGACTGGCCTGCCATGGGGGAGGGGCTGAAACTCCATTGTATGGTCCCTTTTGTGAAGGAATGCTGCTCTTCAGTCAGATTGTTTGGCTTTCTGAGTGCATCTGAGAATCTTGAAATACCCAGGCAACAAGTAGCAATGTATTTCTTGGAAAATATGGATTCGAATACAAGGTTTCAGGGCTTTTGAGATTATTGAAACTTGTCCAACAACTTTTTATTTTAGGCTGTGGCGAGTTGTTTTGTTTCACCTACAAACCTGTTGGACAGGTTGTGCCACGCCAAGGGTTAATCAGATAGTTAGTATGACTGGCCAGTTACATTTCATCAGCATGGATGGCAGCTATGGATACAGGTTTTTTTCCCTGCAACATGTGACCAGTAGTCATGTGTTTGTGTGACCCACTGTCCCATCATGTGCACAAAATTAATCAAGATTATATGAGTCAGTGCAACCAGTAAAATTAATAAATATGATTTGAAGATACAGCAGTCTGTAGAAAGAAAATCTATTTTACAAAAGTTTATATCATGTGATGTAGAGGTTATTTTCATTAATGACCCTTTTCCTCCTTTACATCACACAATCATGAAATCACAGTCACACCTCAGTTATACTAAAACTGTTGAAACTGAGAAACAAGGTTTAATAAGGAAATTAATTATTATATATATTATATATAAGGCATTACATTTGCTATTAGATACATTTTATAGTTAATTGAACAAATACATTTTAGCTCATTATTTGTTTTTGTTTTTTTTCTTTTACATTAATGTGTATTTGCAGAGCATTTCAGGCACTCTCACTGGTGAAGGGATTACTAACATCCAGCCTGATTTAATCTCTTGTTTTAGCCTCCCAACATCACACCAGTTCCAGATGTTTAATCCCAGATAATGTAAACTGTAGTTTAAGTGTATAGAAATTACCCTTTCATTTAAAATCACACCAAAACCTCATAGAATCAGACTTAATATTACAAAGGCCAGTGAAAGCACATTGTGAATTCAAAGCACCCATATTTATGTGGCCATCTGTTGGTTTCCTTTTGTGAGCATGCGGAATCTTTCTCAATTATATTTGCTCCTGCCTTTGTCTGTTTGCATATATGATGAAATTTGTGTTTACTAAGAGTAATTGTGAAGCAGGTAAAGGAACATTAAGTTTACATCAGGAATCCTTTTAGACTGTGAGAATGTAAAATGGAGAAATATAGTGAAAAGGTATTAATGCTTAGTCGATTTGAGTTCTACACATTGTCATTTCCTAATTTACTTTCACATTAGGCCATGACAGAACCTAATGGAAGAATTATTGGATATACCAAAATAAATCTGTCCGCACCTGATGTCATCAATTTTGGATTTCGTGAAGTGTTTTTTCATTCAAACACGACTACGACGTTATTCAAAAAGGGCATTTTTTCTGCTTTAAATTAAGTTGTAGTTGGATGGAGTTACTTGATAGTATTACTCAACCTATCCTGACAGGGCTTTGACAGCTAATTATACACAACTCCTGCGTTTGCACCGCCTTTTCAGACTCTAACCAATCAGAAGCTCGGATAGGTGGACCACAACAGAAGACTAGCCAATCACAGCGCCTCCTCTCTGCATACAGCATTACGGAGCCGCAGACACAAATTGCGCGATCATTACAGTGTTTCATGTTGGCTAAGGAGTTGCGACGTCAGTAACTGTTGTGAAAGGCGTCTGTTTGGTTTGGAAAATTGCGGATAATTTTTTAGTTTATCGTTTATTTTATTTTTCTGTCCGGTGCGCGGACACAGTCGGAGTGAGGCAGACTACTGTTTTGTTGATGTCATACGCGGCAGAGCTGTAGCGACCTTCAATTTATAGGCAAATCCGTAAGAAATAAAGGGTTTTTAATTTCATTTTATTTTTCTCCTTTAAGCCATTATGGTGGGACCTTGGCTGCTCTGGGCTCTGCTGTTTTCCGTCTCCACTTTGGCAGCCGGTCTGGATTCGCAGCTGGGATCCAAAGCCTTAGGACAGGCGGCTTTTGTGAAGCGGAATACCGGCGGAGAGGAGAGAGCTGCCGAAGCCGTCCGGAGGTCTCTGCTTCCGGCATGGCTCTCCCTACCACTGCATCACAAAATTCACCGGAGGAGCGCCGACCAGGGCGACTCCTGCCGAGCTCTGCAGGAATATGGCACCAAGTTAGCGGACAACACCCACCGTGTAAGTTACCTGCGGATGGCTCCTGTTACACACACACTCACGTCTGACAGTTAAATGAGCCGGGGGAGGATGAAGCTGCGCAGGTGCTAACTAGGTGCATAAATGGGCCTTATCAGCTATTATGTGTATTCAGAGAGAAACCCGGGGGCTTTCCGTCCGACACTCAGACCCGCAGCCAACATAATCACTGCTCAATTACACTGTATCCAATGTTTGCACTTAAAACATCATGTATCACCGTCAGATTGACTGCAGACTTTCCCCCACATCTGTCCCTCACAGCCACCAAAGCAAGCTTGTTTCACTTTTCAGCTGCCATGTCGGGGCTACTTAGATCGTTATTTAATATTTGGTGCAGTGAAATACAATGTGGTGAAACCACCAACGCCTCTCTTCCTCATACTTGAAGATCTGCGCAGGCTGAACGGGAGCCTACAGTGCTCCATTAATGGCTATGACCTATATCTCATTCTCAGGCAAGCACGCAGCCTTATTCTGTGTGAGGGGGATTCACTTTTCTTGGCCTGACAGAGTGACTCTGTGTTGACAGGAAAATTGACCCAGGGGAATCCATGTGACTGGCTGTGTGGAAGTGATTTTGTAATTAAATGTTGGTGTGTTACTGGTCTGGGTGAGTCCGCTGGGAAGCAGAGATTACAGTAGAGAAGTACAGAGCAGGAGAGAGTGCTAAATTTGGAGATGTACTCTGAAGAGAAAGCAGCCAATTCTGCTTCTCATAAAATATCTACGCACTGCTCTTCTCTAAACAAACAGGCTGGACTCAGCTGAGTCCTGTACTGCCTATTTGCATAGCTCCTCAGTGCCATGTGATCATCTTTGCATTGCAGTCTTAGTATACTTGGCCTCAGTAATCTGAAGTTGACTGAATTCCTAGAAGCTCAGCCTTCTCATTCCCCTCAAGGTTTCTGCTGCAGGTCCCCTTAGTTGTTTACAACATGAGCTGCTGTAAAAGTTCTGCTTTAAACAGACTGTGAGTGTCCACACAGTGGAGGAGTAATAGGTGACCGAATGGAGTGCAGCACTCCAGACTTATATTACAGACACAAAAAATTAGAACTCAGGGCTTTTGCTAGAGCCTCACTACAAAAATGCATTTTTCTTTAGAGCGAAAGTGTGATTCCTCTACCTAAAATGCTCAGTAGTTGTATTCATCAGTGTTTCTTGAGAGCAGTTACCTTTAAGCTTTGTACTTGCGGACATATGTGTCTGTCCTGTTCCAAAAAGTGAAGTGGTGCTTCACTCTTTACACTTGATCCTCTATAATTTGCTCAAACACATGGTGAAGGGAAGCAGGCCACCAGTTAAAGACAAAATTCAGGAGTCAGCAAGCTAAATTCACAAAGACTGGAGATTTTGATTGCATGGTCAGTTTGTTTCTTCCATAGTTACTTACAAAGCACAATAATCCCCAACTAGTGGTGTGATTGTCAGCATGATTTTTTTTTTTTTCACAGTATACTTTCAATGACCTGAGTGGTTCAGTCTCACTGGCCTGGGTTGGAGATGCCACAGGGGTGAGTGCTACATTCAAACATTTTACATTTCTCTAATGGAGTGTTATACATGAGGAGGGCAAAACTGGGTGCATTACATACAGAGAACTGTATGTAATTGAAGGGTAGTCTGCCTGCATAGATTCCCTCAAAGGTGTTATGAACATGAATAAAAGATCTGTGCTCCACTCAAGACTAACCCTCTTTGTTGGCAGGTCATTCTGGCTTTGACAACTTTTCAGGTACCCTTCTTCTTGATCAGACTTGGTCAGTCCAAACTTTATCGAAGGTAAGTCTTATGTTCTCTCCTGGTGAAACAACATACCTGGTTTATGTTTGCTTAGCATTTGACTTGGCTGCATTCATTTTTCTACCAGTGAGAACTATGGGAAGTCTTTCCAGGATGTCACCAACCTCATCAACAACACCTTCATCAGATCGGAGTTTGGCATTGCTATCGGCCCTGAGAACTCGGGGAAAGTAAGTCACGTCATGATCATGTCCTAACCAAACAAGCCATCAAGGGGTTTTCACAAATGTAATGCTGCTATTATGTGTCCTTGCTGTGAATAACCTTTAACATCCTATCATCTTATATGGCTTCATTAATTGAATTCTGGGCTCTGGATTATAGGTGATCTTGACAGGTGAAGTGTCTGGGGGTCACGGTTCTCGGATCTTTGTCTCCAATGACTTTGGAAAAAGTTTCACCCACAGAGACCTGCCCTTCATCCCCCTGATGCAGATCACATACAACCCAGATGATTCCAATGTTCTGCTCGTCCTCAGCAACAACGTAAGTTTAAAGCAAAATGTATTGTTGTTTATAAAGTAATCAGTTTGGATGTCAGGTCAAACTTAAAGAGAAAAAAGCATAAGAAAAGTCTATATAAAAAGCTGAAAACTCAGTTCTACATGTGAGATTACTAGTTTTAGTAGTTTTAAATTCATCATTATTTTCAGATGGTGAGTGACCTCTTTATGGTATGTAGTAAAATCCTTAAGCAGAATTTTGGTCAATAATTTGCTGTTTGCACCGAGAATATTTACTAACATGGCTTCAGTGTTTTAACAGCAGGTTCGGTTTACAAAATTCTATTTGACTAAGTGGGGTATTGGTGTTATTGCAGGTGAGGTGTGAACTCTTAATTTAAGAAATTTTTTAATAATCCTCAGAATGAAATATGGGTGTCTGAAGATTTTGGAAGAAACTGGAAAAAGGTCCACGACATGGTGTGTTTGGTGAAATGGTAAGAGACGAGACAAACAGAAGATACAAGCACCTTAGTTACAAGTACAGCGCAGAAGTGTCTAAGTGAAATACATCTATTTGTTGACAGCAGGCGTGGAGGAACCCATTCTTATTGAACTGGTATAGAGAAAAGATATCAAAAAATTGTCAGTTATTGTAATTGTCGCACATAAATGGAAGACAGCTGAGTACCATCACCACCACCATGTCTCAGGCCAAAGGATGTTCATTAAAATCGTCCAACTTGAACTGTGAACAAGTCAAAACGAAAGTTACTAATGTAACTACGGTTCTATGAATCCCGAATGACCGCCAGAGGCGGTGCTTTAAGCACTGAATATTCCCTTTCGCGAATGCGCAGTTCGAGTATGTATACCAACAATGTCACCTGTGACCTCTGGATGACCCGGAGGAGACCATATCTTCCGGCATCACCTGAGGATCGTTTCCTTTTTTTCTTCTCGCGCGCAGTTTGTAGTGAAGCAAGCCGACTTGGGATCAGTGCTTCCCAGAACAACTACCTTATTCCGTCGCTAGTAGTTCATTGTTGGTCGGAGCAGCGACCATTCGCCCTCCAGGAGCTGCGACGGCGATATATCTCTCTCTGTTGAATTAGTTTGTGTTGCCTCCTACACCCGCTTATTCCCGCCGACCCACTCCACTGGCCGCCGTAATGTCCAGCGTCCCGCACAGAGACTGGCCAGGGAGTTTTGAGACTCCACCCGCCTGCCCTCCAGACAACTGCCCCAGAGCCTGCTCGTTCCCCCTCTAGGGCTCTTAGGGGCCGGGGGGCCAGGCACTGAGGCCTTGGGGCCGGCGGTCGGGTATTTTTCGCATCAGCAGCTCCGGCAGTGGGCTGCTCATGCTTCAGACCCGTGGGTAGTTGCCACCTTGACCCATGGGTACAAACTTCTGCTTCCCCCCACATCTGGCCGGGTCAGAATGACCTCCATCAGCAACCCAGCGAAGGCTCTTGCACTGGACCAGGAGTTATCTGCCCTCCTGGCCAAAGGCGCCATCGAGGCTGTGGACCCTCTGTCACGTCCCAGAGGATTCTACTCAACCTATTTCCTTGTGACAAAAAAGAGTGGCGGATTTCGCCCGATCTTAGACCTCAGAGGGCTAAACAGATTTATGAAGGTCATACCCTTCCACATGCTGACCACAGCAGATGTCCTGCGAACTGTAGCACATGGAGAATGGTTCACATCCATCGACCTCAAGGACCATTACTTCCATGTCCCCATCGCTCAGCAACATCGGCAGTTCCTTTGCTTCGCCTATCGAGGCCGCCACTGGCAGTTCAGGGTGCTGCCCTTCGGGCTCTCCCTCTCCCCAAGGGTGTTCACGAGGTGTGCGGCCACAGCCCTTGCGCTTCTCCAGTCTCAGGGCATGAAAATCCTTCCATACTTGGACAACTGGCTGGTCTGTGCGCCGTCTCGGGCCTAGGCGTCCCAGGACACAGCGTGTCTCCTGTCTCACATGGCCCTCCTCGGACTCAAGTTAAATTTGGAGAAGAGTCGCCTGATTCCATTACAGACCAGATCCTTCATTGGGGTGACACTGAACAGTGTCACGATGACAGCCAGACCGTCCCCCACCGGGTCGACGACATCCTGCACCTTCTTGCCCTATTTCAGGAGGGCTGCCAGCTGACCTATGTTACGTTCCTTCGCCTCCTGGGCAAACTAACGTCCATTTCAGCTGTGGTTCCTCTGGGCTTGTTGTCACTGCGCCCCCTGCAGAGATGGCTGAACAGCTTTCACCTGGACGCCAAGCAGCACAGGTGCAGGAAGATCAGGGTGTCACGGCAGGCTGTCCTCACCTTGACCCTGTGGAGGGACAGGGCCTACATGCTCGGGGGTGTCCCGATGGGCTCCGTTCCGACTCACAGGGAGACTTTCACCACAGATGCCTGCCCCTCAGGATGGGGTGCAGTGTGGCAGAGCAGGGCAGCCCACGGGCGGTGGTCCATGGGAGACTGGGGTGCACACATCAATGTGTTGGAGCTGCGGGCAGTTCACCTGGCTTTCAGGCACTTCCTGCCACACCTAAGGGGAAAGCATGTCCTCGTGCGGGCAGACAACACATCAGCTGTGTATCACATAAATCATCAGGGGGGGACCAAGTCTCCGCAGCTGCTGAAAGTGACGAAAGATCTCACGTGGGCAGCTCCCCGCCTGATCAGCCTTTGGGCAATGTATCTACCGGGAGAGCAGAACCATCTGGCAGACTCTCTCTCCCCCCAGAAACCCCCCGCAGGAGAGTGGCGCCTCCACCCAGAGGTAGTGCACAGTATCTGGAACCTCTTCGGCAGAGTGGAGGCGGACCTCTTCGCTTCAGAAGTGTCGACCCACTCTCCTCTGTGGTTCTCCTTGGCCGAGACGATGAGCCCTCTAGGCCAGGACGCACTGGCTCACCCTTGGCCAGACGGCCTTCTGTATGCCTTCCCTCCACTTCCTCTGATTCGACCGCTACTCCACAGGGTCCTTCAGGAGGGTCACCTACTTGTGGCCCCCTTCTGGCCAGGGAGGAGCTGGTTCCCTCTGCTGCACAGACTCTGTCACAGTGCACCGTGGTGCCTTCCCGACAGGAGGGATCTTCTGTCCCAACTGGCGGGACGGATCTGGCACCCCGATCCACGACGTCTCCAACTGTGTGTTTGGTGGCTGGAGGGCCCGAGCCGCTGCTGAGCTTCTGTCCGGACCCTGTCAGACGCACCATAATGAACGCAACAGTGCCGTCCACTCGTCTCCAGTATGAGAATAGATGGAGACAGTTTTCCGACTGGTGTACGAGTCGTGATGAGAACCCTGTGTGCTGCTCTGTGCCAGCTGTCCTTGACTTCCTCCAGTTCCTCCTGGATGAGGGTCGGTCTCCTTCGACACTAAAAGTGTACGTGGCAGCAATATCCTGTCGACATGTTAGGGTTGACAACAGCACAGCAGGGAGCCACACTCTTGTGTCCCTCTTCTTGAAGGGGGCTCAGAGATTACATCCTCCGAGGGTCCCGAGAACTCCACCATGGGATCTACCACTGGTGCTCGCTGCGCTACGCCAGCCACCAATTGAGCCCTTGGCACAAGCGGAGCTGAAGTGGATTACCTGTAAGACTTCGTTCCTCCTGGCCATTTCCTCTGCAAAGCGTGTCAGTGAGCTGCACGCCCTGTCAGTCAGTGAATCATGCTTAAGGTGGAATTCAGATGGCTCAGGAGTCACTCTGTGGCCGAACACAGCGTTCCTCCATAGGGTGCTGTCCCGCGCTCACCTCAACCAGCCTATTTGGCTTGCGCAGTACAACCCTCCTCCAGGAGAAAGAGGGGACAAACCTGAACTATTGTGCCAACTGCGGGCCCTGAGGGCTTACATTGCAGCTACTGCATGCATTCGGAGATCTGACCAGCTCTTTCTGTTATGGTGGCCCTAACAGGGGTTGTGCCGTCTCCAAACAGCGCCTGTCCCACTGGATCGTCGACATCATCGCCCATGCATATCGGGCAAGTAACCGTCTCCTTCCATCTGGTGTGCAGTGCCACTCTACCAGGAGTGTTGCTACATCATGGGCTGCCCTGAGGGGAGTGTCCCTGGAGGACATTTGTGCCGCAGCTTCGTGGGCGTCGCCGGACACTTTCTCCAGATTCTACAGGGTGAATGTGGCCACTGACCATCCACTGGCTGTGGTCGGCCGGAGTCCTCTGGCTCTGCACACTGAAGGTCTGTACTCCAGATCCTTCATGACTCTGCTGGTATAAGTCATTCAGTGCTTAAAGCATCGCCTCTGGCGGTCAGCAGGGATGAAATAGAACGAAAGTTACTAATGTAACTACGGTTCTATGAATCCTAAATGACCGCCAGAGGTCTCTGTTACTCAGAATCCTTGTGTCCTCACGAGAAGATTCTGTAGGAAACGATTCTCAGGTGACACCGGAAGATATGGTCTCCTCCGGGTCATCCAGAGGTCACAGGTGACATTGTTGGTATACATACTCGAACTGCGCATGGGCGAAGGGGAATATTCAGTGCTTAAAGCACCGCCTCTGGCGGTCATTCGGGATTCATAGAACCGTAGTTACATTAGTAACTTTCGTTATGACTTGTTCACAGTTCAAGTTGGAGGATTTTAATGAACATCTGTTGGCCTGAGACATGACCCTACTTTTACTCCCAGGACTTTAATTGTTGCTGCACCTTTTCCCAAAAGGCAAAACTGTTCAACTGCATCTCAGCAAGTGACTGGTTGACTAATTCAGTTATGGCCAAACCCTTGCAACACTCAAGTTGTTTTGGAGTCCCTGCTCTTAATGCATTGCCAAGTGAACTTGAAATTGTTAATATCTTTTCAGTGTTCAGTTGTACTGTATGGCTGTGAAGGTCATGCAGTACGGGAAACTTGTATGGAAACAGAAATGAAACTTGCCAGACAGGCTATAGAGAAAATGGGCCATTATCAACAAAAACAACAGTTTGCCGATGTCTAATCAAAATGCAACCAAAGTGCATCGTTAAAAAGCCCATGTCTATATGCTAGTGATGGTTCAGAATTGTGCTTGTTTTCCAAATGAAAGCTAAACCTGTGGCATGACAGCAATAGATGGAGAAAGTGTAAGCGATCTTATGAGACCTGTTCCTCAGCATTTCCCAGCATGACTTCATTTATTGAAATGCAAGCAGACTGACAACTATCATATCCTAATTAACAAAAGGATCTATGTGTGTTTTGCTCAGATATGTTGCTTATCTGTTTCTTCTCTCATTCTCTTCTCTGATCCTAGGGGACGGACAAATACCATCTTCTTTACAGCCAGCCTCAATGGATCCTGCGGTAAGTGATCTGCCCTTTAAGCAAAGCCCTAGTGAAAAATGACCTTATGACAATCCAATCCAGACCATTTTTGACCTTAAATATTTATACATGAACATACATGTGTTGAACAACATAGATTACTGAGCAGCAGTAAAAAGTGTATAATGTCTTGAATCGTGTTTTATTGAGACTGCTAATTCTATTCATCAACTGGAATTGCTATGGGATTATGAATAAAAATACAGGAATGGCGTCGATGTAATAGATCCTGGAAGAATATATTTACATTTTCATGATTTAACCTTTTATTCAATACTATGTATGGATTAGATTTTTAGTTACACATGCATATTTGCATTTTGCAGTTATATTTCAAAATTGTACATATCTTTTGTCAGGTGAACGGGGAATGCTGGAACTGAGGAGGACGACAGACTATGGTAAAACCATCAAGACTGTAGCCACAAAGATCTACTCTTTTGGCTTGGGCGGACGTTTCCTCTTTGCTTCAGTAATGACCGGCAAGGTCAGTATACAGTAGATCCAAATCACACAAATGTAGACTAAAGTTCATGTATCCTGTGGAACAATGTTCATTATAAACTTTTGTGAGTTTGTTTGAAAGTCAAATTTGAAATGCAGTCTGTAGCTATCAGGTGAAACATGTCACCTGTAGACGTTAAAGCACTGACGTTTGTAAATTTTCCTCCTCTGTGCCTGTGTAATTTGAAGTGAAGCCACAAGGCATAATTGTTGATATTGCGTTTTCCCCTTCATAGCTGATAATACTGACTATTTTACAATTTCTTTTTTTATAGGGAACTCTGAGAATGATCCATGTGTCGGTGGACCAGGGTGAGACATGGAACATGGCCCAGCTGCCTCCTGTTGGCCATGAGCAGTTCTACTCCATCCTGGCAGCCAACGATGAAATGGTCTTTATGCATGTTGATGAGCCGGGAGGTCAGTCCATATGTCACATTCAAGCTTTTACTCATCATATTGTACGGAAAATAGTAACACTACTTAAGGGTGCTTTTTACTGTTTTTTGTTCCTGGAGGAAGTTTAATTTAAAAAAGTTATTTATGCCGGATGTGAACAAGTTTGGTGGACTACATAAATTATCTTACCTTATAACGTCTACAATGGCTCTAATTCTATTCCAGTAATGTTTCCAGTAAACCATGATATTATGGCAGTGACCCGGCATGCATGCTACCAGGAAGTTGTAACATGTTTTTTCAGTCAAAGAGTACAAGTATATGGCTAATAGCTAACTATGTTCATGTGTTTGCATATATTTGTTCTCAGACTGTTTTTCAGGGTTTCAATAAGGGTATCTATTCCCAATTAAAAAAATGTAAACCTATTGTGATGAACTAGGACACTGAATACAAGCGTGTGCCCTCTCTGTCAACAAATACTCTTTTAGCTGAGAGGGATGCATATTTCTGCACTCAAATCTGTCAGAAAGAATGGAAGCTGTCATAGCAGCCCATAAATGTTGACTATTAACTTTTTATTTCATTTCCTATCCATGCAGTAGACATGTGCTATAAAACTCTGTGCCTCAATATAAATTATTATCATCAGTATATTTTACATTAGCAGCTCTCTAGCTCTGTATGTGAATGCACTTCTCAGGATGTGTGATCCTGTTTTTATTTATTTGGTCCACAGATACAGGATTTGGTACCATCTATGTATCAGATGACCGGGGTACTGTGTACTCCAAGTCACTGGAGCGGCACCTTTATACGACCACCGGCGGTGATACAGATTTCACTAATGTCACCTCCCTGCGTGGAGTTTTCATCACCAGTGTCCTGGCGGAAGGTAGCTCTATATGTGTGTCTGTGTTTAGATAACGAAAAGCAACACATGCCTGTACTCATATTCCCCAAGAAACACACACACACATGACTTCTCCATTACCCACTAGAGCAAGGGCGATGGGTAAATATTTAATTAGCTGTTCAGTGTTAGATGTACTGTCTATGTGAAGCTGCTGGCTGAGACTTCAGCAGAAATATCTCATATCACCAGCTAAATCTTAACTCCATGTCTGCTGCTCTCTGTATTTTCTACTAAAAATCCTTCTTATTTGTCTTGCTCTTTTAGGATCTACTTTTTTTTCTTTCTTAAATACTACATGCCCATTTTGGTTCCATTTATGTGTAACAATTATGGTTGCATGATTATTGCAACGGACCTGTGAATTGCTTACACTAAGACCAGCAGTAAAAGAATGCTTTTTTTATTGTCTTGTTCCAGGTGACTCTGTGCAGTCTGTGGTGTCCTTTGATCAGGGTGGTGAGTGGGTTCCCCTGAGGAAACCTGCCAACAGCAAGTGCGACGCCACTGCGAAGGACCCAGAGAAGGTAAAATAAATAGGGGGAAACTGATGCTTTTGGAAGAACAAAGATAAAAAGCACATCATCATGAAAAACTATACTTTTAGTAGTTGTAATGACAGATTGTATTCTGTTGAATGATTTTGGACATACATGTACACAGCAATGATTTTTTTCATCTCCAGTCAGCGTTCTCAACATTGTTGGTACTATAAACATCCAGACACCAAACTGTGCCTACAGTCCATTGTGTTTATGTCAACAGTGCAGTCTTCACATCCATGCAGCGTACAGCACTACTATGAAGCTCAATGTCCCCATGCTGCCTCTGAGTGAACCAAATGCTGTGGGTCTCATCCTTGCTCATGGTAATTCTTAGTTCAGAGCTTTTATAGCAGATTTGTCAGCATAGTCCTGTGAGTGTACTTGGAACTTACTTACCTGGATCACCCTTTTTCAACAGGGAGTGTTGGCGATGCCATCTCAGTGATGAGACCAGATGTGTACGTGTCTGATGATGGAGGGTACACCTGGATAAAGGCCCTCAATGGACCTCATCACTACGCTATTCTGGACTCTGGGGGCCTGCTGGTGGCTGTGGAGCACAGCTCCAATCAACCTGTCAACCAGATCAAGTAGGTTACAGTTAGAGGGAACAAAGGAGGTTGGGTTTAACCTGTTTATCTGATGCTAGTTTTTGCCCTTTTTTTTTTTTTTTTTTTAACAACAGACAGTTTGATTTGTCCCAGTAAAACAAGTTCTGTGTTATTAGTAGCATTAAGGATGGCCCTTCTCTTCTAATACTTCATTAATTGTGTGACCAGAATGTACAGCTCCGACTGAAGATGACGCAGCGAATTCACCCATCATTCATGTTATGATTTACATCCATGATTTTCTTCCTGTGATGTGTCAAATGTAGTCAGTGAAAAAATGAACTGAGGTTTTCTTGAGCACTTTTAAGTAACATCTCCAGGGCCCCCAGTAGTAGTCTGCTACACAAGAATAAACAGGCTGTAACCTTCACTTAAATGGTGGAGTGGCAATCAGCTATAGAGGACTTTTCCTGGTGGAGAAGCACAAATTGAGCCAGCGGCTCTGAGTGAAAGTGATAAAATATTAGAGGGAGAGAGATAGGTGTGGCTGTGTGATGATCAGTCCAGTAGAACAGACATTACAGCCCACTCTGGTCCTGTGTGGGCATCATCTACCTCATGTCTGCCTCCTTAGCAAGGTACACGTAGCTTGGTCCTGTGGCTCCTTTCCACCCACTTACCCCTCCTGTTTGTATCTTTGGACTTTTGCTGACTCATTTCACATGACTAATAAAGTTAAAAAACAGAAAGATCCCAGCGAACAGTTTAAAGACAAAAATCCAGTTTAATGAAAGTAGTTGTCTGCAGAGTAACAGGTGAGCTGAAAAAGGCACATCATAGATAAGCAGCAGAGAAATTCCAGAACCAAGGCGCTCAATAAGTCCAGGGCTAATAATTTTACAGTTAAAGTGCTGCATAATGTTATACAGCATAGCTGCCTGCTCCAGGTTTACCTGAAATTCTCCTCTGCAAAGTGATTTACTCTTCTAAGTCTGTGTATTTTATTATATGAAGGAAGAAACTCTTAGTGAATATTAATCTCACTCTCCTTTTCATTCATACTTTAATTTCATTAATACCTTTGTCTGTTGACTTGCATGCAGGACTTTAGCTATTGTTTTGTTGTATGAGGGGGATTGTAATAAGAAAACTTCTCATTCAGTTATTCTTTGCCAATTACCATATCAAAATCATCAAATATATTATTGAGTGATGATTGTGTAGGTATAATTGGGAGGTCAAATTTGGGCTTTCTGTCTGAGCACATCCTAATCCCTCTTATATGTTTTTGCTTTACTTTCAAGTTCCTTGATAATAGCATTTGCTTATTTTTCAATGTCCTGTCAGGTTTTCGACTGATGAAGGGCAGTGCTGGGGTGTGTACAACTTCACAGATGACCCCATTTACTTTACTGGGCTGGCGTCAGAGCCAGGAGCTCGCTCTATGAATGTCAGTATCTGGGGCTACAGAGACTCTCTTGTCAGTCAATACTGGATCTCCATCACCATTGACTTCAGGGATCTTCTCACCAGAGACTGTGAGTGATTGAATAGAAAACTGATGTTTTTATGTAAATGTAGAACTTGTGTCAGTAATTTGGGACTTGTTTGAGATTACATGTTAACAGAGTCCAAAATGTTGATGTTTTCAGGTGGTGACAAAGACTATGTACAGTGGTTGGCACACTCGGATGACATCAGCGACCCCAATGATGGCTGCATGCTGGGCTACAAAGAGAAGTTCCTGCGTCTCAGAAAGGACTCTGTTTGCTGGAACGGGCGAAATTACCAGGTCAACACTCAGCCAACTCCATGCCCGTGCACCCTGGATGACTTCCTGTGGTGAGACTTGGACCTTCACACTTCAAATATCAAACTCAGTTACATAGTTACATCAGATTAGAAAACAATTGGTAATGTTAGCTTTCACTGATGACCGTTCTTTGTGCTTTGACTTGTGTTCTACGCAGACACCATAATATCCTGATAAAACAGGAGTGAAAATTACAGATTTTTTTTTTTTATTCAAAATCTGATATGCTGGGGATGTCATCTGGGGATGAACCCACATTAAACCTACCAAGGTAGTATCGCATAGCGGTGGGAAAGTATTCTGGAATGATTTTTTTACCTTCTATTGAAATAATTTTTTATTTCAAACACAACAGCACAAATACTGAGCCAAACAACGACAGTAACCAGAGTAAATGTCAATTATTTTTCCACTTCTGCCTCTCACAGTGACTTTGGATACTACCGTCAGGAGAACAGCTCAGTATGTGTTGAGCAGCCGGACCTGAGAGGAAAGGTGCTAGAGTTCTGTTTGCATGGCAAAGAGGAGCAGCTGCAGACTAGTGGGTAAGGCTCAGTATTCATCCTCAAAGTCCAACACATCCATTAAGTATTAGGTAGTGGCAAATTTGTAGACCTTCCCCGTTGAGCAGTGGTGGCATATGACTGGCTTTGACTGTAATAATAGTGATGAATAATGATAATTATAATTATCTTCATTGATTGCCTTGGACAGTATTATTTGAGCAGTGGAATTAAGAAAAAGCTAAAGTTGCAGTAATTGCATTGAACAATTTTGATTCATTGTTCACAGTAACAGGTTTTGTAAAGGCCGTTAGCACTGCCATGAGGATTTTCCTTCATGTTAATAAGAAAGGTGAGGAGAGTGAGGAAATATCTGTCAGAGAGAGCAGGCAGAGGAAAGACACAAGGCTGAGTCTCATTGAGGAAGAGTGAAGGATTTTGGGAAAGGGCTTTAGCCTCTGGACCGAAAACATGTTACACTATTGTTGAAGAATATTATGTACAGTAAGTGAGGAAAGCTGGTGTACTGATACAGGTTAATTCGTGATTAAATAAACTCTGAACAGATTTACATTTGAAAAAGGGATTTAAGCACCACAGTATTGCTACATCTAATTTGTAAAAGATATCACTGAGCAATAACAATATCACCGACATGATCTTGGCCCACAGCTACAGGAAAATCCCTGGAGATAAGTGTGAGGGAGGACAGATGCCTGAGCGTAAAGAGATCGACCTCAGTAAGAGGTGTGTGAGTGACCTGGTGGGCCCAGAACTTCTGGTCAGTACATTTGCTCAATAATTACTTCTTCAAAATGTTATGAATGTAGATGTAGTCATGCTGAGTGTTTACCTGTGGTATATGTGTTACCATATTATCTTATTTCCCACTTTGTTTACTATTTTTACAGACAGACAGTCAGACCTCCAAGTCTGTGCCCATTCTGATAACAATCATAATCGTCATGTTGCTGAGCATTGCAGTTGGAGTCGTCTTTGTCAAGAAATATGTCTGTGGTGGCAGGTTAGTAAATTTTTCTGCCCAAATTTCTGGTCCAGTTTCTAATCAAAACATGTCTCGAGAACCTGTTTTACACCCTCTCTTGAGTTACCACTTTCCCTTTCTCGCCCCTCATTGTTATTTATGCATTCGATATGTTCTTCAGATGAATGTGACCTGACACTGTTTTCCATCTGCCTTTCAGGTTCTTAGTTCACAGGTACTCTGTGCTGCAACAGCACGTCGAGGACAATGCCGCTGAGGGGATAGACGACCCGCTGGAGACTAACCACGTCCAAAATGGAAAGATAGAGTTTCATGACGACTCAGATGAGGTACAGTGGATATATTTCCCCCATACAGACCATACATACCATATCACATACAGACCAGGATGGAAATGTGGGGCTCTGGCTGACTCTCCTTCAAAATTTTGGCCTGAAACTTAAATATAAATAATTATAGGCAATTATGGTTTTCCCAAAAGTGAAAAAGTGAATAACAATTATTAAGGTCAAAGAGAATAACTGTTATTGTTAAATCAGATGACTTGTAAGTAAGCAAAAATTCAATGTAGAAATAAATCCTCTTCATACTCTAGGTTCATTTTCATTTCTGTACATTTCTATCTGCAGTCCCACCACCTGCTTGTGAGTTGAACTTAAACAAGCACAGCAGGTGGAGACAGAACCACAACATCATAGCCAACTAGTACAGGATTGTGGAGGCCGATAATTACAGTTCATTCATTAATTCATTCATCTTCAAGCGCTTATCCGTTTCTGGGTCGCGGGGGGTGCTGGAGCCAATCTCAGCTCACACTGGGCGAGGGCGAGACAGGTTGCCAGTTCAACACAGGGCCAACACACAGAGACAGACAGAGACCAACAACCACTCACACTCAGACTTATGGACAATTTTGAGTCTAACCCAAACATGATGCCTTTGGATGGTGGGACGAAACCCACGCAGGCATGGGGAGAACATGCAAACTCCGCACAGAAAGGCCCCAGGCCCAGGAACCGAACCCGCAAGCTTCTTATTGTGGGGCAACATTACTAACCACTATTCCGCCATGTTGCTAATTATAGTTCATATTTTAAAATAATAATGGTATATTAATTGTTGAGAGAAAGGTCTCTGCTGAGCAGGACGTTTCACAGCACTCAATCAAATGAACTGATTCTATAACTAGGCCACTTGACTTATTGAGCTCAATGTGAAGGCAAACATCACCAAAATGGTTTCTTGTTTGCTCATTTGTGTTTGCGTCTGACTTCCTTGGTTTACCATTTTCTTCCCTGTTTACAGGACCTGCTTGAATAGCATGCAAAACCTGTCATGCAACTAAACAACAGGTTTCCAGTCCACCTTGTGGCCGGACGCTCTTCCTGTCCCTCTTCTGTTTCCAGCTTCTTCTTCCTTTCACCTTCTTGAACAAACTTTGGCCTCAGCTACCAGACGAAGAGTCTCTGTCACTCTGCTGTCATCTGTGAAGTATCATGAATGTATGAAGGCGTCCCGGGACTAATGCACAGTTTAGGAGAACTAAGGAGGTCTTGTAGTGAAGTTATTGATTCTAGTGATCAACTTTGAAGCTCCACCTTAAACAAAGAACTGATGCAGTTGTTTAAACTGCTGACAGAGCCAGAGTAATGTGTTTTGAAGAAAAGCTACATGTATAAATTCACCACCATTGCATTACGGGTCCTGCTTCTCCCATCACCTGGGAGTGCTCCTGGAAATACTTTTCACTTCTATTGAAGCTCTGTGTCCTTTCTTTCATCCACTTGTACATAAACCTTTTTTTGACATTTTTTGATGTGGTAAAAATTTGGAAAGCGTTAAAACTGGTAAATAACTGTCCCAATTAGTCTTACTCCCTAAATTTTCATTAGTATTTATTTGAAAGTGCCCAGGTGGCAGGGAATACCTAAATTTTATGCATTTCAGTGTCCTATCTTGGTACTGATTTGTGAAGTCCCTTGTTGTAGTGTATAGTTGGAATAAAAGCCTGCATACCTTTGGTAGTCCATGGCGTTCAGGTCTATGGTCAAAGTAATAAGACACAAATGGACATTTCCATTTGCATTAGATATAATAGCAATAATGTGTCCAGTATATTATCCATGCATGTGGAATCATCCTATTGGCAGAATATGTTGAGGTGTCCAGTTGCTCCATTCGATGAATGGAGACAGTTTTGTGTGTAACACATTATGTGTCAGTTTGTAGTGGGTGAAGTGTGTCTGTTTAAAGACAGGATATGTTAAAACATTCATGTCTGCAGTTCTGACTGCTCAAAGCACAAGGTCCTTTGTATGCTAAAAGTTTGTAGTTTAACCTTTTTTTCCTTAATGTGATGTAATAATTAATGTGACAATACTGTAATAATCACTGTAGTCATAAATGAGTCATGGTTATAATCAGTCGAGCCATTTTTGTACAAACAAACTTTAAAACTTATATGGCAAATGACAAAGATGTTAAGAAATGGCTAAAATAACTATAGTTTGATAGTTAATGTCAAATACACTATAGATATTTTTATGACACATTCAGATAACCCAACACTTCACTGTAATTTGGTAACAGAAACACAGGAGAAATTTGATTATGTAATTATGTTGTATAGCATCACTAACACTGTAACCTATTAGTTAAAAGACCTGGTTGTATAAGCTCCAGTGCTGTGTGAGACTGTTATACTGTCAGTTTTTTGGGGGGGTTTGTTTTTCTATTTTGGCAGTTTGAGTCTGAGGTGAAGCAAAATCTCTAAAACTACTAAAATTCTTTTATCTGGATCTTAAAGTAAACTACTGTTGGTTTGTTTTTTCCTAATCATCTTGTCATCTACCGCTCTGTTGTATCACACTGACAAGTCTTAAAGAATTTTTTCCCTTTTTTTTTTTTTTTTTAATATTTGTTGCACAATCAGTAGTCTATCTTGTTTTAAATGTTGTTTCCATGCAGATTTTATTTATTTGTAACTAGCAGGTTCAGAGTACAATTAACTGGATGGGGTTATGCAAGTGCCTGGTGTTAGAATTTAATGGGAGGCCCTCCCAATATTTGACCAGCTGTTTTACTATTGATGGTTTTTAATCAACTCATGTGTAACCAGTTTCATCTAGTGTGGCAGTGACATGGTGTAGCTGCACTTATTCGCCAAGATTATTCCTCAAGCAGTAAAGAACATATCTTGTTTTATATGGGCTCCCATTGACCTGCATGTTAACTCAATAATATTTAAATCCACAGAGCTCTGTAAAGAAAATAGCCAAAAATAATCAGGGGTATTCTCACTTTGGTGTTTTAGCATGAGTTTAAATTCTGATAGGTTAATAAAACACAGAGTGGATACAGGGTTATTATGCAGCTGCTATACACTGGGAGAGATTTGCTTGGTTCTTATTTAATGAGGGTTTATTGCATTTAGTGAGGGTAACACATTTTTTCTTACAGTTTAAAACTGCTGTATAAATGAATAAGTCAATGTGATGGTTCTGTAAATATACAAGGTTACATCTTTGTATCTGCTATGTTTCTCTCTTCTGTATATTTGAGGCAATTTTCTTTGGGTTTGCCAATAAATTCATACGTTCCTCTATTTCTTTTCCCTCAGCCAATTATTATGTCAACTGCAAAGCAAAGATATGAGGTTAGAGAGTAATTTTTTTTCATGCTCTCTATATTTTCTCCCTATTACAATAATTTTTTATGTTCATTTTCTTGGTTTGTATCGACATTAGAAATATACAAGTAAATGAAACTGAAATCATTTAATGGGGGAATAAACACAAATACACAAATGTGACAATAATATTACCATAATATATAATATGTGAGTCTTTACCCATTAATTCCCTGTGCAGTATTGATCTTATCCAAACTTTGATCACTGTAGGTTCTTGTTTGAGCATCAAACATGGTTACCCAACAATTCAGTCTTCAGATTCTATACAAAAAGTTGCCATCTGCATCAAAGAAATCCTTTCCAACTTGTGCCACAGGAGGCGCGGCCTTCTGTATTTCGATTAGCTCCTCAAGTTCTTCCTCTGTCAAGACCAGTCCATCCCAGTGCTCATCATCCTCTGTGTCCTTGTCCAGTGGACTTGTGTTGGTGGGGCTGTCTTCTGATGATCTTGTCACTGTTCCAGCTTGACTGGCACCAGCTATGAATTGTGTAGGCACCATACTAACAGGGGCAGAAGTCTTGGCCAGAGACCCAGAGCCTTGTCCTTTAATCATTAGTGTCTGGTTAGCTGGAGAGATTAAAGCACCTTCTCTTCTCCCAGATGAGAGTGTGGCTGGTGTATGTTTCATGAGCAGCTTCAGTCTGTCACTGCCTGCCCCTGTACCTGAAGGCAGCACATTCTGACCCAGTACAGCCATTACTTTAGTATCCTGCTTGGCTTTTCTCTCTGGATTGGGGACAAACTTACTCCTGAGGATCCTCAGAATGACATCGGGGGTCACAGAGAAGCCCTGGGCCAGACGCTCTACTGTCCACTCCTCTGGGTTCTCCTGCTTCAGACATCTGGAAATTGATGGACATGTAAACCCTTTAATAGGTGAACTTTACCTCTTGTTTAGACAGTTGTACTGGTTTAGACAGAGATGTGTACCTGATCTGCTCAATAGCATCCCAGGTTAGTTTCCTATGTGGGGCCCCAGGTGGAGTCATCTGCCTCCTCAGCATGTGATACTTCACGGTCCTCTTCCTCTTCCTCCCTTCACTACAGACATGGAAACATAATTTTAAGCTGTCTCAGGTTGTACAGACAGCATGCCGAGAATAAAGTGGACAGGCTGTTTATAACAGTGGTGATATCTGCTGACTCTTACTCAACCAAAGCCTGGAGCTTATCTTCCACATCCTCTACATCCTCCAGTCCATCCTCCTCATGGTCGCCGTGTCTAGGAGCTCTGTTTGAGGCTCTGTCTCTGCCCACATGGCTCTGTCCCATCCATGGCCCCCTGGTTCCCCTACTGGTAAACCCGCAGCAGCCGGTTGTTTTCCCTGACAGGACCCGGAGTCTGGGGAGGAGCCGGAGGACCTGCAGGAGTCGGGCCATCCTACCCGCGTCCTGCTCCTGGAGCTAATGCCGTTAGCTTGTTGTGTCAAAGAGGAAGTTCATACAGGAAAACATGAACTGTCCGCTAACCGTCTTCTAACACTCACAGGAAAAACCTTCTTACCTCACAGCTGGTTTGCCAGAAAACGAAGCCTTGACTTCAAATCCTGATCCCCTTCATGTGGCGTACAAGCGTTTCCTCTACTGCCACTGGAGGTGAACAATGACCCGCCCTACTCTGCCTCCGATTGGCTCACCCTCCAACTGCCACTCTAGATCTAACCAATCATCACCCGCAGTATCCGAACCTTATCGAGTATTGGCCAATCAGGAGAGTCTATTTCCACCTCGGGTGCTTGGGTGATTTTTTTTATTTATTTAAACTTTATTGCAAAACAATCATGGCACCATTCAGTCTTAATGTGTTTCAAAACATAAACAAATTGCCAGAGCGAATAAATGATTCGGCTGTAAATGTTCAATGACGCAAATTAAGCGCGAAAACATTTACACATTAAAACAAACAAACAAAAAATAATAATAAAGAAAGAAAGAAAAAAATATGAAATATAAGTAACTCAATGCCTCCACCACTTTTGTTAATCTGGTCTGGTCCGGGGTCAGAGGTAAGATAATATTAATCACACACACACACACAAGCAGGTATGACTGAATAAAACAACCTTTACTACAAAATATCAGTTCATTAAAATTATTAATCACTCCCGTCAAAATCCACGTGGAGGTCAACAGCTAGTCAGCCACTCTTCAGCCCTACCCACAAAGTGTATCGGAATAATAACTACACATTAGGATAACCACAGGACAAACTTAAAGGCGGACGCTACACTGCACACTAAAGTAATACCACAATACACATCAAACTATAAAGACCGGAAGGTCTAAACCACTTCTGCCAACTGGGGAGGCAGAGAGCCCCCCTAAGTCACAGTGCTGCCTGTTACTGGGTGGCAATTAAAAAGCTAATCGAAGAAAAATAATAATGCACTAAAGTTAAAAACCAACCAATAAACAAACAAAAAACAAAAACTGTTGACAAACAATACAAAATATGAAATGGGAAAATATAATAGTTATCTTGCCTCTTGTCTTATGACAAAACCCCGCCGTGGGGCGAGAGTACGGAGTGTGTGTGTGTGTGTGGCACCCCTATCAAAGGACTTATACACACACACACACACACACACACTGCTTTCCTGGCATTAATGGCTATAAAATCCACGGTGTTAAACTGCACACGCTAAAGGAGGATGATATTTTTATTTATTTTGAAGACCGCGGAAGAGAAAAGTGTTATTATTAGTTGTTGTTAATATCACTAGGGCAATATCTCGTTCACAAGAAAAAATATGACTTTGAACACATATGTGAAGGACTGAAGCACTATGGCACCACTATTAAAGGACTTTTACACAAAAAGGCTGGGAATGAAAACCAACACTTCTGGTTGTAAATTTTGAACCTGTTGTTGAGCAGCGGCCCCTGGTGGTCAGCTGTGGCCCCGCACCCCGCTCTGTCCCCGGCCTCATGTGTCACGCAGCTGCGCACCTCCTCCCGGGGCGCCGTTGTTTCATTTGCGCCATTTTGTCCGCTCACTTTGTTGATTGGGCTTTACCGAGCTGTACTGGAGCCAATCAGAGGGAAACCGGACAGCGGAGACACGGTAAGGGAGACCCGATTGAAGGCATTGGTAGTTGTCAGCACGGATTGGTTTGTCATGGACCAACCAAATGACTAACCCTGCTAAATGCAAGACAGGAAAAAAACTCAAATGGCAGTTCGGAGCGGGCCGCCGCGTCCCGAGACGGTTAGGCTGAAATAAGTTGCTGTTGTCGCCGTCCGATCGTGTGTGAACGCGAAGATCTCCGGCTGTCCGCACGGCGAGCTAATGTTAGCTAAACCAGCTAAAACATCCACTCTCAGACAAAGAGCTGGCTCATAATGCCGGCGACCCCCGACCAGTTACACAAATTACCATCAGATACACAATCTGCAACACGCCTTAAGACCACTCTCAGCTGTTTTCCTGCTCACTCCCCTCCTTTTTCTGCCTTTCCATCGTTTTCAGTCTTTTATTTAGCTTGCTGTCGCTAGCCCTGTTAGCATTCACACGAGTATGAGCAGTTAGCAAAACAACATGGAGCGGGGTTCATGTTTCATCTCCATATTCCAGAAACACATTCTGTCACAGGTCTGCCTGGTGGGCTGAATGTGTCCTAATTTTATAAATTCAACTTCATAAAAAACGAGCTGACTGTATGTAACGTTAGAGGAGCGTTGGAAAAACGGGTCTTTGTAGAGGGTCAATGAACTTCGATGTGCCAAATATATTGATTAAAAACGATACATCTGGCGTCATTCAACATTGTGTTGTGTGTCCTTTGTCTCAGGAAGGAGGATTGTGACAACAATAAGCTATGGAGCAGTACACCACTGCCACCACCACCACTGGGGAGCAGATAGTTGTGCAGACTGCCAATGGACAGATCCAGCAGCAGGTGAGCTTAGACCTTCAGATAAATCCAGCTACGGCAAAGAAATGTGTTTCCACCCTCTGCTGTAGGATCAGTGCTAACACATCGGGTACCAGTGTCAGCATGTGAGAGTGGGCTCCAGATCCAGTCCGTTTTCCTTATGACAACTGTCTGAGATTGTATTGTCCTGCCTTGTCTGCAGACACAGGGCACAGTGACAGCTGTGCAGCTGCAAACAGAGGCGCCAGTGGTGACGGCCTCAGGCCAGCAGGTGCAGACACTCCAGGTAGTGGTGTCACCGCCGCCCTGTGTCAGTGTCATGACAGTGTTACAGCCTACCACTTTGCATGCTGCAACCAGGGCTGTTTTTCATGAGACCCATTTCTGTGCTGTTTGGTTCACCCCCTCCCTCCCAGCATGTCTTACAGCTGCCTGAACTGCATGTTCCTCAGCACAGTGTGTTGTGTGTCAGCCTCAGGTTTTCACTTATGCTCTTAGAGCAAAAGTCTACTGTTTGACTGAATTGTGTTTTTCTTTTGCTTGTAAACAAAGTTTTACAAGTCAGACACTCTTCCTGATGATTATAAAAGCCATTTGAAACATTCATCACATGGATTTGTTTGCACTTGGCAGAACATCCTTATGCTGTTCAGCCTTGGTCCACATGGAGTCACAGTCATTACTGTCTGTCACTTCTCATCATCTTGATTTCTCTTTACAAATGGCAGGTGGTCCATTCCTTCTGATATTTCTAAGGCAAGACTGCTACCTCAGGCTCTCTGTTTTCTTCAATGGTCATTCACTTTTCTAAGGATGTTAGTCAGAGGATCAATTTTTACCAAGTTTTACATGTTAATATTTATTAATTTGACAGCAACATTTTATCTAATCTTCTGGGTTTAAACAAATCCAATTGAAATTAACACCATGTAACATATTTGCAACTTTATTTCAGTAAATTCAAACCCTAATTTTATGACATGCTGCAAATTGTGACAATTTTAACATAATGTCAGCCTATCCTCAAAATGAACAGTGACAGGAAATCATTGAGTTATTTTCCATTCCAATATACTGGATGTTTCTGTCTGAACACCACTTGCAGGCCTCTGAGGCATACATGAGTGATACAAGCTAACAAACAACGTCAGTGCTGCTATAACAGCTTCCTCTTTTCACCTCTAGGTCCAGGGGCAGCCTCTGATGGTCCAGGTGAGCGGTGGGCAGCTCATCACATCATCGGGGCAACCCATCATGGTGCAGGCTATGTCTGGGGGTCAGGGGCAAACAATAATGCAGGTTCCTGTGTCTGGAGCTCAAGGACTACAGCAGGTAAGGGAAAAGGTTTAGTAAGTTGACTTACCACATCTTGACCACTAGGTGGGCCAAATCTGTACTCATGATTTACCACATAGTTTTGGACAGGGCTTACATTTGCACTGATCAATCATCAATACTTTACCTCTTCCTTGTATACATAGATAGAGTCCTTTGTCATTTTACAAAATATAAAATGAAATTCTGAGAGCTACTCCTGCAAACAGAAACATAAAACATAAAAAATAATATTGCATTGAAGAAATTATGTTACACTTTGAATATAATAGATACTTAAATAGAAAGGAAAAGTGCTTTGGTGAGTATGCTATGGTTTACAGTATATATTCCAATAGACTGTAAAGTGATAGTTAGAAACAGCAAGAGAAAACCAAAAGCATCTTGGTTACATTGTGTGTATGTAGATCCAGCTGGTACAGCCCGGTCAGATCCAATTGCAGGGCGGTCAGACTCTCCAGCTCCAGGGCCAGCAGGGCCAGCCTCAGCAGATCATCATCCAGCAGCCCCAGGCAGCCATCACTGCTGGACAGAACCAGGTGTTTACATCTTGACCTGTTGAGGGGCAAATCCATTTAATCATGATTATTCAAATGGCTACTAAATGTTATTCATCTAATCTCCCTTGTGCATCCACAGGGGCAACAAATCAGTGTGCAGGGCCAGCAGGTGGCACAAACGGCTGACGGGCAGACCATTGTCTACCAGCCTGTAAATGCAGATGGCACTGTCCTGCAGCAGGGTAAACTCAGTTTGCGCCTGCCTTTCTTGTTTGCCAGGTGCTTTGCAGAGGCAGATTTACTGTCAAAAGGTCATGTTGAGTAAGAACGATAATGTTTCTGCAGGAATGATCACAATCCCAGCTGCCAGTTTGGCTGGCGCCCAGATAGTACAGGCAGGGGGTGCCAACACCAACACTACCAACAGCGGCCAAGGCACTGTGACCGTCACCCTGCCCGTCTCCGGTAACATGGTCAATGCAGGTGGAATGGTCATGGTAAGACCCTGTGCAGAGGTACCCAGCATCTTATTACCTTTTTTTTTTTTTAATCTAGACTCACACAAGGGTGTGTGGTGGTGGAGGTCACAGAACTCTGAAATATGCAAATTATTATTATTATTATTATTCATGGTCTTAACTGACATTTTCTACACACAATATGAAATGTTGGCTAAAACATTTATTATCTATTTGAGGAATAATATTGCATATTGGATTTTGTCCTCTTTACTGGTAAATTGTATTACAAATCTTACAAGCTAAACCACTGAACCTTTTAGGCAACATTATGTGAAAGTAATATGCATTGCAGTAAATGAGCCCCTAACATATTTTTGTTTACTTGATTTCTCTGAATAATTCAGCCCAGATTTCTTCCCTTACACAATCATTTGTACCTATTAAGGCAGTACATCTTTCCCAAATATGATTTTTATCGGCCCCTTTTAATGACCTGATGATGTTATTATTATAATTTCAGTGTCAACCTGTAGAGAAGACTATTCAGCAAGAGTATGGAAGTCACTTGTGTGGGCGTAGTGGGCCTCTGACACTAGTCCTTAACTGTTATATAGTCCTTTGTGCCAGTATAACAAACAAAGTCCTGATGATTGATTTGCACAGCAACTGTCTATATTATGTCAAATGATTTCCATGCCAGAAGGTCTAAGCAGTGTGTGCATGTTTGTGTTTTTTCTTCGATCAGATGGTGCCTGGGGGTGGAGGAGTTCCCACAATGCAGCGTATCCCCCTGCCAGGGGCTGAGATGCTTGAGGAGGAGCCTCTTTATGTCAATGCCAAACAGTATCATCGTATCCTGAAGCGACGACAGGCACGGGCCAAGTTAGAGGCCGAGGGCAAGATCCCCAAAGAAAGGAGGGTATGTCATATTTGTCATGTTATATATATCATGTATATATCATGTATATGTCATGTTTTGTTTTTGTCAGCTTTTGTTCCTGTACTTCTTCCTTTCAGCTTTCATATATTTGACTATCAATTTGTGATTAGCTTGTCCTGTACATCATCCTGAATGGTAGGAAAAGCAGCCAGAGATCTCATGTCTAGGTTGAGAGGAGAGTTAAAACAATGTGCTGAAAGCTTAGAAAGAGATGCTGACTGGGGTGATAAATGATGCATTATATGGACTAACTTAATATAGTGTTCACATTGAAAATATTTCTGTAAAGATATCTCTAAAAGTAGCAGCATAGTCTGATACCTCGAGTGGCAAGTAAGAAAATAAGATGGTGGGGATGGGAGAAGCTATCATTCCTGATAAAGCGGTAACACAATATTTCCATAATGTCGAACTGACTTTGATTATACAAAGCTACTTTATCTTTTACAGAAATACCTGCATGAATCTCGCCACCGTCACGCTATGCAGCGTAAACGAGGAGATGGTGGACGTTTCTTTTCCCCCAAGGACAAGGAGGAAATGGCTCTGGCCCTGGCACAGGTGTGACACAGAGGACGCTGTATGAAGAGTTACCTGTACATTCTCACTAAGTAATGAAAAATACAGTGACTCAAACCTGAAAATCCTTCATAAATTGAGAACAGACTTATTTTGACTAACTTTCTATTTCAGTAGTAATTTGTGTGGAATTAGTTTTCTTGCAGAAAGTGATATCATTTACAAAAAAGTATTCGTAACGTCGACTGATCCTTTCTCTTCCTCTCGTTCAACAGCAGCAGGACGTGGCCCAGGCAGCAGCAGATGAAACAGTGGCTCAAATGATCCGAGTCTCGTAGCACTGTCACCAACATCATCTTCAGGTCTGACAGTGAACTCTACCCTGCCTGAAGCTCTTTATCCCAGCTAAACCATCTGCCACACGTCATTTCACCACTCTCCTGCCCCACTGTCACAGTCCATCAATGAAAACTCCACCACTGGGTTTCTCCTTCTCTCTTTCGACACTGGTCTTCCAGGGAACCGGCCACACGGCTGCTGAGCCTAAGAACTGGTCTTCTCTGAAATGGAGGATTCCTCCATGCTCGGCTTTACTGGTCAAGCACTTGAAACCAGCTTTTTTATTTTCTTATGGATCTGTTTGGACAATAATTACACATCATGGTTACCCAGGGTCCGAAACGGAGGAAATTGCAGCTGTTAAGCCATCATACTCTGTTAGACCCTGGCTTGTTGAAAATATATCACTAGTGGAAACTTGTTGCTTTAAATAATTTTTTGTAAATGGTACAGATTTTTTTTTTTTTTTTTTTAAGCCTTGTGTCTTCACTAGTGTCCATTATCTTTTAAGTGATGCCCCTTATTTTGAATTTTATTTTATTCAGTCCAGATACTCTGGGTTATTGACCCAGCTTCTTATGTACAAACTTTGTCCAATGAGGAAAAAACAAATGCGATACCAATGTGAAGATGTTGCACAGAAATTCTTTTCTTCCCCAATGTTTTTACATGTATTTACTAATTTACCCAACTCTGTGGATGCATTTTATACAATTTGTAGTCACACATAGTGTTTGTAGGAATAATGGCTCAGTTGTTGCATCTTATTACAGATATCTATATAGTTAATACTTCATTGGTCAGTCCACTTAAGTATTTGTGTTCTTTTTTTCCATTGTAGATAATAGATTTTTTTTATCCATCTGATGCAGTCCTGAAATGTAAATTTTTTTTTTTTTTATAATGAAAAAAGGTTGGACATTGAATTCATGAAACTTATGTCAATTAAATTTTATTATGTGATGCAGGGTTATTTGTGGTTAGTCTTCGCTTCCATTTTTGTTAAATGTACACCCATCCTACATTGGTCATTGAGATTTGACCATCGTCAGAAATTCACAAGCACAATTTCAGCCATGTTGTTTAACATGGAACTAATAATTATTTCCATTATGGATTCATTACCTGATAAATATCCCTAATTTATTAATTATGTGGTCAATTAGCTGAGGATAAGTCAGATAAGATATTTCTTGTAATAACTGTTCAAAATAAAAATATTTTTCACAGGAGAAAAAAGATTAATACTCAAAATAATTTATATTATTTATTATTATTTCCCTTGACCTGGAGACTGGGATAGTTGTCAGTGCGTCCAATGGGACATGACAGCAGAATTGATCGATAGCTAATTTGGTTGTTAAGATGTGAACAGTCAATAAAATGGAGCTCAATTTGTGGCCTGAATCCAACGTCACTTCCTGTTACTGGTAGTAAAGGTCTAAATAGCTATATATAATTTTTTTAAATAAATTTCAATGAATTTGTTCCTCAGTGGGACAAAAACAGTCCTGTCCCCTGAAAGAGCTTTTAACACTGTCCCGAGCCAGCTCTGCCAATCACACTCAGGAGATCGTGACGTTCATAGCCTGCTCGGCCAATGACAGTGAAGAGGGCGGGGCCTGTAGTCACCAGTCAGAGGAGCATCAGACCGGCCATAAGGCTGACCACTCAAATAAATCCACTGTCTTAATATTCACATTGGGTACTAGTCTTTTTTCCCCCCATGATCCTCCGCCGTGCCCAGTTTGTCGGGTGACAGGTTCACTAGCCCCTCCCCCCATGCTCTGTCTGTGAATCATGGTGATGATGAAGTTGGCTTTCGGTTCGTCATTTCCGTTTTTTTTTTTGCAGCAAATTTCACTGTCAAACCCTTCATTTTTATTTGGGAAAATCAGAACAAAAAGCAACACAGGAATATCTCTGTGTTCTTTCAGCCCACGCCAGACCTGATCTCTTTAAAAAAAAAAACACCATGGCTGCTCCTATCTGGACTGATGGTATGCAAAACAAACCAGATACTCTTTAATTAAAACTAGTTTCATCATTCACTTGTGTGAAACTTTTATACTTTTGTGAAAATATGAAAAAATAGAAATGATATTCCTTTACGGTTTTGTTACAACGTGATCTTTGCTCCATGATGATCCATGACTCTGCATTCAATTTATGACTCTCAAAATAAAAGTAGAAATAATTCTTTTGACATTGAAAAGGACTCAAAACATCTGCTGCCAATGTTTTTTCTTCACTTCTACAACTTTGGATAAAACCATAATTCACACATTAGCATGCTTGGTCTTTATATAAAGGCTCATCATATCACTACTAGTCTTTTATCTTCTTTGAAGATATTTTTTCTGAAAGGCTGTCTGCAGTTGGTCACAATGATCATTTTTTGACTGAGATACCATTCAGTTCTTCTGACATATCTGTCCACTTACATCCTCCGAACCCACTCACCAGATGTTTTCAATGTGTTCCTGACCTCTTTACCCCGCCATCCACAGAGTTTACACTGTGGATCTGCTGCAGTCATCTACCACACTATGTATTGTGTCTCCAAGTCATGTCTCTTAGTTTTGCCTGAATCTTCTGCCTGTAACTGTAATACTGATGTCAGTCGTAACCCTTTACCTGTCTCATGCCTGCCTTTACTGCCCCTGTTTTTGTTATAAAGCACTGCTATGACTATTGGTTGTATTCTAACATAGCTATCACTATTTCTATTGTTTCAAGTGACCTCTGAAACTTTTTAAACCTCCGTCTAAATTTCTGTTTGTTTCTTCCTTTCGTTTCAATATGATAGCCAGTCTACACCTACTTTGTTATCACAGTTAAGCAGGTACACACTGCAAAAATATTTTCTCTCTTATTGTACAGTGTAGCACGTGATTAAATGTGTAGTAGAAGAAGTCAGGCCATACATGTGTAAGATATCAAAAAGACTCAGACTAAGAAAATGTATATTAATTGTATAATTTATGTTTTCTAAGCACCCTTTCATATCCCATTGTACTCCATCACGATACATCTGTTGATATTAATATTGTGATATTTGGGCACCCAAGGTGACATAGAAGTAAAAAGCAAACAGACTTTTAACCGTTTGAACATTTTCAGGTAATATATCAGACTATAATGAAGCACCAGTTTCAGTTTATTGTCTGCAAGAACAAAATTAATGTTATAGTCATAAGAGACTACATTGAATATCCAATAATAATAATAATATATAATATGAATAAGGCTTATTTCCTCCAGGATGTTTTTTGTTTGCTTGATGTTTTGTGAGGTTTTTTTTCTTTTGGGTTTGTTTGTTTGTTTGTTTTTTGTGGATTAAAGGTCCCACAAATCTTAAACTGTGTTTTAAAGAGTCTCTGGCTTTTCTGGGATAATCCGGTCCAGATTTGACCGGTCTACGTAGAGGCGGGTTTCTGAGCTGGACCCGGTCCAACGCGGTCGCTCGGGCACTTAAAATTAAGTGTCCCTTAACTTTTCCCCTTAACTGCAGCCTTAATCGGAAGCGTCGAAACAGAAACCGACTTCGCTGCCGCTTGCAGCTGAAGGCAAACCCGCAGCGCCGAAACAAGTGTCTGATCCGCTGTTGGACAAAGTGTCGAGGACAGACAGCAGGTCTGTCCCTCTTTAAGGCTCCTTCAGACCACCTCACCCCCTCCCCCCGGGGGCCGGGATCATAAACCCCGTCAGCTCAGACACACTCCGCTCGGCTCAGTCTCAATACTCATTTTTAGGGGATTTCACCGTCACCTGGATGCGATGACCGACTCGGCTGTGGACGGCAAGACGGAGGTCAAACAGGCCACCAAATATGTCAAAGAGACCGAAAACGTGGCGGAGAAATACTCAGCGATGACCGTCAGCAAAAACAGCAGCGACGTGAACATGAACGTCGGGGAGATGCCGTCCGCCGCCTTCACCGCAGTCCCCACTCTCAAATCCGTCAAGAAGGTAAGAGATGCCTGGACCAGGACCCGGATCTGGACCTGCAGACTGTATGTGATCTGTGGGCAGGATCAATCAACTCCGGTCCGCATTGCAGTCAAGTCAATCCGCTGCTCCTGTGTCACACACGCTTTCTGTCTTTATTTCTTTATTTCAGCGCAAAGTTAAGCAGAGAGGCCAGTGTGTGTGTTTTGCTGCATTGTTGATAGGTGTATATATGGAGGGATCCCCCTCCATCCCAAGCCAACTGTTTCAAATAGTCAGATTCAGTTGAAGGATTTAAGGAGAAAATGCTTTGCTCTCGCTATATAATTACTGATGCAACATGTCATTTTTTTTAAAAAGGAGCTGGATTATTGTTCCAGTCTGCCTTCCTGTTTACTCAAACCAAGCTGTCATGCCAACATCCTGCAAACAAGAACCAAGGAAAAGCCAAGTAGAGCTTTTAAATCCTCTGTAAAGTAGAGGAATACACGGACTGACATACCTGAGCTCAGGCAGTGAGCCTGCACACTAACTATGAGCTCTGCAATGAGCTGTTTGCCTTCTGAAAAATTACAATCCTCATCCTTGTATTCTGGTGAATTTCTGCAGGTGTGTGTGTCATGCCCATTGTTGGTAACTGAAACAGCCCGATAAAGATGAATTTGCAGCTCAAGGTGCACCTGTGAGAAAAGCCCTGGCAGTTACACAATCATCACAGTGAAAAGCTCCCTTCAGGTGGCTGCTCATACCATTACAGATCCACTGTCATGTGTCACAGCTGGCAGCAGGCAGCAGATAAACTTGAAGCAGACAGCGAACTGATGATGCTTGCTGATGAGTTTCTTGTCTCATTTGCTCTGAAAATTGTGATTAGACTACATTTGTGAAGCTGCGTTTTGTCAAGTCTGAGTCACAGCAGTGATGATTGAATTCCCGGGGCCTTTCCAAGGCCAGGCCCTCAAGGTGACCTTTGACCTGTGACAGCTGGGGCTCTTTACTGGAGCACTGTGAGGTTAACATACCTTCACAGGCCATTTTATTCGGCACACTTGTTCAAATCCTCATTGCACAAATATCTAACCAACTCACCACATGGCATTTCGATGCATTTAGCCAGTAGATGTGGTCAAGATAATCTGCTGAATTTCAAAATGAGCATTAGAACAGAGAAGAAAGTGATCTACTGGGACAACCATCTCTAGGGTTTACAGAGAATTGACCAAAAAAGAGAAAATATTCAGTGAGTGGGAAGTGTCGTGGAAAAACGTCTTTTTGGTGCCAGAGGTCAGAGGAGAATGGCCAGAATAGTTTGGGTTGATAGAAAGGCAGCAAGAACTCAAATAACCGCTTGTTATAACCAACGATCACAGAAGAGCATCTCTGAACACACAACATGTTGAACGTTGCAGCAGATGCTACAGCTGCAGAAGACCACACAGAGTGCAGCTCCTGTCAGCTAAGAACAGGAAAGGCTACAATTCAGATGGACTCACCAAAATCCCATAATAGAAGATTGGGGAGAACAAATGTTGCTCAGTACGATGAGTCTCAATTTCATCTGCAAAATTTGGATGGTAGGGTCAAAATTTGGTGTAAGCAATATTAAAGCATAGATCTTTCCTGCCTTGGATCAACAGTCCAGGCAGCCGGTGGTAGTGTGGTGGTGTGAGAGATATTTTTCTTGGGACACTTTGTGCCGCTCAATATTATCTGAGCGTCATTCAAATGCTGCAACCCGCCTGAGTGCTGTTTCTAACCACATCTACCACAGAGTATGGTCCTCTGTTGGCCACTTCCAGCAGGATAGAGCACCACGTCACAAAGCTCAAAGCTAAAATCATCTCAAAGTTGTCCTTTGAAAGTGACAAAGAGTTGACTGTAGTGGAAAGGCCTCCGCAGTCACCAGATCTCAGTTCAACAGAGCACCTTTGGGATGTGGAGGAAGATTTGCATAATGGATGCGCAGCTGACAAATCTACTATCATGTCCATATGGACGGAAATCTCTGAGGAATGTTTCCAGCATCTTGTTGAATCACTGCTATAAAGAATGAAGTCAGTTCTAAAGGCAAACAGGGATCGAACCGCTTACTAGCAGGGTGTGCCTCATGAAATGGGTAGTTAGTGTATACTGTTCTGACTATACGAGCTGGGGAGTGATCCACACACCGCTGTGCACTGATATTATGAACAGATATTAGCTTCAAACCAGCATTATTTAAATTAGTCAGCATATATCTAAAAGCAAAAATATCAACCTCTCAAGTGGTACTTTATGTGTAATAGTAAATTATAGAATTCACCTCGACATATTTACTTTTTAATTTAAGGAAATTTATTTCCACTACAGTTGGCTGTACAAACAACTCACTGTTATATTTACTACTGATACAATCTTGATCCAGCCTAATTGACTTTTAACACAGGCTTGGATCCTGATGTACCGAATGTTGAGTAGAATTTTGTTGCCTCTTCCTTTACCTCATGAAATTATATTAGATTTTTGTGGCGTCTTTGTACTTGTACGTGATGTTTCCTTAAAAATTCAGTGTTGAGATGGTGATGATTACGCCTTTGTGAAAAACGTATGTTTGCCAGCTGGTGTTCAGATGAACACGAATGGATGGTTCATATACAAATAAAAAAAATAGCATTGCAGGATTGGAAAAAATCATGAACATCAACACAGGAACACTGTGGGGTCAGAGTGAGACAAGTAATCACCAGCAGACCGTCACTTAAAATGGCCACAAAACTCCAAACTTAACATTTTCAAGAACAATAATAAGCTAGGGGCTGGAATTTATTCTCCTTCATGTCTAAATATAACTTCTGTCTATTTCATGTAACAAAGTTTCAATAAGTTAACAAACATTAGCCCTTAAAATGACTTTAATATCATAAATGGATGAACATGGACACAAGTATGTGCACAAGAGCTGGACATAATAATCAACATAATAAAAGATACCTATTTTCCCAGCAGCAGGGTTCTTAGACTTCAGAATATTAGCTCAGACCCCCTGTTTGAAGAGGCAATAATGTGTGGACTGTGGGCCCCTGCAGGGAGCCCGATTGAAAACATATTGGATGGTAGGATTGTGCATGGAGATCATGAAAACAAAGCAGTATGTTATGAATAAATGTGAGAGCCTGGTGTCAAACTGAGCCACCTGTTCACAGAGGAAAGTAAATGAGTAAAACAAATACTACGTTCAAATGATCACACATGAATAAGTGAACTTATGAGGCCCATTGTCATGTAATCAACTGATAGGTGCAGCGAGCAAATGCAATCATTGTTACAAGTTAAAATGTAATGTGAATGTGGGTGTGTGTTTGTTTGGGGTGTGTGTGTGTGTGTGTATGAGTGGGCAAGTGAGTCAAACAACACCACGACTCGGCCTCCTCTCTCTTTGAATCCATCCACCAGTTACACAATACGCCCCCCTGACAATGAGACTCACTCACCATGAATCTGTTCATGCACCATCATTTCTTGTCTGATCCCTGTGGACGGTTCCGTACCTGTTCCTTCCTCATTTTCACTTAAAAAATATTTGAAGGTTGGATAAACATACATACAAAACACACAATCAATATATGCAAAATATACATGACACGTTTTCGCTGTGACCTCCATGTCTTTTTTGTTAAAAAGCATAAAAACGGCAACACGGTCACCACCCTCAGCCATGGCCCACCCAGACCCACACAACCTTTTTTTTTTTTTTACTTTACAATGCAACATAGAGTGGTCATTACAACATATCACTGCACAGGATAGAAAAACTGTTTGTGTTTGCTCAAATACTTGAACTCTTCAGTTTGATTTTGGTCGTTTCAACAAATTTTAACACTTGACTGACCATAAATATTTTAATTTACTGATGAATTTTACTGAGCTACAGTATAAAGCTTCAAGTTATTACCTGTGGTTGGTCTGGATCCATGTCACTCAGAAAACAGCCAATCAGAAGAGAAGTTCAGCGACATAAACATCCTGTTTTTGCTCGAGCACCGCGGAGGGTGTGGGTGTTAAACTATATTGAAATGGTTTTGCTGTTTAAAGCCACAAATTGTGGATAGCATAAAATGTGATAAAACACTGAAAATCAAACTACATTACCTTTAGAAATATCACTATCATATATCACTTCCTTTATTTATTAAAGCTCTAAGTGCCACTTCGTCCACGTTACACAAATGAAGTACTGTGTTTGCCCCTCAGTGTGACCCATATTAACATTGGGGGTAAAGTCACCATTGGCTGAGAAATATAACACATCCATACTGACTAGTTTCGTTATTTTCAAACTACAGTTACAATTATACCAATAATATAAAAAAAAGTTTAACAGCAGCATTTGTCATCAGCAGCCTGTCTTTATTAATGTTCATCTTCTCATTTTACAGCATATTGGCAACGAAATGCAATTTCTACTGGTACTGTGATAGCAATGTCCCTTTCCCTTGTGTTTGTTTATCAAGTCTGATTTTGAATTACCTTAGCTTTCATATTCACTAAAGATTGGAGTATATGATCATGAATTGAATTTATATCTTCTACTAAAGGTCACATAGTTCTGGAGGAAGGATTAGCACACTATGTTTTTTTGCACAACACTGTTTAATCCGTCATGCATGTGTTGATCTAAGTAGGTGCCTTTGCAGACCAAAAGGAGGAGCAGCCGTTATAGAGCTAGACCTGCATGAGAACTGGGCTTTTTGACTGGAGGGTTAGTTCACTATTGGTGCACAATTTGTACATAATTATATTTCAGACTGTCTGTTTCTGACTTGTTGAATGTGACCACTTGCGTGGATTAGGCTGTCTGAATGGTGTTTCAGTTAGATGGCCCTGCAGGTCATTAGCGGCATCTGGCTAAGTAGTTGGTATTGCCTTATGTCGGGACCACATCGAGCACTTTACACTGTCGGCTGACTGTTGCGCCGCAGCTTAAGTCTGTGACCTGACCTGATATGCAGGAGAGTAAGGGTATTTTTAGATGTAAGATGGGGCTGGATGGGCCGCTTATTGATTCAGCAGAAGGCTAACGCAAACAGGATTTAATTCCTCCTGTCAATCCCCTTTTATTTAGGAGTTCAAATCAGGAATACAGATTGAAATGTAAATGCTGCAGAATATGTGTTTTCCTTTTCTGGATGTGTGAATGTTTCTGTACTTATTTCTTCTTTGTGTATATGTACATACAGTTTTTATAGTGTTTGCAATTTGTTACTGCAGTTGCTCTCTCAATATTTAAAAAAATCCACCATACGATACAACCCACTGACTTTAGCAGCTGGTTGTCAAGGGCAGAACCAGAGAGAGGAAGAGAGAGAGAGGCTCAGTTGGAAGTATCCTCCTCTTTCTCTCCAGGCCTCTCTCGCTCTCTCCCTCCCTCTCCAGGTTGGCCATTAGAAATCAGAATAATAGGTGGGAACCTCCCCCCCCCCGGCTCTGCCTGGGAGTGTTCTGGGATAATAGCATCAGGGACACCTAGTACCATCACACAGAGGACATACAGGCACAGGGAAGTAGGCTGGAAAACTGGAGAGATCAGCCAGCCATGGCACACAAACATGGGCACGGGAGAGAAAGGGTGAGTTTCCAATAATGCATCACCAAGAACTGAACTTGCACTCAATCCTAAAGATACTGCATATCTCACACACAGATGTGGCAGACTAACTTTTGCCAAGTTACAACTTTTTTGTCTTCTTTTTGCAATTATGTGGAGTGGGCATTTTTCTTTCACAGATAACAGAAGATAACAGATTAGTTTTGTTTTTTTTTTTACTGAAATGAACAGAGAAGTCTAGTCTTGTCCTCAAATAGTTTCTTCACACATCTCAGCTGATGTTCATAGTTCTGTGTGTTAAAAAGTAAAAGAAACAAATGCTGCCTGAAGTAACAGAGTTCAATTCCTATGTCCAAACTATTGCATACTGAACATAAAGGTACTATTTTGCAAGTACATGAGAGTGCACTCCAAATTGTGAAAGGAGAGAAATGCAGAGCTCTCCTCAGTTCACACTGTCTCACAAGCTTCTTGAGTTTCTTTTAACTGACAGTAGATTGTTGAAGCCTCTGTGTCGCTGCCCAGGGAAAGAGGGAATCAAGATATAAACACTGAATAACAGCGAACAGAGTTACTACTGTTTTCGCATTTCGGCCATAAGTTTCTCTTTTTTAATATGAAGATGGTATTTACTAGGACAGTTGTGTTAAGGTAAGTTTCCATTTTAGCTTCTGCTGATGTTTGTGTGGAAAATACAACTAACTAGTAACGAACATATTCATGCCCATTTCATCCACCTGTGAGCTCACACAGAAAGATATCAGCAGCATTATGTTTGACAGAAAAACAACAACTTAATTTACTATCACTTTAAATTATCACTGCTCTTGAGTGTAACACATGATTATAGGTCGACATCCATAAATGAGCTGCATCACATGCAAATGTTACCAAACTCAGTGTTGTTAGTCAGCCATTCTTGTGCTCCCGGATTTATCATCTGTGTGTTGTGTCAACTCCTGCATGCCTGCGTATTAGTTTTTAGTCCAAACACATTCTATGGACATATAAAATAAGAGAACAATGAAATCCTGCAGCATTGTCACAATAAATGAAGAACATAAAAAAAAGTTTAGGGAAAGGAACAAAATCATGTAGACGTTTAGTGACGTGAAGTTCCTTACTGCTGTTTAGAGCCTCAGTCATTCTGACACATCTGCTTCACTCATTTTGTTTCACTTTAATTTGCATGACTTTCACTGGTTTGAAATATATTCACTTCCATAAAATCACATGTAAGCTGTCAAAACGTGATCATAAGAAAATCGCACTCTGCAACAATATTACTTTGCAACCTCAGTGAGGGGTGAAAGAAGAGATAATGAAAGGGAAACAAGTAGAGAAGCCATTAAGCAGCACTCTGAAACATTATACAATGTTGTGATAAAGACCATAGAGACACAACATCACCTGGTGAGCTCGGATTTGGTCCAGCACACTTGCCACTAAGCCACCAAGACACCTGTAGGTTTTCTTGGAAAGACCAACTGAGAGAGTGCCAACAGCTTCCTGTGCAACACTTCATTAGGCTCTGTAACTCCAAGCTACTGGTCTTACCATTGGTTTTATAGTAATTAATACCTCAACTTCCTATTTAACCAACTGTAGTCTGTTGTCAACATCAGTCATGGAGATACAAACATCAGTCCGTGGGGAAAAGACACCATGAGGCTCAGACCTGATGTCCACCTGCACATGTTCTATTTCAGTAAAACACTGAATAATATGGATCCATGTGACCCCGTTCAGAGGCAGCTGTCTTCTTACAGCCCTATTTATTCCCAGCCTGGTGTAAGGAAGGCAGGAAGCACAGCGCCGTCACCTGGGCTTCTATATATGTGAAGATACGTTTCTGCATTCAGAGGGAGATTGTTTCTAACCTTTCTGTATTTGTATCAGTTGTCAGGATAGATACAGCATGGCTGAGCTCTTGGACTTTATTGACTCTGTACTGTCCTAACCGACCAATATGAGTGACAGACCTGCAGGTTAGGTTTGCCTGCAGTTTCTAATGTTGGCAGCTGACTGCGGTTTGTCTGTTGGTGCTGCCAGATTGTTACAGTTTCAAGGTGTTAAAATGACACTTAGTGGATTTGTCAGCTTTTAAGTCTAATTGTAGGCTGCCAAGCCTTAAATAGAGCCAAACTCACTCCAGGCACTGGCTTTTATTTAGTAGCTTAAAAAAATAAAATAAGTGGAGACAAGAGTGAAAAATCAGATGAACATCTGGTTGTAAGCTCGAGGACCCTGGACAGTTGAGGCTCTTTGGTCAGAGGCTGGTCCGGGGCTGGCTGTGTGCTGATCCGCTTTATGTGTTTCCAGGTCTTTGATCTTGGGCCCTTTGAAGGGTCTGTTTGACACGATGAACCACACCAACAACTGAAGCCTGTGTATTTGAACAAAGCATAAATCACAGAGCAGCAGAGAGAATCTAAAAATAGGCGTCAGCTCCCTTCCTATTGATCCACCTGTGATTTACTGTAACGGGCTCGTCAGGTAATTTATCAATGAAAGCACGGTTTTAGTAACTGAAACAGCAAAAAGAGCTCAAATATGTAATGAGAGGGAGTCAAAATATGACCTGCGCTGTATAACTAGGAGTGAATCACTGTTCATGTGTGATGGTGATGGTACTTTTTGTTCTTCTCTCCCCCGATGCCATGATTTCTTTATTAACATATCATCTGTGCATGTTTTTTTTTTTTTTTACATTGTGCACTATTTTGTCTCCAGATCCAGTTTGCCAACACAGAGGACAAACAGGAATTCACTAAGTACCCCACCAAGGCAGGCCGCCGCTCCCTCTCCAGGTCCATCTCTCAGTCCTCCACAGACAGCTACAGCTCAGGTGCTGCACACCTAAAACAGTCATTCTACTTCCATCAGATGCTTAGTTGTTGTCACAAACTCATGAATGTATTTTATATATTGTGAATGAAGACTGTAGCCCCATCAATGTAAGATACATACATGTTTTTGCATAAAAGGACATAAATTGAATATACACACTCAAGGACTGGTTAGTTCACAAAACAGCATTGTGAACTAACAGTACGTACAGTATCTACAAATTTGCACACAGGAAACACACACAAGCTCCAAATGTCACATAATAGATTTGGAGTATACATTTCATTATTTCCTCTTTTGTGTGCTTTTCCACAATAGTGACCTTTTGTGTTCTCTGTTTCCCAGCTGCCTCCTACACTGACAGCTCAGATGATGAAACTTCCCCGCGGGACAAAGCCCAGATCAATACCCACGGCAGCAGCGACTTCTGTGTGAAGAACATCAAACAGGCTGAATTTGGCCGCCGAGAAATAGAGATCGCAGAGCAAGGTATATCTGCCCTCAGGGGGAAGCTTGCCGGTGTTTCAAACACATGGACAAATTTCCATTTCTAAACCAAATACCTGGAAGTGTAGCGTTGGTCTCTTACAGGGTCACTTTTCCTACACAGAGAGGCGGTCATGTCCATGTTACACCAACCACATCTCTGAGCTATCTGTTGTGACTTTGTTAGATACATATCACATGGTATCTGTTCCGCTGCTGAAATACTATTTGATAAAGGTCCTCTCGTCCTGATTTCAAAACCCTTTATGACCCAGGACTGGAGCAGTGTCAATATTATCCCGGAAACATGACTGCAGTTTTTTCTCTCAGAGCTATTCATGACTTCTTACTTATTTTCTTTTGGTTTTACATCCTTTTCCATCTTGAGCATTTTGTTTTTGTGTTCTCCCTCTCCATAGTCTGTCTCTTGCTCTCTGTTTACATTGCCCATTTGAGTTCTAATTAGGCGTGAGTACTTATCAAGTGTTCTTCAGGCTTCAGGCCTGGGCAGCAACAGCTGTTGATGGCACTGCTGTTCAATCAGTCTCTATTTTAGAGCCATTTGCTGCAAATCCAACTTGCAGGAAGGGCTTCTTTTTTAAATCCAGAGGGTTCCATTATTCTTTTCTTTCCAAAACCAAAACCCAACCTTACAGCCCTTTCACTTTACCTTAACTTATGCTCAATCTGTTTCTCCCCAGACATGTCTGCTCTGATCTCCTTGAGGAAGAGAGCTCAGGGGGAGAAGCCACTTGCTGGGGCCAAGATAGTAGGCTGTACCCATATCACTGCACAGACAGCAGTACGTCCTCTCACCCGGTTAAACACAGAGCCCTGTGATTGTTAACATCCTTCTCTTCTTTATCACTTTGAGCTGTGTGTGTAACTGTGGTTCCGTCCTAGGTCCTGATTGAAACCCTGGTAGCTCTTGGGGCCCAGTGTCGTTGGACTGCCTGTAACATCTACTCCACTCAGAATGAGGTGGCTGCTGCTCTCGCTGAAACAGGTAAGATCGTCTCTAAGGTCGGCAGCTTCTGAACAGCATGAAACATGTAATCAAGATGACCACATCACCACAGTTTCATCAGGTTTTCTATATTTTGTTTGGCAACTTTAAGCATAAAATATATGTATCTCTGGTAGTTTAAAATTCTGTCATATTAACCTGGTGGTGGATGTTTTCCTGCATTGGCTTGATGGTTGTCACTTTATATTTGTGCTTGCTAAAATTAATAAAATTTTTAATGATTGATTTTAGTCAACAAGTCAGCAACCATAATGGGTGTCTACAATGCATTAAAAAGTCTTGTATGCCTTTTGGATTTTTTTTCTGCACTGAACTGTGTGAACCCATGGACTGCAGAAACTAAAGAGCAGCCAATTTGCACATATTCTCCCACCGTGTAATTTCACCTAAATGGATCTCTTACCTTTGCAGCTTGCCTGTTCTCCTCTGCTCTGCTGTCCGTCTTTGCCATTAGTTGTGTTTGTGTTTCGCTTGCTGCAGGAGTACCAGTGTTTGCGTGGAAGGGTGAGTCAGAGGATGACTTCTGGTGGTGCATCGATCGCTGTGTCAACACTGAGGGCTGGCAGGCCAATATGGTATCAATGTGACAACACCATGATAAATTGAAGACCGGTCTCTTCTGTCCCCTGGCTCTACCCTGCTCTTAAATACTGCAGAATTTTTTTGAGGATTACCTTACATGCGGTTAAATGATTTATTTCTCTTAGGTCCTGGACGATGGTGGAGACTTAACTCACTGGGTGTACAAGAAGTATCCCAGTGTCTTCAAGAAAGTCCGGGGGATAGTGGAGGAGAGTGTCACTGGGGTTCACAGGTGAGATGGGGATAGATTTGATGAGTGTGGGGTTTTAAAAGAAGTGAGAAGTAAAGTAAACCACTTTCCAATACAACCAGTTTCTCCTTTAGTGTTAATGGTAACATCGCAGTCACTCATTTTTATTACAAGACTAAGTAAAGAAAAATAAAAGATAAAGGATGTTTTCCCAGCCGGGAACAGACTGACAGCATTTCCTGATTTTTTTGGTTTTATGTGCCATTTTGTGCTCTGTGATAGTAAAACCTGATGCTTTGTCATTGTGTGTTATACATCTGGGGCAATCCTGTTTGCAGCATGTTGAAAATATATATTTACAGATTCGCAAACACACACTCATATACAACAAGACACATGCATGAGCACAACTCCACAATGCGCGTGGCCATTCACCCATCCATCCCATAATATCATATCCATAATCCATTCAGGAATGCACAACAGTTATTGCATAGAGTCTATTATTTTTGCCTCAACACCCAAATACACCTAATTGATATGAAAGAATAAAAATGTACTTAGACTTTGTGACAGCTGTTCCTCCTCTGTCTTCCATTGTGGTTTGTATCTGTTCAGCATATGTTTTCATGATCTTTTATTAAATTAAAATTAAAATTACATAGAGCATCTTTTTTAACTGATACACTTTTGACTTGCGCTTTAACATGTTTGCTGCTCTTTTAAATTCTGAATGCTGGACTGCTTTTAATAGCTAATTGAAAAAACCTATTTAAAAGGTATTTAGTGTAAGGAATGGACTTTATTAACAGATAGTAAGCCTTTTTTTTTTTTTTGGTCTTTACATTATTTTTTTCTTCAGATGGAGATGAGCTGGAGGCGAGCCAAGCTCTGACCGAAAAGCCGTCTCTAATGAATGAGATAAAATATGTCAGTGTAAACAATATCAGAGGCGGTTATATAAACTATATTAGTATTAATACAAGCTGACTCTGTAGATTGAAAAGGTCAGTGGCCCGATTTGGATGGAGCCTATTTGAGAAACATGACAGAGCTCAATCACATCTCACAGCAGCTGTGCAAGTACGACTTACCCTCGGAATCAATTATCCAGATGCTCCTAAAGGTGGAAGGTCACATTAGATTGCAGCTCAGTTTGCGCGCGCGTGTGTGTGAGAAACATGTTTTCTCATTTGTCCTCTCAGATTGTACCAGCTGTCTAAGGCTGGGAAGTTGTGTGTCCCTGCCATGAATGTGAATGACTCAGTCACCAAGCAGAAATTCGACAACCTTTACTGCTGCCGTGAATCTATCCTGGATGGGTGAGGAAAACTAATCATCCAGAGGGCTGCTCATTGTTTGCAATCATGCTGCTCCTGCTTGTTTTATAGTGTGAATAATTGCTTTCTTTGAAGCATGAAAATGGGTTAAAGTGTGTTATTTTGCTTGTATCTGCCAGCTTGAAGAGGACCACAGATATAATGTTTGGAGGCAAACAAGTCGTTGTGTGTGGTTATGGAGAGGTGAATTGATTTTGATTTAAAAAAAAGAAATCTTACTTTTGATGGAGTGACTGAATTTTCACTACTGCAGCAGAGCGTTTTACATGTAATAGAATTATAATTATTATAACAACTACTTCACTGTCCTGTGGTTTGTAGGTGGGGAAAGGCTGCTGCACTGCTCTTAAAGCCCTGGGAGCCATTGTGTGCATCACTGAGATTGACCCCATCTGTGCCCTTCAGGCATGGTGAGTCACTAACCATTCTCTGTCTCTGTGTTGTGTGTCAGATTAGCTGCGATGAGAACAACATATTATGATAATTATATTTCAATTGCTTTCACTCTGTTTTCTGCCTCCAAAACTAATAAATATTACTGTATGTGTTTCATCACAGCATGGACGGTTTCCGAGTCGTCAAGCTGAGTGAGGTCATTCGGCAGATGGACGTGGTGATAACTTGCACTGGTACTGCCCCATGCAGTGATGTCCATTATTTCTGCTTTGATAATCACAGTGCACATTTTATTTCAGGCATCAAAAACAGACAGAATGCTAAAATTCTTTTTGTGTGTCTGTGCAAATCAAGTGACATCCACAAGACCCCGTCCCACTTAAATTTAATTGTAAAAGCTCTGTTAAAACAGAAAAAAGGGACTTTGATTTTCAGTCTACTAATGCTTCACTGACACGCAGCTCTTTTTGTTTGAATTCAGGCAACAAGAATGTGGTTACCAGAGAACAGCTTGACCGAATGAAGAACGGCTGCATCGTCTGCAACATGGGTCACTCCAACACTGAGATTGATGTGGTAATAATACATCCATGTAGCTCTGTGTTTGTGACTGCTTTGACCATGTGTGTGTCTGCTAAATTTATATTCAAATTTCCAACTTTGTACTGACAATGAGATGCAGATCAGTATTGGCTTCACTTTAAGTCCAATATGTTTTAGACACACCTTAGATTTAGCTCTCCACACAGTGGTCCACTGGAAAACCACAAGTCCAACTGTCCCAAAAAACATGTCCTTTAAGTCCAGATATGACTCAGCAGACTCCACAAACGTGGCTTCATGCCCAAATCCTCATTTAACACTGTCTGGTTTTAGATGACCTGTTTAGAAATCCAGTCATTTTTCCTCGTAAGGAACCGGACTGGACTGACTCATGACTGGATGATTCATGTCACATTTTACAGTACTTGCTACGTTTTCCACAATGACATGTACTTAATAAATAGCATTGCACAAGGTCACTGCTCTCACCTTGATACTTTCATTTCCAGCCGTAGGACTGAGTGTGTTTTATTTCATCAGGCAAGTCTCCGCAGCCCAGAGCTGACCTGGGAGAGGGTTCGCTCTCAGGTGGACCACATCATCTGGCCGGATGGAAAGAGGGTTGTCCTGCTGGCAGAGGTATGCCCCCTCCTGTATACCTTAATATCTTAAAATTAGTTTTATTAGAGATTCATTAATTACATCTTGACCATCTATGACTACACCCTACATTCACACAAGGCTTACAGGCATTTTACTATCACGACATGTTGCGTTGGAAGATTCTTTTCCAAATAATCACAACAATGTGGGTCGTCTTGGATTTATTCCTCCTTCGAATTTAAGTGTCCCAGTCAACAGCTTGTGTGGTCTTGTGGGGTCAAACCGCACATTAATCCTTTATTGTGTCACAACTGAACTCTTTGTACAGTGTAGCTCACACTGGAACTCTATGACTTGACAGGGTCGCCTTTTAAACCTGAGCTGTTCCACGGTGCCTACATTTGTGTTGTCCATCACTGCTACAACTCAGGTCAGTGGTTTTCTCTTTTGCTTTCTGTGGGGTCCTCTACACTTCTGGAAATATACTTAAACTCAAGGGGCAGCTTATGGAAAGTATTGTTTTTTACCACCACCATCCTGCTGTTTTCTGATCATCTGTAGTTTCATATCGTCCTTTATGAGTCTGACAGTCAGTGTGTGTTCGTAGGCGCTGGCTCTGATAGAGTTGTTCAATGCCCCAGAAGGACGTTATAAACAGGATGTGTATCTGCTGCCTAAGAAGATGGGTAAGAAATGACTCTACAAAGAAACTATTCTTGAACTTACTTACTTAGTACATGATTGATGATCTATAATTACGAGTAGTTTTAGTTTGTGTTACCTCTCCCATATGTTGCTCATTGATGCCACCCTGTGACTTGACCTTAAAATTACAGACGTTACAGAATTACAGCAAAGCCAAAATGTTATACCGTGTGTCGGAGTACATTTATAGCTACCAAACATAGATTGCAATCTGTGTCTTTTACCCAGATGAGTATGTGGCCAGTTTGCATCTACCAAATTTTGATGCCCACCTGACAGAGCTGTCTGACGAACAGGCCAAGTACATGGGTCTGAACAAGAACGGCCCCTTCAAACCCAATTATTACAGGTAGGTCCTCACCAGTGTTCAACTTTCACTTTATTTTTTATGCCAATTTTTTTAAACTGCAACGTATGACTATAATAAATCTACTTACACAATAAAGCATTATTTTGTTCACAGGTATTAATGAGAATGTCTGATCGTGAGATCCTCAAAACACAGTTGCCCTGGGATAAACAGAGATCTATTTTATTTTCTAAATTGCTACAAAATGAAGGAATTATTTTACTTATGCTGAATGTAACTTATTAATAGCACTCCAGACATGGTGTTAAATATGAAAAATAATGTAGGAAACATATAATGTATAACCAACTAACATTTTACATGTCTTGTCGCATGTTTAAAAACAGAGCCTGCTTGCATGCTTTCATGTGTATATTCTTTTTAAGTTGCTGCTGCTTATGTTACTAGATCACTAGAATTATATATTTTTTTTGTTTATCCTATTTATGTCTTGTGCCAAATAATGGAACACAAGATAACATTTATGTTTCTTCTGTCACAGGCATTAAAACTTAATTGGTACATTCCATAAACCAGAGCTTAGGTTGAACCATTACAAACTCAAGCTATTATAGTGTACATTCATTTTATTTTATGTGTTCAGTTAGCTCACTGAGTGGTAACTGCATACATCCCCTAAAAGGTGACATGAGTCATTCTTTTTATTAGATCAAAGTGCAGCGGTTACTGTATACCACTTATTATATGAATGATATAATCCAGTGTTATTTATTCTAAGAAATTTCGAGAGTTGGTGAACGGTTGGAGTGCATTTTAATTTCCTGACTGGTGGTGTTGGCGTTCAACGCTCACTGTAAAACGATCTGGAATCCCCCAGAGCTTCTCCTCAACAACTGCAAAGCAGAGAGATATTTAATGTGCTAATAACGGCTTGAGATTTTTTACCTGGATGGCTGAGAACCTTCGTGGACAACAGCTCATGATGTCATGTTAAAGGTAACGGGCTGTATGCATTCCTCAAAAGGAAGTAATGGAAAGCTTCCAAGATTCCATCTGCTCACCAAGATTCTCCGGCTGAAGAGTGTTTTGACTGGATCATACTGTTAAGGCCATGGTATGAATGTGCCTTTTAAAACATTTACAACAAGCAGATATCAGCACTGACCTTAATTAAATGAACATTCCTCTTTTGTAAAACCACGTCTACTGTGGTACATTTAATGTCTTCCTTTCACTGCTTTTGGTATTATGTAACTCTACTGAATGAACTATATCCTGTGTAAAATTTTAGACTTTATGTTTGCCATATTGCTGTCACTGTCTGAACTTGATCAAAATGCACAAGTGTATAATATGTATGTAAAAGAATGCATTTAATCGGCAATAAAGCAAAGTTCTTTTAACAGAGAAACGTAGCTCTCAACATGTCAAACTATGTTTATACCAAGAAAATGACTGAAAACGAATGAAAAAGAAAACAAATTGAACATTTGTAGCTGTTTTTTGGGAGGATTAAGCTCACAGAATGAGTCTTACTGTTACTCTCAGTACATGGTGCTCCCTCAGTCAGCCCTGCTGGCCTGGCGTCAAAGTGCTGTCCCACTCTGGAATATTCGCCGGCTCTTGCGCACCAGGACAGCTGCATTAGTTGCTAATATTATCAGTTGAGTCACAGAGTTTGGAGGAGGGCACTGGGAGTCTGGGAGTCTTCTGGAAACCTGGTCACAACTATATAAGCAACAGGACTGACAGTAGTTTGAGAAGAACGACACAGAGACCAAAGCTGACACAAAGGAAACTATTCAGGGAGTCTCCCTCATCAGAAAACTCACCACTGAAAGTAAGTAGCCTCTGATTATTTTTGAACATTTTTGTGGTTCACGTCTTTGAATAGAAACATCAATACAAAATGTTAATGTTCTGACACATTTGTGATGGTGCACGGTATAAATTTGTTTTTGACTTTTCTTCAGATGACGAAGCATGAGATTAAAACCCAGCATACTAATGCATTAATTCTTCTGAATATGTCTTCATTAATGGTAATATTGAGTTTATTTAACAGGTTTTAACGAAACATTTGGGTTTAAATATTTGATTATTGGACAAGAGACAACGTTTACTTCTAGTTCCGTTTGGCCGTTTTCAAAATGGAAATGTTTTTAATCCCCAGCATCCATAAATCAAAAAGATAAAGGGGATTATTGAGAGATTATAGTTTTCACATTTATGTTTTTATGGAGAAAAATTAAGTCAGGCCTAACAGACTCAATACTGATCTTAATAGTTTTTTTAAATGAAAACAATTAACTACACACACAATTTATCAATACTATACCAATGCTGAATTATTTCAGTTGTAGGGATTTCATGTGTACTATAAATAAACTGAATTTGATCTCTCCATTATTTTTCTAGGAGCATATAAGGAACAAGCAAGATGTCCTCAGCTAAGGGAATATCCATTGGCATTGATCTGGGCACCACCTATTCTTGTGTTGGGGTTTTCCAGCACGGCAAAGTGGAGATCATTGCCAACGACCAGGGCAACAGGACCACTCCTAGCTATGTGGCATTTACTGACACAGAGAGGCTCATCGGAGACGCAGCCAAGAACCAGGTCGCCATGAACCCCACCAACACAGTGTTTGATGCCAAACGACTAATTGGGAGAAAGTTTAATGACTCCGTTGTTCAGTCCGACATGAAACTCTGGCCTTTCAAAGTCATCAATGATAACGGAAAGCCCAGAGTTCAGGTGGAATATAAAGGTGAGACCAAGGCCTTCTACCCAGAGGAAATCTCCTCCATGGTCCTGGTTAAAATGAAGGAGATAGCTGAGGCCTACTTAGGACAGAGGGTGTCAAATGCAGTAATCACAGTGCCAGCTTATTTCAATGACTCTCAGAGACAAGCCACAAAGGACGCAGGAGTTATCTCTGGACTGAATGTCCTCAGGATCATCAACGAGCCCACAGCTGCTGCCATCGCCTACGGCCTGGACAAAGGTAAAAGAGGAGAGAACAATGTGCTCATCTTTGACCTTGGGGGAGGCACATTTGATGTGTCCATCCTGACTATTGAGGATGGCATCTTTGAGGTGAAAGCCACTGCAGGGGACACACACCTCGGTGGGGAAGACTTTGACAATCGGATGGTTAACCACTTCGTAGAGGAATTTAAGAGAAAGTACAAGAAGGACATCAGCCAAAATAAGAGAGCAGTGAGGAGACTGCGTACAGCTTGTGAGAGAGCAAAGAGGACCCTGTCCTCCAGCACCCAGGCCAGCATTGAGATCGACTCTCTCTTTGAGGGCATCGACTTCTACACCTCCATCACAAGGGCACGGTTTGAGGAGCTCAACTCTGAGCTCTTCAGGGGGACACTGGAGCCAGTTGAGAAAGCCCTTCAAGATGCCAAGCTGGATAAGTCTAAGATCCATGAAATTGTCCTGGTTGGTGGCTCCACAAGAATTCCTAAAATCCAGAAGCTGTTGCAGGATTTCTTTAACGGCAGAGAGCTGAACAAGAGCATCAACCCAGATGAAGCCGTAGCCTACGGTGCAGCAGTGCAGGCTGCTATCCTCATGGGTGACACATCGAAAAACGTCCAAGATCTCTTGTTGCTGGATGTGGCTCCCCTGTCTCTGGGCATTGAAACTGCAGGCGGAGTTATGACCCCACTGATCAAACGGAACACCACCATCCCTAACAAGCAAACCCAGATCTTTTCCACATACTCAGACAACCAGCCTGGTGTGCTTATTCAGGTGTATGAAGGAGAGAGAGCCATGACCAAGGACAACAACCTCCTGGGCAAGTTTGAACTCATAGGTATCCCCCCTGCACCTCGAGGCATACCGCAGATCGAGGTAACATTTGACATCGACGCCAATGGCATTCTGAATGTGTCTGCTGTCGACAAAAGTACCGGCAAAGAAAACAAAATCACCATCACCAACGACAAGGGCCGCCTCAGTAAAGAGGAAATTGAACGGATGGTACAAGAAGCTGAAAAGTACAAAGGTGAGGATGACGTGCAGAGAGAGAAGATTGCAGCCAAGAACACTCTGGAGTCCTATGCCTACAACATGAAGAGCAGCGTAGAGGATGAGAATATGAAAGGAAAGATTAGCGATGAGGATAAAAAGACGGTCATTGACAAGTGCAACCAAACGATCTCCTGGCTGGACAACAACCAGCTGGCAGAGAAGGACGAGTATGAGCATCAGCAGAGTGAACTGGAGAAAGTGTGCAAGCCGATTGTGACAAAGCTGTACCAGGGAGCAGCACCAGGATGTGGCAGCAGCCAGGCAGGAGGCAGCTCTCAGGGCCCCACTATTGAGGAAGTAGACTAAAACGAATCACAAATCTTATAGTTTCTCTGGTTTTTCATCATTGCAATAAGTACTTTAAAGGGCTAATGAATACTTTGAGAAAATGGAATCAGTGAGACTGGTCACTTTTTCTCAGAGCACTTTAAAACTGTGCACTGTTGACGGAATGTGCAATCACACAGCTTTTAATATATAACCTAACTTACTCATCTGTCTCATTCATTTATTAAACACAGGAATTTATCAAAGTAGAAAACTATTAAGATATTTTCTGCAATATTGACATATGAACTGTGGAAAAACTTGTTGGAATTAAATATTTCGTCAGTAGGAACCTCCTAAAGCTCTTTATCTTTGTCAATAAATCATTCAATTGTTCATTATGTCATAACAACTTGGACTGAATAAATTGTTTACAATGGTGGAAGAAAATTATTTTAATCAATTTTTTGCTTCTTTTTGAATTGAACAAAATGAGAGAATGCAGACTCACCATTAGGTTTCTGAAACTGTATTTTTTTTTTATGTTAATTAAATGTATATCTAAACAAGTGTTACATCTTAGTATGTAGACAAATATTCTCTACATACTAAAAGAGAATAAACATATATATATATATATATTTAAAACTATCATCTCTTCTCATCAGCAACATTTATTAACTGAGGAATTTTCAATGAGATCCAATCGTGTGTGTGTGAATTTCTTTGTTTTGGTCATGATAACGTTTTGATCTCCTGATATTTTAGCAATGGTATAAATTTTTTGTTTTTGTGTGACAGCCAGTGACATACATAAATGAATGACCACAGCATGAAGGCCTGTTTGGTCCGTCTGACATTTATCATGTAGAGCTGAAATAAATACTTTTATTTCAGGGGAAATTTCAGGTCAAGTTTAAATTATTAATGCTTGGTCTCGTAGCAACAGCAGTATGCCCTACAGGATATCCCATAATAACCTAATTTGTGTCAGTTGGGAGACAGTGAAGAGCTGCAGGGCTAAGTACTGTGTTATTGGAGATATGCTGCATCAACTCTTCAACCAAAGACCCCATCTGAATAAAAATAGCAGAGGTGATAGAAATGTAATGAGTGTGGATAACGTTACACACGTCAAATACCGACTTATTGGTCACAATATGAGATGTGTCACATTCAGAATGGTTAACCACAAATAAACCTGCAATGCCGTACTCAACAAAGACCCAACTCACAGTGGGAATAAAGGAAATAGGACATGCAGCTCTACAGCACACACCATCACTCTCTTTATGATCTCTCTGAGTAGCAGTGACAGATCAAACCACCGCCTTGTTCAAGGTGGGAGTCTTGTCATGTGTGCAAAATTTGGGACGGATCTGACAACGTATGTTGGCGGTATAAGGACTTCCTGACCACTGTGTGGCGCTATAGAGAGAACCTCCCATTTATATGCCATGTTGCAGAACGCAGTCTGTAAATATCATGCAGCTCTGAACAATTAACTGCACAGAGGGCGGGAATCTACTCACGTGTGTTGAATTTGGGACCGATTGGACGAATGCTGGAGTTAGAAGGGCTTCTTCTTTGGTGGCCACACACCATCACCACGCCCAACAGGTGTAATGGATGAAAAAGATTTAAATAACTCTTAATCTTCACAGTCTTGAAATGAACTTGAATGGGAGTGAAGCGGTTTGAATAAAAACTGCAGTAGGAGTGTTGTTTTAGGCATGCTGACTTCCTGTTTTTTTTTTTTAATGACCGCACCGCCACGCCAAGCAAGTATCTCAGACGAAAAGTATTTCGACAGTTTTACATCTTTTTCTTCTTCTTTGGTCTTTCATAAGACACTGAGTGAATATGATGTTATTTGGATATAATAGGCGGAGTTCGTTAAGGTACGTGGCGATGAAACTACTGAAATCGGGCAAAAAATAAAATAAAATTGAAATTTCAAATCAAAATGGCGGACGTCCTGTTGTAGTGAGGATATGGGTCCATGAGACTTTTTTGTGCGTCTGGCCATCATATATTTATGTACCACATTTAGTTCGTCCGAGTCAATCTGGAGCGAGGGGCTAAATTTCCTTTATTTGACGCCGTTCACACATTTTTAGACGTGCAATAATAAAGATAATAATGATGCTAGGGGTCCATATGAAACACTGGGATAAGGATTTTTTTTTTCTGAAGATTACTTTGAGTAGAACAGCCTACTTTTACTTTTGGATTATGTTTTAAAAGATCACTTAGTGTTATTTGACCAAAATATATGAACAGTCTGTCCAACAAAGATAAATAATTGTAGAAAGCTCTTTTTAGGCATGTTGTTGACCGGAGAGCTCACTAGGTGGCAACAGGGAGCTGTCTGAGCAGCATGAAGGCTCTGAACAGGCTGCAGGGATCTGGAGCTACCTGTTGGTTCAGGATTTGACTTACTTAATAATAACCATAATCACAATGATATCACAACTCCTTCATTCACTTGGTGTGTGCATAAAAATATTACAGCAGAATGGAAAATAAGCCAATTAAGTCGGTTTGTATGTGTAATTGTCTGTCCATACTATGCAGTGAAAGCATCAGCAAATGGTGTGGCTGTTTCCATGCAGAATTTCTGTCAATCTATCAGTAATATCTCATCAGTGGGTTCAGGTATAACATGTTCCTGATTTTTTTTTCTTTTTTTTTTTTCTTCTCAGACATCTCAGAATAATCAGACATAACCATCTCTTCCAACTAAAACCATACAACAACCCTGCGGTGAAATGCAACCACAGTACACAACGAGTCTGTTTGTACTTGTTGCTATTGGACTAAAATGTGAAGTGCAGGTCAGCATGTCCCCATATAATGACCAATACCTGATTATCTGTCCATCAGTCAAGACAAGGGTAAATTAGAGGTCGATGAAACAGCCAACTAACCGCTCTCATCTCCTTCTCTGTCTGACACACAGATAAAGACACTTTATCAGCCTATCCTGTTGGTCTAATTAGAGGGAGTGGTTCAATAATGCGCCAACCTCCGCCGGCAGCCAAAGGGTTAAACTGTGGAGCCTGCTGTTGAACGCACCACCCGAGCGGGCTGCGTCGCTGAGGGAAGACTTCTGTGGAGACGCAACAGATCCACAGCTGGAAAACAAGAGCACATCTGGTGACAGGAGCCGAGTGCCTTTTAGCGGGAAGGAGATTTTCAGTCCAAGATCACATCCGGATCATTCTCAAGCGCCTTCGTCTTCAGTGGATAAGAGAAAAAGTTGTGAGGAATAGTTGAGGAATTTATTTAATATTTAATTTTTTTTTATTTTATTTGTGCGTAATTTGGACAGGATTTTGTCTGAGAGCTTGAGGAGTGACATGCTCCTCCAGGCTCAGGGTTTGATGCTGCAGCCCAGTGGGCTTCTCATTAATTCATAATCTGGTTCTTTGTGATAATGAACATGAAAAGTCCAAACTCAGGAGGAACCTGCTGAAGTCACATTGTTCAATCTCCTCGACGGCAACATTTAGAAAAACGTCTGCTGCGGTTGCGCCACCAGACTGAGTTTCTAACAGGTGTCTTTTTATTGAGCGTCTCACTTTGCTGCCATCTGGAGCTTTTTATTTTTTCCCTTTTTCGGATAAATGAGCCGTACATGCCACTGGATGGAGCCGGGTCTGAAATGAGGGCACACCGAGCCTTGATTTTCTGATCTTTGTACCAGTTTGTGTCGGAGAAGATCTCTCTGCCTCTCAATGATCAGCTCCGTGTGTGTTTCGTCCTACCGGGGCCGCAAGTCGGGCAACAAACCTCCGTCCAAATCATGTCTGAAGGAGGAGATGGCCAGAGGGGAAGACTCGGACAAAATCATCATCAACGTGGGCGGCACCCGGCACGAAACCTACAAGAGCACCCTGAAGACCCTGCCGGGGACCCGCCTGGCGTGGCTGGCGGACCCGGACTCGCGGGTCAGCTCGGAGTCGGTCGCTGCGCCCCCGAGCGCCGCCGAGTTCTTCTTCGACAGACACCCGGGCATCTTCGCCTACGTGCTCAACTACTACCGGACCGGGAAGCTGCACTGCCCGGCGGACGTGTGCGGGCCGCTCTTCGAGGAGGAGCTGGCGTTTTGGGGGATCGATGAAACCGACGTGGAGCCTTGCTGCTGGATGACCTACCGGCAGCACCGGGACGCGGAGGAGGCCCTGGAGATCTTTGAACCGCCGGACCCGGAAGACACCGACGACGACCGGGAGATGCCCCGGCGGTTCGGCATCGAGGACTGTCCGGACAGGGCGAGGAGCTACTGCGAAGTTTGGCAGCCGAAGATCTGGGCCCTGTTTGACGACCCCTACTCCTCCAGAGCGGCCAGGGTGAGTTCACCAGGGGGTTTCTCTTGGGACTATATGTCACTGCCAGACCATTAAAAAAAAAAGAAAACACTCCAAGTGATTTTCCATTTAGGGAAAAGTCCTCATCAACAGGTGTCTGAATCAGCTAAAGGTTCAGCCTGAAACTTCCAGTGTGCGTCCTCATGTCTCTGATCTGAAGACACGGCCAGTTCAGTGTTTATTTACTTTATTTCACATGGAGATTATCTCCATACTGTGTCCTCTATGACGTCCACCGGGGATATAGGGAAACAACAAAACATTTATAATGCATTTAATCAAAAAAGTCCATTGTCAAGTACACACACTTGTCAAGCCTGTTAAATAAACTGGCATCCAGAGTTCAGTCAACAGCACGGCTGATAGAGAGCGGAGGCAGGTGCACTTTCATGTCTTTCTTACGTGGGAAAAACAGGAACATCAAATAGATACAATCACTACGAGGTTTTTTGAAATACAACGAAGACAGTGTGCATCGCCTGCATGCACTGACGGACAGGTGTCGATGTGCAGTAAGGAGAGATTCAAACAACAGATGAATCTGATACTGAGCGTCACAGTTCATCAATGTTAGATATTAGATATCTTGCTGGACTCACCTGCTCTACTTGCTGTAGTTGAGTTCACTTATATGTTTAATCATCCTCCACAGACCAAAATAATCCAAACTGGTAAACAAATGTTTTCTTTTTTTAAACTCTCTTTTATGCTTTGATCTATACTACCCCTGTCATTCGACCGTGTCAGGCTAGTTGAGTTAGCAGCGACATCAGACTGATAATCTGCTCCATCATTGCTGTGTTTGTGTTGGAAGGACAAGATGGGAGAAGCACTGGATGTGGTTAAACTTGTCTTCTTTTACTGCTCAGCTGTATTAAAAACATGAATCAGTTGATGTTAAACTTTTGCTGTAACTTCACGCAGTCTAATAACATCTACAATAAAGAACATTTGTTTGTCACAAGCAGCTGTCAAAGTACACTGGCAGTGAGTATTGTATTGCGATGACCCTGACTATCCAAAGGCACACCAGCCTCTCTGTGGTTACTCTGCTTATGTCTGGATCGCTGGGAGGGAAACTTAAGGGAGGCAGGTATAAGTCAAGGCCGGACATGGACCTTGGTATAGACACATGTCCTTTCTGGCCACAGCTCAAATCTTCATAAATGTTTCACACAGACATGGAAGGAATAAGCAGGACCTGAGTGACAACAAGGAAGCAACACAAAGGCTTCAGCAAATTCACTTTAACAGCATTCATGAAGCAGAAGGTCGCTAATCCTTTCCCCGACACACAGCTTTATGGTTATGTGTTTTAGCTGGTTAGTGTTGAATAGATTGTCTGTGAATTTCTATTTGCGAATATAAAACTAAGCTTTGGTGATTTCCAAGTTTATGATTATGATTATGATTCAATACATTTTTTTTTTTCAGGTAAGATAGATGCTGCCACCAAACAGCAGTTCAAAGATTTATTTTTCACACGGCAAAGTAAACAAGGCATTGTAATGATGGTCAAGCTGAACATTAAAACCCTTATGACAAAGTACCTATTGCATGACTGTGGATACACTGCCGTAGTATTAGAAAGGTGTGTCTAATTGATAATAGAGGACATGCATAACAAAATCCTATTTGGGCTAAATTTAATTTTAACTAGCTATTAATTTCAATTATTCAGTGAAATACAGCCTTAATGGTGAGTTTCTTCCTGAGGCCAAGGTGATGTCTTCAAATATAATATTTTCATCAATTATGGCAAAGAATTTTTGGTATATTTCTGTTGAAGGCATAATCACTGATCATTTCAGCCCTTTTTTAGGATTCTTTAAAGTAAAAATTTGGGGCCTTTTTTATTGTAACAATGAGTGAGAGAAAGGATGTAATATGCCAAAGGCCACACACTGCCAAAATATGGACCAAGCCTAACCGATATTAGTGTGCTCTACCTGGTGAACCACACCGATCCTGCTTTTCTTGGAGGACTGAGTTGATAAGAAGGTTTTATGTCTTAACTTTCAGTCCATGTGTAATGTTTGGCTTTTAATAATTTCAAAAGACGGGACATTTATTCATTTAGCTCCAAAGGGATCGCTGATTGTTCAATAATGTGAAGAGCATTTTTCAGTTCTTCTGAAATCCTGAAAATAGATATAAGCTATTTCATGGCAGAAATGCGGTTCCCACACATTCTGTTCAAGGTTTTGCTCTCGAAGGTCCTCAAACCACGAGTGTTTGAAAGGCTGCAGGAGTGCGTCTCCATGTGGAGCAAATCACACTGTACATTAACAAAAGAGGATGGTCTAAATGCACATGTAGACAAGAATAAGAACAGTGCTTCACTTACTTGAATGTAACACCTTTGCTCAACATTTTGGTATATTTCTCTGTATTTGTGAAAATCAAAATAATATCACAGCGTTTTTATGTATAACATTCTAAATTTATCACGAACATGAACAAGATTTATTTATTTATTTATTTATTTTGAGATACAGTAAATGTTCCTAAAATCAGTTGGCTTTCATTACTTTCACAGAGGATATTATCCTGTTGGAAGCCTTTGAAAGTATGCTATGGTTAATGGCTCAGCAACAAAAGCAGAGTGCTTATGAAGTGAACCTGAAAGTATCGAGTGTCACTACAGCAGGAGTTGTCGGGTAAAAGACCAGCTGCTTTCATCAATCAAAACAAAAAATACATTTAGTTCAGATATAAATAAAGAGAGATGCACACTCTAATTTTTGTTTGCCTGCTCACAGAGTTCCATGGTCTATTCGGAGGCTCTCGCGCTGATGTACAAGTATAATGTTCTTGCATGCCACACCACAAATGGTGTTTATTTTAGCTTGCTGTCCAGGTGGCATTTGCAGGCTTTCACAGTAGGACAGACGACATCTCTGAGTCACAGCTGCTGATGCGTAGGTGCCATGACCTGTGCTGTGTCTGCCACTTATGTCTGTCTCTCACCACTCTTACAATATTTGTAAATGAAGTGATCCAGATTTGTGAAGTTTTTTGGAGGACAGCAGCTTAGATCTGAGTCTAATGAGCGAGAATGAGTGAAGGTGGAAGTGTATTAACAAGCATAATGTTCTTTGTCCATTTCCTCTCCAGCCTGTTCATGTTTGTATGTTTGATTTATGTGGCGTCTGAAAGGATGCAGAGTGTTTTGAGGGATTCATGTTACCATGATGGCTTTTTTTTTGTTTTTGTTTGTTTGTTTCAAAGAGCTTTTGAGCTTATCTTGGGTAACGTGATTCTTAAAAGCCGGGGGGGGGGGGAGTGAGTCTGTCCATCATTTAAGCCACAACATGTTCAGGATCAACTCAGACTGTAGAAGCAGCTCTGTGTGTGTAACAGCTCTAACATACAGTGCAGTCAGAAGGTAATATAACAGTAATGGCTCTGCACTCCAGATTAGGAATGGAGTGATTTTTAAAGAGCTGTTCATGTCCATATCATCAGCATTGTGGCATCATCACCTCACCCTTTCTGATATATATCACATATTATGTATTTGGTTATATAAATGTATTCACTTTTGAAATACTACTACTACTACTGCTGTTAATAATAGTATCTCCACTTCAACAAAATCTCAGTTCTGAGATGATGTTGAAAAAACATTTGACAGGAACTATTAGTCAGTATGTTTAAACTAGTTGTTTTGATTATGGTAATTAGGAACCATCTCACACCTCCCATATTGTCTCGGAGTAAATAATGAAGAAGTCTTTGGAGCTGAACCTCTTCCCCTTCTGGGCCCAGTTTTCACAGCACTGACAGTTCTCTCTGCTACTATGTGAACCAAACACAGGATTTGATTTTTCACACAGTGTTGATGCAGCTTCGTTAAGGAGACATTTATAACAGTGAACTCTCGCTGAAAGAGAGACTTAAACCTGTGTGATTATGTGGGCTGTTTGTTCTGCTCACTTCTCAGTTGTTTGCTGAAGCTAGATTGGTTGGTTGATGTAAGTTCTGCAGATGCAACAATAAGTCTGAGAGCAGTCGCAGGCTTTGTTTTGATGACAAATAAAAAGAAATCAATAAATTCACATCAATTAAATTATCTTCTTTCCTCCACACAAACCAGAGAGCAATTATTAGTGTTGTGGGTTGTAACTGTAAATAAATACTGTGAAATAAAAGCTTTTCATTTAAATAAAAACACTAGAGAAACGCTTTGTTTATGAAAGAAATTGCCTTTCCAAGATAATTAATTGACTCATATCCTTGGACTGACTCAAACAGATACTTTTTATTCAGAGGGAATAGAAAAAAAGTACAAGCGTCTCAGTCTTTCAGCTTAGTGCAGCCAATATTTTTACTGGCTTTGTACCATCTGAAGAGCCTTTTAAGGGTGTTGAACACTGTTCTTGGACGTGCTCTTAGCTGACCAGTTTGTCTGGAGAGGGGGTGTGGTAAACCAGTAGCAGGTGTTGCAAATCACTAAATGACTGCTTGCCCCTGTTCCAGCAGTGTGTGTGCATGCTGGTCAAACATAACCGATGGCTGCGTGTGATTTTTTTTTTTTCCTCCGTCAGTTAAAACATTTTAGTCGGTGCTCCAGCCCTTTGCATGATGGCATCTCCAACAGGTTTTGGGCCCGGAAAGGAGCTTGGAAACCGATGGAACCGTTTATGTTTCGACGGAGATGAGAGGAATTATGAGTTGTGGGAAGCTAAGTTTCTAGCACACCTGCGTCTGCTGAAGTTGAAGAGCACCATACTCAACGAGCCGCTCGGTGAGGACGACTATGATGACGGTGCCGCTGCAGCAGAGGACGCTGAGAAAAATGAAGAGGTGCGTGCAGAGCTGATTCAGCTGTTGGACGATAAAAGCCTGTCCCTTGTGATGAGGGACGCGGCGGGTGATGGCAGAAAGGCCCTAAAGATTCTGAGGGAACATGGCGCTGGTAAGGGGAAACCACGAGTGATCAGCTTATACACGGGGCTGACATCCCTTCAGAAAGCTGTCAACGAGAGCGTCACTGACTGTTGACTGTTATTCGTGCAGAGATTGCAGTTACAGCACTGAGGAATACAGGAGAAACTTTTAAGTGATGGCTTGTTAACTGCAATGATTTTGAAGGGCGTGCCGGACTCATTTAAGCCATTTTCTATCCATATTACACAAAGTGATGAGAAGTTAAGTTTCACCGCGTTTAAAGCAAAGCTAAGGAGCTATGAGAGCACGGAAAAGTTCGACGCTGTTTGCTCAGATGATGGCAGCGTGATGAACGTGAAAGTGTCCTGTTATAACTGCGGCCAGAGGGGTCATAAAGCTGTAGAGTGCACTTCTGCTGCTGGCGAGCCGGGACAGAGGCAGTGGTGTAGTTTCTGCAGGAGTTCCGCGCACAAGGACGCGAACTGCAGGCAGAGACGACGGGACAAGGTGAAGCAGGCTGTGGATGAGGAGGACCACACGTTCGCTTTCAAGGTCCGTCAGGTGGATGGAGCCCTGGTCAGTGGAGTGAAGGAGAGGGGCCTCATGGTTCACACAGGGGCCACTTCACACATCGTCAGGGACATCGCAAAATTCAAGGACTTTGACGCAAGTTTCGAGCCACATAAGCATGTACTGGAACTTGCTGACGGAGAGACTGCGCTGAAGAAAGGTACTGCAATGGTTCGCCTGAGTGACAGTTAAGGTCGGGTGATGGACACGATGTTGAGTGGGGCGCTGTACGTCCCATCTTTTCTGTTAAGGCAGCGATCACCTCATCTTCAAGGAAGGTCAGAACAAGCTTGTCCATAAAAATGGTGTGACATTTGACACTCAGGTGCATGATAGACTATTCTGTTTAACTACTGTTACAGATGATGTTGATGAATGTAATGGGTGTTACGTTCTTCAAACATGGCCCCAAATTCTCGGTCATTGTAATTATGAGGATGTGTTAAAGTTGGAAAGTGTCACAGAGGGTATGAAAATTAAAGGTAAAACTGAAAGGTCTAACATGAAATGTGAAGTGTGCACAAAAGGTAAATTTGCTCAGAGCAGGAATAGAGAGCCAGATGAAAAAGCAAAAGTTCCATTTGAACTTGTACACACAGATTAGGCCGGACCTACAGAGCCGACAGCAAAAGATGGGTTCAGGTATATCTTAGTATTCATTGATGACTACTCAGGAGCAGTGTTTACCTATTTCTTGAAAGCTAAGAGTGACACAGTTAAAGGTACTGAGAAGTTCATTGCTGATGTTGCACCTTCTGGTAAAATCAAATGCATAAGAGCTGATGAATGGCACAGAGTATACATCCAGTGCATTTCAGTCACTGCTCAGCAAGAATGTCATTAGACATGAATGCTCAGCTCCCTATTCACTCCATCAAAATGGGTCTGCTGAGAGGAATTGGAGAACTTTACTAGAAATGGCAAGATGCATGTTAATTGAGAGTAGCCTACCAAAAGAAGTGTGGACATACGCAGTTCAGACTGCTGCAGTCATTTGCAACAGGTGTTATAACAGACGTGTAGGGCAGACTCCATATTACATGCTGATAGGGAAGAAGCCAGATCTTTCAAGAATTAAAACTTTTGGGTCAGTGTGCTATGCATACAAACAAAACAAGAAAAAGTTAGACTCGATGTGAAAAATGAATTTTTGTTGGCTATGACAAAAATAGTCCTGCATATCTAGTCTTCTATCCAGACTCAGGAAAAGTTACCAAAAATAGGTTAGTGAAGTTTATCACAAAGAGTGTAAATGAGTATCACACTCAGACAGATCAGGACATGAGTGAGTATGTTTTGCGTAGGGAGAGCATTGAAACCCACTTACCAAAAACTGACATGACAAAAACAATTCCCCAGGAAAAAGAAGCAGAGGTGTGTGACCCAAAAACCAACAAAGGTGAAATGGTGAATGGTAATAGCGATGTTATCCAGAGAGAGAGAGAGGGACAATGGTGTGAGGTAAAATGTGATGATGACCATGTACTAACCAGTGTGGATTATTGTTAGTCATTTGTGATGTACCCCAAACACTGAGGGAGGCTATGAGCTCACCAGAGTCAGAATAGTGGACTAAGGCTATGCAGGAGGAGATGAATTCTCTGAGGGAAAATGATACCTTTACCCTAACTACATTGCCAGAAGGTGCATGTAGTGGGGGGTAGAACTCAAAGACAACCCAGTTGAGACAACATATAAAGCTAGGTATGTGGCAAAAGGTTATAGTTAAGTTGAGGGGATTGATTATCAGGAGACCTTTTCACCTACTGCTGATATGACATCAGTACGTAGCTTAATGCAACTTGCAGCTCAATATGATTTAGAACCGCATCAAATGGATGTAAAAACTGCCTATTTGCATGCCCCTATTGATTGTGAGCTATGTATGGAACAGCCAGAAGGATTTGAGCTTAAGTCAGAGAGAGGTGAAAAACTAGTCTGTAAGCTTAACAAATCACTTTATGGTTTGAAACAGATGGGACGGAATTGGAATAAAATGCTACATGATTTCTTCAGCCAAAAAAGTTTTATCCAAAATCGGGCCGACCAATTTGTTTACAGTAAACAAACTGAAAGTGAGAAAATATTGATAATCTGGGTTGATGATCTTATTATTGCAGCGAGTGATAGTCAAACACTCAGAAGTGTGAAAGAAATGTTGAGTGAAAAATTCAAAATGAAAGATCTTGGTAAACCTAAACACTTCCTAGGCATTGATTTTGCACAGGGAGAAGGTGAAATAAAGATGAGCCAAAAGAGGTACATTATAAAGATTTTGGAGAGGTTTGACATGACTCATTGCAAACCTAGATCAACCCCATGTGAAAGCAAATTGAATTTGACAATGAAGGTGAACCTGCTGATCCAAAAAGGTATCAGGAAATGGTTGGCAGCTTGATCTATGTAATGACATCTACTAGACCAGATCTAAGCTTTATTGTCAGTAAGCTGTCACAACACTTATCTGAACCGGAAGAAAAACATTGGGTAGCAGCTAAGCATGTGTTGAGATATTTAAAGGGGACTGTGAACCAGGATTTGTGTTACAAGAGAAATGATGTGAATCTTGTTGCAATTTGTGACGCTGACTGGGCAGCAGATCAGAATGATAGGCGAAGTACAACTGGTTATTGTTTTAGTTTGTCTGTAACAGGTCCTATTATGTCCTGGAAATCTAAAAAACAACCCACAGTTGCTTTATCCACATGCGAAGCAGAATACATGGCTTTGGCAGCTGCAACACAGGAAAGCATGTATCTTGTGCAGCTACTGAAAGGAATGGACAATGGGTGTGAATACACACCAGTGACAATTTATGAGGACAATCAAGGTGCGATTGCTTTTTCCAAGAACCCTGTATGTCGTCAAAGGTGTAAACATGTTGACATCAAGTTTCATTTTGTTTGGTCTGCACTTTGTGATGGAAAGATAACTATTGAATATTGTCCAACAGCAGACATGGTGGCAGATATTCTGACCAAACCTGTAACTAAAACCATGCTTGATAGGTCTGTGTATTTTATTTTTGGTGTAAAGGGTTAAGCATGAAATGAAAAATGAATTCTGTGTAAATGTATGAGACACTACTATTATTCAGTCTAAGAGCAAGTGGGGGTGTTGAACACTGTTCTTGAACGTGCTCTTAGCTGACCAGGTTGTCTGGCGAGGGGATGTGGTAAACCAGTAGCAGGTGTTGCAAATCAATAAATGACTGCTTGCCCCTGTTCCAGCAGTGTGTGTACATGCCGGTCAAACATAACCGATGGCTGTGTGATTTTTTTTTTTTTTTTTTTTTTTTTTTTTTTTCCTCCCCCCCTCTGTCAGTTAAAACATTTTAGTTGGTGCTCCAGCCCTCTGCATGATGGCAGCTCCAACAAAGGGTTTGATGAACAATGCTGTACATTCAGTCATTATTTTTATTTTATTTTTTTTCTGGCCTGTGCTTTGTTTGAAGACAAGTTCTGCACTTGCTTGAGGTTTGTAGACTCTAGCAGATGCTTTTTCACCTCTGTTTTAATCCTCAGCTCAAAGTTTGCTTTGTTCATGAAATGACAGGTGTTTTGTATAACCTGTCTGGTGGTGATCCTGCTTTGTGAAAGAACAGTGAACCTTTGACCTCCCCCTTGTCTGTTACTATGGCCCGGAGTTGGAAAGTTTGAATGTTAGTGAGGTCCATGTGCTATGCAGTGCAAGTTTCTTTAGTCTTCCTCATGTTTTCAACCTGGTGACATATCCCAAAACATGTACCATAATCTCTTAGAGCCACTTCAAGGAGTCACACTAGGATGTTTCTGGTGGTCCAACTCCACTGTTTTGTCAGAGTAGTGAGGACTAGTCAGACTGATGCGTTCCAAACTGATGAAGCACCTGGAATAAGGAGGCAAAACGTCTTTGACAAACCTAAGTCCAGTTGTGTTCGATTTAGTTGAAGGCCAGATACTCCTGTGTAGGTGCGTCTTCACCAAAAACCTCTTACCTTATAAGTGGAGGTTTTTTGATTTGCCAGTGTCCCTGTCCTGCTTTAACTCACTGACTGATGATGAAGGTTGACCGGAGCTAAAAAACTCATTCAAAAGTCAAAAGTTAGAACTCTGTCTCTGACCTTTTCTGTTATTTTAACAATGTTTCTGGTTGCATACCCAGGGGAGTGGGCATTATTTCTCCTTTGTCCTCAGGTGTACTCCTAGACATGAATCAATGTGATGTGAAATCACATTGATTCAGAAATCAGCAGAGGCTGTTCTTGTTGGTTTTGCAGCTGCTGACTGCTTAGGCGCCTTGTTGTGGTTATTGCGTATGGTATGCCTATGTTAGTAACAGGGTGTGATGTTGCACAGCTGGAGGTGATAGCTGTGCTGGGACCTCCCAGCTGCTGCTCACAGATGCATACTGTAGCCTGCTGCCTGTTGAGCATCCTGTCATGCTCCCTCCTTCTCAGATTTTCCCAGCTGGGACCAGGCGCCCAGCCCCTCAGGTCACTCTGTTCTGATACCAGATGACCTTGGATTGATGTATTTTTGTCACCAGTGACATCACATATATTCAAAGCTTTCATTGCTGGGCTTAACGAACCTGTATCAACAGTCATGTGAATCAGTTCTTTTTACCGACAAAGGTGTTTTAGGTTGTGTTTAGTTCATTGCAGCATCTGCAAATTAGTATTTTTATGTAGACAATGCATAAAATGAGTATAGTCTAAGTATTATGAGGGATGTCACTTGAAGTGATGAATTTCCCCTCACCTCTATGGAGTGTTTAGCATCTTTTGATCAGTTTTGATCCAAGCTCACTGGGCCGACCTAATTTTTAGCACCAAACAGCAGACAGACACAGTTGGCGATGAGCTGGTGAACACAGTGCAACATTTAGCACCTAAACAGCCAATAATTTCCTGCAGAACGTGCTGGAGACAAAAATTAGAGAGAAAAAAGAGTCAGCATCAGACTTCCATTCATCAAGTGGCCAAACAGACGTCACCAAATGACTACTGAAGTATTGCTTCATCGTCAGGCTGCAGGCTTAAGTTAAATCGGCAATTACAGTTACAAAATATATTTCTGTGTGCAAATACACAAAAGGAAATCTGTGTCTCATATGTCTTGTCTGTAAATCTATTAGTGAAAAGGAACACAAATCTCTGAATCTTAATAATCACAATCATGTTCTTGGACAGAATACATGAAATGAGGAAAAAGTGCTAAATCTGTCTGATTATGGACCCGGTTACTTAGAACTATAGCCATCGGACAAATGTAGTAAAATTAAACATTGTCTCTGACTTTAAGGACAGCAACATAAAACAGGCATACTAAAATTATTGATGCTTAAAGGAAGAGGACAGACAAACCTAAAAGAGTTATAGAACTTATGTAAATTATGTTATATAGTGTTCGCATCATCTTTAACCCACAGCAAGATTGTTAAAGCTACATTTACATCCCCAGTAAATTGCAAACAAAAGCTCTGTGTTAACATTCATTCGGCCTCTTAAGGATTGTTTCTTGTATTACACCAGCAGGCTCTGCAGACCAACATGGAAACACTCTGTGGAGACATCATAGAAGTCACCCCGGCACTGTGTGTCTGTGTTTAAAGTTTCCACTACTGAACTGTAAATGTGATATTGTGGTCTCCTTTTGTGTAACACCTTAAATTAACCATACAGACACATTTGAATGCTGCAGGATTTATTGGCCATGACCTGCAGAGATGGACACAGGCAAATAATGAAAGCCCCAACAGCCAGAGAGACAAACACATTACTGCACACTACACGTACACACAGGTGTGAGGTTAAGCTGTTTCATGTTATAGTTAGGCTTCAGGGTTGAGTTGAGCCTTTTATGAGCAGAGCAAATAGTGTTTGTCTGTGCCAGGACCTCCAGCACCTCCCTGCAGAGGTGCCCCTGGCTACAGAAACCAGCTCTGTTTAGTTCAGAATAAACCTTTTTGGCATTTGAGTAAACTGAATTCTGTCAGTAGCTCCGAGGCTCATCTGACATGAGAGCAGGACTCAGATGTTTTCTTTCATGGCTGTTGCTCTATAGGTTTCCTAAGAACCAGAACTTTTTTTTTTTTTTCCATTATGAATAGGTAAATGAGACCAATTCAGATATTTGATTGATGATGAATCAAGCCCACATTAAGTAAAAAGTATAAAGTCTATAGCAAAAGAGGACTTGGAAAAAACAACAGGTCAAAAGAGATTTTTACAAAATGACAACAGGTCATTGAGCTTTGGAAAAATTTTTTAAAGTTTTTAAACCTGCTTTTTCCCCATCGCTTGTTTATAGACATATCTTTTATACACAGACACAAAAGTGGTAAATTTAGGGTGAGAAAACATTATCACATTGCTTATTAATGCATCATGTGATTGACAGTCCACGAGACACTTGAAAAAGTGGTCATTGAACCTACAGGGCAGCAAACAAGTCAACACATTCAAATGTCAGCTATTTATGTGACGTGTTCATCCGCACTAAATAAAAACATTTTAGAGGGGTTTATTTTTGCTTGTTTTTTTTTTCCATACTCGACAGAATTGGAACATGCTTCCAAACATTGTTAGCATGAAAAACTAAGTGTTATTTTGTCATGCCACAGTGAATTTCAAAATTAAGCAGATGGATGGCTCCAATATATGACTGGGTGATGACCTGTACAACAATGCCCCACAGTATGTCATTAAAAATTTCATAAAATGAGGAAGTGGTGGATGTTGAGGATGGATGAATGGATGTGAGGAAGAGGACAGGTGGATGTTAACATAGATGGGAGGGAGAAGGGGGTAAAGCAGGCGGTTGAGGTGTGGTTAACATATGGCTCTGGTCTCAAAATTCAAATATAAGCCCTGTTAGTGTTGTTTACTTATTCTTTCATTTAAATACTCTCATGTTGATAATGTATTGTATTTAATCAGCATTGTTATGGATGAGTTTGTTTGGAAACGTTACCGCAGGAGATCCTGGTTTTGACAGGCTGCTATCTCAAACACCTCTCATGTCACACCCACCCTACATGTAGATTGTTGCTGACAGAAAGGAAAATGGGATGGTTAACAAAGCTGGATGTGCTATATATAAATTTGTAGTTTAGCTAAGTATTTGAAATGTGTAAAAAGTGTGTTTAGCTTTAGGCATTTTGTTGGTACAGTATTAGTGATATTAGATATTTCCAAGCCTGTGAGCTTGTATGGCATGTGTTCATGTTTACACTGAACTCCATTACTCTGGCCATATTAATCTGGTCAGTCACGCAACCAGTGAAGGATGCAGAGAGGAACTTGGAAGTCCCAGAGGCTTGATGAAACCTGGTCCATCTTTATAAGCTGTGGCAGTAAAAGTGTTCAGGTTGATATTGTTTTTACATCGTATATGTGTGTGTTATCATGGCAGAATATGGTCATGAAGAAAACCCCTGTGGACGTGCTTTATGTGTTTGTCTATAAGCGGTTGAACAGTTTTTGTTGTACTATTTTAGTCAATGCCCCGTGTGTCAAAAGAAGTTGACTGACTTCAGGGCTGGTGTGTTCACATCTCAAGATGGCTGAATGAATGACGGAATGACTTTCCAGGAGATCACAGATGGCAGGACATGATGAAAACAGATTTTGCATCATCCATGTGTTTTTGCTAGAAAACTACCGATGTACATAAATTAATACTTGTTTATTTTTTGTTCCAAAGGCTAGACATGTTCAGAATCTGTGTGTGTATAGTTGATGTGGTAAAAAAAAAAAAACAATAAGACAAAATTTTTCAATACACTTGTACATGAAAAAAGAAGAGATCATTGAGTTGGAGCTGCTTTTTGTTTTATTGTTCCAGTGAATCTTGATTTTTATGGAATCCTTGCATGCATTCCTCAGTTTCTAAAACATGGGATATGCTTGATCAGTTGCTAATTGTGTATTATCAGTTTGTCTTGTTGTGATGCATCCTGTGCCTAAGCCGTGTAACACACTTGCACGCTGTACAGGTGACCCCGGTGATGTTCAGGGACACCGTCCCCACACAACAGAAGCAACTCTGAGCTCCTCCTGGGGCAGCGTTGAGGCATCAAGGCCTCTCTCTTGCCCTGCGGCTCAGTTCTCGTCTCCTCCAGTGAGTTGAGCTGCGAGTGCCTCCGATCTCCACAGGGAAAAAGCTGGAGAGGGTTGTCATGGTTGAAAGCTGCATATTATCTGGGTGCAAAATAGAGATATGAATGGACATGTTGTATAATTCATGCGCAGCATCTCAACTTTTGTGTTTTAACGTTAAATTGCAGGAACAAAGTTCTAATTACTTCAACTCGCTAAACTCCATAAACTCCAGCTCTTATTTATTTTGTTCAAGTCAAATGTGAACTAGTGCCCCCCTTGAACATCACATAATTTATTTGTTTTTTCTAATTACGGACCCAAACACCATATATCTGGCTGATATGTATGAGGTTCCCTGAGTGAGAAAATGGGTAAGTGCATGTAAGGCACAGGTACATATTTATCCAGCTGGAAGATTACAAAGGTTGTAGAGGCATTACAATTTGTCCAGGCTTTAGTAAACAATAAAGATAGATCGGGTATGAGTAGGCACACAAGGTTAACACAAACGCAGATAGCCACAGCCATTGTCCTGGATTAGGTGAGTGCTACGCAGCCACATCATTCAGTTTAACCTCCCTTCAACAAGAAAAGTAGCTCAGCATCATTTTCAATTTTGTTTGGATTTGTATTATCAAAAAAATTATGTGTTGTATGTTTCAAATGTGTAATCTATTTGCACTGATGGAAACACTGACAGCAGCAACAGCAAATAGATTTTACTGTCACTGAAACATGTCTGAGAAACCTGACAGCAGGGCAGGTGAATACACTGTCAGTCCTTAATGACTCGGTTCATTCTCCAGAGTCTCCTCATCATACACACCTCTTTTCTGTGCCTTCAGGTTCAGCTCATCCTGTCACTTCCTTCTCCTCCTTTTGAACTCAGACTCCAGCTGGAGGGCCTTTAGATTAAACAAAAGCTTCAGTCCTAAAACTATTGTCTTCCTGACCAGACCACTGGCACACTATCCCTTTGGCTGCTATAGCTTACACTCAGTGTTACCCTTGTGAGCTTCCACTCCGTGATGTTGCTAAAGTTTCTGTCTTATCATATTAACGTGTCTGAGTTAAGTGGTTTCATATGAGCATGTTCATTATTTTAGTCTTTCCTTACTGTCAATCACCTGGCAATGCTGCCTCAGCCAGAAAATAATCCCTCAGAGTGCCCACTTTAAAGGCTTGATTGAAACGCAATCATGTCTTTTTATTGGAGATAATGTAACTCACATCTGCAGAGAGAAGTTTTAATGGGAGCTCTTCCAACACACAGGACTGGAAAGTATTATAAACTCAGTATTGATTAGTTGTAATTTACGAGAAAAACAAGTTGTCTTGATTATCAATGACTTAACTCTTTTCTTCTTGTCTTGGCCAGGGAGTTGCATTTGCCTCTCTTTTCTTCATCCTGGTGTCCATCACCACTTTCTGCCTGGAGACCCATGAAGCTTTCAATGAGCTACAAAATCGGACAGAGCAGGTTGTCATGGGCAACATCACGCAGGAAGTGGAGAGGAGGGAGATGGTGACCAAGCCCATCCTCACCCTGGTCGAGGGCATCTGCGTGATCTGGTTCACATTTGAGTTCCTGGTGCGTATCGTCTGCTGCCCAGACAAGGTAGTCTTCATCAAGAACACGCTCAACATCATTGACTTTGTGGCCATTCTGCCATTCTACCTGGAGATGGGTCTGAGCGGTCTGTCTTCCAAAGCGGCCAGTGATGTGCTTGGCTTCCTCCGAGTGGTGCGGTTTGTTCGGATTCTCCGGATCTTCAAGCTGACACGGCACTTTGTAGGCCTGCGTGTGCTGGGACACACGCTGAAGGCCAGCGTCAATGAATTCCTCCTGCTCATCATCTTCTTAGCACTGGGTGTACTCATCTTCGCCACCATGATTTACTACGCTGAGCGCATCGGAGCGAGACCCGACGACCCCACCGGCTCCAACCACACACACTTCAAGAACATCCCCATCAGCTTCTGGTGGGCAGTGGTTACCATGACGACACTGGGCTACGGAGACATGTACCCACAGACCTGGCTGGGCATGATGGTGGGGGCGCTGTGCGCACTGGCCGGGGTGCTGACCATCGCCATGCCAGTTCCCGTCATTGTCAATAACTTTGGGATGTACTACTCTTTGGCCATGGCCAAGCAGAAGCTGCCAAAAAAGAAGAAGAAGCACAATCCGAACCCAGACGCTCCGACCGACTCGGCCTCGTTCATGAAGTCAGAAACAAACTCCCACAGAGACAGCACGCAGAGCGACACATGTCCACTGGCTGCAGAGGAGAGTGTCACCAGGAACCGTTCAGGTCAGGCTCTAATACAATAATAAAGGTTCTCACTTACCTTCTCTGTTGTGTGGCCATGCAGAGAGTTGGGTGTCTGAGAAACTCAATTCAATGAAAAATAACAAGTTGTTGTCTTGTTACTCTGGAAAAAGTTACTTTCCACTACATAAATAGTCTCTTTTAAAATTGTTATTTGTGCTTTATGTGAATTATCCATAGTGCCGGGGCCCTGTTAGAGGAAAAAAAATGTTTACTTGTTTTCCTGTGCTGTGAACAGCACAAACAAATTTCACCAAAAATCACCTTCTTTATTAGATGGCATCTGGGGGCAAGTATCTGCATGGCCAAACACTGCCAGGGGGAAGTGAGAATAATGCTAATACTTTTTGAGGCAACATCATTGTTTTTATTTATTAAGTTTTGTTTTGTGTTGTTTTTTTGTTTTTGTTTTTTTTTTTCATTTTAAAAAAGGATTCTGTTTCTTTGTTTTTGATTCAACGCCTTCATCTTTTACCCACATTATATTTAAGACTTTTCAGACTTCACCTGACGGATGAACCCTGCTCAGTCACAAAGATAGAAACACACGAAGATCAAATTATTCCTTATAACATCTCAGTCAAATTGGATTTAATCATACAAAAGTACCATGTTTATACAATATACTTCTGCCTCTGTCTGGGCCCTCAGCGGGGGCTCAGTAAAAGCTATGGCATTTATGCTGCCGTGGGTTTTTGTTGTCCGGTCAGACTCCAAACAGAATGGAGATGCAAATGCAGTCCTTTCAGAGGAGGAAGGCTGCAGCCTCACCCAGCCGCTGTCCCCCAGTGAAAAGTGGTCCCTGCGATGCACCCGAGGGCGAGAGAAGACTAAGAAAGAGGCCACCTGCTTCCTCCTGACCTCTGGAGACCCCAATGTCCATACTGGTAGGTTACATGCATGTCAGCCTGTTCCTGAATATTCACATTTACATTTTGTTGTTGGTCATGCACACTCGTACACAGTTAGACAATTTGTTTTATACCACTCTCACTTCTGTAGGTGAAAACTGCAGCCAGCACGTGAACTGATAGCTGCATGGTTATTGTTCCACATGGGCTCAAATGGCTTAAGCATTTAGTCCCTGGTTTGTCTTACAGGCCAGCTGGACCATGAACTGCTTGTCATTCCCCGACTTTGTCTGTGCATTATCTGTCTGTCTGCACTGCTGCTATATGATAAAGGCATTACTTTTTTAGGCAACTGCATAAAAAATAACTTAAATTTAGCATAAGACTGGAAATAGAAAGAAGCAACTGGCCTGGCTCTATCCAACAGTAACAACATCCAGCATGTTGCACCTCCAGGGCTCACTGGTTAACACATTATCTCTGATTCAAGTTGGACTGCCAACAGTGAGAATGCTAGAAAGTCACTGTTTAACACAGCATCAAACACAAAACGACAAAACAATGATCATATACAAACATGAAAATGGTGTTAATCTTGACATCCAACTCTCACAAGAAGGTGAAGGCGTTCCCCAAATTGTTGAACTATCCGTTTAACTGAGCCACATTAGTGTTTGTTTCTGCCTTGAGGGTGACACCAACAAACTTTTCAGTGAATATTTTTGTTTATCTGTCCATCATTTGGTGGGAAAAACAAAAATATTCACCATGTATAAATATGGACATATAATATGACATCCGCATGCTGGCACAACAATATGCTGATATTTAGCAGGAAAAAAGTGTGAATTATGTTCATTAGTTTGAAGAATTAAACATTTTGACATGATGCACAAAGCAGAATTCAGTCCATGCAATGATCTCTTGTTTTCAGGTGAGAGAGGCTAAAAGTTGGTGTAAATGTCCTTGCTGCTGAAAGGATGAGAGAAAATTTTTCATTTCTCTTGCAGCATCCAATTGATTAAAAGCAGTTTTTAGTCATTATTCACCAGACAGATCAAAAGGAAATCAATGGAAGAGCTTTGTAGTACTAATTGCATCATCAATCTGTCTGTGTGCATTCTTTGAAGGCACTTTTCTTGAATAACTGTCCTCATGAAGTGCTTCTGGGTTAGGGTTAGCTGTCACAAATAACCTGTTGTGTCTACATATCGAAACAAAATCAAGCCCCTTAGGTCAAAAATATAAGTTCAGCCAGAGACACTTATGGCAAGAAATGGCCATTGAAACCAAGCTGTAATATAATTATTTTTATTTATCTAAATTATTTGTCTAAAAAGACTCTGCTGCTTGAAGGAGCGCTCTGTGAAACCAAAGAGCAGTGTGGCTTTTGCCCAGCTCATCCTTCACAGATGAGTCTTTGTTAAATCAACAACACAAAGTACAGTCAAAGGAAGGGGTTTGGACGGTCAAGGTGGTTTGCGTTATAATGGGGAAGATTCCGGTAATAATGTTTGACATGTAGCTGATGAGTATAGTTGGATTGGACATTGCTAGCTACTGAATGAGCCTATGTTTGTAAAGCCTATAAGGAAAAGGGGCGTTATCAGCCAACACAAGTTTGACCTGAATGCCCAGCCTAGGTTCACATTTTGGCCATACAAAACCAACGTTCTGGAGCTGTGACCTGATCTGGAACAGGTAAATCATTGGCCCAAAGACGAAGGGGTGTTTCTTTCATTCTCTAAGATGGCAGTTGCTGTAGTCTCCTCTCTCTCCCTGCTTCAATGGCTGGTGGGTCTCACATCTGAGCTTCCCAAAGTACCCAAAAGCCGCCTGTGAGAAGAGGCTCTATATTTGGCAGCTATGGATTCATTTGTGACATCCTGAGTACACATTCCACCCAGTCAACATCCTGACTCCTGTCTGCAAACAGCCCAACGGCACTCAAGGTGTTTTCCTGCAAAGCTGCACTTTACCAAGATGCTTTTTCTTTTTCCTTTTTTTTTTTGGTACCCAAAGCTCATTGAGAAATCATTGTTAAGGAAAAACCAATACATAAATAGGGGACTTACTTTAGCTTGGCTCCTTTGAGAGTATATACCCTTGTTTTTTGGGTTTTGCTCATTACAAGGAAAATTTATTCACTGCATGTTCACTGCATATTTTGAAAGTTGCAGAGTAGTCTATGTTAATGGCATGTTCTTTCATGGTCTCTAATAATACACAAAAATCATTTGGTCAGTTAGCTTTCTCCTAATCGAAGACAACAATGGAAAAACAATGAGGAAAGCCAGAACATCTCAAAACTAATCTTTGGTAGAGAGAGGAGGAGGTAATTCAATCTTGAGCTCTGTATCTGGTGAGTATGAGGATAATGACATCCCAGTCTATTACAAGAGAATATCACACATATACAACACATTTTAGAACAAATTACCTGCAAAGGGGCCTTAAGTAGACTTTTCACCATTTTCTAACAGTATTAAAAACTGGTGTGGCACAATTCAGCATTATTTTTACATACAAAAGCAAACAGTGTCCCAGTCAAAATAGGTTCTTGTGAATGCATTGTCTCTGCAATGAGCCTGTACAGTGTCCTGATGATGAGTGCATGATGGTGTGCTAAGCCGCTCACTAACCTTAAGCAATTGCTACATAAAGGAAGGAACCAGCGGATATACAGACAAGCAAAGAAAAGGCTGCTGAGCCTTTTCCCAGTGACTCGTCTGGTTGATTCCACCAATAGGTCTCCAATGTCGAGATGGGTGGTCAAATATTAATCAAGCTTGGCTAATAATAGAAATATTCATTAGTTGCTGCCATGCGACGACTTGAACCGGGTCAGCTATTGTTCTGCAGAAATGTTCCAGGTCCTTTTTTCTCATTGTCACTTTGTGTTTTCTAACAGACAGCTGTAAAGACATCCTCACTGCCACCGGAGGCTACACTCAGCCGGAGGTCACCACTCTAACCTGATGCTGATTGGTTATGAAAAGGGGAAAGAGCATGAAGTCGCCATGGAGTCCATGCTGTGCAAAGCTTCGCCTCTGGTCCCTGCTGTCTGAATGTAGAATGGATTCACTTTATTCAGAACCAGGTCTTTTTTTTCCCCTCTGTTCTCCATTACATCCTACACCCTGCAGTGGAAAGTAAGCTGCAAAGTAGATCTACCATGCATATACTTATTTACATGTTACAGTGCATTTTTCATGTTTGCATGATCCAAAGCTACCATTAATCTATTTCTTGTCTTTAAGGTCCTCATAATGCATTTTCTCATTTAACTTCAGGTTATAAACAGTTTGGTCCTACATGAACACACAGGGGTGAAGTGTTTCAGGAGAGAGTGTGTTTTTCAGTTTTCACCTGTGATCTTCTTGTTGATTTAAAGGGAAAGTTACAAAAAGGTGGCATATTTCCATCCAGAAATCACAATTTAGCTACCTTTGAATCCATATCTTGTGTTAGTTTGGCTATTGTCAGTCAAATCTGCTCAAGCATTCATCAGCCTGATAATATATATTTGATGAGCTTTTTGGTCTTGGTTTTGATTGTCCCCTTGGCAACATCTTTCTTCATAACAGATGTATTTGCGTGTCTCTTCATGTTTGTAGTAATTTGTACAGAGACGGTCCATTTGAGCTCATTTTGTAACTCAAAAAGTCTAATTGTTGTTTCAGGTAATGTCTTATCTCATACATGTTTGTTAACTATTAAGTAAGAACACCCAAACACTTGTGAATATGGCTTTGTACAGCTAAACCGTTACTGTGAACTAGCATTAGATGAAAACGTTTGAATTGCTGTTTTTTTTGGGGTTTTTTTTTCCTGAAACAAACAGAACCTAAGGTTCACCTTCTGTCATGCCACTGCTTTTCAACACCGACCACAGGAACAACGCAGTTTTTTGTAGTTTTTTTTGGTCAAGACACAGCTCAGTATGAATGCTGTTCAGGCAACACACTGTTTGTATATGCTTTTACAATGAGAGATTTTAACAAAAGAGAAGAAAGAAAAATCAATGGAGCAGTATTGTCTGTCTGTTACATTAGCTGTATACAGTTGCGTCGTTGCTGGTTGAGTCAGGACCAAATGTAGTGTATTAAATTACATGGTAGATTTTCAGCACCATCCTTCTGAAAAAAAAAACAAAAAAAAAAACATGCAGTGCAATGCCATCAGTTCCACTTGTGCCTCATGTTGAGTAATGGAGGTTAAATGTGTTTAGTAACGTAATATGATTTGTTCCTTAACACTTCTGGATGTGTCGGATCTTTTGAAGCCCTGTTACATGTTTCCATGGAGAGGAGCAGGAGTGTGGTTTCTTTGACTTGTTATTTATATTCTTCATGGTCTACCATAGTGGCCTTATGTTAAATAAACAAAGGGAAGCTTCATTATATCTTGACTAGATTTAGTTTCTATGCTGACCCAGAGGTTTGTAATTATGTATAAGCACAGTTGTACGTATGTAGCACAGTACAATGTTCTGGGTGGTTCTTTGAAGTCTTTTCCTCTCCGTGTGACATGCTTATCCGCCAAGAAATTGCTGTTAAATAATAATGAAAGAATATTATTTTGATAATTCTCCTTTTTAGCCTAATTTCCTGTTTACCATGTTCTGTATTTACTCAAATGTGATGGAGAAGCACACAACACATCAGTTTCATATCTCCCCATTATGGATTGTTTTGGTGACTGTGATAGAGTTTAGCTTAGTAAAACTGTTAGATATCTTGTTTTTGTGTGTGTGTGTGTGTGTGTGTGTGTGTGTGTGTGTGCGTGCGCAGGATGTAGTATCATGTAGGCATATGTTTCTATGCAGAAATACAAATAAAATCCATCCCCTCCCATCTGAAAAGATAATACGTTATTCTGCTTTCATTTTTATTCACAGCTTGCTCGCTGAAATCTGCATTATTTTGTTTTCCCGCTGTTTGCTACTGTACAACTATTTATCACGGTGACATAAGCGTAGCCCGGTTGATCTTGTGCTTGCTTAAAGTGGTCTAACAGCAGTCACAGACATGCCTCCTTCTCCCCTGTGCCTCCATGGTGATGTACTGAAGGTGTAGATGGCATACACAGCACATCTCCATGGAGATTTGGAATGACAGGCAACGCTAATTATTGCTCGGCTGCCTCTGTCTCCCTCTCCCTCCTGCCTGTGTCTCAAAAAGAAACAGCACTTTCTCTGTCGTATACACACAGACGCACTCACCTCAGCGCAGCGTGATCTGCCATTGCTGTTGTTGCCTTTGAGGAATGTTTTGATGTGTTCGTACGAAGGCAGAGAAGGTTATTTTTTCTTGTTTTTTATTTTTTTTTACTGCAGGTAAATTTGAATTGAGGGACTGACAGGATGGAGGAAAGATGGACAATGAGATTACACAAAGCTGTTCCTGTTCAGCCACTCAAATGTCCCTCAGACATATTGTTTGGCTGATGAGTGATATTAACAGTTAACTGGAGGATTGATCCACAGACTTTTTTAGACAGATTTTTCCAGGTTTTGAAACATCCATAATCTGTTTTTACAGTAGAAAGTAGTTTCAAGTGGACACTGTCCTCGGTTAGTAAATATGATTATTACTGTTGCTGTCTTTTGTTCTTTTGCTTTAGACTGCGTTGTATGACTGCTTGTCCAGAGTAATGGCTGTTGTCATTGTTGCTGCTATTTTGATGCTCAGTGCTGCTGTACATGATTTGTGTATTGTCTTGAGAATGATGATTTTGATACTTTTGTTTTCATTTAGGCATTTTATGTTCTCCACCTTCTCTCACTTAATGTATTTTTGATCACTATGTTACAATAACTAAGTGGCCACATTAGATACACCTGAAACTCTGATGCAAACCAAAACAAAATCTCAGACATAAATTCTAATTTTACAAAGAGAGAGGTATCAGTTTAATTCTATGTTCATTATGATCATCGTTGTGTATTGAACAGCAGTAAAATATTAAAAACTGAGAGCCACGAATATGATCGTATAATTAGATGGATTTATGCAGATTCATTATGTGCATGTCACATGAATGAATACAGTCACCAGGAAAACACACCCTGACGTGGCACGTTTACAGCTTACAATTTGAGCCTTTTAAATGAAGCAGTTGGTTCTAAACAAATCACATGATATTATTAAATCCAGAGGCAAATACCACCTTAACAGAGCTCTATAAACTTGTGCATGTGCTCAAAGCTGATAATGGCCCATCTGGATTATTTGATCTGGCTGACTGCCATATTTTGATGCCACTGTCCTCACAAAAGCAGCTATCATAGTAGAAGCTAACTCCATTACTGAAGCATCAGGGGGCTCTGAGAGAAGATGCTTGTCAGATATCTGGCCTGTGATTCATGAATCCTCTGCCAGAGAAAGAGTCAGAGCTGGATGGTAAGGAAAATCTGTCAAGGCTTGTCCTGTCATCTTCCATTATTTCCTTTCACCGTTTCACCTCATTCTCAGTTTTTTTTTTTTTGTTTGTTTTGTTTTTTTTCTGTGGAAGGTTGTCATGACAATATTGAGCACAGTTTCCATGGAGAAAGGCTGAGCCCGAGCCAATTCACCCCTTCATCCACTTGTGTTATTCTGTGGAAGAAGGGGACATCTTGACTTCATATCTTGCCCAGTGGAATAACAAACTTTTACGTATTTATGGCTTCAGTAGGATGCAACTCGGAGGGCAGCCTCTAATACTGTAGGCAACGCCATATATATACATGAAATTAATGGACCATCTTTTGGTCTAAAAAGAAGCTCAATAAATTGTGCCAAATATCACCAGGCAGCTTTTTTTATTATGCAAGCAATTAGGAATTTTATGTAGATATAATTGATTGAACTTCCTTTTAGACCAAAAGATCCATTAATTAATTTCATTAATTTCATATATATATATATATGAGAAAAGGATGCTCCTTATCGATGATGTGTGTTGTCGTCTCTCTTCAGGTATATATTTCTAGTCTGAAGTTTTTCCCTTTGTTTAAATACTTAAGAAAGAATCAGCGGTTGCAGCAACATCAGCCTGTGAGCCCGTCTATATTGACGGTGGCTTTCCTGAGTCCAGCTCCACCAGCCTGTTGGTGACTGATGAGAGGAGGAAGAAAACAGACTCACCATGTGGTTGCTATGCAGATGGAGCTCTGGGCCTGTTTTTTTTTTTTTCTCTTTTCCTCTCCACTTTCTTAGTCCAAGGATCATCCCCATTTGCAGAGCAAACCTCTATTGGCCTGAGAGCTCAAGCTGTTGGTTTGAGCAATTGGGCCTCTGCACTGTTGTCATGAGGGAGCAGGATATCCTGTGTCATGTTGTTTCTGGAGAGAGCTTCAAAACTCAGTAATAGAGATTCACACACTTCCACATATCAAGCAGTCACGTACTACTGTATACTCAGCTACAGAAAGAGGAATTGCACTTTTGTTTTGAGCTAAATAATACCCTGATTGTCAAAGTTACAGGAGCATCAGCCCCGTCGTATATGAAACCAGCAATTGTTGGTTGACGATTTGTGATGACAGATGACTGATGTGTCTGCAGTTTTACAACATCAGTAGAAACTTCTCCCAGTGTGGATTTTTTCCTCTGTAGCTGCTAAGCACAGAGACAAACAGACAAACCATTGGACCGTTGGCTTACAAAACACTTTCAGGGCTGAATAAATGTTCGCTTTCACCAATAACCAAAGTCTACAACAGTCAGAAGCATTACCTTGATTTCAAAAATCATGGAATACAGACGTCACGTTTCAAATGTAATTTCCTTTGATCACATTTGTTATCTTAATTACATTGTCATGATTTAGATATTTGAAGATAATTTTGTTTATTTTTCTTAGCTTTTTTTTATATATACAATTTTTTCCATCATTGCACTTCATTATATAGTTTGGATGCTATGATTTAAACTTCTTTCCAAACTGTCTGACCATCTGACAGTTTGTACTTCAGAAAATTGCAGTATATTTTATGTCCACCTGAATGTTTGCAATTAGCTTTGTACCACAAACAATTAAAATAATAAAATTATGAAAAGCCAGGCAGTAAAAACCACAATTATTATTTAAAACAGTACCAAAAAGTCACTTATTGGAAAGTCCTCCAATCTTGTCCTTGTCCTTTAGATTTTCATAAAACTGCAGAAGATCTGCCTCACATAAGTCATTGGCAAAAATATAAATGATTAATTTGACTAAGTAATCAGCCTTTTAATTATGTGGCTTGTCTGTAAGTGTCTAGGCAGAAAAACATCCTGGTTAGGTTTTGGAAAATAATGGTTTGGCTTAAAAAATAGTGTTTACAGTTTGAAGGTGATCAATGTCTTAGAACAATCATGGGCAAAAGACACAGTGTTGGTAACAAACAGGGTTCTCAAGAATTCAGGTCCAGTGTTTTGTCGACTTTCTCCTAACACTGATTTTATGGCTCTATAATGTCACCTGAGGGTATAAAGACAAAAGACAAAAGCCAGACTCACAATTGCTGGATGTCACCTAACAATAAACAAACATAAGTGTAGATCCTAATTACCTGAAGGCTTGTAGGCCACAATAATTTCCTCACTGTTTACAGAAGCCACTGTTCATTCTGCTGCATTGTCTCGTGGTCACTGTCCTAATGTGAACGGCCCCCCGGATAAACAAAAAAATATTAAGTGAAACCAATACAGCCCTTTGAGTGGGGATGGAGATGTAATGATCTGTGAAGACAAGGAGAATTATTTCTCAGTCAACTAACCTAAAGGGACTTTTTCCCTTGCCGCAGAAGCATTATGTACTCAGCGGAAGGCCACTCTCTGGTGGGTTACTAATGGACAGCACTCCCTGTTTTCCTGTGCCTATGTGTGTGTATCTGTATGTTTGTGTGGGAAATAGAGAAGTAAAAAAAAAAAAAAAAATAGAAGGTGGGAAACTTAATGTACATGAGCTAGAAAGAACATTGATATTGCCCTTTGTGCCTGAGACCATCGGCATTGACCCTTGTGGACTATATATCATATCAGCTCCCCGACTCCTGCTGCCACTCTCTTCCTCTGCAACCATCAACAACACACCATCTGAACACCCAGCAGCTGTGTAATCAGAAGCAACACGGCCTATTTCAATTGGTTGATAGATTTTGCAGTTTTGGTTTGGGTCATCTAATCTTGAGCTGAAGACGCTGTGTAATGACTGAACTGTACTGAGGAAATTTACTGTGTGCAACAAGGGGGCCAGAAACAGTCACTGCCCCCTCATCATATGGATGAAAACCAGTGACCCGTTGTGTCTAGATGATGATGTGCATTCACATTTTAATGAATGACTGATGTGCAGGTGGTCAGCCAGCACAGAGGCCAGACAGCAGTTCAGATTCTATTTACTATTTACTAAGTTCATTTGACTCAGGCAGGGAAATATAAGGAACTGCTGTCTGGATTTGTGATGAGGAATCTAGTTTATCCAGTTGTGTTTCCAAGCAAACATGATACAATTATGAAGCATTCAATCCGACTTCACTAATGTTTGCAAATGTGTGAAACAGGAATCTGTGTCTAAAATGTGAATAACATGAACAACAGAAAGAATGAACTTTGTACAATCTGATCCATGTGTACTCAACCTTTTACCTCTCACATTTCCTGATTGTCGAACTGTTGTGTTCCTGCTCTGGAGGAGGACAATCCTGTAATCAACCTTCACCAAGTGACCTGGCTGATTGGATTTGTGCCAGCTTGTGAAAAAAAAAGTCTGCTTTTCTTAGAAGTCATCCCCCTCGTTCTCAGATATCTCCCATGTGGACTGCACGTAAACACTTTTGCAATGATGTGAAGATTTTCCAAGAAATATTTATGTTTCCTGAAAAAACTTAGCTGATGGATCATATCTGGGTATCTTTGCAGATCAAAGATGCGCAACTGAAGTAAGCAGCTGGAGAGTTTCTGAAATTTGGAAAATTTGTTGTCTTGACGGCATCTTCTGGGGATTTTTTTCAACCGTTAGTGGGGATGAGATTCTACCTCTCAGATGGGAGGGATGTCTGTGTAAGAGCTTGGCCATTATGTTTAAAGACAGGCAGGAAATAACAGCCATTAGTACATGCATTTTCATGTCTCTTCACCATGTTCTCTCAAGTCCCTGAAATACTGGGTCCATTTACATCCGTTCACATGCAGTGACTTCCTGACACTTTGAAGGAAATAATAAAAAAAAATGCATTGTAGACATGAACAGTGGAAGCTCATGAATATTGATGGCTCCTGTATCGTCCCTCTCAAACATTTCTTTACATCCCTTAACTGCCGCTGTTAAAACCAACCCTGTTCTTTCTTTACAGTGAGACCACATAGGAAATGTTCAAACTTATAGCACTTCATCACTTATGCACAATTGAGTCTTTGCATCCCTCTGAAATCAATGATGAGTTAGAGAATGGGAACATGTGCTGTTTCTCAGCAGTGGTCAAATCAGTGCCCATTGCTCTTCAGCTCTCATTATAAGCGGTGTGTTTCAGAGCTGCACTCCAACAGAATGGCTGAATAGTTGCAATCATCCTTTTTCACTGGGCCAGCACCCACTAAATGGCCACTGCATTAGTGATGAACCCTCCCCCCCGACCCAGTCAGATAGCTGGGGAATCATTAAAGCGCCAACGTCATTCATCAAAGGATTATTGGCCACTTAGTATTTAAGTTGTTAAATATTTGATATGGCTGTCTATACGTGAGTTTCATGTCAAGTCACTTGCTCCTTGAAGTAGATGAAGATGAAACAATATATTGCAAACTAGTTGTTGGAATGATGGATTTCACAGGGCTTTATCTAATAATCAGTGAGCCATTTAACTCCAGACCAAGTAGAGCAGACCAGGTATGGTTGCAACGCTTTTTGCTTCAGCACCTGTAACTCACTGAATCTCTGAGCAACAGCTTTCAAAATTTTATACAAAATGCCCACATTTGTTTACAACAAATGACACCTATTCAAAACCCTGCAAGAATATGACAGACCTCGTGTGTAAATGTCAAACACATGGTGCTGAAACCTACCCCACTACCGCGGTGGGTTGTAACACATACTGTGGAGAGTTATAACAATTAGACAAAATAAGCAAAAAGAGAGACCACGCCAAATAATATGATTCAAACCAGCTATATTGGAGAAAAACAGTCCAGAACAATGTCTGTCTCTCTACGACTGACCATAACTCAAACACGCGCTCTGTTTAACTCAGGATGGTGTGTGTGTGTGTGTGTGTGTGTGTGTTCATAACACTATGAATGCTTAATGAAGGCTACAATGCACCTCTATGAAAAACACACTTCCAAGTTGACTGACTTGCCCTTCTTTGTGACCTCATAAGATGCTTTTAAAAAATAAACAAAAAAACACGCACACCTCTCTGTGTTTCCTTTCCACTGCCGAGGCATCCTGTAAAATGATTAAAGTCAAAGGGTATTTAGTTTTATGTAAGGTGATGGTTTTATCACTTTTAAAATATATATTCCAACCCACCCCACTCAGGTCAGCCATTGTTTAGCTAAGTGCTTTAAATCACATTTTGCCTGAGAGGCTACAATTTAATCTACTGTCATGTGATTTTATCTGCAATTGTGTAAGTACTAAACAAAACTTAGTTTTGTTAAAAAAAATTACTTTCTTATCGATTGGGGGTGAAGTGGGTAAACACTGAAATGATCATATGAATCCTTTCTCTTCCCTAGTTTGAGGAATTGGTGTTGTTACAACCCTCCCCATGTTACAACCATTCCTGGTCTCACCTACAATAATCAGGCAAACAGTAGAACATTTTGGAACTACAAATAAACAATGTTTCTGCAATTTGGATAAGAAAAAACACGATAAAATAATACATTTACATTAAAAGAAAATGTTCAAACACATTAGTTTTTGCTGCTAAACCTGTTAATACAATAACAATAACTTTACAGATTTTTAATCAGATTATTTACTCTGTTTTTGACACTTTAGAAAGCAAAAATAAAAAATTCTAAACAGGTAATAACACGTTTTTTTATACTTTGCTTACTTACTTTATACATGCTTGCTACTTATTAATCTTAGTAACAAGTCAGGGACGTTTATAACTGGCAACAAAGTCTTATTGTCAAGTGTGGAAGACAACACTCTTCATTAACCAGTTACTATTATTATAACCCACCCCCCAAAAAACAGGCTGTTTTTTTTTTTTTAAATCATACAATAACACTTTCTTTTCTATTTAGAGTCCAGATAAATGAGGGCAAACTTTTTGCCAGATTAGGAAAACACGTCACGTTTTCCTGATGTGATGTATTATAACAGCTTATAAATAGTTTGTAAATGTTATCAAGCTACAAAACTGGTTAGAACCCTTCATAAATACTTTATAAGGAACACGTTGCACTACAAAGTACAAATGTTTCACTGCAACATCTTCTCTGTAGAGAAGATCATTGAACACGTGTGACATGAAGGAAGAAATCCTGATGCACAGGATCAGCAGTGAAGCACAAATATATACAAGACAACATAAATTAAGTAAATTTAAGTAAAACATGGTATTTTTTCCTGATTTCTCCCATCATTCATGCAAACCTGTCTGGTGTGTGAGCTAAAGCTGCTGGGAGGCAGCGGAAACAGACAGATTTAGCATAGACATGAAACCATAGCAACCAATGATGATCTCCATAGGTGCAGCTTCAATCAATGCAATGATCAGTGCAACAAATCAGTCTCTTTAACCTTCTGAAGACTCACAAAAGGCAAACACAATACTGTCCACTTCACCCCCCTCCACTCTGGGACAATCATCCTCTTGCTCTGGTTATTATCTGTCAAGGAATTGGAAAAGTGTGCAGTGCAACTGCAAAATCCAGTTTCTTGCGTTAAAATGCAATTCCTTAATTGAAAAGAAAAAAGGTTTCCCAATCAGAAATCAGAGGTAAAGCTCACCCAAGTGGGAAACACTGCATGTCTGCCTGTGAAACTGGTGAGAGCCGTCTCTGTCACATGTGAGAGGGTGTTGTATTTTTGATTAAGATGCCTGATTAAGTGAGATTAATATCACAGTCTTGATTTACATGATTCCTGCCAAGCGTTGCTTCAGAAGGAAATGAAAGAATAAACGGTTCCAAATGTGTCCAGAGATCTTGGCTGCCAGCTGTCAGATCTCTCCCTGCGCCCACCCAGGAAGCCTGGTCGATATTTCCATCTGCTCAATCAGTCCGGTCTAAGCTAAACAGTCTCCCAACTCATTACAAATGTTATTCCTGTGGATCACCACTTCCCCTCCTTAGAATTCAGCACATGAATATTTTGCTGCTCATTTACATATCTGAACATCAGTTTTGATCATACTTATTAATTACTCTGAACGGGAGATGCCCATTAATGTTTAACAATTCTCTCACTTCAGGAGATCAATTGTGAGACTTAGTTACCAGAACTATATTCTACTTCCGTCCACCCAACCTAACTTCTTCCTAACATGGACTTAAGTCCTGTCAGAACTATTATAGCTGCCTACCAACAACTAGTTAGAATAACCTGCTGCACAAGCACAGACTGTAAATAATGGATGGAAAAAGACTCGAAGTCAGAAGAGTGTGGCCAATGCTGAAGAGCCCTATATATGCATTATATCGATCGCCATAAGGTGGCGCCTGTTTGCAAAAAGAAGTTTGATAGTACTGAAATCAGTGGGAAAATGTCCAGACTTATTATTCATTTTTCTAAAGAGTTTATGGTCTCATACAATTTTAATTTTATAAATTAAGTCCCCATTGAAGTAAATCAGGGTATACATTAAGGCATGACTGCCAATAAGGAAGGCAGAGCAGGTCAGATCCACCCCCCACTCTTTGCTCCATGTGTCAGGCCCTAGACAGTTGTGTGTTTTGTCACTTCCTGTTTTATTTTGTAGTCTATGTGCTGTTGTGTTGTCGTTTATTTTGCTTTCTGGTTTTTGCCCTCCTCTGTGATTGCTGTCTCCACCTTAATGCCTCCCACCTGTGTCTCGTTCCCTAGTGTATTTATTCTCTGCCTCATTCCCCATCTCTTTGTCAGATTGTCTGCACCGTTTGTGAGTAGCTTTCTGGTGTTTTTCCTCATGAATGTTTTTCCAGTGTTCTCTCGAGTCCTCTCTAGCCTAACGTTATTGTACCTCTGCCTGGTTTTGACTTTCGCCTGTTTTTGACTCCTGATTCTGCCTAGTGTTTTTGTACTGCTGCCTGTGCTGACTGCCTACTTGTGTACCGAACCTGGACTGTTTATTAAACTGCCCTCGTTACCCGTGTGTCTGCTCTGTGGGTCTCAGTTGGTCTGCCTGGTCCTGAGAGTATGATTCAAAAAACCAAGATGGTGATGGCCGCTGTGGACAAACCATGTATGGACTTGTTTTTAGAGGACTGTCTTGGAGGTGTGCAGTTAATGGGTTTACTGCTAGCCCACTCAATAGCTGCATACCATGTATATCGAGATTGGATTATGGTGATAATGGCTGCCTTTGTGGTGTACCTTTGTCGATCCTCTTTTCCAGTATCTCTTCACTGAGCCAACAGTCTCCAATGACAATAAGTGAGTTTACTTTGCCTCTGTAGCTTGATCCTTGTCAATCCTTGAAGCTAGATGCTTGAATGTATTAGCTGCTGTTAACTTCACTCACTCCTGGAAATGCTGACGGTTGCATTATAGATTGGATTGGATAATTTTTAGAACCAGGCACCATGCTGTACAGTAGCCAGGAAGAATACATAAAATCAAAGTGCTTCTAGTTTCTTTGATACTTATCTGCTGTCCATGTGGAATTTAAGTTTGAATCTGCGAGCAAAGAAAACACGGAAACCAGCCAGAGAGAGGCTGGCGTACTTAATGTTGTTGATAACATTAACGACATTAATAACTTTGTTTTAGTGCTCTTTTACATTAGGTTGTCCACATCTTTTTGTTCCTACTTTATAACATGATGTGCTTGGTTCATATTGTTAAATTCATGAGTGTATAAATATTTATTGCATATATTGCACCATGGCCATGAAAAGAGAAAGTTAAAGCCTTGCAGAACTTCATCTCTAGGATAGTGAAGAGCCACCTTCTACTCCACCCGCACTTCCAACACCTGGAGTAAGGCAATTCATGAGCTGCCCCGTCCCTGTGGTAGGAAACCTAAGGGGTCCAACAGTCAACTCCAGGTGGTGACCAGGGACAACATAAGGTGGATGGCCAAATGAAGGGAGCCTGTCCTGGCGGTCTCCTTGGCTGACATTGGTGGGGGTCTTCAGTTCGTGCGTTTCATTGACAGTAACTCAGTGTTGTTTGTAGTGAGACAACCTACTTGAACAGTATTGAGTGGCCACAGCTGTAAAATGAGTTCTCTGAACAGAACCTTCTGCCCTCTGCTGTGGAAGGAGCACTGAAAGAGCTGATGGGTGTCTGAGTGTGTTTTCCTGCATCAGGTGGCTGGGCAGTGGGGAAAATGGGAAGGCCGCTAGCCACTTGGCTGCTTGGGCCGGTTTTATATATTCATGTGGAAGGAAACCAGCAGGTGGGATTCCCATTACTGTGTGAACATACTGTGTGTGTGTGTGTGTGCGTGTGATCAAGTCACAACGGCCTGTTTGAATCTGGGAAAGGATTTGTTGACAGGATATAGACTTTCTTCAAAGTGCCCTTGACAGCTGAATCAAGAAAGGAGGTGTGTCACATTTTAGATTCACAATTACACACTCACCCTGTGTGGCCAAAACCGTCACACCAGCAGTAGCATTAGTCACTTCTTTATTGAAACTCTGAGTGCCTCCAGTCCAATATCAATTAAAATAACATCACTCGGTAGTCCCTAAGATGGCCCGAGGGAGTGTAACTGCATTTTATTAAATCCACTACTCAGCAATAGTGAAGCTATAATTAGATGGAAATAATCATATCTACAATTTCTAAAGCTCAGGAACATGAAAACTCCTGGAGTTATGTTTTTATAAATGCAACCAATATTTTCATAACATTGCATGACTGATGCAAATATGTACCATCTCACCGCGCTTGTATAAACCACGAGCAGCTGTAAAGAGCCAGGAGGTGACGGACCTCTCAGCTCCAAAGGCAGATAATGTATCCCTGTTGACAGGCAATACGTCTACGTTGTGATGGATACATGAGCCTGAGCAGCATTTACCCAGGCTGCAGGCTCACTTTGTGTCAGTGGGATTTCAGAGTCATGCTTTCTGCTGCACAACTCTGCTCATGCTGCATTTCAATTCATGGTGATTTGGTAGGTTGTGATGGAGCAAAGCACTGTGTGGTACCAGGCCAGACTACTGTGTCCATTTCTGGTGTCTGCCACATGAGGTTGTCAAAAAGAAGCAAGTTATCAGAGTAACATCTCATAACAGGTCACAATTTACATAGACATAAAATCTCTGCTGCTGCTGAAGTGGAGCTTTAACTGAAATGAAAGAAATTAAAACCACAGTTTTTTTTTTCCTTCTTTTTTTAGATACTTTAATTATTTTTCTTCAAAATAAGAAGTGAAATTGGTACTTGTACACAGTTTAATGCTCACCTATGATTACTTTTAATTGTAATCAATAAAAAAAAAGATAAAATTGTGGTACCGAGTTTTACAGCAAATTGAATTATCTGAATGTGTGATTAATTCAAATGTGTTGGCAAGAAACCATTGTCTTCATCTACACAGTTTATGTGGGTGGTTAAAATTTTTGTTGTGTTCAGGTGTTACAGTAAAACATAACTCCCACCTGTTTCTTCTTGTGCCACACTCACCCCAGATAGCACCACAATTTTATGTGTTTTTTTTTTTCCTCCAGACATCATGCATAGATGGATTTTAAATGACCTGTCAGCGTGCAATATTTATTCTTAGTGAAATTTAGATTAAAATAAAATTGTTTGCAGAGTGGCACATCGCTGCATGAGGCTCTCAAATACATATCACACAACACATTTCTTGCTAGTAAAACTGCCTTTTATTTTAATTTCCTGGTAGTTTCATCCATCATGTTTGTACAGTTTGACTCTCTTCAACCAAAAAAACTAAAGTTTCTGTTTTACCGTTAGAGTCGAACTTATATTCTTGATTGCGTTGCCAATTCAGTGGTACATGTAGAAGCCACTGAAGTCCCAGTGAGAAACACAGAGGAAAGATTGCTTACATTAGTGGTCCCAGTTCACTGTAACAACAAGATTTTACCTACTGGATTATCAGCAGCACACAACACTGACATAAGAGAAAAACACATTAAACATCAAAAACCTACATGTGCATTTACAAACACTCGCACACACGCGCACACACACATATACCCACACACGCACACATACAGTACACAATCACAGTTGCCCAGCTATTTTGATTGAGAACAACCACACATTAACACCATAAACCAACAAAGACCAAAGGAAGATTACTTACAGTACAAAAATCAAAAAATATCTCAAAATATACAATTATTATTTACAGCTCAAGTATACTCTTTGTCACTCTAACTATAGATACTCAGTGTGAATTTATCAGAATGTACACCAATATGTACAGATTAAATACATCATCTTAAATACTATAAATATAACTATGGTTTGGTCACACAAAGACTATTTGCACAATTAAATAAATACGCTATTAATCTACCTCTGTTGGCTTTGTCTCAGTAATTTAACAGATTTAAGCTCTACAAACTAAGGAGTTTCTTTGCAGTATTCAATGGAACACAGTTGACACATGGACAAGACTAAAAGACCCTGGAGTTGGACTCTTTGTTTCCAATAATAAATATGAAGTATCAGTACTAAATGCCAATTTACTGGGAAACCAAAACATGTTTTTCATAGCATGCAGTGTATCAATGATACTTGGAAGGTTTTTAAACTTTGGCCAGACCTGCTGTGCCTAGTGTGAAGGGTGGCAACAGAGATACATACATCCATAGCTCTGAATGCTATGATTACTACAGGAAAATACAAACAAATGTGCTTTGATTGTGCTCTCTTTGTGCGAGATCCACCACATTAGTATTCTCTATACTAAATCTCTACAATGTGCATCAATGTCAGCCTGTAGCCACAGATGTAGGAACTATCGGTGCAGCGAAGCTCCCTGTAAAGATTGTAGTGATGTTAGAGTGCAGCTTTGTCCTCCACTGACCTGCAGGAATCAGACCATAACTAATATGACCTGTAAGTTTCTGCCTCACAGTTTTTTAAGCTCACTGACCAGTGAAATTCACTGCTTCTTGGGCTAGAGCTTCCTTTGTGCTCACATCCGTGTGCTTCATAAGATTCATAACTTCTTCAGAACACTAGGCCAAGGCCGCAGTTTTATCATATAGATGAATATCTTCACTTAAGGTTATGTGCTATCCTAAGCCGACTGCCCAAAAACATCTGTTCTATTATCACAGAAGATCCATGTCTGTACTACATTTGGCAACTTAAATCAATGATAGTGTTCATGCGCTCATATAACATCTCATTCAAAGAGAGAAACCACTTTTCCTGTGATTTGGGTACATGATTGTGGCCAGATCACTCTGTGCTTTTGTTGTATTTCGCAGCAGTCTGTGTCCTCATAGGGATTCTATTCAATATTTTGCAATGAAGACTTTTTCTATTCAAACCCTATAATTATTATCATTATTAATATTGTTAATTATAAAATGTATGACATCAGAATGCCAAAGAGACATAAGCAGTATGGATAATGAGATGAGATGAGAATGTCAGCCAACTTCTGAAAGAACAATCTGGGCAGTGTGAGCGTACTTTTCATCATCAGTTCAGTTCATAGCTAGCTACGTATCCTGGCCAATGGCATGGACGTATTAAACACCAACAATGAGTCATTAAGATTCAACATATTCATAGTATTTTAAAATAGGAAGCTTGATTATAACATTGTGAATATAAACTGTTTTGGATGCAAACAGATATCTTCTGTGATAATGTATTAGAAACTTAGGAAAAAAATATTTGGATGAAATGTGCTTGTACCTTTCAGGGGCATTTGGCCCTTTAGCCCCCCGCCTCTCTCCACATACATAAATCCTATGTATACAGATCCCATACATTCTTTTCTTATTCTTACTAACCATTGATGTTTAAACTTCACAAAACTGTTGTGTGTGTTTCTCAAATAACTCCAGGGTGTCTATCTAATTAAAGTGCTCAAGTGAAGAAGAAGAGACATTGGTCTAAACCAGACAGTAAAACGTGGACACACTGCTTAGTCAAGGAAACAAAATGACCAAAAAAAAAAAAAAGACAGAACAGACCACAGAGAAGCCGTTTAGTCACATTGTTTTAGTGACTAGCTTTGATCCACGTTGCATCTGTTCAGTCTCAAGTCGTGGTGTTGTCTCAGGGAGGGGCCAGTAGGTGGAGAATGTGTCATTGTTTCTCAACTGGCAAGGAGAGACACCCAGTGGTGAAATCCACATACTACCACTTGATCCATACATTAATATACACATACATTTCGCATATTATAGCCCCACATTATTGATCAATATTATACATAAAAAAATAAGACTTTAGTTTTACTTCACAAAAAGACATCTAAGTATAGACTGAAGTGCTGATGAAAGTGACTGTACAACAATAAAACCTAAACATTGTCTTCTCACTGAATTGATCCACAGCGCAGCATCGCAGTGAACCTCTTCTCATTGCACTAAGATGACATTCAATATATATTCTTGTAGGACAAGAACAGTAAAACATCTCACTTCTGTATTGCTGAACAAACAGCCTTGCAGGCAGAACAGACAAAGCCAGGCTTTTCCACTTCAGAAGAGGATTGGTACCTATAGTGCGTTGCCAAAGCTTTCCCAGGGTGACATGGCTCTATTTTAAACAGGCTGGGTCACAGCGAACTCAGACACACACACACACACACACACACACACACACACTATTTGCACATTCCCATCTGCACATACACAAGGACAAAACTCAAATTACCAATTCCTTCTCTGTTTGCCTCTCTAACACAGCGACAGATGAGCGTGAAGCTGATCAAAAGCAAGCCGCTCTACTTATCTCTACACGTGCACCGCTTCCCCTGGCCTTCTAAGGAATTGATTAAAATGGATTCGCTTGATTAAAGTGTTTGATTAAAATGGAAAAGCTTTGTCTGGGCCAGCCGCAGCCAGAACAGCAGAGAGACGGCACGTACCGTGCTGTTGGTGACATTTCAGGAGCTTTGTTATTTATGAGGAGGAGATTTTTTTTCTTTCTCTTTTAAAAAAAAAAAAAAAGTTGCTCTGTGTTAAGTGCCACACATTTTAACAATAGCAGGCGTTTGTGCTCATGTGTTCACAGAGAGGAAATGAAGAAGCAAAATGTTTTCCCTCACTTTGCACGACTGCAGTGTATGTACACAAATTACGGTGACATCTCAGACAATTGCACAACACATATGTACAGTATTGTACATCAGTGGGGAAAGTGAGCAGAGAAAGAGATCCACAGTTTTACGAGAACCCTACTTTGACTGGTTATTACTGCTGATGCATGATAGGCACAATATACCTAAAGATATAATGTGCTTGTAACACTGTACACTATTATAGTTACTTGTTCCATACTGTTATGGATGAACTGTTGTTATGGACTTGTGACCGATGGTCTTTTACTGTGATAAAGATCAGGACAAGATGAGATGAGATGAGATGTTTTTTCCTCCCTCCATGCTGTTCCCACAAACAACAATCCTCTACAACTGAACAAGAGCGAGGAACATCCAGCTGTCTCAAAAATAACTGTCTCCACACTAATAAACATGTGGGATTACATTTCAGTACAACATTATTAATTTTGCTGTTGCACACACCTTGACCTCAAAGACCTTATTTCATAACAAAGCCTGTATCTAAGCCTTCCTCTCCCTCTCTCTCTGCCCTTGTAATACCTTAACAGATGGAAAAGCTGGTCAAATCAGGTGAGACTCACATTTCTATGATCCCTTGATCTCAGCTGGGATTGACAGGCAGGTAAAAAACACAAATCCTACGACAGGGAAGAGTGAAAGAGCCACGGGCAGTGAATGATGGAGCAGAGAAAGGAGGAATAGAGATTTAGCTCAGGGGTCAAGGTGTGATGGATGTGGCAAAATCTGGCAGTGAATTTTATTTCCATCTTGACTTCCTCTGTATTTCCTTTTCTTCTGTCTCCTCTCCTAGCTGGGCTGGGGTTTAATGGCTGGCAGGATCTTTGAGGTTAGTGGATCATAGCTCAGACTCGGGCGAGCCAATGTTCTGGTAGCCCGTCTTTGTGCTGGTGCCATAGTTGGTGTTGGTCATCTCCTGAGTGCCACCAGGGCCCAGGTAAGCACGGTGGGTGGGCATCGGGGAAGGAGCCTCGCTGGGGTTCTTGCCAAGGATGAAGCGCTGCTCGTCCTGCTCTTCCAGGTTGGAGATGTCCTTCATCATGCCTTTACGGTAGGACACAGAGAGCTTGTTGGAGCCGTCTGAGATGAGGTTGAAGTGGCGGGCAATGAAGACAAGGGGTAAAGGCAGCATGGCTGCAACAATGAGGGCATAGGCCATGGTTAAAGCCCAGGGAGGGTAGTTGAGGAATCGCTCTGAGCCCTACCAGGGGGAAGAGGATGTGAGGAAAAGACAAGAACATATGAAAACACTGGAAAATGCAGAGGAGGAGGGCAGAACATGACAGGATAAACTGAACACTGACCTCGGCCTCCACCCAGGCGTTGTATCCTGCAGGATTGAAGGCCATCTCAATGACAGTGGCAATGATGAGCACCACCAAGACAGCAGGAGACACGTACCGCCACATGTAGTAATAGAAAGAGTACGGCCTGAAACCAAGCATGTCTTCCAGATCCTGCATGAACCTACAAGGACGGAAGCAAGAAATGTTAAATACAAGTCCAATGAGAATATGTCTCTATAAAAACTTTCATTGCTGACATGACATGCTGTTGACATTTTTTTTTAGTACAAAATTGAATAACTAACAAAAGTAATCATTTCCTGAATTTTATTGAGCTGATTCAGTTTCTGGATCCCTGTAATGTTGGACTGACTCTCACCTTGTCATGGTTCCCTGGTACATATGAGTAACACCGACCCACTATAAGAACTATTACTAACACCTTTGTTTTACCTACTGAAACAAGTCAAAATGCCTTGCCTTATGGTCCTCTCAATATTTGAAAAAAAGTGGAAATTCTGATAATATCTCTGCTTATATGGCTTTGAGGCACTTTAAGCCTCTGCAGCTCTGTGGATATTTTCCTAGCAGCTTTTGGGAGGTGTGGTTTGTAAGTCACAGGGATACACAATAAAACGTGAGCATATTTTTGTCTGTGTCGTTGTCATGACACTGTGGTCAACGTCACCAGCGCTTATAAAAAAGGATTAGGGTTAGGTATATTTCTCAATAACTAATACAAATTGTGTCTATTAACTATGTAGACTAGTGTTGTTTAGGATTAGGATAGAAACCTGGAGTTCACATCAGCATTAAAAGATGTCAGTTCTGTTCAACATGTTTAATGTGTTTTAAATAGGGTTGGGAATACAACACGTTCACTTCTACTAATTAATAACACACACACAAAAAAAAAAAAAAAAAAAAAAAAATCGCAAAAAAAAATCACGCACTTTAATTTGCACCGCGGAACGTTTCTCTGTTTCCGAGTTCCAGGCAGACAGATTACATCGACGCACCGTGTGATATCATGATGGACGAGACAGGTGAGACTGAGCTGGTTGAATGGAAATTGAAATATGGGAAACTTCCAGATGGAAAAATAAACTAAAGTGCAGTTCTTTGCACTTCATGCAGGAAGGAGTTTGCGTATGACGGGAGCACTTCCAGCTTCGTTACATGTCAGAGGGAGCAGGTCGGTTTTAGACTGTTTTATGTTGAACTGCTGTTCTGTTTAGTTTGGGCCAGAGATATTTAAGGGTGGTTTTGACTGAAATGGTTCATTTGGTTTTTCAGTTTTTTTTCATACATGGTGTTTGAAAAAGTTGAAGTCAATCAATACTTTAGCATTTCAGAATTTCCACTCTTCTGAAAACTGCTTGCTGTTTTCTGCATTCATCTGTCGGTCTGTGTAGCAGACTGATGGGGAGATAAACAAGATTTGGATTTTTAAGATAATGTATATTGATTCATTCATCAAAAAAACTTAAATCTCTTTTTTCTCGTGTCAAATAACGAAATGCGACTACAATATTATTTTCGAATATTTAATGACAATGTCTCTAATTAATTAGATCATATTTTAAATTGAGAGCCACCCCTTAGTTTAATTCTTGTAATGTAAAAATTATATTTGACACCAACAAGTGAGAAAACAGGTTTTTTTCTTTAGAATGAAAACAGGTGATGAAAATAAGATCAGTAGGATATGTGAGACTGACATTGTAACTGTCTTTATATATCTAAATATGGCCTCAGTCTACATATCCAGCCAAGTTACCTCTTAGTGCCATAGATCCAGGCCACAGAGATGTTCTCCAGGATGACCACCACAGTGAGAGGCAAACCAGCTGAATAGTCGTCAAACATGGTGACAAAGTAGTTCCCTGAACGCTGCACAAACAGCAGACCCATCAGGAAAGCTAAGACACAGCAAACCACTGAGAGAGAGAGAGAGATAAGGAAACCCAATCAGAAATACTTAAATCAAAAGAGACTTTAATATGAATAACCAGAATGAAGACTCACCACACAGGATCTCCTTGCGGATCTTGAAAGCATCCAGTATGGGCGTGGTGATGCCGGTCATGGTGCCTATCATGCTTCCTAACCCCAGGTTGATGAGCATGAAGAAGAACATCACTGACCAGAAAGGACTGGCAGGAAAATGTGTCATGGCTTCTGTGAATGCAATGAAAGCCAGACCAGTGCCCTGAACCGCCTGAATGATGGAGACAAGGAGGGGAGGAGGTTCACAGGAGGTCAACTATTCCCAATGTATTAAAGAACCATTTAGTAATTTATTAACAAAATACTCTTTAGCAAAAATCAAAGTGCAAGTGAACAAGCCGTTACATTTTGACCAGTAGTTTGACCACCTTTCACATATTATAACACAAGCAGTTGTACTGGTGCTTCATCCATCTCATGATGAAGCGCATTAATGGCCAGTGATGAAACCAGACAAATGGTTGATCATTCCTGATATTGAAAAGTATAGTCCAGAGAAGAAAGTCCAGGTTTGATCGAACAAAAGTGTGCTTCACCTTATCTGTTATTTTTCATATAGTAAACCCACTTTCCTTGATATTATCACTTGGTTCTTAACATTGCACCTTATTATTCTACTGTATGTATCTGAAAACACAGATAAAGGCTCATATTAACATCTCTTTCCACTGACCTTGTTGAGTTCGTCCTCCAACAAACATGCGTCCAGTCCCAGCTGGCCAAAGCTGTCCTCCTTCACTGTCTTAATGACCTCGTACATCTCTGTGTAGTCCTGGGCAGACAGGTGGGAGAAGTTGATATGTGGAGGGATCAGATCTTTGCTCACCACACCAGTGTTGAGGTAGCCCAGGATCTTCTCTGCATTCCTGCAGTGAAGAAGAGACAGATTAGTGAGTCGGGAGTTTAGTGAGAGAGACAGATCAGGTGTCGTGCTACAGTATGTGGCACTCACTCGACAACACATTTCTCATTCATTACATTTGCCTTGAACCCCAGCACAGCGAACACCACCAAAGTGGCCAGGATGGAGGTAACAAAGTTTATGATGGAGACCAGCGCTGCATCAAAGTGGCAGTTGTTATCTCGCTTGTTGTAGCTGGAAAATGCGATGACACCTCCAAAGCCCAAACCGAGGGCAAAGAAAACCTGCGTGGCTGCCTCTCTCCAAACCTGGGGCTCCAACATCTTCTCCAGCTGGAGAAAAGAAATACGTGACTTAGTGCTACATCATATTTACTGATTCACTTCTCTTAAAAACCTTTAAACATTAAATTTCTCTTCTGAACGTGCTTTTCACAAATTGAAATAGATGTTTTAATTAATAGATCTTTTAATGTTTTCTCTCCCTGAAATTCAACATATTTGATAACTGATACAATTTTGGATGGGAACAGAATTCAAAATGAAGTTCTGTGGATTTGAAAAATATTTTCTATGAAAGGCATCCATGTAGTAATACAGCTTCACATGAGCCTGAAACTGAACATTTTCTAGAGAAATATTCAGTGTAACTGTTTACTCCTGTTGCAATATACTCCAATAGCAGGTGAACTTGAACAGGTGAGCTCCATCAGACCTTTGATGATGATGATCTGAGGCTGAAAGCTAATCTCACAGTGTTTAGGAAAAGTGAAATCGATGAACTTCCCTTTTTTCTGTAGTTCTCTAATCTTTTTAAAATGTCACTTCATCTGTCATGCGACAGTCCACCAAAAAAGAACATTTCCCACTTTTTTTACAATCACAGACATTAAACACTAGATGGCGATATCAACCTAAAACATGACATGATGTGAATTTAGTTGAAATTTTCCATGAGTGGATCTGAGTGGCCTTGGTGGTAAAGGGCCTGAGACACACTCAAGGCTCAAGGGTTTACAATGACAAAATGCCACTTAAGTCAAATATGTTTATTTATGTATATAGCTACATACTGTTACTATTATGTTCCTTACTTCCCAACACTGCCTATTACAAGTCTGGAAGCCAATGCAACGAAATTCCGTTCCCAAAATGCACTGCTGTGTAATTTGAGAAATGACAATAAAAGGAAGTCTAAGTCTAATAACTGAGCAACAGTGAGACAGCAGCAAGCTTGAGGCAAATCTTTCCCTCCAGTACACCGCAAGTACGTTTTGAAGAACTACAGCGAAACATAACACGCTCCCCCCGTATTGCTAAGATTTTTTATAATAGTCACAATCACCACCATTTGTGGTCTCACCTTTGGGGTGAACATGTGAGCAATGCCATCCACGGCTCCCTTCATCAGCAGACCACGTACCAGGAAGCAGAAAAGCACCACATATGGGAAAAGGGAGCTGAAGTACATTACCTAATAAAAGGAGAAAGTGAAGTACATCACAGTATTGCTATTGGCACGCTTTTCTGAGGCTTCACAAATGGAGGAGAAACTGCAACAACACACAATGAATAAATTGCAAGCCTGTTTTGCGTTTTCTCAGCACTCAGTGAACTGAATATGAGGGCTCCTTGAGGTTTGGAGAGATGAGTCAAAAATCCTTCCTACACAATTTTGGGACCCACTTCAGCAGGGACTATGATAATTGGATCACTACATTTAGTGTTTAAAAAACCATGTCAGACCTTGGCGATCTGCTCTGCGCTGTGTATTTTCCTAATGTTACGCTTTGGTATATGACTCACTCTCTGGATCAAGTTGACAGGAAGTTGTTACAGTTGTAGTCAAAAAGAGCATTTTCCATCTGCATCCTTTACAAGTCTTCGCTTGATTCAGTTTAAGCTTATCAATATTGCATGTGTCTCTTTTCCAAATATAGATGAGATCCATAAATAGACAGGTGATGATGACAGCCTTTAGCATATTGCCTTTGACTGGAAAGAATTCGAACAGTGAAGAAATACTTACTGATAAGGACGAATCAGTGATTAAAACTATGATGTGGAAGCTTTTGTCGAAATGATTTGTCGTGTATGTCTTTATACAGTCTATGTTGTGTTGAGTTTAATGCACATAATAATTGTACCTTCCCAGAGGACTGGATGCCTTTGATGACAGCCATGCAGACCAGGATCCAAGCCACCAACAAGGACAGGGTCATCTTCCAGTTCAGGCCGCCAGTGTCATTGATGCTGCTGGTTATGTTGAGAGTCTGGCGGTACCAGAAGTAAGTGGTGGCCGAGCTCTTCTCACACTCAGGCTCAACAACTACACAAAAAAGGAAAGCAAGGGAAATGGCGTAGAGGTGGAGCCAATTACACGTGGATAAATTTAATATTGGGTCAGAAATAACACATTTTCTAGGAATAAGTGAAGAATATCTCAAAATGCAGTGAGATTATTTCCATTAGTTTCAAGCAAACTAAGATAAGCAATTATTTTATTTTTTTTTATTATTTATTGCAACAAAATGAAAATTATTAGAAAATTAGAAAGTTATTTGATTTTTTTTTAAATAGTACAATGTTACATTTGGACACAAGAACAGTTTTATTAACATTTGCTCAAAATTTGCTGCTATTGTTTGATAGTAAAATGAAATAGATAACGATAGAAAATAATGGGGAAAAAAATAAGAAAAATATTATAAAGATACAAATAGAATGGAAATACTTTATTAAATAGGGACTGTGTTTTCCACCCCTGCACATAGCTCAAGTAAATCCTCCTGGAGTCTCCGCGGTATCCCAACTGCATCCATAATCATAAACTGAGTCGACATCCTGGCCTAAAAAGGCTAATGAAAGCTGATGCCCTTTACTCTGTCAGAGCCTGGATGCTCCTTCAACACAGCTTGCAGCCATTTGAGATACTGACACCATTGGCTGGGTCTTACTATCTGAAATGCTTTGCAAACAGATTTGCTGTGTGTAATGACGTGCAGGGCCGTCCTGGCTACAGAGACAGGAGAACCACCTCTCTGTTAGCCCACTGACACACTGCTGTTTAATTGTAAAAGCACAAAAAAGGGTGAACAGCTTCAATGCAAATACATAATGTGCATCTTTAAGTTTTGAGCACCATCCTGTTCAGTGATCTGCCTCTGTGTCTGCATCTGCTGAGACACTTCCTAGGTATATAGATTTGTCTTGGAGGACTCTGCAGTTTTCATTTTTCTTCCTCTTGTTGTCAAGAGCTCTACCATAAAAACAAATTTTGTGTGGTCGTTTTCAGCTGTGCATTAAACAGTGTATTGCGTTTTGTTGACTCACTGGCTTGGGTTCCATTTCTCATGATGGGGCACTCAGCCCAAGGCAGTGGATACTGAAAAGACTGGAAGAAATAGAAGATGCTCCAGCCGATAATCACATTATAATAGAGGCCCACAAAACCACAGACCTGCAGGCAAACGAGAGAAAACACCAACATGTTTCCTCAAAACAATGACAACAGATACGCAAACATCGAAGGGAAGGAACTTCATGCATTTTCTTGAGGTGAATGCCTCTTCTTGAGTCAGGACACAGCCACTAAGCACACAGCAAAAGCTGGGGATCACATGAATTATTCAGCTGTTTGCTCTCACCGTTGTAGGCCAAGGTCCTCTTTGATAAGGTATTTATAGCTGCTGAATGCCCCTCTGCCACATCTAAGCTGCCACACGCCTCACTGCCCCAGGTCAGGCCTCTCCCTACCCTTTTTTACACTAGATTGATAAAATCACAAGGACTATGACTGACAGCACAGTAGATCATTAACTGACCGACTCAGACTCTGCATAAATATATTTCAGGGTGATGACTCTGATGGGACGGGGATGTGATGGGTCACCGATCGTACTGATGATGGGGGCCGATTATGACAGTGATCAGCACTAGTCTTTGCATCCCACTCGCTGATGAGTGTCAAGGGCAAGTAATGTAAGTGAGCAGAGGACTGAGGTCCACAGCACGTTTGTTGTCTCTGCATATAACATGTCTGACATTGAGCCCAGTTGTAAGAGAAACAAGTAACAGTACCAAATGAAAAACCAATCTCAACATGAAGTCTGTAGTCCTAAACACACAGCACATCTTTTTGCAGATTAGTATTGATGAATAATAATATATTTAGAAGTGACTGATAAGTTATTAATTAATTCTTGTCATAAAACACTATTAAAAAGGAATAAAGATGTAATGGATTTGTTTTAGAGCCCACAAAATCCTCATTAATCAGTGTTTGCGTATGTGTTGATCCTTACCTCTGGATTTAATTCTGACATTTTCTTCTATTTAAATAATAAATGATTTTCTATGGATGATAATGAAAGATACATCTAGGTATCTAGTGGATGGATTTCCATCAGGACATTGATGGTGGCCAGAGGATGAACCCAAGTGTAATGTAGAAGTTGGCATTTGGGATTTTTGTGAAACTGAACTGGCAGCAAACAATACATTTCATATCCCTTTAAGTTTTTCAGTTTACCAAATACTTTGGTATGTGACTAAATATATCAAAAACTAAAGGCACTCCCATCAAGCTATATATATCCCATCATGCTAATACAATATATACCATACCACCCACACAGTGCCACTAGCTTGGCAGTCAACGAAGAGATGCATAAATGAATTAAAACATTGGTAGCAATCTGTCAATCAATAAAAATGAAAAACCGAAGGTAATAATTATGGATCCATGTCAACACTTGCCATCAGGCTGGACACCCCGATGCCCCCCAGTTGTGGGTAGACGTAGTTCCACACCCCGATGCTGCCACGTCTGATCCTCTGACCCACGGCCAGCTCCAGGAAGAATAATGGGATGCCAATGAGCAGGAGAAGTATAAAGTAGGGCACCAGGTATGCACCTGAGGAAAAGAAGGGTTAGAGGGAGAAGCAGTTACTGCAGAGTGTAAAGCTAGTTTGAATGTCTGAATGTAATTTGTATGTAGTGAAGGACAAAATCTGATTGTATAACTAGAGAAGGGATTGGAATTTTCTGTCAAGTTCTATATCTGAAGTTTATTCTCTTTTTCCTCTTGCTCTAATTCTGCTCCCCTTCCCTTCCTATTCTCCCTCACACATTTTCTCTTTTTTCCCCTGTCTTCATCTTCAACCTCCATTCAACAGTTCTGTCAGATACAGTGTTTGGTTTTTTTGTTTTGTTTTTGAGAAAGGACAGTGGACAGAGAGCATGTTTAGTCTTGCTTACGTCAAAACATGAAAGGGCACCATAGTGACAAAACCATCCAAAGGCAGAGAGTAAGGACCCGCACTGATGGGGAGCTGGGGTGAGCAGCCTGTTTCCAGGCTAAAACAAATGACTATAACATTTGACTCGATCAAATACACTGATAATGTTGTGAGTAGCTATTAGAGCGAGCAGCAGACCAAAGAAACAAAGACAGGAACACAGTGTCATGTTACATGATGGTATTATCTGGATTGTTAGAGGACATGACTGTGCTACTGCCGACTTTTCTATTCTGAGCAAACAAACAGAGCAGAGGAAAAACAAAGAGGGAACACATTGGATTGGTTTCCATTTCAACTATTGCATATTCAGGTCAATAATCTTTTTATCAATTGCCCCCCACAAGGTTTAGCCCTTCTTTCAATATTTCTAGGGTGAAGCTCAATGGAGAGTCTTTTCTGTTATTAAGTCCAGAACCAAACTTCGAAAGATTTCAAAAGATTAAAAAACAGCAATAATTAAGGATAAATAAAATTTCACATTTAGAGTTAAGGATGTGAATCTTCAGTAAATTCAGCCTGTTTACAAAATTTTTTTAAATTTTGGAAATGTATTTTATTGTTAATGTTATTTCTGGCTTAATTCAGGGTGTAATGACTTAAACAGAGGTGGATACAGTGATAAAATGCTCCAAAGTATCTTGTCAATGTATACCGTTGTCCAACAGTAGGACTCAAATGGGAAGATAATCTCCATGTTATTCCAGAAAACACTTAACACTTGGCTGAGAGATTCACAAACTAAATTTGGAAGCATGCAACTTTTAATCCTGATTCACTTCAGAACTTAGTTTTCACACACACAGACACAAAAAAAACCAACAGTACAGCTGCTTGCAGTTTACTGGGCACTTTTGTCTGGTCTGGACAGCCGCAGTGAGGACAAATGATAATATACTGAAAGCAGGTTTCGCCTGGAGACACAAACAAGATAACACAAATGAATTAAATAAAGTTATTTATCTGTGAAACAGAACAATTGTTTGAGGGAGGCAGGGAGGCTTTTAGATGGGCCTTTATAATAAAAGACAATAAATTAAATATTTGCTTGTTTTGAAACAGACAAAGAGAGAGCGAGAGAGAAGTAATGGACAAAGATGAACAAGAGCCATGGGACAAGCTCAAACAAGACGATGCAAGGAGTCAGCGTTAAATACATACTTATTATTGCACACAAGTATATATACACACTCTGATTAAGAAAACATTTCAGCTTAGTTCTATCATGAATTTCTAATTTCTTTACACACTCCTCCCACACAAAACAGAACCAACAATAACTGAAAATACAGAAAATCAGTGTTTACTCTTCCACTTCCTCCATCTTAGTCATCACCTCTCATCTTATCACAAAGGCTGTGAATCATAATACCAAAGAGATAAAGCTGAAAAGCCTGAAAGAAAAGCAAATAAATACTAAACTGGAGGATATTTCTGTATTACACTAGACCTCTCAGTGGCCCTCTTGTAGCCATAGACGGTACAAGTTCACTGAGAAATATTTAAGAAACTACCCCTCTGAATAGTACAACTAGTTCGCTGGGTTGCCTTAAAGATGAGCCGTTTTGTAAAATTATAACGTGATTACAATTATATCAACACCATATGATGAGATATGTATGAGAAGATTGCTACCGCTCTGTTTTTTTGATAAATGTAAAGTTGGATCCAAATGTTGGCTATATTATCTTAGCAAAAAGTCTCTGTCCAAAGACAACTAATTTAAATGTTTTTTTTAATCTGTACTGCCCATTCAATCCAAAGCATAAGAATATATATTTATCTTTAACACATGTGAAAGTGGAAAATGTTCCGTGTAACTATCACCAAAAAAGACAGAATATAAACAAGTGATGATGTGAGCTATCAATAATGATCAATATTTACTCATGATGAGAGCAAACACAACAGCAAACAGACTTTCCCTGTCACACTGATGAAAGTATTAACTACATTTATTCCTTTGGTGAATGGATCAGGATTAGTTACCGTCATTGCAAAGGAGGTTGAAACTTGTACCTCACTGCTTTGTCTTTGTCTACAATGTGCTTTGAAAAGTAAGTGGGTTAATGAAATTTGATTTGATTTGATAAACTTTATGTTGTTATCTTTGCGTGTCAGATGGAACTCCAGATGGACAACACGCTCACTGACTTCAAATAGCACTGAGCAAATGGGAGCTGAACTAGCTCAAGTATTTATTTTTGTAATGTGATACAAATGCTTTTATGAGATAGTACATTATCGAATTAAATTTCACTCATATCACAAAGAACACTGGGCAGTCTGAGTCAAACCACATCTGAGTCAAAAAGCTGCCAGGGCTAGTTGTGTATTCTGGACAAAAGTGGGGACAATGAATGAGTCCCAGGCTTTAACAAAACAGCATAATCAAAATCGTAGCATACCATTAAGTTAATTACTCCAATCTGGTCACTTGTTTTATTGGGGATTTTACAGGACTAATAAAAAGAATTCACATTAACAGCCTTGACTCAGCACACCATATCTCATTGTTAATAATTACTCAGCACGCCAAGGGGTACACATGTTCACCCTGGGTGTTCTAATAAGGGAGTGACTTCCAAACTTGGGAGGTGTGGAAGCAATTTGGACATTTTTCTGCAGGTCTTTATGGTTCAGACAGACACATAATTGTTAGAGCGCATCAAACCTGTGAACAGACATCGATCCACCTACCTCCACCGTTCTTTTGGCAAAGGTAGGGAAACCTCCAGACGTTACCCAGACCAACAGAGAAGCCCACCTGGGCCAAAATGTACTCAAACTTGTTGTTCCAAGCTGGTCGGCCATCCTCAGCATCAGGGTCCGGAGAGGGTAGGAGGGCCTTTCCTGGAGCAGTGGAGCCAGGACTCAGGCCCATACTCATCTGACTGCTCTTATAGTCCATGGGGTGCTCCAGAGACAAGAGGTCGGCCACAGACTCAGTGACAGGCTCATTGCTGTGCTCCCGCTGGGTCACCTTGGTGTTCTTTGGCATGGCTGCGATGAAGGAGCTCCTTCAGTGGGGCGTAGGTGGTGGCAGCAAGAAAAGTAGATTGTGAGATGAGGAGGTGTAAGAAACTGGGAAGGTTGTCAGGGAAAGAAAGTTGTACTTTTTTCTTTTATCTGTAACGAGACATGGTTAAAGAAATAAATTAAAACTAAGTGCTTTGCAAAAACAGTTTTACATATTCTGCTTAAATGGCAATGTAACAGGACTGTGAATACAAGTACCCAAAGTTTTCTGGATATGCATCTGCTACATCATCTGCATTGTCAGAACTTACGACTTAGTACTGCAGATATTTCACATTAAACTAGACCTGCAACAATTAATAAGTGTGTCAGTTAGTTCACTGTCAGAGTCTCTTTCTCTTTTTTTCTCTGCTTCGTATAGAGTAAACTGAATAGCTTTGGGCTTTCAACTGTTGGTCAAACAAAGCATGACACCCAAAGTCATCTTGAAGTTGAAGAAACCAGGATGGATATTTTTTTCTACTATTATCAGGTGTTTTACAGGCTAAACAATGAATCAAGTAACAGATTTTTCAATGATGAAAAAATCCATTAGTTGCTCTTTGGCAGTAAATCCACCCACTTTAACTTCGACTGATAGACTGGCTCTATGTCTTGAAAAAGAGTCAATGGTAAAGGTGAAGTTGTTTAATGGCATATACCGATTATAAAAATAGGTTTGATGATAATTTCGTCATCACCTATGATTGCAGTCAAAATTAGTTATTTAAATATCTGAACTTGGCCTAGAAAATTGCGATTTTTCCTTTTTTTATATTGGTTATTGTGAAAATAATCATATTAATCAATAAAGAAATTAGTTGTAGCAGTACAGTCCAATACAACGTCACAGGAAAACAGACTTTGACCATTTTGTTTTCAAGTCCGGTCCATTTCTCTTTCTGCTGGCAACTGAGCACATTTTTAACACGGGTTATTTTAAAATGGTGGAAAAACTACTTCAGCACTTCAGAACCATAAGTGAGGTATTTCAGTAATCCACTTCATTATGAGCAGGCCAAACAGATTGAATTACAATTCATTTCACAGCAGAGCCCATTATACTAAAGTTGAGTCATGTGAATAGCATGAATAGCAGTGGGCAGTCTGCCTGTGTGACTACTGGTCACAAGGGAGCACAGAGTGATAAAACTGAAGCCCTTAAGCACATTTTTCATCAATTGTTAGTATCTGTATTGACATTGAAATAATCCAGCATTAACTGACGGTTATCACACGATAGAAACCTCTCTGGAAAGTTTGTCGCTCCAAGTTTTCTGTAAAGTTTTAGCTTAACAGAAGCCCTTCCCAAGAACCCATAATCCTCATCCTGCGTATGGTGCCTCCCTCAGCAAGAACTGGTGCAGAATATAATGCAGCCAGAGTCACTGCATCAGAAACTCCTGTTGTACAGGTAGCTTCTGCATGTCCCATTTTGTGATCAGGCTAAACAATGTGTACTTTAATGGAGAGCGTGCTACTACTTTGGCATTTTCAGACGAAACATCAATGCTTGAAGAACTAGTCCTCTATTATATCCCATTAATATTGCATTTATAATAGAGTTTTCACAGTATAAACAGCACCTATGCCCATCTTTGCTATAAACCTTGGAAACAACATTGCAACAACACTGCAAGCACGAAGCAATCAAAATGTCAAGATGCTTGTGCAGACTGGTATTTGGAATGATATTAAAACATGGTGAACCAGTTGACATTTACTAAAAATTAACTAATTACTTTAGGGTCAACTGTGTGGGATTAACAAAATGTGAATTTTCAGATTCTGGCAGGATTAAGGACAGATATTAGAAACTGGATGTGCTTGAGCTGGAAACAAGGCCTCTAATCTGAAAACAGGTCTGAAAACATATGTAGCTGATTGAAATCAGAGCTCAACTTTTATTTGTTGTGACTTTTCAAGAGCAGTTGCCATCCGGCTGGACTCTAAAGCTTATCCAGAAGCCACGCCAGCAGCACGCACATCAAATTCCTTAACAATGGTGACCATCCACTGCAGTCACGACATGATCCTGGAGCATTAGGGACCTTTTCCACAGCAGTCTACAACTACACAACACTGAGTCATCACTGAACACTCTCTGAATGAGGTGCAAATTTGTTTTTTTTTTTTGGTTAAACTGCTGAGTAGTACTTTTGCTTTTTTGTTTTAAGCTGTGTAGATTTGGAACTCTGACAGACAGTTTGCACAATATTTTCCTCTGCTTTTCCAATAATTGGAAATGCAGTTATAGTTAGTAGTAAACTGTCCCAATAACAACTCATGGGTTTAGATAATAGATGATAGATTGTAGTGAAGCTTTTTGGTTTTGATACAGAAGCACACTAGCAACTTTTAGATTTTCTCAGAACGTGCTGACACAGATGTGGCATTACAGAGCCAGCAAGTCTCCACACAGCGCCCCCCCCCCAAAAAAACAAACAAACAAACAATTATTCAGATTCATAATGCGACTGAGTAATACTCTCTGTGTGATGGAAATACGGCCAGTAGCCACAGGTATTTCTTTTCCAAAGAATAGAATAAGATGCACAAAATCATAAGTATTGAAGAATTTGAGTTGAACTTGAAGGGGAAGCTGCTTGAGACAGTGAGGTGTGAATGTGCTCTTTAAAATCATAAGAGTGGTGGTCAGACATGTGCAGAAGCCTCCAGGGTGCCAGATGTGTGGCCCTGGTTTGATATAGTATGATATAGTATATATCAGAACAGGTTTCTCTGTCTCTGCAGCAAAGGTATACTACACTTTTATCTAGTCTGGTTGCTAGGCAATGGCTCTACCTGCATAATTGAAATCTCATTCCTGCAGCATCAGTGTTGGCCTGTCTCTCCAACCACCATCTCAAACGGATGATCATGATATTCCCTGAAGGACAGCTGAAAATACGCCTGCAGTTTTATGAGATCTATCTGCATATCGGCAGCCATCACAGAAAGATCAGCATGCAGCCTTTATCACTGAGCCATCTTTTGGATAGAAACATAGGCCTCATGGTCAGATGTACGATCTAGGTATAAGACACCCACATCCCTTAATCCTGAACATCACAGATATCATGGCAGTTAAAAAAGAGAGAGATCGTGACAGTTAGAAAACTGTCATGATCTCTCTCGTTCACACAGGACAGGCCCATAAGCCCTACGGAGGACTGACTTTACACGATGTAACCTCTGATGCGTTGTCAAGGTCAAGTGCATCACCTGATTAAAAGCAAACAGCACCAACAGCTTTAAGTCAGCATGTGATCGGCGGCCCCGCTGAAATGATCATAATCGAGCCAAATTTGATCAGACGTCGCCAAACGCGGAGGATTCATGAGCGACGCGTCGCCGTCAACGTCGCAGCGAAATCGCCGTCTGACAGGTGATGAGGAGAAAAACTGAAGGTGGTTTTCTTTCACGTGATTTCAGGAGGGATGTGCAGGATTGTCGTTTATCGAGCTGAAACTGATCTTTGACCATTGAACACCGTGATCGGGACGCGGGAGTGTGAGTCTTACCTGGTGGGGGTTGGGTCGTCCTGACCAGCTTGACAGTATGAATCCGAAAATGTGAGAGCTTGGTATCCTCATTCAGCCGCCGCGTCCGTGTGCACGGACATCTCTGCTGCGCACGAAAGAGATGCGAGATCACACACCGTCCGGGTGCGCGGGGCGCATGGCGCGTAAAGTCTGACGCAGGAGTTCCGTCGCCTCAACAACATTAATGGCTTTCTGCGGTCGTTTGTCCCACTTCAGCGCTTTAATGATGATCTGCTGGGAAGCTCTGGTTTCAACGTGGTTGTAGCTGTGTTGTGGGATAAATCAGCCCCCCCCTACACTCCCCCAATAGGATGCAGAAATTACTATGGCAAGTCACAACGAAGTCTTACGCAGGTTTGACTCACCCCGCTCGTGCTTACGTCATCAGCTGATCCAGAGAGAGCATCTGCAGTGTCCAGGATCACACGGGGAGCTTCATCCATCAGGCCGCTTGGTGAAATAGGCTGTGCTGCTTGTGCAAATGACATTTACATTAGTCAAAATGCTTTAACATCAATACCATCATCACCATAATCATCAGCAACATTATTATTATTATTATTATTGTTGTTGTTGTTATCATTTTTATTACTTACCACCAAGTATTTTCAGCAGAAGTATGAGATAGGAGCAGACCTAATCATTCTTAAAAATTCCCCACCAGCTGTTTTTTGTTTTTGTTGTTGTTGTTTGTTTGTTTGTTTTTTTTAAACATTGCTGCCAGCTAATCTGACACAGTTACAGAGCTGCTTGGTGTTAATGCCCTAATGGACATGTCAGAATTTGTTGTTGTGCCAAAAGTGGTGCAGACTGAAATAGGTGTGAAGAGACAATGCTTCCTAATGGCTGTTTCTCAAGTGCAGATAATCTGTGGCATGGTCATCTTTCTCTCTGACACAAGTCATTTATTCTGCCCTTGGCTCTGTCTGCCACGCCTCCACACTCCCTGTTGTTTTCTCCTGTTTTGTTGGGTGGCCTTTTCTATTCCCAAAATCAAGTTTTCATGCCTTGTTAATGCCATTTTGCATGTAATCCTGTGTCTAAATATAGCTGTGTCATTCTCAAAACACCTCAGAAGTTAGTCAGAGAATTGTAGTAGGGATAATCTTAGACCTTCAGTGTGTGGCTAGTGCAGTTGTAGCCTGCAGAGAGGTGTTTTAGTGAGCAGTTCATGGCAGTGTGCTTTCTCCGTCACTAGAACAAGCTTAGAGAGGGAAAATGTGGCTGTTAGAAGTCAAACAAGGACACAGATACTGTTTGAGGGATTAACTTATTTTGAGCTAGACCGTGTTTCAGACACTGATGGATACCTGCAGCAGTTTTTATAAACTTCAGGCCAAAAGAGCCCAATATGTGGGACATTTACAGTGACAGTAACCCACACCCCCAAACCCACACGCACGCACACTCACAAAATGTATGCACAGTATGCTTAATGTCTCCTTCAATTCACTCATGTGACTCACTTTCCAAGAGCTGACTGCTGGGATCAGTTGCCGTGGCAACCACCAATCATATGATGGTTTCTCAGCCTGTGAGCATTTTTCTCTTTTCTCTTTTTCTCTCTCCCCACTCTAGCACCTAAAGCTGTTCTGCAGTGTAACTGTGAATGAGCCGATGAATCCCTCCACCTTACAAATGCCAACTTATGACACAGATTTGGTTTTCCTCCCAGTGGTTCATCGCCTCTGATGGGCCACGTCACTCATAAGAATGTAATTTATCACACCTTTGAATTATGCAGAAGGAGACAGTATGTGCTGTGTCTCCTTTCACAGCCAGAGTACTGCTGCAGTATTACTCTTGTTTAAGCTTCATAAACAACCACAATTCTCAGAACGACACCGTGAATCACTGAAACAGATAACATTGATAATCATTACACGCTGAGTTCACAGACCTTGACCTGTGGTATTTTGTTTTTGTTCATCTCACAGTGAGAGTGGAGAGTTAAATGAGAAGCTTCAGTAAGGGCCTCAAATGCAGCCTTAATATTTTACATGTAGTTGTATTGGAGCAGGGACTGGAGGGGTAATGGGCCATCAGACGGGGCTGTGATATACTGAGCCTATTCACACCATCTCTAAGGGATTAGTTCTGTGGGGTTATGCTGCTAAAGACTGCATAAATAGAGAGATGGCAGGCTACCCCCAGAGACTGATAAGTGCACTATTCAATATTGATTTTATCCTGAATGTATAAACTGTCAACAGGTGAGAGATAATGTGTTTCCCCACGAAACAGCTAAATGGGATGCAATGTCATCCTTGTGAATGGTGGAGACGGTTGTACGTTTAAAATTCTGAGAACTCCCATTCACCATCACCATCAGTTAGGCACCAGCCCTTATCACCAACCTCAGGAGAGCTGGTTGCCTGGTCTCAAATTAAACATGCTGACGAACACTGCCAGGCAAAACCTGATCCATGTCTCGGGGGGGGGGTTGTGTGCAGCTGAGGCTCGCTGGCACTGACGATTCCACTTCCTCTCTCTGTTCCCCCCATTTGCTTGTTATTAATGGTGCAGTCGAAGCTCCTTCAATGTACTGACACCTTGCCTGCTCCCCTATGGGTGTGAGTGTGCAACCTTTGGAAATGCGTGGACAATGAGGAGAAAACTGAGACACCAACAGCTAAACTAACCTAAAGCTCTCCCTGCTTGTGTGGCTGATGTAACACCATTAAAAGGATAATGTATCACATCTCTTCACAACAGGTTAAAAAAGTGTTTGCTTTCTAATGATGTTCCAGGAGATCAATTGGTATTCTAGCACTGCTGTTTGCCCATTTAATCAGCCATCCTTGCTGGCTAGTTATTTCAGGGATAAAGCTTCACTCCTCTTCCCTAGATAAAGAAATAAACAAAGAAGTCACGACCGCAAAGAAAACAAGCAAGAGTATTGACACTTCAGATGAATGTGCAGGGCCAAAATCTATAGCAGAGATTTGGCCTTGAGATTGTATAATAAATATAAAATTAAGATGATGCATGATGGCAAGACACAAGACAAAATGTTTACATTTAGGGTTGTTTAATCTGAATTTGGGGCTGTGACTCACTTGGATGACATCACAGAAGTCTGGGCTACTCCCCAAGAAACAGAAAATAAGACTGCTGCATAAAAAAATGTGGGAGGAGTAACTTAAGCTTTTATGAGCTCACAGAGATTATGGTTGGCTGTAATCACCAGAAGCAAAAATAGAACTACAAATTGTGCCACAAAACCCTTCATGATTCACTGGGCACCATTCAATCATCTCAGGAGCCAGCAGAAACTGGGGGAAAATTGTGATGTTGTTATCGTCCTCTGTGTTTTCATTGTAATACAGAAAATTTATGGGAAATATCAAAACCCCTTTTTCACTGGCAGAAAATGATCAAGGTTTGTTCATTTACTAATGCAAAAGGGGAATGAACAGTGCAAACAACCATTGTCAGAGGATGTGTGGGTGTGTGAGGAGAGGGGCCTGGCTGGAAATACATCAGGCAGTCTATCGTGTCAACAGGATTATCAGCCCACTGACAGTTTCTTTCTCTGTAGGATATGTTATATTAATATAATGTGTGTGCTGGAAGCTGTCGTATAAGGCAGGAACAAATCTGAATGTCGATTTCCTCTAAGCAGAAAATTATGAAATTCAAAAACTTGTTCATTTTTCAATGAACAAAGCAGGGCAGAAATATGGGGAAAATCATAACGAGCATAGAGTGAGGCTAAGAGAAGGAATGAATCTGTAGATTTGTTGTTCACTTGTCCATCCCGTCCTTCCCTCAAGTATACCAGATGGCTGTTCAGTTCTCTGCTGCCCAGGACTGCACAATAAAAAAATGAGCAAACAGCAGATGCTTTCCATAGATCAATGTATATCGATCCATATCATGCGTAAAAAGAACCTCACTGGGCCTTGTTGGTATTAATGGTCCTGAGCCACTTTAAAGTGAAAGAAGCAGCAAATCCATTAAGTTGGAGTTGTTGTGCCTTAGTTTTATGCAAATCCTGCATAAAACAAAACTGAACAATGGCAGGAAATGTTAACACACACCATGGTCTATGGTTATGATTTTTTTGTTATGAAATATAGATGACTATAAACCCATCAGTGTGGTTATATGCAACTGTAACCAGAGAGCTGCATCCAAATGCAATGTATAAATACATTATATAAAAACTCCACAGACACACTCATTCCCTTGAAAAGTCCAATAGAGCAACATTGCTCACACCTCGTGATGACTAATTCACAGCGACTGATGCCAGGAGGGTGCTACAGTGCTTAAAGAAGCAGAGCATGCGCAGTCTTTTACGGAACAACATAAAAGACTGTGAATATGTGATGCTGCCAGCTACTCTCCTGCCAGAAACCTGCAGTGATGAGGGGATGACGAGTGGTCACGTGGATCGTGTTATGGATGTATACGTGTTTCTGCATGGTTGGTAGAACTCTGTACAGGAGTACTGACTCTTGGTTGGCCAACTTTGACCACAACAGATACTGCATTAAAATTAAGAACATATTATGTAATGAGGCATTTCTTTGTCAAACTTCTCTAAAATCCACAACACACCTGGAGCAGTTCAACATGAGATAATGTTGTACGTATTTCTATAATCCTGGTGACATTTCAATCGATATTTATTTCAATACAGAGTATACAACACACCATATCTATATAAGGAATCAGTAGATGATAACATTATTCCACAAAGCTTATGTGAAAGTGCAGCAATGAGGCTTATTTATTCATGGATGAACACCAAACAGACTTATACACTATAAAGGCCACTATTCACAAACAGACCACAGGGTGACTCATGTTCCTCTTCTTACAATACCCCGATCTCCCAGAAGAAGCAAAAGCCAACTAGTTAAAAATAGACCTCAGCCTCACAACGCAACCCCTCCCCCTCCATGGCTATACATTAGGGGATGGAGAAAAATCCCCTTGTAGTTCAGCAAACACCACTGCACCTCCTGTATAATCTGGTTGTTTTACACACTGAAAAAAGACAGATGGGAATTAGGATGCTGGACGATCCATTGTGATATAACTGTGCCCTCTGGTGGTTAGAATTGTGGCAGCACTTTGTAAATATAAGACCAACTAATATTAGGGGTCATTTCAAAACACACAGTATAGTTTAGATTCCCTCTGATGTGAACAAGTGGTCGGAGAAAACCTGCCCACATAACAGCGGTTAACTTTCCATGTTATACTTTTCAGAGGGGCTTGTTTGGTCTGTTGAAAATGACAAATATTGATTAGATGTTTTCCACAGAATTTGCACAGTTGCATCAGTTTCATGTCTCAGAATGATTAGCATGGTAATCCTCCCTCCTCCCTCCATCTCTTCTCCGGCTGTTGAGACAGGTTGCTGAGACTTCTGCTGCGGAGGGAGGGCTTTACTGCCATCTGGGCTGCAGCAGGGAGTGGCAACCGAGACACCAGCACCATAAAACAGACTCAGCTTTATGTACCATCAGCGAGCCACATAAAGGAGAGCAAAGCTCTAAACCGAGGATAGTGAGAGAGGACAAAAAAAGCTAATCAGCTAAAAATCAGCATCAAATAACAGCGATGGGCTGTGTGAAGGTTATGGGTTATCCTGAGACGACAGCATGGTGTTTTTAAATTGTCCAGCATAAAGATGTTTATCAAATATAATAAATTCCAAAGGTGGGTGCCATATGAATCCAAAACTACAGTAGGACTTTGTAAATCTGGATTTCAAAATCTGGCTGGTTACTGCATACCAATCTGATATATCTGCCCTGTTCTTTAGCCTGATTCCCTCTCCATATTCAGATTGATGTCTCCATCACTAACAAGGCTGGCAGTCGCTGTGATAAATTCTATAGTTGTTCAGGTTCCCTCATGCAGAGCCTGGCCCGCTGCCAGCTCTAACAGCAGACAGCTCTCTCTGTATACCTCCCCACTTGCTCTCTCTCTCTCTGTCTCTCTCTCTTTCTCTTTCTCCAAGAGACTAACGACATCATCTCCGCCATTGCTCTGTGACTGCCATCGATTACAACTGCTTGCTATCTGATTCTTTCTGGGCGTCAGCCTCGCCTTCTACCTCGCTCTCATTTAATTTTGTGTTTCCTTCACACCCTGTTTCATTATTGATCTGAAGGCAGGGTGGCTAGAACTTGATGTCTCTTTTGCAGTGAGCCTTTTTTTTATACACAGTAAAGGTAAAGCCTTCTTGCAGGCTAAAAACACAGAAACAAGTACACTAACATATTTTTGTGGGCTGTTGGTTTGACAGGATGGTTCAAATTATTAAGAAAGAGTGTCATTCTTGATGTAAGGATGTTTAACTTTGGGGTCAGCAGCATGTTGCCTGAGTTAAAATCAGCCACAGCAGTCATGAAAGCTGGCAACGGTCTCCCATTAAAACCATAAACAACAGAGTAAAGGGTGAAAAGACCTGGTCATAAAATCTGGCTAGTCTCTGGGTTTGATGTACAGTTCTGGGCTCTATAAAAACTGCCTTCACTCTAAGCTCCACAGCCATTAGTGGGAATGATTATCGCCATATATTTCAACCTGTAGTCGCCTACTGAAGTTTTAGGTAATAGCAACTCCAAGGTCTTGCTTGTGACAGTAGGGAAAACAAATGATTATTATAAGAGGGTAAAGGTAATTGGCCATAATTCACAAGGCTCACAAAAGAGTTTCTGGTCATAATCAAAGCTGGTTTCCACATATTGAAGGTGCCTGTTTGACAGGCCGTTTATCTGGCTGCATGAAGTTGTTACACTCCCAGCTCTCAATATATGAGCCAACTTTAAGGGGAAAATAATTTTGTGTAACAGGATTTCAATATCACTGAAGCAGGCACCACAGTATGTTTTAGAATATTCAGGGTTCAGAATATGGATCAAATACATGACCCTGTTCTGCCCATTTAAGGCTGGAGATAGACATGCTATGACATGTAGAGCCGGAGGGGATATTAACAGCTCTTACTTAAGTAAAACTAGCAATACTGCAGTATGGAAAAAATGGTCGTCCACTGACAACATGAAAATAATTGGAATTATCATATGAAAAGTATCCATCATACAGAAAACATCCCCAATATTGATACTATATAGCCCAACCTTTGAATTATTATTTCTGATTCCTCTATATATGTAGCATTTAACAGTTGTTGATCAAATCCTTTCATACACTGTTGGCAGTTAAAACTTTGTGTTTTTGATTTTGTAAATTAATGATGAGGTAAAGCTGTCCAATCAACATAACTGAGGGAAATGTGCAATCTTCACTCTGTAACTGCAGTGAGGTACAAGCAAAAAGAGGAATACCATGAAAACTCAGTACTGTTAGTAATGTACTATGTTCCACCAAACAAAATGCTCAAAGTTACATACTTGATCTGTGGCCATGGAAAAAATTTCTTCATATGTACTTCAGTGTTTGTAAATAAAAAACTGGACATGGATACAAAACATTGAAATTCTGGTAGATATTACCACTGAACACCACTAGATGGTACCATTAATGCCACAGTGCCATGGTATGTGGCACCAGGAGAATGTTGAGGAAGCTTCACAGTCCATCCACACTGAAATTCTGAATGGGCATAGACACGGACATCTGATATCACTGATATTTACAAGTAGTGAAGTTAGTGCTCAAGACAAAACAAACATTGGTTCCTGGCTTTCACCGCAGATGGAATAAAATCAATTAAAGCAATAGGAGTGTGCAGGAAATACACTCTGGCCCAATCAAGCAGCAAGATAGTAAACAAAGTGAGAAAAGCAATGCTGTAAGAAGCTCTCAGAAGCAAAGTAATGAGAATTAATAGTAACACTGCCTTTGTCAAAACACAGGGACGCACACAGACTTCAATAAGCACAGTTGCTGATACACAAAGGCTGCTGCTCTCTAGTCTTTTTCCTTGGGGTCAAAGGTAAAGCCCTGACCTGGTGAGGCCAACATGCCCCTGTTAATAAAACAATAAACAGCAGTCTTCTCCCAATAACCCCCCAGCCAGCACCCTCACCAACAGGGCTAGCTCTCTCAAACCTACACTTTCATCCCTTTATTCTTGAACTGCAATCGACAAACAACCATGCATTGGCATGTGCACACGCACAAATCATCTTGTTCATGAATCATTGTTCCCGTCATAAGGATATAAGGCTCATAGGCAAAATGTGCTATAAATGTGTGTTTACACATGAGAGATAAATAGGGAGTTTGGTAAGACTTTATTTACTCTTTGCCCACCATATCAGATGTTCCTGAGTGTTTGAAATCTAAGATCAGTCACAGAGGGGGGCCCTGTGGCTCCCAGGATACCTAATACTCTGCATGCTCCAGGGCCGGTGAGAAGAAAAGAGCACAATTGGATTAGATACCAAAATAGGGTCAGTGTTTGTTTTAATCAGTTTGGTGACACAGGGAGCTCTTGAAAGCACAGAACGAAGAGAGCCTGGAGAGAGAGAAAAGGAGAGAAAGAGGAAAGCAGTGAGAGGGAGTGAGGGAGACAGATAGTGAAAGGGAAAAAGAGAGACAGAGAGGCCAGACGGGGTGATTGGTCCCCAGGCTATGGCTACATAATGGAGACTGGAGGCCGGAGGGATAGCTGTCTACGGGGTGGCTGGCCTTTCAGAGTTCACTGTCAGGTCTCCAAACCATGGGGACAGTGGTCACTTCCACTATCCCAGCGTTTCTCAAAATGAGCTTTGACAAACATGTGGTAGATGGTTTGGTTTCCACACAACCCAAACAAATCATCCAAAGTGCCTCTGAAGAAAAGAGCATCCATGAAATTGATGATTTATCTGCTCAAATTTCTTTAGATCAACATCAACCATTATTGTGTTGGTTTCAGGTTGACAGGATTCAAGTAAAGTTGCTGCAAAAATATTTGACATCTGAGTCAGGGAGTGTCAACTCTCTTGTCTTAGCTACGGCTATCTGATTACCAAACGTTTTTGTAATCTCAGGCACACTGGATAAAAAGTTTATAAAGAGAGAGTCCTGGAGCTTATGATTGAGAATGATAGCTCACACTAACAGGCAGAGAAGGATCCAGTGTAAGTGCTGGGCTTTGGCTTTTTTTCCATCAAGGTTGTTGCAAGATTACAGTCCCTCGCCAAGTCAGTGAATTGTGGCTCATGGAGAACACATCGTGGTTGCAGCTGACTAGACTTTCCATGACAGGGTTTAAAATCCTTACTGGGATACACCACTGAATTTCAGATGTCAAAAATGATTTTCCTTTGCCCCAGGACAAACTCAGTTGGTATTGGAGGAACATTCACTATTGTTTCTCACGGAAAAAGACAAAAATAGTTCTATTACTGCCTTTAATCTGGGGCGTCACATCTCAGCTCCCTGAAGAATGAACAGGAAAAGAGACAAAGGTTTATGCATTTGATCAAATATATGTATTTTCTGGTACATAATAGACCTCAAAGTCATTCTTCAATTTATGGTCAGTGGAGTAGCTCCAGACTGTGGGTCCAAGTGGTATTACAGATTAATGTTTTAGCTGCCTGGATTGGTGAGTTCCTGGGTTATTTACTTTCAAAACATCTAACCATGACATATATATACACTAAAAATGAGTGCTCTTTCCCCATTCAATGCCACCCATGCACAGTCCACTGACCTAAGAGTTTACGCTTTAACCTGCGTCATCATCAGACATCATCATCATCAAAACAGTGGGGAAAGACAAATAATAACACAAACATGAGGTGTAGTGTTAGACCTCTTTTCCTAGTATGCAATTTTTCAACTACGTGAGCATGTGCATGTTTGTGTGGATGCTCCTATAAATATAAAGTGTGTTTGTGCGTTAGACGGAGGCGAAAGAGAAAGAATGAGAGTGCCCGACTACGCATATCCGTCAGCCTTCTCCATGGTGTTTGGTAATGGTATCCCCTGGTCGGAAGTGCAAATCCAGCTGCTGCGAAGTGGCCATAAATTAGATTTTCTGAAACTTACAGACATAGTCTCCAGTGTGTAGTTTACTTGAGCGCTCAAGCCCTGCTCACCCACTGCTGCTTTCATTATCCCTACCTAAATCCCTTAAACTTTGTCGATCGATTGTCACATACCTCAAGTTATCTCGGTTGTGCATCAGCTCCTTTGTCTGCTGCAGCGCTGCTTCCCCTCCAAGTCATTACAAAAAGTTACTTTTTGTTTAACTTCAAACTCCAGAAGCACAATTTATCTATTTTAAAAAACAGGGACATGTTGAAAACATTACATCTCTTTCTTTTGCACTCTAAGCCTAGAGGTTAGTGTGATGTGCCCGTTGAAAGCTTTTCCTAATCACAGAGAAATCAACTGAGTAAGTTCAGATTTTTGCAGCTGCTTTCTATTCCTCAATGTGCAGAGTAATTCCAAACAGTTTATTTTCTATCCAGCCACTTCATCCCCCAAGGTCATTTGCTTTTTCTCTTTCTAAACAGGCACAATTCTCACGTCCTTTCTTAGTTGAACTCCACTCAGTCTAATTCGCTGTGCTAGTCTGTTCTTCCCCAGCTGAGAAGTGACGGTCTCGATCAGATGTGCCAGAATTCCACAAATTTGAAGGCAGATTTTTTGTACATACCTGCTGCATCAATTCTTTCCTTTGGATTAGACAACTAATAGTTTGGCACATTTGTACGTGGGAAAAGATGCTTCTTGTGTCTTTTACTTCACAGTTTGGCAACTGCAGAGACAGAAAAGTGCATGTTTTTATCTGCTGCATGAGTTGCATCGACTGCCTTTATGCATGCCAGGACCATATTTTCAACGGCATTCTGCATGATAGAAAAAAGAAACTCAGAGATGAATCGGCACTGAAGCAAAAAAACTAGCCACCATGCTAGTTTCAGTGAGCTGTGGGTGAACAGGGGCATGATGGCCAGTGTCTGGGTGGCTGTTTGGGGGGGGTCATGCTCTATGCCCAGTCCCTCAGGGCACCAGTAGCAGGATGGGCCTACGCATCCGCTGGGAGGATGACCCCAGCTATCCCTGTGGAGTTTGGCTTGTACAGCTGTATCTGATTGGACAGGAACAAAAGACTGCACTGCACCAGGGGGTTTGGCATTCAGCAGATATAAGAACTGATCCTCACAGACAAGAATCATACAATATATTTATGATAGTTGTCATCTGTGTGTCCTACATGCAGAGTGTTGGCAGTTTTTTTATGTTTTAAGAAAATTAAGTTTGAATATGTATTCATTATTTTGCATGCCCATAAGGAACACATGAAGGCTATTAAAATGCAACTCACCTTCAAATTTTAAAATGTAAAATGTATTTATTTTTTAAATTATTTTCACTTCTGTTATCATTCCAAAGAGGGATGTTTTCTAAAAGGGAAACATGAATGAAGCATGAGAAATTAAGGAAAATGAATCTGTCGATCTATATCTAGCATCTTGAGTTATTTTATGCTTTGCTGGGCACACCACTCCGGAAGGGAGACTACATCCTGGAGATGATTTCACACCTTGACTCATTTTGTTAAACCCATTAAATAACACAGTCCTGACAAATCATTCTGACAACACTAATAACAACAGAGAAATATGGGCACGTTTATTTGGTGAGAATTTGTCATCCCCTTCCTTAGCTGAACTCGCAGATTTATTGTCAGGCAGCTAGAAAAAAACAAAACAAAACAAAACAAAAGAACACACATACACACACACGTTCTTTTAGCTGTGTCCAGTAGCTGACAGGTTTCTTCTAAAATTGTGAACAAACTGGTGGGCTACCGGAGACCTTCTGTGCGTCAGGAGCTTTCTCAAGTGATGCGCAGGAGGCCGCTGCCAAAGCCGCAGGTCCAGTCTGGAGACTGAGGAATCAGACCTGTGTGTCCGTCGGTCTGTCCGTCACAGTGCCAGAGACTTCACACAGCCTGTCACACACATCGTGGGCCGATTACTAATATATCAATAGAACCCAGCTGCGCTTCCCGGTCCAAGATTTACATCGACTAAGTACACGGTTTACAAAAGTTTTATTTATTTTTTTTTATATCTAGGTAAACAGTTGTTGGGCTACTACAATTTTTTTTTTCAGTGATTCACTTTCTGTCGAATTAAATAAAAGGTGCAGAGAAATCAAACTTAAACAGAAACGTTTTTTTAAACGGTTTTTCACTTTTCGTGAAGAATAATCAGTTTACTTCTTTAATATTCCGTGTATCTATAAGTTCCTAATTTAGTCAAATTGTTTTTAATTTCCCCGATTGATTGCAGACGGCGTCTTAGCGATTTAGAATTAATATCTGGAAAAAAAGAATAAATATTTGATCTCTCAATCCTTTGTTTTGAATGTATTTGCAAATAATAATCTTTTTTTATTTGCTGTAAAAACACAGTTCCACAGTGTCCACGGATATGGTGTCAGCTTATTCTTCGTCTGTTTTCTTTCTTTAATTTATTAACTGTGAAAAGCCATGATTTCCAGGAGTCAAAAAAATGCCCCCCCCCCCAAAAAAAAAGAAATTAGAAGGGAAACTCATTTCCTTAAAATCAGAAGTGAAAAACGACCTTAACTGATCTCCGGAAAATAGGATCTTTACTGTAGACATGGGGGGCAGCCTGGACCGAAAAATGTTTCCATCCAAGATTAAGCTGTGTTAGAAAATTGAAGAGAGATCGAAATAAATTTGACCGATTATGTTTGCTTAAGTATTATTTGCCAAACTGAGACGAATTGTTTTATATTTTATGCACAGGTTGAATGTGCGTTTATTTGTTGTGGATTCCAGTTTAATTAGAGGCCAAATTCGGGAAATTGTCCCTATTTAGCCCTCATTTTCTGTAAAGTCTCACTGAAGAGCCGCAGTTTAGGTTTTAACTTAAATAAGAGTTATTGGCCTGTGTAAACAAAGGAGTTGCCTATCATAGATTATAAATAAATGTATTCTAAACTAACTAACCTCTAATTCAAATCATTAGTCTATACTTCCATTCATTAGTATCTTTTGGTTGATTTTGAATGAAATTTACTTCTGAATGTGTCCATTGTTCTTGATTGACATCTGGACATCCTAAACAGAGATGTCCATCCTCTCCCAGGATGGACACAGGTGCCACATGGACAATTTTAATCCACTCACCGGAAACCAGACAGAAGGAGGACATGAAGAGGCTCCTGTCCCCCGGCTCTGGATAATGAAAACCCGGTGACCTTCGCTCCGTGCTGTTCCCAGTTCCAGCCGGGACCACCGGGTCGCGGACAATCATGTAGGCTGAAATAAAAATAACACGAAGCAGCATCAATAAGATTATTGCTGTTAAAGCGATCTCACAGTTCATCCTACATTTATCTCCTAGCATTAGCCTACTTTTCCTTCAATAGCCGAGCAAAATGACTCAGAAATACTCTAATGATTTCCCCCAACAATCTTGGTAAGAAATGATGAAGGAAAATCAAATAGCATGTCAATAGCAGGCTATTGATCATTTCACTATATTTCAATTTGATGTTATCTTATTTTAACCAGCAGGATTGTATTTCACACGGTACGGTGTGTAAATAGACCAAAATAAGCTAAAAGAGGGGGATTTTGACTGAAATGTGGATATCACAATTTAACGTGATAAATAGCGTCATATGCTAACACTTAACAAAATGCTAACTTAGTTTTAACACTTATTTGCTGTCGTCTGTACGCATGCGTCGCAGCCCAGCAGGGCCGCTTCAGGAAGGCTGCCTCCGGTTGTGTCTGAAACACGTTCAGGGATTATTTATTTTTTTAGCTCCGGCGTGTGTCTGCTGTGTCCGGGCCGAGCTGATATCTTCGCACGGCTTCGTTGAGGTGCGTGTTTACGGATTCCCGGAGTTTTGTGAGTGAGGAGCGAGGCGTCGCCGGTCTGTCCTTCATTATGGCGCCGCTCACCAGAGAGGCATATATCACGGCAGGCCGAGCTCTCACACTGTCCCCGCACACACAAACGGCCTCTCTCAGCTACAGCTACCAGGCAGCTACCGTGTACACCAATCCTCTTCACTTAGCCTCTGTCAAACATGAAACAGCAGAGAAGTTCGTATTCAATTTCTAAAATGATTTGTTTACATGAATGTAACTTTCCACCTGTGTGGGCCATGCCACTCAGTTGCTATGGCAACCCCAGCCAGCACAACGTGGTGGAGAAATTAATATCAGAAACGTATTTGGGTTTGTTGCACATCAGAGCTGAACTATATTTAAGATGAAAACTAAATGGACAAAGTGAAAAAGATTCATGAAAAAAAAATTCCTCTTGCCATATATTTTCTGTCTTTGGGTTTGTGAACCTTTTGGGAATTTTAACATTCATCATGGCTTTATAAGATATGGCCAATGAGTGGTTAATTAATTTGTTATAATGTTCATAGCAGTTACAAGCCATTAATAACAAGTTTTGGGGTCGACATGTTCTGGAAAATACTTAAATTCATCACCCATCATGTCTGCATTTATAAACACTAGTGGGTGACCCACAATGCCATGTTTCCTCACTTTTTAAGTCGTTTAGTAAGCTGTTATAAATATTAGTAAACTGTTAATAAATGCTACTATGTTTCTTAATTTTGCAATAAGCCACCAGCAAAAAATTGTTAGTCATAAAAATTAACAAAAGAATTAATAAATGGTTCTATAGTAATCCATGAAGTCTAAAATTGTAATGTTATGAAAAAAACAAACAAACAAACAAACAAAAAAACCAAGTGTCATACTGGAGGTGAATTTTCCACAACCTGACGAATTGCACTATTCGTACAGCATAATAAATGATTTATTAACTAGTAGTAACGCCACAAATATCCCCTCATAACCCCTTTATCAATGGTGCCATGCAAGAAAATGTTCACAGTAGTTCTGTCTTGTAACATGAACTAAATGCCGCCAATTTCTAAAACTACAGTAAGAGAGCAAATTGCAGCATGTGTTCAACTAATTCTTTCCAATATATCAACAATAGAAGAACTATTTCCAATGTTTGATTAACAAGTGCCAAAGGAGTTGTCATTGTTTGTATGTCTACACTGTCCAAGGTTGTTTGGTTTGAAGATCACTTGGGGGTTAATTTCATGGCTAAATGTGTCATGATCTTCCAGCAGTGAAAATAATGGAGAAAGCTTAACTTTTCATGCTTTATGCTCACTAAGAGCTGTGTAGAAAATAATATTTTCATACAGTTAAATTCTAACCAAAACAATACCATCAGCTGTTTTTTAAAACTTTTCTTGATATGAAACTCTCTACCTTCTTTCTGACAGATATGTACCCAGCTCATCCCGTGTGTTGTGGCTGTGGATCCTGGCTGGCTGCTAACACTCACTGGGCTCCAATGTGCTCCATGACGCCTCATATGAGGTCAGGCAGAGGACAGCAACACCACTTCCCACTTCCCTTCAAAACCTCAACCCCCTTCACTACAGCAGCCCAGTTTACGCTTCCCAGAATGCACCTCTCCCGTCGGTTGACCCTCGGGTCGGCAGCTGCCAATCATATCCTCAGCTGGCTCTGTAACTTCTGGACAGAGACTGAAGGATGTGAGGGAGGCCTCTGAGAGGAGCCTTGGCTCTGCGTATGGGATCATCTCTGTGCATTCATGCCGGGTAATTAAATTAGCCATCCTTCTCCTATTCTAATGCAAACCTCAGGTTGAATCGCCACCCTGTACGTGAGAGGAAAGGCCTCAGGCAGTGATTGTCAAAGACAGCCAGCTTGTATGAAGTACAGAGCTGTTCTTCATTCTAGCGAGCAGTCCATGTTGGCATTCATCTGAGTTCAAACTTAGTAACTTCTCCATCTACATGCTGTTCAGAGATCACACAGATTGTCAGTGGAAAAGGTCAGATCTTTGTTAACTCTCTATTGGCATGATAGATGAAATTACCATCTTTACCAACATTATCATCGTTTAAAAAAATTTAATGTACAAAAGGGCATAAGTGCACAACTACTTAATTAATGTAATTACAGTTGTCCCCGCATACACTCTTAATAGTGTGTATCTGACATTAGGTTATTAGATTGTGTGAAGAGACAGGGTTTAAGGTGTAACAAGATGTGACAAGGCTCTGCAGACTGACAGTCATGCAGAGAGGATGTAGTGGAGGGAGTGGTGGAAGTGACTCTTTAGCCCAAGGGTTGCAGGGTGTGTGTGAGAGTGCAGGGTCACCTTTATCCATGCTGTCTGTGCCCAGAGCCAGGAGGTGGCGGGGGGAGACCCGGGACTCCCAACAGGCTGAACTCATTTCCTGTGCAGGGTCATGCCCAGGACAGACTTGGAGGACAAGGGTTTAGGACCGCAGGAAGCAGTGAGTGGGGCTGGTCATGGTATGGACAGCAAGTTGATGCTTTTTTTCATCTGTTTCCCTGCTTTTCTTTCCTTGACAGTGGATGAACATAAAATACACACATCTCTTGCAGAGGTAGGGATAAGTCATAATTATACACAATGTGCTCATTTTGTAAGGGCCAGGGGCTTTGTTTTTTTATGTGGCAGATTTTTAAATGTATTTTTTATTATGAATGTTAGACTTTTTAATACATGAATGAATGCCCATCCCCATCAAGTATAATTAAGCAAGCCATGGCATACAGATGTCTACACAGACTTGAAGGAGACTGGGTCCTCTGCAAATAACATACCCATAATCCTCTACATTTTATGCTCTCTTGATACAATATTCATACAAACACTGTTACCTGCGGCGTCTCCAAGATCATAGCGCAGACGTTTCTTCCTCTTGCCCACATTTCTGGAATGCATTTACTCAGCTGGGTTCTTGAATTCAAGAGTGCCCTGCTGCCTCGGGCCACAGTGGACATGCTTGACACGGGATTTGAGGAATGTATCCACATACCCATGTGTGTACATCTTAAAACATATACTCCCTTCTCTAAGAATTATGAGGTTTTTCATGGCGGCCAGTCCGACAGTTTGATAAATGCTGGTAAGGCTGAAGGACACAGGGATGAATGGACTCAGAGTGTGGCAGGGTAAAAGGTGGCACTGTGGTTGTGATTAACCTGACAGGAGAACCTTTTTTTAGCCTCTACACTCTACTGACCCAAACATGTTAATCTAAGTCATGTTACACATAAATGTCATTAGGTCTTATATTTAAGGTCACTAATCATTTGAAACTTAGAGAAGCTCTTTCTCTCCACGCATTCAGCTACGTCTTTCCAGTTTGTGTCCAGATGAAGACTAATCTTTTCACTTTGTTCATGACGACCCTTCCCTTAAGTTTCTTCGTAAAGACGGATGTATTTTGACTCCACTATATGCCCATCGACGTATAAAGACGTTTACCAGAATAACACTAATTTTTTTTCCTTTTAAAAATTAATATTGTTATCAAATGCTATAAAACAATTATGACATTTGATCTCACTTGGAGCCATCATTCACATGCCGTGTTAACGCCATCTTTCTTGTTGCACAGGCTTTTTTCCTGTACTTGGATTTATAACATGCAGTGTGCAGACTTTGATATTTCAGCGCTCAAAATTGAATCAAATGAGGCTTATGAGGCCTCTCAGCCCAAATGGACATCATGTTTACACACTTGTCCATCAGCTGTGGCCTCAGGTATCCAAAGAGATGGTGAGATGTACCCAAACCTGGTAAGTGCACTGTGTTTAGTTAAGGTTTGTCAAGATCGGAGATAACATGTCAGTATCAAAAGCCTTTTATTCTACTGCTGAGTCCAACTCTTTCTCAGGGTATTCAGTCAGTTGTGAGCTGCTGTGGTAGAAATGAATAACACATCTCGTGCCATATGCTCTTTCTGCTTTTATTTAAAATATTTTTATTGTTTTTTTTTTATATTCAAAGACTTTTATCACAACAAATGTTACTTGATTTCAAACTTTTAAAAAACCCACAAAAATCGAGGAGTAATGCTGCATTAATTAAAACTGCATTTTGCTCCCTGCAGGAAAACGTTTTGACTTTCATAACTATTGTTTTGCTCTTCCCATCATTTCTGAAAGGCATTTAGAATTATTTAGTACCACCACAGGAAATCAGCGACGCAGTTTAGAGCCGAAAGTCAAGGAAACGTTGGAGTGAATCGCATCTGCTGTATCAGTCCAGTAGACATATCGACAATATACAGTAACATCAGTATTATACATTTAATAACCACAACCAGTATTTTGGCATCACATCGGTTTGTGACGATATTCTCAAGATGTTGAAGATGCTTAAATAAATAGCTGATGCAAATGTCTCCAGTTCAAAATAAATAAAATACATTTTTAGATAATAATCTCCAGAATCCTAAAGTTTAACTTGATCCCTCCAGGTTAAATAAGATTTTGCTCAAACGGCCTATATCGATGAATGAGATCGCATTTTCAAGGAGACAGGTCGTCTTTAGGACGTAAGCGATCGAAAGTTGCACTAGACTTTTATATAAATGATTTCAGTTGATTGCCATATTTTAATTGTATGAATCAACATGTTTAATGAAGCTGTTTGTGTCTGATTATCCATTTGTGCTTGGTCGCAGCACTTTTTCGGACAGATTTCCTCACTCTGTAATTAAATTATTCTCGCTCGCTCCCTTTTTCCTTTTCTTTTTTTTTGAGTCATTTACATTGCTCAGAAATGTACCTCTTCATTTGTAACATACTCCCTTTTTACTTTCAACACAAAGGTCAAACTCAAGAAAATGAATTTATCCGTAAGCTCATGCACGAAAAATAAATAGAAGAGCTGTTTCAGATGGAGGAGTTTACTGTGCACGTAAAATTTTGTTGCTACACGAAGAGGAAGAAAGTCTCCGTGTGAAAAATGAAATGAAAAGAAAATAGTTAGGTCCACTCGTTAGTATGGAAAAAATCAAGTAGAGAAAAATGTAATGAGGAAAAAAACTACACGGAATCAACAAATAAATAAATAAATAAATGAATAAACAACATCATGGCCCTCAGGAAAAGGTGTGTTTTTAATCGGTCATTTTTCCGTGTGCAATCTCGTGTGTGCGTGTGTGTGTCAGCTGTTTGCTTCTCCTGTCCTGCTTGATTTGCTGATTAGATCCGTAATAATATATGAAATAGGAATTAAATGGTTAATTGGAAGGACACAAACCACACGTGATTGAATTTTTGGCGGATTATATCAGATTGGTCGGCGCTGTAACAGACAACACACACACACACACACACAGTCTTTCTCTCTCTCTCTCACACACACACACACACACACACACACACTCTCACTCTCACGCGCTCTCTCTCTCTCTTCCTGCCCCCCCCCACACACACACACACACACACACACACTCTCACTCTCACGCGCTCTCTCTCTCTCTTCCTGCCCCCCCCCACACACACACACACACACTGCAACTCCGGTTTCACGGGTCTTTGTTTCTGATCTATTAAATCCCACCCACTTGACATGAACACAGAAGAAGAAAAAAACCTCTCACTCCAGCGCCCACACTGTCAGCGCCCAGTCGCTGTTGTCTGTCCTGCCCGCTGGACCCGTATGATGGAGACTGAGAGCTGTTTGCCTTTCTCTTCGCAGAGCAGCAGAAGGACACCAGAGAACTCTCCGGGACTGGAGCACGGCGGCTCCGGCTCCTTCCTGCCCTGCGATGAGCTGCAGAAGCCTTCGCACCTTCCTCCTCCTCCTCCTCCTCTCCCGCACCGCGTCAGCCTGCGCGGGGATGTGTATCCCGCTGCCATGGGGAGGTTTGGAGATGCTGCGGCGGACTTTACGCACGGCGCTGCTCCCGCAAACCCCCCCGCCTCCCCGTCCAAACACAGCAAATTCATGGACAGTATAAACCAGGAGCAGAAGGGGACAGCCATCAGTGGCAAGCCGTCGTTTTATGAAAACACCCCGGAAGGTGAGTTAATGTTTATATTGAAAACTAAAATTAATAATAATAATAATAATAAATTAAATAATAGGGGCTGCAACAAGATCTTAACATCTGCTGCCGCCAATAATTAGGAGATTTTCTTGTTTCTGTTTCAGTTTATAGATTGCGCAACTGCTTGGCAATAGACTGCAACTTAATTAAATATTGACAAATGTTTACAAAATTAGTATTTGAAAAATAGGTGTATTTTTACTACATTTAATTAAATTCCAATTATTTTCTAGTCATGGAATTTCACATTTTAAAATTATTATCGCCAAGCTGCGCAAATTTAGCGCTTGTACAAAAAAATTGGATGAATGAAAACTGAAAGTTGAATAAAATATTAAAAAATTCCGTTCGTAACTATGTTAATTAAACGACACAAATACACTCGATTATATCTCAAATCTTTGTATTTTTTTTCTTTTTTCAGATTCTGTAAATCCCCACACAAAGGCTTTACTTGATTTTTACTCGTGATGCTAAAGAGAGCATGGCTGCGATAAAAATGTCAACAAGTTTTCTTTCACTTGACAGTCGTTGATGTAAAGTGGGAGAGGTTAAAGGTCAGTCTGGCAGCAAGTTGGGTGTGTCATTAGGTTTCTCTCAGCTATCAGCTACGGGCCAATCGCCATGCCAATAGTTATGCATATTTTACACCTTTAACACACTATTCCAATGACTTATTTAAAATTATATACAAGGTTTTGGTTTAAAACAAAACAAAAGATAACAGGAGTTGACAGGGGTTTGCGACCAGGCATAATGTAATAACCTACAAATGTCTGTCTTGGGAAGAAAAGTAACAACTGTATGTGTTGAATCAAAGCCTGAAGAAATTATGTGGTCCTTCACTTTATTTATTGGTGTTGATTATTCTGCAAAGCAAAAGCGGATATGAGCGCTGATAAGGTCTTTGTGATATCTGTGTCCAGAATAATATACAACAGCCTGATTCATATTCCTGCCAAAATCAGCCAGTTAGTTAGGATAACGGTATTAGCTGCCTGGTTTCAAAGTGGACTTTATTACTTTTCCTTTACATAAAGTTTGAATAAGAGAAGGCGTGTATGGTTTCTCTTATCCGCTCACACACACACACACACACACACATACACACACACATACACACACAAGCATATACAGTACAATTGTTTGGTGCTATTCTTTTATATTACTGAATATGAGCCAGATTTTTCATTAATGTGCAGAAAGGTGTGTGTGTGTGTGTCTATACACTCTTCACTTCATTTGTGTATTTTGGAGTTTGGGCTCGCACCCCTTCAAAGGCAGACACATCTTCCTGTTTAGTCTACAGTGGGTGGAAAGTTTAGCAATGGTGGGACAGGCCAACACAAAAAAAAAACAAAAAAAAAACCCTTCACCATTTTCACACATCTGAGTTTTATTTTTGTTTGTATTATTGTTTTTTTTTAAAACCATTCTTGAGGTTATAATATAAAGGTAATTCATGTTGATTAATGGACAAATTTACCTTTATTAACGTTCTTGATTTTTATGATACAAACATACATTTTAAGCAAAATTGCCAAAATATTTTCAAGTATTTATGGAAAAGTAAAACCGACCAGATTTAAAGAATAACATTTACTTTTAGCTTTTAAGCATTGAAGAGTTTGAATTTTGTTATTGTATTTATAAAATAATTATAATTTTTACTGTATTTATTGAACAAAATTATGATTTATCTACAATTTTCCAACAGGAGATTTCCTTTTTGTCTCTGAATATAATTAAATGTATTAAATTTTTCACCTCCACATAGGCCATAGAAAATCTATCCACATGTACTGACATTTTCTTACCTTATTCACTTATTTAAAATAGATATAACCATTACTCATACATTCCTCTAATTTCCCGGTTAAAATATAATTTACCGCACTAAAATCTCTCACTATTCAAACTATTTCCCCCTCAGCAGCATAGTAAGGTTCAAACCGCGGTAAACTTCATGAAGCGACAGAGATAGCATTTAAATGTCTACTTTTTATTATTCATCTTTTTTGACTATAGTAGATTTGTAAAAAAAAAAACAAAAAACAAAGCAAAACAAAAAAAAACTGTGAACGTTTTATGTCCTTCGATGAGACTGAAAAGGACAAAGAATAGTAAGGACCAAAAATGGTGTTTTCACACAAATTGAAAGTGTTAATGTAAATTTAAGGAATTGGAGGCCTGGAAAATTTCAGCTCTTTCAGTGTATCCGAATTGCTCCCATGCTCAAAGCATCTTATGTGTACATTTCCAACTTTTCTTCTACCTTCAATTTAGAGCAGATGTGGTAAAAGCTTTGACATGGTAAAAGCTACATGATGGCTTGCGGCACAAGTTTGCTATCTTGACGGAGAATATGTTCACCATGAAATGTTTTGTTGTATGAGGTTGGATCTAATGGACGAGAGGAAATTAATGTTGCAGTGAAAAGTGCTCTCTGATGGGGCCCATTTTGAATCTGGAGAATAGCAGACGAAAGCCTCAGTTCCCTCTGGTCAGGGAGTGCTTGCAGATAGATAGAGTGATTTTGTTTTGGAGCTTAAGGTTAAACATAATGAACATGGACAACAACATCCAAACACTGCGGGAGGGAAACGCTCTTTCCATGGTTTGTTAGGACTTTCACATTTCCCTTTACTGCAGAATGTAATGATCAGAATGTATTATAATAATACAAACAATTGAGTTCTTTATCATGTATAATTTTGTTATTTATTTCAGTGCTGTATCCTATTTTTCTTATTCTTAATGAGAATGTTTTGACTTGGATATTGCAATAGATTTCCCAAAGATTAAATGAGCAATATCTGCTTGGAATGTGATCCTAAAGCTTTCATCTCTGTATTTCCAAGTGAAATCATGTCTTGTTTTTCACTTGTAGCTTTGCAGGTTTAAATCAAACCAAGTCACTGAGCATTTGCTGCCTAAATATGGTTTGTCTGGGCTAAACTAATTAAAACATTGCCTGGCTGAATTTGTGTTTTGTTTCTTGGTTTTCACAGGCGTCTCACAGCTCAGCCTTTTTTGGCAGCTTTTGTTGGGCACTTAAATTTAAAAGCATAAAAACAAAGCAAAGATTCATGGTTTTCATTGAATCCTCAAAGTGTTTGATGTGACACCCTTTTTAATTTTTCTTAGATTTTCTAACAATGAACAAGTTAAATCTCTTCATGTCAGATCCGTATATAAGCAAAAGTGTTCTAGTTTAAAAAAGGGAAGGGGAGTTGTTGATCGTTTAGTTGTTTTGATCAGTGCCTGACATGGAAAGACATTTGACTGAAAGCGCTGGCTTATTCTGTACAAAAGTATGTTTCTCTAACTCACATTTGTGGCGGTGTATTCTGCATGCTTTGACTTAACATGAACTTTGAATGTTATCTGTATTACAATGTAAAAGGCTGCTGATGTGCATGTGGTATATCTAGGGCGATGTCCATTTTTCTGGAGATCTTTGAGAAATCATTGACTTAAACAGTAATTTATTTATTTATTTTTAATTGAACTAGTTTAGAATTTTTATTCAGTCTCTAACTTTCAATTGTCCTGGCCAAAACGAGCCACTATGAGATCCATACGAACAAAATAAAACGATGCCTGAAATTGTCAACAGTGGATCAAATTGATGTTAAAATTGAAATTCAAAGTATATGGATGCAAAATGTAAGTATGTGTGTATGCATATGTATGTACACGTTACCTTTCTGTGTGTCTCACATGTCACAGTCAGGGAGAAAGGCGCCCCAAAGGCCATGGGCTATCCTGGGATTGGCACAGACTGTTGTGGAAAGCTGAAGGAGTCAGTTGGCAGTTTACAGGGCGACTCCATCGCTGACTCCATTGATTTATCAGGCAAAAACAAGAAGCGACGCAACCGCACTACTTTCAGCACCTTTCAGCTGGAGGAACTGGAGAAAGTGTTTCAGAAGACACATTACCCTGACGTGTATGCCCGTGAACAGTTGGCACTGAGGACCGAGCTCACCGAGGCTCGGGTTCAGGTGTGTGGCGACTTATTCACATTGTACACCTTCTCATTTTATAACCACAACCAGCGGAGGGTTCATGAGCTGAAGAATGCATGTTTTTTTATTTTTCCTGTTACCTTTTTATTATATACTGGATTTTTGCATTTGAAAGGTTTGGTTCCAGAATCGTAGAGCTAAGTGGAGGAAACGGGAACGCTATGGGAAGATTCACGAGGTGCGCAACCACTTTGCTGCTACATATGATATCTCTCTTCTTCCTCGCCATGATACATACCAGGTGGGTTACCACAGATCTCACATGACATACGTTGTTTTTGTATTGGTAGAAGTAACTTAATGATCCTACTGCGAGAATGAAAACTATTACAAAACTGTCACAAGCTCAATCTGACATTGACTCATACTGTATCTTGAATTGATGTTCATCGCAAAAAATTAAACATTGCCATGTTGATTTCATCAAGTTCCGTAGTCATCGTATCCCAAATCTCTCCAGATGCAGGGAAACCTGTGGCCTGGGGCAGCCTCAGGAGGAGGCAGTGGTTCAGGTGCTGGTTGTGTCCTAGGAGCTGACTCCATCCCCTCATCCTGCATGAGTCCATACCCTCACCCCCACAGCAACCTGCAGGGCTTCATGGGTATGCCCACATCCCCTAGCCATCCACACCATCACCACCACCACCACCACCCATCTCACCATCCAGGCATCAATGGCCTCTACTCACTCCACAGCTTTCCTGGAGGCCTCGGGTCCCCTTCAATTGACGGGCCCGAAACTGAATACAAACCAACGGGTCTGGTGGCGCTGCGGATGAAAGCCAAAGAGCCAGGCAGCATCCTCTCCTGGCCTACATGACCACATCAGTGCCAGCTCTCCATTATGCACAGACTGAGCCAAAGCATATTACATTCCCGACTCATGCACAGTCCCAGATGTACACAGCTGACTCAGCATATGACCCAAATATTTCGTCTTTACATTTATGTAACCCAACTTGGAGACTTTTCATGATTCAGAAGATCATGAATGGGAATTTCATAAACATTCAGGGCAACTTCAGCTTCCTGCATGAGACCCAACATATAAATAGGAGCTTCTTCTTTTTTCCAGGTGTAGTTTAATATCACAATGGTGAGACCAAAGAGGAGAAATTATTTAAGCATGTAAAAAATGTAATTATCATATTAATCTTTGTTTTATGTCTGCTTTATAGTGTGACCAATAATAAAGGCCTCCATCTAATCATTTGTCTTATTCAGTAGGAAAGTCATTCTGGGAAAAAACACCATGGTATTGTCACAAAAAATCCCAACTAGAATTATCTTAGCCAGGGCATGACTCTTTTAGTAAACCATAACCAATATAGCTAACCAAAAGTCTCGGCCACATTTTAACTGTAAATGTGGTTGTTAGGCAAAAATGCTTCACAGGCTGCGGTTGCCACAAACACAGAGGTTTCTGCTTTGCAGGAAGTGAGCTTCTTTGTGTTCTGGATGTGCACAGAGACCCTACATGGGCAATATACTTGCTTTCACTTCAGGGGGCCTTCAGGTTGCACCTCATGTATCACGAACAAGTGGCAGGTTCATTAATGAAAAACTAACTGAGTGACCACACTTCACTATCCATGATAAAGTAGAGAGCCTCCCACAGACAGCTGGCGTTATGGAGAGACAGGAATTTCTCAGTCACATCTGGCATCAGTGGTAAACCAGACCAAGTGAGTGATGATTAAAGTTTAATGGAAGAAATTGAGATTACCATTGCCCAGTTATAAACGCTGATGTATTTGTCATTTGTCCTAAAAGAAGAATATGGTATAAATATGTTTCGAGGACATACTTACTCTTACGTGTATCCTGAATGCTAATAATTGTTTTCGGGAAATGGTCTTCTTGTACTTTACCCAAAATTTAGTTTATTGTCAAGGAAACACTGAATTGCATGGTACCATCCCATCTGGTGTAAATTACTAAATACCAGCATATTCATGTCAGATGTGCACATTTGAAAATGCAACTTGAATTGAGAAAAAAGGAGTCTCAGTGGTGGACAAAGTCCTACCAAGCTCCACTTACTCCCCAGGAGTGTAGATGGCTTACGGCAGAATATGTTGGCTCTCCTTTTCCTTTTGCTTGCTTCACCATGACAGCCACGCTGGGGCAGATTAGCTGCCATTCCCTTAGTCTGTGTCGGGGTTTTGTGTGAGCCACTAACATGTGGTTCCAATAGAAGTATGCACAAACCCATCAGAAACACTTTCCACACCCACAGCTTCAAATTCCAGCCAGGCCCTGGGAGACGGCAGCCTTTACTGCAGTTACATAGTCCCCTCTGATTAAATCCCAGATTAAGTGGAGAAGATAAGAAGACCTGTCAGAGGGGATAAGGGATAAAGGAGATGACCATCTTTAGGAACGCTAAAGAAATAGCAGATGGTGGATTTAGGATCAATTTTAATATTTTTAGATTAGCAACAGGTTAATCAAATCTATCTTTCCATAAACAAAAGAAGAAACTGTGGTGTAGTTAACTTGATACATTAATTTATGAACACTGTTAGGACAGTTGTGATAGAGTAACTCATGCTATCATTATTTAAGTATGATTGATTTAAAATCCATACATTTTTTGCTTTGATTAATTTTCCATTAAAATGACTGTGGTGTGGAGCTAGCTTTGATCTGTATTGACTCAGTATATCAGACTACAAAAGCCCTATGTGATTTGTAAGAAATAAATCTAAACTCTTGATTTAGGACTGCACAATAGCTGGGGCAGTTATTAACTAAGCATCGCACTGTGTGTCAAGGTCATTGGGTGAAGACTGTGGCTAGAGACTGGAAATTACGATACCAGCAGTCTCATTAATGGACAAAAATATGATTTAAGGCTCATTAACATCTGTAAAGCTGCCTGCTGGCCACCGTTCTGAGCTTTGATCTTGACAAGATTTATCTTAGCCTCCAAGCACAGCTATTGTAACCCAACAGATCCTTGTATTTGAAGTAGTCAAACAGTGTTAACATGTTCCACTAAGATAAACAATGTGGAAAGCTTCCAGTGGGCCTTTCGTCATTGACAGACAAAAAAACATCCCTCAGACAAAGTTCCCCACCAAACTGACTTTTTGTATTTTATTGTTGACTGTTTGCACGAAGTGTCTTTTTTTTTTTTTTTTTTAAATCAAGGGGGCAAAAGGTGATTAAACAGCAACAAACGGTAAATTCAACTACTATGTAGTGAGACATTAAAGGCTAAGTGCTGTATTAACAGGTTGTTAAATTTGAGTGTATGTTTTTTCTTAAATGTTGCTTTCAATTTGTACCTGCAAAAAGGTAAGCTTAAAATATAAATGGGCACTAACAAGCACAGATGCTGAAAATCTGTCCAGTTAACTCCCATTATTGACCAAAGGCTCCATCACTTGGTAACTTAAAAGGCTGCTAATTGCATTTTCGTATTCCCACACAAGTCCTGCAATTATGGCTGGAGTTTGGTTACTTTTGAGGAAATAGATTGTTATTGGTTTATTTTTATGACAGCTTTATTCGCCCGCCAAACCAGGCAGAAAGGCCTTGTGGCAATCCAAGGTCATTTTTCAGGATTAGTAAAGGGTTTATGAAATGCGGTCCCTTTTGAGTTAACTGCTCAAATATCGCCACCTTGTGGTTTTAGGTCAGTGTTGTTGAGATGATGAAGGCTCTGTCTGTCCTGTCGCTGCGATCATTTTGTTTCCCCTCTAACGAGATGCTGTTCTATCATTATTATGACTTGTGTAATGATTCTGGCTATTAAATCTGTTTAATGGGTGAATTAACCTCAAAAATACAATCATTTGGACAAAATACCAATTTGCGGGCCATGACCCTGAGATAAATTATGAAATTTTAAATTAATACTTCCTTTTGTGTTGCCGTTCCGGTTGTCGTTTTCTTGGCAAAATGAAAAACCAGAATATTATTACTTTCAGCGTCCCCTCAGATGATTGACATCTTCTTTAAAGTTTTCCACCCACTTTTCGGCCTATCAGGTCTAAGGGGCGGGCCTTCACGCTAATCTTTACAAAATGGCGTCTGTTGTTGTTTTGCCGCAGGGTCACTGAATAAATCCGCTTTTTATTTCAATCATTTTCTGCATTAAGTTGCAGAAAGAGCACTCAAAAAGCCCCAGGCGCCCCCAGGGTCGGCTCTGTGTGGACTGAAATGAAAGGTAAAGAGCGGTCTCCGATTAAAAAACGCTCCCGGGCCTTGGACGATATTCGAGACCGGGGAGGATGCCACCCAACCAGCAAGAAAATGGGGGCTCTTTCCGTTTCCAGCGGTAGTAATAATGGGAATAGCGCGACCAAAAGCGACGGCGGCTCGGCCAGAAGGAGTCTACTCGGCGAGAAAAGAGAAAGGGATTTCGACAGCCACAGTCGGACCGGGAATAATCACAGCTGTCAGTCTGCGGCCGCCAGCTCCGTCGGTAAAAACCACAACCTGAGCCTGACGCTGGACTTAGCCTCGCCGAGGACCGCGGCCCGGGCAGAGCAGCAGCGGGTCCAGCCGCCCAGCGTCGAGAGTGAGTACAAAACCCTCAAAATAAGCGACCTCGGCACCCAGCTGAGCGACGAGGACATAGAGGACGGACTCTTTCACGAGTTCAAAAAATTTGGGGACGTCAGCGTCAAGATAAGTCGCAGCAACGACGAGCGGATCGCGTTTGTGAATTTCCGGAAGCCGGAGGACGCCAGAGCCGCTAAACACGCCCGAGGTCGGCTGGTGCTGTACGACCGGCCGCTGAAAATCGAGGCCGTGTACATACACCGGAGGAGGAGCCGCTCCCCCGTGGAGAGGGACCTGTACGGTGCAGCACAGAGCCACAGACACTTGCAGAGGCCGCTCTCGCCCACGGGACTCGGATACAGAGACTACCGGCTGCAGCAGCTGGCCCTGGGACGGCTCCCTCCTCCCCCGCCGCCCCCTTTGCCCAGAGACCTGGAGCGGGACCAGGAGTTTGCCCTGTTCGAGGCCAGGGCCCGTCCGGCTTTCATTGCAGAGCGGGCCGCTTTTCGAGAGGAGGATTTTATATCTCCAGAAGATGACCAAAGAGCCAACAGGACGTTGTTTTTAGGCAACCTGGACATAACTGTGACAGAGGCCGACCTGAGGAGAGCCTTTGACAGGTTTGGGGTTATTACAGAGGTGGACATTAAAAGACCCACACGGGGACAAACCAGCACATATGGATTTCTGAAATTTGAGAACCTTGACATGGCTCACCGTGCTAAACTTAGTATGTCTGGAAAAATAGTGGGACGCAACCCTATTAAGATAGGCTATGGGAAAGCTACTCCTACCACACGTCTGTGGGTGGGCGGACTCGGACCCTGGGTTCCTTTAGCTGCCTTGGCAAGAGAGTTTGATCGCTTTGGCACTATAAGGACTATTGACTACAGGAAGGGGGACACCTGGGCGTACATTCAGTACGAAAGTTTGGATGCTGCACAGGCAGCGTGCACACACATGAGGGGCTTCCCGCTGGGAGGTCCGGAGAGAAGACTCAGAGTGGACTTTGCTGATACTGAGCATCGCTACCAGCAGCAGTTCCTGCAGCCTCTTCCAATTCCTCCTTTTGATATGGTGGCAGAGTCATTTGTCCACCGTGCCAACCCTGAACCACTCAGGGTCAGAGAACGGACTCCACCGCCCCTTCACTTCAGAGAAAGAGAGCTCTTTCCTGGAACTGAGTGGCCCAACTCAGCTATTCGCGAACGGGTCCGCGCCTCTCCCTTTGAGCCTTTGGAGCACTTGGAACGTGAGCGGCGGGCACGGGAGCCCTGGTCTTTGGAACGAGAGTTGCAGGGACGAGAACCTGTACGGAAGCGACGTGTAATGGAGGATGGACGTCACATAGACCACTCCCCCGACAGCACTGAGAGGACAGTAAGGCGTAGACGTGCTTCTCCAGATGGCAGCCCTGGAGGTAGCAGCAGAGATGGAGGGCGCTTCAGTGACTCAGAGCGCCCTGTGCGGGGAGAGAGACTCTCCCCACCACGAGAACATCACAGCAGCCTTGAAAGAAGTGGCGCTGAACGGAGACTCAAAAGCCAGGGTCTCTCTGACAAGGGACCTTTAGGCAGCAGCATTTCAGTCATTGGAGAACGCAAACGTAAAGCTGGTGATGGTGGTAAAGTGCCGGTCAAGAGAGAACGCTCTGAGAGCAGTTCCAAAGTAGGACAGCTCTCCAAGCCAGACAGCACTAGACTCAGCTTGGCCTGGCATGGTATGCTTTTACTGAAGAACAGCAACTTTCCAGCCAACATGCACCTGCTGGAGGGCGACCACAATGTAGCCAGTGACCTGCTTGTTGACAGCACAACAGGGAGGCAGGTGAACGAGCTAAAGATCACCCAGCGTCTCCGTCTGGACCAGCCCAAACTTGATGAGGTCTCTCGGCGCATCAAGGTCGCAGGTCCTGATGGCTACGCGATTCTGCTGGCAGTTCCTGGGGCAACGGAGGATGCGTCTTCATCGGACCCTGCAGCCTCTACTCAGCGGCCGCTTCGGAACCTGGTGTCCTACCTCAACCAAAAACAAGCAGCAGGAGTCATCAGCCTGCCTGTGGGAGGGAGCAGAGATAAAGACAACACAGGGGTTCTTCATGCTTTCCCTCCCTGTGATTTCTCCCAGCAGTTCCTGGATTCCTCTGCTAAAGCTCTGGCTAAAAGTGAAGAGGACTATTTGGTCATGATTGTGGTTCGTGGAGCATCTTAAAAAAAATCAGAACACACTGAGTTCAAGTCATGTAAAAAAAAAAAAAAAAAAAAAAATCTGCTGTATGTCAGTAACTATTGCATGCTGTGTGTTCTGCATTATGGGTTACACTAGTATGGTTCATGAGTGTTTGTATGTTGCCATGTAATCCACTAAAAGGACAAAGAGTGCCCTTCCACAAATTTAAAAGGATGTGTGGTTTTGAAATTATTTTAGTAAAGTATTATTCAATAAGTCCTAAACCTGCAGTAATTTGGTCAGTTACTGTAAAACATGCGGAGCATTTGAAGAAAAAATTTTGAGTTAAGTCATTAAGAAAACATTCAGCTAATTGGCAGGTTGAAATTGTTAATATACAAAGCATAAGTCAAGGAAAAGTAAATGTAAACACAAGGAGTGGACACAATAATACTGCTGCTACAATAAAACCCACAGACACTGGCTTCACAAACTATAATCTCATTAATCCCATACCTCCCTACCAGGATACTAACAAAAACTGAACATTACAAGCTTAACAAGAGGTCTTCTTTATTTCTGGGCAAGTATAGTACATTGCCTTAGATTGTACAAGTGTTGTTGTGTCTACCTCCTACACAGGTACTTAAGATGAGGGGAATCAGAAGACATAATTTTTCCAAGATTTGAATTACAGTGCAATAACAATTCTATATATATATATATATATATATATATATATATTTTTTTTTTTTGGATGGATGGATAGAGAGGTGATCTTAAAAGATTTGAATTTGTGGATTTCAGTGAAGGTGTAGAGAACGATTTGGTACTGCAGTTACAAAGCTAATCTCCTTGGAGAAATAACCTGGTTATGTTTTGGTTACTGATGCACATATTTTCACAGTGCAACACGCTCCACTTACTCAAGTGTTTGTTTTTGTTCTTTTTTTGCCTTCATCAGGTAACCCCCCTGATGCAGGGAACATAACCTTCAAAATGTGGCAATCAGTGGAGAGTGGTGCACAGAGGAAGTTGTGCTATGTTTCCCGTTTCAATGGTCTTGCATTTAAACTCACACTGGTCTCCCTGTACAGTTTTTCAGAGTTAAACAATTTGAAGGGCACCAGAAAAAAAGTGTTTTGATGCAGCTGATACATTTCAGTCACCTACATTTGCAACTTTGTGAGGAAAAACCTCATTCAGATTCATGGTATAGATTTGAATGTGTTTTTATGGTGTTCCTCAGTTTGTGAAACACCAAATTGCAAGAGAGACAATGACCTGTTTCTAGCCCACAGGTAAAACTAAATTGTTATGTCAAATCTGTGGAATGCTGAAAACCAACAGATTATTTTTATGAAACAAACATGACACAATAAGCATAGATTAGTAAAGCAAAGAACACATCTCTAAAATTTTTACTTCATATTTTATTTTCTGCATCCCTACCTTAGAGACGGTTGTGTAATGTGATCTATGAAAAAACTACAGTAGTAATGGATAAAAAGCTTAGACGTTTGTGTTGATATTCGACAGTCTGTTTCATTTATTGCTCTGAAAGTAGTTCCACCAGGAAAAATATTAATATTCAGTATAATTAAAATGTTGGTACAAAGTAACAAAACCTTGCTATTTGTTCAGTAAGTAGGTCTGTGTAATTTTAAAGTTTTAGGAGTACCTTAACAGTTACTGGTAAAATTTTTATAATAGAGGTCTAAATTTGAATTTCAGTATGCCAACACGCTTTAAAGGCCTACTTACCACTTTTGCCATTGTGTGTGTGTCATGCAAAAGTAATCCACCCTTATAATTTGCTGAGTTTGGTTTAATGTGTATTGAAAACATTCATATGTGGGAAAGTCGTTGTGAGACCGCCACACCTCCTGCAACGTTGGACTCCTGAGGAGACGAATGCAGAGCTGAAAACCTCTGCAGAGAAGGCAACCTAGTATTTGTGAGTCCTCACTGATGTGGCAGCTTTTAAGTTGTGTAGCCCATCTGCACCTGTGATGACATCTGTTTTAAATGGAAAATTGAGCAATGTACACTTTGATGTCATGGGAAGGAAAATCCATAGAGCCCATGCGAAGCTGTTCACATACCTGAAAGTGCATTTGGGCACTTAATGTGACCGATTATCAATAAATTGTTCATTTGAAGGGAAACATGTTTCTTCGATGGAAGTGAATTGAAGAAACAAGCTGCCATACCTTATTGTGTTTCGAAGGAGTTGTCACTTGAAATTTTCTGTCTGCACATGAGAAGGGAGACAATTTGCTATGTGTTTAGCACCAGCGAAGGGAGACCCCCGTTTCCAGTGAGGATCACTGTTTGCTCACAGGCCTGTTCTGAGCTCCTAAGCTGCCCATCAAAAATCCTCAACCCCTCACAATCCCCTGTTACACCCCTCAACTGTTCCTGTTGGCATGTGAACACCTGATCAGGATCGAGGAGCCTCCACGTCCCTTGTTTTCCAGATTCCAGTTTGCATTGTGAACCAGTGGCAGATGCAGACAGTTTTGCAGTTCGGAAGGCAAGGGCCGGAGCGAACAGGAACATGTGGCAGTATCCCTGCTCATTATGCTAAAGATTTCATGTGCAATGTTCCTGGGTCTGAACAGGAGCTGAGGAAAGTCCATCACCGACTGTCACAGACTCCACACTCGGGAGATTGTGGGTGACGCTGTTTTGAAATTTCCATAGCATCTACAGTTCCAGCTGTCTCACTGCAGAGGCCAAGCTGAACCACTGGGTTGATTTCTCGTTATTACATTTTGCCCAGTTATGATTTGATTTGACTTAATGTTTTGCTCAGGGAAGAGGATTTGGCCAACCTCAGCTAGGAATATTGTTTGCCCCCGTCTTTGTGCGCTCCTCTGATTGAACCCTCTCGGAGGAGATGAGCAACGAGGCGTGTTTGCTGTGCTGAAACTGTTCCATTGTCATCTGAGGTCTGGTGTCGCATGGAAATGAAACAAGAACAGGCCATTTTGTTTACCCTTTTGATTCGCTGGAAGGAATCCACACTGCGGACAGCAACTTTCCCTCAAATTCTTCTAGGAGACCTTTTTGTTTTGCCTGTGCCCCTGTTATAAGTTTAAGGCCATGTTACACAGGAAAGTTTTCCATTTCCTCCTACCATCCATTTTAGTCACATTAGTGTGAGAACCAATCCTGTGCTCCATGCTGAGAAGGACCCCTCACTTCACCACTTCACTTGAGAAACATTGCCATCTTGAGGACCATGGAGCACCTGCTTCCCTCTCACAGTCTGCTACCTGATACATCACACACTCACACCAGGCACCCAGGACAGAGCTGCTGTCCCCCGTATGGCTGCGGTATAGAGTCGCACGATGGTGAGTAGGAGAACAAGCGCTGCTTGCCAGGTCTGTATCGATGGCTAAGGCAGCTGTGTGGTAAGTACAGTGTCAACACCACATATTTTACAATAACAAATGCCAAATGGCATACTTTGGTTTCTATCCAAGGTAATTACTGAGACCATTTCCTCGGATGGCATTTGGCAATAATCCCATGCCCAAGTGTGAGATAATAGAGATATTGCCCACAGTAAATATACATTTAGTGCTGTTTTTATCACCACCAACAAAAAATATGATGGATGAACATTTCACTCCCTCATCTGCCGCTTCTCGATTTAGACACTTGTGTTGAAATGAGACAATTGTTCACATACATTACAAAATTACAGAATTGTAAAAGCTGGAGCTGTTTACAGAGAAAAGACAAAATTTAGTGAGTTTTTTTTTTTTTTAAGTGAGACCGCAGAAGCTTTTGGTCCGCCCCCAAACCCCTATCTAGATTAGATATATAACAAAATGCTTCATGTTTGTTTTTTTGCAGTCCAATTGGAGATGTTATTGTTATTCCCATTATTCTATTTGAAGACTAGCCATAAACTCAAAACAAAGTTAATATGATGTGGTCTGTGAGGGTCTACAATCTAGATTCAGCTTAGTTCTTTCGCAGAAGAGAAAAAAGATCCCCAGGCCAGTGTGTTTTCTTTAAGAACTCGTAATTACTTAGAACATTGTTGGGGAGTCACTCGTGGTCATAGGTGATCATGATTATTACTGAACATGCTAAAAGAAACCTTTTTTTTTTTTTTATACATAATTACTTGTTAAAGCCTCAAGTGTCATCATCACTTTCCAGCTTGTAGTAAACCTCCATTGCCTTGTAACAATTCAGGATTGAAACAATTAAAATATTGAATATGGAAGAATTTAGAGTACAAGGAATTATAGTAACAGAAGAAAAGTGTTGTTTGCATTAGGAGACTACAGGCCATAGATGATACCCTGCACTTACTGAATATTAATATCAAGGGAGACCTACTCCAGGACCCTAAAACGTGACATGTAATCTGTAGCAATCACAGGAGACTTGGTGAAATTAAATGTTGTGCATCCGTGGCCAGCACTTGAATCTGATGCTGCTGCACTTTTTTCTTCTGCTCTGAGTGTTCAGGCTCTTTGAGCGGCTGCATGAACGTTTTAACATACTGCCACAGATGATGTTATTTGACTGATGAATGCAGAGATTAACTTCTGGCTCAACAGGCACAACTAGCGCAACAATGTGATGCTGTGCCCAATTTATTTACAGTAATCAAAATAAATGTAAAGAAACGTATAGCTATCCGTTTACAGCTTGACTGGGCTTTGGTATTGATATTGATTTTTATTGAAAGTGTCGAGGAGTTTTTTGCAAATTGTAAGTTGATATTTTGAAAAAAGTTTTTAAACATGTTATACTTAAACAGTACATGCATGAAGATTGAATTCAAAGCGTCAATCAGTCTTTCAAATAACAACTATCACCAATTATATTTGTTATTGTCCTAAAGATAACTATATATATATATTTTTTTTTTACCAAAGTTAGTAAAACTGCTAAGTTTTTGCAGATGCTAGCTGGTGTATAATATGGTGTTATACAACTTTATCACATCACGTTATAATGTATTATTCTGCATGCATGCAATATTCTGAGAAAGATCATCTGATTTCATGCTACAAGCTAAAAAAAAAAACAAAACACAAATGTGTTAATCACAATCAAAACATACACATATTGCACACTGCTGTCAGGATGAAAACATGTTTTCATGTCTCCTTTACAGAACTCTACTGGACAGCAGTTTGTGTATCACAAGTTTCCAGACCTCTGATAGACACCATCAGCTCTCATCTCCTGTAAGTAACCTCTAAGTTTCCTTTGATTAAAAATATTAAATGAAAAAGTGGGAAACCATTTAAAGTGAATATTTCTTATGAAAAATAGTTGTAATAAGCCTTTTCTGGATTTATCATTTTAAACCCATAAAGATGAAAATTAATCCAACATGCAAAAATAATATTCTTTATTAAGTCTGTTTGTATATGTATGTGATATGGCAATAAATATGTAAAATCTATTGCAACTTTTGAGTGTTTTTTGCAGAGATATATGTCGGTCCACATCGTTTCACTACTTTGAATCACACAAGACCAGAATGAGCCACACATGAGTTTATTAACGCTGAGTCTGCCCTGTTACAAGGCTTACAAAAGAACTCTAGTGGCTTTGAACAGCATATCTATGATTGGTTAGGCATATTTTCTATACTTGATCATTTAACAAACCCAGCAGCGAGAGTAGTGATAAAACAGGGCCTCACCCATAAATGCATTTGCTGCTACAAGAACATAAGATCAAACATCATCAAACAAAACTCAGCTGTGTTTGAGACATTTCCAGAGAGACATAAAAAGTATTTTAAGATATTGCTCAGCCATAGAGTTTTCTTCAAACATTCAGATGACTAACAGGTAAAATAATCCCAAACTAAATCTACTTTTAAAGCATCACATACATCGTAAAAGGTTCATCAAGGTACAAAATATTCAGTGGCTCTAAATCACAAAAGCATACTGGCGGTGAATGCAACTCGTGAGCCAAAAGAGCTTTTGTGCATGACTGTCATTATTGAAACAATACAAAGAGTCTTGCCTTGTATTGTGAAAGTGAGTTGAGAGGGAATAATTTGGTACTAATTGAGACAACATTCTTTGAGTAGGTGTCTTCCTCTACCACAAGAGGGCGACGTAACAAAGAACATCCATCTCTGACTTCTGGGCCACGCACACACATCTCGACCTCTACAGGCTGAAAGATGGATGGTCATAGTTGTTTAAGTTGTACACACTGTCCAAACTATTTAAGTCATAATAAACTTCAAGTTGTAGGTAGGTTTCTAATGTGTCTTTGGCTGACATCACAGCAAGTTAGTAAAGATACAAGGTAGTAACCTGTAAGGCAAACAGTGGTGACAAACAAGGAATCCACTGAAAGCACAAAACTCTTTGCTATAAAAAAGAAAGAAAATGATTCAACAACCAATACACTCCCATATTTAAACACAATAAAAATAATAAGTTGCATTACCATTAATTGGCTGCCTGCAGGCACTATAAAGGCTGGGCAACAGTCAGTTTGGGGCATCACGCATTTATACGGGCAACGGGAAAATATTTTAACAATTAATCAGAGATTTACATCTATTAATATGCAAGTTTGATAAAATGACAGCAATCACACAGAAAACCCTGCTGGACTCTGGAGTTCATCAGCTCCAGCTTTCTTTTGTCTGTTTATGATCAACCTAAAAAAAAAGCTGGTATCTTTGTTACACTTGAAAATGATTGTGCATGCATGTGAGCTGTTTCTGTGTGCTCTTGCATAGAACAGCTCACTAGCAATGAGCTGGATGTGAAGGTTTTTATCACTGGGTGCTGCCAAGTCAAGGATCAGTCAGCTGTTTAAATGCATGATTTCAGTATTGACTTACAGACTGAGAAACATACTTTAGTATTTAAAAAGTTACAACTTGGTTTTTAATTTTATATCAAAAGTTATATTGAGGTGTTAGTTGCTGTGGAGAAAGCTAAAAGCAGCTATAGTTGGTTGATGTGCAATGAGCGTGCTGACAATATGTGCTGAGTATGTTCAGTGTTGGCAGCTGAGCTGACAGTTTGTTTTACTGCTGTACAATGAATCTAAACATTCAAACATGAACACGACCAAGCAGCAACGAAAAACTGCACAAGCTGCAATTTTTTTAAGTTTAAGGTAAAATGTTTCATGAATTTGTTGCGCATTGTTTTTTTTCAATTTTTTAGATGTTTTTCATTCAAATTGAAATGTAATAACTGCATTATCCTCCCCATTAATTACAATCTGTTTTAGTTTTTCTTTTACTTATCATGCAACCCTACTTTGTTTGTAACCAATGAAAGCAAGACAAATGCCAGTTGACTTGTCTTTTTAAGAAATGAAGGAGTCGAATCAACTATTGCAGATTTACAATTAAAATCTGAAATTAGTTCAGGTGCAAATGATGACAATGAACACCAACAAAAAGTTTCAGAAAGATTTGAAGAGTAAAAATCAGTTGACGTATCGGATGCTGAAAGTTTAAAGTTCATTTGGAAATGCTTGAAATGCCAGTGGACGTTCCCACCGCTAAGTCCATGTTTGTGTGTGAGACAGTTCAAGTGTGTGCAGTGTAAGCAGTTGCACTGACACCAAAAGCAGTTGTGCTGAGTTCAGGCATGAGGTGAAAGGCAGTTACGATGTAAAAGGTTTAAATGGGTGAAAGGTTTGTGAATGCTGAGAGGAAATTTTGAGTCAGTTTATGTTCCTGCAAAGGTCACCAGCTACTTTAACTGCTTAACTTAAAACTTTTACTTCCACAAAAAAATGAATAGCTATGAAGAACCTGAACTGCTGCATTGAAGTAGAAAAGTTAATATTCTGGTCAAAGTATTATCGAGTTGATGAGCAACATACAATGATTGATGTTCAAATTTCAAATATCCAGTGCTTTATATGGGAAACTAACATTGTGCTTGTATGACTCCACCAACCAGTCACATTGTAGGAAATATGATCAGAATTACACCTTCCTGAGTTACAGCATTTAATAATGACCAGAAGGGTTTTTGCAAAACATTATGATGTCACACTGAAGCTGAACGATGTAAAATTTCATTAGACATTTGAGTTAAATGCTTTACTCTTAAAGTACCTATATCAAATATGGCAAAAACTGGTTGCCATAATAACGAGTACAGTTTTGTTAAATTTTGAGTCCAAGTAAATGTCTGGATACATTTTTTTTCAAGGTGTTATTAAGAGATCTCCAGAAAAGTGGGAGGGAGTGACAATTAGAAAGCATAAAGCAGGTCCTGGCTGATGATTCAGATGCATAAAAACTGTCAAGCAATTACTGGATTTTGGCTCAGTAGAGCATATGCATATTGTGTTAGACTGTAATTTCTTGGTTGCTCATGACCTCAACTATCTGGCAGTTAAAGGTCTGGGAAAATGCCATGCAGCAAAACTTGGCCATAAGTGCACGTCAGTTAGTTCTGGTAAACAGATACGGGTAAAGAAAATCGAAGAAAATCAGGTGAAGAGTTCTTCTTTACATACTTCCATTAATTTCAAAAATTGTTTGTAGCAGGATTGCAGGTTGAAATGCATATTTAGTTTCCAGCAATTTCTGCAAAGCTGATGGGTTATGCTTCTATTAGTTATGTTTGCAAAGATGCTAGCATGGAAAGTTGCTGGATGTGGTACATAAGGAACTGTTTTTAGTTTTGATGCAGATACAAGAATAATGGGGAAAAAATGTGTTTGCAAAACTCAAAAATTTGAGGTGTTTAAAAGTTCAATGTAATCTATTCACCAATATCCAGACGACTGCGTTGTGGACATCATGTTACTGCAGTCCTACTGTCCCACTCCCCAGCCTATGTTACACTCCTGCAGAAATGAAGGGTCACTTAGGTCCCGACTTTAAGCTGGAATCCAAGGTCCAAGGTATGCAGGCCCACGGCAAGTCATGAGCATGCTGGTTCAAGATCGAAGGCCTTCCCTGGGTTTCATTCCTACGCAGCGCTGTTCTGCAGGCGGTCTGGGGTGAAAGAGCCATTGGTCTTGCAGCTGCTTTCCGCTCTCTTGGCCTGAGCCAACTTCTTCCTGGCCTTCCAGCGCTGAGCCAGCGGCTCCATGAACAGCGAAAGAGAGGAAAGGAGATAGCAGATCCCGGCCAGGTAGAAAGAACAGTCATAAGTCTGAGTGTAGTCGTACAGGAACCCTGAAAAAAAAACAAAAAAACAAACAACAACAACACAAAAGCACTGTAAAAGTTTTCAATGAAAAGGCAGAAAAACAAGTTGGGATGAAACCACTTCACATGTAAATCAGCTGTATTTCATTTTTGGTATATTTGTCTGATAAGCAACAGTTTTTAGAACTGGTGTATAGTAACATTTTGGGCAGTTGAATAATGGCTCATTAACAGGTCATTAAAAAAATATCTGGGTGTTGAGAAATCCTTTGCTTGCTTTTTGTTTTTAGGTCTTTAGATAATCACAAAATCCCACAAATGGAGAGTTTGACCTCCAGCCTTATAAATGGGAAGCTTCCAAACCAAAATCTATCCATGGAAAATATCAATAAAAACAACAATAATAATAATAATAATAAAATTAGCAGCGCTGAGTGTTTACTTATATAGAGCTTTGAGGTATCAATGGAAAAATCTATTATAATTCTATAAAAGTATTAATTATTCAACTGTTATATTTGTAACATGACAATGGATTGATAAAAAGCAGAACTTTCTTAATAGTTTATATTTGCTTTATAAACCATCAGATATTATGTCATTAGTTACAATTTATTTGCTATTATTAAATGATACATTGTTCAGAGTGGTCCTATGATCTCCATAGACCGTTATTTCTAAAATGTGTGTCCTATAATAATTTTTTAGGATGCATTTTTTCCTCATGATCAATATGTAATTTCTTGTTCTTGTATGTAAATTCTATATTTTGTACATAAGCCCATCCTGCATGTCATATTACAGAGTGGTGAGGGCTCACGTTTGGTGTGCGTGACCTCACTGTAAACTATACTGCAGGTGGCAGTATACTGTAACTTCATACTATAACTTCCTTTGTTCCTTTGCTCTTATTTGTTTTCTTCACATGAACCACATTGACATTTGATTTCAAGCAGGTGAATTGGTGTGAGACAAATGAAAAGCATGACCACATCACAGCTGCTGCTCAGGCTATCCTGAGGGGAGGAATTGGACGACAGGGGTGTTATCACAACCCGTGGCCTGAGAGAGGAGCCACAGTTTGCCTAACATCAGTTTCTCACTTGAACCACAGGAATGGTAAACAGAGCCACATGCTATTTCCGTACCACCCTAAAGGGGGTCATTAATCACGTTTCAACCCCGAAATCCATAAGCTTGTCTGAGGGGATTGCCCAACGCAGCGGGCAGGGACCATGTCAATAGGTTCAAGGGGACCCCCCCTGCACTCTTCCCTTTAACTGGGGCCAAATGTTAGCAATAAGGGCAAGAGGATAAATTTTTTCTTGGAAACACCTTATGTATTCACAGAAACAAATGGAACTGAATATATGGCTATCATCACGAGACAAGTTCTGTGCAAGTTTCCACGCTGATATATTGGAAGGCCTGGATAGTTTGCATACTAGCTCATGTTTTGAGCAGATGATTCATGGGGATGTGTTTTTTTTAACTGACCCAATAAGCCAAACTTCACTAGAAGGAATATGCAACAACCTGATGTAACAAAAAACTGGCCAGAGATTAGAAACAGCTCTCAAAGACTAACAAAGGCAATCTGCCATCATTTAACCAAAGTAACTCAAACCGTGCCATGAGTATATGACGTACTCATAGGCAGGATGAAATTTGACCCACTAACCTCTGTATGAATTTCGGTCAAAGCAACCCCGAAATCCCAGGCTGGATAGAAGGCGGAAATGACTTTGAGTTTATTTTTCCCCTGTAAGTTACACACGCTTTGGTGGCTGCATACATAAAGGCAGGTCAGACATGCTTAGACGCATTGCAAAGAATCCTGGGCCTCAAGAAAATATGTACTGTAGCATCAATCCAAAAATATATGTTCACAAGAGAGACTTTTCAGCTCCTTCTCTGATCCCCTCTACTTACTTACCACACACATACACACACACAGAAACGTGTACAAACCTCATCTTGCCTTTTGTGTCAGAAATCATTTCAGAAAAGTGATGTCATGGCAACAATCCCGTGCACATGTGGTTCATATGCAGGCCTACTGTATGTTTGTTATTGTGTGCATGTGGAAAAGTAGGTTAGCATATGTGTGACTCCCAAGGTTTTCCATGATGTGATCCACTCACCTGCCAAAGGAGGCCCTGTCAGGCAACCCAGGCCAACGAAAAACATGGAGAAGCCCATGGAGTTGTTGAGTTTCTCTGACCCCACAAGGTCTACCTGAAGAGTAGAGCAACACATTTAGTCTGAAGCAATTCACTCATTTAAAAATCACAAATTGGTCCTTTTCAAAGTCACTCACGTCCTTATGCTTGCTCTTTTTCACAACACATCAACTTGAGGATAATTGTTCACTTGTTGCCAGAGTAATAAGATTATAAATATTAAACAATTAAAAACTTTACTGAGATAATAGAAACATTTTTTTCTTAGTGATTCGTAACATTGTGTCTTTGTAAATCTGCTATAAACAAAAATATAGTTATATTTCAAATTACTGATGTAGAAAACCGTTGGCTGCAAAAGTTTTAATTTTGATGGGAGCAGTCAGTTCATTTAAGAGAAGCAATAAATTCCCAGCCTGTGGGTTGATCTGTTTGTTTTGCCTTAATTACACATTATTCTTTTAAAAATGTGTTACAGCAAAACAAAAACAGATATTGCAATGTAGGATTCCGTAGACATAAACGAGAACCCATCTTCCTTCCCGAACTCTTGCTTTCAGCAGGCAGAGACAATTTATACATTTGAGGCACATGAGAAATTACAGCATGTGTTTGATTTCAGGTACAGTATACCCTGAAGACACTGACTACTCGCTGACTCAATACGTTGCTCCACCCATAAGGCAGTTGAGACATAAAGCCAACGGTTTGCTTCAAGGATACATTTCCCTTTCAGTTGATGACATAATGATGTAATGAAGCCATTTCACCTTTGCAAGATACAAAAGTCTCACACTTGTTATAAATTCAGATTACTGTCTGATACTATGGGGTCTTGAAATGAAGCGAAATGAAATACAAACTGATAATACAGTCTGGCACTATTGGGACTGGGTGAAAAGTGAAATGATATTGAGAGAGCACATTGTGGTACCATCTAGGAGTACCAGAGTACCAGATGCTGCAACATTTAATTCCCCTCACTAATTTACAATGATTGTTTTTAAAACATACTTTTCACTCTGAATCTTCTTCCTAACCTCCCACTCCTTATCTTTCTGTGGGATTACAAAACCATGCCTCTTTTGAAAAACTGCAATGGAAATGACTTGCTGAAATAATCTTTTGGACTTTTACTGAAAGTTAGGTAAAAATAATCAGAATCAGAAAAGAGCAAAGAACGGAAGCTGCCATTTGCTGTGCCATCTTCAACGAATGATTGAATTTCCCAAGAAGAATTATATAATTAGTCACTTGATTTTATATGTATATTATGCCAATAATTGGGGCAATCTCATAACTTGATTTTGTGGAAAATGTATTAGAAAGATCTGCTTCAGTTTGGTACAAACCACATACCCACCTGCTTTAATTGCACCTACCTTTGGTGCTAATTAGCAAAAGTTAGCATGCTAACATGGTGAATATGGTAAACATGACATTTGTTAAATGTCAACATAAACTAATTAAAAGGCATTTGGCCGAAGCTAGCACGGGTGTTGACCCTCAGTGTTTTTATGCATTAATGGAAAAATGTGTTCTTCATTATGTGATTAATAATATAATAGTTTGTTTATTGCATGTTCAGTCAACCTACTCTACAGAATAAAGGACAACAGATTGCACTGAAAATTACTGTTAAATATGTGGAAATACCAAATGAATTAAAAAAAATATGCTAAACAAATTACACTGTCCTGGTAGCAACAGAAGTTGAGATAATGCACAGCAGTGGCATAGACATTCTCCTTACTAGAACTGGCAGCAGCAGAGCCATGTAACCGCCGCAGAAGATGGCGAAGAAGACGGCATAAACCATCAGCAGGATGTAAGAGGTCGCCAGTGGTGAAAGTAGGTTGACCAGGCCACACAGGATCAGGTAGGCTTTGTGGTAGTGGTATTTATGAAACAGGTTCCTGTCTGTCACCCAGCCTGAGGCCAGCTGGGCGATGGTCTCTGTGATACCTGCAACAGAGGGAAACAACTGAGGTGGATGAGAAACTAGGACGGAGTGACATTACGAATTAAACTCAAACTAAAATGGGAAAGGAGCATTGCGATGAAAGTAGTACAAGGATTTCAGATGGCTACACAAATACCGACCAAATTCCCTGGAAAAGCAGTACTGATACCGAGTTGATTATCCTGCTGAAATACAGTCATGTTTCCAACAGCTTTTTAAAAGAGGGAAGGAGAGGAGAGGCACCCTGGGAAGCACACAGACTACAATAAAATATTTAAGCAATGACAAGAAGCTACTCTTTAGAAAGAGCAGCTTTTTTCATCTTTAGATAAAAATGCCATGCAAATTGATTTTTAGAAAAAATTTGTCCAGTGGCAAATAAACAGACACAAAGTAATTCACTATTATTAACATAATAAAAAAAGGGAAACCTTTAAGAGTACTTCACCTAGCTGTTTTTTTGTGTTTTGTGTTACGTTTTTACCATCGCTATTTATTTATCAGCAGGATTACACACAAAAACTGAACTCATTCAGTGTGTAATATAATTTTTTTCGCTAAATTCCAGTGTAAGTTGTTTGATATGTTGTGTACTCTTCTATTTTTTGTATTTTTGTGTAATTTTTCAGCACTGTGAGGGCCACAGTTTATTCCATTGTATTGAATACAGCCAAAATTATCTGCATGGCCATTTTCCACTAGAACTGAAAATAAGAAAATATGAGCACATGTGGTCGTTTGGTCACAGTCTGCTACTACCCTGGTGAATGTCTGTGGGTGACATTCTGATGAAGTTATGCCATTCATCTGTTGGCAAACATTTTCTGTTATATTGTAGGTCACCAAAGCATCTAAGCACAGCTGAGGTAATGTATGTAAGGTCACATAGGAAGCTGTGAGCATAGCACATCTTTTCCTCTAAAATCATGTAGCTCATGTCTGTTTAATAAAAGAAAAGCTGGGGAATAAGAGATAAAGTTAGAGGGAGAGAGTGTGTTTGTGTGTGGAAGAACAATGATGCACTGCAGCAGGGCGACGCAGCTCTGCATTAGCATCAAACAGGATTTCTAGACATCTCTGTTCTCTGAAATCAAAATATTACTGACACAGAGAGAGTTGGCAGCATATTTCTCTGTAAACATCTGTATAACACTGGCAGTGCAGGGCTAAACAGCTCATTATGCACTCCGTCTCATCTGATTGACTGTTTACTCCACTATGATGACGGGGCAGATATGCACCGCTCTCTGCTGAGGTCAACTGGAATGTGATAGATGGTGCAGAAACTGCAGTGGTGTATTGACTGTCACAGGAATAGCTACAAGCACGCTGCGCTTAGCAACTGATCAATGAAACAAAATGTTTTCGTGCAAAACAGGGTTACTGATCCTTCTGCTCAGCCTCTGCAACACGACTGCAAAGCCTGCAGCCGTTTACACTCAGCCTGAATCCCAAACAGAGCAGAATTCAGCTGATTATGAGTTTGCACTCAAAACTTGCACCAAGCAACGTATGCATATGTACGGCATATATCAATTTAGTTCCATTTATCTACACGTGCCAACATATGGATAGTAAATGTTCGGCTACATCTTCATTCTTGAAGGCTTAGGGCGAAAGAAATAAACAATTAAACGCCTCATCAGCGAACACCTCTGCTTTCCTTACATAATAGATCCCGGAGTCTCTCACCTCAGGGGTTAGAAAGATTACAAGAGGCAGCTGTGCCGTGTTTATGTGTCCTCCTCTAGCGACCCACGACAATGTCCTGGGGTGTCCCCTGCTTGCATACAGATGAGTTATGAGTTTGTTTGTGTGTTTTAGCCTCAGCAGGTTGGTCCAGGCTTGCAGCTGTTCCTGTTCAAACTCAGGACAATGCAGTTTAAATTTGGCCTCTCCAAGTAGCACGTTGAGCCAAGTGCACCAGGGACTTCATTAGTTCTGTCTAGTTTTGTACTGGCAGGTATAAAGGATGTAGGATTCTTTCTGAGTTTTAACACAACACGGGAGTGTAGCAAGGTGAGAGGGGATGCCACTTCCTTTGCCTTGGAGGGACATTTTGTTATTAGAGTAAAGCAAAGGGGCTATAAAAGCATATATTGGTTTACCCAGCTTCTCTGAGGTTGTTGCTGGCTTGTCTTGCCTCCTCTTTTGTACATGTTGCCGCCTCAATGCTCCGCTGCAAAGTATCAACCACTTTAGAGCTGGACCCCCTCTTGTCACTGCGCCAGCGACTTTACTCAGTTAGCGGTTGCTCAGCGACTCCAGTTAGCTCCAATGTTGGCGGCTGATACTTGACGAACAGACTGACCCGGATGATAGTGGCCTCCCTCGCTCGGCCCAGTCAATGGGCTTCTATGACGAGCCCTGGGTTGGGGTAAAAGGGACAGTGGGATACTGGGATGGTGGCTTTGTGGTGTGGGTGGCACCCCGCCTCCCAAGCTCTGTCTCTCTCTCTCAGTACAGTGCACATGACCAGAGAATGTGACAAAGCAAACGTGTTGCTTGCTGTTTGCAGACACTGATCACTAAAAAAAAAAAAGAAGGTTATTTTGGTAAATCCACTGTCCATCACACATTTGTATCCTCTAGCATTTGTTACATGTGGATAGATGGGTTAGATAGGTTTATGGATAGATTCCACATAGCTTGATTTGAGAACCTTTAGAGCATCCTGTGTAATCTTAGACAGCTATGTTACTTGACCCCAATCATAGTTTTGGCTCAGTCCATAACTATTTTCATATATCTAGTATAGGACATCGTGTTATCTTTCCTTTTCCTCTAATGTCCACCATTTTCTCCAGCTGTGGTGATGCTCAGCTGCATAAGGCATCAGTGCTCACAAGGCAAACATTGTATTTCTTCGGTAGGCTGAAATCAAATTTCAAAATAACTGACTATTTCAAAATCCGTCATGTAGAAAATCCATCCTTTATGCAATCTAAAAAAAACACAAAAGGCATCGATACCCCGGTGATGCAGAATGCATCCAACTGCGCATCAGGTTGCACTGAAGAGATGGGAGCTAAAATAAATCTCTGAAAAAAATAGCAGAAACGTCAGCACTTATTTGGTTATCATCACAACATCTCTCACACCCTCTTCATCCTCCAGCCTGTGATAAACGATGTTTCAGACCATTTAACAGGCATTATCGTTATCTAAAAGAAACTTTTCATCAAGGGAAATACTATCTCCATCTGCTGAGCACTGATTACCGATGGAGAGATTACAAAACAGAAGCATGTAACTCATAAATGCATGACCCAATGTGGTGCATTTCAATTATTCACAAAGCCTGACCAAGCAGTCTTAAATAATTACACACACACACGTGTGCTCTGTGGTCAAAATGTTAATTCTGGTTTTTTCTTTGTTCATATGAAGTGGCTTCATCATCAGGCATCCTGCTGAACCCAACAGCCCTGGCCAGTGGACCAAAGTTCAGCTTTTATGTAAGCACATTCATTACATAAGACTGCAGAGTCTGAGCAGCTCACAAATAATTAATGCCTAGAAGTTGACTGAGGACTTTATGCATCGCCACTTAAAACCAATCTTAAGGAAACCTGGACCTCTCTCGGTGAAATCCCTGCTGGAAGCCACATTCAAAGACAAATGGCAGATAGCCGTTGGGTCAGAAGTCTGTGAGGTTTAAAAAGAGCAAGACTATTTTTCAATACAGTTTTGTTATATCCATATTTCAGACCAGCCACCAGACAGCTACGTTAGGCATTAGACTGGCATTCAGGTGAGGGGTGACACATGTAGATGTAAGTATTGTACCATATGGTGTCAGCGAGAATTCAGCGATTTGCACATAGATGCAGTAGATAGACAAATTCAGAAAACACTTTCATGAAGTTCAAAACACACATGCTTCAAACACAACCAATTACACAATTGTGCTGCAGATATAGAAGTTTTTATCTGCTTCTGGCATATTGCAATAATTTGAAATATTTAAACGAGAATCATGTAGGCAATGTTACTAGACCGTAGAGACTGAGATTGTAATAAAAGTAATAAAGTACTATTCTAATGATTCACTACAAAGACTTTTCACTAACACATATTGTATTACGTTTTTGTTTTTATATGTATGTTACACATAGCGTTTGAAACTAATGACCAAAATATTCATACAAGCTGCCATTGTGTTGGACTGATGGAATGAGAGTGACAATAAATGATTCCTCTTTTGCTTGACAGAAAAAACTGTGCAGTTTTTCAAAACTGAAAATTACCTTTACTAAACCACCAGTTGGCTTTTTCAGAATCTGATTTGCTTTGCCCCCCAACACTCACACGCACACGCACACACACACACAGTTTGACTGATGGGGACTTTGTTGGACAAATTCCGTAACTTTGTGAACCCACAATCCAACATTAACACCCACTTTACAATGTGATTATTGTTGCAGGGCAGGGAGCTGAGGAGTGAACCTCTCAAGCTCTGATTTTTCACAACACTGAGTAACTGCATTAGCTGGGTTCTCTATGTGATTGTAATGATGGTGAAGTCAATCTCCTCATAGAAGAGAGCAAATTATTTTTTTTTAAAATACCAAGCTATTTCTTCTATACCATTTCCATGGGGGATCACCACAGTAAAGCCACAAAATTTGATCAATGTGTTTCTCACCTGCCACAGAGATGATAAAAGAAGCATCCATGGCATCGATGCCAAGCGTTCTGGCTCGGGCAGACAGGTGGAAATAGGGGATGAAGTAGGCCAGCTGGCTGAAGACCAAAGACCAAGTGTAGATGCAAAAGAATGGGTCCTTTAGCAGAGAGAAATCCAGTACTTTGGCTTTTTTGATGGTCATCTCACTGGGTGTGCTGGCATGTGAGGGAAATCCAACAATGGTGGACCCATTCATGCTGCCATTGAGCTCCAATGAGCTGTCTGGGGCTGTGGGTTTACACTGACCCAAGTCATGGTGGGGCTCATGGCCATTCATGCCATTGAGGACCAGTCTGGTCATTTCAGGGTTCACTGACTGGTCCTGAGCTTCCTGAGTGTATTGCCCCCCCTGGGTCTCAGTGTCCCTGTGAGGGGGAGGAGAGAATGGGAATGAGTCTGATTTGGAGATGCCATTGGACAAATGAGAGGAGCCATTCAAGCAGCTCTTGGTGTATTCCTTCTCTGAGGAGCTCTTGAGTGAAACAGCAGGGCTCTTTTGGATGGGAGAAGAGGTAGCGTTTGATGTGGGAGGCTTCACACTGATAGGTCGCAGAAGCATCCCAGAAGCCACCAGGTTCAGCATGAGGCCCCCAAGAATCAACATTGCACCTGTGGAAGAAAAGAAAGCTCAGGATCCAAAGTGCCATTTTATATTTCCTGGATTTTTCTATTCACACACAAACTCAGAAATACACATACTACCAGTCACATTTCATTATGCGGTGGCCCCAAATCACAGAATTTCTTAATACCTGCTCATTAAGACTTTTGTCTTGCTTACCCTGCCAAGCGTATTGGTCCAGGAGCAGCTGAGTGAATGGAGCAAGGGCAAAGGTCAAGCCCATCCCAGAGCGCCCAATTGCATACGCTGTTGCCAACCTCTTTCGAAAGTACAGGGCTGTGACCACTGAGAAGGACTGGTATAGTAGTGCAAAACCCATTCCTGTAAGGAGGAGAGAGGGTTATCATTATCAGTCACTGTGTGATCACCTCAAAATTACACTTCTCATGCAGAGAAAGACCTTGATCCAGACTTGTAGTTCAGAATCACATGGAGACAGCATGTCTGAGGTGTTTCGGCTGGCTGCGCATTCCTACTCACCAACTATCACTCCCATGCTGATGTAGAGAAACACCACGCTGCTGGCGAAGATACTCATCAGGAAGCCTCCACTGACCAGCACTGCCCCTGCGATGGAGGTCACCCTCGCTCCCAGTTTGGCACAGGCCACAGAGGCGATGGGAGCTACAGAAGACAGAGGAGGGGAAGACTAAGAAACAGGATCTACAAATGTTCCTCGTTGCTGATTAATAGCAGCAATAAGGAATAGGGAATATGAATAGGAATATTAATACTTGTGAATAGGATCTTTACATCCAGTCTGTGGACTCAGAGCTCAATAAGAGATGGAGAAAAACTTCAAAAACTTGTTTATTTGTATTTGTATTTTATTTTTTTTACCCCCTGACAGGCGCAGACTCGACATGATTGAACCGATCCAGCTGATGCTCTCTGACGAGCCTCCAAACTCATCTTGGAAGGCCACGAAGAAGATCCCAAAGCTCTTCAGTGTTCCCATCACCAGGACATTCACCTGAAAAACACACACATAAAAATATAATGGGAAATAGATAAGTTGTATCTGTGAACTAAATACATTTTCTCTCTTTTATCATATAAATACTGGCAAAAAGCATGGTTGCAGAAGTAGTCCAGTTAGAGAAGTTTCCTGTGAACTTCCATTGTAAGTAATACTATAGGAAATATGTACAAAATGTCAATAAGGACTTGTTTTTTATTTTGATAGTCATTATACTGCATGAGTTGGGGTGTAACGATTTATTGATACAACAATTTATATTCCTACAATTTCAAATACTGGTGCTGGCTCCTCTTTCTGGTTTTTCTTCCAGATCAGCCTCTTCAGTCACATTTCTGGAGCAGGTGCTTGAAGTCTCCGCCACATCTGGCTCTGCGTAGCCATCTTGTTCTTCTTCTGTGGTGTTCAGATCAGCAGGTGCTGCTCCCTGAGTCTCAATCTTGGACTCAAACAGAGCACAGATCTCTCCAGCTGCTGCTTCAACACTGGTGGTCAGCACATCTGCTGTTTGGTGAGGAGACAGTGCAGCCTATAAGATTGTCTGACCTTCTCACTGATTGCCAGAACCAAGGTGTCCCTGATGGAGCGGGAGAAGCTGACCTGTTGGACCATAGATGATAGCATGCCGAAGACCTGGTCCAACACAGCCTTGGTGGCGCTGACGGGCGTTTTACTCAGCACCTGGGAGGGCATGTTTAAAAAGGCGTTTGGAAGAGGCTTACAGAAACCCTGCAAGACTCTGGAGACCACCTTGATCACCATGTCACGTGGGCCAAGCAGCCTGTCATAGGTTTCCTTCTGCTGCACCTCCGTCAGCATCCTGGCATAATCCTTAGAGCCGTTGATGAACTTTGGGCCATTAAAAACTGCTGGCATGTTCTCTGGCCAGCTGAAAAACCTTCTGGCTTCAAAGCAGATTTTCATGAATGTGTTAACGTCCCAGACCAGCAATAGAAGAGCCGTCACCTCAGCATCACAGCCCTCCAGCTCGAACTCCAAGAGCTGCACCCTCAGAGTTGATTTACTTCCTTCCACCAGCAAATCTGTCATGTCCACCACAGTCACCTCAGCTGGGATGCAGGAGAAGTTGTGTCACCAGGGCAGTCTGTGCTTTATAAGAGCTGCTGGTCCAGCAGAACTGCAGGGCCTGTTCGTAGATGTCTGTGCCGAACAGAATGGGTTTGTATGCACTGTCGATGAACTCCATCTTCAATGTGTTGCTAAATGTCTCAGTTGAAAAGTTGAATTTGGTCGCTTCTTCAGGAACAAGTGAAGTTTGTGTGTCCAGAGTGAACAGTGAGTGAACACTGAAGATGCTCTGACTCTGGCTTGGCCTTTTATAGCTCCTGATGACACGTATGCTCATTTGCATATTAGACTCCTGCGATGTTCTCAGAGTGCTTTTTTTCTTTTCAAAAGTTCCTGTTTCCATGGACACAAGCTCCCAGGATTGGTTAGATCCTTTATACCTGTTGGCATCTTTTCTATTATTATATAGATTTACTGACTTCTGCTTCAGCACTCAACTTGTGTGTGTCAATATTTGTGACTTGCATCACATTTTATGACCAATGAATACAGACATTCATCAAGAATTTTCTCCTTTTTTCTTTTTTGTCTGCATTTTTCCTCATACTTAAGATTCATGGTGATGACTCTCAAGCTTAAATCCATAATATAAATGAAATTACAACATAGAGACAGAAATTGAGGGTTTTTAGAAACAATTGAGATAAGCCTACCAAGAAGCAATGCAGCACCACCATCCAGCCCCAGCCTCCATCTGGAGGGTCCTCATATTGGAACTCTTTCTCCCTCTCCTTCTTGGTGCTCATGGCATCCTTTCTGAACAGGTTCATGGCTGCCTTGGTTTCACTAGGAGAAAAGAAAGGAGACTAATAAATAACTTGGAAGTTACAAAGGCTGAATATTCTGAAGCATTCATCTGACTATGGGTCACAATTACATGATTTATTATATTTCGCACAGGGATATGAATCAAATATTAAGGATTAGAAAAAAAAAAGTTCAATCTCTTGCATCTTTAAGGAGTGTACATTCTGTGGTGCTTCATGGTGGTGCAAGAACACAACTTTCTGTGTGGTGTTTGCATGTTCTCCCTGGTTCCTCCAGCTTCCTCTCACAGCCTCCAGAGAGCATGCACATTAGGTTCATTAGTGACTCTGAATGGCCGGTGAGTGTAAGGATGTGTGTTTGTTGCTGTCTATGCGTGTCTGCATGTTGGAGACCTGTCCAGGGTGTACAAAACCCCCACCCTTGCCCAGTGTCAGCTGGAAATAGCTCTAGTCCATCTGTAACCCTGATTGAGACAAGCGGAATAGATAAAAGATTCTGTGCTCTCTGTTTTCCATTGAAATTCAGAAATATGTTCTGAAATATATGTAAGTTTCATTCATTCAAAATGGTGACTTTTATTTGATAATAATGTTATCATCATGTTACGGTAAAGAATGATCTATTTAGACTACAGAGAGTAATCCATGTTCAGTCACTGAGCGGTGAAACAGGTTGGTTACAGTACAGCTATGTCTGGTTACTTTTCCACCTCTTTTGCTCTTATTACAGTTTCAGCAGTGAACTGCATGCCTCAGCAGTGTTGACATTAGATATATCACTGTCACTGCAAGTGCTAATTATTAATTTGACTGTCTCCCCAACCTTGCTGTCTGCACATACCCGTATGGTCTGTGCATGATGGGCTAAAGTTTGCTTCGATGACGATGTTCTTACTTTGCAATAATTTAACTTGTGAACGGAGAAGCCTTAGGCCAGTTCAAGAGAGCTTTTATATCGTTTTCTGAATCACCAGAAACCCTTAAATAAGTTATCCTGTCTCAGGAAACCTGCTTCTAGGAAGCAACTTCAAAAACTGGAAAGCACAGCAAATACACCCACACATCCATAAGGCCCCTGAAAGTAAATAAGTTTTACATTTAAGTCAAGTTGCTGTAGAAACCTGAATGAACTGTTTATTTACGTGCATATAGATGCACTAATTGTCAAAACAAAGCAAAATTTTTAAAGTTTGATTTAAATATTTTTCATTTTTTTTCAAAATAGATAAAACTTTTGCGGCTCTCTTTGTGAAACCAGGGAAAACGGAGCCCACACCTGGGTGCTGGGGTACTGTAGTGTTGGAGTGAGAGAAGAACCAGCAGTAAGATGCCATTAATATGCATGTGCACGGCAATTATCAAGCGCAGATATTTACTGTGCAGGAGGTGAAGGCCATAGTAAGTCTGCATTTATCACCAGTATTCAGTTTTGTAGCCTGCATCACTAACTTAGTCTGACTTAGACATGAATAAGGGGCCAAGGCCAAATTAGGCAGAGAGCAGGGAGCGGATTAAAAGGGGAATGAATTGGGCCAGTGTACTGTGGAGAAAGTATTTCCCCATGTGCTGTTCACAAGTTGTCCTCAAAGTGTGTTTGAGTGCATGTTTGTAAATGTGCCGGGGGCCTGAGGCTTGGAGCGATAGCAGATTGGAGATTGGACTACTTTGTAGTCAGGTATTAACACCATGCTTCCGCACACGTCTGCCAGACATTCTTTCCAAATTTTACATAGAGTGTTTTATCTATTCTAATCTAGTCTAATATTAGATTTCAGTAAAATTACTTGGTAAATAATATTCTGTCTCTATGTGGGGGGGGGGGGGTGTTAGTGTAGCTACATCAATGTGACACCAGCACGTGAAATCATTTCAAGTGTCTGAAATCCTCATAGAGTGTTCACCACATGGAAAGTACAGTGCATTATAAGGGAAGAAGTGTGTGAGTAATCTGAGACACAGCCCGAGTAAAATGTCTAAAAATATAGTGCTGCTTTAAATCTGCCATTGGTAATTTTTTAGGAGTTATATATTACAATCTATGATTGTAGAAAAAGTCTTTAGAAAAAACAGAGATGGAAATTCCTTTCACAGAAACCAAAGCCTTGTGTTTCAAAGTGGGATCCAAGCAATCTCATAATGATCAGTATAGCCAAAAAGAAAAATTTCCCTCCAGCAAAGTCTTTCTCTGCTCCATGAGAGCAGCGGTATGTACTATACATATTTCAGTTGTGGAAAAGTCAAAGAACTTCGATGACCAGGGTCATAGTTATAGATTAAGGCACCAAAACTGTTAAAATTATAAACACCATTATAAGACAGCAGAGAGATGTTCCGTCTGAGCCAGTCTGATAGTTTAACCTACCGTTTATGCTGTTTTGGGAGAGTGCTGAGAGCTTGAGGTGAAGAACAGTCAGAAGTCCTATTCTCAGAGTGTCATCCTCATGTTGTTTGAAGGGCACTTGGATCTATGGCTGCATCAAGATTATCATTACACCTGCAAGAAGTGGACAATGACAGCTTACTTTTCTTTGTGCAACCAAATCTTCATTTCCTGTGTTTTTGATGCTGATGACAGCCCCAACAGATTGACCAAAGCCCCATCACTGCACCTGCCCATGTGGAAATGGTGAACTAACCTGGGTGGGTAAAAGAATACAGGTATTTCCAAAGTGTGATCACTGACCTACAGGGGTGGGGCCAGCCTTGGTTATGTAATAATTTGATAGACAATGATTGTGATTGGTGCTTCACTCTGCATGCATAGCCTGAACTGTCGCACACTAGAAACAAACTGTGTCCCTCCAATCACAAGACCTCCTGAGATATCTAGCCATGGAAAAATAAGAACCACACTACCTTTCTTTGTTCTCAAGCACACTCCACAATGACCATTACAACACTGCATCCTGAATGAGAGACTGCATCCTTCAAAGCACGTAGGCCATGAGAGAGTGAGTCCCCATCGCTGCAATAAACACCAATAACTAACTTTTGATGAGTGAAAATTTATTTTAAGTATGTTTGATGCATATCAGGCTCAGAAATCTCAGTAACTGTGACAAGTGATTATAACTAATTAGTTATTTACAGTGTAAACAGTACATTCACCAAACTATTAAGTTATAGCCGTTGAACCTCGGATATCTTTTTAATGTACCTGGCAGCAGAATTAAGCTGTCAACACAAGACTAATATTAATCATTACCTTTTAATTTAATATGTCAAAGTTGTTACACTTGCTCATTTACACATTCCAGGAGTTACTGGGCAACATCACTCATTCTGAGACACATTTCTGGCCATCAGATCATTCTAAGCTCGTGATTTATAGTTGTTTAATTATGTCATTGTTCACTGCCAACTCTTGTGGGAAATAACTGACCTGTATCTTCAAAATGTATGCTTTTTTATTAAGTTAGATATTTATGAGTACCGAACGATATGACACAAGCTACTTTAAAACTGAATCAGCAAGAGAATCCAGCCCCTGCACCATGATGCAGCAATAGTGCCTCAGTCAGCAGTCTGACTCTACAGATATGCGGCACTGAGATGAACAATGCACTCTGCTTCCTCCCTCTCTGTACCTCAGTTCAAAATGAGAAACTGTGGCAAACAATTAACTCCAGAATTATGTCAGTAAAATGTTGGGTTGGGCATCAGGCTGCTAATAGCCATCAGCAATTGACATAATTAGCAAGGCATATAGTCAACAAGAGTGAGAGTAGCAGTTGAGCTGGGCCATTTTATTTGTAACATCTCTAATATGTAATGGCATAGTAAATGTAAATGTATGGGGCTACTCACTGGCCTGCGTCTCCACCAAGTTTCCTGCAAAAAAGTTTGTTACCTTTTTTTGTAATCTTGCAGACAAAGAAACAAAACCAATAGACACAGAAACATAACCTTCATGAAAGGATTAATAATTATGTGATGTTCATTGCAATGACATTCCAAAAAGTGATGAGAGTACTTACAATCTTCTTGGTAAAATTAGTCAACACTTAAAAAAAGATTCTGGTCTTTGCTTTGTTCAAATCTTGGTCATTGAAAGGAAGTTTTACACAATGGGACCCAGGTTGTAATAGGTGCCTTAAATATTTCCATCCAAACATGGTGGCATTTCTGTGTGTGAAGGTGACCCTTCACACACAGAAATGCCCAAAACATGGCATCAGTTAAATAACTCATCTCTGCAGGTGTCTCAATAAGAGAAAATTTCTCTCCTGTTTTTGAGAGCTGGACACCCAAAAGGAAGAGTAACACGTCTCCACCTGCAGAAAGCATGAGAAACATTCCCGTCCTGCTCTACAGGTTTTCAATGTAAACATGTTTATCAGGCTCTAGGTTGCCCTGTTTGAGTTTAGTACACGACAAGACTTTTGCTAATATATAGGAACTCCAATATAGGCCCTCTAAAGTAGAAAACGTGGTGTCTTATTGTTACTATTATGTATTATTTTATTTATGAAGCACTTTTCAAAAACAGTGTTACGAGTTGCTTTACATAAGATAAAACAATAATACAATAAAACAAAAGCCAAGTGTTGAAGAGAGACTTAACATCAATTCATGAGAATGAATTGATTGGCTGAAATAAGACCCTGGGGTTGTGAGAGGCAATGAGGATGGTGGAATGACAGAACTTTCCTCTTTTACTGCTTGTTGCTTTTGAGACTTTGAGGCTGTCCTTCTTCCATTTTTGTTCCACCCTTCTACATTACCTCCTTAGGTCACTTTGTTTTTTCATTCTAAAATCTGCTCATCAATGTTATTTAGATAGACATCACGAGAAAGCACCAGGTCATGACTAATTATTATGAGTTGTTCATTTTACAGACTGTGTAAAATGAAAAGACTCATGGAGATTAACAAAGACAGCAGCAAAACAAGGCTTGAAGTGGCAAACGTATATAGTGAAATCCCCCAGAACAAGAACTCTATCATATTTGCCTATGATGAAAGAGAGAAGCTCAGAAAAGTCTTGAATAAAACCAGCATTACTCTTTGGTGGTCTTTATTAGTTTATGATAAAACTCTAATATTAATAGGAAGGTAAAGAATTTAAAGAGACAGGAGAACATTTACACTTATTGTTGAAAATAACTATTACTACACCTCCTTGGCCTGATAAGCTGGGTTGATTGAAATAGGGTTAATCAGGGGGACATGTTTCAGTTAGTGGGACATAGTATCCAGGGCTTAACCAGGTGCCTGTAATGAATAAAGAAGTCTATGTTGTTAATCATAATAAAATCTTGTCATATAAAAGACTTTTGCAAGCGACCTAACATGAAGGAGACTAAACACAGCTGAAGGATGATATAGTGAAATGGCGGGTCGAGTGGTGGAGGTTGTGATCTTGATTGTTAAGATTTCTGAGCTGGGTCAATTTAAATAGTTTATCAAATCAATTAGTGGTTAAAACTGGAATGCGGTAAGTAGATAGAGAAGTAATTTGAGTCTCAGGGCTTCAGAAATTCTTGACGGGAGTGAGGGAACCAGAGACAGACAGCACCACCATCAGAATCACCAGCAGCAGGACCCGCACCGTCAATGACAGGGCTGTGAGGAAAACACACAGTGGATTGGGGAGGTTTTTGCTGGAGAGACCTTTATTGTAGGCTATATGCAATGAAATATAAACATTTTCTGATCAGTTTACCAAAAACAAAAATAGTCAAAAGTTTCTAATAAAACCTAGACCAGTGGCAGTGTATCTGCATGTGTAGGCTGAACAGACGACTAAAACATTCTGAACTTTTTAACAATGTGGGGATGAGGCCAGAGAGAGCACAGATCTTCCCAACGCTTTCAACTGTGTGGACCACAGAAGGTTTGTAGTGAAATATAGTTGTCTGAATATGACATTATTGGTGCCTGTGTGTAATTGCACAGTATGAGCAGAGGGATGTAGGTGAATGAGAGCAGGTCTCAGTTCTATAAACCACCAGAGGGACAGTAGGTGATGGAGCCTGGGAGATTCACATTTCTAATGATGCAATCTCCCACTATGAGAGTTTCAGGGGGGTGATTTTTACAGCCAACATTATAGACGGATAGTTTAGACGGGCCTGAGGCAGGAGAAGTTGAAGATCGATTTGAGCCAACAGCGGAGATGACATTGTTGTTCACCCTTGAGAAGACTGGACCCATGTTTGGCCAGGTGAACGTGGTCAGTTGGTCAGAGAGGTTTTGGGGTTTGGTGCTGGATGACGTGTGAGGTGTGAGCATCGGGGCATTTACATGGGAAATTGATGGACTTGTCAGAAAAGTGTGACACTTCTTGCTGAGGGAGAGGAGTCGAGCTGGCTGCTTCAGGGGCGAGTGTGAGCTTGTAGCCACTGGCTCAGCTAGCAGAGGAAAGAAGTTTGACAACAGGATGAAGTTGATGTTATTATCTTCTTAACAACTGATGCCCAGGAGCGAGAGTGAGAGTAATATAGAAAGAACTACTTGTTTGGCATCAATTTCTCAAAGGGGCAGGCTTAAAGGCTTCAGTAAAGCAAATGTAATTAACTGGTTGACTTAGCTTCAGGAGCAGAACCACTCCTCAACCACACCCCCTGGTTTCCAGAAAACATCATCAGGCATACTGTATCTCCAGAACACAGTTCTGGCTACTCCTTCTGCAGTTTTGCAACAGCTTCAGCTGTACAATCAGACATTTCAGAAAAAAGACATTCGGGTGCTAGTCATCCCAAGCATATCCAGATCACCTCAATTCAACATGACTGTTTGTGGGGCCCAAGTGTCCCACTCGGGCGGAGCACAGCTGAGGCAGAAGCCCCACACAGATTCTCTCCCTGCCCGACCACAAGGCCATCCTCCTCCACCTAATTCTTAACTATTCCTAAACAATCATTAAATATCCAAACAACATTTTGCTGTGGCCTGGTTCTTGCTAATGAAAGACAATCAGGTTAATGTTTTTGGGGCTGAAATGTTTCAAAATCTTACTTCCAAAATAATTACACATTTTAATGGACATGCAAAAAAACTAAAACATTTTACACTGTAAAAAAGGTTTATAAAAAAAATGCACAATACAGCACATCTGCTGGCATCAGTGTAATAGTAGCTCACTTATTCAGAGATCAGAGCATGTTTGCACAGACGTACATGTTCAAATAATCCAACTCCCTCTGCTGCTTTCCTGTTCTCAAATGTTTTCTCCCTAAAGTTTCCTCTATAGTCATACTATGCTGACTGACAGTAAAAGTTTGGATCTAATAGTGATGACTGGTCATTAAAAAAAAAAAATCCTGCTCAGAAGCTCTAGCTGATCAGCAGAAACAAGCAATATATTTGCCAGTGTATTTTTTTTAAGCCCACTGGGACCAACATAAAGTCAGAGCAGGAGATCTCTAGTTCAGGAGAATATTTCTTTAGATGAGCTACTTTTCTGCAAGAAATAGTGTTTCCTAAGTATCTCTGCTGATGAAGTGAAGAAAATAATGTTACTAGAGTTACCATGGGTGTATGCCTCCAATAACCAGTCCTGCTGAAGTTAATCAGCGCGTTCATTCCAGAGTTATGACAAAAAACATGGGTTATATGCTCTGAGTGAGCTAACCTTTGACCTTGTCTTGACTGAAGGCTTGAGCTAAAGTTGAAGGAATTAACTCAAGGCATTATGGAGAGAATGGGACAGAAGGACACCTAAGCATGGACAGACAGACAACCTGAATCAGAATCCCTCTGCCTACTGGGTTAGGGAGAGGTGAAAACACGACTTGTTATTCAAACCATATTTATCAAAGCAACTTTCTCTCGTGTTTCAGCAGTTAGCAGACATTAACATTACATCTGAACAATGTTGGACAAACATTACATTTTGACTGAATGAAAATCTGGTTGGTGCAACCCAAACGAGATGTTTAGAAGACATAATTCTGGGAGGAATTTTGCTTCTACCCTTTTCTGCCTGTGAGCCCTGCTTGCCCTTCAAGGCAAACATCTCCCGCGTGAGGAGGATGTTGTATTTTAGTTCTGTAAGAAGATAAAACCAACTAAACATCAGCCTAAGGTGTCAGCGGTATCTTTCATCCAAAGCAAATTATTTGGTGAATCGATGAATAAAATCAAAACTCACAACACACAGCCTCACTTTTACCCTGAGTACTGAGTGAAGCTCGGCATCAGTCCTGAGGAATTGTGAGATTATGTAGTAAATGCAGGGTGTTTAGCTGAAAGCTTTAGGCTTAGCTCGCGAAGGCATACACAAAACCGTATTAATGTGAGGAGAAAATAATGGGGAGGTCTTACTGTGTGTTGCTGTGAGCCAGTTGTTATCTTCACTTCACAGGCCTGTTGCATTGTGCCCCCCACTCAACTCAGCTCTGCTGGGGAGGGATGTTCAAACAGATGAGAAAGTTCATACACTGACACTTTGGGAGTGAACTTCAAGAGGATGTCATCTGGGTGCCATCTGACAAAAGAGGCACAAACCTGCTGTGGCAAAAACATGTAGGTAAAAAGTTTTAAATCCCAAAATAACTTTATAATGTCACAGAGAATGACAGTTAGGGACTAAAAGCTTGTGTTGTGTGTTTTCTCAAAAAACAAACAAACAAACAAACAAAAACAACAAACAGCTAACCAACAAAAAGAAAAAAAAAAGAATTAAAGCTCCAACAAATATTATCTATGTCCAGCCATCTCATTTTAAATCGACTAATCGGTTACATTTGCGAGAGTAGAGAAAAAAAATGAAGCACATACCTGAAATCTCTTTCTTGTCCTCGACGATCTTCTGGCCCAAATTTCAATTAGTTCAGTTTGATGCGTAATTTGGGCTTTCCCTGCTCCGGTGCGGTACGTCCCAGAAATGCGTGCTCTTCAGCAGTGATGATGGACTTTCTGTCAGAGAGGAACTGCTGCGGGACCTTTCCCTCCGATGCTTGCCGGGCCATAACTTTGCCTCTATGAGCGTGCCGCTCTGAGTTGCATCTCACGCCTCTGAGCCTGAACATTGGTGGCTCCAGCCGGAGAGCCGCAGAGCGAGAGAGCAGCCCAGGCTGAGGAGAGCCACGTGACCGAGGCGTAGCAGTGAGGCGCATCTGAGGGCTCAGAGGGAGAGGGAAGGGAAAAGCACACCGGCCTCCTGACTGTTGCATTGCTCCGCCAAACAACCAGCCCAGCTGCTATCACAGCCCTGCCTGCACAGACTTGTGAAACATGAAGGCTTTAAAGTGAAAATGTACAGCTCATTGGAATTAAATACATTTTTTTAAGTTTTAATGTGGAAAGAGAATGTGACTTATGTGGAATACAAAAGGGAGATATATCAGGATTCCCCTTTTCTTTCTGGGTTACAGCATTTAAAAGCAGACAGAAAAATAGTTATTCAAAACAGTATGATGTGATTGTGAAGCTGACTTTTTGGATATGAAATTTCATCACATCACCTCGAGCACAGCTATCACTGCCTGGAATGGACAATCAGGTCTACAGAGAAGATCATAGGTGCTGATCCATCCAGGACTTGTACAGGTCAGGAAACGGGCAGGAAAACTTTTTTGCAGACCCCTCACAACCTGGACATAGACTCCTTCAGCTTCTCCCTTCATACAAAGCCCTACAGTGTTGTTTGCAAAACCAACCACCACAGAGACAGTTTCTTCCCCCAGGCTGTGAGTCTAATCAACACTTTCAGAGTGACAGCCAGAGTGCTCAAGTACACCACTGTGAAATAAGCCACTGTTTATTTCATCCAGGTCATATGCACATATGCATATTTTGCAGTATTGAAATCGATATTTAGGTAAATTAATATTTTACACTTTCTTTCTAATACTTATATTTTTACTTTTATCTTCTCTTGTGTGTATATTTCCTATTCAAAACGCTTACATGTTGAGAGCAAAGTGAACCAGAGTCAAATTCCTTGTTTGTGTGCACAAACTTGGCTATTAAAGATGATTCTGATTCATTTTGACCTAGGAGAGACTTGTGTTCCGCAGTTATAGCGCCCTTGACCTTTGGACCCGAAATTCTGACCAGTCAAGTGCAGGTTTGTACTAAATTTAAGGTAATTCTCTCAAAGCATTGATGGGAAGGACCTGTGATGTTCACTCAGATGGGATGGAGGTGCAGCTTCGGCCCAATAGACTATCTGTGTCATGCCACCGTAGACTTTCCTCAGGTTTTGGACAAGAATGGTGCGCCACCAAGATAAGGTGCACCATCAGCGTCTTTTGCAGATGGAAAAATATGCGCTATGGGAGTCTAAATGACAAATCTAGAGATCTAGGGAGGAGCAAAATACTAATCGCAATGTCACAGTCAGTAATATTAAACTCCATAACCAGTTTGACATGTCTTACATGAAGTGAATGGAGCTTCCAAAGAAAATTTATAAGTTAACCAGTTTTAAAGACTAAGCAAAGGAGAAAATAAAGAATACTTAACACAAGAGAGACCACCATAAAGTCAAGTTAAAGTTTATTAAGGGTTGTTATTCTGTGCATGACTGTCTTGGCTTGAAGGAAATGGTTTTCAAAAAAAAAAAAAAAAAAAGAAAGAAAAAAAAGAAAAACCCTGCCGCATTAACATGACTGGATACACTACATGGAACCTATTCTGGATACTATTTTCTTGATACTGTGATAAGATAACAGTAACACTCACGAACAAAAGAAAGGATTCACATTGCAGTTTTTAGTATCAGAAAGTTAAGCAAATATGGGGCTAAATATGGGGTCAGAAAATAAAGAAAAAACAGCAGACCAACGAGGAAATCCCAGACCTCTCTTTCTCAAAGTTCATTGCGATTGTGCTATCACATGTTTGTGTACATGTACATATCTTTACAACAAAACTCCTCTGGGAGTCCTGGTGTCTTCAGGAGGTTATCTTGTGAACTGCTACTGTGATGGTCCCGTGACTTCTGACCAGGATGTTTCTATGAGGAAAAAAAACCAAACCTAAATTATAAGAGAAACATTCACAGGAGGCAGTGGACACTTACCCAAAACTCAGATTTCATTGTTGAGTAACCAGAAGAGAATAATCATCTCACTAACAGAAAAATATCCCTATCCTGTTATCTTAAATCACTGATTTACTCCTCGTAGGTATAGCAAAGCAACACGCTCAAAAAGCTAACATTTAAGAGTGGGTTACATCCTCCTAATAGCACAGATACTGAGTTGGAGTTCAGTTCACCAGAAAGGTTAAAGTGCCCAGAAGGTGGCAGCATAGCCACAAAGATGAATCTGAAAATGCTTATCTATCTATCTTTCCAAATTTTAATAAAAAACCATTGTAGGAAAACCTTTTATTCTTGCTGAAACTAAGAATAGTTAGGAAATAGGAAAAGCATCATGAGTCAGTCATGTGAAAAAGACAAAGGGTTGTGTCAGTGCTCACCCTGACTCAGACTCCAGGCACACAGTTGGGGTGTCTGTTGGGTCTCTGGTGAGAGCTGCAGCTTGTTTGGCCAGCACTGACACAACACCACCATGTTCATCAGACAGGGAGCCACGGCCTGGTTAGTGAGAAATATAAAGGAACATCACAAAGCAGTGATGAAAAAATAACAAACATGATTAAACTTTCTCTTACATTTACATTTACAGAGAAATGAAATCAACATGTTTTTGAGTTTGTCATGTTAGTCCAGCCCATTCACCTCTGTAATGCCACAATTTCTTATTTTTACAATTTGGCTTTTGCATGGATTAAAAAGACCAGCTTTTGTGCTAATTAGCTTTAATTTAGAATGAGCTGGTAACTTTGGACAGAACCATACTATGTGCTTCCCCTTCTCTAAATGAAGTAAACTGGCTGCAGCCAGCAGCTTCATGTTTACTGTCAACCCTGGGCAAGACCAAACTCTTTTATCAATATTTAGTGCTTACTGACATCATCAAAAAATCTATAGCCATCTAGTTTTGATGAGTACATTCCTGTCTGAGCTGCCTGCATATCCTTGTTCTGTATGTGTGGCGGGTGAAATCAAGTGGTTCTAGTTGCACTTCGTATGTATTAAGCTACTCTGTGGTTTATGTCACCAAATGCATCTGGTTAGAGCCTCAATTTGCACTGACAGCATTAACAGTTTTGATATCTTTTCTTAAAAGATCTTTCAGGACAGATAACTGCAAGAGCAAATAATCCTGTAATAAGAAAATGTTTAATAAAATCTGTGAATTCTGTGGTATTCAGTGAGGCACAAAAAAGGTTGGTATCCAGACTTTAGTTGGCAGTGTGACGATGCCAGCATTGCTCAGAAATAATCTCACTTTGTTATTATATTATTATTATATTATAATAATATAATATACAAAACAATACATATTATTGGGTTTTTTTCAACCATAAATGTTATTTAGCACATAGGCATCCACTTGTAAGTCCCAGTAACATTTGAATATCAACAAATATGATAACATTGCACTTAAAATATTTTGGAGTGTTTAAAATTTATGCTACCCAATATGTTTTGGTGGCATGGTGGTGCAATATTAAGCACTGTTGCTCTCCACAAGAAGGTTCTGATTTCAAAACTGGGGTCTTTCTATGAGGGGTTTTCATGTTCTCTCTGTGTTTATGTGGGCTCCCTCCAGCTTCCTCCCACAGTTCAAAGACATGCACCTTCAGGGTAACTGATCATTCTAAGGTGTTATAGGTATGAGGGTAAGTGCTAAGGTTGCTTGTCTCTATATTTTGACCCTGTGATAGACTGGGAGCCTGTCAAGAGTGTACACTGCTAGCTGGGATTTCTTCCAGCCCATGAATTATATTTCTCTTATTTGGAAATATATTATATATAGTTAAAAATGGGACATTCTGCAGGGGGGTTTTAGTTTTGGTATGATGGATATCATATGTGACCTTGCATTGGTGCTCCTAATGACTCTGTAGTGAGGAACACTGTGAGGAGTGAGTTTCCAGCAGCAAACGACAGCTTCGATTGATTTTACTCTCCCTTCAGTCAGAGGTCAGTTTGTGGTGAAAACATTTCCTGTAAAGCTCATGGACTAAAAACTCCTAGCTCGGTGTTTACTTACAGCCCAGGTTGTGTCCTTGGTTGTCAGTGCAGAGCACACCGACCACTGCTGGGCTCTTCATGCTGCCAAAGAGACACACAGAGAGCTCAAACCTGTTATTTAACGCCCCGAGATTTTACACACGGACTCGAACACAGTCTGGGTTTCACTTACGTGTCATCCAGGTGCTGCTCGAGGGTCGACTCCATGAACAATATGAGAAAAAACCCAGAAAAAGTCGGGTTTTGTTTGTAAAGAGCCGTTGTTGTGGTTGTCTACTTCCTCAAAGGCTCCGGGTGGAGTCAGCTGATCGTCACACTCTCTACGGTCTACCGTGAGGACCAAATGGTACGAAGCGCGCTAAAAAATACAGCTACAGACAGACCAGCTTTGTCAGGCAGGCAGGCCGACGGAAAGACAGACAGATAGACAGACAGACAGACAGACAGAACGATAGATAGATAGATAGATAGATAGATAGATAGACAGATAGACAGGCAGACAGACAGACAGATAGACAGACAGACAGACAGACAAATAGATAGATAGACAGACAGACAGATACATAGATAGATAGACAGATAGATAGATTGATAAGATTTCACGTCTTGCTATCAGCATTTGATATATAAGCTTAATATAGAGTAGATGTAAATATTATTCCTGGCTTCTTCTCCATGGTAGGACAGTAACATTGTTTCAGTCATGTCATGAAACCCTGCATCTATATTTCATCATTCAAATGCCACTCTCTCCATTCCAGGCACAGCAAGAAATGGATTCTGATATTTACTCTGAATATTTTAATGTATGTCAAATTAGATTACGTGGCTTATTTTTGCCTCCTGAATATATAACGTTTATTGGTAGTCCAGCTTCAACTTTGTTCTCATAGATGGCACCATCAGGTTACTCTCACATAAGTTGAGTTTGGCCACATCTCTGGTTCATATATTCCTCGGCTGCATTTCACATTTTCTTTCTTTTCTTTTTTGACACTGAAATCCTTGCACCACTCTCCCAGTCATGATAAACACAAGAAAACCAATCTGTTCTTTACTAAACATAAAATATTGTATTAATATTACTGGAATAAAGCAAGAACTTTGTTCCTTGGGCCCTTTTGTTGATGGGTTTTGTTAATGTGTTATGCTCAGAAGTTAGCTCCAGGCCAGCGCCTTGGCTCGCCTCCCTGCATGATTTCTGCTGCCTGTCCAAGATGATGAGGCTTCAGTGCTCCTGCTGACAAAGCAGAAATGGGTTGAATGTAATTATGTGGCCACAGCATTGCAGGAATCCATCACCTGCACAGCAGCAGGGTAATGTCCCTCTGACTAACCTATGGGGTATGCCCTCCTTCTCATCTAATTCTTCTATCTTTTCCTCTCCTGTTCTTTCACTCATATTTCTTTTCTCATGGTTTAAATCAGCAGAGTGCACCCGCTTCCACTGACAATTGCTGCCCATCACTGTCCGAGCAAGCACATAGGCAATCACGTACAAATGCAAGTTTATACATATATTATGATTATGCAAGGTCCACACACGATATCTCTTTCCTTGGTCCCACACACACAAAAGGACTATTTAATATTATATAAAGGGAGGTTGACAGAGACACTAGATTCCATTAGTTATGGCGACTTTACAATAACAGTAAATCTGCAGATGACCTAGACCCAAAACTGAGATCTAACTCTGAGTCAGTGTATCCTCACCTGCCAAACACTGTGATACCCTGTATAATTCATGGTTATCATGAGTCACTATTCATATTCTGGTTTCAATACAGCCACACTATAGCTTAATAAGCCCCGTCAGTGAGAGGTAGACACCAAAATCTTTATGTTCAGCGGCATTTATATTTTGTCTTCAAATTAAAAAAGTTAAGATAGAAAATTCATGAAAGAGTAGTAATACATGCATAATTCTTACCTGTAAACAAACCAAAGAAAGGTATTCTTTAACTCAGAAACACACTAAAGAGAAAATGTTTCTATACATATACCATATTGGTTTGTTAGCACAGTGGCCTTTTTCTCTCACAGTGGATAAACGGATGTACGGTTAAGGTTAATGATGGCTGTCACAGTGCATGGCGTCCTGCCACATATATCCTATGACAAAATAACAAAATATATTACTTACAGCTTAATAAATGCTGAGCCTGTGCTAATTTCACTAAACCTATTATATGGCTTTGACGTTGATTTGTTCCAGGCTGCCTCAGACTGACAAATATTGCATGACATCATGGCACCTGTGCCCTTTTTCCCACAAAGAGGTGCCAGATTCCCTTTAGCTCAAATCAATGCCATCTATGTGGAGCAGTTTTCCATATATTCATGTTAGTTTGAACCACTTGAGTCATGGAAACTCTGCTTCTGCAGATGTTTGATCAAACCCTATGTAACAGGCAAAGGTCTACAAGTGGAGCCGGCTGCAGTGAGCCTCCATCAGCCATCATCTGGACAAGTAAGATGACAAAGCGTCTGAGGAGACAGCCGGAGAGGGTGTGGGGAGATCTCAGACATCAGGAGGGTGGGAGGAAGTGTTGGATGGTGGTCGGAGGTGGATAAAGAGAGGGAGAGAGGATGGTCCCCCCCTCCCCACCCTCCTCTGAGGATTTCTGGAAACCTTCATGACTGCCTGGAGAGTCAGGGATCCAGTGTGAGGTGACAGAGAGCCCGTTAACAGCTGTTGGGGGTGTTGAGAGAGTCCAGTTCTTCTGTCGCTATCATGGGTTTCACGGCAGTCCTGCTGTCCTTCCTCCTCGTGTCTCTGAGCTGGTCAAGAGGAGCTGTCATCACAGGGGTGAGCGAGGGGCTTCTGATTCTGCAAAAACGGTTAAGTTTGTTATTTTATCAGGTTTGAGGTAAGCAGTTTTTAGAAGACAAAACAGTACAGATTCATTACTCAAGTTATTCTTGCGATATTACTATTATATCTCTCTGCAGTCCTTTACAATGTATTTATATAGCAGATTTTTTTTTGTTTTTACAATGAATCAAAGGATCGATTTATTCTATAACATGTCAAATATTCCTTATCAGAAGTTTTTTGATGTTTGCATGACACTGTCAAATTTAGTCTGAAAAATCAAAGTTCAGTAAAGAACAAAACATTAAAAGAATTAATGTGTTATGTCTTTGGATAGTTAAAACAGATTAACAGATGGATACAATTTTTGGCAAATGAGAGATCAATTAATTGTCGTTTCAGTCTACACAAAGGGAAGTCTGCCCTGCTTTAATACAGTTTGTCCTGCACTGTCGATTTTATGATATTCAAATTGCAAATAAAAAAATGCAAAAGCTATATTTTAGGGCAAACAGAATAGCTCACTTTGGTGGATAAAATTTGATTAGACATGACTGATGAGAGACGACATCCTCCTCCACTTCAAGTCCACAGGAAGAGAATGAGAGGAAATTATCTCTGTTCTCTGATTGTTATTCATTTGTAAACAGATTAGGGAGATGACAGGCAATGGATAAAATGGCTTTCACTGTACACACATGAGAGGGGACCTCTATTAGCATAAATAAAAATGAAATTGACTGGCATAAGAAGGACTCCCCTCCTTTCTGTTTCTTTTAATATTTTCTGTTTTTACCTGCACCTTTCTCAATGTCTGTCCTGCAGGCCTGTGAGAGAGATGTGCAGTGCGGGTTTGGTCTCTGCTGTGCTGTCAGTCTGTGGCTGAGAGGTCTGAGGATGTGTGTCCCGAGAGGCATGGAAGGGGATGAATGCCATCCATTCAGCCACAAGGTGGAATGAAATGTTATTCTATTTTATTTTATTAATCTATGACCAACACACACACACTCAGAGACACAGTTAAAGGTCAGATCATATCAAGTGTTGTCTTAGAACTTGAGAAAAGCTGCTGATAACTGCATAGGCTATTGATCTTTTCCACAGTAAAGCAGGCAATTGGAGCCATACATCACTCTGATCATCAACTGAGCAACAGTTCATTCCTCTAACGCCACATCCATCTCTGGTTTAAGAGTTTTAAAAAGCAGCTGTTTCACATCTGCCACTCCACTTACCAGCAGATCAAAGATTTACGGATTACAGCTTTACAGATTATTTCCCTTCCCTATTTTTTCTCTTTCAGGTACCCTATCCAGGGAAAAGGCAGCATCACACCTGTCCCTGTCTCCCTCACTTGGTGTGCACCAGATATGCTGACAGCAAGTATCGATGCACCGATGACTTCAAAAACATGGACTTTTGATGGATGCCCAAACATTTACAAGAACAGCACAGCAGAAACAATATTTCAGTGTGAAGACTTGGAAAGCGTGTGGATCAAAAATGCATATTTCATCTTTACTGACTGTCTTCTTTATTTGTGTACTCTATGCACTATAATGTATATTTGTATTATTAATGCACACAACAAGGACAGGAGAGGTGATAATAAAGTATGACCAATCAAAGAACAACACAGTAAATTTACCCAATGAAGCGATTTGTTAAGCTTTAAATATTAGCTGGTTTATTTTCATGCTTATTTTATGTTATATATTTCGGGTAAAATGTATAGATATGATTGTCAATGAAACTGCTATAACAACAACGTGTGCCATGTGATTTGTGCTCTGTGGAAAGTTTTTTTTTGTGTGCTCAGATTATGTTGCTTTACTAAACACAATGTGTGTGATGGAAATTAACTATCAAGAGGTTTTAATCAGTCTGATTATGCTGAAGGTCATAATCGGTGTCTCCATGACGTTGCTTTCATAAACAAAGACGTGACCTTGCTATATAACTGGACTGACAACCAAAGGTATCCAACTTGTACTACACATTTAATTTGTGCAGATGTCAATGAAAGGGGAACAGAAAATGTTGGTGTTTTTATTAAAAAGTGACAAACTGAACACAAAAATTTTTTCATCATCTCTCGTGCTCTCTTTCTCTCTATTATTAAGCATTTCAGTGAAAAAATTTACTGCTAAAACATTTTGTGAGACTAAATGCCTCCCAAAGTTATAGAGGCTGAATAACAATGATTTGGAAATGAAATTAAAGCTGTAGTATTAACTATCTGAATAAAACCAACTTTCAAGCCAAAGCCAAACCATAGGTTATGCTCCCAACACAATAACACAATATAGCACATTATTGTACTATATTGTGTTATTCTTGGTTGGTGTCTTTGCTTGTGTTTTGTTGTTATCAGCTAACCCACAGGTCACACCTTCAGTAACTGTTGAAATGTTTCCATATCAATGTTAAACAGAAACTCTGGACATCAGATCACCTGATCTACATATTAGCACATTAAGCGTGCACTGTTGGAAACTTCTCTTATGATTTGTAATAGAAATCAAATAAATTGTTTTCCTCAGTGTTGTTATACAACTATATATATAACAATATTGACAACATTTGTGTGTATTATTTTAACATGCAATTTTTATTTACTATGAATTGTTTCAAATATTGTTCTGGTCCTTTGTGTGCATGTTTCAATGGAGTATTTGCTTTTAGATAAGAATTCCTTTATTCTATATCACATATTTCTTATCTAATGCTGACATCAACTTAATGGGAAGGGCACTTTGGAAGAATAACCTTAACATGTTGCTTATAAAAACAGGACTCTGTGACTGAACTTCACTCACCTGAGTCCAACAGCGGAGAGACCAACACGATGAAGTGGCTCATTGTCCTGTCAGCCCTTGTGGCTTTCTCTGAGTGCCTGCACAAGTGAGTCTGGGTTAGGGTTGGGGCTGAAAACCAACTTTCCTCATAATTTCTTTGACATTTTCCACCTGAATAGGCTGAACTGTTGAAAGAAAATGTCTTCATCTTGTATTCCTCAGGGAAAATCTAAAGACCACTTTCTTTCTCTGAGCTATCTAACCTTTCAGTGCGAGAGTGAGAGTACTGAAAGTACTGAAAGCTTAAAAATGTAAATTGTTGGACTTATCTTTCATTTGCTGTGTTCTGTTCAGGATGCCCCTGATCAAGGGGAAGACTGCCAGGCAAGCCCTGAAGGAGAAAGGACTGTGGGATGAGTACAGGAAAGCGCACCCATACAACCCAATGGCCAAGTTCGTCCAGACTGGTACTGAGTCAATGACTAATGATGCTGATGTAAGTCCAAAGGAGCACATTTCAATTTCTATATGATGAAAACTCTTTTTGCAGTTGCAGTTGGTGTGATACTTGAATCAAGCTGACGTTAATCTCCAGCTCTTGTAAATGTCCTCTCATGTCCCTCCAGTTGTCCTACTATGGTGTGATCTCAATCGGTAACCCTCCTCAGTCCTTCAGTGTCATCTTTGACACTGGCTCTTCAAACCTGTGGATCCCCTCAGTCTTCTGCTCCAGCCAGGCCTGTCGTGAGTACTGAAGTCCAGACTGCTGTGCACTCAGAGACTTTAATTGAATTTAAAAAATGGCTGATTATGCATCTAGCAGATGGACAGAAATTTAGATAAAGTTATATTTTCAAGCGCTTTACTCAAGTGCAGGTTTGAGGGACTTTTAGTAGCATTTCCACTTATTGCTATTTTATTCTTCCTATTACACTAAAATAATTTGATGTTTACTGATTCTGGTCTTTTTATGGCTTATTACACAAGAAACTATAAATAAAACACATAGCCCGTTTTAGATTAAAGTACCTAACTGTATATGAATTGATGTAAGGCATCAGTAATATTATCTAAAAATTTTATCACATAATGCAGACTGGATCCATTCAGCAAAATTTGCACTTATTGTATTGTTATTAAATGACATTTTGCTGCTAATAATTATGAACTTCAATCCAGATAAGATTTGATTGCTACAGAGTATTTTGACTTTGCAGTACAGTATAAATACTGCTTTTATTCAAGTAATAAATTGAAATACCTCTCTGAGAACTGATTTTATGGTATGTGGCAGATTATTAAATTTAATTTCACCAACACTAGAAAAGCTCAAAGTTGCTCGGTGGTGTTATAAAATGCAAGTTGTTCCTCGACAGAAAACCACAGGAAATTCAACCCTCAGCAGTCTTCCACCTTTGTCTGGGACGGCCGTTCTCTGGCCATCCAGTATGGCACTGGCAGCATGACTGGATATCTGGCCAGCGACAATGTTGAGGTGAACAAAGTCCCTGTAACAAAATGCCCAGTGTATTTAGACTTCAAACAGGCATATCCCCACTCTCCATTCAGCTTGTGACTGACAGTTTTCTTGTGTGTCCAGGTGGGTGGCATCACTGTGTCCAAGCAGGTGTTTGGACTGAGCCAGAAAGAGGCTCCCTTCATGGCCTACATGCAGGCTGATGGCATCCTGGGACTGGCCTTCCAGAGCATCGCCTCTGACAATGTTGTGCCTGTCTTTGACAACATGATCCAGCAGGGACTCGTGTCAGAGTCCATATTCTCCGTCTACCTGAGCAGGTACTGACACGGGTTGGTTATCTGTGAGTTGAGAGTGTGATTCAGTTTACCGGCGGTTTACGAATGAAATGTGTTTCTTCTCTCTCAGTAATGGTCAGCAGGGCAGTGAGGTGGTGTTTGGCGGTGTTGACAGCAGCCACTACACTGGCCAAATCACCTGGATCCCTCTGACCTCTGCCACCTACTGGCAGATCAAAATGGACAGGTACGAAAGAATTATTCCAGAATCAGTGACTCAGAGCAAAACTGTTGAGTAACTTGTTACATGCAGATTATTAACAACAAACACAATTAACACGAAGCTTTTGGGCTTGATTTTTTTCCGCCCTCTGTTGTTCCTTTCCAGTGTTATCATCAATGGACAGACTGTGGCCTGTTCCGGTGGCTGCCAGGCCATCATTGACACTGGCACCTCTCTGATTGTTGGACCCAACAGTGACATCAACAACATTAATTCCAGGGTTGGAGCCGCAACCAACCAGTATGGAGAGGTGAGTCATCATACCAAACAATTTAACATTTTCCTCTTTTTCTGAACTCAGAATAAACAGACATTTAATGCTCTGACGTCAAAACTCTCAAATAAAAATAATGAACTAGGACTTGGTTGCTTGCTTCAACTGCAGCAATAAATAGAGCTGCTACTGTTACAAGTTTCTTCAACTTGGGTTTTCTTCTCACAGGCTACAGTGAACTGCCAGAACATCCAGAACATGCCTGATGTGACCTTCACTCTCAATGGAAATGCCTTCACCATCCCTGCATCTGCTTATGTCTCTCAGGTGAGTTAGACTCAGGATGCCCCAAGTTTTCAGCACTACAATGAAGATTTGAGGGAATTAAATCTTTTTTTTCTTTTCTCCTTCCAATACAGAGCTTCAATGGTTGCAACACTGGCTTTGGCCAGGGTGGCTATCAGCAGCTCTGGATCCTGGGAGATGTTTTCATCAGGGAGTACTATGCCATCTTTAATTACCCAAGGCAGTACATCGGTCTGGCCAAGTCTGTGTAATCAAATAAAAATCTGATGAATTATAATGCCTGAGAACATACTGTAGTTACCTTTGTATTAAAGAAACTATAGCAACTAAAACATTCAGTGTATTTGTGTGTGTGTATGTATCAGTCTGACTGTGATGACTACAACCATGATCAAATGTCAGGAAAGGAGGAACATCACAGCAATTTTATGCTGCAGTTATTCAGTGAAAGGTCACAGGAATAAGAATCAGACAAGTCTATTTATTCAATCTTCACTCTGGGAAACCTGATCTTACAGATGATTCTAAAAGGACTGCCACTAGCTTCTTCTGTGTAAAGGAAGAAAAAGCCCCAAATAGATATCGAGCATGTCAGAACAGCAGAGGTCCAGGAGAGACTCTTAAGATAGTGAAGCTGATGAGGACAAACACTGACAAAAAAAAAGATCATCTGATGACACTGTCTGACAGCAACACTGCTATCTCAGTCTCTGAATGGACCAGAGGAAGGACACCAACACAACCTTTCACCACATTATGTTCATTATTATGAGAAACTCATTTCTTAAATGAAATATTTCAGGATTTATGCCTTCAGTGAATTCCAGAAAAAAACTCCTATTATATAGTTTTAAAATTATTCTTCAAATTGACTTTACAATTAGTCAAAACTGACAGAGATATGTTATTTATGAGATTAGATGGAGTTCCCTTTAAAAACCACAGTCATGTAACCAATAGAATCACTTCATCAGACATCAACTTCAGAAATGAACTTGTCCTCCACATGAATTCACTGGTGAATTGCCAGTGTGGAGTATTCAACCATTTCAGCATGTGCTGTGTCAGCAGCTCCTGCTTGTGTTTTGGGCTTTTTCAGGTTAGCATAGACCTCTGTGGGTTTTTGGTGAGCTCTGAAGTCCAGTGTTGTGTAGACTATGCCACTCATATCCTGGAGGAGACAAACTTTGTCAAGAGACAGCATTGCAGAGGAACTTTGTATCATAATACTTCAATCTGCTTTAGAAAGCAGGTGACACTGAGTCACAGACACTACATGTTTCCTGTTTATTGCTTACTGGTGCCTCTTGCTTCAGTGACTCACAGAGAGTTTCTCCACATTTATCTGAAAAGACAAACAACATCACATTGTGAATATTTTTGAATTTTTTTTTCTGACACACTCACACAGTTAATTTAATGAACCGGCTTACCAGACGGCTTTCTGCTTGTTTTCATTCTGAAGCAAACCACACCAATAACTGATCCAATGAAAATCATGATTGAAATGGACATAATAACAAAAAGATGCAGGGCTGAACTCCAGAGGCCTCTGTGAAGGAGACAGGACATATAATTCAGGTACACAGTCATGTATCCACAGTCAGAAAACACTGTGAGAAAATGAATACTTACAGGGGTCTGTGGTCCTGATTCAGAACTGACCTAGTGGATTCAGGGAGTGAAGTGGAGGTGCCGAAGACTTTGATGGTTGTTGGCAGTGGAGGTTGAGATTGACTGCGGCGACTTAAAGCATCTGCAAAATGTAAGAATATCATAGATGCTTCTTGGGTTTGGAGGTAAAATGGAATTTCTCCTGCACAAACTGTAAGCAAAGAAAAAATTGCGCTTTCATTTTCCAAATTAACATTTATCTATGTAGCCAAAGCGTTATTGGACATACTAGAGGCTACTGCACAACACAGACTTATAACATTGCATTAATGAAAATCATAACTTACCTGAGACCTCGACATAGTAGTCTTGGTAGATTTTGTTTTGGCTCCCCAGCACAAAGCATCTGTAGTAGCCTCCATCCACAAACTGCACATTTGATATTTTGAATTCAATCCAGCCATTGTTCTCTGTTTTTGTGACTCTTCCTTTCAGTAATTCACAGGTGTATCCTTCACTGTCCACCAACTTGTAGCAACCACCTGGATAGAGTTTGCAGCAGGACTTATTGTGCCTGTTGTAAAATGGAGGGAAGGCAAATCTCAGCAAGATGTGTTCAAGTTCCTCAGTCTTCTGCTGCCCTCTCAGATGAGGGATGTCTGGAAAAAAAAAAAAATAGAAATTCATTAGGTCAGTAGAGACACTGGAAAACAATACACTGCAAATTTTGTGTTATTTTTTCTCATCATACCTAATAGAAGTAGAAAGACAAAGGTAAACTTCATCTTCAGTGTGGTATCCAGTCTCCCTTCTTTTTTTTTTAGTCACTGCTCTTCTTTCAGAGTTCTAAGACTCCTCCTTGCCAAAGAAAGATGAGGAAGTTGCCGCTGCATCAGCTGTGGGAAACTGCCACACCTTTTAATGTATAACTTATTTTTAAAGTACACGTTCAATCTTTCCACTTTGTACATATATAAAGAGTGAACACTCAGACAGGAGAGGACATTTCTGGGGTCTCAGTTTGTGGTGTAGTTCTTATCTAAATCTCACAATGACTGTACAGCTGGATTAACTCATCAAGGTGGAGTGACTGCAGGGGAAAAACTTTATTTTTATGTATATTACACTATTAATACATTATAAACATCTTACAGTCAAAAAGAGTAAATTGGGCACAATGTAGAATATACACAAAGTGATTTATTTGGTGTCAGCTTTCAGCTTATTAAACACATCATATTCACTAAATCAAAACATTTCCTCCATTATGGAACAGAAAACAAATGTAAAAGGTATATACAACCTAATATTAGATAAACACATTAACAGTTATGGCATTCTAACAACTAACAAAAATTTTCAAAAATAAACACAGCTTTTTCATTCCCTCTGTTTGAAAACGGAACTGTTCATTTAGATGCTGAGTATATCTTCTAAAACATGATATAAGCCATTCCATATTCTTTGATAACATTGTCTTGCAAATAGAAGCAGCTGAGGCACATAAACACAAATCTTTTTTAATAATTACTGACCAACTGTTAAATGCACAGCCCCTATGATTAAGTTAGAAGCAACGGGTGCAACAATCTGAATTTACAAAAAACTGTTGATCTCATTAAACGGTGCAACTGCCCCCTAGCAGATGATACAGTGAAGGAGATAATGCTTTAGTTCACAGCCAGCTGAGTGCATAAATAATCTGAGGTCACTGTACTCATCAGCTCAAAGTGGTTTGTGTTGGTCCTGGTCAGCGCAGGTTCGTCTCCAGAGTTTAAAAGCCACCTATTCGTCGGTCAGCGTAATGACATCATATTGAATGCCTTGCTGCTGCAGATGCTCCAGCTGTTCAGGTGTAGCTTCAGTGTAGACTGTCTGGGTCTGTGCCATCGCTGCCTTGGCTACTGCTACAACATCAAGGATTATCCACTTGGTTTGGATTACTTGTCACAAGTAATACAATATTATCTTTTGAAATAAAATGATTTCTAATCATACATGTTAGGCTTAATGTTAAATCTTTACATTCTGCATTTATTTTATACATATGAAGTATTTTTCTCTTCTAGCAAAGTCAGTGGCTTAAAAGTACTTTTAAATCCATCCATAGGAACTCAACAATCTAATACTGTGGAGAGCGACTGCACATTTAAATGAAGTTAAGTGCAACCTGATCCATAAGACAGCCAACCTGTGACTGCAGAGTGGGTGGCAGCTTCCAGATCTTCAGGATTCACCGCCTGTTGCTCCAAGCTAACAGGTACATACTGGATGTGACCGTCGTGACTCACAGCAATCTGAACATATAAAATATGGAGTGATGAGCTTTCATCAAAACAACACACTCCCTGTGGAGCATTGTAAATAATCTGCCTCACCTGCTGCTCCTGCAGAAAGGTAACATCATGCTCATACTGGATGATCTGTCCATCTGACATCTAAGGGATGATTACAGAAATCAGAGATATGTAACATGGCATCACCTTCAAACACTGCATTAGTCAGCCAGATGAGGTGATACACTGACCTGTATGTGGTTGCCGTCAGCGACTACAACATACTCTTGAGGGATCAAGTGCTGTACTCCATCCTGTGAGATAATATACTGGACCTGAAATGGGACATGAAATGTGAGATTAATGAGATGATGAAAGCGCGTTTGAAAAAAAGACACATATATTGCTTTATTCCATTATTGTCATGTACATTACAATATGAAATGGGAGAATCTACAAAAGGCTCTTACCTCGGTCACCTGGTTATCTCCAGTCATCAAGTGCTGAACTGTCTGTCCATCTATCGTGGTAATCTGTTGAATGTATGCACCCTCCTCCTGGTAATGTACACATTAATGCATAAAATATAAAATAAAATCTGTCAAGATATGGGATACAAATAGTGAATTATTTATAATATTAAAGTATATCAGGTATCAAATGATACATAGTACCTGGTCTGATAAGGTCTGTTCCTGAGCTACGATGATGTGCTCCTGTCCCAAGGCCTGCAACCGCTCAGGAGTGATCACTGTCTGGTGTGCTTGCAGAGCTATTGTACACACACGCACACAGCCAGACAGACACAGACACACACACACACACATTTGAGAATAATTTTTATGATTTGTTTTTACATAAATGTGGCTTCTGTTTATAACCAAAATTCAGTTTTGAACTGTATCCAGTGCATCATTAATTTATTTTAATTTTGTCAGCAGAAATTCAACCACAGATCACGTGCTGTGTGATGTCTCTTGTCCTACATTGCAGTGTGGCTAGGGCCTCCTCATCACTGTTGACTATGATGGTCTGCTGAGATGTGGCGGTGCGGCTCTTGCGAGTTGGATGATCTTGATTGTGGAGACGCTCCATGTGAAACTTCAGATGGCCATTACGGTTAAACCTGAGATTTTGGACACCCCCCCCCACCCCCACAAAAAAACCCACACAAACAATTAACAAAAAAAAAAAAGAAGTCTTTTTATTACCACTGTGGGTAATATATTAGTTTAATGACAACTCAAATTACTTCTGATCCCACCTTTGTCCACAGAGTTTGCAAGAAAACGGTTTCTCATTTGTGTGGGTCATCATGTGTCTTCGCAAGTCTTTCTTATTCTTGGAGGCAAAGCTGCAGTTTGGACACTTGTGGGGACGTAGGTAGGAGTGCAGCTCCATGTGAGCCTAATATGACACAGCATATCAATTGCTGTCACAGTAAAATCAGGGTCCAAATGACAGAAAAGTAAAATGACTGATATACCGGGAAAGTACAGCACAATTTTGAAAATCTGTACCTTGACCTCAGGCCAAGAGGTGGAGGTGAAATCACAGTCAGGACACTTAAACGTGTTGGGATCCAAATGCGCCCTCTTGTGGTTCTCCATATCAGAGCGTCCGTGGAAAGACTCCATGCAGATTCTACAGGAAAACCTCTTGGTGCTGAGACTGGGCGAGTTTACTGCAGAGGGAGAAGCTGGAGCTTCACTGCTCAACTAAAAAAACAAAAATGCCCCAATCAGAGAAGGAATACTGAGGGGTAAATCTCTACTTGCCAAAATGTAATACTATAGTTGACTGTTACCTCCACTTGTTGCAATACACCATCAGGCAGTGCTGACGTAAGATAATACTTGTCGCTTTTTACGCTCTCGGATCCAGACACTTCTAAAGCCTGGGAGGGACTGCTCTCACCATTACTGCAAGAACAGCAGTTCAATGATATTAGAGATTTATGAGACATTATCAATGTCATGGCCTGTCCAGGGTTTACCCCGCCCCCGCCCTCGCCCTGAGTGAGCTGGGACTGGCTCCAGCACCCCCCACGACCCGGAAACAGAAAAGCGGTAGAAAATGGATGGATGGATATCAACGTCATCATGGAGGTCAATCTACTTTTCAGTTTAACAGCATTTCCACTAATTGGGAAAACAATATTGTGTGTGATATGCTACCTGTATCCAGGACTATGGATTTCTTCAGCAGTCTGCTCAACCACACTGAAATCCCCGCCGCCTTCGTAGGCTTCAATAGCGATCTGAGTGAGCTCTCCTGTTTCAGAGGTGGCTGCCTCGTAGGCCTCTTGAAGCACTGTCTCACCGTTTTCAGATACGTGGAAGGTCATGACTTTTTGGGCCTGGCTTGGTGCTGCTGTCACTGCGCTCCAAGTTTTCTTCTCCAAAGGTTTCCCTTCTGACTTCAGCACAGCCACCTGATGAGTACAATCATAGCTCCAATATGGAAGTTCACTTTTCATATAAATATCACAACTTGCTGCTTTTTATACAAACTAATATTTTTCAGTAAGCAGCAGCACCAACCTGCAAGGAGTTTCCGACCAATTCACGGGCATTGCTCATGTTCAGTAGCAGGTCCAGGGCATTCTGGGCAGACAGGTCGCTGGGTTCAGCTGAGGAGCATATGGTGACGAAGTGAGCATGCTGAAATATCACACAAGAAATATAAAAAACCAAAAAGATCTTATCAGGAACTGTCACTGACCTTGTTCATAGATGATGGTGGTGTTTCCCAATGCATCCTGGGACACTGAGGCATTTTCCATTCCCTGCATGGCTTGTAGTGTTGCAGAATCTACTGCAACCTAATGAAAATGGGGAAAATACAGTACATTACATAGAGTTCAAATGATCAAATGTAACTAAATATAACAAAAGCTTCAATTAAGCTCTGAGATTAATAACAAAACCTCCAACAGACTCACAATAGCGTTCTGTAAGCCCTGTGTGTCATCATGTTGTTGTTTGAGCTCCTCTATCTGCTGCAGGGTGAAGAAGGGTCTGCGCCGTTTCCTCACTGGCTCCTCAGGGTGAGACACAGACCACTCTTCAAACGCCTCAGGATGACGACACTGGACATGTAGACGCAGGTTCTTCCTGTGCTTTGTCATGAAGTGACACATATCACAGGAGAAAGGCTTTTCTCCTGCAGACATAATCAATACAAAATAAATAGGTATCATAACTTGCTGCATTCACAAGGTGAAAGTAAACACACATTCAGTTTTTATATGCTTATAGACAACACTGACCGGTGTGTTTAATGGCTAAATGGGAGACCAGGAATTCCTCTTTAGATGTGGAATATTTACAGTAGTCACACTTGAAGGGTCTGTCGTTGGTGTGGGACAGCTGATGGTTGAGCAACAGCTTCTTGTTGTCACAAGTGTAGTCACAAAACTCACATTTGAATCTGGAAAATTCAAATCAGAAGATCTGTTCATTATTACAATATTATCACAAACGCATCAACAGCTTACTTATTATTACCACTTATTACTTACAATTTACTTATTTTAATACAAGTTGTAAACCAATACATATATAGAATGTATAGAATAACAAGCACAGAATAGTACATTACAAAACAAATAGGTGACTATTTATTTTTATTAACTTTTTGGTACTGACTTGCTGTCTCCGAGACTCTGGATGTGGGTAAGTAGGTGCATTTTGAACGTGTACCGCTTCTTGAATGATTTGCCGCACTGCAAGGACATTAAATTTTTACAGAAAATTTTTTCTTCCTTACACTTTACTCGAGTGCCAAAATGCTTCTAAGTCTGTAAATGTGACAGAAAATGTGTTAAAAGGAAAAAGAAGGCCGTGACATATCTCCTGTAGCTGCTACCTATCAAACACAATCACCTTCAATTTTTCACAAGAACTTAACACTACATAAATATATATAAATATATTACCTATACTTGTATGATCTATGTTTTCTGACCTTATCACACATGTGTGGTTTCTCAGCGCTGTGGGTTTTCATGTGCTGTGTCAGTCTCTTTTGCATGGGGTAAACTCTGTGACACACAGGGCAGGGAAACTCAGACACCTTTGGAGCCTGTGAGAATCAGCACAGAAGCCACAAAATGGACAAGTTAAGTCCAAAACATAACAATAACCAGTCCAAACAAAAACAGACAGCAGTAATCCTTCTACAAAATGTAAAAAAATATAATATGATCATTAAACTATTAGTTTATCGTATTTATCATTTAACCATCAACCGCCTTTCTTACCACTTCAGTCTTTCTTTTCCTGTGGGAGGGAAAAGAAAAGAAATGGCAATGGCAATTTTTGAAAACTTGCAGCGAGTAGTTCTAATGTCATTACTTTTATGAATGATGTCTGAGTTACTCACTTCTCTTTGTTATGGACTGCTGAGTGGCGAATGACATCTTTCCTGTAGACACTGGTGTAATCACATTCATCACACTTGAATGGCTTCGTACCCTCATGGTTGAACATGTGCTCCTGTAAAACAGCTCCCAAAACTTATAAAAATTCCTTGTGAACTGAGGTAAACCTGAGTGCAGTGCAGTTTTACAGGAACTAACCTTGAGTGAGGACCAACGCTTGCAGCGATAGTTGCACTGGAGGCACTTAAAGAGCTCTGGATCATTGCCCTCATGAGAGTCCACGTGGAAGTGCAGATCTTCTTGAGTGAGGAAGCGTGAGCCACAGATCCAGCAGTTATGAGGTCTCAGGAGTGGTTTAAGGGATTTATAGTAACGACTGGATGATATTGATAATAAAAATTTGAATAAAGTTGTTGCGAATTTTATATAATACTATTTGGAACATAACTTTATCTAGTAATTTGGTACTCACTTTCGATTTATATACTTCTTATACTTTTTGCGAAGAAAGCGCTTGGAGGGTCGGCCCCGTTTCCTCTGGAACAACTCTTCCTCGGGCTGCGTGTTGGAAGAAGGATCTTTGTTCTCAGAATCAGACTGGCTTATTGTGGCCTCAGCGGTTAATCCATCGGTCACCATAGTGGGACCATTGCCTAATCCAGAAGAGCTTGCCTCCTCAGGTATGCTAGCATCAGCACTAACCCTGGGCTTCTTAGCGGTGCTTTCAGCTTCTGCAACAAACAAATGGCAAAGAAAAATGCAAATACAGATATCTGAAGAGTATGTATAAAAACACAGATTCTCAGTTCAGTGATGAGTAAGCTTTTATTTTGCTCTATCAAAACTCCAAACTCACCTTTGCTGCTGTAGCCCTCTTCTAAAGAACTGTACTTCCTTGGGCGGCCAACCTTACGTCGAGGACGTCCTTGAGAAGAGGAGGAAATAGGAGGAACAGGTTTCTTCACAACGGTAGGTGGTCTTCCTTTGCAATCTTCATCTGCTGGGTTGTAGTCACTATCCTCTGCACATAAAAATAGGACCATGGTCAGGGATAAGTAAATATGATTCTAATCTTGTGACTTACCAAGAAGAGTATGAATGTTTATGTTATCTGACAAGGGGTTCCATGAGAATCTTCCTCTCTGACCTTCAGGGTCGTCAATTGCACCAGCATCCACAATATTGTCCTCTTCTTCTTCAGCCTGATGTGGTTCAGGAGTCTTCTCTTTTGCTGCCATCCTCTCTTCAGCTTCCTCTCTCTCTGTCTGGCGACGAGCCAGTGTCTCACTCTTAGGAGGCCGTCCACGCTTACGTTTCTTTGGCACTTCTCCTGAAGAATACCACATTTTACAAAGAAACAAAAATGAGATAACTTCCAGGAAGGGTGATTCATCACCAGGATCCATAATAGGCTACTGTACCTGCAGGTTTGAAGTGCTTGTCTCTCATGTGGTTAATGAGTGTGTCTTTGGAAGCACTCTTGTACGGACACATCTTACACTTGAACTGCTGTACAATCACTACTTCCATCATCTCCTCCAGCTCAGCTAGGTTTGGACGCCTGTCTCCAGATCCTTCTGCCACTGTTGATGTCTCCATCTCCCGGATCAGCCCCACTTCATCCTGAGGCCCCTGAGAGCCCTGGGGCTCCTCCTGGCTGGGTGAGCATTGTTGTGCGAGTTCAGGCTCTGGATTGGAGGTATAAGTCCCACTGCTGCTGATGAAAGGCCCAGGCTGGCTCTCACTACACTCCAGCGCTTCCGGAAGCCCGCCTGAACCTGCAGTGTCTGCCAGAGGGTGGTCCGATGAGGAACTGTCATCGGCATAGAGAGATGCCTCAGGGCCGGTGCTGCTTTCCATGTAACAAGAATGCTGGGGCTGCTGCTGGGAGTGCTGTGGCTGATCTGGGTCCTGGTTCTGCTCATCATCTTCATCATCATCCCTAGCTTGGTACCGAGAACAACCTGGTTGCTCAGAGTCTGCAGCTACAACACATTCTCCACCATATTCAGCCCCATACTGTCGACTTGTTTGTGATCGATGGTCTGCACTACTGTCGATGTAACTGCGTGAATGATGTGGCCTCCCTCCATCGTCCACGGCACACTCAGGATATCCTGCGCTGCACTCCACCAAACAGTGACCTTGACTGGTAGGGTTTGAGTCAGCCCCACTGCACTCCACATATCCAGGCAGGTCCTGATCACTATTGTCCCCGCTGTAGTCAGGGAAACCTGACTGGGAGCGTGTCTGGTCAGGTTCCTCCCCTGAACACTCCACATAAGAAGATGAAGACTCCTCTGTCTGGTCAGGACCATCTGCACTGGAGTCCATGTACTGGGAAGGGTGAGAGTGTTGGGGCTGGTCAGGATGACTGCTGCTGTCCTCTGGATAACCTGAATGCCCAGGCTGATCATCGGGCTGGTCAGGTTCAAGGTTCCCCTGCAGGTCCCCCTGGTCCAGACAGGTAGATGTGGGACCTTCAGCAAGTGCTTCTATGGCTATACGACCAGACAGGGCCGAAGATGACATCTGAGCTACCATGGGAGCACCTATTGTGGTCAAAAACATACAAATTCATTGTACATAGCTAATAGATTTTAATATTTCTGTTTCAACTATCTAAAGGACCAAAACAACCACTCAGGCTGTAAACCTATACTATCAAGACAGTCTAGACACATTAACTCATTTGATGCTCTATAAATAAATGCTGCGTAAACATTGTGGTAACTCCTTCAGCATCATTGACTTTCAAAATAATTGAAAGCCTGAAGAAGTATTGAGTTTGTAGTGACATCAACATACTTACCATCATCTGGTCCTTGTAATATGAGATACTGAGTTGTTTCAGCCCCCCCATCTTCTGCACTAGTAACAGAGATGCAACCTACCAGAAAAGCAGAAGACAAAAAACTTTACAGTAAACTTATCAAAACTACTTTAACTTTAAATGTATAACAGAACATGGAGTGAAGGTGGAAATACCATTCATGATGTCAGGTCCGATGGTTGACTCTATGATTTTGTCAATGGCAGATCCCAGGTCTGATGAGGTAGAAGCAGTTGAGTCGGAAACTATCATGGCTCCTTCAGACACGGCACTGGAATGGACCAGCACTTGGGCTGACTCAGACACCAGCACTGACTGAGTCACTGTGGACACGCTGGATACACTTGTGGACTGGGCCACTGAGGAGGAGTCTGGGAGGTGGATTGATGAAATTCTAACATCTGTGCTGGAGCTGGTTTCTGGGATGAACACCTTCAAAAAGAGGGGCATGGACCAAACATAACTATCATATTTTTTTTGTTGTCTTAATTATATGGTTTTGTCCCACATGTGCACAGGTCTTACCACAAGTCCCTCTGAGCTCTGTCCCACATGGCAGTCAGATTCTGGGGCCTGTGCATGAGATGCTGCAGCATCGCTGCTGTCTGCAGACATGGCCTCTGATGACTCCATACCCATGCCACTTTCAGATGGCTCCTCCATCCCTGAAGGGCCTGCATCACTGCTGCTCTCCACCTCATTCTCTTCTGAATCCATAACTATCCACCCAAAAAAAAAAATAAATAAAAAACCCAAACACACCATAAACTCAATATCAAATTTTAATTCCATGCCCGTGGAGCCAGTACTTCATATTCACTGTGATAAATACAACTTATTTTAGTTCCCTCTTGGCGTTCCCAAAGACCTCTGTTTTTCATTAGTGTCAAGAGTGTTTATATAACACAAAATATTTTTTAGCTCTCGCTAAGCTGATTAAAGAGTATAGTGGGAAATGAATCCTGAAAGGTTTGAGACTTGCAAACATCCTTTCCAGAGACACAACTTTCTCAACTTTGATTATATAAGTAATGTTCAATATTGTATTAGTAACTTAAGTAATCAAAGGGAGACTTCTTGTTAAATATAATATTTTATTCCTGAAGGTTATCACTACTTAATTGTCACTGATGGGGAAATAATTGGATATTAACTCTAGATATGTAAAATCATTCATTTAAACACATCACAAGGTAAAGTTAGGTAAAAAGTACATTTATTGAGGTAAACTCGAAGTTGTGATGTACCATCTCTTTTCATTTTGTGAAAAGTTCCACTTTAACACAGCTAATGGCTGAGGAATTCAAGTCTTATGCTTGGGTGTATTTATTCCATGATCATTTTTAGTTTTTTTAGTTCTTGCTCTGATTCTATCTGTCACCTGACAGCCGATTTAAGCGACAGTAAAATTATTTAAAAACTTGATGCCACGGAGAACTGACGTTAGCTCAGGGATAGCTAGCGTTAGCTTTTAGCCGTGAGAGCTGCCTTGTTTTCGTGTCGCTGTCGAGTTTACAAAGCTTCAAAACACTTAGAACACCGCCCCGTTCTGTGAAATTGGAAACTGGGTGGTTGAATTTGGACAACAGAGTGAGACGAAGGGCGCCTCGTTGCTGTGAGCAGCTCGACAGCTCGACCAGCGGTCAGGACGGCATGTGTTAGCCGCTGTGGTCGGGCCTGGCTGCCCTTCACCCTGCCTGCTCCGCGTCGCCATTTTTCCAGCAGGCAGCCGTTTTCCACTCAGGCGCTCTGCGGGCTCTACTGGGGACCTCGAGGGCCTCAGCCGGGGCAGACCGCCCAAATGCTCTCCCTGAAGAAAATGAAAACATTTTCCCTCACCACCTTATGGTTCTCCGGGCTTTTTTCTTACCGTGTATTTTCGGGTAGAAAGGTGTCCTCTTGCTCTGACGGGTCAGACGGAAGAGAAATTAGTATCCCATAATTGTTGGCTCATTCTAGTCGGGCGCCATGAGTCTCTCCCCGCTTCCTGTCTCTGCAACCGGATCTAATTTATTATTTTCCTTGTAAAAATCACCGTTTCTTATCCAACATGCACTTGTTGACCGATTTTAAATATCTGTATTTACAGATAAGTTGGCCGTCATATATTGGTGCAACGAAGCGGTAAATGATATGTTTATAAACATTTAGTGGACTATTGTTTTTAGAGGAAGGCGTATTACGCAACCGGCTGCGGAGTAATATACATCCGCTAGTCTCCGGAGACGGAGACGCTGTTTAAACTGTAGATGAGCGATCACCGAGACATTTGTATTTAATTGCATTTTCACTATCATTCGTGAAATCAAGGCGTTGTGGTCGCAAAATTCACGGCGTAATTCATCAGATGAATCTGGCACAAATTATATCGGCTACAGACTGCTTCATATTTGTTCCTGTATTTTTGCAAATACAAGATAAAGATAGTAACCAGTTGTGATGTGTTGTAGGTTTTTAGCTCGACTGCATTATTGTTATGTTTTTGCGTACCGTATAAAACTGTCAACTGGGAGTATGTTAAAATCTATTAATCTTATTTCTAATAAAAGCCACTTTCATTACCACGCATTACTGAGACATCAAGGAGAAAATACTGAAAAAAGCTGCACCCATGTTCGTTCTGCTGACAGCTGCACCCACCTTTGGGTTTTAAGCGTGCCTTAAGTGATATTAAATAGATATAAGATATAGATATTAAAATAAAATAAAAATGGAAATTTTTTCTTTTTAAATAATTTGCCTTACAAAGATCTTTGACAGCAAATAAAATCCCTTTGTTGTGATCCCTGGAGAAAGAACTATAATGAAATTATATTAAAGATAAAGCGTAGATTTGTTGGCTCGATTATGACAAATCCTTAATGAGGGAGGGGAAGACTGTAATGCCATGTGTAGCCGTTTTCTTGACTTTAATTACACAACAGACAAGGTTGTCAACCCAATTTTCACCAAACCTCAGTCTTGTTCCCCAGGACTGTACTTCATATAGTTGCCAAGTTTTTATGTATCCATTTATAGTTTATGCCTGTTAAAATGGCCAGTTGTCAGTCCCTTGTTTGCCGCAATCATGTTTTTTTTTTTTTTTCAGAGATCCAGTAAGAATTTTATTGGGGGTTTTTATTTTTCATTCATGAAAAATGACATTGTAAATTATGAGCTGCATTATCTGTTACCTTGCTGTTGTGGGAGTATAATTCGTTCAGTAAGGATGTGGTTCTGATACAAATTTTTTGAAAAGTACATGAATGAATGAGACAACTGACAGCGGTTGTGACAGATATTTCTCATGGAATGTTTAATGCATTTAAAGTTAAAACTTAAAAACAAAACATATCAGTGTCATAAATAATTTAAGTGAAGGAGACATGCAGTGTCTTCCAGTGCAAGTAAGTGGCCTTGAAGCCATTTTCAGAAATAAACAGTTAGAATTGTACAAAACAAATAAGCTTGAGGACACAAAAATAATATTAGATACGACTATAAATACCAAAATAATCTAATACTGTTCTGAGTCTGAACCTGTCAGACATTTAGAAACTGTTCAGCAAATCTGGAAACTGATCCAGACAGAGTTTTGTTTTTTAGAATATTTAAATTGTGGTTATCTCAAATTTTAGACAACCATTATATCACATTAGTTCACAGATTATCAGACTGAGGCCAAGGCAGTGCTAAAGATCACAATTTGCTTAACCGTACTGAGCAATTGACTTATTTTCAGGCCAACAGAATTGATGGCCAATCATTTACATCCCAGAAAGCAAATTCATCATACAACAGGCACTACACAAAAATACTGGATCACATTGTCCCTGACAACCAATTTTCAGCTCATCTTTGCACTGTGTCTCAGTAGCCTGGAGAATCAGAGCATGAGAGGAGGTCATATTTCACATAGCCAACACGGTCCACCTGTCTGCGGGAATTCATACGCCAGTAGAAGCGGTCACGGCAGAAATAGATGTGACCTAAAGCAGAAATATTGAAATACAATTAATTGAATGCATAAAGTAGATTATTTCATGTAGCTGGTATATTTTTTGTCAAATTTTGTTTAGTAAATACACATAAATATTTGAAATCGAAAGCTCCATTCACCTTTGTACTGGAATACATCATGAGCATCATTGGGGACGCCACCGAAGACGACATCTGTAAATCTGGGATACCCTCTGTCGATTTTCTGAGCCTTGACATCAAGCCTGTGTTGATCAGACACGAAACAATACGAGAAAATGTTATTAAAATGGCAGAAACCACCTGTCTTGCTTTTCTTAAGTCACAGACCTAAATAATGCTGTAAAAGTGCTTAATTTAACAGTAAGATTGATTGAACCGTCTTGTTAAAAGACCAAATAAACCATTAAGAAGAGCAGATGGTTGGTTGAAGTGGAGCTGAAAATCTTCTAGCTACAACATTCTTCCCAACCAACTGCAGCTTTCTCAGTTTCAATGACTCACCTCCAGAAGTTTTCTCCACTGAAGAGCAGCACTTTGCCTTTGCCCCTCTGCAGTGCGCCTTCTACCTTCTGAATGCTGTTGGGGAGTCCAAGCTTCTCGACACTGCGGGGACCCAGAACACTCTGGCCAGTGTACACCCAGAATCGGGTTCCTGTATAATAAAAACAAAACAATGATACCATTAAACTCATCTGCACTTCTAGGTTATTTGTCAATGTTCCCTCATACATGTGGACCATATGAAGCATCTTTACCTGAGAAGAAGTACAGTTTCTTAGTGAGTGTGTCCTCAAAAGCAGAGTCAATGACAGCTGGAAGAGCTGGCCATCTTGCAGCGATAGAAAATGGTCCCTGAAGTTTGTCCTCCCTGCCGGATCTCTTCCAGTAATGTCTGTTGGTCAGCGCATAAAAATGAACACATTGTTTGTGATGCGATTTTACTGCTGTTTACTTCAAAGAGGAGAAGACTGATTCGCTTACCCGTCCTGGAAGAAATGCAGCTCGTTCTCGATCACAGTGATGGTGTCAAATTTGGGCAACTTGCAGGCATCTTTGGTTGGCTCCACAGGTCGTGTGGTGGTGGGCTCAGTGGGTCTAGGTTCATCTGTGGGATCAGTCTCCTCATCGTCTGGGTCAGCAGTCGTGGGGGTGTTGGGCTGAGGGGGGGTGGGATCAGGGCCTCTTTTGGGTCCTGAGGTTGAAAAAAACATTTTTGGCTTAGAGAAATCTAAATATGTTGATGTTTTCATGTTACTGTGAGCAGCTTGTCTTGAACTTACCATAGAGATACTGAATGCCCTCAATGTCGTCTTTGTTTAGGGAGAAGTCTTCCACATAGCTGTACATGGGATACATGAGAGCGTCTCTAATGTTGGAGTGATCCAGGCCGAGGGCATGTCCAAACTCATGGGCTGCCACCAGGAAGAGACTGTAACCTGGAAAACAGAGTAAGTAATATTAACGAATTATTGAGGCTGTAAATACGTAGCTACAGATTCTAGCCCATTCTGCTCTCTGAGGTCTTTATGTTTTATATTTATATTTATGTAACTCACCTTGGTCAGGACAGAAGCCCCATTTCTTGTCATCATCATAGCTGTCAGTGGTACCGCACCACAGTTTGCCATCTCCTCGTCCCTCGCTGGTGCAGGAGTCATAACTCTGACCCAGGAACACAAACGGGAAGTGGCAGGGCTCTCCCTCTGAATTTCCCCCAATTACAGCGGTGTCTGGCCAAACAAAAACAGAGTAAGTGCAGGTTACAACAGAGTCTGTTGTTACAGCACTCAACATTTGTTTGTTTATGCTTTGAGGTTCACGTCACTCACCACGACTGGGACAGAATCCAAATGTCTTGTCATTGTCAAAGTTTTCTGTGGTGGCACACCAGCGGTAACCATCGCTACGGCCCTCTGTTGTACAGCTGTCATATTCTTTCCCCAGAAAGACGAAGGGGAAGACGCATTGAGCTCCATTGGCATTTCCTCCAAATGTGTAGAGAACTGTCAGAAAGAGCAGCAGGAGCAAAGATGAGTGAGCGGAACGAGTCTGCATGCCCTAATCTAGCTGACCCTTAACGGCTGATTACTCCAGGTGAATAAATTGACAAGCTTACGTTCACTGGGGCAGAAGCCAAATTTCTGGTCTCTGTTGTAGTCAGCTGTGGTGGCGCACCATGGCAGGTTGTCTGAGCGGCCTTCAGTTGTACAGGTGGTATAGGTTTTGCCTTCAAAAGTGAAGGGGAAGTGGCACATGGCGCCTTCTGCATTTCCATAGCGAGTCTTCACAACTGTTTTGACATAATGACATGTTTTCATTGAAGCCAGTGTATAATGTGAACAGCAGAGGAAGACAACTACACATGAACTGTGAGGTTGTTTACCTGCTCCTTTACCCAGGGTCCAGTGCTCATCATCATCAAAGTGGGCATCTCCCTGCATTCCCTCACCAGGGGGATAAGCATGGGCCAGCAGGCCGTCCTTACCATCAAATGGGTATGGGTCTCCATGGTCTAAATAGAGAAATAAACTACCCATCAGTCTTTGATTTGAGTTTAAACTGCTTTTTGTTCAAAAATGTTATTCAGTCATGTGATATCTGTATGTACAAAACTGAATATTTGACCCTACATACCAGCTTTTCCAAATGATATCATGATGTCTGCTGTCCCTTCAAAGAGGCGGGTAAAGGTGAGAGGAGTCACATCACTCCAGACCTTGAAGGCTCTGGCAAAGGCATCATCAGTCAGATCACTGTCCATGTCTGGGGAATAGTTAAGGATCCTGTAGACAAGAACAGAATAATAAAGCTTTGAAAACTCTTGACAATGTCAGTGATGAAAGCTGGTGGCTCCATCTGTGATTTCTGGACACCCTCTTGTATTACAAAGCAAAAGACAGCATTATAACGGGATTGACTCCAGGTTACTTGTCTCCACTCACCTATAAGTGATGTCGTTATGGTCCCACTTGAGGTCTCCATCAAAGGTTTTGTAGTTGGCCACATCAGGAACCCCACAACGAGGCTGTTTCATGGCCTCCAAAGTGGACTTATCGAGCTTTCCAGTTTCCTCCAGCCCCATCTGCCTCTGCATCCTCTTCAAAGCCTTGGAAGTGGACACCATAGACTGGAAGCCACTGCGGTGCACTGCGGTGTCTATGTAGCCAAACTTCTTCAGATAGGACTGGAGAACAATATGACAAATCACATAGGTGATTTTATTCCAGGTAGATGGGAGCAGTGTAAACTTTTAGGTGAATACCGGATTAAATTCTATTGTCAGCTTTTTGTGAGACTTACTTTCACTCTAAAAGCAAACACTAATTAAAAGAAAAATTATTGTCTTTTAATTAACACTATAATAAGGATCTCTATTCAATCAGTTATTTCCCTGCACAGTTGGATTTCATTCTGTTGACTCTATAAAGACAAAATGAACCATCTGCTACTCACTTCTGCCAGCTCCGTATCAGTCATGTTTTTGATGATGTCTCCGGGGAAAGTAACGAAGACCGACTTGAGGGGAAGGCTCCATCCATCTTGCATGCCTATCCCCCAAACTAAACACAGAGCCAAAGCACAGTATCTCATGATGAGATTAACTGTGGAGTGCTGCGAAATGCAAGAATAAAATTTTTACTAAAAGCTTTGGAGTGAACAAGTTCTCAGTTCGCCCAAGGAAATTAAAAAAGCTTGTCTGTTGAAGATCAGCAGCGTTTCTCTTTCAGACTTGGCTTCCCTTTGTTTTGACTGGTGGTTCCTGTTGTTGTCTCTCTGCTTTGTGCCCGTGTGGACTTTGTATTTATCCAGGACAACTTCTTAGTCACTTAACCTCGTCCCCGCCTACTACCAACCTCAAACCTCCCAGTTACATTTCGAAAGACTGTTTTTTTCAGTGGACAAGAAATCTACATTTAGCTTTACATGACAACTAATGCAAAGTTAACACAATGTTCTTTTTTTTTTTTTTAGGTATTTCAAGATATCCCAGGATGTGGTAAAGAGTGACCAAAAGTGACGCCGATAGCAATAAAATAAATAATGGAGAAATATAACAGTTGCAATAATGTTTTGTCAATAAAATCATGCATGCTGCTTGAAAACTGACACAACTGATCAAACAAATAACAAATTACTTTAAAAACTAAGATACTATTATTGTACAAATTTGCATCAAAAGAGAATCCAAAACTATGTTTAGATTCTGATGTCAATGTAACCTTATTTGGGAGAAGCTCACATGCTTACTTTTATGCTTAATATACTTAAATGCAACACACTCATCATGGGACTCAGCCAGACGCTTCTGTTATTTTTTTGCTTCAGGTAGTTTGATGTATAAATAAAGTTTTGTTCCACTTTACATAAATAGAATTTCCTGTTTCTCTAAAGTTGGATTCTGAAAAAAACAAAACAAAGCAAAAAACATCTAACTGGGTCAAGCTAAAAGGAGATTCTCACAGAGAAACAGCTTGAATACACACAATCCTTTTTTTTTCTTAATTATTCTAAGATGGTAAAAATTTGATGTAATTATTGTATTTATCCGTTTTCTATGATAAATGACTGAGGTGATTAAGTAATGATGCATTTAGATTTGTAAGTCATTCGAGCATTATTTTTGGGGAACTACTACTGATGCAACATCTGACTTCTTTCACACAGCCAAATTCATCAGTAATAATGGCTCATTTGGTAATGAGTAATATTTCTGTAGTTTTCCAACAAAGGCTATTTAATTTCTCTTTTTCTCACCTGCATTATTTTGGATGTAGAATTTTACATTTTTGATGCAAAACAAAAACAAATCCAGATTTTTTTAGTGCAGACACTGTTGGCTTCAGAGTGCCTGCTATGTGCAGTAGAGTGAGTACAATGTGTATATATTTATACACATATATATTTATACATATTTATATTTGATATTTAGTGTATGTGAATATCAAGGTGAATATCAGCTAGTATATCATGACTCACTGTTTTCTCATGTGGACTACCAGAGCTGGCGTTTCATAATGGCACCAGTGCATTTTCAGATGCAGGAACATTAACAACTCTTTTTAACTGATATGCCGAGTCAAAATACTCCATTGAAAACAGAGTGGTTATTTCCTGTCCAGGCCCCTGTAGAATACTGGAGCTGCAACCGTGGCAGACTTCTTCAATTTGAGAACGTAATGAATTTAGTGAACATCCTCCCCCCTCCCAGATTCTTTATGGCTTGCCTTGTATGGTAAAATAAATATTGCAAGTAATGTTACAGTATTACAATTACCAAAACTGTGGTTAGATGAGGTGGTGTATACTTCCTTATATCAAATTTAAGGTTTCATGATATGGTTGAGTCATTCCTCATTTTGACACATTTACAACTCCTCCTTTACAAACTTAATGTTGACATTCTTAAGAAATTTTCTCATATCTTCTCTTTTACAACTTCTGCTTGTTGTGACTCAAAAAAAGCCATAGACATGGTAACACCTATCCATTGCATAGTTAATTTCCACAGAGCTAAACTCTTATAGGTTCTCATGCCGAACAAGACATTTTTTCCAAAGATAGTGAATGTAAAGCAAAAATAAGTTCTCTGTTTCCGGTGGGTATAGACATTTTCAACAAGAATTTGGGTACACAAATACACAAACACACACAAAATTAGATACACTTGTACTTATATTTTACACAATAATATTGTAAAAATAGCTTTGTTCAGATGGGTTGTGTTTCATTAAGACAAAAACCGGTCTACCCAGCTTCAAATAAGCCCAACACAAGCCTGCTTTCATTTGATGCAAGGTTATTTCTTTTTATATGTTTCTCCTCAGCAGATCCCCAGGCCTCCTTTGAAAAACATCTGTCACTGATTTGACATGGCGTCAAAGACTTAATGAATATGGCTCCATGTATTTTAACAAATGCCACATTTCATTTGGTTTTGCCAATTTGTTCCCAAAAAGACGTCTGGCACAGGACCTTGAAAAATTACACATTTTTACGTGGCGTTCTTCCCAATGCTTTCCTCAGTCGCAGCGCAGGCTGTTGGCACAGACCATGCAGATGTGTGGGGTGGCTAACTGCGTCATCACAGAACTGGATAATATCATAGCGGGGCAGCAAGACCCTTGCTGCCTATGTGGGCTGGATATTTATGATCAAGTTAACCATGGAATATATCATAATTTCTTCTGGGGGTGTTACAACACAGTGAGGGAGACTACAACTAAACACAAGATGCTCTTAATGTTGCCGTTTTAAGGTCTGTGCTGGCTGAAGTTATAAACTGAGTATGAGTCGGGTGTCACATATGAAGTAGCATATTCCCATCAAAGCTCAAATTATTTCATGGTCTGATTTTATTTAGCTGACCTAAATTTTTTCTCCATGCGTGCAGCACAGCAGTATTCGGCAACTTTTGAAACTTTGTCCTGAGTTATGACAAGCCGCATTTGCCTTGTTAAAACAAACTGTGTACATCTTATGGTATGCTTCTAACAAGCAGTTATAAATGCAAAAATCACTTCCCGTCTGCCACAGTTGATGTGGTTCCTTGGCAAGCTTCTTTGCTCAGCTGTGTTGTGTTTTATGACGACTGGCTTGTTGATTTTGCGGTGGGATGCTGTGAGGCTGTGCGACACAGGACCATCACTGTGTTTGATGTGGAAGAAATCTTACCCCATCACCAGGTACTTTACCCAACCCTGCTGAGTCTGCTGTGGTTTCCAGTTATTCCGGGAATAGTTTTGTTTTTATAACCCACTAAACTCTCGCAATAATTTATTTTGGCTTTTCAAGAAATTTTGTGTCAGTGTTCCTTCTTGTTTTGCTTCTAATCATCTGTTGTTGAAGTATTTGTAACTCTTTCTAATTAGTCAAGACAATCTGCATGTGTGTGGGTGAACATGGCACACTGTACGTAGTCCTTATAGTATAACAAGCAAAACACAAAATCAAAACCAAAACTGATCCAAACAAACAAGTGCTGGGGCAAAAACCACATTGCGCCCTCCAAAAACTCAAAAGTCACTCAAAGAGCAGCTTGAGTGCAATGAATCATGGGTCAGCACAACAGCTCTGACAGAAAATATTCCACATACAAACTGAAACAGTTGCCTATAAAATTATGTACAGTCATCAGAGTGGGACTACAGGCACAGAAAAGACCACAGATTTGACTCATTTTGCCATGGAGCAACAGGAGTTCTACTTCTGCTTCAACAAATACTTTTATCAGAAACTAGACTGTTAGTCAGCTCTGGGAATATTTCTTACTTACTGTGCCACTTGTGCAACAGTATAATAAAGCTCTGTAAATATAATGAGAGACTAAAAATCAAACAAAAACAAATATAAACAACTCAATGCTTTTCTCAGAAATTACAGAGCTTTTGATACTGAGACAAAATTAAACAAATGGACACAAAATGTAGATGTGTGTTTCTCTGGTGCTCTTGAAACTGAGTGAGACTTCATCTGGTTCACATTAGGAGACACTGATTTTTCTTGATCTGATATGGGAAAATGAAGTTTCACTACAGTGCCAGGGATCAAAGCATGGTGCCATTTTAACATAATCAAAGCAGTTTGCAAATGCACAGCATATAAACCATTTCTGTTGATCCCTATTTTCCTTCTCACTGCTCTGAAAGTGGTTCTTTGTCACCAATTGGAGACCATGAATGTAAACTTCCTCTCTTCCTCTCCACTCAGGATTAGGACACAAATTAAAATGAAACAGGATATGACAGAAAGTCCCTAAATGAAAGGTATTCAGGTAAACTAGTGTTTTCCACTGAATTTGAGCAGATACACGTCCACACAACACAATGATTAACAGCTTGACTTCCTTAACATAAAAGGCAGACCAATCTTAGCTGTGTACATGGGTTGGCAGTGTCAAAACAGGAAATGATCATGACAGTAATTGTCCATTTGTTGTCATTTGAGTGAATGAATTAGGCAGCTTTTCTGCCTTAATAGATGGTTGCAGTGCAGAAATGTAAGGGAACAGGCGAATGGCATGCGACAGACACTGTGGTTCATCGTTGGAATATTAACCCTTAGGCCACCACCACCACTGCTGCCGACAGATTTATATTTAATAATAGTAGTAGACTATTTGCACATGTTCTTGTTATATAATACCAGTAAATAGCAACAAGAACCGCGAAAGAGGGTTGTGCAAATCTGCTGAGGCGTGGGCTGCCAGAACAGAGCAGATCCAGGCAGACGGAGTTGTGTTGACTTTATGTACAGCCATCTTGACCACTACTGTTAAAAGCTAATTACTGCCAGTCATAAGCAGTAGCCTTTATGGGCGTTCCTTTCTCCGCCATCCAAAGCTCAGCCACAAGCCGTCACTCCCTGAGCCAACATGTAAGCTCTGGTTGAACAAAATGCTATCGCTGCGTATTTAACTCCATATGGAGAACCACCTCCATAACTTTTTTAAAGAGTTGTTTTCAAATTTTGCCATTAGAAACAGAAGGCCTGTAAACCCAAACAAAACACGTTCAAACAGATAACATTGTGTGAAAAAATAGGGAGGTCATGTATGGTAAGAATTCAGAAAATGGGAAGAGGTTGGGAATTTACCCTTTCCTGATAAAGGAGCAGGGCAGCTGATAGCAGGCAGGAAGTGAGTCAATCTCAGCACTTCAGCTGCCTCTGCACACTCATGCCCAGACTTGTTGAGAAAAGCAATTATTCCTCCTTTTGATGTGTGTTTGCTTGTGTTTAAGCTCAGCGTAACCGCATGTATGGTTGCCATGTTTTGAAATAAATGCAACATTTCCCCCCAGGACAAAAAACCTGATTTGTTGCACAAACAGTGTGTCATTTTCCAGCAATGCAGCAAAACAATTTAAACCTTCACATTACTGTTAGTGGTTGAACATCTGCTGATGACTCCTCCTGTGTCACCGCAGTGTATATCACAGCCACAAGAAAAGCATTTTTACTGCAAGTAACCTGTTGAAAATGCAAAAGGAGCAAAACAATAAATAAAACTAATTTGATACAGATTTTAATCATTTTCTCCTGTAAGCACATTTATCTGAACTTAACAGGAGAGTCCTTGACGGCAGAAATATTTTGGGCTCGGTGAGAGTGTAAGGGGTGATTTTATGTGGATGAGGAAACATTTTCTGGTTTCCGCTTTTAGGATTTCCGTGCGATAATCACAAACTTCATACAACTCTTTCATGCTCGAATGCTAAAAAAAAAAAAAAAACAAAACGTTGCTTATGATAAAAATAGGTGATAAGTTAACTTATAAAATGCAAATGCAGTTTCAGTTCTTGTTCTGCTATCCCATTTAAGCCTGTAGTCCTAGGTAATTACAATGTTTGTAATTAATCTAAACAAGTTCAAATTGGAACCACTGTAGAGGAAAATCATAAAAATTTGTATTTTTGTAGATCCTGTCTGTCTAGGCATTCGGTCCCATGTGGCTGAATGTGTCATTATGTGGGGCAGTGTGCTGAATCATGGGGCTTTTGTTTTAGTTCCTTTTATTCTCTATTTCTGATAATACTTAGAGATATTAATTAGATTTTTTCGGAGAGCCAAGCAGGTCTTTTAAATGACCATCAGAAGAAATGAAAAAAAAGAGTATCAGATAGAGTAATGAGTCTGAAGCTAGAAATCGAAGGTGTAATGTTCAATGTTGTTAGTGGGTATGCTCCACAGGTAGGATGTGAGCTGGAGGAGAAGGAGAAATTCTGGTTGGACCTTGATGAAGTGATGCAGAGCATCCCTAGAAGTGAGAGAGTTGTCATTGGTGCAGACTTCAATGGACACGTTGGTGCAGGAAACAGAGATGATGAGGAGGTGATGGGCAGGTTTGGTATCCAGGAGAGGAACGCAGAAGGACAGATGGTGGTTGACTTTGCAAAAAGGATGGAAATGGCTGTAGTGAATACTTTCTTCCAGAAGAGGCAGGAACATAGGGTGACTTATAAGAGTGGAGGTAGGAGTACACAGGTAGACTACATCTTGTGTAGACAGTGTAATCTGAAGGAGATCAGTGACTGCAAAGTAGTGGTAGGTGAGAGTGTAGCCAGACAGCATAGGATGGTGGTGTGTAGGATGACTCTGGTGGTGAGGAAGATGAAGAGGGCAAAGACAGAGCAGAGGACTAAATGGTGGAAGCTGAAAAAGGAAGAGTGTTGTATGATTTTTAGGAAGGAGTTGAGACAGGCTCTGGATGGCCAGGAAGTGCTTCCAGTTGACTGGACAACTACAGCTAATGTGATCAGGGAGACAGGTAGGAGAGTATTTGGTGTGTCATCTGGAAGGAAAGTGGATAAGGAGACTTGGTGGTGGAATGAGGAGGTGCAGGAGTGTATTCAGAGAAAGAGGTTAGCTGAGAAGAAGTGGGACACTGAGAGGACTGAAGAGAGTAGACAGGAATACAGGGAGATGCAGCGTAAGGTGAAAGTAGAGGTGGCAAAGGCCAAACAAAGGGCTTACGATGACTTGTATGCTAGGCTGGACAGTAAGGAGGGAGAGACTGATCTATACAGGTTGGCAAGGCAGAGAGACAGAGATGGGAAGGACGTGCAGGCGGTTAGGGTGATTAAGGATAGAGATGAAAGTGTATTGACAGATGCCAATAGTGTGATGGGAAGATGGAAAGAGTACTTTGAAGAACTAATGAATGAGGAAAATGAGAGAGAACGAAGAGTAGAAGAGGTGACTGTTGTGGACCAGGAAGTAGCAAAGATTAGTAAGGATGAAGTGAGGAGGGCACTGAAGAGGATGAAGAGTGGAAAAGCACTCGGTCCTGATGATATACCTGTGGAGGTCTGGAAGTGTCTAGGAGAGGTAGCAGTAGAGTTTCTGACTGGGTTGTTCAACAGGATCTTAGATAGTGAGAAGATGCCTGAGGAATGGAGGAGAAGTGTGCTGGTGCCCATTTTTAAGAACAAGGGAGATGTACAGAGTTGTAGCAACTACAGAGGAATAAAGCTGATGAGCCATACAATGAAGTTATGGGAAAGAGTAGTTGAAGCTAGACTAAGGGCAGAAGTGAGCATTTGTGAGCAGCAGTATGGTTTCATGCCAAAAAAGAGTACTACAGATGCAGTATTTGCTTTGAGGATGTTGATAGAGAAGTACAGAGAAGGTCAGAGGGAGCTGCATTGTGTCTTTGTAGATCTGGAGAAAGCTTATGACAGGGTGCCCAGAGAGGAACTGTGGTATTGTATGAGGAAGTCTGGAGTGGCAGAGAAGTATGTTAGAGCGGTGCAGGACATGTATGAGGACTGTAAGACAGTGGTGAGGTGTGCTGTAGGTGTGACAGAGGAGTTCAAGGTGGAGGTGGGACTGCATCAGGGATCAGCTCTGAGCCCCTTCTTGTTCGCTATGGTGATGGACAGGCTGACAGACGAGGTTAGACAGGAATCTCCATGGACTATGATGTTTGCAGATGACATTGTGATCTGTAGTGAGAGCAGGGAACAGGTGGAGGAGAAGCTAGAGTGGTGGAGGTTTGCCCTGGAAAGGAGAGGAATGAAGGTTAGCCGCAGCAAGACGGAGTATATGTGTGTGAATGAGAGGGACCCAAGTGGAAGAGTGAGGTTACAGGGAGAAGAGATAAAGAAGGTGCAAGATTTTAAGTACTTAGGGTCAACAGTCCAGAGCAATGGAGAGTGTGGAAAAGAGGTGAAGAAGCGTGTGCAGGCAGGCTGGAATGGGTGGAGAAAAGTGTCAGGTGTGATGTGTGATAGGAGAGTTTCAGCTAAGATGAAAGGAAAGGTGTACAAAACTGTGGTGAGACCAGCGATGTTGTTTGGTCTAGAGACAGTGTCACTGAGGAAAAGACAGGAGGCAGAGCTGGAGGTAGCAGAGATGAAGATGCTGAGGTTCTCTTTGGGAGTGACCAGGTTGGATAGGGTCAGGAATGAGTACATCAGAGGGACAGCACATGTTAGAGGTTTTGGAGATAAAGTCAGAGAGGCCAGACTGAGATGGTTTGGACATGTCCAGAGGAGAGATAGTGAATATATTGGTAGAAGGATGCTGAGTTTTGAACTGCCAGGCAGGAGGCCTAGAGGAAGACCTAAGAGGAGGTTTATAGATGTAGTGAAAGAGGACATGAAGGTGGTTGGTGTGAGAGAAGAGGATGCAGAAGACAGGCTTAGATGGAGGCAACTGATTCGCTGTGGCGACCCCTGAAGGGAAAAGCCGAAAGGAGAAGAAGAAGAAGAAATGAAAAAAAAAATCTTCAGATGCTGAAGTGACTGTCAGTGCCCAAGAGAAAAACTTAATGAAGAAACCAGATGTGATCTGGGTACCCTTCATCACAGAGCCAGGTCAGCAGCCTCCCCCCGGCTCTGCTCACTTTTAATCAAACCTAATACCAAAAATAACCTCTACCAGCAGGTGGCACTCTGTCACAAGGTCAGTCAATGAAGCCAGAAGAGAGTTATCAAAAGAGCTCTGGTGCAGAGAATTAGTGTCAAGAGGAAAATGCAGCATCAAGCTTTAAAAGCCACGTACTGTCTATGGAAAACCTCCCGAGGAATAATAATGCTGCTAACAATGCAGAGCACAGCTATAAGTGCATCAAAAATTCCTTTTGAATGAATTGCAATGAACTATTTATCGTATCCTCTCTTTATTCAAGGTTCACATAGGAGGCTGTTTTACATGCATTCGATAACCTTGCTCTGAGGCTGAGCTTTCAAAATACTTCCTGAGGTATAGATATAGATATAGATATTTAAAAAAAAGAGAGACAGAGAGAGAAAGATAAAATATTGATGTTGTTCTAATTTTGTAAGGTTGTTTGGTGAATAATTGATTGCTAGGAGAAATGAGTTTGTTTTATTTGCAGCACCCTAATGCTGTTTTATTGACGGATTTTGAGAAATGCTGTGAGCTCTCACTATTTCTCAGAGATTCAGAAAGTAGGCATGTCCAAAGGACTGTAAAAACAACAGATCCACCACCTTTAGGTTAAATTCACAAGATGATGTCAGTCATTGCTGTTTTTCCAAATCATATTGAATATCATTCTATCTTAATAGGCTGTGTTCACTAGTTAGTGGGTGCAGATTTTCCATCTGCTATAAATGTGCATTTGCTCTTCTTTGGCTTTGTGTTCATGACCGATTGCTTTTCTGTGAAGTCACACATGCAGAACAATGCCAGCATCAGCTGTCTCTTTTCTGTGTTTTACTGGATGAAACCATCACACAGTGAATGCTGTTGTGAGCATGTTATTCTTTTTATGTATGTGTGAGGACTCTTTCAGCCTTCTTTGGTCTGTCTTAGTCACGTTACAGCTGTTCTCTGGGACAGATGTTGCAAATGTCTATAAATTGCTCTGACAAAGAGTCTTGTTTCCTGGTGTGATGCTGCTCAGAGGGCACAACATTCCTCCTTACACACAATTCCTGATCAAAGCCCAGGTAGATCAAACTGCTCCTCAATTTTGAATGAAAAAAGTCCTTCACTGTGACATAATTATCATGCCATGCATTTTCCGCTAAGCCTGCCTCCACAAAAGAGAAGATAGCCATTGAGGAACTGAACAGTCTGTGTTAGTTGTCGCTTCAGTCACGGTGAGGAGCAAATTATTGACCTGAAACATGGTTGAATGAAGCCATTTGGAAGACATATCGATCAAAATAAGTCCACTTACCAAAGGTGACAAACATGGGTCACTAACACACTTATTACTCCAATACTCTAATGTTAATTTGCCTATTTCCCCGAACACTATTACCACAATACACAAATTTTGAATTTGCTTTGCAAATGCGCACAAAACTACTTTACTGAAGCTGATGTGGAAATGGCCGAAGCCTATTTCACAGCAGAATGTGAAAATGAAGCAATGTAAAGAGAGGTCCTATGTTTCCCTGAGGATCTGCGGTTAGCAGCCCCATTAGCCCCAGCAGTTCTCTAAAGAGAAAGGTCACCTCTGATTTATTTATTTATTTATTTATTTATTTATTTGAAATGCACAGCCGCTGTATTTACTTTCCATTTACAGTTCTTGTAGTTCTTATCTAAAGTCTCTTTCTGCTTGACATTCTATCCTGTCTGGAAACTCAGCATCTTTGTCCAGGAAACCAAGCCAACCCGACAAAAATAGCCCCACAGAGAGACATGTTCTTGAGATACTGTATGTAAATCATTCCTACAAATGAACCAGAAAATCGTTTTGCATAGCCTTCTGGTCAGCATTATACTGCACATATGTGTGCAGATCTTTAGTGTATTTTTTTATGTATGGATTCAGGATGTCTTATATCCACACAGCTTGACAGATCGAGACCTCATAGACACAAAGGGAGTAAGCAGGCTTCACTCAGATTACATGGTCTTTCAGGGACATCATCACACTAACAAAAAAAAAGAAAAAAGAAAAAAAAAACAAACAAACAAACCCAAAAACAAATAGATGCAGGGAGTGTGCGTTAACTGTTATCATACAGGAAGTGTCGATTTTACGTGCTGAAGGAACAGAGTGATAATAAGCATATAACTTTAGAGCTGCAGTTTCTTTCTTTCTTTGGCTAGCTGAGGGCGACAGAAATAAACTGTGAAGACAACAACAATTTACTATCACCATTTATGCTATGATGGCCAACTCTGGCTGTCTGATTCTTTAACTCTGAAACACATAAAATTTGTCACCAGCTAATAGCCAAAACCTACATAAGATGAATTTTATCTTTCAGCTGGAGTAGTAAAATTGTGATTTGCACACTGCTACATTTTATGTATGATCATCATGTAGGTTGTAAAAGAATAACCACAGTCCAGGGAAAGTGGCACAGATAAGGCATAGCTTAGCCTGTACATGGACAGAAAGCATCTGAAGACGTCTTCATCAGGAAACAGTGAAACAATCATTTGTCTGGATGCATCCAGTTAGGCATCACTGGGACTCTGAAATAACAGCATGCTTAAAAATGATCATTACCATTACTAACTTAAATTGCAAAATGGAGGGCACCTCAGCTCACAACTAACCTTCTGGCTAAGTTGTGCATTCATAGACCAACTGAACTAAGGGACTCATCATACCCGTCTCTATCGCCATGTTTTCACCCTGTCTCAAATTAAAGGTTACTTTGCTTCTTAAAGAAAAAAAAAAGACTGACAAATTCTTGTAAATCTTTCAACATACATCACAACATTGGACAAACCCTTGTTAATGTAAAAATAGCTATTGTCATTATGTTAAAATGCACAATTTGTACCTAGTTGTGCAACCCAGAAATGATGACGAAATGGGTGCTGCTTCAGTGAGAATCACTCTGATTTATGTGTAACAACATTGCTCCACATAGAAAATGGAGGATGGGCCTGTTGGACTGGAGACCGTGATTATCCAGGGCTGTGGTTATTTGGTAACAAAAGCACTTTAAGGTTGGGCAAAACTCATTTGTCGAAATATTCATTAATTCTCAATCTGAAAGACGCTGAGGACTTTTTCTCTGTTAAACCAGACAATAATCTTTCCCAAACTCCAATGAGTATCAGCTAATGTGTACAGGTGTTTAAACTACGAATCGTTATTAGAGTGATTTAATCTGTATTTTGCCATATAAGTGAAATAATTTGCCAATGAACGCTTAATACCTATCTGCATTTGCCAACTATATTAATAGACACAATTTTCTTATCATGTTAAAAGAAACAGTAGACAGGATTGAACTGTGCTCAGCAGTCACATTTGTGCACCAAGTGATTGATTTAGCCAAGAAATAATGTAAAACAATAATATCACAAATGTGTGTTTGTTTTGTTTAGAAAACCAAAATGTTAAACCTAAATTATAAATAGAATTACCTTTACAGAGATTATAATTATTATACATTTATTCATCCATTTTTTCCTCAAATGTGTTTTATGTACAGTCCACCCAGACAAAGTGAGATACAGGTGGTGTAGATTGTGTTAACATGTCTGCTCAATTCAAGCATCAAAGCATCCTAATGTTCACTGCTTGTCCCCGTTAGAAACATGTTAGTCACTACAGCCTAAGAAAATGTCTAAACCTTACACAAGAGATTGTCATCCACTTGGCAGAACTTAGGTGAACTAGTAAAAGCTCCGAGTCTTGACAGGACACACAAAAATATACATTTTCGTACATCTTATGTCAGTGGTGCTGAACATTTTTTGATTACTAATCTACAGATGCCCGTAGTTTGGCAGTATGCAAAATCTTGAGTTTATAGTGTAATGAAGACCTTCAGTCTCCTCACTGGTTAAAATACAGACTAAAGCCATGAAAGCCACTGACTTGTGATGAAATTACCAGTCCATGTAGGAAAAAAAAGGAAAAAACAGCTCTTGCCATCAGCTGCCATGAAAGCTGGATAAACATGAGCTTTATGTGCATCCTGTCTTTCTCCCCCATGAGTAGCTTTCGTCCTGCAGACTTGAGTCTCTTGCACGCAGCTTCTAAAAGGTTAAAAACTCTCACTCCCTCCAGCTGCTTGTCTCTTTTCCCTGTCCATCTCCTGTGTAATAAATCACCAAGGGACTCATCAGCAGCAAAGAAAAATTAACGGATTAAAAAAGCTTTATATGCACACATACACACTTTCTTTTTGCAAGAGTCTCTCCTATGGTGCTACTTACTCTGCAACGATTGTGCGATTAAGACCCTGAAGAAGAGATGAGCATTCACAGCTGTGCTGATATAGTCTCCTATTTACATTATCATTACATTCATATTCTTCAGCCACTCCCAGTTTAAACAAACACACCGTATTATAGGAGTAAGAGGAACCTGCTCACTGGAAAGAATAAACAACCATAGAGAGTTTTAACATTTGATAATCGGATACTGACCCACGACAATAACTTATATTGCACATTTTGTGATGTTCACACTGTTTCACCATAATGAACAAAACTGTTGAAGCTTAATGTCTTCAGTGTGTTACTAAGATAGACTCAGTCACTGCTAAAAGGACCTTCATTATTGCAAGTTTACAGATACCCTTTCCCCCCTTTGTTGTTTTCAGATCAAACTTTTAGTAAATCCACTCCTCCTGAGTTAAGTGTTTATTGTCCAGGCTCTTCAGTCAGTGCAGCATCTTAGCACTTCATACTCCTCATTAGCCCACATTCAAATGAGGAGAAAGCCAATGCTTGTGCACTGAACGTTACTTCCTCTGCCAGCAAACAGCTCCATCCCTTTTCTTAGACATTGTTCTGCTCCAGTAAGGGCGGATGTTCTTTAGGTTGGTCCTGCTGATGCTCAGGTGGAGGCAGCTGCTGCTGCGGTGGATCAGGCTTAAAGACTTCTGTCTGAGTGAGGTGTGGGGGTGCTGCCTGCTGTGGCCCTGGATTGGGCATCTCTTTTCTGTCACTGGGCTGAATTTCCAGAGCTGGTGTGTCCTTGCAGCAGAAGTAATGCTTCCAGATTTTACGGAAGGCTGTGCGGAACTTCTTAATACGGAAAGCGTAGACAATGGGGTTGACAGCAGAGTTGCCATGGGTGAGCAGGATGGCAATATAAAGGAGGACTATGGGTTTCTTGCACTCAGGGCAGAAGAGTGTGATGCAGTTGATGATGTGAAGAGGGAGCCAGCTGCTAGCAAAGAGAAAAAGGACCAGAGCCAGTGATTTGGCAAGATTCAGCTCCTTGTCATAGTATTTGTTGGGGTCTGTGTGGTTGCTGTTGATCTTCTTATTGTTAAGTTGCTTGTGGATCATGTAGAAGATCTCTGCATAGATAAGCAGCATGAGCAGCAGGGGCGGCAGCACCCAGCCAAAAAAGTTAAAATACACCATGTAATCCATGCTGATGACGTTTTCAAACTGGCAGGTGATAATGAGGTCAGAGCTGATGGTGCTGTTTTGCTGGAGGCGCTTCAGGTTGTTCCAGCCTAACATGGGTGTAAACCCCACAATGAAGGCCCCCATCCAGCATACCACCACTGCCAGTCCAGCTCGCCGAGGGGTCACCACGCGCTTGTACCTGCAAGAGCAAACAGCAGAGCTTCACGTTAGCACTTTCTCTCACAGCACTGCCAGGGAATACCTTCTTTTTGTTTTTCATTTTGGCGCAGTGCTCACCTGATAAGACGTGGTTCAAATGAGAGACTTGTCATTTTAGCTAGCCTTTTAGCATCATATATCCTCTCATACAAGACTCTGGATATGTTATTATTTTTTTGTTTGAGGGCAAAATTTGAATTACAGTTCATTACAGGGTTTACAAGTTTGGTTATTTCATTGTTTTTGGAAAAGACCCAGAAGGTACAGGAAGGTAAAAAGTCTTATCAAGAAATGAGACCGAACGAGATTCTCGCCTGAGTCAGACATTAAAAGGGTCATCTGACCAAACAAAGCTGGGAACTGTGTAGAGTAACAGCTGATTCCTGCTGGGGTACTAGTGGTTGATATTTATAATGTGTGGTGTTGGATTTGCACAGGGAAATATTAGTATTACAATAACCTGACCTTTGCTGAATTGTAGCCTGAAGCAGAACAAAAATGCTGCAACATAGCCTGACTGTCACAGATGCCACATGGTGAATAAGTATTGATTAGGGATGTATGTGTTAAGCACAGGTGCTGTGTCTGCAGCACAGCAAGATCATTATTTACACACTGAGTCTGGGGACCTGCCTGGTCGGCAGAGATCCAATACCAATCTAACAGGGAGAGGGGAAAAAATACGTTTTGTAAGAAGTGAATTTCTTACAAGCAGTAAAGTATAAACAACTGTAAAGAAAGAGGTAGTTATAAATATGTGTTGTGTGTATTAAGTTTGGATGATTGAAACCAAATAAGACAGAACCATCAAAAGCTAAACTGCATGATGAAGGGTTGATGAAGACTTATCTTAAGTGGGAGATTAAAGTGGGAGGCGAACAGACATTATGCTCACACAATAAATTCCCCTCAGCCACTGAGCTTATCTGTTCAGCCTTTCAGCACAATTGCTCAGTCTTTTATTTCAGCCTGGCATGATAAAACTGAGCATGCAAACCTGATCTCTTTTGTGTCTTCCATAAACACTAAGAGAGACCAACTCTGGACACAACCCCACCCACAAATGGTCCAGGACACAAGGGCTAATTAAAGCTAACCATGCTGAGGTTAGCTGTCAGAAGTGAGTCAGATCTATATGCATATAGGGACTAGCATCCAGTTAGGTTGAAATATGACCCCTGAGGAAATCAATGCCTACAGTGCAGGGACAGAGCACTGGGCTTCAGGTGACTCCTGATGACTGTGAGGAGCCCTTTCTGGGAAATAAACCATCACCTTTTCCGAGAATGACTTCATTTGCACTCATTCGCACTTTCATGCGTTTGCAGTGAGAACCTCATTACCTGGTTGGGATCTTGACCCTGAGGTAGCGGTCAATTGCAATGGCCAGCAGGGCCAGGATTGAACTTTGCGTCAGCACCAGCACCGTGCACGCCACGAGCAGGCAGCTGTAAAAGTGAGTTTGAAGTCCGATGCTGATAGTGATGGCCAAGGGGATAACGAGTGCTCCCACGGCTATATCCGCCAGAGCCAGGGAAACAATGAAACAAAACGTGTTGTCCCGCAACGATTTATTAATTTTCACCGCCCAAACCACCATCACGTTCCCGATGACAGAGGCCAGAGCAATCAGCACCTCCATCCCGATGTAGAGCGACTGTGTGGACCAAAGCGCTCCGGGCATCCTGGCAGATTACTAGATCCTTGATAAGAAGTAGGTAGATTTCAGTCAAACAGCCCAGTGAGGAGTCAAAACAGCAAGCTTGATCTTTCTTTTCTTTGTGTGTGTGTCACTAAGCTATAATGTTCTCCAAAAGTACGGTGCGTCCATGGTGCCAACACTCTCCCGGTGACCGTGCAGAAGTTGCGAAGAAAGATCCCGTTATTGTGTAAGCAGCATCATATCTATCTCAGGACGGAGAGGTTTTCTTTGGTGCGTCGCTCCGGCTCTGTGTCCTGCGCCTCCACTTGGCTCAGTACACCTGCTCCTGTTGGGATCAGCATCCTTCTGGCGCTCCGATCTATCCAACAGGGCGCATTATCTTCCTCAGCTATCTGCGTTTCGTTTTTTTCCCGTCTTTTTTTGTAATGCATCCACAAATCAAAATTTAACGAAGCAGATAATACAGAGGCTGGTGAGCGCGCACGGATCTGCTGCGCAGGCAGCTGCTCCTTCTCTCTCCCCCTCGATGCGCCTTCAGAAGAGCAGCAAAGCTGCTGCTGTTGCTGCTTAAAATAGCAGGGGGCATTTCTCACCTTTTTTTTTTGTTCCATTCAGATTTGCTTGTCTCCATATCTCTGTGAAATATACAACCCGAGTTCCACTCGAGGCTATGTGTGTCCTATATTGGGTGCGACCGCTTCATTTTTCATGCAAAGATAAATGGCCTTCCGCGGGACCGTCCCATGGAAGTCAGTTTGTACAGAGGTGATGTGAACCTCAGCTTATTTTCTTATGTGTGTGTCTCCCACGCACCTCCAAACGGACCTTGTTCACTTGACAATTGTTCAGATAAGAGGTGAGGCAGTGAACTAACACAGCTGACAGGGAAGTAACACAGCTAATGAAAACAGTTGCATTTATAGTAGCACACATGTAGATCCTATGATAGGACTGAGCAAACAGTTATAAAATTATGGAAACATTTCAAAAAGCCCATTAGTCATCATCATATCCAAGGTACAACGGTGACTGCTGTAATACAGAACGAATATTCAGAGCAGCCCATTCCTCCAAATACTTGGAAAGCTCAACAGCAAAAAAGACAGCTTCATGACTGATTTGAATTTATTGATCAGACTTGTAAAAATCATGTGCCTCTTTCCTGAAGGTTTGTGAAAAAGGTATTTCCTTCGACTGACTATGAGAAACACAAAGCACACTGAGCAGCCCAGCTGTAAACATAGAGACACAACCTACACAATTGAAATCTAGTGCTCTCTCACCGGGGTTCAAAGGTCAACCTGAGCTCTGACCAGGCAGGAATGACTGTGTATAGTAGATGTGGGAGGTTCCCAGGCAGGGGCGCTGCTAGGGATTTTGGGCCCCATGAAAAGAATCTTTACAATTTATAATTTATATAAATTATAATTTTATTAGGGGCCTCTCTGGGCCCCTCTCAATCATGGGCCCCTGGAATCCTTCTCCTTTTTCCCCCCTTTTCGGCGCCCCAGTTCCCAGGTAGAGCATTGTGTTCACTTAGTCTAACTTGTGTAAAATGCAAGAAGGGAGAGTGAGATTTCCAGCCAAGCACTGGCGTGGGATTCAGACAGAAACACAAACAAAAGATGATGCTGGATAATAGCCAACTTCCAGAATGTGTGATTCAGGACAGGCAGCAGGAGCTCCAGTGATAGCAGCTTCCATCTGTGATCGGCATCAGCATGAGATATAGAGGCCAGCCAGTGTGTGGAGGAAGGAAGCAGCCATATGGTCTTGTTGCTGTGATTGACATTGAAACCGGCTAGTGACACTTTAATGAGCACAAGCATTGTGAGATCAATCACTACTGAGAAAAATGGAGTGATCTAACACACTTAAGCAAATATGTTTGACGATCAAGAGAAATTCTTAATATGAAGGTTGCGTTTCATTCATTCATCATTCTTTGCACTTTGACAATTAGGCATCAATCTGTATGACAGCAACTGCTACTTTATCAAGTCTCAGTAGAGAGTTAAATGGGGATCCAGTCAGAGGCTTAATCCATCATTTGAGGTTGTTTTCTCATTGCATTTTAAAGACTTGGACTAAGGAACACAGCCAAAATGGAGAAACTTAATTATGCTGTTAGTGTTTTTTCAGTTACAATATTTTAGTATCAAAACCCCAAAAGCTGGACTTCATTTAAGCTTTTTGGGAATTAATTTCAAAATCCTCGAAGTACTTCCATGGCAGACAGTTCATTCACACTCCCTGTATTGTCCACAGTGCCTGAAATAAAGAAATGCTTCACTGAATTTTCACTAATTACATTTTTCAACTTGGAAACCTTTTTTTTTTTTTTTTACATATCATAGCACTTTTCTGTCTGAGCTATGTGTGGCCAGGCACAGTATTTTTATTTTATCTTAACAACAAATAGTGTTTTTTTTTTTTTTAAATAGGCAGGGTACTTATGAAGGGGGGCGATTCTATTACAACCCCCAATAAAAGCCATCGCGTGAACACCGTGGTAATTATTAACACTGCAGCCTATGCAATGTGCACTGCAAGAACAAACAAATCCCCAAACACTCAGGGATCACCATCAGTAAGCCTGCCACACTGCATGCAGGGAAATGGAGCCCATGATTCCTCTGCAGATCAACCCTAGGCTTAAAAAAAAGAAATCAAACAAGACCAGGAGCGAACTCAGTTGGTTCAGTTTCACAGCAATGGACAAGACATTTTTTAAATCCACTCAAACATTATAGTAGCAGTTGCCAGCAACAAACAAATGGTAGACAATTCACACCAAACTGGTTGCATCCAATTTAAAGGACAACTTAAACCAGGGTATTGGGTGGACTGGCTCAGGCAAAGCAGCAGTTGGACAGTTTGTCTGCAATGGGGAAAACATATCTAAAATAATTTATCTCAGTTAGACAGAAGACAGTCAGAGAGCATAGTCCTCCTGCATTACCACTACAGCGAGGTTACCTTCCTCACCCTCGACCCTGATTAGGAGAAGACACTGAGAGGTCAGCAGGCTGATCACTCTGGCTCATGGGACGGTGGCAGGAGGACAAAGGCTGAATTTTTTACGAGACTGAATCATCATCATTAGCACTAATTAATCCACAATGGGAGAACAAATCACTGACCTCACCTACCTCTTCAACATGGAGCTACAGAGCTTACATTCAGATATATCAAGACACAGCTCCACTACAACTGCACACAGCTGGCAGTCCTACCACATGAACCCACCACAACTCAGACAGAGAGAACCTGATTGTTCACATCTGTGTTTATACAGGCAGAAAAATGTCTAACCCTGCCTGCAGAAGGCATTGTTCTCACCCCATATGACAGCCCTCACATACAGTGAGCTTGTAAAACATGTCAATCTGTTTCTTTTCTGACACAACAAAATTTGTATGAAGAACCAAACGCTGAGTAATGTCCATGTTACAATCTGTGGCAGCAAAATTCTGGGAATTTTCAAAGTAGGAAACTTTCCATGGAAATTAGAGGGAATAAACCTGAAATTTTCAAAACTGAAGGTTGGTTGTTAACGGATAACTTAAATACAGTTGGGGAAATTGCTTCGTAGCATAATCTTGACTAAAACAACCAAAGTTAATGCAAGTATACTTGAATATCTATGCTATTCATCAATCACATGCACAGGACACACTGCTGACTGCAGGGCTATTTAGTCCACAGCCCCTTCATGCACTTAGCATTCCTCCATCACATGCACAGATGATTTCTCCAACCCTGGAAGATTCAGGCCGCACATTTGAGAATGCATACTACATAAAGTCAAGCATGAGACCTTGTGCTTTTATCCAGGACTCTTTCCCGAAAAACTGTTTCAGTGTGTCATATAAGACAGGAGATACTGAGGATTTCAACTCTAGTGAAACTATACGAGGCACTGCAGGAAAAACAACACAAGATGGATGACACTGGCTTAGAGGACTTTCAATGAAAATCTCAGATATGAGCCAATATGGACACACTCAAGCACCCCTGTGTATCCCATGGACAAACAAACAAGCAGCCCTTAAACTATTACAGCTGGATGGGAGTGGATGCAGCCTTTTCATGGCCATTCCCCAGAAAAAATATATCCCTAAGATTTTTAGATTGTACAAAAACGGCTATTAATTCAGCTCGTTTTCCCTGCAGAATAAGAATAAATTGTTATAAAATCTTTTGGACATCGACAACTGGTCATATTACCAGAGAAAGAATATCTAGAGAAGGCAGAATTTGTTGCCCTATGGATTATACATTTTAGAGCACTTGTCAATTGGCTTAATGGATAGAAACACTCATTTAAATTTGGGAGTAACGGCAAATATATATCAGTTTCCATTCACACACAATTTAAAACAACTTTGTGGTAGTGATTTCAGTGAAAGAGCTCCTTTCAGACCTGCCAGCTGGAGGCCCCACATCATGTCATCTGCTTGTGGCTCACATTGTGCCTGGGAAATTATCTTTCACACCCACTTGAAAGCTGGAGCTGACAGGGTGCAAATGCAAAATGTCAACAGCGAGCTCAGCAGCTTACTGTCTGGCATTAGAAAATCTTGCTTCCATCAAAACTAAGATATTTTAATACATGGGTCTCTTTATTTGCTCTGGTGATAAGGTCATGCCAAATGATGCAGTGCTTTACTGACAGGGCCATTTAACAGGGATTAAAATACTACACAATACTGAGGTAATTTTACTACACACGGAAAATATCTAAGATTTTCATTATTAAATTATTTCACAAATAAATTGTCCATTGGCCCATTTTTTGTGTAAATGTGGGCTTTTATTACATGATAGTCTAAACATCTACCGAACTCTCTACAATGTTCATAAATCTACCTAACATAAAATGACAAGATTTTATTTCAGAAATGTTCAAGCTTCATGTATTTTGACATAAGTAACTGTTGCGCTGTAATAAATTATAGTAAAGGCCAACTAACCAAATTGTTTCACCCTTTGTGGTCTTTTTCATATAAAGACTGAAAGTTTGCCAAAACAAGTGCAATTAGGGGTCTCTGCCCACCTGCCTGGTATTTACATCCAGCCTGTTTTTAACTCACAATTAAAAACAGGTTTTTTTAAGTTTGTGCAGAAACATTAACGTTAAAATATTTTTGCTTCACAGGGAGTTACAAACTTGAGCTATTTCTTGGCAAGATAGTTAACATTACGACAATGTGGGCATCACAATATTAAGGGACATGGTCCTGCTTAAAGAACCAAACCTAAACGGAGTGCTGTTAAAATTCTATTCTGTTTTAATTATTACAAATTAAGCAATTTCTTCTTTTCAAGTAAACATTTTATCGAAATTAGATATATGTATGTTTTGTGATTGCGATATAGCTGTTAGCTTAAACAACCGTTTACTTATGAAACAAGACTTTGCATGGCTTTGCTTTCAGCACAGTGGACAGCTCTTGGTGAGGAATGAAATCCCAAACTGAGCTCACATTGTCTCTTCAAGACTGGTTAGTAAATAGTCAGGGTTAAAGTTGGCTATATAGTGATAACAAAAAACCTTCACACAGCCCCTTTAAAGGTTGAGATTTTGAGAAACATGTTTGCTCACTTTCGTGCTGGCTATTAGACATTATATAGAAGGACAATATGCCACCAGCCAGTATTTATGCTAGGCTCAATTAAACATCTTGTAATTATATCTACCATAAAGTGAGAATGAGAGTGTTAAATATCTTCTCCATTCAGCATTGTCAATATTTCTTGAACAATGTTTCTCAGCTGTCTCAGCTGGCTAGCAAGAATTATAGCTATTTCTGGATGTTTTCATGTGGTTTTATTTATTTTGTCTCCTCTTAACAGTTTCTTCAAAAATTCAAACCTACCAGGGTATTCCCATGTGCATTTTTGTCCCTACATGTTTACAATTCTGTGTGTGCTAAATTATGACAAGGAGTGCCACTTTTCACATTTACAGAAAAGCTAAACCCAAACCACAAGCTCCCTAATGCAGCATTGTGGGTGGAGTGCCTCCATGTCATCCAACACCAGCCCTAAATAAGATAAGGAAATACATAGCCTCCAACGTCTTTTGGTGTATCTCCAACAGCTCTTTACCTCATCCATGTACACAAAGAAAGTAAACCTTTAAAAAGAAACCAGGTTAAAATGTAAGTCACGCCTTGCTTGTTGACATTTTCAACATTAAACCAGCATTTCCAAGTTGAATTGCACACAGACCTATTTAGAGCCAAATGTGTTAAATGTGAGTGAAGAGCCCACATCCTGTTTTCATGAGTGTGGGCAAACTGGCTTCACTTTATTTTGTACTGCTCTGGGCTATTTTTAACATTATTTAAATTGAGCACCCTGTGTAGGGTGTAGCCGATGTTAACAATGGAGAAAATGACTTATGACCAGCTTCTGTTTCTCCTCGTGTTTGAGCAGATATTGAAAGTGGTCTGTGTAATGAGAACATTTAATGTCTTATCACAATATGTACTCCTGTTACTGTAGTATAACAATAATTGGAAGCACTTTTACAGCAGCATGTACAGTAACACCTCACCATGATCATAGCTTGCACATGAAATAGTGATGCTCTATATTGTATCAGCTGTTGATTGCAATTTTGCAATTTGTTAACAAAGATGGAGGGAAATACGTGTAACAACATGTTCCATATATATGCCTATGTGCTAACTGCTTAAACACGTCTCACTAGACAAGTAAATCCCACTTGTATTCAGGAGATAGAAACAAAGTCAGACCTGAACAAGTACAGTGTTCAAAACACAAGTCACCACTTCCCTTAGAAATCAGACTCGTGTTCATGTTCGCCTCAACCAGAAGGGAAAACTGGTGGCGAAACAGTGAAAGGGAGAGCTAACATAATTAGATAGAGGAAAAGGAGAGAAGCTTCAGTCAGGGCTCTGTGCAGAGACTAGATAGATGAGAGGGTAGATGAAAGGAAATGGAGGAAGAGATGGAAAAATGTATGGGTTAATGATGAAACTCCATATCTAATCTATTTAAGAGGTGTGGTCCATCCCAAAGGACTTGATGTGGCCTCTGCAGAATGTGTCTATTAAGTCAAGGCTGCTGTCGGTGTACCTCACTGTGATGTTCCTTTGAAAAATGGCAGCCAGCGAAAGTGAGCCTTGATGAGTAAAAGAAAACTAGGTCAAATGTGTAGTTTTGGCTTTCTGTGGGAGAAGACGTTGCGTCCCAGCCCCAGCTTGTTTGATGTCAGCCTGGTGATTGTGTAGGCTCTCATGATTTAGTGTTGTAGAAGAAAGAATTCATAATCAGGTCTATAACTGGGTACTTCAAGAAACACAGATATTTGGTGCGCACCGTTGGCAAACTAAAGACTGCATTTGAATTCCGGAGGTTCGCAATATCGTAGAACATAATGCAAATGATTAGAAAGTGTATACTGTGTCTATCATGCACAACACTTTGAATGGTACGAATCAGACTCTTGACAGACTTTGGGGAATGACGCACTGCACATAAACATACTCTCAATGTTGCTGATTAGTTGGGTAGGTAGTATTTATTCTGATTTGTTTAGTGTTTGTCTAAATCTTTCTGACTTGGGTCCTGCTCATGCATAAAATAATGGATGTTAATGACTCGCTCGCTTGATTCTTAAAACTGCATGGATTGGCTGAAAGCCAGGTTGGTTTAGTGAGCTCTGAGATCATGTTGTTGCTAAAGTACCCCCAACATCCAACAACTGACTCAAACTGTCATGATAGCTCTACAATACTGTTGTTGTAACCATGATGACAAATACAACATAACCCATTAGTTCAGCACTCATTCAATATGCGTCACTGTGGACGATGCAGACCGACAGCTCATGCTGTGATTTCACTGGGGAACTTCTTGGTATTAGGGATTCCTGCATTGTATAAAATTAAAATAAAATGTCAATTTTTCTGTCATACCTGATTTAGAGCGCAATGATTTAACTGTTTGGCATAAATGGATTGAAATGTGATTCTAATATTTAATCTTCTCTGATAACGCCAACACAAATCACACACACTAATTGTGTGTGTTGAGGAGAAGTATGAGCTGTAATTTTCTTTTACTTGACAAGTCCTCCAACCTAAACAACTATAACAATGGGTGAAGATAAGTACTTCCTTAACGTTAGAGGACCTTCAACATAATTGTTGCAATAATAAACACAGTTAAGAAGGTTGGTCAAGGTTAAAGGAAACAGCAATTACGTAACAATAAGCTTTTTACCAACCCATCCACCCACTCCAACCTCCTCCTTGCATGGGTTATGTTGCTCTTTAAACTACACCACATGACTTCTCTCTCTGCTCCTTTCATAATGACTAAAACTGCAGAGCTGTGTAAAGAGGAACAAGGGGACACAGATGACCTATGGGGTCTTTACTGTATCTATCATATAAAGCACACTACCAACAAGCCCTGGGGGATTTGTTGATGTGTAGAAAGCCAACCTAAAGGCCAACATTTGCTCTTCCCACAGAATACATGAGGTACTACTTTTGCTTCACTGCATATGTGCTACACACACACACACACACGCAAGCCAGCCTACACAGCTGATTGCAGCATTTTTTCTCTTAAACCATCTCAGTCAGAATAAACCCAAAAAATAAAATGTGGAAAATCTGAAATATTTATTTGAAATGTCCAGCATATGGTGTGAACACTGGGGGCAATACCATATCCTCTTACATTTGCAGCATCCAACAGTGACACATTTTTATATAAACGCATTGTGTTTGTTATCTAAAAAGCACTAAGTCTTGCTTTTTTCTTCTTGTTTTACTGTTGATATTATCCAGATAAAAAAATAAACATAGCTGCATAGTCAGATTGTCTGAATGATTTCTAGTAGTTTAGCACAGCTTGGCAAACACAGTTTATGAAGAGGCACTCCTGAACAAAGTGCTGTCTTTGGCCTCTCTGTTCATATTGAACTGCCTCTGGGAAATAAATATTATAATAGTAATATCTGAGAAGCAAAAGCCACTTAAGTCAGAAAAATGAATTTGTTAGGCATTAACACCCTCCTCATACTAAAGGAGAAACTGAAAATTCATTTTAAACGTCCTGCTTGCCTTTTGCCTTTCACACCATCTGAGATCTGAAAGGAAGCATGATAGTTTATTAATGAGATAAATCCCTGCACTCTGTGGCCACTTGCCATTTCAACTGAAGTGCAATATTGCAAATGAAGGAAATTGTTGGTGGATCAGGAATCATCAAGCACCATTTTGGAAAGTGGTGTGTGCCATATTAGCACAAGGAAATAATTACAGCAATGGGAACGGCTTTAATCATTGCTTTTGTGCGGATGCTGAAAAGAAGCAGACAAAAACGCTTCTGACAGGAGCGTTTCTTTCCCGGTGGGAAGGAATAAAGTCTCAGAGAAATGTGAAGATGCATTATTAATATTCAGAAAACAGTGATTATAGGGATGTTTTTAGTCTGTCATTTGAACTGACATAATCAAATTATCAAGCCCATCATCAGCCTATTGCAATTAGCTTTGAATATGTAAACTGAAATAGATTTCACCTAGTTCACCTCTGATTGATTCAATGTTAGACTTTTGCCATGATCTTTTAAAAGACCACTTTAATTAGTGCATGTGATGAGACCAGTGCAGTTCTGGAGATTAGGATATCCTTTAACGTAATTGCCATTTCATCCACCCATCCACCAATTCATACTTCTGACTGATCTTGATTGTTATTGATTGTGTCTGTCACCACCCATGAATATTTCCAACTCATATGAGGCCAGGATAGATTGGTGTGACTTGATTCCTGACTCATAGGTTACAGTATACGCACAATATGTGTTGTCCTCTCCGTATGCACTACTTCTATATGCAGATTGCTTCGTGGATTTGCATGTTCATGAGAAATTCTCTCTGATTACTCCAGTGAACTATAGGGCACGTGACAGCCATGCAAAACATCTTGATGAAATGTTTTGTTCAGAGTCAAACGCATTGCTTACGCGCTGATGTATGCATCCTCCATCACCTACACCCCTCAAATGGAAATTCATGTTAGTTTCTATGGCAACAGCCATGAATACAGGAAGTAATGCATTTATAAAAGATTTCTGCGGAGAAAATATTTCCAGTATTAAGTGACATAACCTGGATACACGTAGACACTAAGTTCACATTAATTGCAGTGACGTGAAGCAGACTTCTTTAGTTTTTGGTGGTAATGCCCAGGGGAAGTAAATACCCAGAGTGTCAGATGATAAGGCTTTTGAAAAACCACCCAGTTAGCATTTTTATCCTCAATTGCACCAAATCCTTTTAACCCAGCTGGACCATGGTGGCTTAAATGTTTTAAGTATGGCTAATCTGTGGAGAGAGTAAATAAAGCTTTTGAAAAAAAAAAAAAGTCAAACGTGAAAAGGGGAGGCAGTGTTTGAGGATAAAGACCAATTTGCAGGTGTATGGGTCCATTAAGAACCAGATGGACTGTGTGTGTATAAATAAAAGGCCTGACCAAAGGGGTCATATGAGGACCGCTGCCTTCTGGGATTCAAGAAAAAAGAAGAATTTGTCATACATTTGTAAGGAAAAGAAGGTAAATGTCAGGGCTTCAGGATTCAGCCAAAATTACCCAAGAAATCCCAAAGAAGAATATCCTTTTATTGACAGTTGTTTTTCTGGTGGTAAATATAGTGCGCTTGCTTCATTATACAGATATGGAGAGAAGGAGTTTATCAGTCACCACAAAGAGCTCCTGAATGCATTAAGGACACTGCTTGCCTCGAAACCAATCAGTGTCACTAATGGTAGGAGACAAACTGCTGACTGACTCATTCTTCCTGAGGTTGAGGTGTTACAAGAGTGTGAAATAGCCAGTGGCATTTTCCGTCTCTATTAACATTTTGATGTGCAAGGATTGATTCTGTGTGACATGACTGATCAGGTGTGAAATGCAGTTTTGGCCTAAAGCTTTGTGCTACCTTATGTGATAGTTCAAATTATTTTATTGTCAATGTCCAGAGAAGTGTTGAACTATATCTTTAAAGTCTTCCCTTCTCCCCTTCCCCTCTCTTCTACTTGAAAATGTCATGTATAAGCCATGAGTGACATTATCAGATATTTTGTTGTCTGATACTCTGTTTTGTTTTGGTTTTTTTTTTATTCCATAGATAGTGGTATTCCTGTATGGAAATGTACATTTTTTCCAAAAGTAATTTACTGCATAATTGTTCAGATAGATAACATTACAGATTACAGTGATTTCAATTATTCTGGTTACTCCGTCTATTGTTTCATGAAATCCATATCAGATATCCACAGGGCAAGGTAATTAACGTTTTTTGTGACACTCTAAACTTTTCTTTAGTTCCGCTTTACGGCTTTTGACTTTATTTCAATGAATGACATTTATAGAGGAAGTGAGTCTCATATTTATCAGTGCCTGTCATTTAAGGTCCACATGAGGACAAATAGCTTCTGTACATGTGTGCTTTCAAAGATTTGTGGGTTTGAGGTTTGAAATAAGAATGGATTTTAAAAAAAATGAAAAGATTGACTTAGTTAAATTAGTAAACATAACAGGAGTTAAACCTCAACCCCTCGGGCAAAGGTCTTACATGTGATCCATTCCCTGATTACAGCTTGTTCCTTGTGTGGGCTTTATCCTACACATACTATATATACTATATATACTATATGTATAGTATACTTTATGTTGAGAATACATGGAGAAATAAATAAAAACAAAACATGATTTGAGTTCAATTTAAACTGCGGTGGTGGTACACTTCTCTCTCTTGTCGCTGACATGAGAACAATAGACCCAACTGATGTGATGTTTATATATAAATTTATTATTGTCATATTTTTTGCACTTATCGTTCAACTTCATTTCAATCGTTAAATGACATCTGGGAAGTTGAATGCACTTTGTTGAGTCATGTTGAAGATGGTTGTCCCAATTCCTTTATTTGTTTTCATTGTTTTTCATAGGTGTTCTGGAGCCATATTTCTGCCAAACAGAAATAATTAAGTAAATAAAGATGATCTCTGCTTTATAGATAATCATTCACCTTGTGAGAGCCATATGAATCTGCACACAGTGCCTAAAATATAGCCTCTAAATATTTTGTTATAATAAATCATAAAAAATCTCATCTCTGTGTCATGCAACACTGAGCAGTGCCTTGTGAGGAGCAATGAGATTGTCTCAATTGGATTCAGGTTCTCTGGTTAACTGAAAAATGAGGAGACAGATTAAAACACACAAACATTCACAGGCAGGCAGGCAGGCACATACACACACACACACACACACATACAGATGCCATGTTGCTGAAATCTTGGTAGTCTCAGTATATTAAGGTAACTGTTGATGTAGTATTCATATTGTCAAGTCTACATAAACTGTCTTGTCTTAGTCTGTAACGGCCACTAAAATGATGTCCCTCCCTATGCTATAATTACATGGGACAAAATTGTTATCCACAGGATCAGCAGTGCAGCAAAATATACACTGTACTAAAACACAATGTAATTAAAGTAAAAAAAAAACTGTAACAAGTTATAGTTAAATAACTTTTAGAGGCGCTCATTGTAAATGGACATGAATAATGCATACCAAGTCAAGGTCTTCAATCAATTTTCTTTGAAGGATCTACTGAGGTGTCCAAGTCCTTACCCAAGGACAGGACATTAGATTCTTGCCTCTGTGCATTTTTATTACAAACCAGCATTACAGTATGTAACCTTTCACAAACAGACCCAGTGACATGAGATACTGAGCAGAGGTTTAACTCCATGCTTGATCATTCACGTCAGATTATTTTTGATGGCTCAGTGTAATTGTTGCTCTTCATATAAAACATCAACATGTTACTGCAATGGTGGTAATCATGATGACTAGCTAAATTATTGTGAGCCCAAATTAAACCAAACCTCAAAAGTAGCAGATTCAGACCTGAAAATGTAATCTGTAATAGTTGGAAGAAGGCAGTGATAAATGATTTTGCATATTCAACATAAAATTACAAAAGGTTAATATGTCTCAGAGCATGTCTCTCCATGTATGTTGAGCAGTATTTGACCCTTGTTAAGCCATGTCTGCGAGCACTGCTGTAAATCCATGTCTGCTAACCAACACTGAGCCAAATAACATCAACGTTAATCATTGATTTGTTTGTTGGATGGTTCATTGAGGTTCATTGATTCACTGCCTCTTTCAGTCTTTGATAAATTCATTCCTAATTCAGCAAAAATTGGTATAACTTGATCACTGATAAAGTCATATCTTTTCCAGGGCAAGGCTTATTCTCATTCTGTTAGACTTCTCAGTATAACACAAAGGTTGGACTTTGACTGAGTTAATTAGACATTTCAACTTAAGAGCACTTGAAGCAAAACCTGATCAACAATCAAATCACTAGCACTTGGCAGGGCCACACTCATGGTTGTCCCTAGACAAAGGAACTGGAGAGCGCACAAAAACAGTCTAAAGTAAGCAATTGCACACCATCGTACAAACCTGCTAAATTATAGAGGATGAGATTAACTGAATGAAGAAGTTCTCCTAATGAAAATTTTTTTAAGTAACACAGAAAGAGAGAAGTGGTAAAGTGGGGAAGAGAGAGAAGTTCCAAAAAAAATGAAGCTCTGAATTTCCATGGAGAGAGGGGGGTTTGCAATGAATATTTCATCCCTCTCTCTCCCTCTATATCCACTCACTGTATCTTCCTCTATCACTCTTTTTCTGACAAGACAAATTCTGCTTGAGGAGAGCATCTGTCTCTTTCTGAGGCATTTCACAGCCTCGGCCACACAGCCTCAATCTCAGCCCTTGCTCCCACCAAGACCAGGTCTTGAAGGCAGGTCATGCCTGCTATGCCGACAACCAACCAGCTGAATTTAAATTTTATCCCAGTGGAGATATTTCTCACTATAGTACAATTACATTCCTCATTCTCTTTATTTCTTAACGTTGGTTCTTCTTTTTCCCTCTGTTGTCTTTGACCTGCACCATCTCTTTTTTTTTTGTTGATTCATTTGTGCAGCTGAAGGATCTTTTTTGTTTCTGCCTTAGCTCTCCACCTCAGTGACCCTTCTTTCTTATTTTTTTCAAATTCTCTATCTTTTGATATCTGCAATAATGCTACACGTGTTGCCCGCCTTCCACATCGACCACCCACAGACAACACATTTTTGCTCTCCTCTAACCCTCAGTTATGTATTCCACCATTGCTGCCACGCGGCGTAAGCATTACACTCATGCTGACATGTGGGCGTTGTCAAATAGATGAAGGCTGTAATGTTAAAAATGGGGTGCTCTCAACAGGAGGCTAAGTGTCATTACAACTAGAATACTTAGCTGAACCATGAATATGACAGCAAAATGGTGATATGTCATCACAGAAATGCCAGTTTAATGATGATGGAAGAATTTATATATTTATGTAAATGTGTGTAGGAATTTTCATTTCCTCCTTGTAACCATTTACCTATCATTTTATTTAATAGTAGTGGTTATAAGGCACACATTAACGTTGTCGACCCCATATTTGGAGGAATGTGTGAGCAGCAGTAAGATGAGAACTGTTTCCTGTCTTGACTCTTTCACTAAAAGCCCTGAGAGTCATCTGGACTGTTGGAGCGCTTGTGTCACTAACCTCGGGAAACCTGGTTGGTGTTGTAAGGGAAACATATCTTCCTTGAGGCACGTACTGACAGCCTATCAGGCCACTTACATGCAGCATGCAGCTTCTGACAGCAAGAAAAAAAAATTAACCGCAAGAGGAGATATAGTCGGTGGAATATCAAGCAAAAGTAAGACTAGTTTAGGTGAAATGTATTTTCTGTTCTTTCTTATTGCTACAAAACCCTCCAGATGCAGCACAGCTTCAAACATGAAACATCTACATATAGATAAAATGCAAACACACAGAGTGCTCCTGATCATATGAATAATAAATGGCCACTCATGCAGCTCTCAAAATAATCTACTGTCAACATGCCAGCATGGCATGAGAGAAGGTGGATGTTGAATATTGGATTGTATCTCATACTGCTGCAATCAATAGCTGGCAGATCAACATTCAGTCTATGAATGTGACGGCCCAGAAAGAAAAGGACATTCAAGGTTATCGGGAGACCAGAGTGATGTGGCCAACTCTGGCCCACCTGTGTAAGAAATGACTGCAGAGGTAAAATTAATCTGAAGTGATTTACCTGCTGAGTTAATGTTGGGAAATAGAACAGAAATGTATACATAAAACAAACAAACATAAAAAAAAAAGGAATGAAAAATCCTTTCTGCTATCTCATTGCTCTCCTCAAGTTTTTACTCACCACGAGCAAAACTGGCCTTAAGGAAAACATTAAAAGCAAAGGCAGAATTATGACTAAGTCAGACCACAGTTATCCCATGTGGCTTGCCATTGTCTGACATTGATTGCACAAGCCCTCTTTAATGAGTCAAATGGTGGAGTAGATATGAGAATGTGGGAGTTTATTTAAACTTAGCCTCCTTGGATATCAATGCTGACTGTTTCCAGGCACAGCTCAATGAACTATCTGACAGAAAAACCATGAAGAACAATTTGTCTGAAACAGGCTACGCTGGTGACAGCCTGAGGAACTCAAGGTAAAAGCTACTGCACACAGCACTGCACATCACTGTGAATAGCCCCTTTCTAGAGACCTAATTTACTAATACTCATATGTGAACCCAACTCTCAACTGCTGTGGCTCTGACTCAGGAATACCAAACAATCCACAGAAGTTACTGGACAGAAAACTAAGTGAACATTGCTGTAGTGCTGAATCTTCCAGAAATAACAGTTTACCCTTCTGTTCAGTGGGCTTATCTTATCCTGCAAGATGAACATGCATTAAGAGCTGCTGGTGATTTGAGGAGAATATCGCCGTTTTTAATGTTCTCAGTTGTGTGAGTAATTCATCCAATTAAACAACTTCATGACATAGAGTAATCTACAAATCATGCATAACAAGATTAGAATGGACTGCAGCAATGCAGAACAACTTGTTGTACTATGAGGAAATATTGTTCCTTCTACAAATAATGTTTCAACAATGGAGAAATGTTGGGCTTCTGTTTCAAACATGTATTGATTTTTCCCATTGAAATTGCATTTTTTTTTTTCTGGCTGGATGATATCCTGCAGATTAGGATACCAAATAATGTGAAGGTAGAGCCTGAGATTTTTGTCCACTACCCGTGTGAAGAAATGAATAAATGTAAAATAATCTTCCATGGTCCTAAGCTGTTATCAGCTCTGCAGGAAAAGTCCCAGCACGGATTTTGCTTCTTTCTGTCTGAGCTCTGGACATTCAGTCCCTTCAGCCTCAGCCCAAGCCAATTCTAAAAACATCTAGGGCAAATGTCTGATTCCTGTTTTAAGTTAATTCACTCCAGTGGATTTCTTATAGCACTCATAAAATGGTAATGGGAACACTGCTCTCTGCTGACAATGAGATAAACACAGCTGGCACAGATGCACTGGCAGTAGATTGACATTGGCTGCTTATTTCACTGTTATAAAAATGCTGCAGACTCGAATAGAGATTTGCCTGGAAAAATCTGTCTTTATCCCTCATATTTTGACTTTGTCTATGGCTCAGTGTGTACAATAACAAAACACATCATTCAGGATTGAGTGATTTCTTTCACTGACAGTGAGCACTTAGGTCTAAAAAATATATGTTGTGTGTCCTATTTCCCCAGTCAGAGAAGGATTAATATTTGACACCATCTGAAATAAAAGCAAATTCGTACCTCATAATCTGTCAGTTTGGGAACAGCACAAACTCTGGAGCAAGCGCTCTGTTAGCTCTAATGAAGTGAGCTCCAAAGCGTTCCAGCTGCTATTTCTGTAGTGTAGCTGCTCTTTGCTGCAGTCCCCAGAGAATAGCAAACATCTTTTGTTAACACTTTGAGCCCAGTGTAATACTTAAATTCTCTGGGTGTTGTTGAAGATATTAATATTTCACTGCCTGTACATAAGATGAAACTTAAGAGATCATCAAACTGCATCTGCAAACTGCCAAACAATGTTTCTCTAAACGGTCGACTGACAACAGATGGAGAAAGATGAATGTGGATCTTCATCTTTGCAATGTCACTGGAGGAGAGCATAAATCTGCCTTTCCAATTGTGCAGCAAGTTGCGACAACACAATTGCACACTATTGTGGAAACTACATTCAAGTGGCTACTGTGCCTGAGCATGGTTAAGTTACATAACTTTATACAAGTCTGGTGAGAGACATGCATGAATAAATAATTAATCACGTTGTTATATTCAGTGTTTTTAAACAGATATTAACAATAGATCACGTGAGCACCTAGGGTCCACTTCATGTGGAAAAAACACAATCGTCCACTCACATTGTACTTTCCGTCAGTCCTATGGTGCTTTACTGTTTCTTTTATATCATTGCTTCATTCTCACTGTCAGCGGCATGCTGTTTTCAGTCCCAGGCAGCTTTTAAGGAGAAAGAAAGTTTTAAAATAAATAAATAAATAGACATTACCTGCCCATTACAAAACAGAATCGAGGCACAGCAGTAAGTGGCAGGTGAACATAATGGTGCATTTATCAGATAAAGAGACAGATATTCCCCTCAGGAGTTGGTGGAGAGCGAACCAGAACTAAAGAATAGTGGAAAGACTTCTATTTATGTTGGTAACTGATACATATTCGATTGCCTGACTTAAATGTACTTTTTTTCGATCTGGATTTTGCAGTGTGCTGTTCTTTTGTTCATGGTTCAGGGAGTTTTAAAGAATCTTTCTTTCCTTTTCATATATAAATCATCCTTGTCCTACATTTCTGTGTTTCTATTAAGGAAAATTTTGATTTTGTATTTTGTCCAACTTCAGCGGTTGTAAGCCTTTCACACTGACAAATAGATAGTCTTCTATTGGCCTTTAATTGGTACAGTATTTAACCTGTGTGTTCTGTTCTCATGTAATCACACGATTGACTGCTGTGCAGCCACAGTGGATTTCTTAAATTGCAGTTTAGTCTGAAGTCTTATACCAAACAAGAGGTAAACGAAGACAAATGAAGGCTTCACGTTTAAGCCCATTATTGGAAATGACTTCTCTGAATAAAGTTGCAGCCCTCTGCATTTAGACATAAGAGGGGGTGTCTGCAGTGCTGTAATTCATTCAGGTTACCGCAATTTGCTCCATGACTGAGTCATGTTGGCTATTTCAGTTGATCTAAATCAACATAGACTGACATACCAGCTAATTAGGGACAGTCTAATTCAATATCGTGAAATAACCCTGTAATTAAAACTTTGTCCAAAATGACTTGGTTTACCTCCGCAATCATTTGGTTTTGTGGTGTTATAGATGTGTAATATTTATATAGGGGTGGACGAGGTGGATGGAGCAGTAGACAGGCGTTGCAATCTAGCAAAAAACTATAAATGCTGTGGTATGTGGCAGTGGTCAGTCTCAATAAAATGTTAATGAGTAGAAAACACTTCTCAATACAGCATAGTTAAGGTTAACAGCACCAGTAACTACAGCTTTAAAAACAACCATAAAGGTGAATCATCATGTAGCTACACACAATGTTAACTAGGTCTGAATTATTGCCCCCAGAGAGATGAAATATATCACTTTCATTACACAGATGAACCCAAAACTCTCTTTCTGTAGCCTCAAGTTCAACACGATCATGGCATACATGACATTGTCCAGTATTTCCAAATGGAGCAACAGTTGCTGCCTGTATCAGATGAGGACCTCCCTGCTTGACCTTTAAAACTGTTGTATCAGCTGGCTCAGTCCACAGAGAAGCCATAACATTTGCACTGATTCACCTCTGCATACACTGGCTCCGACTGATGCTGAACAGGCCATCTATGAGCATTAAATATTGGCATCTGGCTGGGGCACAGGAAGAGGGAGTGAGATTAGATAAAAGAGCATATTTCATTCACTCCTATTTCTGTGGTGGAAGCACTCTGGGATGTTTACCTGAGCATTTTCCCTTATTTATGTGCGCACATCTGGCTCTTTTAAAAGCTTATGTAAATTTGGAAACTTAACTTTACAGATTTAAAGTTTGGGAAATCAAATTAATTTCAACAGATCATTAATTGTGGATGTTCTTGGAGCAAAATATTACATATTCATACAATGTTCCTGATTTACAACTCAGAGCACTGTTGATACAGAGAAAATTTTATGCGTTCTGACTCTCTCTTTATGTTCTTAATCCAACCCTAAACCACTGTGTCAAGCTCTGCTTATGCACTAATATAGTGAAATAAAATTCAAAGTATCTTTTAAGATGTGAAAATATTAAAAAGAAAAATGCAGTTTACGATACAAGAAACTGCAAAGAATGATGAAAGATAAAAAGCCTGCAGTTGGAAAAGATAACACAAATCTGAGAAAAAGAGGGCAAGAACAGAGGCATCCTGGGAAATAAAATAGGGAGAGATGCCATAAAAGTATCTTTCATGTCAGCCCCACAGTATTAGGGCTGCATAAATAAATTCAACCATCTCCTGCTGTCTTGTGCAAATCTACAATTTTGCAAATGATAACAAAAGCACAACAAAAAGAAAGCCAACTAAGGGGAAATCCAGAGGTACAAACCTTGCCATAACACATTTCAGTTTGCCCTCAGCCAACTCCTTTAACCCACCAAACAACCACTTATCCTCTAAGAAGCTGAGAGAGCTGCAGCATTAATGTGTACTTTGAAGACACTATTTAAATTCTATTTTCAAATACGTTGTCCAACTGAGGCAAAGTACACAATATCTCCTGTCACTTAATCCATAACCGACTTGCTCACTTACTCTCCGTCTCTGTTTCTCTGCAAATATATTCAGCTGCCAAATCCTAGAGGGGCAGATAAAAGTTAAACTGCCATCAAATTGAGTGGCACTGATGTCATATTTGATATTTACAGATTTAACCTTGCTTTTAAGTGATTGTAGACCCCCCCAACAAGGACCTACTGTGGCAAGACATTACAAATAAATGGCTGTGAATCCCTAGATCCGATAAGACCTGGTGAAAAATTTGTCACCCTGTGGCTTCACTGCTTGCTGTTGCTGTAAAATGTTCTTTCTTTTATTATACATGAAACATAAATCATTTTGTACCAGCTTTTATACAGTAAATTAATATTGCAGAGACAGTGTTTTGATTGTATTGTAGTCTTACCAGAATATAGCTACCATCTAATTCACTGTAAGTCGATCTGTAGCTGCAGAGTCATGGGGGCCACCAGTAGAATGGCTGTGTTGCCACATCATGTTTATGAGGCAGCTAATGAGGAGCTTTTAACCACAATCTTGTACAGAGTGACATGTTGATACCTATATTTTTTACCAGCCTGCTGTTTGCCTTGTTAATAAATTGTAGTGAGCAGTCATAGAGGAAACATAAACTCACCCTGGGCTTCGAGTTTGTTGTGTGTGTGTATCCAGTTGCCTCATTAGCAGGAGGGAAAAGTCCTAAACAAGATTGGTATCTCTCTCCCTCTTTTTTTTTTTTGCAGATGCTCAAAGCCAGCTCCTTCAACAAAACATGCCGTACCTTCACATCACTTACAATAACAACTGATATTTTTCCTGCTTATTCCCCTTTGGGCAATATTACAGGGAATGTGTGAAATGATAGGGGGAAGCAGCCAAAGTGGAACCTCATGGGTACTGTAACACTTCTGGGAAAAGACCACAAAGTTCCTTTGCAGTTAATGCTGCTCTTTGCAATACTGTTCCACACATGCATTATGCACATGCGGCACTTTTGTCTAAATCACGAGCACACACTAAATTCGCCATGCACATTGATACACTAAAGTATATTGCAGCTCTGTATGTACAGTTTGTTTGGGGCCTTTATGATCAATTATTTACTGTGTCTTCTATTAAGGTTTAGTGTACTGGGTGCCTTTGGCATATTTAAACAGATCCAGGGCATGTGTAAAGAGCAAGAGCAAATTCTTCGTGGTCACATCAGAACAGAAATTCTGAGAATGGTCAACTTCCCTTAGACATTGATTTTCTCTGACTTTCTTTGACCAGCTCACATGAAAACTTGCTGTAAATGCAATAGATTCAAGCTGTGCCCTGATAAGCTGTTTTCTGTACCGTGTTCATCTATTATGTGCTTCCATGTAGCCTGAAGCCAGAACACTTCAAACTGTTTAAAAACCCTTTCTATTAAAAATAAACTTTCAGTAGTTCTTCTCATCCTAGGGAATGCTTTCTTTACTGTATTTTATTTATTTTTTTTGTTTTTCAGCCATCATCCAAACTCTGAGCCATTCAGTAATGAACATTATTTCGCCGTGTATAGAGAAAAGAGTTTATAAAAAGCCTCTTAGTACTCAAATCTCTTTTCTTATTGCTTGAGGGCATTGCAATTTAAACACCACAACTTCATTGAAAAAATCTTATGTTGATCTACATGAGAATAGTAATGGGAAAGAAACAGAACTGGCATGAGAGCATTGAAAATCTTTCATCACAGCAGCCATGCAAAATAGGTTACACGCAGAGACTTAGCTATAGACAGCCATTCAGGTGGATGATTGTGTCCTTCCCTGCTCATGTGGAACAATAAATGATACACAGTTGAACATTGTTGTTTACAGTGCAGTTGTGAGGAGTTGTCATGGTTAGTCATATGAGGGACCACAAGAACAGCTGTCTCTAAAAAAATACAAATAAATCCAAAATATCTAGCTTTTTGCATGGTTGCTTGGGGCAGAATTATTAGTTGTGGCTGTGTTACACACATTACACAAATTCCATACAGCACGAGAAGTTATTTTGAGTGTTGCAGTTATTACTTTGATCACCTTCAAGCACTTAATTACAGTGCATGCCTGAGCAATGTCTCTGCACCCTTTTAACATATCAACACCAACCTTAATAATGACTTTAAATTAATCATTGCGCGGTTTTCCTATTGTTCGTCATATAGCTCATCATTCTTTGTCCTTCAGGAGCACAGGTTAAATTGGCTGCAGGCTGATAAGGTTGAGCAGTTGACCAGAGCTTTCCTTCCACCAACAGACAGAATGAATTTAATGACTCTCTCCAGCCTCGTTCAGCTCTTATGATGCCTGTTCAGACGACACCATCTATAAGAACTTTCAGCCCCCATCGGCTATGGCTTTCCTCACGCCTGCCTCCTACCAAGAGAAATCCAAAAAGACTTGGAGCCCTCCAGTAAAACAATTAGAGTCATCTCTCTCTCAGTATGCAGCGTTGCCGTGACAGCAAGCTTTGAGCACATTGCTATGCATAATGCAGCGCCTAAAACTGCAACCTTTGCTGGCCTCTGCAGGATAACTACTTGCCAGGCTGTTGAAAGTCTAATGAACTGAGCTAATCAGATCTGATGAGTGGGAGAAAATTAACTGGGTCTCATAATTCACTATATATAGCATTGTGGCTTGTTAGGGCTGAAGGTGTTAGAGCAGTGTGGGATAGAGGGTGGTCACAACAAGCGGAAGTCAAGAGGGTTGGGCAGTGATCGCGCTGCTATGCTGCGGCAACGTGAGAGTCTTTGTGTCAAAATTACATTCAGCAAGAGCCGAAAATGAGAGCTCATGCAAATCCTCCCGGAGATGACAGAATGTAAAGTGATTATGTTTGGAAAATGAAACAAAGGTACAAAGACACATCAGTGCCAAGAAGAATGAGAGTGACAAAAGGATGAACAAAGAGGGACAGGTGAAATGAGTGAGAGCGCGTGTTTAAATGAAAATGTGGGTTCTCACTAGCTTGTTTTAGCTGACAACTTGCTCTTAGCCCCCAAAGGGACATTTTCAGCTTCTCACACATCTCCATAAGTATCTCTGCAGGAGTCTGTGTAACACTCCTACAGGGGAAGAGGGAGGGGGGCATGAGAAGTAAAGGCACCATCATCTCTGACTGTAAAAATATGGTGACTCAGATAAATGGAAGAAATGGAGTTAGCTCATTACATATATTCAAGAGGAATAATTATGCCATACATAACAGTGAAGACTTTGCATGTACACAATTTTTGGGTTTGAAGGGATTTTGGGAGCAATGCCACTTCTAAGAACATCAAAGCAATTTAAAAGTCACAATGCTTACAGCAACTTTATTAGTTTTCCATTGCACTGAAAAAATGCACAAAATGGTCACAGTTGTGCACTGAAACTGAAACCAGAAAAAGTGTAACAAAAACAACAACAATAGCAGCTGATTACAGACCATGCACCCATCTGCTTTCCTGGGATCACTGCTGCTTTCTGACAGCACTTTTGGATTTCTCAGCACAAGAATATGACAAAAAAGACAACTCATCCTCCTGACCCCAGCAGCCTTTAGATTGACACATGTAAACAGAGCTGCTGTTTTTATCCCTGTCTCTGAGCCCTTCAGGACATTCTTTGACCCCCCTGGCTTAATTTTTGCTCTCTCTCTATACATTGTCATCTGGGAGATCTTACATAGACAGATGTGTGCCTTTCTAAATCATCTCCCATCAGGAGTCTTGACTAAGTCGACTCCAATCAAGCTGTAGAAATATCTGAAATATGAGCAGGAGAAATGGGATAATAAAAAATATTTTTAAAAACCCCCTTTTTATGTGTTTTTCCTGTTCCTTATAGGTAATTTAATGTTGCTTAATGAGGGGAAAATTATTTTTTTAATTATTGATTTTTTTTTTTGCGCAAGTTGTCAACATGTTTGCGATGCATCCCAGACATCTTTATAAGAAATCATTTAAAATTACTGTGGGAATATTTTTCATTACAGTAGCAATCATTCACTCTGAGCAAATTTGTATTTAACCACCTGCCAGTTTGTCTCTTGACTGCATAGTCTACTTACCCCGCAGTGTGAAATAATATAAAGGGCACCAAGCTGTGTGATTTATCATATAGCATAAGATATTAATAGTAACAAGACCGCCAGTAATTTCCAAGACTAGCTCAACCCACTCCTGTTCAGTTAATCACCACACAATATATTTCTTCTCAATACGGTTTCCACAGGGTGTGCATGTGTGTGAGAGTGTGTGTGTGTGTGTGTGTGTGTGTGTGTGTGTATACTCTGCTTTAACTCTAAAGCAGAGTACAATTAATGTGCTTCTTGGCCCAAGGAAGGGACACATGCTGTGTGATAAGAGGGGAATGTGCAGCATTCCCAGGTATAATCCTGAAAAGTGAGCAGTGTGCAAACAGAGGGGGGGGGGGGCCATGATGAGCCTCTGTTGGCATAGCAACGACACAATTTAATTCCCCCACCATCACCCTCTAACTGACAGCCACAGATTTTTCAAATTTTCCAGAGTTGGACGGAATTTTCTTTGCATGGTAAGAAATAAGGCAGCCACAGAGAGTTCATCCATCATCCCATATCACAATCAGATAAAACACCGTCTTTATATTGTGTGCTGCTCCTTGTTATTCTCGGTAGAAAGGGAAGTATGGAATCCATGTACAAGAATTGAATATTTATTTGTTTTGTTATGATACTGATTTGGTTTTGTTTAATTTTTTTGTTACCCAGTAGAGGAAAAACACATTGTGCTGTTTTACAATTTTGTTTTCAAAATGCCATTCATGGTATTAAATAAGTACATTCACATTTGTTGGAAAAATAATTTCCGCACAATATCTTCTTAGAAATATGTGTATCTTACCATCAAACATCAAACTGACCTATTTTCTTTGTGAGGACACAGTTGCCATGACAGTTTTCTCTTTCTTGGCTCCATCTTGTGGAGAGCAGAGAACATTTCAGTCAATGACCGAAAGATGCAACATTGGTTATTTAACAAACTTGAACTTTGTGTGGATCCACAAAGTTTGTTAAATAAGAAGTGCATCAATTATTGTTGGTAATTTTGGTTCTTCAATTTAATCTGTAAAATCAAGTTCACTTGAATCATGCTGTAATCTGTTTAATAGACTGCTTGACCACTGCATTTGAATTTTAGAGAAAAGGATGTCTGAAAGTTTTAGCTGTATCTTGCTCTTTCCTTTTGCTTTCACACTGTGACAACACTTACAGCTAGTCCAGAATGCTGCATCTTGCCTCTCGAAACAAAGAAAAAGAGGGATCAAATCACATCTGTGCTGCTCCCCCTCCACTGGCTTCCTGTTAGTTACAGGATTGTTTTTCAAATTCTTTTGCTGACTTTTGAATCATTTAATGGACCGGCACTGCTCTGCCTTTCCTGAACTCCACACTACACACGCCATACTCCAGTTAGAGTTCCCAAAAACCAGGCTCAAATCCAGGGATGACTGAGTGCCTCTAGGTTCAGAATACTATTATTACAAATGTTTGTGTCAGTGCAAATGTTGTTACTCAATAGTATTTTAATCATTTTACTGTATTTTATTCTATTTTACTCATTTTAAGATTTTACTACTACTTTTTTTCACAATGTACTGTGTATTGTTGCCTACCTGCTGTACTCTTCCTGTTAAGCATTTTGGTCAACTTTAGTTATTTTAAATGTGCTGTATAAATAAAGTTCAATATTTCTTACTTTATAGTCTAAGGACCAATTTGTGCTATTAATTCCTGCTGATTGAAAGGAGTTTGGTGGTTTTCATGTCTTCAAAGCTGCATAGGCATTCACAAACCATATTTCATGAACGGTTTTAAATACATGAACAGCAGGAACAAGATGAAGTCAGAAAGTATAAGATGAAATTTTGAACCTTTATTCTACCAAGTCATATTTCATAGTGATGAGTGATGACTTAGTGTAGCAGGTATTAAATCTTATAGCTGAACTACTGCAGTTGATCAAATTTTGAAACGCATGTTGGGAAATTTCATTTAGAGTTGAAACTTCTCAGAGATCCTTCAGGTCGTGTTTTATAATTTGGGCTTTTTAACTTTTAATGGTGGCTTTTCAAAGCGGACTGCAGGCGGCAGCAGATGCTGACACGAGTCGGACACCGACAGCCGAAGAAGCCGGACGGACGGAAGAGGCGTTGGGAGTCAAATTGAAAACATAAATGGCGGGTGTGTTGTTTTTATTTCTGCAACCGTGAAACCAAGCCGACCAAGACACTGTTTCCGAACCAGGGAGTTAAAGCCAGGATTTCCTCAAAACGTTAAATTAAAAAAAAATTTTAAGTGTCGCGTAGCAATAAGGGCTGCTAAACCTGCTAATGCTAACTAGCTCCACTTTAGCAACCTTAGCGACTTTATTGGTTAATTTTGGATGGAAAGTTGCGCTAAAGTATCGTCGACTCGAAGGCAGCGATTTTACTGTGACATGAACATTAAAACAACATTAATATTACTGCTCGCTTCCACAGCTGGGCCGTTTGTGAGTCGCTAACTTACATAAATGAATAGCGCTCCACCGGCTGACTTACCGCCGCCGTGAATCACCTGCTGCCGGAGTTGGACATCCAGAGACGCCGGAGACGATGTCGGTGAACGGGAAAGTCATCCCGCACACCCCGCTGGCCGTGGACTTCTGGCATGTCCGAAAGTGTCCCGGGACTCGCCTGTTCTTCTTGTCCCACATGCACAGCGACCACACGGTGGGCTTGACCTCCACCTGGAGCGGCCGCGCCATCTACTGCTCCCCCACCACGGCCAGCCTGCTGCGACTCAAGCTGCAGGTGAGACTGTCATCATGAAAGCACACAGAGTGAAACCTGCTGCGCTCACTGACTCCGTTTTTGCACCCAGATTTAGTAAGTTTTTGGGGGGTTTTTTCGTATCTGAAATATTAACGTAATATTTTTGTAAAAAGACCTAAATGGCTCTACAAATAATAAGAGAGTATTCAAGTTTTGAAAATCACGTCATTATTTACCAAACTGTATGTAAGTATCATCAGAAATATACTAGTCTAATTTCAGGATAAAGGAAACAGGAATGGGAAGTGATATACATTTGATTTACTTCTGCCAACATTCAAAATGTATCTTATTTGTGTATATTACTTCAGTATACAGGAGGTAATATGCAGGTGGATGACTAATGCAAAGGGGAAACAGTAATCTTAGGTTTTCTTTATACCAGAAAAAATCCCATGTGGAGGAACTGAGGAGCAGTGGGGAGTGGATCTGACCTGCTCTGTACTCCATCCTCATTGTCATTCATGGCTGGACGCTGTACTAAAGAAGACCTGAAACTTATGATTGAGACCATCAACCCATTAGAAAAATGTTTACTGAAGTCTCTTTTCTGTTACTTCATGCAGCTGTAGAATGTATTTGTATGTCCTATGCATACATTTGTTAAACTATGTGAAGCTTTGAATACATTTAAAAGGAACTTTTTCATGTATGGATTGGTGTGGAAGAGTGAACTTATTTTTTATTAGATTTTTTTTTTTTTTTTTACCTTTCTGTTGACCATATCTATTTCTGATCAGGTGAAAGAACAGTGGATTCATCCATTGGAGCTGTGTGAGCCATACCTGCTGCCGCTGGATGACATCGGCAAGGAAAGACTGACGGTTACCCTGATAGATGCCAATCACTGTCCAGGGGCTGTCATGTTTCTTTTCGAAGGCTACTTTGGCTCTATACTGTATACTGGTCAGTGTCTGAACATTTTTATCTGCATCTTTTAGATGTAAGACAAAATTGAGAAGTTACGTCTTGTCTCTCCTTTTTCACTATCACAGTTTTTGTCTTGATGGAAACACATGCAGTTCATTAATATGGGAATTAACATACATCAATGACACCCTGTTCACTTCAGGCGACTTCAGATATACTCCCACAATGCTGCGGGAGCCTTGCTTGAGGACAAACACCACTATTGATGTCCTGTACCTAGACAACACCAACTGTGATCCCAACCGCACTCTCCCATCCAGACAGCGAGCCACTCAACAAATTAAAGAAATCATTCGCAACCACCCAAACCACAGTGTTGTCATCGGTAAGTTTGTATAGACCTCTTCTTCGACACAGCTTTCTATTGTCATTCACCAGCACACGTGGAGATATTTGATCAAGATCCCCAATAAGCTACCACCCAGGAACATGTAAAAGGTTTCCATATTGGAGAGCTGACTTTTTCTCTTTTTCTCTCACTACTTACATATATTTATTTATATATGTTTGTGTGTGTGTATAAATATATTTCCCCTTGTTATAATTATTATTTGCTGTCTTTGCTGTTCCTGTACAGGTCTGTATGCATTGGGAAAGGAGTCTCTGCTAGTAGAATTGGCAATGGAGTTCAAAACCTGGATCGAAGTAAGCTTTGAGAGGATGGAGACCCTGCAAGCTCTGAAACTGCCTGACGTTTTCACCACTGACCGAGGTGCTGGTCGTATCCAAGCAGTGGAACAGTCAGAGATCTGTTCTGCCTCCATGCATCGATGGAACAAAAATCAACCCACTTTGGCCATCTTGCCCACCAGCAGGCCTCTGGTCTCCTTCCATCCCAATGTCCATGTAGTACCCTACTCTGACCACTCATCTTATCAAGAACTGGAGGATTTTGTCTCTGCACTTAAACCTACCTGCCTTGTGCCCATTATAGGATCCTGTGTACCTGGAAGTCTTTCTGCCTTACTGCCCAGCAAAAAGCGACATGAAATCCTGGTGCCTGAGTCAGTCCAACAATATATGTTGAGACAGCCAGAGCTCAACTCATCAGCGCACACCAGCCTTCACCGCAAACACTTCAGACCGGTCGCTCCCAGAGGAGTGATATTTGAGTCTCCTGTAAATGCATCCAAGAGTCCCTGTGAACATGTCTGGGGAACAGAGAGCCAGGATGCTTCTGAGGAAGAGATAGACACTGAAGCTAGTGAAAGGGACTCTGAGTCTATCGTTGTCGATATTAGCAAGAAACTCTCCCTTAACAAAAACAGAAGAGGGGCTGGAGACATGTGGAGCCTCAACATTGTACAGACAGTCTCTGAGGATATGGCGATGGCGGAGTCGGTGCCATTCAGTCAACTCACCCAGAGCAACTTTGCCCCAGTGGAGATCCTGACAAACACCAACGCTCGCTTGGAGCCCGTCAGGACTGCGAGAAGGCCCCTTGAAATGAATGGCAAAATTAGCAAGCCGGTATCAAGTGAAAATGAAAATGATCAACACAGTGGATATGGAAATGTTGAGAACATCCTCACACTGTCAGACAACAATAGCATGGGTCAGCAGAGTGGAAAGGAAGTCAATCAGGATGATAACAAAATGTCAAATGACTATGACATGAGTCAACGCACTGGGTGCGCAAAAGATCACAGCAACAGCATGGTATTGTTACAGGACAGTCCCGAAGACAATTTCTGCACTTCACCAAGCCCTTGGAATGACCAGATGGAAGAATATGTAGAGGAGCTTGAAAACAGTATTTTGAAGAGTCTCCCCTTCACCGAAGTGGACTTTAAGACCTGGGGCCTCCTGCAGCAAAGTATTTTGGAACAGTTCACCCTCTGTCCACTACATGAGGCAGATGACATCTCTGACAAATAATGCTCCCTGATGTTGAAGTTTTTGCCTGGATTTAGCCTTTTCTATGTGGTACCCAAAGCACTTTAAAGCTATTTAATTTTTCCTGTGATCTGTCCCCGGTATTTTCCTACTATATATCGGTGATTTTTTTTTTTTTTTTGGTGCCTGCATTCGTCAGGGCAGCCTTAAAAATATAAAAACATATTGGGATCAGAAAGTCATGGCAAGTACCTGCAAAGTGACGGACTAATCTTTGGCTTTGCCTTGGCCTCCAAGTTGTGTAAGCCAGTGCCGCCATCTGTGGTTAAAAGAAATCCTAATTTCTTATAAAGAGAACTTTTTTTTCTCTATTGTGGTATTAAAGTAATCAGTGACTTAAGTTTACACACCTTTAGCTTGAAACACTGCAGCAAACTTGGTAATTGTTCATATTAGTCATTAATGTGTGCGTCTTGGGGAGGAAATAGCTGTGTTTAACTAGATGCATGGGGATTGAATTACTTTATTGGTTGTGATTCCAACTACACTTTAATTTGTGATTAATGATTTCGTTTTTCTTGGCCGCCTCTGCAGAGTCAAAACACAGCTTCTTTAGTCCTTTTTTAATTTTTTGATTAGAGGAAACCAGCAGTGTGCAGCTCGACTGTCTGGTGCAAATTTAATCCTTCATTCTGGCAGTGCCAATCACAATTTTTACCTGTCTGACTACAGTGATGTATAACTCTCATAGATCTGCTCACATTTGAGAACTCACAGTTCGACTTGTTTTAGGAAAATAACCACCAATCTTGCCTTTATTTTGTAAAAATAAATAACTAAATAAATAAAAGAAAGATGCACATTAAAATGTAACAAGCAGATTTCCTTTTCTGTAAATATACTGAAGATAGTATTCATGATGTAGCTATAGTATCTCAGTGCAGACTGCTTATCCTTATGTTTTCTTTTTGGAGACGAAGCATCTTTGTTTGTTTGTTGTGATGAATGAATATGTCCCTCTTTTGTGTTGAGAATTAAAGAAAAAGGAAATTGTAACACACATTGCTGTATTTTGAATGCAGACTCTTCATGTCATTGTTTTGTCATTAAAGTTCCGATTATGTCCAAATTCGTGCTTTGGTGTCTCTTTTACATTTCCATGTTTCCAAAAACTTGTACTGCAGCATAGAGATGTGTGTTTAGCATCTGCTGAACATGAAGGCTTTATAGCTATTTCCTGGCACAATGCTTTTATGCTTCCATTAGATGGCAGTAGTTTGCTAAAAATGCTGCAGATGATTCATCTATTTTCTCATTTAATTTGCCTTTTACATCTCTGCAGCATGGCTCCATGTTTTTCTTTTTCATTTTGGTTTGAAAATTGACAAAAAATCAGGTCTATTTGGTATCTATTAACAAGCTGAGAACTAATGACTCTGAAGTAAAGCCCATTGTTGCTCCATGGTTTTTAAATTAACATTACATTGCAAATTAAGATCATAAAAATGTTGTTTGATGGCAATTTGTGCAGACAGAACCAAGGAGATCCAGTCTGAAAACCAAGCTCTGACTAATTCAAGTCTTTTTTATTTTTTTTTTTAAATCATACTAAGACTGTTAATAGTGTGTGCAGTATTGAAACAAACACACTGCATTAGAGCAGGACCAGCTGTCTTGTATTTTAGCCTCCACTGAAAGGTAGTTTGGAAGGTTTAGTGCTTTTCTGGCGCTGAGTCAGCCACAGAGAATCTCACCATCCGCTGGTGAAACATGACCTGGACCTCTGAGATCATAAACCACAGTGGAATAAAGGTCGAGCTCTAAACAGGCAGAGGAGCAACATGTTGATGTGCAGATGGAAGAATGCTTGTTCATCAGAGTAAGCTATGTTCTCACAGCTTTAATAGCATTGTTATGGGCTAAGTAGGATGCTTATTTGCTGCGTTACTACATCTCGCCTTCATCACTTCTGCACAACATTTAGTGTGAGCAATGTAATCACTCTAAACAAACAATAAAGTCAATCCAGCTCTAAAGTCACTTACAGTTGGCCCTGATCCCAGCTCATCCCATAAGGTTGTACTTTGAAAAGGTGCTATATAAAAATTTTATGAGTGAAGATCAGAAACCTCAGCAGCATTGTGCGGCGACGCTCCATAGTCACCAGCTGCCGAGAAAAGTCTCGTCTTGAGCTCACAGAGGATGAAGGGCTGAGTCCAGCATGTGGGAGATCTGGGATTAACAATCGGCTTCAGGCGCAGAGGTGACTGTACAGATGACAGAGCATGCATTCAAAAACAGTGTTAAAGAAAAGTAACATATGCAAATAGAATTAATATTGAATGATTTATTAAGCAATGTTTAGTGAAGACAGACAAATGTTCCCTTTGATGGTAATTCTATTAATTTTATTTATTAGTATATCATTACTAATGCATTCATGTGTAAATACTTAATTGTTGCAGCTACTCAAAACGAAGTGCAAGCATTTTATAATTATGTAGGATTGCAGCTGATGATTATTTTTCTTCAGGGTTAATCTTTTGTTTATTCTGGTGAGAAATCCATTGTTTGACGCCACAGTGCTTGCTTTGAGTAGACACTTTAAAATCATTTAAAAGGAATCAAAATTATTGCAAACAAAATCTTCATTGACAGGTTTGAATGGCAAATTACCTGATGACTCATCAAAATGGGTGCCTGTGAACTTTGTCAATCATTTAATCAGTTAATTACTTCTGCTCTATTGGATCAGATTGTTGATTGTAAAGATAGAAGATTTTTCTATTTTTCATAATCATCTAACTCATAGTTTTATCACTAAATTGTAGAGTGGAATTATTAAGAAATGCTCAAGTGCGGTACAAATAAATCAAAGTTACATTCTCTATAGAGCATAAATTATTTACTTGAGCAAATCTAGTTTGTTACATTCGACCGTTCTTTCTCTACTCCCAGACAGAGCAGTGCCTCAGGATTCATTGTTAGGCCATCGTTAGACCTTTCCAAAATGAAACCTGCTCTGTAGGGACTCCCAACAATCATATTTACACAGACCCTTTGCTTTAGTTTGCTGAAATTGTGATTTGGTCAGCTGTGATTTTTCACAACTAACTATAATCTAAAAGTTTTGTCCTCTTGAGATTGCCTGAATAATCAGGAGGAGACCTGGAGAACACCTGAGACTGAATTTGCATGAATATTCCTGCATATTTTACCATAGCCTGCCATTTCCCCAACATTCCTGCAGCCCCCAATGCTATTTTAAGGCAGTGCACTTGTATTGCAAAAAACATAAAACATGTTTATGACTACAAAAATCCTAATAATTTGGGAGGGGAAAAAAATATATATATATTTTTTTACACTGAGACAATATAAAGGGCTGGCAGTGTAGCTAGGAAATGAAAGGAAATGGAGTGTCTCATACCCCTACACGCCTCCCAGCAGGGTATTAGGGCTCAAGTAATGGATTCCTCACACACACCATTACTTCAAAGTGGGAGTCACAAGGACACTGCCACCTGCAACGCCAAGCCCTTATAGCAGCTTATATACAGCTTATAGCATGATATGGCTCCTTGTAATTCCCTCAACTCTGCCTTCAAGTTTATTTACATTATGGTTGTTGATCTGATTAATGATGAGTTCACCTTCCACATCACATATCTGATAGATTACAAGTTTACCAATAAAAAGAATTGCTGGAGGTAAAAACCACCCAGACACACAGTGTAGCTTTGGGTGTTTTAGGTTGTTCCTCGTTTCTTCTTGTGCAGTAAAGTAAAGAAGAGAGGGCCCCAGCTGTGTGATTTATAGTGCTGTTCTAGCAAGAACTCTCAATACATTTTTCAACTGTTATTAGGGACTAAAGTTCAGCTTCCCCCAAGACCCACAAATAAAAAAATTACTGCACACGACAGGCTAGCTCACCAAACCTCTGTTCTGTGTATCAAAGCCCTAAATCACAGGTAGTCCCAGAATCTCATTGGTCTACAGATTAACTGCTGCTGCAGTAAAGTAAAGCTCCCTGACTCTTTCAAATGGACAGCAGCATGAGCAGTTGATCATTTATTGGTGGTTTGAGTCAAGAGTTTCCATTGGCTGTATAGATTTATAATGTTCTATTCTTTATGGAACATATGAAAGTGTATTATAGCCGTATAACAAAAATATAAATCTACAAAGCTCTTAAATATCTTACTGTCAATGTCATATTTTAATCCTTTTTTTGATGTTTCAACTGTCACAACATCTGAAGTAAAAACACATTTAAAATTCATTCTGATGTACTTTAACCTCATAATCCAACAATTTCCAACCATTTTTGTGGCTTCAAAAATATTATTCAATAATATTTCACCACAGCTTGAGCCACCGGATGTCTCAAACATTTACCCATTATATATAGCCATTCATGTACATTGCTACATTGACTCAGGTCAGCCTTATATAACTAATTACATGGCAAAAGAAAGAACATAAATGTGACTGAAATATACACTATTTTACACAAATTTTTCCATTTTATTTTATTGTGTGGATAAACATTGACTTATTTTAAAATGTAAAGGTGGATATAGAATCCAATGTATTTTTCCCCATTCAACTAGTCCATAATATTTCCAGGTACCCTCCTAGGACTACAGAAGTAACCTCTGCATTGCAAGAACCACTGCAAGTACTGTCACAGCCCTCTGGGATGATCTCAAGTACCTCTACAGTCACACCACCCCTCGTGTCCCAGGTGTGTACATTTGAATTCTTTTGCTTCTATTTAAAACTTATTAAATAAATATTATCAGTTACTGTACTCAACACATAGTTATTGGTAAATATATTTTTGGCTTATACAAAAGTTACACTGAGGTCCTTACACCCTTACTATACACATGGCCCTTCAGCACCATGGACAGCAGCCAGCAAAGCCAATTAAACTGAATTTTCTTTGGACAGAAAACCAAACTAAAATTAGTTTAACCCTGTGGAATTTGCTCAACTTTCTCTCAGGGGATCATGGTAGCTGAGAAAATATTTCCAACATTTAAATAAATATGAAACTTTAGAGGAGCAGTGCTCCATGGTGCAGATGGAGTCCTTGCCCCCTGCGAATCCCATCTTTACTGCGTTGGTATGAAGCAAAGTTAAGCCAAATCAACTTGACAGAATGCTTCACTTGACACAGCAGGAACAAGGGCCTTCCTTGAGGCAAAACCAGTGAGCAACAGGATGGACTTTTAACTCAGGCCTCAGAGAAAATTCTCCAAATGCTAGCTCGTCAGTTTTCAGCAGCCCTTCAAAGACAACAACCCTCTGACAGAGTTATGTGGGAGATGAGAACCAGCTTGAAGCTTGGTATAGGTGATATCAGCAGAGCAGTGCGAGGCTTTCAGCCTGCTGGAGCAGACAGTAAGAAAGCCATTGGTTTCTGCACTTTCTGGGGATTTTTTTCAGTCCCTCTTTACGAGATTTTTGTTGGAATGATGAAGCTGAGCTGTGTAAAACAAACACAGCAGCAGAGGTTGTTATCTTTTGCTCACAGTCTGCTGCTATTTCTGCTGCTTCTGCCAGTGTTGTGTGTGTGTGTGGGGGGGGGGGGTTTAGCAAATCTCTTTCTCACAAACCATCATTGAAAACTGGGAGTTTTCCAAAGTGCCCAACCCCATGTTGGATACACATCAACCAAAAAGATCTGTAGATTCATCAAGAAACGTTTTCTTCAAAAATCAAGCATTTTGAGTGTCAAGAAAAAAACATCAGCACTCTAAGGATCTCCCTCACATCAAGCAGCCTCTGTTTCCTCTTGATCTATGCTGTAGTCATTTATCAATCCATCTTTTTAATGTCACCTAAGACCATAGGAGAGAGTTTGTGGCTTACACAAGCCCAGATCAAGCTGTGTGTGGATGATTCACAGGGCAGTGTTTCCCTATGGGGAGCTCCATGTTCCCCTCCTCACTCCTACTGTACCCCTCATGCTGTATCTCCTCCTCTCCACAATCTTTTCTCCCTCCTCTGTGCTCTCTCTAATCTCCTTTTCTCCTTGTTCCAGCCTCCCACCCTTTCCCTCTGTCCTCTCTCCAACCTGCCAGCTTTTCTTCCCTTTCAGAGCTCCTCATCATCTTTAAAGTCACCGCTCGCTTTTCTCCCCTTTATCATTTGCTCCCAACCATTTATTTTCTCATACCAGCCTCTTCCTCTACTTCTCTTCTAGCAGCGACAATTAGAAACCTTGCCCGGAGTCAGTGTAGAGGTAATCTAAGGTGTCCAGTAAATACAGTGAATACATGCTGAGGACAGAGAAGAGAGAAGAGCTGTCAGTGTAAGAAGTACTATCTGAGCAATATGTGGAACTACCACCTACCTCCACGGTTTGGAAATCTCCAGTCCTTTTACTGCATGACAGGGCGGGGGCAAGCCGGGCGTTGTGTGCACTTTTCAGTCTGCTGCTGAATGGCACACATCAACCTGGGAATATATCTCAGTGCTGGTTTATAGCTCCTGGCAGCATCAACACTTGGGGGTGTAACAGTCATTTGATTTGCGTGAGATCAAGTCACTGTGGATATCTTCCAGTTTGAAGGGTCTGTAGGGAAATTATTAGAAGGAATGGGTTGGGATTTTTTTTAATTTTTTTTATTTAATCATGATTGTTTTAAGCCATGATGTGGTTGTTTACAGCTTAACTACTATGATCAATACTAAATACTAAAAGTGCTCTAAGTGCCCTGCCAATTAGAAACAAATTATGTGAACAGCCTCAAGAACAGTACATGGTCCAAGCAGGAGGGTTTGGCAGTTTGTTTGTTAAAGTCTTGGTAAACATACAACAAATACGTGCAGCTTCCTTTTTAAATAATATCTTGAAATAAATACATTTATAGGTTGAATAATTAATGAAAATAAAGAAATAAATAGAAAGATCAATGTGTTTTTCTTCTAAAGGTTTTTAAAGGTCATGTTTTTCCATTCTATAATTTTTTAAAAGCTAAATCTCTTAATCCTTTTGTTGTTTTTATTTTTCAATTGTTATTTATTATATTATACTATATAATATAATATAATATATATAATATATATATTATATTATATTATACTACAAACTTAATACTTTTGTGAAGCAACACTAATCTTCAGTGTCTTCACCCCTCATATGCTTATATATAATATTTAGTTTATTTTAAGAGTGTTCGTATTTTTGGAAGTCATTTCCAAGTTTAACTGTTTTTTAACTGATATGACAAAATGAAAGTCTTGCAGACAAATTTTTTGTTGAGTGACTACTCAAATAATCAAGTACAGGTTTTACAAACAATTAAAATTGCATTGTTATTCAGTTTAATAGGGCCATATCCCTGACATTTTCAGCTACATTATTGTATTATTTTGTCAGAAATGGCATAGCACTCGTTCAGGGAACAGGCAGTTCCAATATGCAATAAAGAATAAATATGCTTCACTCTGGCACAATGTAAAGATATTCAGCACATCAGACTTCCTTCTGGAAAGTCAGCACTCTCATATGGTGGTTATGGCTTTAGTCAGCTCTTCTGCATTTTCTATTTGTTGATATTATTAATGTGCATGTTCAGACTGGTAACCAGTGCTTTAATATTTTGAATGTCAATTTTCATTCCTTCAAGGATGTGATGTGATATTTATTGATACCTGAGGTGAAATATATCCAGTGTCCTTTAAGTGAAATGTAAAATGTAAAATGAGCAGGTTTGTTTTTCTCTTCAGTTAACTTGACATATTAATTGAGATGATTCATCACGACTGTTTTCCATGTGGACAGCTGTTACAGCTTAAGAATCTCCAACACATTATTTCATATGAAGGGGAAATGCAAAACCACCCACTACTTCCCTCCAGCTCCATTACAGTGCAGAAAATCACTCCTTCTTATGATTGCCTAATGATGATTTATAGGCAATGCAAGGGCAGCAAGTGGTGGTGGCTCCATTTGTGCTGCTGAGCAGGACCTGCCTGGTAGCCCCGAGGTAAGTGGAACTGATTTTGAGCAGCAGGGCGGAAAGGTTACAAAAGAAAACAAGTCGGAGGTGTGTAAACTGTAACGCTCGCTCATATTAGCTCTAAATCCAAATCTGAAATCGATAAGTGTTTTCAATTGACACAAGTTCTACAAATAGGTTGCTGTGAATCCACTCACCATTAGATGTGAAGCAGCTGACTCTCCTGCTGGAGAACGCATGAGTTGTTCAGAGCCAGCGGCGGATTGGCATGTATCATGAAGAGATTTGGTTCTACTTGGTTCCAGGTCAACATTGACACTCCAGTCCAGCCTGATCTGTGATTAGAGTGGGAACAGCTTAGGCTCCTCGCCCTGTCAAACAGATTAAAAACAGACGCTGACTTCTGAGGGATATTTGTTGGGTTCTGACCTTATTACATCACAAATGTGTAACAATTGAGTTTGTCCAAAAAAAAAAACAAATAGGGTTGTCATTGCACAGCCAAATTAAAAGTTGCAAGCAGATGAAGTTTAATTTTCATCTGTAATTATTTATAGCAAACTCTTCATGCAGTCAAAAAAAACCAACAACAACAAAAATCACTTATACCAACAGATGACCAGACATTAACTCCTGCAGTGGTTACAGCATAATGCTTAAGATGCATTTCATGTGTCAACATGATTCACTGTGCTGTGCTGAAAAGCCCACAGGTTGTTGAAAATTTTAAATTTCATACTGAAGGACAAGCTCCCCATTTGGGGTGTGTGAGATGAGAGGATTGATACTGAATATCTGATGGATAACTATGAGGCTAAGAACTGGCAAAAGGGTTAACTGAACTTGACTTGGTTATAGATTCTTGAAAACGTTTCAACTCTCATCCAAGAGGCTTCATCAGTTCTGAACAAACGAACAAACTTAAAAAGCTTCTTTTCTTGGATGAGGGGTAAAAAGCCTTCAAGAAGTCTACTGGCACTATAGTCAACTTCCTTAAAGAACTACGACCTGGATGACTGTGAACCTTCACAGAGGGGTTGAACAGAAACAGGACACCACTACAACTTGTCAGTTGTATGGTAGAATATAATGTGTCAATCAGTTAGCTTTATATGTATATATATATATATATATATATGTGTGTGTGTGTGTGTGTGTGTGTGTGTATAGTACATTGGTTTGGTCACTGTTATCAAGGATCGATACTGTTATCAATCTTCTGATCAAACTCTTGGCTGGAGAGCGATTGAGTCTGTTCCTCCAAAACTTGAGCTCATCCTTAAAGTATCTTTGCCATGAAGAGACCAAACTGGGTGAATTTCCAGTATCTATTTTGACTCATAAAATGTTGCCTGCCAGAACTCCAGAGTAATTGGGGCAATTCATCCTTAGAGGTACTCCTGTGAATGATTGTTGCATATTATACATGTGAAATGTTATATATAAGTAGGGTATAATAGTATGTCATTAGCTGTTGATTTTTCTTCCTGGCTGCCAGTTGGAGGTTATCGTTCAGGCAGCAAGTGGGTGAAGTGGGTGGGCAAAGGAGGTCTTGGCTCAGTCTTAGGCTGGTAATTTATGGTTACAGCTGCTCTCTCCCTCTTCCAATGTGCACGGACAGCTTGATTCATCAGCAGTGCATGTTATTACTGATTTTCTGATCTGATACTGATTTCTATGAGAACACATTCTATGAGGTGACAGCTGATTGGACATCAGTCTTTCTGGGGGAGATATACATAGACGTAAATCAAGCATCTTCATTTAAAAAAATACCATCTGCAATAACAATCTCATGACAGCAGCTTTTCGTAGAACAAAAAAAAAAGGAAACCTCGTAAGACAGCTCGGCTTAAATTGGAACTCCACTAATTTTACACATCAAAGTCTGTTTACAGTCTTGTTCAATCCTCTACTGCACATATATAGGAAAACAAGTTTTATTAAGCTGTTAGCGGTTCCTGGGGGAGCTCTGTGAAGTCCACTAAGTGGTTTGGGTGGTTTTGAGATGAAAACAAATCTGTGGTGTGGACTCAAAAAGAAATGGCCTTACCACTATGTTGCCCACAGCATGTCTTTGCTTGAGGCTTGTGGCTTGAGGTAAAATCAGCTGTTTGCACTAGAACACAGCAGAATCTCAGAAAAACCCAAAACCTGTCAGATGTTAGGTTGCATTGTGGTAGTTGCAGTGCCCAATTTTTAGGTACAAGTAGGTGAAATGGAATTTGAAAAAATAAATAAATAAAATAAATATATGGTTTGTCTGTAGTAATTTCAATATCAGCAAATAAATACATTTTGAAAAATAACCACTACTGAATACTTAGTGTTGAAATTTAAATACCATTGAGTTTGTTACACTTTGAAAAGCACCTGTCTGAATTAATGTGGTCTGAGAATTACTTTCCAAAATCCTTAATGAAAAGTTTCAAACTTTGTCTGGAGTATATCATTATTTTGGGGTTTTCAAAACAGAAAACCCTGATAATTAATATTTATCACTGTTGGCTCACAACAAGTAAGTCTGGGTTGCCTAAAAACTGCCCCTGGCGTGAATTTGGGTTTGAATTGTTGTTTTTCTCCACTTCAGTCCTGTGATAGACAGGCAGCTTGAACAAGCTGCATCCCGTCCTCACCAAAAGTCAGCTGGGATTGGTGCCAGCACTTTAGAGGAGCACCATGGATAAGCAGTACTAATATCAAATGGATGGACTATTAAGGTGCTGTACTTGAAATGGTGAAAACGGTTTCTCCATTTTGTGTGATGCCATTCTGTGATATTTAAATTTCAACTGATTCTGTGATGAAACTGCAAAGATGAAATATCAGTTCCATATGCTGCCACAGCTTTCCAACTTTAAAGTTTCAGCTCATTGTTTAGCTGCTCAGACCACAGCTTCGTGTTTTCAGCTGCAGCACAAAGAAGCAGACAGAAACATTTGGTAAAGATTTACTTCCAGATATGTTAAATAATGGACTTGGGTGGCCAGAAACACAACTCATAAATAATATTTTGCTGTTACTGTTGAATGTGTAAATAAGCCACAGTTTGCAAACACACCATTACCATTTGGACTTAGATTTTAAATATTGGGAGAAAGGTCTGGGGAACATGAAGTATATTGGCATTAACATTAATCTGAACCTAAACTGTGTCCCTTACCCTGACCGGTCACCTGTGACTAGTCCCAGGTATTAGAATTGAATTTTTATGTTGGATTCCAATATTTACGATATAGAGTAGGGCTCTTTTTCTTCACAGCAACTTCCTAAAAAAACAAAAAGCATTGTATTGTTTTATCTCATTGTAATCAAATGCACAAAAAAGCCATTCTGACAAAGTTGTCAATATTTTATTAATCCTCAGTTAAGGCAATCCATTACAAAGCATTTCACAAACCACAGTATGACAACAATATCATGTCCAACACCTGGTTTGGAAATTGTTCAGCATGCAAGTCAGAGAGGTATGTAAACAACCTGGGATAAAACAGGAGTAGTGGCAAGAAGAACCCATATACAGTATGTGTCTCATAGGAACAGAATGGAAAGAACCCAGAGATGCAACATGGTAGAAGTGGCTGTTATCTCTAAATAACATCTGAAGTAACAAACGAAGCACATGGCAGATCGGGTGACAACAAAAACTTCCTGCCTTTATGACACAAACATGCACATTGTCTCGAGGCCAAGTTCATCTGAACACAACTTGGCACTGAGTAGTCCTTACATGGGGGCTTATGTACATAATTAGAATTCAGTGTCAAAGAAAATCCAAAATGAAGGGACAATCAAAGCCATTTCCACTACGGCAAAATAAATTATTGTATTGTTGGAAAGACATCTTTTAGACTGAAAAATACATTTTGCCATAATTAAATCCTTCACATTTGCATAAGTGTCATTATTGCGGTAATTTCAGATATACTAATTACCTACTTACTGCTGGGGACAGCAGTTTTTTGAGGGTGTTTTTTGTTTTTCCAGGATTCAGGGACAAAAGACACACAAAAAAAGATGTATTGTACTTTGTTGTAATCTTAGAACAGCCAACAGCCAACAGCCAAAAAGCCATTTAATTCTTTTTGATCCTTAATAATTTCATGAATATTTGTTTCAAATGCGCACGCAACATACACCCCCTTGGTCCCCCGCAGAAGGTTTTCATTTCCTTCTTTCATATACAGTTGCAATCACACTGGTTGTATGAGCTGCATGCTGATGTGGACCTGCTGACAGGCATCATGCCTGCCAAATGACAATTCCCAGGTTCATTTTCTGAGTAATGAGTATTCTGTGATTGTTTTGAAATAAAAATGTGAAAAAAATACAAATCACTTTGAAAATTAGAATTTTAAGAGAACACTTGCAAAATAAATGTATTATATGTTAATTATTTAATGATGTTTCAGTTAGTAATTCATAATATTTATATAAATATATTTGATAACAAACGCATTAAGTGTACATTTGTTTTGGCTTAAATGGCTTTCTATAGAGGTATACTTGTATTTATGATTATTATATCAATAAAAACTTTGTGTCTGCATTTCACTTCTGAACAATAAGAGAATTTGGCAGAATATTGAACACTGCTTTGTCTTCTGAGGGAGAAATGTCATCAATGTTTAAAAATGAAAAACAGAATAAAATGAGACATGGAGCTGGGCCTGTGACAGAAGGAGTTCATTGAATCTGGACTGAGTTTTTGCTACATCATTAGACTGTCTCTTCCATGAGAACACTAAAGCAGTGGGAGTGAAAGAACATTGCACAGCTCAGATTATAAAGCAACATGAACTGTGTAAACACAAAACAAAGAGAAATTTGAGAGCTTCATATCCTCAAAGAAAAACAGATCTTTGTAAACTTGAGTTCTTCGTTCTGGGAAACTCTGAACAAAGTAAGACTGAATAAGACAACAGATCAAAAATAAACTCTCTTCCTAATGAAACCCATGAATGTTTACTTTTTCCTGGAGGCAATGTAAATAGCCACAGTTGAATTGTAAACAAGTCTTGACTTTGAATATTGTACAAGGCTCAGCAACACTCGTAACTGTCATTACTTCAAAGATCATTAGTGAAGAGCTGTAAGTATAAAAAGTACACAGCACTGGTACTGTAGAGGTGCGCATCAGTCACTGAGGCTGTAATAGTTCGAATCTTACAACGGCTTTATCGTCACCAACGTTTTCTGTGTACATCTTAAACATGAGACCTGCTGCTGCTGGCAGAATAAAACCTGGGTAACTGAATTTGTATATGTTTCCATATAATAGGCACATTTGGATCGAGATATTAAGTGACAGAGATAATGGTGAAAATAATGGCCATTACACAGTAAATCGATAACTCAGGGCGCATACAAATGTCTGTAACACTCTTTAAAAACCTATACAATCACTAAAAGGAACTGCAGTCAACAAATGTGAATACATAGATTTTCTTTTTGGATTTATTTGTAAAATAAATTTGTAGAATTAACTCTTAGGTATTAGGGTGATGCCCCAATGTTTGGTTATACAATGGGCTAAAATGCATTATTGTCAAACTATGTTATCAAAGTGAAAATGAAATAGTAAAACATAGCAGACACAATTCACACTTAACACACTGACTGAGTCAGAAGAGTGGAGTCATAAGTGTTCTTGTTTTGTTTTACATCACCTTAAAAAAAGCATTCATGTGTCTCCTACAGTGTTGTAAGATTTGTGATTGTCCAGTTTTTATGCGGGGAAAATAAAATCCATTCAAGGATAAACAAAAGTGGGAATCAGCTGACATCAGTCTTTGAAATGATTGTTTACAGGGTCCCTAAAACGGCTCAAACAAACCCCAGACAGTAAAGTGCAACCACAACAAATATAATGGAAAGAAACACAATCAGAAAAGACAGATGCAGTCATTAACCTATCTGCATACTAAAAGGGAAAGCACATCTGTGCTTTAATTATTAAAATAATTTTCTGTAAACATGTAGATTTTTTTCATAAAATGTAATTTTTATTACACCGGTATAACAGTTTTCTTATAAACACCCCATTTATAATGATGGTGGAACACGATGAAAACATAATATGAACTCCTTTCCATTGTTTGAATTGTGGTGATGGTTGGTTCTTCCACAGTAGTGGTTTTACCTTGAGTAACATTGCAAGCTTTGTGCTTTTGATTTGGACAGGAATTAGTGCATTCTGTTACTATAAATATTAGAAATATGTATAAGACATGGTGCTGGGAAATTAATATGGCAACAGCTCAGAGCAGGTCCTCTATATTACAGCTTGCAATGAAAAATAATCCATCAGTGAAAATGATTCATAAACTGCAGAATAGGTTTTTATCGCATGCCTTTATATTACAGTCCTTATCAAAGTAGAAATGGGGACTTTTTATTACACTGGTCACAAAATATAAGATGGAAAACTACAGGGGAAATATGACTTCATTCCCCAAACTTTAAAACCCCTATTAAGGAATTTGTTATTTCTGTAATAAATTAATTAATTAATTAGTATACACATGATCCTCTAGTTTAAACACATTTACTCCAAAAGGTATCACAAACATGATACACACATTCTAATATACTGATGCCGTCAAACGGGCCCATCTCTACAGGGTTTACTCGCTATCCATCACATCACCACTTTGACAGGTCTGACAGCAAACAACTAAAACCTCCTTCCACGCCAGGTCTTTCTCATCCTGAAGTAATCATCAGCAGGTTCCCCCAAAACAGTCTTAATGCTCAAAAGCAAAGTCTCGAATGGTTTTGTTTAGCCAGATTATATTTACCAAAGAGTCTCCAAAGTACTTGCATTCTCTCCTCAAAGGATGGTCAACCGGGTCCCAACAATCCCGCCCTGGTCAGACAGGGTTGGTCTGCGGCTGGTCGCAGGGCATATATGCCGGTGGGACAGGATTAGGTTTAATACCTCTGCTCTTCATGTAGGAGATCAGCTGGTCAGGGATCTCAGCCAGGACGTCTTTGGCCAGCCTCGCCATGCTCAGCACATGGTTACCAGTGCGGTCCATGTAGTCTCTAAATGGCACAAACTGTTGTGACACAGAAATGAAAGAAGCATGCAATTTTACACTGTGATTTAGTCTTCAGTTTTTGTAATGTTGCATCCATTGCTTTTGCGCAGGTGACAGATTACTTGAGGCATTTTGAGTTTTAGATTTTCCACCTGTTACACCAGATGCATATACAGTATCTTACATGGGATTTTTTCTCAGTACTCAGTAGGAGGCACTACCCTGCGAGTGCTGTACATATGATGTTTCTTTGACTGACGCAGAACAGGGATTTCATTGAATACAGTGTTTGAAGTACAAGTAGTGTAGTCAGATTTGTTATACTTAAGAAGCAGAAGGCGATTTCTTCAGATAAGAAGTGAGGAAGTCGTTTAAATTTGCACGAATTTGCAGATTTTCTGGTCTGATGTTGGAAAGGATTTTAGGGACAAAAGAATAAGAGGTCTCTATCCATTAGTCTCTGGTACCTGGTATCTTCTGGCGAGAATGAATGTGGACATGTGTTTGTTAAAGTTAATATGCTTGTTGGATTTTGTTTTCAAATGTGTACAAGAAGGCAGCATGGTGGCGTAGTGGTTAGCGCTGTTGCCCCACAGTAAGAAGGTCGCGGGTTCGTTTCCTGGGCCTGGGGCCTTTCTGTGTGGAGTTTGTATGTTCTCCCTGTGTCTGTGTGGGTTTCCTCTGGGTACTCCAGTTTCCTCTCACAGTCCAAAAACATCATGTTTGGGTTAACTGGTGACTCTAAATTGTCTGTAGGTCTGTGTGTGAGTGGTTGTTGGTCTCTGTCTGTCTCTGTGTGTTGGCCCTGTGATGGACTGGTGACCTATCCAGGGTGACCCCACCCTCACCCAATGTGAGCTGGGATCAGCTCCAGCACCCCCCCCCGAGACCCGGAAACAGATAAGCACAGTAGAAGATGACTGAATGTGTACAAGTAAAGATTTTGTCTTTGTGGCAGTGCTAAAGGCCAGAGGGTCACTAAAATGATTTTCTTAAGACCAACCTACACCATTTTTGCAGAACAATATAGTTCACTTCATAATAAAGTGAAAAAACACGGTCCTCTATAGACATAATGACTATCCATCCATCTTCTACCGCTTTTCTGTTTCCGGGTCACAGGGACATAATGACTAATGGAGCAAAATTATCACAGTTGTATTCAGGGGAAATTGTTTCCTTCCATTAATGAGCAGAGAGACAGACCACACATTTGAAATGTCTCACCTGTACAATGTCTCTTTCAGCCAGCTTCCCCCGTGAGGAAATCCTGATGTCATCACCGTCCAGCTCGACCATGGCTACAGAGAAAAGATCGGTTCAGCAAAATAATATCTCTAGTGTGTTGTTCATTTCCGGCAACTCAAAAAAGTAGTTCAGGAAAAAAAACTTTGATACTGAAAAACAAATAGTGGTTATACCTGTGTGGCAAGCCATGTTGAATAAAACAAACATCCACCAATACAAAGACACAACAAACTGGTTTCCATTGTTTTGTTTTTCAGATATTTTTCCTCAAATAACTTCAGTTACTGTTCTCACCATCAAACTCAGCTTGACCAACTCCAACAATGATGATAGACATGGGGAGCTTAGCTGCCTGTCATGAACAAGAAAAGCAAATGGTCAGTTGTCTCATACATACCAGGAAGAGCACACACTATTTGCTGAAAAATGCCTGACATTGCTGTTTGTATAGTCAGAGTACTGAGGGGTTACATTTCCAATTATTTTTGTGTCTCTCCCAATACACTTCTCATTCCATCAGTATTAACTTGAACGAAGATCCTTCAGAGAAGCCAGGTCCCCGAACAACCATGATACAGATAAAGCAAGATTAACTGAATGATATCTAGCATCATAACAGTTTCTTCACTGCGTTTCCTCTCACATTATGCTGTATAACCTGGCTTTTCTAGGGACTAAGAAAGAATATAGAATACATTACTCAACCCTAAGGTCGTTGGAACAGCCAGCATATATAATTGAATATTTTAGTTAACAATTAAACAATGTACACATTAGAAAGGCTGCACTTACAACCTGGAATACAAAATGAGCACAAAGGGTTATAATGTTCTTGAGTCTCATGTTTACAAATAAGAGCAATGGAAGAAAAGCGGTAAAGAAACATGTACAAACACAAATAAAGTCAAATGCTGTATTCATAAAACATGACTACCTCTTCCCACACACTTGCACAGTCTCCCATTATTTATTCATCATGTTTGTTTAGAAAGTACTGTTATTATCAGACCAGGAAAGCGACATGTCCAATCTATTTAGCTCCACCTTAAACAAAAACCAGTCCCACATAATGTAGGTTTAATAAAGCTTCATCTTCTGCACATTTTAAAGTGTGGCGTGTTACTCCACTGCCTGATGTGGAGAATGTGAAAGCCCTGGCATGAATGAATGAATGATATATGCTTGGTAGAAATGCATTTAAAAGTAGGTCAGCTTTCCTGGAAAAACCTCCCAAGGGGAGAGGCCTGTCATAGATAGTACTAAACCGACGGAGGAGGACCATCCTCTCCATGGTCTCTATCGTTATTCCTCCATCTCTTCTCCCTTTTTATATTTCCTTTCACCAAGCTCACTCCTCATGACCTCTTGCTCTCTACATAAAAGTACATATATTTTGTTTGCCCCTTTACCAGCAGCAGAAGACACCATTGGCATATACTTATAAATGGTGAATAGGATTCTGAATGAATTATTCAGTCTACACCATTTGTTACTTTGCCTGTATTGCAAAGTCACTCAAGGGATATCACTCGGTCATACTGTCAAAACTCATCCTCCTCTCACTGTACAGAGCTACCATAATCACAAAGATGCTGTCAGCAGATGTATGTTCTCATCATAAAATTTTGTTCAACATTGGACTATACCAACTTTTTGGGCAGAGGATTAGCATTTGCTCATGTTCAGCACATGCAGTTACTGTCCTAAAATTCGGTTATCAAACTTCAAAGGACAGAGTTTTATTTTTCCCAGAGGCTATCTAGAAATATTAATCACTGAAGGTTATCTGTGCTGGATTGGGGAAAAAGTAAATCAGAATAAACATTACAGCTTAGTTTGGCCAACAACAGAATTCACAACACAACTGCTGCTATTTGCAATGTGCTATCTGTGGTCCTCTAAAAATAAATCACAGCATCAGCGAGAAAAAACACGAAAGCAAAAATGTAGGGATGATTCATCTCTGCAGAGTAAAGGCTGAATGCCAAGTGCAGCAGGTTTTTTGGTCCTTCACTCTGTGAAAACAGTCGCCAAGTCCAGACCGAGAGGTGAGAGGTGGTGTCAGGACACAGCAAGTTGGGCCCAAGCAGTGCAGAGCAGCAGACAAGATCTTAAAAGGAAGGTGTGGCTGTTCGAATGGTTTGATTAACAGTCGCAAATTCCCTTTAAACCCAGTCTGCTGGGGGTCGGAGTGCCGTGCACCTGGTTGATGATGACTCACCGAGTGCCAGCTTGACTGCTGTACAACTACAAATCTTTTCATAGCTCAGAAAGCAAGCCAAAATGCAACAAAGGCAGGAGAAACAATCACCACAATAAACGTTTTAAAAAATTTGAGCAGACAACTGCCTCACACGGTGAGCTGGACGAGGTCCCTGCTTTTAAAAAAGTAAACCTGTTGACCTCAAACTGAATTTCAGCCCTTGAGGGTCTTAATAAGAAGAAGGAAAAATATTAGAGTGCCCAAGTACAGGGAGTGAGACAAGTGGAGCAGAAAACATCCCATAAATCCTGAAATCCACTGTTACTGGCTTATAAAGCCCGTAACGTAACAGAAACCCTGAGAGCAGTGCCACAGTAAGAAAAAAGCACCTGTGATGCCAATGTCCTTGTAGAGGTGAAGAAGTAGAGAGCGTGAGTGAGAGTGTGAGACAATACAGACGGAGAGGTAAACACCCAGAGGCTACAGCTAGAGATGCACTTACATTCACTATGGCCTCCTTGGTCTGAGCCATGTCTGATATGACACCATCAGTGATGATGAGCAGGACAAAGTACTGAGAGCCATCCTGAACTGCTGCTGCATACCTGAAACACAGGACTCATCAGCGCACAATGCACTAAGAGGGCGCTGCACTGACAATGTCCGAGCAAAGGAAAGTTGAAAACAGACACAGACTACATGTACATGGATTTACAGGAAACTCTGATACTGGTTTGAAGAGAGAGCAAGAGAGAAAATGAAAAAAAAGCAACCACTGTGTCAGAGATTCAGGGGGGAAAAAAACATTAAAAAAACATGTCCCTCAGAAACAAACTCTCCCTCCCCCACGCATGTGATACAGAAGCTTAATATAGACATGTAAAGAAATAAAATATGTTATACAGCTTCCTCCTGTCTCAGAGGTCTATCCAGACACTAATATGAAACTCATCTGAGACACCACAGTGAGTGTGGCCTACTTCCATCTCCCTTTGCTGGCTGCTCTATGAATAATGTATTAAAATGTTTATGCAAAGTGAGGCAACCTTATTCTTTAAGAAGATTATCAATTCCCCAGGACTCAATTGACCAGACTTGATGAGTGAGAAGGGGGAAAAAAACTCGTATGATTTGTGCTAGCCAAGGACAGGTCAGAGGTGAGCACTTGTTGTTGCTCTCAGTTAGGTAAATTTGACTGTGGAGTGCTGACATTTTAATCAAACAGCGTGCCCAGTCAGTGACAACGGCAGGAGCAATGGCTAGTGTTTGGGAGATTAAAGAGACATTTGTCTTCCTCATCTGTCAGCCAATCTAGGCCACGCTCACACACTGTGGAGGCATTTGACCATGTTGCCAGACTACAAACTTTAGCCCCTGACACAATTCTTCATTATGGCTGGATCGCAGCAGTGGGAGCAGCCCATTAATGATCATAATTCCACCATTGGTCGACCAAATGCCATGCGACTGGGTTTCATCAGTGGCCAACGTTCATGGAAAATTCATTTCCTATTTAGTTTCTTTCTCCTTCCAACTCTGTGCATTGGTCACTAAAATTTAAATACTTTTAATTTGGGCTGTCAGTGTTAACGAATGACAGCGATTTGCTCCTGATGGTTTGTTTTACTAAAAAAAGAAGAGAACAACAACAACAACAACAACAAAAACCAATTCAAAGCAGCTCATTAGATGAGTCAAAGGTAATTAGCAGCTTGTGTACAGCGGAATTAAGATATTTTATATTTCATATTTAAAGCAAGTTACACTTCTGAAGTAGACCTTATGTTCCCTCAGGCTTATTACACTTCTTTTGATTTGAAATAAATGTAAGAGGCAAGTTCATGAAGTTGTCCTCTTTGATTCCCAATCAAGATACATTGCCACTTTACATTGTTAATACAGCCAAAAAATTGTTGTCAAGTTTTTGTTTTTTTGTTTTTTCTAAAAGGGCAATGGCTCTTCATTTGTATTTGACATAAATAAAAATAAATGATAGACATATCTATCCACCTGGTATCATTTATCTTTCTGTTCTAACAATATACAGAGAAATTTTTCATTTTTCAATCATATTTAGTGACGAAGATACCTTGTGAGTGATCCAATCGAATCAAATCAGATTTATTCATATAGCGCCAATCCAATAGCCAATAGCACTGAATCCTCAGTTCTTCAGAGGCCTCAAAGAAGGTGAGGAGAGCTCCCAGTTCATCCAGCTTTCAACTCCATAATGGCAAACTAATTACTTTTAATTACACGTATCATTATTATAAAGGAGAGCAGAGGAATAAAAGAAGGTAAAATAGAAACCATCACTAACTGCTAAAAATGACAGATCTGAATAGCATATAAACGATAGAAGCACCAGCAATCAGAGCTGGGACTATTTTCTGCAGCATAAGAATAAGGGCTTCTGTCCACTAAAGAAGCCCTTATTCACTAAAGGTGTTATTACTGTGAAATGGTTACAGGAAAGTACATGAGAAAAGTGTTGAATTTGTCTTTTTGTTTTTTTATCTGCATTAACAATTAATGCAGAAAATAAGGAGCAGCCTCAAATAAAGGCGTGTTACTTTTTGCAACTGAGATAAATAAAAGACCCTGCTTAGTCTTTTGGAACATATGCAATGCTTGAAAATGATTGTGGATCCCAGACAGAAGCTGTTACAAGAGACAAAAAAATAAAAAAAATATTTGGCACGTCTAGCTTCATAATTACATACTGCTTAAATCACAGCAACTCCTTAACTTCCGTTTTATTGACTGCCAGAGGTTGTTGGTTATATAAACATAATTTTCAAACTGCAGAAAAGCAGCCTGGAAATGGCTTGGGGGCTAATATGTGGTTTGAATGGGCCCCATTTCAGTCCCTATTTCTAATGCGACAGCATTGTATGACAGCATAAACTGAAAAGCAAGGGAATGACAGCAGCATTACTGGAAATTTGGTTGCACTAAAATCCTGTATATCTGAGCATGGAGAGTAGAAGCAAAGCTAACAGATAGATGCAGAAAAGAGCTTACACAAAAAAAAATGCAAATTTGATATTGTGATCTCAGTTTTTTATTGTTATCGACTATGTTCTCAGTTTCAGAGAATACAATTTTTATCCCTTGAAAGATGTCTGGGTTGTTTTTTGTTTTTTTTTTGTTGCTAAACATACAGGATCTTTTATATTTACATTTGTAATAATAATAACTCCCACTTAATGTGTTCACTCATGTAATATTTGTTTAAAAAAACTGAAATGCAGGTAAATGACTAATCTTCTCCAGTCCACAGTGCACAAGCCAATGTCACAGAGTGATTCATTAATAGACAATTCCCAGCCGAGTTATGAGTCATTTAATTCAATTTCAAGCACCTCAGTCCAAGTAGAGAGTTCATCCTTTATATGTGGTCCAGCCCCTTTGTAGTAAATCCTGTATATTAAGTTGTGCATAAAATTCAATTAGCAACCAAAGGCTGTTTGGACCAAAGTCGATAGAAATCCGTTCAAAGTCATGCTTATTTATTAAATGAAGTTAATCATCAATTAATATGAAAGGCCACATGATATGACACAGTTTATGAGTCCTTTGGCCTGCCCTGTTTTCTACAAACTAACCCTAACATTTTAAGTCCAAGTGTAAAAACCACTGTGGCATCTGCTCTACTCTGCCTGGTCCACCATGTGCCTTATTACCATTTCTATTTATCTCAGCCTGATGGCTGATTGTTTATTTTCCCTTCATTAGTTCTGCTCAATTTGTTGAGGAATCATCACTCACCGTCTCGATATCTCTGATGCCATGTCTGCCTACTGATGATAATTTACAGGCTGACTTTGAAAGAAAGGTCAACAGCTCCGATGTGTTCACTGGGAAAGATATTTGTGTTTGTACCTTGCCACATGATTAACAACGGGGGCGAAGTTGGTGGGTCCGTACAGTTGAACTGTCTTAAGGCTTTGATGGTAAGCTTCGAGAATCCCCTCCATACCATTACAGTATGGGTTTTCGATGTTGCCGTTCTAAAAAAAACAAAACAAAAAATACAAAGAGAGAGTTGATTACAACAGTGATACATTTAACAATTGATTGTTGGTACAACAAACACTGTCAATTCATCAATGTAGGATTTAAATCTCCAATAATTATATTTTTGGTCTCTTGCTGGGAATGGAAACAAAAAGTGAACACCAATAGGCACAAATTTTTAAGTTGATATGGTGAACTCGTTTGCACACAGCAGCTAATTTATTCATTTAATAATTGTGCACCATTAAAAGTTGTTTCTCACTCCATCTGAACATTCCAAGTCCAAAATTACTTTCTTTTAGCTCAGGTTCGAGTCTCGACCAACTCCTTCGTGAACTATCTGGCTATCTACTAGGTTTTGTTGAAATATGCTACAAAAATTATCTTACTGAGGAGATGAGCTGCCCAATGCCTCTGTCAACCAGGATCATTGAACAGCAGCTTTGCAGAGATATTCCCCTCTAAAAACTTTTTCACCAATCACAGAAAGTCAAAGTCACCATGTCAGTCCAGTTAATGTGGTTCTGGTCTACTACTCCTCTCACTCTGAGGCTTCAAGCTAGCGTTATCTCCAGGAAGCTGTTGCTATAACTGACTCACAGGATACCTTGACCACAGTGGTGATGAGTTTGCTTGCCATCTTTCGTATTTACACATTAATCTAACAAGTTAGTAGGTGAAACATTCGTCATCTCAATTCTGAGAAGCTACTACTTCATGTTGAGGAGGGTATTTTGAGATTTTGAAGTAAAAAATAAAATTGAAGCTAACTTATTGTCTGTAATTTAATTATTTTATTTTATGTTTGTACCAGTAATTTGGTTTTATTATAACACATTTCATTCTAAGCTAAGATGAACAGACTTGGTGGCTCTTCACCCAGTGCAGCAGAAATACCAGAACTGGAGGAGCCCCAAAGTATCACTGATGCTTCTTCAAAAATATATATAAATATATATATAAACTTCCTCTCAGCATGACTTTTTTGAAAACATTCCACTCTCCTAGAGACATGCTTGTCAAACTTCACTTCAAAAGTTAGCTTCCCTAGCTACAAGGCCCATTTCTAACCAAATACATATGACAAATATTTCACCCAGGACCCACCCACCCAACTTTTCTTCCTCACTGACTTACTAGACTACAGTATGAAAGAATGGGACTTCGATTATATGGTGAGATGAATCTTAATTTGCAAATTCCAATGGCAATATGGAGTGATGCAGACATTACCCGGTAGACAGACTCCTCATTATGCAGTACTATGCAGAAGCCAAAGCCCATTAGCTGGCTGAGAGAAGTCAAATTGATTTAAGGATCCTTCGGACATACAGAACCTAATTTGCACTATAAAAGGTAAATGGTATTCACTCTGAATTATTCTTGTAAGAGATGTAGCAGCATTCATTTCAGAATGCACACATCTATATTGCACATAAAAACATGAGAACTTATACATGGAAGAGAGAGCAGTGGGAGAGCCAAAATCATTCGCACACAGAGTTAGATCAAGACTTCTGATGCTGATTTACAACCAGCGAATCTTGAATGGCCCCGTAATTTGCTCACCAGAGGGAACTCATGGGAGACCCTCCCATCAGGCGGCAGCTTAGCACCAAATCCCAGAGCAGGGAACATCTTATCACTGTCATAGTCCTGGATGATCTCGCCCACTGCCTTCAGGGCCATGGCATAGGCATTCATCTGGTACGGGTTCATGTAGTGCAGTGAAGTTGACTGAGACGGATTTCCTTTCAAGACAAGAGCAGTCAGATTCAGTGATGCAAACCAGCAGAGTGAGGCTGAACTGACGGCTGCAGTGACAGAAACATGAGTCAACCAAGACCAAATTGGATGTTCAGAATAAGAGATTGGGCTTGTTGTGACTGTGACTTATTGGTCATACTGGAATTCAGCAATGTTATGACAGCTACTGAAAGAGAGAAGCAGTGCAGTCAAATTTTATGAGTATTTCCCATATACATGCAAATAGGAATCAATGGAAATGTTCATTTCCAAGATTTCCCTTCGCACAAAGGCAAGTCAGTACTAGTCAAACTGATATAAATGATAGAAATGTGACAAATCCAGTGAAGGCACAGAGTGAGATTTAATAATTGAATGTGCATGCACTGACAAAATATTTGGACAGGATCTCTAAATAGATTTGTGTAAATCTAGCTGTTGTGTTTTCATAACAGGATAGTTTCTTGAGTCACAGTTTTGTACATTCGGCTAGAGTTTATTACAGTGTGCACCCAGAAAACTGTGAATTATACTGAATACGACACTTTAACTAACATGAGGTGTCCCAATGGTGGTTTGGTTTTCAAGCAGGTCTTTATGTCTATGGAGCAACAAGTTGGATATATCTGTACCATCAGACTTTCCCAGTCATGTCCCATCAACAGTCTTTAACTAAAATAAGCTCGATGCCACATGAATGCAGCTTTAGGGTTGGATGTCATCTGTTTTATTTTACAATAGTAGCAAGTTCTTAAGTTCTTAATATATCCATGTTTGACCCTCTTCCCATTCATTTTTGTGCATAACCCATCCTATGGATACAGCATCCTGTCCTATGTAACTATGTATAATACGCCCTTTGTGCCTTTAATTACAGAGCTTCTTGTTCCATTAGAAACATCATTGTGTGCCCCTTTTTTAAACTCTGTTCACTTTTGTTATGTCCTCTGTCAATGTCCCTCTCTCACTAACATTTACTGTGTGAAAACTTCAATAAAAATATTTCAAAAAGAAAAATGATAAATAAAGTATTACAAGTAGGGAGAAACATCCCAGCACCTCTTTGATACATCGAAAACGTCACAGTGATACATCAGATGACAGATGGAAGCAGAGCTGTAGCCGTAACACTCACCGTTTGATGCAGTGAAATCAATGGCCACTGTGAAGTGAATCTGAGTCCTGGAACAGATAAAGAGGGGAAGGGAAACTGTTAAACAAAAAAAGGTAGGAAAATTCAGGGCTGAATTTTAATGGGCTATGGGCACGCTTTTGTTTCACGGTGCTCTCTGCTCTACCTGTCAGTCTACCAAAGATGGGCTGGAATGATACATCAGAAACACTGTTGATAATAAACCTACTACCATTTTCACAATTTTCTTTTTTCCTGCATCCAATGCAAAGATTTTATAATTCAATTAATAAAGATGAGACAGCATTAAGGGTCAAACAGCATCAACCAAAACCAGTATTTTGAATAGAACATGGTTTTAAAGATTTAATAGCTCAGGGGCGAGTTAAAAAACGTCCCACCAAACCTACTGTAGCTGATAAAGGCCTAGTTAGTTCCCAACTGGCTTCCATACAGTATATAATGAGGTGCTGCAGCTGGCTTAATGATTTGACTGAATGTCACATGAAGGAGTTGTTATTTCACTGCAGTTTCCAGTTATGCAAACATACAAAATCTTGAATGCTGTGTAACAGATTATTCAATATGGCCACCATCGTAATCTTTATCAACATTCTTTGCCTATCATTGTTTTACTTTAGTACAATTAATTTACTGCATCAATATGCAAAAGCATCTTAAATAATAATAATAATTCATGAGCTCGTAATGACAGGCAAAACTGAAAAGAGACTAAACATGGTTTAACAAGTCTCCAATGCATTTGCTAGTTTCCCCGGGGTGAGAAAAAGAGAGAGAAGAGAAGGTGGGCTTTGATCAAAGTGTGTGCTCTTTCATTGGGATTACCATTGATTGCCTTCCTGGCTTCACCTCCATTATGATATTCCCACAAGCACAGGATTGAAGATAATGACAGCTTCCTCTGGGGGAGAGACTGACCCGAGCTCATTAATCAGCATTGAGCTGGACTGCTCAGCTGACAATGGGGAACTGTTACAATGGCATGCTGCTTCAGTTTGAAAGTCTTGGCTGATTTTTGTGGTTTGTTTTGAATATTTGGCCAGAAAAGCTCAATGGTAGGTTAGAATCCAGGATGGTGGGAACAGCAGCACAGGTGATGTCAGTCAGACTGGCAATTAGGCCATCAGATCATTACCTACAGGGTAACAGTTAGACAGTAGCTGCTAACTTGCTGTCAGCTGAAGTGCATTACTTTCCAATCTGACTCTGTTCACTTTAACTCCTGATCCTTTAATAAAGATAACAGAGTAAGACGAATATACACGGATAACTTAACAATAATCAGATTAAGAAGAAAAGCACATCAAATTGTTTTTATGGCGTGATAAGTAAATCGATTCATGCAAAACGCTCCAGTGTTTCAAAAGTATGGATCCATTGCTTTTCTGTTATTCCAGTTTTTATCAGTTGAATATTTTAGTCTTTTGGTCTGACAAATTCCTTTTCAGAAGTCAAGTTGGGCTTTGGGAAAGTGTGAGAAGAGCAAATACTGTACAAGCCCAAAGAAATGCAGCCTAAGTAACATCAGCAGAAACTCTGACTTCACCAGCTCACCCAGCACCTTAGGAGTTCAGACACAGGGTCAATACTGGAGGAGTTGACCTCTTGAGGCCAAATGTCACAAATTCGCCTGAACTCAGAAAGCATTCAGAATTCAGCTAAGAAACTGTATTTATTGCCCCAATGCTGGTTTAATAATGATTTTTTTATACCATTTGTTAATACATGAGGAGTGATGTCTCTATTTGAAAGTGGTTATGTATGTTCATACATCAACATACATTATCTGATCAATGGCTTCTGGAAAAATAGGTCAAACCAAACACCATCCCAGGTGGATAGGGCTTGATTCCCAAAGGACTAATACTTGGGTTGTGGTTATTAGACCTGTTTTCTACACATGGATATCCTTCTTTTCCACAGTTGCAGTAGTTTTTCATGAGAATTCACCGGTTAGAGAGGTTCAGAAATCAGGGCTTTCTCACTGATGCCACATCTCTGAGAGAAAACTACTGTGACACAAACAGGCCAACAGAGCATGGACACACTCGGCCCTTTTACGATTACTACAGTATTTGTCTGCCTGTTTATGAGCTTTTAATGTTTTTTGCAATAAAAAAAACACAACAAAACAATCATTATAGTTTGATTTTGACTGATGCTGCTGTACTGTCTGTTCTGTTTCAGTTCTTTGACCGAGTGATATATTGTTCTATGGAGCAATTAATGCAACATCATCACTTCATATATTTGATTAGCGCTGTATAAATCTGACACTGTCAAATACCCTCATACACCCTGATTCAGAACACATCCTTCCATCCACCAGAGAGCTACCTGTTCCCCTTTCATAGCACCACTTTTGTATCTGTGTTGCTTCAACGTTCCATTTAGACAAACACCATATGGCCGGGGTCTTTGTAATGTGAAATCCCTGGACTCTTGGCAATCTGGGCAGATTGGGATGTTGTAACTAATGTAAAACATTGTGCAAAGGAATACAGCCACAGTAAGCACCTACAGTTGCACCATTATGTGTTGGAAATCTGCCAAAACAGACTGCAGCAACACACAGATTGCACAGAATGCACCGTGTTTATCTTGTTTAATGAAATTCACAAAGATGAGCACAAGAGTGTAGGTTCCTTGTTTGGGGTGGTGGTGGTGGGGTGCACATACTTTCTGTACAGCGTATTTCTATTATTCTGTAGACATTTATCAAAGAATTTATATTTTTATTTTAGTCTCATATGAGTCCCCAGCCCACACACGCTTACAAGACATTTATTACCTTGAGCAGCAAGACAAAAAAAAAAAAAAAGAAAGAAAAAAGAAAAAGAGAGGAAGCCAATACCTGCTACTGCATATATGATATCAATTCAACAAATATAACCTACCACTCTCTTCCACACTGAGTTTCATGAGAGACACTATAACAGTTTGATACCATGATGTCGCATTAAACAAGTGTTTCTATTATGGGGTTTATTTGTTCCATTTTCATGAATGAGGGCAGACTGAACAACAGATACACCTCTTAGTAAAATGTAGTGTTGTTGAGCTGTATCACAAACCTCGAATATGGTCATACAGCTTATAATTGACTGTGTTGGTTTTGGCTCATTGTACTTGCCAACTGAGTGTATGATGTGGTTCTTGACTTATACAATACAATATGTTCTCAGTTTTTCTCTGCTTTAATATTTACTCTATATATAATAATAGTCAATAAAGCTTTTTCTTGACTATTTTTAAATAACAGAGGCTTGAAGCATTTCTAAATACATAAAATCCTGACCAACAGCGCATCGTATCAGCCTTTGGCCCGACCTCACCTGGCTCCCATCCCATAATATCACATGCTGAGAGCTCTGGAGACATTTTAAGCACACCCGAAAAAGAACACAAAGTTGTTGTTTTGCACCTTATTACTTTTTGTTTGTCCTTAACAACCCAGAATCCAAAATTGACGTTGCCACAAAATTTCTATAGCTGTATTTATGTTTTGACACCAAACTCTTTATAACATAACCATTTTTAGAACAGTTTCCAAACTGGGTTGTATTCTTAATTGCCATTTACCTTTTATGATCATTCTGTTAAATTCTGTCTATAAATAAAGCCAACAGCTGGAAGGCCAGAAGGCCTGACCCGCAGACCTCCTTGCTTGACTCCAACTAATAAATAATGCATAATAATGCATACAGAGGGAAATAAAGGTTTGCAATTTTTTTTCAAAACCCAATTAAGAAAAATTTCAGAGGTTGCAGTTCTCAACATCAGTTTAATGGGAATTGATTTAACTACTTAATTATTATTTATTATACTTACAAATAAATATGGGTTTGGTTTGAAACTTAAACTTCTCTCAGTGTTCCTTCTTTTCTCATCTTCCTCAATTTCAGATGAAGCTTGAAATATAAATGTGTCATCTCTTTCTGCTTCCATTTAAAGTCAAACATGAGCACGACCAACAGTCGGTCAATGGCAAAATTAAAGTTTGAAGCACCATAAAAACTAATCCACCAAACATCTGAAATCATTGACTATCAATACAGTACCATATCTTCTTTGTGTTTTTGTAAAGATGAAATTCACATGGAAAGAAGAAAGTATGTGTATAAAAATAGCTAATTTGAAAAAAAAAAAAAATAGCAGTCTGCTGTCTGACCATAAACCCATTTGAGAAAAAAAAATGAAAAATCAATAGGGTTCACCTATTTCAGGACAACATGAGATTTAGGATGAAGCTATTAAACCTTAATAAGATCTCCACACAAAAGAGGCCATCACACAGCAGGTCTCACTACATTTTAATTTAAAAAGAAATGTTTTAATATCTGATCAAAAGAATATAATTATTTCATCAGTCTCTCCGAGTCAGAGCAGTATATGGAGGTTGGACTTTAATTACCTCTATTACCTCAATATTGCCGCAATTGAACGTTAATGAAAATTAATGAAAAACCAATTCAGTGTGAAACCAGTCAGGATGTGGCAGTATATCTGGAAAAGAAAATTGCTTTTTTTTTTTCTTTTTTTTTTAACCCTTTGCTTCAGAAAATACAGCATGGTAGTCATGACCTTTTTATCAAGGGAGCTGCCGAGCAAACACACATGAAAGGAGAGGAATCATTAAAATAAATATAAAATAAGAAATTTGAGTCACAGATCAGACTAATACACCTTTCTCGTCAGGCTCTTGCTCATGTTTTTCCATCATCTCTCTGAATGGCAATGTTGGCAGGCATTCAACTTTTTATTATTATTATTATTATTATTTGGGGATTTTATTCATTTCCATGAATTGAAGAAAAGTCAACTTATTCATTCAGCTAGTACAGATGCCAAATCAAAACTATGTGACCCACAGGAGTGGCTGTGCTCTGCACAAACCCATAAATTAGTGTAATGTGTAAGTTTGATGTATGAAATCCAAACAAAAGCTGAATTGAATCTAAATCTGACTCCAAGACATCCTAATATGTGTATAGATAATAATGCAAGCTGCCTGTTAAAACATAATGAAATCTTTTCCTGCCTCACATATTTGACTATCCCAGTGGGACAAATCTCTTCATTTCTAATGAGGTTTTGCGAGTATTTCTCATCCTTTGTTTCAGGGTTAAGGTTGTGGGTGTGTGATTTATCTTCAAAATGTGGGCGATGTGAAGCCCTGTGAGACAATAGTAGTTCAGAGGTGATACAAATAAACCTAATCTAACAGCGGGGGAAAAAACTGGTTCTATGAAGAATGATAAGACTCTACAGTTGCCTAAAGGTTTTTCAGGTTAATTGGTGAAGCAGCAGCTACTTCTTTTGAGCTCTCCTCGCTCACTGAGTCTGGCGATTCATTTTCCACAGATACAGTTAATCTTTCCCAGCGTGGATAAGCGGCATAATCATTATTTCATCCTTCCACCGTAATCTTATTTGTTTTTCTCATCAGCCTGTCGTGCAATCTGCTCCAAACTGGGAATCTGTTAAAAGCAATATCTTTCATTTTCCTGCTCTTTCTTTATAAATTAAGTTTTTTAGGATTGCAGAGCTCACAAAGTCAAATAATATGTTTGCAATGGTGTCACAAATCATTTAGCTACCACAGCTGCTGCCAACATTGGGTTCTGTTCACAAATAATATGAAATTAAATCCTGGCTTGTATATACAAATAGTGGGTTCAAGTCCTACAAAGAACTAAAATAAATCCAAAATCTGTTCTTTTGATGTTGGCACAAGTAGAGTTCCCGGGAGAAACCAACCTAAACTTGATTAAATATTCATATATTTGATTATATGAATCGATGATTTGGGGTCATGGAGGCTGCCCTTAAGAATTCATCTTAATGAAACATTTAGTTTTTAGTTCAAAACAAACAAACTGAGCATAGAAATAGTCCAAAGCGAGGTCATTCATAACTATGATACACCTCCAACAACAAAATATCACATTCTAGGAACCAGCAAATACAAAACAGGCAAAAAAAAAAAAAAGGAAAATAATCATTACAGGCAATTGTGAAGTAATGCATAAGTGTCATTAGTAATAGTAGATCAGGCCATCTGCGAGAGACTGAATGAAAGTATTAATAATTCTAATAATTGTGTCAAATCAAAATATAAATGTATCAATAAAATTATTAAATAAGCATAATTAAGTGGGAAAAAAGTTATTTTCTGAATCCATGAGGTCCTTTACATTTACGAAGCAGAGGTGCCATGGACTTTGTTCTATTCCCTGATGTAAAGAGTCACTTGCTGCATTAAATCTTCTACATGTAGAATATAATCAGTGTATCACTCTCAGATTAATGTCGACGGCACTAATAGCTGCACAGATGCCTGTGCAGTTGGTTTATGTTCAGCTCTCTGGCTCCAGAGATACAAGAGCACAGTGCAGAAAAATGGAAAACATAAATAGAAAAGTAGACGTAGTGATAGGCTTGATGACAGAACACAGAGATAGCCAGCTTGTCATGTTTTCTTCCACACTTTTCTCATCTGTTTGGCTCTATATAAAAATTTAAATACACAAAGACGTCCATTAGAGAGAACACTTCTCATGGAAAACATCAGGGAGACAACGACAACAGGAGGCACAGACGCTACAGCAAGTCTTTTGTGATGATTTAAAAGACGTCAAGGGAAACTATCACAACATCTGATGCTGAAGTGATTTTATTTCAGGGATTTCATGTTTCTGAAAAATTTCCCTGATCCCAAAGTGTTTTTAAAGTAATAGCCTTTGTCATGATTCCTTCTCCCGGGCACTGCACGAAAAGAAGCAATGGGCTTTTAACATCTCTAAATGTCTCCAACAAAAAGATGAAAAACCACTTTGCATAATGCTTCAATCCCTATGCTGGTCACAATAATGAATGGGGTATTCGCACTCGCATTTCGGTCCAAAACAGTGTCATGCAAAGGTTTCTACTTCTCCTTTAACTTGACAGATAAAAAGCTGTGTCAACCAACTGATGTGTAAGAATTCAATTCTTATTTGAGAAGATATAACAAAGGCTTGTCCTTTGTGATAAATCTTATAAAAAAGTTAAGGCTGCACACAGCATGTTTTCAATTAGAGCACAATCAAATTCATGTCCACGCCTCCATGAAATTAAAGCCTCTCTTTTACATTGAAATTCCCTTAATGAATGGACTTGCTACACATGCTACTACGTGCTACACATCACCTACTTGGGTTATATCCAAGATGTCCACTGGGGAGAGTCTCTCAGGGGAGCCATCTTTGAATGCATAACATTTACTAGTTTATTACCGAACAGAAGGTGCAACTCAAACACTCTAGCAGTATTGATTACAATTAGGAAAGTAAAATCTCCACTTTGGAACTGTGTATGCAACCAGTAAGAGTTAGTAATGCCTGAAATAGATCCATGTTTATGAAGCTTTTACTGTGTTGGATTGGCTGCATTATTGCAGGCATTAGACTTTTACCATCAACAGTCTGTCCGGTTAGTGGTGATGTTTGCCACTATATTTTAGAAACCCCTCCGAACTAAGCCTTTTTGTCATCTAAGTAAAGCTTTAATTTTTTTACTCTCCTCATAGTTGCACTAGATGTTACGTTTTGTGTTTGAAGAAATGCCCTCAAAGCAGTACTGAGATATCATATTCATAAAAATTAAACAGACAGAGGACGGACACATTTATGGGCAGGCAACCCAAAAACACAGAGCTTTCAGTCACAGCTGTCCCCAGCTCTGAGACATGAGTGTCGTGCTGTACATTTTAATTTGAGTTTATAGTGTATTGGTACGTGTATGCCAATTTTTCTTCATCGTCCATTTTCTTTCAACATCTAAAGGACCAATTTTATCTGAGGGAAACAATTAGTTAAGGGAAGGAAAGAAACACTGTTACTTTCTGTGTGTGTGTGTTTGTGTGCAGCCTTTGTACATGTGGCCATTTGTGTGAGCTGGAGAGAAACCAACTGGACAGATCTGGGACACTCAGCCATCAGTAATAAAGCAGCAGGAAACTAAAACAAGGGCAGCCAGTGATCCACCTAGAAACATTTCCATATGTGACAGGTTGTCCAGGCTTAATTAAGCTCTCAGATCTTCACCATATTTCAGTCATCCATTTTCATACACACTGTAGATTTGGCTGTGGACAAGATCATCTCCGTTGAGGTCAGACTCAACTCACAAGGAAAATTCAAGGCCACTCATTAACTGCAGTCAATAACCCGTGAGGAGAATGTGGACAGGTGCTTGTGGGCACCTGGAGAGATGGGAAAGATGATGAGTTACAGGAGCTAAAGTAATGCATTTAAATCTACTGTATTAAACCTCAGAGCACTGATTTTCTACCCAATTTCCACGTATTAATCACAGCAATGACGTGGTGTCTATGTTTCTGCTGAAAGTTTCAGTAAACTAGCTATGTCCCACTTCTGATTGATTTCTAATCCTGAGTGTGTGAAGACTGAGACTACAGAGTTCAATAAAGTGATTTCGTGCTTTGAAAATGATTTGCGGCTTGAAAAGAACTATTTGTCAACCAAATAATGATTTAAAAATACATAAATATAAGTCCACTTCGCATAACAACTCAGGCTAAGTTCATTCTATGAACACCGCAGTTTGTACTTGACTCATAACATTACCAGCCCCAACATAAAACACTGCATCACTTTGACAATGAACACACAACAGAACAGTTGGACTGTTGCTGTATGAGAAAATACAGGGCAGTGAAAGCCCTTTAAGGATAAACTGTCAAAGCGCAGAAGGACAAGAGGGTTGCTGGACAGCAAAGGTATTGGATAGGCACTAACAGGTGACAATAAGAGTTTGTGTTTTTAATCCCCCACTCATCAACAAAAGTGGTCATGCTTTTTGGTGGTAACAGTAAGAGAAGGTTCTTGTTGTGTTTTCAGTCAAGCAGAAATGTTACTTTTACTTTTAAGAGGTGGCTGCTTGATGGCAATTATGTAATAACAGTGAGATGACAGCACCCTGCAGGACCTCACATGCAGCACTGCGTGCTACAACACACTCAAATGCAGTTTTCTCATTGACCACATAGGCCACAAGCACAAAATAGAAATGAACATAACCAGCAGCTAAATTTACCCTTTGCAGTTATTTGCTTTGTTTTTATTTAGTTTTTTATTACCTTGTCACACAATCCACACCGAATGGGACAGATGAAGTGGACAAATGTATGACATGACAACTGATACGTTTTAGGTATAAATAATATAATACATAGCATCATCTGTTTGGAATTAATATTTGTGGCTGATATGTTTTTTTTTATTTTCTGAAATTACATCTACTCCTCCTTCAAATCATTTTAATTTTAAAAGTTTTTATGTAGCCTACATGTCTAAAGTACACACTTAAGGTGGGCACAGAAAGTTTCCTTCTTCAACATCTGAAAGTGAAAACAGCTTTGTAATGTCAACCTGTGACAGTAACGTCTCCACAGTGGAGCTCAAACATTCAAGTTAGGTGACGGTAAAGGACCTTGCAGGGGGCTTTATTAAAATGAAGTAATGGCGGTCAGATCTCCAGATCTATTGTTCAGACCCACCACCAAGCTAACACATTAATATGTCTTCAGTGTATGTAAAGACAATGGACTTACCCTCCTTTGATGTAATCCAGGAAGGTGTGCTCTGACTCCACATTGAATGACAACAGGGACACCTGAGAGAAAAGGTCCACACAGAATATATATAAACTAGAAGAGCGCACAGGAAAAGAGGAATCCACCAATTTACACTTTAACTCTGACCTCTGAGCTAATGACAAAAGATGATTTCTCCATGCAGAATAATTTTGACATTTGAGCAGCATATTAGTATCGCAATTACTAAAAAGTGACGGGACAAGAGTTCCCTTATGTTTTCCTACAAGCTTTAGCTTTTCCCCACTTTTCAGGTGAAAAGAAAGTTTTCCCATCTGCTTAAAATTCATTGTCTAGTTCAAAAAGCCTGAGAACAGAATGAAACCATTTAACAGAGCTGCACTGCTCTATGCAATCCACTTACAGGAAACTTCCTGATGAATGCAAAAAAAAAGGAGGGCAGGTGTGTGAGTGCACCGGGAGGTTTGCGCTTATCTTAGAACTGAGTCTCACCGTCCCAGAGTTGATGTATCTTTTTTTCTTGATTTTCTTCTTGGCATTCACCACCTGGTATAAAGGCAGAAGAGAAAAGAAAAGGAGGATAATGATAATGTAAACTTAGAGCACAATCCTTTCTATCCCCCCCTTGGGCAAGTGATAAAAACATCTTTGTCCTCCTACTCCATGTCTGTAAAGGTAATGGAGCATAGGGTCTGAATCGAATAACAGCAGTGGGTGAGAATGAGATAACATTGATCATGCCTCGCAGCAAGACACAGATTATTCAAGGGGATTTTTATGAGCACTTATAGTGTGCTATACGTGCATATAACCGAGTTTTAGGGATGTGGAACATGTGTGCTATACCGATCCAAAAACTATTTATTTGTAATACACACCATTTCCAACTGAAAAACATACTCTGCAAATTCACAATTGTGTGGATATATGCAAAAAAGTAAAAAAAATAAATAAAAAATGCACAAGCATATGGAGAGCTGATTATGCACAATTATAGATTTCATGGCTTTGAATTAATGTCACAGTCAGAGCTTGTGGCCAAAAACATGTGTGCAACAGTAAGATATGAAGGTCAAATATATCTACTGTTAATTCTGTGAGTCTGCACACAAATGTTGAACATGTGCCTTGAGGAAAGTAAGCTGGATAATAAAGGAAAAGGTATTCATGTTCTTTCCGTGGGCTTCATTCCTCCATTCTGTTTTTGTCAACTCCAACAACACAGATGATGCCTCAGGGCGCTGTGGCCATCAGTCTGCACAACCAAGTTTGCATGGCATCACAGAAACATCACCTTCGTTTACATCAGCCTCTGCTAGCATTAGCTCCCTGTCACCTCAACTCACGGAGCTAATGTTTGCAGGCCTTTTGATGTCAGGCTGAATACACAGGAAGAGTCAAACACTGCGGCCTGTGACCTATTCAAATTCTTTATTTGTCATCTGTGGAGAGGTGGCCTCATATACTTTTTGGCCACTTCATGAACCTGCTTCAAGGGCATTGACCTGGCAAAAAGAGAATGTAGAAAGTGCTCAGTTTCATTTTCTGATGAAAATAGAAAGGTTTCTAGAAGGGTAATGGATGCATCTTCTTCTGCTGAGTCAGCAGGGCAGCTTTTCATGCCACTCACTCATTCTGTTGTCCTCACTGTCTTTACCTATCCCCCTGAATTCCTCCTCTTTTCCACTACTCACTCTCCTCGTTGGTCTTGTTCTTTCCTTAATTCCCTGCCATGTCTAATTCAGAGGCTAATGTAACATGGCAAGTGATTTAATGACCAGGGACTGACAGGAGCCCCTCAGCACCAAACAGTAATACCCAGTTTGACCCTCAAAGGACCATCCAAAAAAGTCCAATCAGCAGCCTAATTCTGTAGGATTCCCATTTGTATTCTCAGCACAGAAGCACCTTTCCCCATCTGGTCGGCTGTGCCACTTAACCTCAGTGATGTTTAATGCTGGATCGACCATGGAGTGACAGTGGTGGTTTGCTTTTAATCTCAAATTGCCAGAATGTGGCTCAAACAACCATAGCGTGGAGAGTTTCCTATCATTAAACCTTGGATAACAGGACCTTGCTGAGCCAAAGGGCACATCTATTGGCTCTTAAATTGAATTAGTTTTTTCAAACCAGCTCCCAGAAAATTGGGATATGTTTGTTTTTGGTGCCCTTGCTAGCGTCACTTTTTATTTAAAGTTGGATTCACAGGTCATTTATTATTGGTTTGCACACAAATCTGTCTTGGTACAGTACCAGTACAGTTGTTGTATTATGTATCACAGTGTCAGAGGTGGATGTGCAGGAGGTAAAGTTTTGCAGTGTGACCTGAATTCTGATCTGCAGTAGTTTAAAGAAATCAAAGATGTAAAGCAGGAAAAAGTAAGTTACAACAATCAAAATCAAACGAAATCACAGTTGCTATTTTACATGAGGATTCTGAGCGCTGTGGGAACATGAGAGGCTGATAACGGTATCAACAGTATTTTTATCTCCACTCACCTCATAGATGTTTAACTGGCTGTGACCCCGACACAGCTCTTTGAAGCTCGTTGTGAATTCACCGATGAAGTCATGGCTGGAGAAGAGAAAAGAAATCATCACATACTGTTCAGGAGGTACAACAATGAAAGGCAAAAGATAATAGAAGCCGAAGGACTTAAATCACAACTACTGACAGACAGATATATGGTAATAATACATTTTCAATGAAAAATTCATAGCAGTAAAGCTGGGAATGTGAATATATGAGATTTGTTTCTTAGGAAATATAATTTAATTCAAAGAGGTTTTTTAAAGATAAACTGTGACTCTGTGTAAGACAAAAAAACATTTCATAGACGTGAGTGTAAGCACTACCTCCCGTCTCTGTCCCAGTCGTAGACTTCCGCTTTGATCGTCCTATGAAACAAATCAAAAGCAAATCAGAAGAGAGAGGATGAGTTTGTTTGCGTGAGCACATCTAAGTAATTTATGAGCCACTCCCTCAATGTCCTTGAGAGAAATTTGATAGAGAACATTCCCGACATGATGCAGCATAAAACAAGCTATTAACGCTCATTAATTACTGAAGGTTGAATAAATCAACCTTAGTGAGCCTGCTGTGCTTTGCATGCAAAAGGTGCAAAAATCTTCCTGAATACGCAGATTTCTCCACTCTGTCCCGACCTATGGCTCTGCTGTGAGACGGCGTCAATGACTCTTACATCACTCAATATGTGCACTCCATAAATTTCATGTCCAGAAAGACACAGTGGGGGAGTTAGTGCTGTTGTTCTAGCTTCATGGATTCATGAAGCTAGAACAACAACTTTCATATTCTACATTAACACTGGAGACAGGATTCAATATGCACCTCTGCCTCTACTGTTGTGGGCTATAAATGCAGATTGTTGATTGAAACTGTAGATTGCTGTAGCCTTTCTAACAGAAGATTAGGTCAGGCTTGTATACACCAGCATCTTCATATTTTTCACAATGAAAACAGAATAAGGGAAAGATTTTTGCAAATTTAGAGCGAGTTTCGAAAATTCATTAGCTAATGGTAAATCTTTAAACAAAACACTCCACTGGGCCTGAGACCAATAAGTCGACCTGACATAAATTGAATGCTTTTTGAATGGATTGGTAAACTGGCCTTAATGATAGTAAGTGGTTGTTGAGATTCTGTTTCTCACAGTGCCGAAAGCAGCTTGACAGAGTTGCCAGATGTCTTGGTAAAGCATTTTCTCCACACATGCTAAAAAAAAAAAAAACCTCTTGAGAGGGAACATTTTTTTGTAAGTTCCTGAAATATGCTGGAAGGCAAAAAAAAAAAAAAAAAAAAAAATCAAATAAGTAATTCACAGAGGATGAGGAAAGTGCTTCTCCTCTATTTTAGGAAGATCAGTGGTTCGTCTTCCTCCCCCACCGTTCATTGCTGTGAATCAAACAGACGCAGGGCAATGAAGAGCTTCCCTGTTGTCCTGACCTGTTACAGGATTAGCTGGTTTGTCGAGTGTCTGCAGTTGGGTTTAGTTCAGTGTTCTGTCCTCGTCTCATCACGTCCTGTCATCTTTATGCTAAGCCTTTTCCTCCTGTGATTGGGTTCCCTGTCTTGATATGTTTTACCTGTGTGTCTTTTATCGCGTCTCCCTTGTGTATAAAAGCTTTGTTCCCTTTCCCCTTCTTGCCAGATCAGCTTATTGAGTCCTTGTTAGTGGTCCAGCCTTTTATTGTTCTTCTGAGTGTTCCTGGTTTCCTGAGTTTTTGCCTGCAAGATTTGTACCGCTGCCTGGGCCCTTCTGATTTCCTGGTAACGAACCCTCCTTTGAATAAAGCAGCTTCTGAGCTTACCTGAACCCTGACTCCTGCTTTGTACCTGATAATCTGAACTCTTTCTGTCCGCACTTTACGTATTTCCCTACCTCACAAACGTGTTCATCCATTTGGAGCAGATGCAGATGTGAATCTGTGCTAAAAACGGTTGCTTTTTCCTCTCTAAACACTGAAACAACATATAAAAAACTGACAGACATTCAGGCATCAGAGTGAGAGAATGATCAAACTTCCTTCTACTCTTGACTGACAGAGGAAATAAAATTGATGTGTTTTGACATAACTGCCAATGTGGCTGATGATTCCCGAGCGATGTGTCAGTCACCCTCAATTCTCTCTTATGTCATTTTCTTCCAACTCATGATCAGGGTAATGTAGAGCAGAATTACAGAGAATTATTCTCTCATTTCTGCTTCTATGGCATGAGTGGAAAATGGCAGAAGTTTCTCATTATGATCACTATTGACACCTGAACGATAACAGATTTGACTGATTAACTTGGAGTCAAGAAATGGAAATGACATGAGGGAAATACATCATTCATGTGTTAATGTAGCCTATCAAGGAAAACACCAAGAAATCAAGGGAAAATCTGTCCTTTTCTGGTCCTTTGACCAACATCAGACATTTCAGATCTGGACCTAAATCTTCTAGGAAGTTCATCTTTTCCAACTGTGTGATTGGCATCCTTGATATCTTCATATCCATTAACAACAAATCTGGGAGCTAAGAATGGAGGTCTTTGTATGGTCCGAGGCTTTTACAGCCCCATGTTTGAGATGTATGATTATAAAAATGTAATTGAATAAACTTGAAAACATCTAAAAGAATACAAGGGAAATACAGGAGCTGAATCTGGGAAATTTATGTAGTCTGTAAAGTAGGAAGGTCTGCAAATTTGACAAAATGGCTGAATCAAATGCAATGATTTTGCACGTACTAATATTTCTTTTCAGCATCTTTAAAATTGAAGATACTGTAGATTTATGATGTGAAAAGCTGTGGAAACTCTAAACAGCTGTAGATTTACCTTACCATTAAAATCCTCAAAGAGATTTAAGCATCTTCATGTTTCTGCTCTATCTGTCTGACCCATTTAGCTTCTCCAGGCAGGTGAGCAGAGCCAGGATCGAAGTGAAGAGCCTTTGTTGACACGCGCTGTGGTGTAGAGGGCAAGGTTTGACACGTTCTTTGATGATTTCAACAGACTCTCATGGCTATCTGTCAACGTCTGTAGAGTGACAGCTACAATCACTCATCCCATCCCGCTAACGTTCTCTCACTTTACTTTGATATTTATTTTCCACTGGCATCTAAATTTGATGCACCTTGCCCTTTTTGAAATAAGTCCAGTGCATATTGAAAGTCTGCATGGTTTTGATTTTCACTGGAAAACCACAGTGGATCTGAGTGTGTGTGCAATGTGTGAGTGTTTGTGTGTGCAGAAGACTTTATTATACATCATCACTCATCCTACCTGTCATAGTCTCCATTGCAGAGCGCTCTGACTGGGATGGAAAATGGCTGCCACATGGGGTTTAGTGTGTTCTTCACCACCTCTGTCTTGTGGCAAATGGTGAATCTAAAGATGCAGGTCATCAGGGATTTATAAGAAAGAAAAACTTAGATAAAATCTTCCCATTATAATTTGCCCCCCTGGGCCACTTATGGAAAAAGATATCTGTAAGCAGCTGAGTTCAAGGGATCTTAATCTGATTCTCTTGACCTTGGTTCCCATCTACTTTGATTTTCATACCCTCCTACCCTAGTTTGATTAGCCAAAATGAAAAACCCTCTGGGAAGTCCAAAGCAAGAAGGAAACTCACGTGCCATCCTCGTTGCTTCTGTAGAATACCATGAAGGGGTCTGATTTTCCAAAGAAGTCCTTTTTATCCAGTTTGTTGGCACAGAATTGCATTGTGGCACAGTCCTACAGACAAAGAAAATCACAGACATGAAAAGACAAAAAGCAAATGACATTGTAAATCCATACTCCTGCCTCTGTTTGTCTCCTGTTGTGTGTTTATACATGCTGTGTGCCAAGATATAAAAGCACTGAAGCACCAAATAATAGCAAAGGGTTGACAGAATCCTAATAAGAGCAGTGTGAAACCAGCCACTGGCCTCTAGTTTCCAAAAAGTGGAAATGCATTCAATACCATTTCTTTATTATGCAACTGTATGACAACAGTAGATGGGATGAGGGATATCAAAAAGAAAAAAATGCATCGCTGTGATGAATATAATCAGAGTAATAGAATGAGAGACCGTGCAGAGGCAGAGAAATGGATTCTAGCAACCGTCCACATGAAGGAGGGGAGCTGTGTACAAAAAGGATGTTAGCATGTGAGTGCAGCTAATGCTACATTAGAAAGACTGGTATTACCATAATTACACTCATTTGGGCCACATTTCAGTGTGTGCTGCCATTACAAGGACGATGAACATGCCCCATAATGCCCTTGGTTCCAGATCACCGGGTGGTCAAGATATTACTTTGTGTTGTATATGGTAATGACGCTGTATGCTGAGCACAGACTGGACAGGTAAACAACCACATCAGAAGACATTCTGCACTCTTTCACTGACAGCATTTATCTCAATGCTGTGTTAGCCTTTAATAAAAAACAAAACCCCCTTCCCCCAAAATAGACTGCATATGGAAATCAAATGAGATGTGATATCAGAGGACAATCAGAGCCTTGAACTAGCAAAAAAAAAAAGAAAAAAAAAAAGAGGCATATTTACCCAGCTGATCTCTCGAGCTTTTGGGTTTTCAAGAGCAGCTACAGTATTAGAGCTCTGCCCAACAGCATGCTGAGTCTCATCTATCGATTGATTTGACCCACATCAGTGCGGTGCGCTCTGCCTCTGACCTGCTTCTCACTAACCCCCATCACATCACATGGACACAGAAATGACAGAAACCAACCTCTATTTCTGACGCAACTGCCAAGGTGATGATGGATGCCTCTATACATACACACACACACACACACACACACACACACACATGTATATTAAAATCAAGCATGTTCACCTGAAAACTGAACTAATTTGATTATTGCTGTGCTTTTTCAAAAGTAGTTTACTTTTCGAACCAACTTTATGGAATTGCTGAAGCAAAATCAAAGACTGATTAAAACTGCCAGCGGTGAGTAAATGGGTTGTTGTATATCTAATTGCATTTCCTATTTTTTTTTTTCTGTTATTATGTTTTCTGTTTCTACTAATTATGGAGAGCAAGTTAATGGAAGATTTTCTTATTCCTAAATGTTTTGATGGATATGAATCATTCAAGTTATTCAGCAATCCACCATTCAGTTCTGGGAATTTACAACTTGTAACTTGCCAGATTCACAGCGTGGCTCGATTTGTAGACTTAGAAACAGGAGTGGGTATGTGAAAACCTAATATACAGTACCCAAGGCACAAAGCTGGGAATGCAGTTGAAAATTTATGTTTCACCACTATAAAAAGCTTCTTGCAGTGTAAAATTATATTGTATGCTAATTTGCAACATTTTGGCATCATTGTGTTCAATTCATATTCCACTCAGAACCAGACAGTGTCTCTGTGCTCATATATACACTTTTCAATATGGCCAGATTCTCAATAAAGCTATTGTCATTGATGTTCTTTTGGTTTTTGTCAGTATTAAATGGTGACTGAAATGTGACACAGCAGGAGATATGCTAAGCTACAGTCACGTCCAAGCTGCTGCTTTTCACTGGTTTTTATAACTGTCATCTCCAAGCACATAAGTTACAGACCATGGCTATGCTGCGAGTTCGATTTTGTTTACTTATAAAACAATCATTCAGAAAAAATAAGACAGAGAAAGTGACAGAATATTTTTTGTTCTTTGCCTTTCGCACAGTGCACATCCTCCATCTGTATAACAAACAGCTAATCCATATCTCTGAACAGAGAAGACCATCAGCCATCTTTCTATCTTTGCTTTTTGAAGCGCTGCCTAAAGGATCTCCATTCGACAACATTTTTGCATCTAACATCTCACCTTATGAGGATGTGACCATGGCCAGCGAAGCCAGAAGCATCTCATCATTTAAGAGGAGTTTGCTTTGGTCAGTTCCTTAAGTCTGTAAAAATAGAACCATCCAATAACTGTCCTGCTTAGCCCTGACACAGCCTCTTAAATTACACTATCATGGCAACACAGCGCCTTAAGCCGTCATTAGGCACAGATAACACAAACCCACTTTGGTGCCTCGCTCTGTTCCCTCATTAAGTGGGGAAAAAGGCAGAACATTCATTTCAGCCACCGAGGTTTAAGAGCAACAGGGGAATACTGAGCACAGTCTGCATCTTTCTTTCTTCCTCCCATTTCTCTGCTCCAGCAAGATATCGCTGTATGGGGTAAAAGTAGCAGAGCAGACTGTCACTTACAGAAAGTGGGTCTGCTCTTTCAAAGGAATAAGAGGCGACAGACAATACTTGTATTCATGTTAAAGAAGCTTTCGGCTTCCTCAGGATCCTATACTGTAGTTAATCACCAAATGAATTATGCGCAGGAGATTATATGGATCAGAAATTAACATTATTCCCTCACATACTTCAGGGATCCCTCCATTCATTCATGTCTCTAATTTGATTGTAAACCACACGTGAAGGATTTTTGTTATTGACGTTGAATAGTTTTATATATGAAAAAAAAAAAAAGAATTGAATGAAGAAATACAAATGTTAATATAAACAGTTAAATAAATAGGCGCCATTTTATAACTCTTATGATAAAGTGAGTATAATACATCATACAACTCAAAATGTCAACAGTAACTGGGCTTAGCATAACTTAATGGTGAGTGTATACTGTTCACCCCTAACTGAGGGTCTGAGGAAAGAAGGTGTCATATTGACAGATTGTGGCTGGGTTGAGATACTGTACACACATTCTTGGGTTTGGCTTTTAATAGGATTTCAGCTCTGCAACTAGAAAAAGATTTGCGACTCCTCTGTCTTGCACAGTTTTGATTCTATCACAGCTTCTCAGCACCACCCCTGTGCTAGTTCCCGCTGCATTAGGTGCCTCCTGGACCAACTTCCACAAGGTGATAACAATCCAGGCCTTGTTCCTGTAAGGTAATGAACCTCAGTGTAGTTTACAGCTGTCATAACCTGTAAATTATAGTGTAGTTTTCTTGGATTTAAATCAGCCAGAGCTGTGGTTGGAGTGTGAGGAGGATCTGGAAGGAACTCAGCCGCTGCACAGCATGTTTTATGTGCCAGAGATAACGACAGCCAAGAGGAAGCCTTTGATCGGTGCAGAGGCCGCTGCTCTTTCTAATGACACCTGGCCTGCCTCTCGTTCAACAGTCCCTGCAGAACTTCCCAAGTCGATTTCCATTCTGCTGCTTTCACTCTCCCCAAACAAGAGTTTTAGTGTTTTCCTTTGGCGAAGCAGCAACCCTGCCGCCTCCATTTATTGGTCGCATGTGGATTACAGAATAAACACCATCCAGATGGATGGATGGACTCCAAACTGCTATAAATCACAGGTATGGGAATTGTACTGACAGTAGCGTCTTAAACTAAAATATGCCATTCCTTTCATTTCATTTCATTTCTTCCTCTTTACTCAAACCAAAGTTATTTCCATCCAGGGCCAAATTATGTATAAACAAGAAAGGTGTCAGGTGACATGTCAAGTCGAGGTCTCTCTAATTGAGTCTTGGAGAAATGGTCACTTGTAACGGTACTGATCATTTGCATTTATATTACAAAATGGCTACTTGAGGTGGTGCTTTGCGCTGACAATGCTAACCCCCATCATCACGGATCCAGTGCGCCTGATGACTCACAGCAGCCCCTCGATAACTGCGAGCACTGAATCTTCAATCCAGCAGAACCAAATCAGTAATGGCTCTCATGGCAGTTGTATTATCAAGCAGGCTCTATCTGTCTGTCTCTAACAGGAGAATTTTTATCTGCTGTTTAGGACTTAAATGTATCCTGCTGTTAGCGAAACTTAAAAAAGAAATCAAGGTAAGATACAATTACTGTTAAAACAGGGGCAAGTCAGGAAACTACAGAGCTTTGGAACATTAGATGTTTGTATATCTGAGGACATCATAAAACATTTACACAGCAGTTTCGGCTCAATGGCTTTATAGCCTCTGAGGGAGGCCAGTTGTTCAGGCCAATAAGTCTTGCTGCTCTCTCATGCTCCACTGGCAGCAGTATAATGTGATTATTTACTATCTTCATTTAGCAGTGTAGAGAGAAAGCCAATGGGCAATAGTGGACGCAGGTTATTAGAGCAGACACATGGATTAACACACCACGCATAGGAGGAAATGCCTCTTCAGTGATTGGAATAAATGCAGGCTCATTAAATAGCCATTCACACTCATAGTACATTCACTATGTACACAAATGACAAACACAATTACATAGAAATATAGCATATCCCACTGGTTTAAGACTTAGACCTAGACTTAGACTTTATTGTCCCCTTGGGGAAATTGTTTTTCACAGCACAGTCTCCATTTAATGTCTATCATCAACAAGAAAACATCAAACGGGGGACAGTTATGATACAACAGATCTCACTGAAGTTAGAGATATTAAACAACCCATTTCACTGTAAGCATGTGTGTGCCTCACACAACATGCAACACTCCCAAAGAGCGTTACACACAATTTCCCAATGACGTGCCATAATCCTATCCTATTAATATGTTCAATTAAACCCCAATGTACTGTTAAAAGGTCAGTTTCAAATAAGATCACTGAACATTGAAAAACATTTATTTTACTATTATTCATATGTTAAGAAGTCATCATAGGAAGCTTATTAAAATGTTACTCTTTGGACTTACTCTGCAGTTTCCCAGCTCCTCAGCAGACAAGATAATGGTCCCACATTTCTTTCCAGGTATCCCACTGTGGAAACAGAAAAGATACAATTCACTCTTTTACAAATAAAATCTTCTCTTAATTCACTTTTCAACCTTGAAGATCCTCATGATAATTTTGAAGGTTTGTGTGGACTGTGCAGCATTTTGCAATACTGCTGAGCTGCTGGAGGTGAGTTACTCTAACACAAGCTTCAACCTCAATTGTAGGGTCGGTTATAGTTTCAAAGCTGGGGCCCTTCTGTGCAGAGACTGCATGTTCTCCCCGTGCCTGTGTGGGTGTCCTCCGGGTACTCCGGTTTCTTCCCACCGTCCAAAGACATCATGTTTGAGTTAACTGGTGACTCTAAATTGTCTGTAGGTCTGAGTGTGAGTGGTTGTTGGTCTCTGTCTGTCTCTGTTTGTTGGCCCCTTTAATGGACTGGTGAACTGTCCTGGGTGACGCCACCCTCACCTAATGTGAACTGGGATTGGCTCAAGCACCCCCTGCAACCCGGAAACAAAAAAAACGGTAGAAGATGGATGAATGAATGAATGAATATAGATAGATAGATAGATAGATAGATATAGATATATAGCTAAATACACAGATATATAGATATATGCCTCGAGTATTTAAAGTATTGATTGCAAAGTGGAATAAGGGTGCTAAAACACAGAACTCCTCTGATCTGTGTTTGCCACGAGCTTCACCACCACGAGACTTTTAACCTTTGCAAGTCTGCTGTTGTTACCACTGATTCTTGCTCGGGCAGAAGATCAAGATGCATCATACTGTAGCACAAGAGAGCTTTGCTGCATCTCTGTTGTTTCTGAGCATCATATCCTCAGACTCCTCATCCCATGGCATGAACAGAAATAGAGATAACCTTCCTCCAGAGGTTGAACTAAATGTTATTTGGCTCCATCTTCTTGATATTAAATCTCACCGACTTTCAGTATCCACTGACAGTGTGAGCCCCCCATTCCTCTTAACACCAGGCAAGACACTGTATCTCCTCTCCAATTATCTTGTACATTATCTCTTCAGTTGCTGACAACCATGTCAGCTTTCTGGATAGAAATTACAGGAAAGTCCTGCGGTGGCTTCAGCTGGAGACCAGTCATTCGAAGGTAAGACTGGCTTTTGATCCTCTTCATATTCATCTGACTGGCAGTAACTGGATGTGATACTCCAAGCAGCAGGAGCATCAATGACATAAATAATTTAAAGTATAAACCAGCATTGTCTGAATTTACAGCGCTGGATATACCAGAGAACCTATTAAGAGACAGATTGTGGTTGTCTTTTTCTCATCTGCTTGTGCAGGAAGTGTTGGTGATACAGTAGGGTGTTTCCATTAACCTTTACTGAACTCTCAGGTTTAGCAGGCAGTTATGTACTGTACAGAGTAATGCTGCATAAGGGCAACTGCATCCAATCAACCAATCAACTTTGATCAATACCTTACTATAAATCCAATGGCGAAACCATCCAAGCTGTTGTATCTTCATCAGCAAGACATTTACAGACTTCAGTGAACCAAAAAGTAAAACAAAGCCATCACACTCTCACTCACTTCATTCTCAGGCTCCATCTTCGTGCAGCAAGGAAACCAATCTCAAGGTGAATTAACTGTCCTTGAATTATTGATGTTTTGCTCGGTGTCACCACCGTGCGGTTTGATGATACCTCAGGAAGCCAGTAAACCGCTGAAAATTAAGCCAGTAAACTTTTCACCCCATACAAGCCAAAAGATGTCACCAAGATGACGATAAGGACCAATACATGTTTAAAACTATGAAATGAGATACAGTCGTTGGTAAAGTATCAGCTTCCGGTACATTAAGATGCACCACCCTGCTCTGATCCGCTGCTGAGACGACGGCAGGTAGTGAAAGGGCAATGGCCTTTTAAATTAAGAAGGCATTACTGAGGGTGGCATTTTCTGTGACAGTGACTAGTGACTAGCTAGCTTGAAGAGCAAGCAAGTACTAAATTGATAAACACAGTTTCGGTCATTTCTCTGTGGCACTCAAGTTCCTTTTCATTGCTCCGCTTGCTCTAACAGCTTCAGTACTGACACACCACTGCTGGGAAAATGAATGGTCCTGCATGAAGAGACCATGTTTGCCTGACACACTCATTGATGCTTCCTCAGTGGAAGAAAGCTTCGATGATGAAATTATGTGAAATGTGCATTCACAGTTCTCCTTCCTGCACTATCTGAACAAAACCTACAGTCTGACTGTTGCAAGAAGCTGACTTTAATCAGTTGCTCATGACAATATGTGTCATTTGTCTCAACTGATTCCGCTGCAGTTTCAACATTTGAATATTCATATTATGACTGTCAAACAACATCAGGATGTTTGTGAAATCAGCAAATCCCCAACTCATTTCAACAAAATGATGAGTTGTGGTTCAGTTATCCACATCGTCCCATCACAATTATGTACAGTATAAATGCAGACAGCATTTTCCATTCTCTCTTCAGTATTGCTTTCTTAGTTGGGAAAAGTTTTTTTTTGTTTTTTGTTTTTTTCATAAGTTGATAATTAAATGCATTATTAACAAGCGATTGTCCCATTTCAATTAGTTGCCTTTTGGCTAATATTAGCAGATGTTGACATTTACCACAGCTTCCTAATTTGCATATTTCTAAATTACTGGATGATGATACATATTAGCAACCTACCTGACTATATTTATATTCTAAAAATGAATCCTTAACTGTCTTTAAATAATTAATTTCCAAGCAGGTCCCTCTCTGCTTCGTTTAATGAATAACAGGGATCAGTCACAAAGCATCAGATTATTAAAAATTGATCTGGCTCCTTTATAGACTCAACAAATATGGTTCAGTGATGAATTAGCCATTTTGCTGTCAATTGTATAACGTAAACATAAAGAAGAACAGAAATTTTAGGCTTCCAAATTAGTATTACAGTAAATGCAAATACTGTAGTAAAGAACAACTCAGTTGGAATCAAGCCTGGACATTGAATAGAGCTTTGATGAGGAGGTCTTATATGGAAAAGATGATTACCTGGTATTGTACATGGCTTTTGTCTTTCCAATTAATGATTGTAATATAAAAGAGACACTAAAGCTTTCACCATCTCAGCAAAGTGAATTATTACTAACTGCTCCAACCACAAGCTGAGTAGCTATGATACTTAACACTGTTCACAATTCTCTGTCATTCATACAGCCACTTACAAGCTTCAACAGATACTGTGCCATATGCCATATGGTCCTGACCTAATGCCACTCTGATGTGCATTGATGAAGCCTGTAAAAACCTCAGTGGACGTCACATTGACATTCAAATTGCCATCATGCTTGTGGTGACCCAGAGGATCAAAAGCCTAGCGGACCAAATAGAACTTCACAAGGAATATAAACAAGTACAGACAGAAGTGAGATGGGGGCTTGTACCACTGTGGCTCCCATTTTCTAGAAATGAGTGGAGGGAAGGAGTGTTGTCATGCTCTTAGCTCACCCTGAGACAGAAAGTTAACCATGGCTGTCTTGACAGATCCTCTGTTTGATCAAATGAATGGAAAGAGATCAAGCAGCATATTTCAGCATCACTACAATTACTTGGCCGAAGTTTAAATCTTCCTGCTCCACAGAATACCAATGAGTATCGTTTGAGAAGGGAGAGCACATTCCTGTCACCTTTTCCTGCACATAATAAGCGCTGAAGATTATTCTGCATTACATTTGATATTTAGGAAATTCAGGCTCAATGTATGGCCTCTATAATTCCCCATCTAGAGATAGTTGCTGCTGTGATATGGTGATTCACAACATCCTACATTCTTGATTACCCAACCAGCGTGGAAGTGGCTGGATGGAGATTTGTCAGAATAATGTCCGGGGGGGGGGGGGCAATTGTTGATCCCGTTCACGTTAGGTCATTACAATGAGGAATGGTCTTGATATTTAACAATGCCACAACGTGTCATGCATATGTGAGTGGGGGAAGGTTATCTGCTTGACAATATGAATGAAAGCCCAGGAAGAAACCCCCCCCCCCCGAAGCTGTTGCAGGGTGGGTCGAGTTACTTCCCTGTGAGGCAAAATGACTACAGAGTTGGGTAATACTGTTTTTGTTCTTTGTTTACAATGTGTGGGGATAAGCAAATTATGTATTATTTTGGAAGACGGAGTGCCAGCACATTTTTACTGCACACATGAATGATTTCACAAAGATTGTCCAGTTCAATTGGAGTAAATGAACAAATCTGACTGGTTGGAGTTGATTTGGCGGGGGGGGTTGATAAAATGATCTGGATTTGTGTCACAGTAAACATTCAAGGCAGGAGACACATCACTGTTGACAGAATTAGACAAGCCTGCCAAAAAACTTATGTGGGTTCAAATGGGATTATACCCTTAATCCCCTTGATCTTCATACACTGATAAACACCCATAATCCCTCACCTCACTAGGATTAAAAAAAGAGCATGAAAACTACACCAACTTATTCAAAAGGACACCAGAATACCTACTGTAGCTCTCCGGGAGGAAAAGAGAGCTACTTCCTACTGGTGTTTGTGTTTATAACAGGTAGCTACAGGCTAAACCTGGGCCAAATCCTTTGACGCTTTGTTGGGATCAGCGCAAAGGCAGTGAATATGGCAAAAAAAACGTGGTGGAGAAAAAAAAACATCAAATGGATATACAAAACAAGCACATGCATGTTTGTTTTTTGCCAGAGGAAGCAAAAGTTTTATGAGACTAGATTGTCACCTACATAAAATCCTATTTTTTTTCTTTTGCATTTTTGTTTTCTTAGAGTATTAGTTGTTATGTGACTCAGTACTTCAAGTATCTCATTGATCCATGGCACCCGTTATCACAACCTCAATAAGTCCTGTTGTGAATTCTGTTTTGCTCTTATGTAAACCCTAATTGTAAACAATAAACAGAAAATATGAATGAATTATATTTTGATGTAACAAGATTGTTATTGACATTTTGATTACTTAAATTACAGCACAGGCTTTAATCATAATGACAGTGTATGATTTATTTAAATAAATGAGGCATTCATCAACCACCTGCAAACTCAGAAGTGTTTGTTTTGGCAGAGAGAAAGGGAGAATTAGGATAACTTTAAAAAAGAAACTTTCTCTGTTTGTCTGTTTGAATACACAAAATATTCCTTAGTCTTAACAGTAATTTCCTCTTCCTTCCTTGTTTTATCTCCAACCAAGAAGAAAAACGTTTCAATTTCCCCCTGGCAAGAACAGAGCATCCTTCTCCAACTGGGGGCCACACAAAATGCCCAGCTCGCTTTATTAATACACATATGAGGTGATTTTATCCCACTTTGCCTCTGGAGAGCCATGACATGGAATCACAGCCAATTCTCGTCTTTTTATCCATGTGTTGTCGAGAAGCTATGGCGCCCTTAGCCCTCCATTCCCACATACCTGGTGCTTTGGAATGAATAATGGAATTCACATCATGTTACAGCGGGACACCCTGACCTCCTCTGTGCTGGTTTCTGCAGACTATAGATTGCATACTGTGTGCCAACTGATCACTTTGAGTGGGTGAATAGATAAATAACATGGGAGAGGTAGTGTGGGGCAGCAGAGAGCTCATTCCGACTCTTTAAGGATGCTCTCTCACCTTTCCTGCAGATTACACCCTTTGGCAATGACAGGAATGAATAGTGTCTGCTGAGTGCAAAACAAATCAGCTGAGCTTATCTGCTGTTTAAAAATGTCCCCTGTCCTTGCCTGCTTCTGCACCTGAGGCCATTACTAGTGTGAAGCAAAAAAAATCTATTACAATATTATCCACAGACCTTTGACAACCATTCTTTTCAGAGCAGAAAAACAGGAAGATTTTTAGACTGTGCGTCAAATCAAAGTCCTTGAGGAGTCATGAACAGAGCAACTCAGTGTGAAGTCCAGGTAAAAAAAAAAACAACTATATATATATATATATATATAAATAAATCTGTTTGCTACAAGAGCTGTGCTGCTAAAAGAAAAGTTGTTTTTCTTCGTACACAACCAAAGTGGTACCTTTGTTTTGGTAAGCTCTGTTTCATTGGACTAAAGCAGTTTTTGTACATTCAGCGCAGTTGAGGTTTTCCACACCTAAACAAGAATACACATTATTAAAGAGGGACCCTTGTTAGTGCTCAGCCAGTCCAAAGAGGAATTTTGCAATGCAGCAGAATGCTCTAATTGTGTATGAGGTCTCAAAGCAGATAGTGCTGATTACTGTAACCCAACAAAAACACCTCATCTGCCTGTTAAGTAACAGAAAAACACTGTACATGTTTCCCCCTCTCTAACCACAGTGATTCTTTGATTGGTCAGTAATTCAGTTCATATAAAATATTAACTTCTCTCATTTGGCAGCACAAGTGTTTTAGCCAACGACCTTTGACGCACTTAGTTGCTGAAGACAAGAGTTCCTTCTGAGTAAACTTATAGTGGGTCAAACAACTGCTGTTTACAGCTCTGTGATATATTGGTAGAATTACACTATAAAAGATATATCTGGTCTTTTCATATTCATTTTGATTGTTGATTTCTGTTCATTTGTGGTCTTCTCGGTACTCCAAGTCCCTAATTACAGACCAGCAACAAATCACAGGGAATAAAAGTGAATGCAAATGCACATGATGCATGTACACACATGCAGTTCACACTTTGGAATTGAAACTAACATCCAACTATGCTCTGTGATATGCAAAAAATCCCACAAATTCAGTTTTTATATTTAAAGATGGCAAGAGAAAAAGATTTACGTGACCTTGAGCAACAAAAACGGTCCCATGCATTTGCTAAACCTCTTCCACAAACAGAGTTTGTCCAACATAACAGTGTATGTGGAGCTGAAGTAAAAGTAAAATCCTCTTTAGCCTTTCCAAAAACAAAAGCACAACAGCAAAAGTGGAAGGAAAGGACAAGAGAGAAAAATGTCCACAAATATATACCAACCTAAAAAACTACAGCTCAGTTAACCACAAAATTCAATCAGTATCTCTCAATCTGAATCATCTCAAACATTTCACAGTTTTTTATTGCACTGCTGTTTTAGACTCTATTGCATTATACACGTGTTGTTTTTATTATCTGTTGAAACTTATTGAAGGACTTAGTTGCTCTACGGAGAAAAATGAGCCCAGATAAATTTTGAAATTATGTGTGATCCTCAGTGGCAACACAACAGCAATGAGAGCTTGAGGGCGTGAATAGAATATTTCTAGTCTTTATGATAGTAAAAAAAACAGTATTACATTTCTTGCAATCTCTTGTTTTCAGGGTGTGACTTGTTAAGGAAGAGATGAATTAAACTGCAGTTCATTTGATGAGAGAAGAAACAATTTTCTATTAAAAAATAATTATCATTCATCATTTCTGTTCATGTAATATGTGCACCTACAAAACATCTTCAAAATTCACTGCTGATTGATTGCGTCACACCGTTTAACATGACAGATTGACCAGGGAACTGTTTGGAGTTCTGGTCAGCATCAACTGTGTAAAAATGACTTTTTGTTTACTTTACTCTCAAGGCTGCTGCTTCATCGATGTCGGCCATTTTATAACTGGAGCAGCAGAAAAAAAAGGTCAGAAAATGTATTCCTTATTGGTAATAATTTGCAGCAGAAAGCACGTTGGCCAGTGAACATATTAAGCCATAGTTTCCCACACCAGAAAAACAAATGACTTCGAATAACTTTTCAAAGATTTGATTAAATTATGACTTTATCGAACCAACTGAGAATTTGAGAGTATATTTGAAATCCGTTCAAGTACACTTTCATCAGTCGTTTTCTCATTTCATTTTTGAATTTCACCCCGCGGACTCACTTTAATGAAATCTCTGTTTGGCCTTTGACGTTGAAGTTTGAAGTTGTAGAAGTGGAGAATCTGTTGAGCTGCAAAAACACACTGCAGCAGTTTTTGGTGAAAGTTTGGAGAAAACACAGAAATGTACAACGCCACACTGATAATAGAACCAAAAATATTACATTAAGATGATATGGTCTGAACATCCAAGACACTCTTGCAGTGTTTGGATTTAACTCAAACTTCCTATATGGGCACCAGCTTCATCTCTTGAGCAGCATAAAAAGTGAAGACACATGAAGCACTTTTGAAATTGCTCACAGGACCTTCCTATTGTTTACTTTTTTTTTTTTTTTTTACTTCTTACTCAGCTACCACTCTACAGGCAGAGCCTGAAATACAAAATGATTCCTTTTGGTGACAGTTTGGTTCCCACAGGTAGAATAGAGTTCAGGTGAGTCTTTGATGTGAGTTACGACTTTAAATATATGTTTTTTTTAGACATTATTTCTGTGAAAGTGTTTCCTCCGCTGGTTCCTATGGGTGTAGCCAGCACACCCACAATAGTCACTATGGTTTCGCTTCAATCATACAGCCAAGGGCAGTCACAGTTGGCTAATGGGTTTAACATACTAATGTTGTGATACATTCGTAGGCTCTAGTGTGTAGAATAATTCACCATATCAACAAAAAAGGTTACTGCCATTTAGTATAATGAATGCTATTATCATTTTACCTATACATACATAATAATTCCTTCCCACATACGCACGGCAATGAGAGTTGCATACTAACATGTTTTTCAGTAAAAGATGTTATTCACCTACATCAGCCAAAACTTTTGCTTTGAATTTCCTCAGTTACCAATAACTTTGATATATGGCTCTAATTAAACCATATTATAAAAAGGGAGGATTCGTACCGCTGATTCAGTTTCTATGTTTCATAGCTTTCATATAGTTCTTCCACTAGCACACGTTTCCATCCTAATTAAGTCACATAGGAAAAGCCATACATCCTACCTGACCTGTTATTATTCCCCAAGAAAAATAAGTCTTTAGAAATCTGCTCAGGAGTGATTACAGAAGATTACGTTTGTCCCCATGTGCGCAGTATGTGCAAATTCAGAAATGATTGCAGTAAATTATCGTGTGCAAGATTCAGGTTATGGTTATGCCCATATCAAGGGAAAGGGCATTGGTCCATGTATGCAAGCATGCTTCACACTTTGTGTACAAGGAACCCCTTGATATGATGAAGACTTTAGATTAGGTGTGTAATTATTATAGTTTATATCATGTTAAAATTGCAGGCAGTGAATTCAGTGTGGCATTCAAAATAGTTTCTAAAATTAGAGATTCATAAACAGCTAGTTTGCACTGTCAAATACATTTTGAAAGCAGAAACACAAAAATAATGTTTTCTTTGTTTTCTGTCTTTATCAAGCAGACACAATATGATTTACAGCACTATTATGTTTTGGCAACACAAGTGCAGTCTGGCACCGGAGTATGTTGAATGGGTCAATATCTACATATACAAAACTTTGATCTTTCCTTTAACCTTAAGCACTATGTCATGGTGGGTCTGAACCCTGTTCCTTGATGTCTCCCTCTGTTCTGAGCACTTATGGTCCAAACTGCTCTGCTGTATTTTGAGGCATTTCACAGCTGTTCCAGATGATACAGCTATTATTTCCTCTACAAATTATACTAGAAAAAAAAAATAGAATGTATTTCATAGTAGATATTTTCCCTGATGTGGGGGAAATTTGTTCAAGCTCTGACACGCAGTGTGTGTGTGAGTGTGGTCTGGGGGGGGCAGAGTAAGTGCGAGGTTTGGGAAATTGGGAAACAGACAAAATAATAATAGAAATCCCAATGGGGAGAAAGAGGGCCAAGCTCAGAAAAAAAGGATCTGGTGGATTGAAAGTGAGAGAATAAATGAGAGATGAAGTGTGAAAAATAGGAAAGAGGGGTGCTGATGTGCTTCTTAAGCAGGTTATTGGATGCAGTGCGCATTGGGAGAGCTTGTTTAAGCATGGCTAACAGTTTTCCTCAGTCCCTGTCGCAGCCATTTCTCAAAGCTCCAGTCCAGAGAAGCACCATCACATCAGGATGCAAAACAGCCTCTGAGTTATCGTCTATAGCTCGGCGGGAGCTCCATGGATACTGTTGAGCTATTCAGCTGGAATCACAACTTGGCACCTGTTTGCCTCCACAAATCAGTCAAGCCACACTTTACATCCGTCGGTCCAGTGTCATATGACACATGTAGCTCAGACTTCAGACAGTGAGGACCAATGTGCAGACAAGACGCTACGCTGTCAGTAGGTGAAATTGAAGTTCACCTTGACCTTTTAGATATGACGTCATCGCATCATGATTTTAACCATTAGTCAGGGAGAGATTTTGTCATAATTAGTCTGATGATTCTTGAGTTATGACTGAAGCATTTTTTGTGAAGTCACAGTGGCCTTTGACCTTTGATCTTTGACCATGAAAGTAACAAATCAGTTAATTCAAAGAAAAAAAAAAAAAAGGCTCAAAAGCACTCACTCTTTCCCCAACAGACATTGTGATATCAAACTTCCTCCAGCCACAGCTGTTATTGGACAAGGCTGAATAAAACTGTAGCTCTACCGGAGTGTCATCACCATTAGAAAAACTTATTAAATAAATAAAAAACATTGTTCCTGGTTCTGAAATGTTACTCCCTGACATTAAAAATGTTGGCACTATTAAAAGCAAGACAAGTAAATGTTTTCATAAGGGCTCATTTCATCACTTTGTAAACTGTGGGGCAAACTGACAACCATATTATGATAACCATCACCCTCTAATGCTGCTGAATTTGGTGTTGTATCACTGAAGTCTCAGCAGTGATGAAAGTGCCCCAGCGAAAATTCAGAATTGATACTTTCCGCCATCAAGTCTGACTTGAAAATACACTCCCTGCTAGATTGCCTCCTTAATAACAGTCACTGTAATGAGGAAGCCCTCTGTCATGTTCAATTACTCAGCACTGCTCCAAGCACACATGACACCAATGCCTCCAGGTAGATACATATTCATACCAGTCTCATCTTTGTTGAAATGTGTGAAATCCTGCAGGAGAGCCATGTCACATTTAAATGGGCTGAGAGGTGACACTGAGTTTTCATTTTCTCATAATATCTAAAAAGTCGGATTTGCAAAGTTAAAAATGTTCCACTTATCTCGTTGAGAAGATAATCTAAGTAAAATCCTATTCCAAGTTCTAAACAGCCCTTATTCCTGCCACGTGACTGTGAAAAATGTGTGTCTACAGAGAGATGAGCACTTACCACAAAGGTTTCTCCAGGCGGCTGGCAGGTGAGCCCACAATCTCTCCCAGTGTACAGTGGACCTGTCCCAGGAAGTCCTGCCGTTTAGGGTAGCATGAAGTGGGATGGAGAGAGAGACAGATGCAGGTCGAGAAAAAAGATGAGGGGGGGGGGGGGGTGACATTCAAATGGATTACAGGGGTGAGAAGGAGACTAGGTGAGGAGTTCGGTATCATTATAAGCATTGTACGGTTAAAATTAGGACATCTGAAGCAGACACGTACGTTAAAGTCGGTTGGCTTCCAAGGTGGAGAAGGAGGAGGAAAAGAGAGAGACCAGGCAGAGCATATCATGGAACAAAAAGCACACCACTCAAATACCAGACTGTCATCAACCATGTGCAACAAGGAAAAGAAAAAGTGGATATGTGAAAGTGCAGAATGAGAAAAGTGAGAGGGTTAGGAGTCACAGTGGCTCAGAGGAAGGGAAGCAGAATGTGAAAACACGCAAAAGAAGACAAAGCAAAGGTTTCACACTAATTTCCAGAGAATGCAGCACCATGTGAACACACAACAATAAAAGCACAGGCAATGGGTCAAAATTTTGCTAGTTTGCAAACCAAGCGCTGCAAATATATTCATAATATGCTTTTATGCAATGAGCGGAAATTTATTGAGCAAAGCTTTCAGCATGAACAATGACATTTACATACATTCACCTGTTTACCCGAATGTATGTTCTATAATACCACAGTCCCTTCTTTACAGAGTTTCCATTTTAAAACACACTACCAGTCAAAAGTTTGGACACACTTTCCTATTCATTTGAATGAGAAAGTGTGTCCAAACTTTGGTTTGATCTACACTGGCAGTGTAGATGCACATTGTTTATTAGCTGTCTGGGAAATTAAAATCTAAATTGCAAACAACAAAGGAGCACACAGGGAAATGTGTAGAAAAAGCTTTGAAAATAATGTGATATATTTCAATTATCATTTAAAAGAATAAATGTGATGAGGATATGCCAGATGCCATTGAAATTTTAATTATCTTGGCTCTGGGAGAATGAAGTGCTTAATTTTACAAACTGAGGCAGATGGCAAGTAAAGAAAAAAAACCTTTTTGTTTTGGTCGGCGAAGCATAATTCACTCATCATTTCAAAATATATTTGAGCAATTCAAAGTTTGGTTTGCACGGAACCGAAATATTAGAGACATGCACTGATAACCATTCAAACTAATGCAAGGGCAGAATGTATAGTTTAGATCCTGACCCAGAATAAAAACCCCAAAACAAAATACTTACATGCTTTGCCAGATCTGGACTTTTAGAGTCAATATCATACCTGAAATCACAGAGATCAAATGTCACGAAGGCAAAGATGTGAGAAAAACAAGAAACAGCCACACACATTACTATAAACTCTACTGAGGGGACAGAGGCTGTGGCGTTTTCTGCCACTCACCGGGTCATTGGGGAAGCAAAACGGAGGGGCAGAGGGAACCAAAATGTAAGCAATAAATGTGACCGTTAAGGAAATCAATCTATAATTCCTGAATGTAATTTCAGTGCTGCACTTATGGGAGCTAATTGAAACCATTTACTGATGGAGAGAAAGTTTTGAACATCTGCCAGTCAAACATTATGTTGAAGTAATTAAACCCCAGTTATCCCTGGCTCACACCTCTGTGATAAAAGAGATATGTAAATGAGTCCTACTAATTGTGAGGGGATGCACTCCCTCCTCTCCTGTTCCACAGTCATATACTGAGAGCCCTCCTTTTGAATTCATTAAGTGCCTAAAAACCCTTTGAGACCAGCAGTGCAGTTCTGGGTACATCCTGGTTCACCAGGGACTTTACAGTATGCTCGAAGGGAAGATAAGAGAACAGATTTTGGAAACACATCTGTTCTGCTTGTGTTCCATGGGAGAGGAGAAAATGATCCACACTCTCTTCTTGGAGATTTTATAATGAAACTGCACCTTAATGACCCTGTCACTACTCTGGCCTTTTCAAGAGAAAGGCACCTGTATGTGAATTGTGGAAAGACAGGGGTCTCTGAGTTTTATGGGACTTGATTTAAGAGGTTTGCTTTCTTTAGCAGCAGGGAGAGTAAAGATGAAACTTAAACTAAGGTGAAATATTTATCATCCTTATACTGATTGTGCACCAATATTGAAAGATTGTACCAATGATTAATTTCTGGGGTGAGAGCCAGGGAAGGGAGAGGGGAGGTGATTCAAAGAGAGTGAATGAGAGACAGGAGGGATGAAGAGATACATAGAGTAAGAAGCAGACTGAGTGCAGAAGATGTTAAGCTTGTGGTGGATTCAGAAGAAGAAAGTGGAGGCATGTGTTAGATGGGGCGGTGCACCGAGGTGTGTGTCTGTCCTCAGAGGACCAGATCAAACAAAGTAACTCACACGTCAAAGCGCAGGTTCTGCTTCTCCTCAAAGAAGTAGTCCAGGATGTACTTTCTTACAAAATCTGGATTTAGGGTGTTGTCTATCACCTCTGTTCTGCCAAACTAAATCAGAACAAGGAGAGAGGGGCAGGGGAGGGGGGCAAGATGAGAGAAGAGAGCTTTGAGGAAACACATCATACAGTCACTCAGGAACTAAATGTAGTGCTCTTTATAGCTCACCCCTCCCCTTATATCTGCTGCTGACAGCCGTGTGAATTCACAGCCTCAGATAAACTTTGATTTGATAAAGAGAATTCAGTGTCTGCTCTTCTTCTCCACGTCTTTTGAGTAAGCCCGAGGAAAGCACTTTAATGAGACCAATTACACTCATTTCATTAATCAACACAGTCGCGTCAGTGTTGCTCCCAGAGCCCCTTCAAAACAAACGGATGGAGGTAAGGACAAATGCAAGGAAAATGTCATTTTCTGTCTACACACGAGACACACAGGATGGCAAATTTCCTCCTTTTCCCTGGTGTTAAGAGAAAAATGGAAACCTGCCAACAGAGACACCCCAAAAGGATTTGTCAGTGTTACAGAGCAAGACCTTCTGACAAGGTGATGTGCTGATAAACAAATCAGCTGACATGGAAAGTGTGAACCCACTGCACCAGCACACATACAAAATACATACAAAATGAATAATTCAAAATCAGCAAACTGATGTTCAGCTGCATCAATAAAAAAATCCCCCAGTGCAACGTCTTTCCATAAACTGACAGTGAATTAATAATAGGAGGGTTGGGTGGATCTACAGGATTACAGCCTCACACAGGAGGGTGACGCAGAGTGAAGTTACACCTGGAGAATACCTTTAACAAATGGACATGAAATGAATGAAAGACGATGAAGCTGGATTGTGCCAAACATTACATGTTACAAGTGTAAACCTGCCATCAAAAATAAACCTGAGTCGAGGCTTTAACGCTGTGCGACCCCACCTCTTTTTCACGCAGATGCAGAGAAGGTGAAATCTCCACTGACCAAAAGAGAAGCAAGAGGCAATGTCGTATTCGCTTTGGTCTCAGGCCAAACAAAGGAAGATGAATCAGGACCAGAACAAAGAAGAGCCACCTGATGAAATAACAGATCTCCCACTCCACATATTATTCCTACCTTGGCAAGTACACAGTCAGCCTGAAAAGCCAGAGTTGCAAAAGCAGTACAATTAACAGTCAACAGAAAAAAAAAATGAAGTAAGGGGATATCTGAGCACTGGCAGTGATCAATTGTTCCCCTTCAATAACCTTAACTAGAATGAATCAGGAGCTGGAATGTCAGAAATGTCATCTGAATGAAAGATTAACGTCTAAGACTTTAACTCTACATGGCAGACCTGGTTTTGCTTGAATTTAGGAAGGTTTTCTAGTGTCAAACTCTCAGCTGAGTGAAAGCAGTACACGGAGGAAAACCTGACAAGCACTGGGAGTAATTACAGACAAGGGGATTGAAGATTAGGACTTTAAAGCCATGTGGAAACAGAGAGATGGGCTGGAGCTACAGTTTTTATATCAATCACCGGTGGTGATAAAAACTTTGTTACAGGGCTAAAGAGAAGCTGGTCATGACACCCGCAGGGAAATGAAACACACTTTATCCGTAATGTGAGCAATTCATCTGCAGTTTCTAACTGGATAACAGACAGCGAAAGTTCCTCTGACTGACCATATCTCCCCTGGAAAGAACAAAAACTATTTTCTCGACAAGAGCTGGGGCAACAAAGACCCTTGGCTTTATCAATACTGTACAGCTTGACCCAGCTGTCCCCAATAACACAGGCCTTTATCTTTTCCAGGAAGACACATTCAGGCTGCACCCACAGTTTCTAAGCTTGAGACGGGGCAGTGTAGCCAGAGGTGACAGGTGTAGGCGGCTTTTCTCCCATGATTGTTACACTTGACGCCTGAGTACGTTTGCATGTTCATCAGTAAAACTACTCCCTGGCTTACGAAAAGAAAATCAGTGCGTTGAACCAGCAACAAGATTTATTCGTTGTTCAGTGAGTCAGAGCCAGCTGACTGCCCTTGAAAGACATGTGAGCAAACATTATAATCAGACAACAAGCTCAAGTATTGCTTTCTCCAAGTGATTAAAGCTGCAGGAAGATTTTCGTTTAAGTTAAGTGATGAAACACTCATCTAACTGGGTTATCAGCAGATCAACTCATCAGTGAAACATCAAACTAATCTCTCTCTCTAAATCAATCAGCCGTCTTCCTTGTCCATGCTGGGAAATTTATTGGGCCTTCACGGTTAGAAGAAACAACTATCAGGAATGCACACACATACAATAACTACAATACAGAGATTAAAATAAAATGAACATAAAATTTAAAGTGAAAAATGAAAGTGGTCAAATCTCAAGATGACTGTGAACCATCACTGTTAGTTTTGCTCTATCTTTGTGAAGATCACTTATTTGACATCTGGGCCCGTCTTCACTTTGTTTTTAGAATTGAAGCAAAAGTTTATCAGTTTATCACTCTCTTTTACCAACAATGAGATGAAACAATTGATACCTCTCTACAGTAACTTTACCAGATAACCAACAGAGACTCCGGCACATAAGCCACACAAAACCAGTATTTGGTGTTTTGACACTTTGGTTTAAGTATAGATGAAATAAACAGAGCAGCAATGCTAAAAAATTTCCAAATATTTATGGACCTGACTGTATATATTCAATTAATCAATTAACTTCAGAGCCAGGTCAGCTATTTCAGATATTGTGCTTATAAGCAAGCTAATGGTCTCCTGACTGTTGATTTACAATCCAAACATTACAGATATAAACCTTATCATCTACCACACATTTGTCACTGAAAACTTCCCTTTGTGAGTTGAATATCCATTGTGACACCAAGTATCAATCAAAAAGGATTTAAGTGCTACTGCAAAAAGTGAATATTATGAACCTGCAAAGTATGTATATTCCCATTAAGAAGCATGTACAATAGGGATTGTGTTGTTACTTTTGTGTCTTAATTCCAGGCTTGACTGGTTGTTAGCTATAGAAAAGTGTTTCATGCTGACAGAGAATGGGTAGTTGCTTCAGACCAAAAAGTAAAATATTCCCAATGGAGATGTAATTTAAATTGTCATTTCTTAGCCTGTCTACTCTTTGAGATTAAGGGGACAATAATAATAATCCCAGAAGGACCCTCTGTCTTGGTGTAATCTGTGCCTTTCTCAATGTTATCTGCCTCTCAGGTCTAATTAAGGCCCAGTGGCTCAAAGCCAGAGGGGACTATGATGCAGAGGCAAATATTTATCGATATGTGTAGCTGTCACCCTAATCACCCGATCAGTCATAGCTAATACAATGCTGAATAGCACTTGGATAGTCACAGGGTCAATCAATCGCAAATGATTGGCACTTACAGCATTTACCTTGAAAGTGGGCAGAGGTGAGGGTGTGTGTGTGTGTAGCTGTAAATAGAGGAGAAAGGCTGATAGAGTGATGTCTTACCTCTCTCCACTGTTTGGTCTCCATGCCTTGGGTGTACAAGACAACCACTGAGACAGACAGCCGGGGGGGGGGGGATTGAAAGGGAGAGCAAATGAATACATTGTCACAAAACCAACTCAATCAAGCAATTCACTTCTTCAAATACTGCAAATAGTGTTTGTTTTATTCCCCCTTTGACAACATTCATCATTAATTATCCTGCCACACCCTGACAGCATAATCAAGTGCTGAGCTCGACGATGCTGCGCTGCATCAAATTCACCGGACTGTAGAGATATCAAAATCTCCTGGACCGCAATTCAAGCCATGCAGCAAAAACACAGTTTCCTAACAGTAGGATTATCCTGATTCCAATTTGATATTGCTACTTTAAATGAAGTAGAGGCGGACAAATGCTATGTGACCTGTCATATAACCCAAAGTTCATGTTCACGGAGAATCAAACCCAGACAGATGTAATATGTTCCAAGTAGCTTATGGACGCAAATAGATTTAACCTCCTCCTTATTAAGTTAAATGCCCCTTTCGTTCTCTATCCTGCAATGGCCGTCAAAGAAAGAAATGCCTCTATGGCAGTTCCCTATGTGTCTCCCAAAAAACATACCCATTTGTATTCAAAAGCTGCCGTTTGTACTCGGCATGCATTAAGGTACTTTCTGTAGCTCTCATAGAGGAAAGGTTGTCACATTACTGTGCAAATGATATGCAGTTATTGAAGGAACACTTTGAAATAGCAGAGTAAACTGAATCAAAGTTAAGCTCAGCAAAAATAAAAAGTAAAGCTTTGCAAAGACAGATGTGTCAGCGGACCCAATTTCAAAAAAGGAAGAGCTAAACTGCAGTTAACCTTGAAAAAATATCTTACATGGGTCTGATTTGGTGAAAGTGTCTCGATCCAAGAGGTTTCTGTAAGAGAAGGAAAAAATTAAAATTAGATTTGAATTCAGCACATGTAAGGATAGTCTAATTAATTTCACGGAACTTAAAGATTGATATATAATATCAGGAAGTGTTGTCTTCATTTATATGCATACATATATATTATGTCATACGCAGTTTCATTTCAGAAATCTCATAAGCAGAGCTACAACATAAATCCACAGTAAGTCTTTACCATCCTTAACTTCACATAAAACACATTGTCCTTGGGTTTTACCTCATGACTGGAACAATAAGCACATTAAAAATCAGTGAGAGGACACACAGGACACAGAGCCAGGCGCCAGGGGAAAGCATGAATACCGCTTTGAAAACAGGCAATACAATCCTCCACACTGATTCTCATAACAAAAAAAAAAACAACATTTTCAACAGGAACAAATAAAAATGACAAAAAAAAAAAAACATATCCAAAAGATGGAGAATGATGGCAGGCTCGTGCCAGACTTTTCCATTCAAAACAGTGTTCCCAATTATTAATTTTAAAATGAGGCAATCTGACTGCAGACAAAGCCACATTGTACACAATCAAACTTATTGGTCACATGATTATAGTGGAGAGTGTTTTTCTCCCAAGAAGTACAAAAGAAACAACAACATAACACAGAAATTCAATTTAAATTCTCAAAGACCTTTTCAATACATCATTTATGTGTATTGAAAGTCAACCTGTACTAGAGAAGGACTCGATGTAGACCTTCAATATTAATCGAATGATGATTGGATTTACTTAAATGTGAGATATATGAGAAATCTGAGGTTTTGTGTTACTGTAAAATGAGTGTGTTGCTGGTTAAACAAAAAGAGGCCCTGAGATATTATGAGGGAAATTTTATGAACAAAACAATTTATCACTGAAATAAGAGGTAGATTATTAGTAGGAAAGGAAAAATTGTTAATTGTGTATAATTCTAATGTGTAAGCTTGAAAATAAGTACGTGGTTTTTATGGGAATGAATGAGCTACCCTGGAGTATCGCATCCAATCCTCTTCACACTTCTGTAACAACACAATGAAAAGTGTGACATTTAACACAAAACTCGGTCATAGTTTTGTGGTACGGCAGCATGAAGGTGAGGAGTCTGGCTGTTTTTGTTTTGGTGTCGCTGGCCTCAGGGCAGAAAGCGGCAATCTATTTCCACGTTTCATACTGTATGAGGATTTATTTCAACACTGACAGCAACATGGTACCATCAATACATTGAACAGCTCCATCAGTATGCATCTGTGGGCCAAGTTAGAGCTGAAGGCTCATTTAGCATCCATGGCAGCATCCGAGAGTTGCTGGAGGCCAAAGCACGCGCTATGTCTGCCATATTGTTGAATTTCACTCTGATCCAGTTCCCATGCAGCAGAGTTATATAAGTCCCAACTCATTCAGGTCCCATTCAGTCTGTCACAGTTTGAACCACAATCAAACTGAAAAGGCTACTACTGCATGTCAGGACCCACAGCAGTCCAAATCCTCAAATAAAGCACAACCTTGCTCCCCTCGGAGGAGCTATCCAGTTCCCGGTGACACTGATCATCATCCAGCATCTTTTCAAGCAGCCACAATCTCACTGATTGACTCATTCAAGGTAAGATCTGCAATCAATATGAATACTATTTAAAGCTTTTTTATTCTTTGCCTCTTGGAGATTGGATTTTGAGTTGTATATTTTCGAGGAGGCAGAAGCTCTGACAGTTCCCATTCCCTTTAACTCTTCCTGCTTTTCCCAAAAAACAAATACCTTTAAAACAAAGGACAGCGACACCATCATTCACTGTCAACATTTCACATGAGAGACATTTTTCAGGTGGCCACAACAATCTCATTAGTAAATCATTATAATTCAAAATCCTATAAATATGTCCTGTTTCCAATTTTTGGTTTTGAGCAGTGTCAATAAATAATAACTTGCATGCTAGTCAGAACAACCCTCATCGCTTTAGGGGACAGCTGGATATGAATGAATATAGATGAGATTTCTTGACTGAATTTCAAGCAACCGGACATCATTCATATAAATGTAATTGTGCATTCCTGGATACAAAATATTCTGTCACATGGATACGTGGGGGGACATAGATGCAGCTTCCTTGTGTATTAGCCTTAGGCTGACCTGACTATAGTTGGAACATTGTCAGTGTAATTATCATTGGAGTTAACTAAGCCAACCATGACTAACTGCCTCTTTGTATCCACCTGTTAGTGTCTGGCACCCATTAGCTTCAGACAATTAGCTTGTCCATCTCCCTAGACCTCTAACTGCGGAGGAGAGTGTGCCATGTGGAAAAATCGAAACACAACATCCTGTTTCACTTTTCGATGTCCCTTCGGAAACAAGGCTTCATTTGAGTTGTTCAACCTCCAAAAAGAAATGGTGAGCATTAACCAATACATATGAATCCATCATCTCACATCTGCACATGGACGGAAGACACAAAACAGTACCACAGGAAGGGTATTAAGACCATCTGTCTGCCTTCAATGAAGTCACGCTGCCTACTCACAAGGTAACTCCCTCTCCCTACAAACCTCAGAGGGATAAGAGAAGATAATTATCCCTAAAGTTTGTTGATGTTGATGAAGCTCATTGAAAGTAGGACAAAAGTAATTAGATCAAGCTACTTGTCGTCTGCACCAACCTTGTTTCAGACACTTTTGTGATCATTAGTACAATCTAAGATTCCCCAACAAAATTTTTCTTATTCATTAAATCTCTGAGTGCAATAGCAATAATCCTTTCTTTTCAACAGTATCAAATTTTATTTATTTATTTTTTTATCACTTGGATCCTTCAGTGTATTATTAGATGGAGAACAAACAAAACAACAAGAAAATAAATTCAATTACATTTTATTAAAAGAAACAAGAAAAATGTGAGTTTAAGACGGATAAATTATATTTAAGCTAACAATGTAACATTTGTTTGCTTGTTAATTTGTACATTGATCGTGGAGTAATTGGTTATGCATGACTGCATTAATAAGGAAGTCACAGGAAAATTACTCAGTTGAGGCACGTGTCCTGCCGTCAAATGGAGAAACCCATCGTGGTTGTGTAATTGTGTTTTATTTGGCTGAAATACTAATAAATGTTTCCATTATAGGGAAAGTATGAAGGAGACTTGACCTCTAAACTTGGCTGACTGCTGAACTGTGATTTAAAGGAATATATTAGGACAACGTGCTCCTTCTCGGTCAGATCCCCGCAGATATTTTAGCAGCTCCTTCGTCCACCTGGCTGATTATTAAACTGAGATATGTGGGAATTAATTCCTGCGCCTGCACTGCCCATTGCTAGCCACCCCCTAATTCCCCTCTGCTTTCCTCAAGTTGTTGAAATCATAATTGGCACCTTGGAGAAATAGCATCCAGTTCAGTTGAAAATGGTTTTAAATAGTCTTGAAGACAGCTGGCCAATTCTGGCATGAGCTGCTGCCTCATTGGTTCTTAAAAGGACACGACAAAGGCTTGGAAGTTAGTCTCTGACCAGGTTAGAGGAAGGAAAGTCTTTGTATTACATTAGAAACAATGGGACATGTCAAATCAAATCAAAATCAAATCAGATTTATTTGTATAGCCCCAAATCATAACAAAGTTACATCAAGGCACTTTAAATATAGAGCAGGTCTAGACCAAACTCTTCATAAAATTATTTAAAGAGACCCAACAGATCCCCCCATGAGCAAGCACTCGGCGACAGTGGCAAGGAAAAACTTCCTTTAAGAGGCAGAAACCTCGGGCAGAACCAGGCTCAGGGGGGGTGGCCATCTGCCTCGACCGGTTGGGTTGAGATAGGGAGAGAGAGAGAGAGAGACGGGTGGGAGCAAAGTTGGGTACAGTACGGAGAGAATGAGAGCAGGAGGAGGGGATATTCAAACATGTCTGGGAGCAGGAAATGAAGGATGGTTTGCATTTTCAAATCTTCTCCCTTCTGCCCTATGGCCCTCTCTGATTTGACTGAAGACAGCCATTTTCTTTCCACTCACACTCCAAAGGGTCACTAGGTCTTCTTTATGTTTAATATAACCTTAAGCTGCCTCTCTGGGGTCATTGGGTCAGAGAATGAAGCAGAAGATATATATAGTGCTGCAGAGGTCAGGTGGCCCTTCTCAAAGATATGTGATTCCTTTTTTCCAAATGAAATATGTTGTTTTCCTTGGGGCTTTTTTATAACTCATAAAAGTGACGTACTGTATGTTGTGCAGGTATAAAGATAACATGTCACATTGCTGGAATTGAGACAAAATAATAAAACAACCAATAAAAACTACATTTCTACATTACATTACTACATTTCACTAGTAAATATGATCTGTGTCTCTACTGCATGACTCAATCCCTGGATGGTGACAGATGATAATACAGAGTAGTGTTGTTTTTGTCTGAATCTCAAAACAGCGCCGCTCCCAATGAGCTCAATGTGCAATCTGTTGCCTTGATAAGTGACAGACCCATCTGCTGACCTTCACTGTGATGACACCAGGTGTCTTCTTCTCCTCCATCTGTTTAAGTATTCACTTTCTGTCCAACCTGGTGTTTCTCCAGGTCGACAGTACCTGCAGCAGAGCACTCCCAGGGTGGCTGTCTCATGGTTAGTGACAGAATCTCACACATAAAGCTACTCTACTGATAGTATAATAGATGGGAATTCACATATGCTATAACTCTGTTTAAGGCTGACTTTTCGTGTGTAACTAATGTCCAACCTGGGAATAATATCACTGCTAATTTTGACAGCCCAGGTTTTGTGAGTTGTTTTTGGGGTGTTTTTTTTTTGTTTGTTTTTTGAGCTGAGAGATATGCAAACTCTGATACTATATGGCTGTTATAACCCTGGCAGCACTTTGTCCTACTCTGAATTCCCGCCTATTTCCCTTCATCTCTCTGTTCCATCTGGGGAAATAAAATAAGGCTGCTAATAAATTTACAGCCACGCATTACCTGTGTACTTCACAAAACAGCAATATGATTCACTTTGTATTGAACATGGGGACAAATCAGTTTTAGTGAAGCATTTCTAAGTTATTTGGGCTTTTAAATGACAGCAACTAATCGTTGAACAGAGATAGAGAAAATAAACTCAGCATGGAGTTAGTCAAGTGTGGAGTAGAAGGAGCAGGGTCGAATTTCAATAGCGATCATGATAACAAAGTACAAGAAGAAGAAGGAAACACTAATTGATGTTAATGAGGGATGAGATGGCGGTGAGCATACAGTACAGGATGGAAACATAAAAATTAGGCTGTTTAATTAGTAGCAGCTTCATGTGGAGTGTCGAAAGGTGAAAGCAGACACAGCAGGTAGGTGGCAGCAAGAGTAAACTGATATACGCTAACTAGCACTGTACATATTCAAAGGTACAGGATGCACATGGGCGCACACACACACATGCACACACATTCACCGTTATACATGGACACCAATTTACACGAAACGTGCCAACTGGCTTAGAAATAAATAGTGGAGGCAATTTTTTCTGCAGTTATGCTGCGGAGGAGCTTGTGACGCGCTTCCTACGTTAATTAGGAAGCACATCACAACTTCTATTTTGTATTTGTACATTGAAGTCAAGCTGTTTGTCACTCAGTGGCCATGTAGTTAGGAAGAAAGATAATGGCCGCATGCTTCATCAATTTCAGATTTGTCAAACTTTTATCCAAAGCTCAAATTATCTTTCTGTGGAGATACGCGTGTATGTGTTTGATGTGTTGACAGTTTCAAAATGATCTAACATTGGTGTAGGGCAACCATTTCTCTTTACAGCAGTCTTCAACAAAAAGCATTAGCCCAGCAAGTTTGTGGACTAAACTATTGAGATGAGGCGGGTCCATAAGTGGGTACATAGGTCACAGTGAGTTCAGACTGAGGACGTAATAACATGACAGACAGGACTGAATGCTATGGGAGTTTTTAGACTGAAGAAGTTACAGCCAGATGACTCCGAATGGCTTTAGAGCACTTAATGGATATGGCAAATAATTCTACCGTAAGAGAAATCCACAAGTCCACAGAAGCAAAATTTTTCCCTCAATAAAAAGGACATCAGGCTGTAAAGCAAACACATTACTTCTTACCTACTGAGAATTCAGAGGATTCAGATAGTCAAGTAAAATGGATGAGGAAAAGTCTCACGTGTCTTTTTAATATAACAATCTTCCTCTGATCTTCCATTCACACATGTAACACAATTTCCGTCATACTTTTGGCTACTGAAGTGTTCACATTTCATATCGACATGCAGACACTTTTAGAAGAAAGGCAATGGTGTGAGCCATGTAATACATTATATATCAAAGGCTTTTTAATGGCCTTTTCAGTCTCCTATTTGCATGATTATGGTTCTTGACTTGACATGGGAATGTTTGTTCACTGGCTGAGAATTATTTTTTTTTTTTAAAGAAAAAAAGAAATTGTTTTGTGTATGAAGCAAAGACGCTGTCAAAAAAAAAAAAAAAAAAAAATCAAAAAATCTCAAAGCTCCAAATTTACATGCTGTAATTAAGATGTGAGTAACATTCAGTTACTATGTTGTACCATTTCACTGTGTTGTTGTAGTACAACAATGAAACTGGAAAAAACCCACAACACTGATGTCTAGTTTGGAAACCAAAGAACTTGTAGACTTCCTATGTCAACAGTGTGATCTTTACAATGATATAGCAAAAAGCATTGATGTAAAGATACAGTTGATAATGTTGTATAGAGCAAAGAATGAAGTCACACCTCATCTGTTTGTGTTGGGTGTCCTCCTGTTAAATAGTTGGCCCTCCCAAAGTTTTGAAGACACATGTAGCCCCCCTGTGAGACATGGCACAGTGCAGTACATTGTGTTCAGACAAAAGTGACCTTTAAGGATTTCTATAACGTTTCCTTGTAAAATGGCCTCAGTAGAAGGCAGAGATAAGTTGAGAGTAGAGCTACACTGGCCACGTGAACCAGTGGCTTAAATCACAGTTGGCCAGTGAACCTTTTCACCAGCTCCATCAGTGCTATTAGTGCAACCAACAAGTCCGACCGCACGGGCTGCTGGAGGCTTCTACTTTACTCAGCGTTGGGTTTCTTCTGCTCTGTGTGTCAGTCACATGATGCTACACACTGCTGCATGTCCGTTTTCACGAATGATATCTACAGTAACATGAAAATATTTGCTGACTTGCAGTTGAAAATATAAAAGCATTCAGCAAAAGTTGTTATCACTTGCTGGGTAATTGCCAGAATCAATGTGGCTGCCTCTTGCACACACAATGTGACTTTATTTTGTTGAGTCTTTTTGTGTATTTGGTGGACTCTGGGACCACCTCGCTGATAGACACTGTGAATCGAAGGGAGGAAGGTTGTGGCCAAAGAGAGGACAGAGTTGTGGATTTGGGTTTTGAGTTGTGTGTTTGTTTTGGTGTGAAATATGCTGATAATCTTGTGACACCTCGTGGCTGTGATTTTGTTTATAGAACCTTTTAACAAACTAGAAATTAGGGTAACACATCTTTTATATCAGACAATGATATGTTTTGTAGCTTGTGGTTAAATTTTACTTGTACAAAACACACATTTTGACTGATAAGACATTTCTCCAGAATGGAAATTAATTGTGTGTGCTCTTATCAACCCTGATGTTTCAGCTCCGTATACTGTTTTGTAACAAGGGCAGACACATATTCTCACCCACATAAGCAAAAATGTCCCTTTTAGCTACAGTCTGCGATAAGACTATCCAACAGAAACATTCCTCACTAAAATATCTCTACAGACAAGACTGACCTCACAATGAAAAGCATTTAAACTAAAGCTGTCAACAAATAAGAGACCTTCAGCATATGCAATATAACGTGGTGAAATCTTTACTGAGAAACATGTCACACATTGATCAAATCCGCCACCAGCTCTCACATTTCCTAGACAAGCTGTGATCTGAGGGTCAAATATCTCCAACACAATAATCCAGTAACATACTCTTCTGACCCTTGAGGTCCTTTGAAAATAGCGAGAACAACCTCTTGACACCTCTGAGCCAAGAGGGACAGCTCTCGTTTCTTTTTGCTACAGCATACTCTTGACTTTTCCTGTCAATCCAATCAACACTTTTGAGATGACACATGCAGCATGTGGAGTTATAAACCACTGGCATGGCACCACTACTGTGTTTCAATGGGATCTCCTTCTGCTGTCATACATCCCAAATGAGAATATATTAATAACATTGACACCACCACAAGCCAAGTGTCTAGGATCCAAACTCATTTTCACTGAATAGAGTAGAATAGAATAGATGTTTATTGCCATTTGCACAGATACCAGACAGTATGAGTACATTGGAATTTTTGTGTATTGCTCTTAGAGTCAGCTTCAAGAAAAGAATAGATAAAAAATGTATCAAAAAAACAAAAAATATACAAGTATATACAGAGCAAGACAATAAATAAATAAAACAGTGGAAAAAAATGAGAGTTAAGAGATTATTGCACACACAAAATATTGCACAACTGTATGAGTCTGTGATTCCTGTTTGTCAATTTGGAATGTTATTGTGGGGTGTGATATCTTTTCCCCCTTGTAATGTCGTCAGAGAGCAGTCTTACAACGGCAGGGAAAAAGCTGTTAAAAAAACGGGCCTTGTGTGTCAGGGGTTCATGCATAATCATCCACTTCATTGGCTTGTGAGACTCGCCTACTGCAATCTTAAAAAAAAAATCTATCACCTCTTGGCACTCTCATGTCTCTCTCAGCCTCAATCTCCAACACAGATGTGACACATCACTTGCAGACATGAGCCATCCCACAAGATAAAAGCTGGGAGCTCGCCTCAGGTCAGTTTTAACCCAGAACATGATATGAAAAGAACGGCACAGTAAAAGACACAGCAAATTGAAATTTCTCTCCTTCTCAGAGAGATTTCTTTTTAATATTTTATGGTCTTGCACAATGCGAACGAGTTCACTTCAAACTCTGCTGTCTGCTAGAGCAAAACAAAAGGATGTTCCAACCAGAAAAACCAGGTCACAGAGTTTGATTGAATGGGTAACCACGACGAAACATGATCAACAGCTACAAGAGCTATTAACACAGCAACAGCGGCGGAGTTACATGCCATAACATGGCACTCGAATAAAAATCAAGTCGGGCACATGGCCTGAATACAAATTGCTCCACTCAAGCAATTGTTTTTTTTACAGCAATGCCACACGCCCTAACCATATTGATGATTTCATTAAACCTCCCAATCTCTTGCAAATACTGCCTTGGCAACAGTTTATGTCAAGAAGCATGCCACATGTCTTCAGATTGACCTCAGGAATCAGCAAACACTGCCCCTGTGCACCAGACATCCTTGTGGGATTCACCAGGTAATGTATCCTCAGGAGTAGCGTGTACCAATATTTTACAGTATGTGCATTGTTACAGTGAGCTCTTAAGTGACAGTAAAGATGATGAGGGGATAGACAAGATGTTGGGTCGAAACACTGATGAAACTGGGGACTGATAAAAGTTTAATATTCAAGCTGTCAGGTTAGGTGGAAGACCTAGTAAATTTTTATAATAAGCCCTCCGTCGATCTTTTTCACATGGGCAGAGAATAAAAAGTCAATCTAGATCCTTACAGCTGGAGGTTTTCTCAGACTAAAATGTGTGTGATGTGCTTACACTGATACAATTTCCAAATCTGGGCTTTTCATCAAATATGTCTGCTCTTCTCTTTCCCCCCTCTCCAATCTAGATGCTAACAATCTAAAATATGACATTGAAGCCAACAAGATATCTTTCAGACACAAGAAACTCTTTCTCTCTTGCTTTTCCTATAAGGGTCGTCAACTTTTGTCAGAGTTGTCAGGCTTCTCAACATGATTATCCTCCTTCATTCTGGTCAGGTGCTCATATACCAAATGGTGCATTTACAAATCTTGAATCTCTACAGTGATGGCCTGCAGAGAAAGAAAAAAAAAAATCGATTCATTAAATTAAAATTAATGTGACAAGTCTTTGAGGGCTTTGTGGTTTCTGTCTACGGACACATTTTTTTTCCAGCATTCATCAATAAAATTGTGCTTGAGGAGGAGCTACAGAACTGAAGTCCCAGTTTCCCTGAAGTCATTGAACATGGGAACTCTGAGAGCTGCTAAGCTGATATATAAAGAGGGCACATTGTACAAAAAGCCAGGATTCACTTTTATTACTTTGCTCATAATTAAAGCATGGTGTAGTAAAGTGCAGAGACAACTTATAAAATATGCATTGAAGCTTTTTAAATATTAACTAATGAACAAACCCATTGATGCATCACAAGAGGTTGGACCACGCCTGTAAGAGCACCAAGGGACAACTGGCCTTGACCCAATGTGCTGGGTTCACTGTCATGTGTTCGATAGGGCAGATATAGTTAGAGCAGCCTCTTAAGTTTGAAGAGACGTCTTATCATGGAGAGCAGCCCTCGCAGCCAAGAAGCAGAGACTGTGGGCGTGGCTCACTTGATAACCTGTGAGTAAAACCAATTAAAGCTATTGACAGGGAACAACGTGCTATCACAGGGTAATGCACTTGCTTTTATAAAGGGGTTGTCCACTTCAGTCCCTCCATGTTGTGGGCGGGGGGGGGGGGGGGTTATGAGAATACTTGTAAGGCTATGTGCTGTAATCAGGTCTGTGTGCGTTGCATTCTCCGAGCCCTCAGGCTTACTAAATCAATTACACAGAGGTGTGGAGCCCGTGCCTCTCAACCACACAACACTCACTGTAAGAGGGGACAAATTTGCTGATAAGTGAGAGGAATGGCAGCATGGTTGTATTTATGAAAGGTGTTGAACTAACCACAGTCTCATTTTTGAAGCAGTCCTCCGAGGTTAGACTTAAGAAATTACCTTAAGTCATTTAAAACAGGCAGTTTGTCAAGGCCCAGTGAAAGTGGAGATGAATTTTTACTCTCTACCAATCTGTGTCCTCGAGCAGCTCTTTGTTTGGAGAGAAATTAATGACAGACAGGGGAGATGCAGATCAACAGAGCCTCGGGGCATCTGCAGAGATCTCAGTTTTGAGTATAAAGGTCCAAGGAGGGGAAAAAAAACAAAAGTGTGTGCCAGCAGGGAAATAACAGGAGTCCAGATGCAAGTCACAACACATCACAATGGATAAAATACACAAACTTTCTACACACATACACTCATACCTCAGTTTAACATAGAACCGCCCCTCACAAAAACAAACAAAAACATAATGATGCTCATCTCTACACAGCCTCGACCCTCCAATGCTGCCACAGCCATCCCAACCTGTCCACTCTGTAAAGGTTCGTTTTTATTTTTTCATTTTCATTTGATTGGGAATATGATCGATTAATCAACATCCATAAAATCAGCAGCATGGCAACAAAATTTCCACCATTTCAAAATCCATGATGAAGAAGTGCTTTCAACACCACAAACAATTCATCAGACCCCCCCCCCAAATAACCAAGTGAGTGAGGTTTGAAGAGTAATGCAGATGAGATGAGAAAAGGGTGGCGGCAGGGTGTTTGCTGCTAAACCTCTACCCTGTGGCTGTTTGAACATTCATTTCTGTCGCTACTGGTTCCGTTCCAACTGCAGTGCACATGGGAACTCATTTCCATACAGATAACACTGCTGGATGGCCTCAAGATGCAAAAAGCTCAATACTGTAGATTATAAGTGGGGAGGCCACCAAAACACAAATGAATATACATTTTCATGAGAAACTGTTATTAAAATTGCACCAACTGCACATGAAGGGTTGTAAGTTGCAGCATCAGCCTGTATGACGCACTAACTGTACCTGCACCCCGCGGTGCCCCACCCTTGGCGTCTCCGTGGTATTTGCTGCTTTTGGGAGAAGGTGGGTGGGGGGTTGGGTGGTAGGGAGAGTCAGTTAAACACCAATGTCCGATGAGGGAGGGAGGGAAGCTTTAGTGCCAATCGTGGAGCTCAGGCTTACGCAGCTGTAACAAAATCAGAGTCGTTTTCGGAGGCTGTCAAACGGTCGCAGAGCTTCACACATGACACGCTCCCCCTGGGGAGGGGGCTCAAAGGCACTACAAGATGCTCGATACCTCCCCTGGCACGCCACGTTGTGTGCGCAAAACACACAAGCACACGGAGTTCGAAACTCATCTGGAGATGAAAATTTATCCAGATGGACACCAAAGTATCAATTTCTACCAGAAAATGCGTAAAAGTTCGGGCTTGGTCGGATTTGAAGGGGAATCAGGAAATTTGAGCATTACTGCTGTAATTATTGGTGCTGTATGAATCTATAATCAGAAATGATCACAAAAGAAAACAAAAATAAATTTAAATGAGGTATTCTATTTCTATGCGCCGTTCACCTTTCATAAAGTTTGTATTTGACGAAGTAAAGGGTCTTCTCATCAGGAAATGACACAACACAGTTCAGGCTGGTTTTTTGGGTTTTTGGTTGTTTTTTTTTGTTGTTGTTGTTGTTTTGTTTGTTTTTTGAAACCAATGTTCTTCATTAGCCCAGATATTTCTTTACTCCTGATAATGTCCAGGCTTGTCACTGAAAAAAAAAAACGCAGCCAAAGCGCACGCCGCGCCCCCAAACCCCCTGACGCAGACCTGGATCCAGCAGCACCGGAGCGGACTCACCTGCACGACACGGTGATCTCCACCTTGGTGGCCGGGATGCTCCCGCTGATGGGGTCGAAGTCCCGGACCGTCGCTGTTGCCTCCACTTTTTCCATAACGTCTCCCTCCATGGCGGGAGACCCAGGCCAAGTCCAAGGCCGGCTGGAGTCCCTCTATACCCGGAGAGCCGGCGGTGGAGAGCCCGAGCGCGGCGGACAGACGGGCGGGGGTCCGGGTAAGGTCCGGGGAAACCTCCGACTAAGTGCTGTCCATCCAGCGGACAACAGCATGGAAAGTTCACCGGGGGGGCTGCGGGGAAGGCAGAAGGCTGAGGGAACCGGATCACATGCCAGGATGCGCCAACGCCAACTCTGCTTGCTTGTTTGCTGGGAGAAGATGAATGAGCTCTCCTGCCGGAGGAGCGCTGGAAAAGTAAAAGCTGTGAACTCCACCCCCCGTCTGCATTCTCCTACATGCTGGGCTGCGAATGACTGTCGTTCCTGACTGGAGCTATTGATCCATGTCCGGAGGGATCGTTATTTTGTTCCAAATTGGTTTCAACAGGAGATAACTCATGTGCTCTTGGTTTGCTGTTTGTTTTTTTTTTGTTTTTTTTTTACTCCTTCTGTTTACACACGCCAGATTATTACAGGTGATTTTTTTTTCTTGATCAGATTGAACCAGCTGTCCAAGAGTCCAATTTTCTTGCCTATTCTCGCTGTATTTGGGTTGAGAAACCACTGCATCAAATTAACGTCAAAAAATTCACGCTGAACCTTCAGATCACACAGTTTATTTTCACCTGGTGTTAAAATGACATCATTTCCTTCAGAGCCACCAGCTCCACTTACTAATTGAAATGCTGCTTGAATGCCTTTCAGCATCTGGACAGCTCCTTAAACTCCTGCAGCTTCAGTCCTAGCCTCCTTCTGCTTCGCTTTTTCTGCCCAATAAAGACTGACGCCCCCCCCACACACACACACACACACACACACACACACACACCACCACCACCACCACCACCACCACACACACACTGTAGGCTGTATTCATCACTGGGAGACAGGATGGGAAGCTGTGCTCACCCAGGGGAGCTCCATTTCAGATTCATCCTTTCCCTGATTGAACTACCTGCAGCAATGTGGAAGAATTCAACCTGATAAACAAATAATTCATAAAAACACTTTTGTGGACATTCTGTGGACATGTATATGGTGTGTATGTGCATGTGTGTGTGTGAGAGAGAGAGAGATTGTAAGGTAGGTTACTCCCATCAGTCACCACGACCAACAACCGGGAAATCTCCAGGGAGAGGATCACTGGGCAGAGTGATTGTTTCTCTCTTGCAAAATGCTTTTTAAGCGATCACTCTCACTCACTCCCCCGCCGCGTCACTAGAAACCATTCACACAGTCATCAGAGGTAAATGTATTCAATTTTAGCACAAATAGATACAGACATGTCCTCGGTCAGGCACATAATATTAGACTACACATGCTGCAAACATAGTTTATATGTGTAATAAATGCAATGCTCGAGCCTATATGGAAACCAGAATTATGTATTCCAGGCTACAGAGATTCAGTCATTCTGCTACCATCTTTTCTAAGCAGCAAGCATTGTGGGAGGTCTATGCACAGTAGTAACACACAGCTATAACTACAATTATACACCTGGGAGTGTGAGTTGGTGTGATTGGGCTGCACATTTCGGACATCGCACCTCCGGAGTGCAGTTTCATCATTAGTCATGTTCACTCTGTAATTAGGTCTCTCGGTGGCTCTTAGTTAGGTTGATTTTGAGCTCCCTTCAATGCTCGATCCCCAGCAGCCTGCTGGGAGATCTCCACTGTTCCCCACCCGCAGCCGCCCCACTTCCTACAGCTCTGGCAGGAGTGTAATTATGGCTATATGAACCCTCACCACAGGGAGTGTGTCCGTGTGAGTGTGTGCATGAGTAAGCTGCCATGGTACCATCCAGACCTGCTCAGCTTCAGCAGCATACCTCAGCATCAGCAGGGGGAGAAGTAGTATGGGATTTTTTTTTCTTATACCAGTGAACAAAACTACAGAGGGACATACTGAACATTTAGCTTTTTTATTTATTTCTTGTTTTTACAGTTGCTATTTGCTAAAGACCTCAATTGTAACATCACAGATCATGTCCATGTATGTTTTAATTCTATACGTACAATGCAATTTTTATCTAAACAAAATTTCAATCATTGTTCTAAAATTATATCTACACCAGATTCTGCTTGATTGAAAATTGAGTATTCGCATTTTATAATTTAACAATTATAATTTAACACCTACAATATTAGGGAAATAGTTTGACATTTTAGGAAGTACTATCTGTACTATCTATCTGTGTTTGCAGAGTTAAATGAAATATCAATGCCACTTTCATAGTAAATCAGAAGCAAAGAACTACAGATGGTTAGTTGAGTTTAATTAACATTTCATAAAGACTAAAATTGTTTGCTGGACCCTGTTTGAAGGAAATAACATCTACCTGCCAACAAGTTCACCAATTACTACACCTTAATGAGACTTTTATTTGTCATGGAAGATTTTTCTGCTGTGGCGCTGTTACTTTTCCTCTAAAATACCTTATAAAACTACATATGTCTGCCACAAGGAGACAGAAAAGCGTTACAAAAAGCAGCAGCTACCACAGTTGAACCTACTTTAAGGCACAGTATGACTACTCAAAATAAAATACTGTACACAAGATGTTGTCTAACCTTGTCCAAAGTGTTTACAGGAGCTCTCAAAGTCTGCCATGCCAGAGGAGCTGAGGCGTGATAATAGGTCCACTGCTGGATTTACTGTTGCACTCATATATACCTGCATAAAGACTGAAGCAAAGAGAGCTAAAGAGAATGTATAAAATATGGCACATGGGGAAGGAATGATGTACTTACTTACTATAGCTATTAATTTTCTGAATAAATCAAAGAAAATGTTGTAAACATGATGCAGTAATCTGCGCTCAGTTGGCACTTTATTAGGAACAGCCAGCTAAAATAAAGGCTCACTTCATCCAGATAAAAGTGTTGATGTTCTCTTAGAGAACATCAGAGTTGTGTTACCAGGTTGGGCTATTTTGTCTCCTTTTTCAATTTAGAAATTCGTTCTTTTAATACATAGTTTCCATTTAAATCTCATCTAAATGCTGAGTTTTTATTACTATCAAACAAAAGACGCGTGAGGCAAAGACGCACAAGATCAGAGTTAGTCGAATGCAGGCGATCTGAAACGAGAGATTCTGTAGTTTGACCAACTCAGCAGCTAGAGCAGCAGCAGTGAGGCAAACAAATGAACATAGACCAGATTAGTCACAGGATAAAAGATAACTGCGGAGCTCACATGACAATCATCAGCTTTTTGGATAAAGGATAGCCTACTCGCCTGTACCAACAGCAAAAAGCAAATGTTACAAGTTACTGTTTCATTGCCCAAAATGTAAGCAGCAATAGGCTCAAAGAAGCAAAAGTCATTAAATCCACAGAAATTTGTTGATGTAAATTAAGAATTAAATTCCCATTTAGTGATGAGAAAGTGATGTCAGACAGTTGGACATTTACTTCAGTAATGATCTGAATAATTGTTCTACCAATGAAGTTTATGGCCTACAGAAACTGTGCATTGTGCTGGCGGCAGGAGCATCTGTATGTTACCAGCATTTCCTGTTTTTATGAAAAAACATCACCCATCCCTCCGCGCTGTCTGAAAATATCCACATGCATCTACTTTTAACATCTGTGGAGCAACACACTGAAAATTTATTGTGGAAGAAATATTAGATATGAATTGTCTAGATGATTGCTGCTAAGAATTGAATATTGCTTGTTTTAGTTTTGAGTTTTGTTTCAGTCTTCAACGTCTCTGTGGAAAAGCTGTCGCAATGTTTTTGTGTTCCAGTGCACAAACTACTGACTAATGAATAAATGAGCCACATTTCAGGATGTCTCTGTGCTCCCCTTCATGATAAAGAGTGATGAGAGACAAAGTCGAGGTTGAAGGCACAAACTTGCAGAAAACTGGCATCAGGCAGCAGCAAGATGGCAGGAAGGTCCTGACAGTGCTTCTCTGGATCTGTGTGCTGAATATGAGTTGAGGCATTGTTAGTGCTTTTGTATGTCATTCACTTCACATGATGCCTGTCACCTGGCTTTGTATTGTCTTTCCTTGTACAGTGTTTTGACACTGACACTTAATCCATTTATAACTCTTTCATCCATGCATGTTGTTCTTTTTTAAATTAACCTTGTATGTTTTTAATCTAGATTTTTTTTAGCACAACTACTGAACTATATCAATAAATATATATAAGTGGAGGGTGTGGCCTGTGTGAGCCTCTTTGAGACCATGCGGTTAGTCCAGGTGAGTTGGCCTGTATTGTCTTGAATTGGCTTGTATTATGTCTTTGTCTCTGATTATAGGACTGTTTAGGTGAGTTTGTTTGCTGAATCTGCTAGTGTATCTTGTCCTGCCTCCACCTCCTGCACCCTCTATACCTTCATTACCCCTTACCCGAACCAGGGTCTGTATCCCATCCCTACTTTTATCATTATCTCCACCTCTTCTATTTCTCCCCCCTACCCGAACCAGGGTTTGTATCCCCACCCCGCTGTTACTGGTGCAGTTGGTCAGAGGTTGGAGTAGTTGACGATAGTGCTGTTTGTGGTAGCATAGGCAAAGTAAAGGAGATAATTGTCTTGGTGTGAGGAGTGGTGATAGCTGGCATTAGGGGGGGTGACTCTGGGACGCCAATGATCACTGTGTAGCCTCCTGGAGGTGTCTTGGGACCAACTAGACGAAACACTGGTGAAAGGAGGTTCCCACCTGATGACCCCAAAGTAATGTTAGTTATCACTGCTCACTGGGCTAGTTAGATATAGTTATCTTTAGGGCACGTAGGGCAGGTCGCAAGGTTGTTGTTTAGGGAGTTAGTCACTGAGTCTGGTCCATTTTTTGTAGCACAAGTTTCTTGTGTTTACTGTGAATATAGATGCATTCTTTGAGAAATTTGATTAAAAAAAAACAAAAAACAAAAGAAAGGGCAAACTGAAAAACAACTAAAATTAGGAAAGAACACAGAAATAATTAGCTATCAGCAGCAGGAGAATGTGGTGAACTTCATATTAATCTGATGCCTTAACAGCTACAGTCATTCACACTCATTCTTCCATGACACAAAACAGAAATGTGCTTATGCTGAACTGGGAGCACAAAATATACGGAGAATCGTGAGATGATGCTTATTCCTCATCACCGTCATGTAGCGGAGAAAAGTCATCAACTACATATGGGCATCACAGGATAGGACTTCTTTATGTGGGAATGTGTGTTTAAAGGCACGACGTGTGTGTGTGTGTGTAGCAAAGACTCAACCACCACCACCACCATACTGAAACACTGAAGCGGGGCTGTTTTTAGTGGCACAGATGGGAAAATGGTTGTGTTTTACAATGGTGGAGCTTTGCCACTTCTCTGTCAGGGAGTCAATTACGTTCAGAAAGAGATTCACAGTCCAGTAAACTGGAGATATTTGATGTTATAGAGTGCAGTGGAGATACTTCAGACTGTCACTGTAAGCTGGGCGTGAAACTTGCTTCAATATTTACACTTTAAAATGTTCTTGGTGCTGTGAAGCTCAGAAATGCTCCTGTGATAATAGCTGGAGAATAGCAGTCACAGGTACAATTGCAGTTATGCAAGTGTGTTTTGAAAGGATCAGGATCAGCAATCCGACTCTCTGCGGTTTTTGTTTTTAAAATGCTGCACACGCAACACAGGATTGGTCATTCAAATCATTTTTTCTCAAAGAAAAACAAATTAACTGAAAGATAATCTTTGCGTTTCTTCCTTGAGCCCTGCCATGCATCACAAATTATATTACCTTTCATAATTTCAGTGTGATTGGCAATGGGAGTGGGGGGGTTCACATTCTATTAAAAGAAAATACTGGGGGCATTTCTCATATCCTTTAAAAGATTTATTGGTGAAGTATGAGGACTCAGCTGTGTGTTGGGCTGGCAGTTGAACACAGGTCACTTCTCTTCCTCTTTATATCCAAACCCAATGTTAACTTTGAAATTAGCTGGTTGGACCAATTGGATTATTAATGTTGATAATCCAAAGGAATTTGTTGTCAGCATTTCATTTGCAACGATCCTGAAGAGTAATGTGATGAAGTGATGGCAGGATAACTGAAAATTTGCTTCTCTGCACTGCACATCCTCTTTACTTTAGAAGCCACTGAATTATCTGTGCAATAAATTTACATGACAGTGGAATTCTTTCCTTTGTGTTTCTGACTCTGAATGGTTTGCATACAAACCGCATAAAAAAAAACCAGAGCATGGATGTGATATCAGGACTCCAGCCGCATGTAACGTCTCTTCACCATCTTTGCAGAAATATGTTTTCTATTCTGTTTGCCGGTGAGTAAAATGGGCCAATCAATGCATTCAGTTACTCTGCTTAAATGCCATGCTGTAACAGACAGAAATGATCCCTGGGGAAGTCATTTAGACATTCTCAGCTGTATGAGCCGCCTTCCTCTGAATGCTAAGAGCAGGTAAACTTGTGAGACACATAATATGGAGAAGTATGGGTCCCTCACATCTGGTTGAGGCATTTCTCTGAATCACACAGTGTTGCCTCATGTCTCCTTTTTTCCACTGCACAGGCAACTCATCATCTACGACTCTGACCTAGATCCAGTCATCCCTGTGCACACATCCTATACATATTCATTGGGCTTTCTTAATCATAAGACAGCCCCTTGAGGGGAAGATAAAACTCTCTAATTAGTTGCTATCATCCAATGGCAGCTCATTGGGCTGCGTTTGTCTTACCTACCACATGTTTTGTCTCTGTGAGGTACTGCAGGCACTATCAGGCAGGTTCAAGACTGACTGTCTTCCACTATATCTGTCATCACTAGTAAAATGAGGTCTATGATGATTTCTTGTGACTCATTCTGTATGTATATGTGTGTGTGTGTATATATTATACATATAGAGAGAGCGAGAGAGAAAAAGAGAGAGAGAGATATACAGTCAAAGTAAACATTACGTTTTTCTACTCATAAATAAACAACCTTTGTCTTCTCAGCCTTGACACTGAAGGGCCTTCATGCAATCTATATCCTGCAAATAAAATGAGACCAAAATGTATTAAACAGGCGCTTTCACTTTCTACTATAAAAATAAATAAATAAATAAATAAAAAAGATTGTTTGCACTGTCAGTTGTGATTGTAGGCTGATGAAATGGGCAGCATGTGACAACCCAAGACAGTGCATTGAATGAAATTACTGGTTACACAGAAATTTCAAACCACTTTGTCTGTGTGAGTCTGTAAGTCCATACTAATATCAAATATAGATTTCTCTCTGGAACACTTCAGTGCTGTGTGAATGCAGTGTTAGTATTCTGTATTCACTGACGCTCTTTCATTATGTTAGCAGGCTTGCCAGAGACTCAAAATCCTGCACATCCAACGGTACACCTTTATAGTGTCTTTTCTTTTATTAGACTTTCAAGGATAACCGATGTTTGTGTCCCATCACAGACTTGCAATCAATACTCGTCTTTCTATTAATTCTGATCTTGTTTTTTTTTTTAATCTTAGCAATAATAACTATAATTCACTCTATTGTCATATACATTAAAATGCATTGTAAAGTCAATGCAATGAAACGGTATTTGCCAATGTTAAATAACTCAGAATAAATAAAATGGTAATAAACAAAATAGACTACCAGCCAGTGTTCAACAGTTTGACTGTCTGAGCTGCTAATCATGCTCCTAAAACGCAAGGTTTGTAAAAGGGTGGGAATTGGAAATTTTAAATAAATCAAACATTATTGAGTGTAATCCAGGGTTATCCTGAACCATCCGAAATTGACATTATCAGGCAATGTGGCTGATCAAACACTGCCCTTGAATTTTTGGGTTTTTTGTTACAAGGCCAATCAGTCACCTGATTTATTAGTTAATATTACCATTAATTTACAAATTAATCCCAGTTAGCTTTGGGCAAACACCTGAGATCAGACTTCACAAGTCATGAAGTTGAAACACCTCAGTGGTTAGAGAACTCCTGAGAGGATCAACTCAGTCCTCAAAACCTCAAGTGTTTGAAGATTATGTACAAATCCCTCAACAAAAAAAATTAAATAAAATACAATCTTCAAAACACAGAAGGAGCTATTCCATTTTCTGCAAAATGAAAGAGGACCATCCTTCTTCCAGTCTAAAGAGTGACAGTAATAAATGCAATAATTTAATGAAAAAAAGTCCAAATATCTTCAAAGGCTGCAAAGAGTGAAAATGCCAGAAAGACAAACAAAAGCATCACTAACTTTAAGGTTCCCTGTTTTCTCCAGGAAGAATTTACTTACAAACATTTGTATTTCAGTCCTTGTGTGGACACTCTGAATACAAATGGAATTTATTACTTAACTCTTCAGTTCCCCTCGGCTCTGCAGACTTTCAGCCCATTTCTTTTTCTTCTTTTTTTCCCCCCCTTTTTCATATGAAACTTTCTGATTTGGTTCATTCTAACTGCTTCATCAGCCCAAATTAAACACTGTACACCTGCTCACTGCACTGGGGAAGGTAGTGGAGCATTTGGGAGCTCAAAAGCTAGAAGGGCTTATATTTGTCAGATGGACCCCAAACTTACTTACACATTCACCCCACCAGTTTCCAACCATTATCCATAATCATACTGATTTCCCTTCCTGTGGCTTGAAGTCAGAGAAAGTCCCCAGGCCACAGACTTGAACTCAAAACTTCTTTTGCTGTGAGACAACAATGCTAACTACCGCTCCACCATCAACTAAAACTGTAATAAGTTAATGTAGTCAGAGCTTGTTTCCACTGCCACACTGTGGTCAAAAATCTGTAATAATTCTAACATTAATCCAATAAAGTCAAACCTAGACAGCGTCTTAAGGAGGAGAAGTACAAAAGGAAAGAAGGAGAAAATGTTTCCCTCTGTTGAAGGGTGAAACTTTAAAGGAGTAGTCACAATGATAGACGCACTGTTGGGCCAATATGTTGTATGACTGTACTTGTGCAAGCAGCATCAACATCACAACTACATGGCTTAGACCAACACCAAACTAGTCCTCAAACATGCCCCAGATATAATGAGCATTGGTCACAAACACACACTTGTACTATTTGGCAGTGACAGAGTTCCAGTTATTTTCAGGGACTGGGTTGCAGGAAAGTCCTTCATTGTAGCTGCCTGCATGCGTGAACTGCAAACAACATGGTATCCAGTGTCAGTCAATAAAAGAAAATGAACTGAATTACCTCAGAGGCAGGGAACCTGTTCATCCCCCAAATCCCTGGCCACAGCATCATCTTAACTTTCTATTTCACCTTTCTCATGCAGCAGCAACACATCCACTAATTAATCCACCTCAGTATGTTAACTGTCTTAGTTTAATCATTTTCACTGAATCTCAGCAGCTCCACTACTCGTTTTTCATGAGACAAGAATGGTTTAGAAGGGCTGGTTTAGGGGAAAAAGGGTAAACAAACCCCTTCCAAAACAGTTTGACCACATCTGTTTGTTCAACAAGCAGCAAGTTTAATCTTCTACACTGCACCCCTGTCGTTCCTGCCCCCACCACGCAGAGGCATGGAAACATTTTCCTCCTACTCCTGACCAAAGTTTGGTTTCCATTGTAGGCAGGAGGGACTTTCATCACAGCATTTTCTTAACTCTATAACCATGCAAATCATCGCATTTATCCCCTGTGCGATGGTGCAGTATGGGTGGAAATTAAAACACAGCCAGTGAAATGTGAGCATTGCCGTGTATGGCTCACAGCAGGCTCAGTGCTCCACCAATGACTTGCTGAGGAGAAATAGCAGAATTCCTCCCACACAGAGATCAGATGCAGGTGCAGTAGAGCACCACTGAGCTGGAGTTACAAGAGGCGGCATCATTTCAGCATACATATGCAATTATTCTAAAGATCTACTAGCAAAATAGAAAAAAAAAAAACAACAACATAGTATGCCAAATCCTGATATGATCCTAAACACCACTAGTGTCGAGTGAAGGAATGCACCTTCTGTTACCATCCTCAGACTATCAGCACAGGATGGCATGACTCCTGTCTCTAGAGTGGACCTACACTTGTGTGGCTGGATGATTAATGTGACTCCACACCCTCTGCATTATTTGACCCTTGTGGCGCTCACATCTAGATAATGAGGAAAGCCTGCTCTCCATCTAGCACCCCCCTGCTCCGCACACATGCCTTTCAGTGCTGCCATCACAGCCAGAGCTTGCTCCAAGCAAAATTTGCCATTATGGTTTTCCTCATAACAGAGCCAGCATGATTTTAAGAGTTGATGGGCATCCACATGTTCACAGGGGCCCGGGGAAGTCAAAAACTCATCAGTGGTGGTGGTAGCAGTACAGATCTGCTGCGGTGGAGTTAACACTGGCAATTTTTAACCATTTCAGTCATTCTTTCCCGCCTCACCAGCCACAACCACCACATGACTAGTCACAGAAATTAGTGCTGAATCGCCTCCATTATAATCCGTATATGAAACACATAACAGGTGTTGAAGTAAAAGGGAATCATCTCATTTTAGCTTTCTGGAATAACAAATTTGTCAGTGCTTGTATAATACTATTTTATTCCCTTTCTGTATACCATCTTAAATAGACAGTTAGGGTTTGCTCAGTATGTATTTCTATATGTAAACAAAACACCAGATTACAAAAAGGAAGACAAATGTGGAAGCTAAAATAATTTTGGTGCATAAATAACACTTTCTAAAGATTGTCTATAAAAAGAAAAAAGCAGGAAAAAAGTGCCTGATAAAATACTTAGATCTCCATTTATGCTCTCTAATATTTAGCCACAGCTTTACGTGATGGAGCGTGTTTCGTTTCTTTTGTGCAAAAAGGAGAAACATTAAATGACACCCAGCAGTGTGAGGTGTCTCTTGCTCTTTTCCTCCTACACCGCCGTGATGAATCAACTCACAAAGTTAATGAAGACTATAAATCTACAGAAAATAAATCTTCAGCAGAGGCAAAATACTAACACTAAAGCACCAACAATAAGTGATAGCACTGTTAAATGCATAAGGGAGGGATTTATTTGCATACTCAACCACCTTGAACTGGATCCAGTCACTCTGAGCCCAGCTTAAAGTCAGTTTACATGAGCTGGCATCATCATCAGTCACTGTTTCATCAGAGATTGATGCAAATAGTGTTTGTTTGATTGCCATTCTTCTGAAGAGCCTTCTAAAAAAAAAAAAAAGAAAGAAAAAAATGTGTGAATGTGTGAGGAGGGAGCCAAGACACAGAGGCTGTGCCCCAGTTTCATACTGCACATTACTGCTAACAAGGTTTTCAGTGAGAGCGCAGTCACACTTTTAAAGTGACAACACTAGGTGTACTCAAAGATATCAGTATGCTCTTTACATGCACTTTACATTCTTGAGTGTGCTGTTAACGGGGATGTCCCAAAATGCACCTCAATAGGAGCAACAACAAATGGAAAACATAAAAATAATAATAATAATAAATTCACACAGTGCCGTAGCAACAAAACAATGAATCTAGTGAAAACATCTTCTGCTTCTCTTTAATGTTTGAGTAGAACATTTTAAGAAATGCACTGACTAAGAACTCTGAATAATCTAATAAACCACCAACAAGTCCAGATCACGACACAGTCAATGTCTGGAAATGTTGGCTGGTTGAAACAGGAATTCTGGCTTTTAAAAACATTTTGTTAAAAATCAAATGAACTTCATGTGATGCGTTGGATGAAGTTTTAATTTTTACAGATTAGTTTTTTATCAATTTCAGACACAGCTCAGTGATGGAGTGCATGCTTTGCATGCAGATGCCCAGGTTAAAGCCCCAGTGCTTGTGCTGGTCCCAAGCCTGGATAAATGGGAAGGGCATTTGGTGTAAAAACTGTAGCCAAATCAGCCATGCAAGTCACAGAGCTAGTTTGCTGTGGCAACCTCACACAGGGAAAAGCCGAAAGAGGGATTTAAAAAAAAAAAAAAAAAAATCAATTTCCCTTCTTTTCCTGTATGAATGATGACCTGAAGTTATCTTCTGCAATGTAACTGTCACCCAGAGAGGAAATTGGAATATTTCCCAAAATATCAAAGTACGCCTTCAGCTTAAACTTGGCAGTTTGTCTGATGCCTGTCACTGCATGTCTTGCATCATTCATTGTTAGCAGTGTGGGGCTCTCATATAGGAACAGCAGCAGTATGAATGTTTAATGGTACACAGTGAATGCAGATGTTTTATGGGGCTGGCACATAGAGATAGAGAGAAAAAAAAATGAGGACATGGTGTAAACTAATACCTTTAAAGTCCATGATGTGAACTTGCAGAGGAAACAACAGTGACATGGAGAGTGGGCTGATTCTGCAGTAAAAATCCTTCACAGTCCAATTAACAGTAAGAATTTCCCCGCAGCGCTGGCAGCACCGCCTCACCAAATTTTACTGTCATGGGGGGGAAAAAAATCCTCTTTCCTATTACTTCTGCTACAAGGTTATATAACCGCTTGTAACATTGTTTACACATACCATGTCTGAACACTGACACTTTCCCAGGCACACGCAGTTACAAACTATTTGTTAAAAAATTCGTACAGCTATGGAAATCATATGTAAAAACCAAATGAGCATCTGCTACAAGAACTGAGAGAGAGCGAGCGAGCATATACAGTTCGTGATTGCTGCTTTTGCCCTGTTTGGGCATTTGACAGATATATTGATGGTGACATTTCAAAAGGCCACTGAGCATCCTGATTAAAATTATAGGTGTGTTTTCTATAGTCAATGGAAAGCCTCTGGTATTGCACAACAGTGTACGCATGCAATCAAAATTCAGAGCCTCAAGTCTTTGCGCATCAAGGGAGGTCAGAATGAAAGAATAACAATGAGATTCACCCCTGATAAATGTGCTTCCTTGTCACAGCGCACTCCCATAACTGCACCCCTGCTGGATTTCTCATCCAGCATGTGTCTGCTCTGAGATGAAGCTGGTGTCATTGCACAAGGAGCAGCTGTGTATGGGAAGAGGAGGCAGTGTTTCCACAGGGATTCAGTCCATCAGGGAGGCTGAATGATGACCCCCATTTTATACTTGATATCATGTTCACACATAAACACACAGTGGGCTTCCATCCCAGAATCAAAAAGGTGCATCTGCCAAATGTACAGGGAATAAACACATAACTCACAGATCCAAATGAGGAAGAAAGACTCAGAGAGAGGCAGTGAGAAAATCACTCCTAACAGTCAGAAACCTCCTCAGAATATTACAGCACAAAAGATGTATTTACTTAATATATCTAAAGCTTTTCAAGATCAAAATATCAAAGGCATGGCATGTAAGAGTGAAAAAAAAAAAACAAAAAAAAAAAACCACAACTCTAATTTGTGTTCAGTATTGATTTTGTCGAGACTGTATGTAAATACACTTGCGAACAGTGAGGGCAGGGACAGTCTGTTCCTTATCCGGCAGCTCGTTTTACTGAAAGTATGGGAGGAGTACATTATCTGCCCTCAGTGGTTACACTATAATAACTCACTACAGTCAATACACTTAATGGCATACTGCCCCCCCTTGGACAATCCCGACTAATAAAAGTAAAACTGAGAAAAACTATTTAGAGACATTCCGTGTGTTTTTCATTTATTCTTTTTTATCCTCACCAAGCGTGAATGTCTGTAGTGTGGGAAGAAATCTCATTAGTGTGACACCAAACAAACGATCTGCCACAACAGCAGATGCCTCAGTTATCCCAAATACAGTGGTGCCGGGTTGTTGAGGGTGAAGAAGTCCATTGTGCTTCTTTTCTCTGAAATAAAAAGATGCACCTGGCTGAGGTCGGGCTCAGCTCCTGCTTTCTGCCGCCAAACTCAAGGTGATTTTAACAGAGATGGGATGAAAGAAAATTGGCTTCTGAGCAGCCTGGACAAGCATCTATGATGCTCTGCTGCCATAACTAAAGTGGGGCAACATTAGTGCAGAAATCAGCTCAGACATCAGGGAGGGGAGCATAAGGCTTGTGCCGTTTGGTGAACAAAAGCCGTTGCTTGGCTGCTCATCTCTTGTCCTGGGCAGAGCTGCTGAAACAATTAACACACCTGCACAAAAGTAGCAGGACATTATCTCCAAACATTTTTTCTACAGGGAAGCAGAGCCACAATACAGCTGAGGGTCAGAATTACTGATGCAACACAAGGAGGTGTTTACAAGGATAGCTCAACAAGCACTAACCCAGTGAAATTAAAACTACACAAATGAAGGTCTACTATATGTACGCTCAAAGAGCTGTGATCACCTCCCTATATACAGGTTTATGCTAAGTAACAAGACTACTGGAATCTTAATTTTCCCCTTAAACCAGCATCACATTGGAAGCACCCTTCTCTGGGCCAATCATATACGAACTAAGGACCTGGGTTTAAGACTGTTAATATCCAGATGAATTGCCTCTTAATCTCTAATTTACTCACCTGTGGTGGGAACTGGCAGTTTGTTTAGAATCCATACCCTGAAAGCAGCATTTTTTAATTGATGTATTTCCTAGCAGGCAGTAATGAGTCATGTAACATTAAACTACCAGAAAGAACATGTGATGGTTGAATATTTGGCAGATTTCTGGAAAACATTATGATATACTCAGCTGTCCGTCTCCCAGGCAAATCTTAATCACATCTAGGAATAAGCATGTCGCTCATTTGATGAAAGCTGGCCATAAATGTAATAAAGCCACCAAGGTTATTAGAACTGCCACCGGCAATTTTACTCACACACCTTGTATTGGATTATGGAGAGAAATATGATGAAACGAGGAAGTAAAACTTACCCATTTACAAAACCACTAGGGGAGATTTAATGGTTTGTGACTGAATCCATTCATACACAGTAAGACTTAAAGCAATGACAATGTGCAGATGTTTATCACAGCTCTGTGAAAACTTGCTGACATCTTGGATCAAGTGATGTCAGTATACCTTTGATCACAGAGTTCATCCTTGCAAATCATAATGTCAAAATTACAAAACCATCATGGCTAAAAATAAAAGTTAGCATTTTTAGGTGCAGTTGTTGTTTGTCTGTTTCATGTCCACAAGAGACAGGTTAATCAATTATTCTTTGTAATGTTAGTTGTATAATACTTTCTGTATGACAATGATAAAGATTTTATCATGAATAATGATCATGTTCATACTTAGCTCATTTAGAAACAAAAGAAAGAGTCAGATATGTTTAGTTTGTTCACCACAAAGCAATAACTGTACGAAACTTTAAAGTGATCAGTTCTTTTGTTCTTTTACAAACCAACTCTGAATACAAGACAATTTTATCCCATCACCTTGAAAGTGCCTGATAACAAACAGAATATTATTATCACTAAAATCCAAAAGACAGAGACCAGTATTGGCACTTATTTAGAGTTATGTGTCTGAGAAAGTGATGTACATATCAAAAGTGAAAGCGCATTGTTAGATCTGGAAAATAATCCATAGAGGCAATGATGCTCTACAAGTTTGTCACTATGAGCACTTTCACATATCACACAGTCATCGTACTATACTATCTAGTTATCTGTTCTTAGCATAAGAATAATGGATTTCTTTACAACCAAACTTCAAATAAACCTGATCTTATTATTATTGGCCTATATGAAGATGCACTGCCGAAAGGAAAAGAACAAATGTTGAGCAACTAAATTATTCATATGTAAATAAATTTTCCTCTTTATAGGTTTACAGCAGTGTGTAAGAATATATCCTCCTTCCCTTTTGTGTATTAAACATAGATGAAGCCAAATTTTTTCAACCTAAATGGGGATCAATTCCCCACCAGAACCCCACATTAACTATACGCAGCATATCTTTATCATCATATTTGTTTTATACCAGCTATAGCTTGCAGGGAGACAGGTTAAATGTGTTTTGCTTTCCTTTTCTCTTGCCTGCCTCTGAGACTTCTGAATTTTCTGGCAGCTCGTCTTAACAGCCTCTCTGAGCTGCAGAGAGACACAGAAATTATTGAACACAAGGATAAACAAACCTAAATGATGGAGGTTTAAGCGTGACAAGGTGGAAGAGCCCATCAATCACATTTAATTAAGGACTCACTTATCTCAGGTAAAGACCCCAGGTGGACGCTCAACCCTCCGAGTCCTTTAAGCGTAAACAGTCGTGTGACTCTCATATTTGGATGGTAGATCTTCAGGTTGTCCGTCCTGTAGCAATTAAAGATCCCTCAGTCTACTGTGATTTTATTATCATTATTGTTGTTGTTGTTGTTGTTGTTATCTGCTCTTGCATTAGTAGCCAACAGGGACCAGTTGACAGGAGCAGTGAAAAGAAAGCAGCTGATTCACTGATCTTCAGCTGGTGTCTCTCTGCTAACAAACATTATTTGTTAGAAAAATGGGACCCGGAACTAAAGTTGATTAACGTCGGAGTGTTAATTACAGCGGACCAATAAACAAAGTTTACACAGAGGCGGCAGGATAGTGTTGGATATAACCTCTCAAAATGGATTCATTTGTGACGCACACCGCAAAAGATGGCGATAGACAGAACATGATGTTAGCAGATGTTACTTCAATAAATTCGAACATTTTAAGCTTGGCGTATATCATTAGCATTAGCATTAGCATTTTGTTGGGGCGATGGGGACAGGTGTCTCCTTAAACCCCCCTCTCTGGTCCAAAGTGAGGAATGACCGAAAAAGTTTGAGATCACTGGTCTAAGCTAAGAGGAGAGCTTCTGTAGCTCAAACTTAAAAGTTAATATAATAATAATAATGATAACATAAAGGTCTAAAGCTCCATGCCGAACAGTGTTAACCCCCAAAGGCTCCTACAATGGCTCACATCGTGTTGATGGCTTAGTGTGTGTTTGTCGCTCACCTGAGGAAGACATAACTCCGAGGTGCACTGGAGGAAGCAGGCGAGGAGGTCATGTGACTATTTATGGGCAATGGGAGGAAACCTTGAGTACTGCCCTTCGTGTGTGTGTCTGACCAACACATCTGTTAACCTAAACGTTGTTCAGAAGTCTTCCCACTTCAGGGAAACAGCGCTCTCTAATGTCAAGGCCTCTGTCGGCAGGATAGTGCTCCATGAAACACCGCAACAATGGTTAGGAAGTGTTTGAGGGACAACAACAAGCAGTTCAGGCCCAAATTCCCCAGATCTGGATCCAATCCAGCATCTGTGGGATTTGCTGGACAAACAACTCTGATCCATGGAGTCCCCACCTCGCCTTAATTCCTGATACCTCAGCTCACCTTCAGAGGTATAAAGGGAACCAGGAGGTCATCGTAATGTTGGCTGATTGGTGTATTGCACCATCTTAAAGAGAATAATTTGAATAAATATTCAGTAGAAGGTAAATTTCACTATCAAGAATTTAATATCTGCCTCGATATAACAGCTGCTCATTTCCAGCCTTTTTACACAGAGAGTTTTCACACTTTGTTTTGACTCATATTGTTTTGGTGGCACAGCAAGAAAATCTCTTAACAGAAACAAACAAAGGTTCTCTCCTTTGTCAACTTCAGTGAATAAAAAGCCAAAAACCTTTGGAATAGAAGATGGTAAATTGACAGAAAAAGCCAATGGAAAAAAGGTTTCATTCGTCTCAGGAAACAGGGAGAAATATTGAGCTTTAATTTTTGTTAAAGAGACAGTGGCACCTCTTAAGGCTTCAGTTTGTAAGAAAGGTGAGAGAAGAGATAGACAAAGAAACACTTTTATCCTTCTGCTGATGACAACAATGGAAAAAGAGTCTATAGAATCAACAGTGGTGGAGAGATGCTTCATTATTGACTTCCTGTTAACATCTGTGATAAATCCAACACAGCAGTCCTTAACTGTTCACATCAGGTTTCGTCTTCATTTAGATTCTATAACATACTCACTGGTCAAGGTCAGCAGCAGATACTCATGGATTGACTTTTTAATTCGTAACCAGGGGCCATGAATACAATAAAAGTGAATTTTGGACTTCACAGAATTCCTTCATATCACCACAGGCTTCCATTATTTATCGACTTAAAACAGTACAAGGTTTCTCTTTGCCAGAAAAAGTAGATTTTCTTTCCTCCAAGTGTAAGGCATATCTTTGATTGTGTTTTCCATCTTCCCTCCAAGGGATCACTGACGAAACAGCGAGCTTGATTAAATCTCAACAAAACAGTCAGACTCTTCAGAAGCTGTCACATGAATCACGGATTATGCTTCATTAGAGCAGCACTGGAAAGTTGCCCCACCTTCCCCTTTCCCACACACACACACATACTCACACAGTTATTTTTCCCCCACATGCTGGTTTTGATCAGTTTTTTTCATCTAAATTATGACACCTCTTCACCATCTCATCCTTTTCACTGCATTCTTCAGGCAGAGCTGGTGGTGTTTCCCCGTCTGTTACTCCCCCCCACCAACAGCTGATTGTCCCTCCTGAGCCACAGGGAGCCATCAGGGCTCCACCTGAGGACTGCTCATCCCTGAATACTGTTTCTCCACAGCATGGCATAATGTGATGCCGAAGGCCCCAAAGGCCCTTGTTACCCACTGTGACTGGGGTGCAATGGGCACAGATGGTGGTGTTCTCTGTCTGGCTGCTTCTGTCAGTTTTCTTCCCAAACTGACTGTGGCTAGAAAAAGCAATGAATGCAAACCACTAAATTTAAAGGTAACAATTGCTGATAAATGAGAAAGTTTACATTTACGGGCTTTTCCTGTAAATGTATGGGGTTTACTTTATTTAAACATTATTTGATAGTAATTAAAAGCAACTTTCCAATATATCTACATATATTTCCAAGAAGGTCGCAGTTCAATTCCCAGTGTGGGCAGCCGAACATGTCTAGGTTAATTGGTTGATATAAATGTGTGTGGTGACTTGAGCAGCACGGTGGTGTAGTGGTTAGTGATGTTGCCCCACAACAAGAAGGTCGCGGTTTGATTCCTGGTGTGGGCAGCCGAACATGTCTAGGATAATTGGTTAATTGGTGACGAGTGATGGACTGGGACAGCACGGAAAAGCAACCAACCCCAGAGCCTAGACTGGATCAGACCAGACTAGACCAGAGATCAGACCCCCCAGAGACTAGACCGGACCAGACAGACTAGACCAGTACTCAGTGCCCTGACCCGCCCAGAGACTAGAGACTAGACCAGCTACAAAATAACAGAAACTTGCCTCAATTTTACATTCATGTGTAATTTTTGCATTTTTACATTGAATTCAATGTAATTTAACATTCAAGACCATAAAAATATTGAATAATTTGGTTAAATTGTCTGTACAATTTATATACAACTACAACTTAATATACAGATTACAGCCTTTATTTTATGGTTAATATTTTTAATAAAAATAATTTACCGTAATTTTATAGCATTTATACTAATGTAGAAAAAAGTAAATAAACTGTAAAATAATACAGTAAATTTCTGTGAAATAACCTTTTTTGTTTACAGTGTAGGAAATGGATTTGGGTTGTTGTTGGTGTCTCTTTTTTTTTGTATTTATTTATTTTTACAAAACTTATCAGCTCTGGCAAAGAAGAGCAATTAATATGGCAACCAATCAGTCTTGTGAAACAAAAGTTACTAAGTAAGTGAGCTGTCCATCACTAGAGAGATCTCTCTTTTGGTACCAAATATCAGACCAGATGGTTCTGGCAAACTAAAGCGTGCTGTGTGATTTGAAGTTACCCATATGTGTATAGTGTTAGGTTTTCCATAAATGTGCCATCTGAGCTAAAATCAGAAATTTCACTGTTGTTCTGTTCACTGTAATACAGTGGAAAACAGTAATCTATCCAAGTGACGGTCCTTTTTTAATTCATCAAAATAAAATTGATTTCTTTTGTCAGAGGCATTAGGTTTTTTTTTTCAGACAAGCAGTACTCCAATATCAAGGAACAATCACCCCGAGCAATTTCAAATTTAATATCAGCAAAAGTTTATTTTAAGCTTCCTGTGCATCAGCTACATCAAGCTGTCCATATCCAAAGGTTTGTGATGCTCACTAAATCTTATAGAATAAGATTTAAAATGTATCAGCACAAATGACATTACCTACAAATGAAATTTCCCCGTGAATTAATAAAGTCTTTCTGAGTTGGATTGAAAACAGTAAAAGTGCAATGTGGTTATGAAAAATAAACTGTAAAATCCCATGTTTTTATATTTCTGAGAAATTGATACCCCTTTTTTTTAAAGTGGCACCATAAAGACTTTTGTAAGCTTTGCGATTCAATTAATTGAGAAAAGCTCTGCAGTTATCAGTGTGTGTGGATTTTTGTGGCTCTTTATTCATGATTTAAATATATTTATGGGTGATTTTAGGGAGGTAACCAAGTCTGAAGACTGTGTGGGAGGAAAAACTTATTTCAGCGCAAACTGCAGCACCTGTCCGTGACGTCAGAGTTACGTAATTAATTAGAGGTAAGGTGCTGTCCAGGGTGCTGAATCCTGAGCCAGTTCCAAAGTAGCCACAACAGGCCTGTGTGTGTCTGTGTGATGGGGCGTGTATGAGGACTCGGAGGACCCGTCGTGTGGATCTGGACCAATAATTAAACATTTATTCCGGCCCCAGACCTTTTTCAGAAAGCCCGCCACAGCTCGTCATGGATCTACTTCCAGCCCGGGAGGCCGCCAAAATCTACCACACCAACTATGTGAGGAACTCCCGTGCCATCGGCGTCATGTGGGCCGTGTTCACCATCTGCTTCGGCATCATCACCGTGGTGGTCTTCATCCAGCCCTTCTGGATCGGGGACAGCGTGAACACCCCCCAGGCCGGATACTTCGGCCTCTTCCACTACTGCATCGGCAACGCGCTCACCTCGGAGTTAATCTGTAAGGGCAGCGTCCTGGACTTCAGCTCCATCCCGTCCCCCGCCTTCAGGACCGCCATGTTCTTCGTCGGGACCTCCATGCTGCTGGTCGTTGGCACCATGGTCTGTTTCAGCCTGTTCTTCTTCTGCAACGCCGGGAACGTCTATAAGATCTGTGCCTGGATGCAGCTGGCCTCAGGTGAGGGGGGGGGATCTACTAATGTACCACTTTACTAATGAACTGGTAGACTGCCGTTTTAGAGTTAATGTACTTTTGACAAGACTATATTAAGTTAAACTGCATTAAAGTATGAGATTGATATAATAAACCAGATGCATAGTAATTGATTGAGGCATGTTATTAACTACGATTGGGTTAGAAGAAACCAATGATGAAGAGTATAATATGATTTTTTAATTTTTATATGAAATGGTTTATTCTGCTTTACCAGCCTACAAGAAATGGGACTTAGTTTAAAGTGAACTCCACACAAATCCAAATTCATTCACCTACTTGACTTTCATTTTTCATTTATTTCTCAAAAAAACATCCACAAATGCAATCCCTTGAATCCCCGATTGATTATCAAACTACTGATATTCAGGCATCCTTCATCATAGTTACATGTGGTCATGAAATTGCACATCCAGCTAAATCTTTTGAATCTTTTTTAAAGTTCAGCACGTTAATATAAAAACTCCAGGCAATGAGGTAGACCTGTGCTTTATTTGACAAACTGTTGTCTTCATCTAAGTTTGAGGTGATAAACTCATGAGGCACCTTCTCACCTCTCTGGTTTCAGGTGTGATGTGTGTGTTTGTTCTTGATGTGCTGTTCTTCACAGAGGAAGCCAATAAGGGATCCAGTTTCAGACTCTGACACCTCTGATGGCAGATTGGTTACATGTAACAAGATCAGGTGTTGCATTGTTGTTAACTGATCTAAACCTGAACCTAAAACACAGCAGGGCTACAGAAAGTGGCTTTATATGGCTGTATATGACAGGGCTTATATAACCAGTGATAGAAGAGCAATACAACAATAGCAAAATCCTTTAATTAAAATACAACTGAAAAGCAAAGAAATATTAAAGCCAAATGTAGCTGTTTCTGTTGAGAAAAACTCTTCACATATGGAAGTAGATGGGAACTACTGATGCACACTGAGCTGGCATCTTTTTTGTGTTGTGTGTGACACAAACTTATTTTTATTTTTGTGTATATTTTGTGAGCTTTTGAACTGTCTTTCCTCTTTGGGTCTGAAACAGTTAGTTGAATAAAACTAACTGAGATAGAAGAAAAACCGACAATAGAAGTTTGAACTGCCCGCAAATCAAAGAAACATTTTGACAAAGATCCAGAATGTTTTTGAGGCCACTGCAATCCAAATAGTTTGGAACCACCAGTTTAGTTTAATTTAATTTTAATGCAAAATAATACTTTTTTTTTTCAATTAAATGTAGTGGTTTGTAGTAAAAAAGCATAAAGTAACATAAAATGAAAATATTAAAACCTGAAAGCCCCATCAAACTACTTTTTGAGTAATTCGACTTGGTAGATATTTTCCAGCACATAGCTGCAAAGTTCAGATTTTTGTACAGATACAAAAAATAAAAAATAAACCTAGAGGAAACTTCACCAGATGAAACACACCCAATATTTCAAAGTTATCAACATAGTACATCAAACAAACAGCGCCACTGTGCTTCCACATGTACATGATACATGCTGTATCCTGCAGTCAGGGCTCACAAACCTCCCTCATAATTGATTATCAGAGTAAGAACACACAGAAGGTCTTCCTCCCCTGCAGCTGTGTTGATGGTAATGGGATGCATGATCTACCCGGATGGCTGGGACGCTCCGGAGGTAAAGAGGATGTGTGGCCAGAGGACGGATAAGTACAACCTGGGGAACTGCACTGTGCGCTGGGCCTACATCCTGGCTATCATCAGCATCCTGGATGCCCTGCTGCTGGCACTGCTGTCCTTCACTCTTGGCAACCGGCAGGACAAACTGCTGCCGGACGACTTCCAGGTGGAAGGAGCAGGTGAGTGTTAATGCAAAACAAGTGAACTCTGATGTTGCGAAGCCAACCAGGGAAGCTTCCATCTCTGAGTCCAAGTGCTGACTGGAGGACTTTGCATGATACTTTGGCCAGGTTGTCACAGTGTGACGGAGCCGAGTGTGAATCATTACAGGCCTATTACAAATCATATCAGAACTTTTAGGCTTCAAACTTCATTCTTGAGCTAAGTTGATAAAACAATCCCACCTCAAACTCCATTAAATTATTGTTTGGCGTTTTTGATCAGGCCACATGACCTTCAGCAGATTGGATTTGCGTGTAATTGTCATGAATATTATAGTTGTTCAGAACTATATCTAATGTCTAATTGCAAACTGAGAATATATCTAATACTACTGTGTGTGTTCTTTCTTAGCTTCAGTGAACATGTTATTATTGACACTGATATTTATCCTTCAATTAGCTGGTTTTCTTTTTATCATGCAGCTTCACAATTTTTTAAAGAGGGGTTTACTATATAATAATTAAGATGCTTTAGTGTTGTAGAATTGAATCGTTTCAGAATTTGCCTCATTGTTTGTTTTGTGGATTATTTTAATTCATTCTTATTTGTTACTTCCACAATTTCATATATTTTGCCTCAGCACCTTTGAGCCAAACCATAAGCTCAAGGAATCGAGAACCAAGCTGCATGTCCAACAATATTAAGTGCTCTTGCTTTCTCTGTAAATTAATAAACTAGTCTTTGGCTTTAGTCTTCACTTCGGTTAGGCAAGAGTACAATTCATTGAAATTATAAAATGCAGGTATCTGTGAGAAGACGTTTCACTCTTTTTCAGAAAATCCCTGATCTGTCAGAGACCTTCAGGACCAGTGCGATGCACTTTAAGGACACTCAAGGATGAAGACAAGAATCCTGAAAATTATTATATAGCTTAAACATAACTTAATTTTGGTTACTTTTTTCAAGTCATAGTCATTTACATGTGGGTAATTGGAACTTTGTCTTTTACTGCTTCATAAATCACATTATGTCAAAAACCTAATAAACTCAGAAAACAAGCTTGACAGTCATTTTGCATCTTATGAACATCTGTTTTATTGTATGGTGTGTTTATTTTGTGTTTGTTTTACAGCTTCGTAAATTGACAGCTCACACAAAATCTATGCTCTTGAATCTGACTCTAATGTAAATTCTGTTTTTACCTAGCCCTCAGCAGATACATGGGTTACTTTGATATGATCAGTTTTGAGACACCATTACATAACATCCGATCTCACCATCTCTGTGGTAAAAACAGTGACATTATTGAACAGTTGGCCATACATACAACTGAGTTCAAACACATCATCCATACACTTTTTATTAAAACACAGCTACCCAGCTAAATAATTTTAGCTAAGATATAGGATTTGTTAGAAACTGTACATAACTGTAATGTACATAAAGGCAAACTCTTTGGTACAGATATATACAGTTTATTTTCACTTCTTTTTTCCTTTAAATTGGGCCTCTCAAAATGTCCTGTTGAAATCTTTAAAACACTATATTCCTGAAATCTAATGGGTGTATGAGAATACCAGCCTCCCATGAGAATGAAAGATCTAATTTATTTTCATTGACTAACCACACTACATACCAGGTGATAACGGATGTGCAATGGCTAAACAATATGACCTATGTCAGACAGTGAATGTCTCAGTAACAAACTGGGTTCTGTCTGTCTTGAGAAATGCTGTGAACGTTACCACAGTCAGTGTAAATGCCAGCCCAGTGTGCAACTTCCTAAACCTACTTTACAAATACAAAATGCATACCTTAAATGTGTAAAACAAGATAAAGTAATTCATTTCCTTTTTTAAAAAGAACACAGCAATGAAAATGCATGAAGAAAGTGAAAGCAGTTTCGTTTTAAAAGGGGACAAAAATGACCAAAAAAAGGCTACATATCCTTGGTTTGTTTGGGATTTAGTGCAGGAGTGTAACAATCAAGGATGAGTCACTAGCAGTATAATAACAGGTTCGCTTAGTTGGATGGTTGATCAGAGCACAGCAGTTGGAGCCAATTACCACAAAGAATTATAATCCACCAGATTCCTGACGTCATCACACCGAGAGAAGAACCAACAAGTACAAAGCAAACATACACAAAAGCATTAGTTCAATAACGAGAATATAAGAAATGGAAAAAAAAAAAAAAAGAAATAAATATTTATCTGATATGCCCAAACTGGAAAGTGATCTGTTGCAGTCTCTGGAGAAAGTGAGAAAGAGAGAAAGAGAGAGAGAGAGAGAGAGAGAGAGAGAGAGAGAGAGAGAGAGAGAGAGGACGTGCAAGTGCTAGAGGACTCCACTAGAGGGCGAGCCATGGGTGACGCAGGCACTCTGCAGCTGTGGCTCTTTTCTCGGGGATCAGCTCCAGCATGGGATGCAGGAAGTCAGTGAAGCACTCAGCTTCTTCACGGGGCCACTCGTACTTGTCAATGAGCACCTCCAACAGACCCCATGGCTTCAACTTTGTGATGTGTTTCAAGTCGCCTGCAAATAACCGGACATAAACAGATGGTCAGGGCAGGAAAAAAGCACTTCCAGCATGTGAACTCAACAAGTCCACGAAACATAAAGAAAATATTGAAACTCTTTCGTGTAAATGCGTTTTCCAAACAGAAATCTTTTTGAATGTCTAAAGTTAATATGTAAAAGGTTTTTACCACTATAATTTTAAATGACTAAAGTTGTTATTGAGCAAACAGAAAATACTCACACTAAAAGCATCTAACCTTGACACTGACAATTTTTGTTTTACCTTTCTTGGTGAAAAAATCCTTGGAATATTTGCCGGTCATTATGAGTTTGCGTGGGACAGTCCCCAGCAGCTCAATGATCAGTGCTATATGGTCTACACAGCAGTAAAAGGAGAGGGAAAGACAAGACAAGACAAACAACAGATTCATCAGACCGTGTCTCAGTCACAGGCCCAGCTCTGGGTGTGTGGATGGAGGGCTGAAGAAGAGCAGACTCAGAACAATAGCACACACATGAGCCAGATTGTTAGACAGGTTGGAGAGCACAGACCAGCAGTTAATGTATTAAACATGGTGATCTGACATTATATGCCTTGTAAGGGTCTTTTGTCTCAAGTATCAGTAGTAGCTGTGCCATAATGGGACATAAGTTACCTATAACATTGCAACAGATGCTCTGTGATTGGCCCTTCAGTAGGGGCTAGTTCATATAGACTACTTCAAAGAAAAAAAAAATTCACATAATAAATAACATGCTATTTTTTTATGTTACTTAAATCTGCTAAAGACATTTTCATAAGCTACATCCTCATTTTTACAAATACATTCGTGGGTCCAGACCTCTATGTTAAGCTTTAAACTGGATATTTGCCATTATTATCTTGATTAATAGATACATTTATTCAGATAATCGCAGAAAAATATGCATCCAAGCACCCGCGTGGCATCTTCAAATTGTCAAAATCAGTCCAAAACATATTCAGTTAACAATGATGTAAAATTGTGGAAAAAAACTGAGGCAGGCAGGCATCTGCCCTCCAGACGTGCTCATTATACTGAATGCCTACCAAGTTCTGATGCTGGAATCACTTATGGATCAAATGTGTCTCCTAGAGTGTGAAGAACTTGTTGTTGAAATATATTGAGCATTTTTTGATTACTAAAATATTTTTTTATTCTTTTAATAATTAATAGAAACATTGCAAAGAGTTCAACATGTTCTCTTTGCTTCAATGACTCTATTAGATAAAGTTAAAAGTATTTGATAGTATTCGTTTTCAGACAATGTTTGGCTCTTGTACCAAAAATCAGGAAAATCCCCCAACAAGGATCAATAGTGTCAAGTATCCGGCCAAATCCTCTGGCTGCAACTGAGGAGCAGGCGAATGTGCTTCTGCCAGGCAATCTTTGCCAGAACTACTGTGAGTTGAATCAACATCTGACAGGCCAGTTCAAAGTTACTGACTTTTTTGCCCAGTGATCTGTGCAAACCAACAGCTTTGGTAGAACTGAATGAACTGAGAGAAATCTTGACCCTTCTCCAAGCCGTCCATCACTGCTCCCACAGCGGGCCACAGACAGAGGGGTTGCATACCTCTCTTGGTGAAGTATTCCTGTGAGTATTTCCCACTCAGAGCATAGTGACGAGGGATTTTACCAAGCAACTCAATCATGAGAGCAAGATGGTCTGGAAATGAGGCACATCAGAGGAGAAGAGGAGAAGAGGGAAGGCAAGAAGTCACAAAGAAACCGTTTGAGAGAGAGAGAATGGGGGACAACAAATGGGAGAGGAGATAGAGGAGAGATGGCAAACAGTCATGTGGAACAACTTATTAGGAACAATGGATGATGACAGCCTAGTATGGCAAAAAGCATACGTATGGGTAGGCTCCGTTACTTTTCACATTTACAAACATTTGAATGCATGTAAACCATTCACTTCTTTTACATAAACAAACCATGAAGACTGAACATGAACAAAAATAATATACAGCCATGCTGAAATTTATACAGCAGATTTCACTATAGAGCTTGAGAGGTGAGTAAGTGACAAACATATGAATGCATGTGAAAAACTTCCCTCAGAGGTGCAGGTCATGAGCCAATGGACTACAAGAACCTCAGCACATACCTGACAATGTTTCAGCAAAATCAAATCAGTATACACTTCAAGCTAAGCAGCCAGCCACAACAGATAAAGAAAGCATAAGGTGGAGAAAAAGTAAGTGTTCAGACTGAGTGAGAGAGAGATGAAGAGAAGTGAGTGAGGAATGAATTGATGGGCCCCGTATCCAGTGTGGCAGAAAATGTTGTTTGTGGTGTTAAGAGAGGACATAAACACAGGAATGTTGGTACTCGTCATCACATGATTCACATGTACATTTCCTCTAAATTTAACAAAATCACATCACTGTAATGGAGTACCTCAGGAAAGTGAAAGATAAAGCAAAGTGCAACGCAACTTCTTATGCAACCTGCTAATTTGCAATGAAAGTCACAACTTCCCATGCAACTCATTATTATATGCGTTTGATCCTATGTATTTCTTTCAAATAAATTATGAGAAGACAAACACCATGAAGCTTTTCACAGGGGCAATAACTATGACATTACACGTAACACTAAAACCCTCCTACCAGAAGAGCATATATTTAAAAATATTACTAAATATAGCACTTAGGACTCATGTGTAATTATGGTTGGATAAAGCAGAAATGGACAGACAGAGGAAATCCTAGCAGTACCTTCATCCCTGGAATAATCCTCTCCAGAATGTGGTTCGAACAAGTAGTCCCCTGTAGCAAGCTCAAAGGCCTAAGGACACAACAGAATCACCATAAACACAGAAAAAAACACTGTATGTGGTAATATATTAATACCCTCCCACAATTTGCTATACTCTCATAATGCTAATGATGTTTTTAATTTACTACTGGGTTTGATTTTGTTCTTAGGTTTTGATGTAATGCAAATTGATTGACTAATCTCTCACCATGCAGGCTGTGCTCCATATATCAGCTGGTGTGCTGTATCCTGCACCAATGAGCACCTCTAAGGACCGGTACTGCCGTGTCTGTATGTCTTCTGTAAAGTGCTTGTGCTGAGATATGGAAACAAGAGAAAAAAGCAAATCCTAAAACTGAGATTCTATAACATGAGCATGCATGTTGTTATAACGGGAGAAATACTGTATACAAGAGAATTATAAATACTAGAAGACTGAGGTATTTCTATTTTACAAGCAAAAGACAATGGATGTGTCCCTTGCGACAACGCTTCATCTTGAATCAGGAAATCCCTTCAGTCATTAGCAGACTACTTACCACCCAACAGGCATTTCCCAAGTCTGCAATCTTAACCTTGATCTTGTCTGCATTGAGTGGCTCAAGGGGGTTAACTAGCAGGGATCCTGCTGTTAGCTTTCCTGCATTGGACCAGAGACGGAGAGACAAACTGATAAAGATGTGCTGAAAATCTCATAAACAAAGAGTTTAGCAATCAATATTTCAAAGTTCACACAGCTGAGCCTTTATTAACCATTAGAAGCAGCCCAGCATGAAGAAACAGCTGCCACAAATCTTTTTGCAGTCTGTAGATGTACTGATTTTGACTGACTGACCATTGCTCAGGTTTTCCTGGGTTCTATATTGACAGTCTGGTCCATCCTCTCCTTCTTCCTGCAAAATGCTTCTCTCCAGCTCTCCTTCTTCAAACTCAGAAGGAAGGTGTCTCACAATAACTCCACTGCTGTGAGCGCCCCTGCCCTCAGGCTCATTGTCCAGCTCATTGAGTTTGGCAGAGTCCACGCCATTGGGGATGGGCTGAACAGGAGACTCGTTGCGTTGTTCCTCCTGACTGGCACATTTCTTCGAGGGCTCTGCATTGCCATTGTGTTGGTCTTCATCCCTCCACTGAGATTGTCTCTGCTCTATCTCTACATGGCCATTACAGTTCACTTCGGACAGCTCATCTGGTCCCATCCTCATGACATCTGCATGCACATTGCTCTCTGATAGTGTAAGGGCAGGAGAGGTATTATTTTTTTTTATTGAATGACTGATACCAGGAATTACATTACAGCATTACAAGTACAGTACAACATTAACCAAGAGTTCATGTTCGGCACATGTTATTCCTATGACATTGGCTTCTTACCCCCTGTTCCCTCGTTTCCGAGCTCCTGAAGTAACACCTGTCTCAGAGGAGCACACACTCGTCCCTTTGGAGACTGGGGATCCTCATCTTCTTCATCCTCCTCCTCTCGTGTCTCTGTGGTCTTTTCCATTTCCTCCAGGTCCATGATGCACTTTTCCAAAAGCTCTGCCTGACGTTTCTGTTTCTTTTTTAATTTCTTCTTCTTGTTCTTGGACATTTTTACTGCCTGTCAGAAAAGAATACAGGAAATAAGAGGAGGCTTGCATTTTGTTTTGTAGTTGGCATATTAATGGAACTCCTTTTAAAAGTATACAGTGAAAAGAGCTGTACCTGTTTCGGAGCAGGCGCTGTGCTTACTGAAAAGAAAATATAAGATGAATACAAACTGTTATCAAACTCATCAGTTTGCACTTGAGTACATTTATGTGTGCTTGTGTGTTTGTGTCTCTCATACTTGCAGAACCAGAAGGAGGAGGTGCCCCAGCCTTCTGCCACTCAGTGGCCTCTGCTGCGAGCTTACGGACATAGGGCTCAACAACACTCATCAGGATATTCTCTGGCTTAATGTCTGTGTGGATGATCTGACACTTTGTGTGCAGGTAATCCAGACCTTGGAGGACCTAGAAAATAAATGCATGATTAATAATGAACTGATGGCAAAGCTTTAATTAATCACTGGTGCTGAAATTAAATACACATGGTAATATTTCAAAGTCATTTTCTCTTTCTTTTTGTTTTCCTTACAGTTGAAATTTGAGAAGGAAATTGTTGATACACATGTACAATGTATCATAGAAATACAATACAGTTAATGATAGAATCTGTTACTCAAGCCACCAAAACAAAAGCACCTAATAAACACCTAATATCTTGCTCAAATTGTCACACTAAAAGGCAGGTTTGACTTGACATTGCTTCTATTTTCAATTGTCACATGTTCTACCCTGACTGGTTTCCACCCATCATTCAGCCTGGAAGTTACATGGCTGCTGTGAACTATCAGAAGGTATAACTGAGTGTTCATCACAAATAACCTGCAGGCAAAACTGTGAGTCTCTTGTTACCTGTCTTATGATGCTCTTCACACAGGCAAGGGGCAAGCCTTGGTAATTAGACTTTATTATCCACTTTAATAAGTGATGCCCTAGCACCTCAAACACCATGCAGACATCTGAACATCACAGCGGTCAAGATATTAACAACAAAATACAAGTCCAGGAAAACTGAAAACTCCCTAGGAGCAAAATTACTAGACAATCATGGTCTTGTGGTCATCCTGCTTGTTCTATTAGGAACAGCATTATTTAGACTGAAAAGAGGGCAGGTCATGAGAGTGCAAACACTATGGTGTCATTAGGGAGTCTCATATTACAGTTATAGTTATCCCTGTGGCATTCAGGGGATCTTACTCGGCCAAAGTGTTGTGATAGGTTGAGGTCTGTTTGGGGACAAACAAAGGTTCCCTTTAGTCAAGCCAACACCTACTGTTAACTTTGTTACCTGCACGTAGACTGTTTTCAAGCTAGATTTGACACCAAAGGGAAGAATATACTTTTGCTGAAAAGTACATTTTTTGGAACAATTAAGCGTTTTCTCTCCCATACAAAATAAATTACCAGGAAAGCAGTTGTAATTTTTGGCTATAAAGGATACGAGTTCCATTAACACCAGAGATCTTGAAGTCATCTAGCAGCTGGACCACCATCTCCCTCTTGGGGTCATCTGGGTCTGAGTTTCTTACCTGAGGACAAGGAAAGGGAGCAATGCAATCAAAACAGGATAAATACTTACTAATAACGAACTTAACTTATATTGGGCAGACATTAATGTTTCATTATCTGTTACCATATAGTAGTTTTCAAACATTATGTGGTATTGAAGATTTTGTCACAAGTAAAAGCCATTGCTCAATGACTTACAGATCTAAGGAGTTTTATCTCATCAACTGCTGTCTCTGTGTAGTGCTCTGCACTCTTCACCACCTTCATTGCTACAAACCTCTTCACCCTGAAACCACAGAAAAAGTGACATTTGCTAACAGGAAGTAATGGTGGAGAACAGTCACAGACTCAGCTGTTGTTGTGTCTGTTATCCAACTTCAGGTGCCAAAAACAAAAGGGTGCAGAAAGAATATGCAATAAAGATTTTCTCATACTGGATGTCCCAGGCAAGCCACACAGTGGAGAAGTGTCCCCAGCCTAGTTTTCGAATAACATGGTATTTTCCGTTGTAAAGGTCTCCGACTTTCACATGGTGGTAGCCACCTGGGAGGACGAAAATGTGAATCAAACAAATGAAAGACTTTAAATTTGGTCTGGTTACCCTCAATAATTTGATAATAGTGTGTATGCGTGTTTGTGTTAACAGTCAGAGTAAGACAAAACTCACCTTTGCAGTAGTCATTAGGATCCTCCTGTTCCTCATCATCAGAGCCAAGAATCTCTTCGGGTTCCTCAGGCTCCTGAGGTGAGGCTTCTAACTGGGGCTGCTGACGAGATCTGGGATTGGCTGGCTGCCTAATGAACAACCACAGCAAGCCTTATAGACTTCATTAGGAACAAAGACACTAACATAGTCTTTCCTGTTTCAGGTGGAGCATTAACCTTGGCATCACCTTTAATCTCAGTTATAGCAATACATTTCTATTTAACCAATGTTTCACCCTAAACTTTATCACCGTCCTCCATATAAATTTAATAACACTCAAATGTAGATGTTAATTTGAATCCACACTTTGGAAATAAGCTTTGAGCTTTAGTGGAACTTCTGTGCCTTGATTTCCTCTCAATGGCACCTAAATGACGCATTTTAGGTTGCTATCCTGGTATAACTTGAATTTAATGTGTGGTTAATTCAAATAAAAGCTAAACACTACTTAGACTCTTCTGTCATTTGAACAACTGTAAACTTGTCCAACAACTAAGAAAATGTTTATCCAGCGATTATCTCCATGGCTGCTGCAGTTGTTTGTTTTTTTTTCCACTGATGTCTAACTGCTTCTTTTAACATACAAGAACCTTTAGTTATAAAAAAAAATATTTTGGATGGACAACACCTTTTAAGTGCTTGTTGTCTTGTTCATACTGGTCATACAGAAAGCTTGTTAAAAAAAAAAAAATCACATAAAACCTTCCTGCCACAACAGATCCAAGCTGACCATTGTATCTCCACAGATATTACACTTGAGAACACCTTATAAATCATGGAAAGTATTTGGTATTTGGTAATTTTTCCTGTATATATGTGTGACAATTTATAATCTGTGTTTGCCAACAGTTCAGTTTCTAATATTAACTTGAAAACCAAACAACCTGATGTTACTTCCCCCGCAGAAGAGATTAAGCCTGCTCATCACTATGGAAGCCAAGAGAGCTGAGATCGCATTCAAATAAAATCCAAAACTGGTCTTTAGTGTCTCACAAACAGGCTGCTGGTTTCCACATAATCTGCAAATTCATGTCCGACGCGATTATTTGAAGCAAAGAGCTTTTAAGCATGTTTGTGCAGCAATGACAAACAAACAGCTGTAATGAATTACTTTATATGCATTTAAACTGTCCAATGATGATGTTTCCATTTGAAGTGCATTTCCCACTCATGAATTACTACAATTAATGTAATAATGACACACTTGTAGAAAGAATTTGAATTGTTGGTAATAATTTACCCATGCAGTTCTCATACTCTTGCACAGCTCTGCATTGCCTATTGAAAAATGAAGAGGACAATGGCTCATGGGAATATTATTACTTAAGAGTGCAGTCAGACACAACTCCATCTAGCCATCTTTTTTAGAAAACATGTTTTAACTTTTTAGTGGGTGTTCCCATTTTTTGCCAGTGCTCATTACTTTCAAAGCGAGGTTTGCTATCTAGGCCATTCTGATAGAAGATATTGCCCAGACTCTTATATTAATTTGATGTATATCTTGAGAAGTGATTCAGAACTGTAGTTCGCTCATACTATGTCCTCAACAAGATAGAGTGTTTGCTGCAATTCCTTGTAGTGCTTATTATTCAAGGATGACTGTGTCATGCAAAAATACAGTCTCAATTTCAATTTTATTTCTTGTACCATAAAATTTATACACCTGATGGACATGCAAGTTTCATACATGAAGATGATACTATCAGGAGATGAGTACATGGAATAGCGCTGTTTTCAGTGAAACACCATGCTTCAGTGGGCTGATGTGGGCTTCTTCTTTCTATTGTTTTAAATATAGCACAGGCTGTTATGCAACTCTCCAGAGGATGCCACTGATGGCATGATTAGTAAATTGTTAGGTAGACCAAAACAATCAGTATTGGGTATCAATGCTTAAATGGCCTCTCTTATTTTCACTCCCCCCCCTCCCCCCACACACATACATTAATTTGTTGCATTATCTTAATGCAATAACTGCTCTTTGACAGTGGGATACAGCATTTTGATACTTTAGTTAACATTATATATAAATGGCCAAAATGACTATACAGGGCTTTATGCATAAAGCTACTGGTCTTGATCAAGTCCTGAGCATAAGTGAAACCCAGTGTGCTAAATCTAATGACCCTTGCGTGATTATAATGATGAGCCTTTCACTTCTTCAACTCGAGGTCAATCATAACCAAAACAGAGTGAGAGTGTCAACATGCAGCAGAGGACCTTTAATCAGTTCCACATCTCAGCGTTTGTACCGTGGAGGGACAACACACGTGTGCAGACTCACTTTTTGCTGGTCTTCTTTGCTTTCGCCCTCTTCTTCCTCGCCTGGAGTGCCAAAACTGTCAGGAGAAACCAGTGATCAGTTATCTCCCTCTTTGTCTGTGGCTGCCGTTTGATCTCCAACCCACTCAGAGAAAATGAAAAGATAGATAACACTGCCGTCTATAAAGAATACATCTACGCCGCCTCACACACACTGGGGTCTGCTGTATCATTTTTTTGCAGATGCCACCATCTAAATCAGCGCTGCGGTGCATCTGTCACCCGGTTCCACACCGGAGCCATCTAAATGCATCAATAAGCTACTACATACTGAGGTGGCCGTTCATGTCAAGACCGCAACGTTTCTCACAATCTCCCACACTGTGGAGGCTAGCTGGTCGGTCATTACAGGGCCGGCTGTCGGTGTTTTTGGCTGGTGTGCGGAGCAGAAAGAGCTAGAAAGCTGGAAGTAGCTCGCTAATCCGACCGTGTCCCATTGAAGCTAAAGCTAACGTCTGGAGAGCTAACGCTGCTCGCCCCAGCTCAACAGTGCGTGACAGATGCCTTCAATTAAACCCCCTTCTGAACGGATGCAGCTCGGATAGCTCCACATTTATTACAACCACGGCGACATAGAGACACACGAACACACCCAGAGCCGGGCTAGCCCCGGCGAAAGCCGGTCGGGGTGTCGGTGTAGAGATTTACCTTTCCTCTCCATGGCGGCTGGACCCGTAGCTTTAGCCGTTAGCTACACCACCAGTGATCGAATGTTCCACGCATGCGCACTGGCCGGCTCCGCTCAGGTCGCCACCTGATCATCAAAACATCCTGATGCACTTTACTGCACCGAGGCCTGTACGGGGCCCCCGGTGTGCTTCTTTGGTCAATCCAACTGTATTTAAACGATGTACCATGTGAGCCATAAATCAACTGCAGATTTGATGGTGTAATTTGCAGTGGTGCAAATTCTTTAGACAGGTGTAGTCAGTTGTGCAGTGACTCCAGGACATTTGGGGCTCAAAGGCAAACCCTATTTTTCATTTTTTATTTTTATTTTTATTTTTTTTGGCGGGTGGGGGGGGGGGGCACCTAAATGAACTTCAACAGAGGCAAGATAAAACAAACTGTCTCACATGCTGATTGTAGGCATCTAACAAACATTGATCTGTGTCAAACACCTAATATACTTGGTTCTCATTTTGTCAGTTACATCTAACTAAAATGAAAGCAGGCGCAGACAAAGGCATCGCAATAATGCCTGTTTTACACTCATCTCTCTCATCTAGCTGACTGTGACGCAGTCATTTTCAGGAAAGGTTCAACTCAAAGATAATGATATAATGGGCAGTAGAATATGAGAAGCATGTCATTCTCCCCCCTCATCCAACTCACACAGGAGTCACTTTCTGTCCTGCTCTGGGACTAAAAGGAAGTGTCCAGTTTCCATAAACAAGAGGCAGGATGTCAGCAGACAGAGACTCCTCGAAACTCAGGTTAAAGGTTGCACCTTTTGTAGGATGGTAACTGTAATTAATAATACAATGTTCTCAGTTTTGGACGACTTCATTTTTCTTCTCATGTTTTCATGTATCACTGTCAAATAAAACAGACACTAAGTATCTAATGCTACAATTTAATGTATTTTTAAATTGATATAAATTAAATTAGAGAGTATTTCCATTGTTAATAATTTGTGTGCGTCTCTATCTTAATCAACAGAGGAAGTGAACAGCCTGCTACCAACAGCATAATTTTATTATCCTATATTTATATATATATATATATATATATATATATATATATATCCTATATTTTTAAAATGTGAATTGATAACAATTTATCTGTTTTAAATATTTTGTGTTCATGTAACTCAACCCAGCACAAATACAAAACAGCACGGAAGATGTATATGTCCAAAATCTGGTTATTTACAATGGATTTTCCTCTTGGTGAAAATCACTCATTAATTCATTCAATACTCCCAGTGAAATGTATGAATATTTTTCCCATTGATAAAATTTTCATTTTTAATTAACAATTAACAAAGACAATCAACAAAATTTGGGTCTCTTAAAAATAAGTCTTTATTTTGTTAAACAAAGGTCTGAAGATAGTAGTTACTCTGCTGGTCTGAAAATAGTATACGGGATCTTAAATTTGTTGTTTATAAATACCACCTCCACAAAGTATAAATACATCTATAGTCCCTCTTTTACATATTTAAGCAGTATTTCTATTGAAGGTTTCAGCATGACACACTTAAAATTCCTGTAAACCAACAACACACTCTCGCAGACTCACACAAAATCTTTCACTGATGTACATGCTAAAAGTGATTGCTTCACAACATAACCACAATAAGATTTAAAAAATATGGCACAGATATATACATATTTTTGAGCAGAGCATGTGACCATGTATCTAAATGAATATTTTGGTGCCTTGTTGAAAAGCACCATCTTTAAGCTATAGAGGCTCAGAGTTCTCTGTGTAACCGAAATATTTACAAGAGTCTCACAGGACACTTTAACTATCTCAACAAACATAAAACATGAAATGTGACTGGTGTGCACTAAAGGTCAGTGACTAAACAGAGCAGGCACATTCTGAATTCGTCACATATCTAAAAGCTTCAGTAAAATCTACTTCGGTCAAAGACAGGAGCCCTTCAACGTAATCTCCTTAAATACTGGAACAATCATGGCAATAATTGGATCAGAAATCATGTTACAGACACAGGGGACCCAGTGCTACTTGTGACAGAGTGGCAAGGTGAGTGGGAGACTGGCTTTTTTTTTTCTTTTTTCTTTTTTATGACTGATAGATACAAATGCTTATTCATAAGTTAGTCAATACAAAATTTAAAACAGAAAACAGCACAGCTATAGGTCCAGGTGATTCAGCATCTCAGAGTCACAGTGATGAGTCATTAAAGTCTGAATTTAAAAAAATACACGAAAAGAAAATTATTTCAGCTATTGGCAAAAATTTACATTCCCCATCATCGGACCATCGACATTAGTGGTTTATAAATGAGCGTAATTGGTCGAGCTTCTTCCATTCTCTGCGCTGGAAATGATCTCTTCCAAAGGCTAATCAAAAGAATGGTTTACCAATACAGACGGACAAAGGTTGATAGGCACTCTGATACAAGCATCTGAGAGGTTGTTTAACACTAATGCGCATGTATGTAGTTTTTACAAATTTGTCTGACGCTGGGGTTGATGTGGGTCTCTGTCTCATTACTCCATGTCATCTTCATCAAAGATAGGCGGCTCAAAACTACAGACCTCCTCGTAGGTTAATCCTGAAAGAAAAGAGGAAACGTTATGTCAGCACATGTCAGAGTTCCTCTTAGAATTCATGAATGGTTATTTGTTTCCATACGTTTCCACTCTTCAATCTCCAGCTCACGGCTCTCAAAGCTCTGGTCATATGGCTCTGCCTCAGGCTCGTCGTCCGGGTCGTGGTACTGGGCGAAGTAGGGGTGGGCCAGTGCCTCTGCTGCTGTTATCCGCTTGTCTGTGTCCAGAACTAGCATCCTCTCCAAAAGGTCCACAGCTTAAAAAAATGTCAAAAGGACTTGAGCTCAAACAGAATCTCAGATTCATTAATTTTTTTCCTGTCATGTAGAGTTTTTTTGATTTTAAACCAATATTACCAACAGAAAATCGGGGGATTTCAAAATGGATTACTGATTGCTGTTAGCAAGGATTGCCTCATAACACAGCACAGCAGATGTTGAGTAAAGCTTGGTTTTCTGCTAATACCTTGTGGGTTTGCACCAATGAACACATCTGCAAAGTTCCTCTTGGGCATGTTTGGCAAGGAGCTGATGTAGTTCCTGGCCTGAGAAAATACATACAATAAATCAAATGTCAGCTTCCACCAGCAGCAACATGTCAGCTACAATCAGTGTAGCTCACACTCCTTCATGCTACTGATCCAATTCAAAGTGGCCATACACTAACGTCATTCAACAGTAAACTGATACTCATTGGATTCATTTTCTTCTTTTATTTTTTGTGTATAAGAAAATAATTCCACTTGTACTGTCTCCATGTGTGTTTTTGGTTGAGGTGATAAAGTTTCTTCAAGGGTTTCTGGCAGCCTGAAGTGAGACACAAGCAGTCAATAACTCACACATACCTGCTGTTGATAGCCTTTAGCTCACAGCAAAAAGTGATTGACAGCCCTCACATGTTGCCTAGCAACAGTAGGATGATGATCAAAATAGGAGCTGCAAAAGTTGTGTGGCGCTCTTTTAAAGTTCTCTTCTAACAGTTAAACAATTAAGTGTTTATGTTGCAGTTGTTATTTTTAATTTACAAACTAAATCACAATTATTCTTGAAAATTAAAAATGTTTGGAAAACAAAGATCCTCAACTACCCAACTACTCAACACTGGAAAAAGGAATTTAACTTAATATATTTTAGCATTCATTTTTGTCCTAATAAGTTACCTCCAAGTGTAAAATAAAGGTTTGTTTAGCAGACTACCTATCATTATAATATGGAACAATAAAAGAATTATGAAATGCAAAAATTAAAAACATCAGAAGTTTTTTTTAAATGTGTAACAGAAACAGAGAAACCCCCAGAAAGTATATTCTGTACTACAGAAATTGTTGGTAGTAACCGTCTCCCCAACAGTCAATCTAGCTGCTGCACAGCATGCATGTTTAACACAAAAGATATTTGGATCCTACTACCAAAAAAATTAGGTAACACACACACAAATACCCACAATTCAGAGGTGCTTGTTTGGTAGTTGTTACAATCACATGCAACAAGCGCATCAGACCACACAAAAATACTTTGGCTAAACTGGAAAATCAAAACCTCTGACCCTCATAGAAGCTGTTCTTGACCAAAGCAGTGGTCCTGTTATTCATATGACCAGTAAAATGTTGACCGCATGTTAAAAGATCTCTCAGCTATAATACAATATTATTGTGTGTTCATTGATATGGCTGTAAAATTATCATAGTAATCTGGGGTGCCATGATATAAATACAGGATTCTGAGCAAAGAGCTATGTAACTTTAAAAATAAAAATGGAGAGTGCATTACAGCAGACTGTCTGCGATTGTGGATGCTGCTCACCTCATGGCTGGGCATCCTGCTTATTAGAGATGCTGGGGGAGTTCCTGTCAAACGCATTATCTGCTGAAGCTGGTTTATATCTATGAAGCTTGTGTCAAGGGGAGTATAGCGACAGAGCAGAGCTGATCAAGAAGCTGCTTCTTATCTTAACACTGTGTGGCCAAACTCTAGATGCACAACAATGTTATGATGAAAAGCAATGCACAACGTTAAAACGCTTAAAAGCACAACGTGTCACAAAAGTTAAGAGGGGATATCAGATTGAGTGGAAAGAAACAATGCAGTACTTTGCATTGTAGTTGGTCAGTGAAAGCCAGGAATCAGTCACCTGTGCCATAATCTCACAGCAAGCACCATCCTATTAACTTGGTTAAAAGAGGCAGATAGCAAGTCTAAAATCCATGAAGCTGAACGATGAAAACATGCTGTCATTTAGAAAGCAGATATATCAAACAGTTGTACAGCAAAGTGGAAGGTTTAGAGGAGAAAACTGGTTAGAGCAAAACCTTGCATAACTTTGTGAACTCACAGACTCTGAAGATATTTTCATCAAGAGCTCAGGCCCTGGCGTTCCGACGAGCATCATGATTAGCTTCAACTGATCAATGTCTATTAGCACACGGTAAAGGAAGACCAGACACTGAACGGGGGAAACTTGTAATCTTAAATTGTTGTAAAACTTAAAAACTCTGTTTGCAAGTAAATTTCACTGTAGTTGCTGTATGTTTCACACAGAGGAGAGCAGAGGAAGAATTCAAACCTGGGAAGAAGCATTAGTCTGAAAAGACTGGAAAGGGGAGAGAAAGATAAACATTTTCAAGCACAGACACTGCAGATTGATAGGCTCATACAAACAATGGCAGAATGTGGACCTGAGCCAAAAATGCATACTGACATTGTAGGAATAGTTGAAGCAGGCCAGTAGACATTACAACATTTAAGTAGAAGGTATATATCAAGCCAAGAGCAAAGGGAGGAAATAGATTCTAAGTGTGTCACATTTTCTATATAAGGTGAGGCAGTATCATGTTGGAAGAAAAAAGCAGAACTGTTGATTTTATTAAGTGGACACAACATTTCAACTTCCGCTACTCTACCTCCAAAAAAATATATAAATAAATAAATCAGTATTTCCACAATAAAATCAATGTGCGTTAAACCTGGTTGATTTTTTTTTTATACAAATGCTGTCAATCTGGTACTTGAAAATGAAAAGGATACGGTCAGTACCAGGAAACAGAGTTCTTCCAGTGAGCAGTTCTGCCATTATACATCCCACTGACCAAATATCCACTGAAACACAGAAAGTCAGGACACAAACATTACGTTTTTCTTGACAAAACTGTGCACAATCACTTCAGATACAGCAGATTTATAGGCAAGTAAATGAGAAGAAAGTGTGAAGAGGTGATCTGAAACTGTTCTGGATTTCTTCCAACAGAGAATAGTAGATGTTTTTTTGACTGTAAACTTTCCTGCCCTTTACATTCATTAGTTCAAACTGTTAAAAAAATCCTCAGATATCCTGTACGGCTCAGGTTATACCTGTCATGTTGTAATGCATCCAGTTCAACATGATCTCTGGGGCTCGATACCAACGTGTGGCCACATAACCGGTCATCTCATCATCAGTGTGCCGTGCCAAACCAAAGTCCAAAATCTGAAAGCAATTTAGTTCAGAGTTAGTTCAAAAAGTAGAGTTGTTTTCAAAATATTCACAATGTTGGCAGTGATGTTTAAATAAGGGCAGAAGTTCACTGACCTTCAGCTCACAGTCTTCATTCACTGCCAGGTTACTAGGTTTCAAATCCTGGAGGGAGAAAAGCCATTAATATAAGTGCAATTAATTAAAGTACAGCTGATGGGCATAGCTGTAAATAAACAACACATCTGTAACCTTTTCATGAATAAAAAACACCCTGTCTTGGTTCACAACAAATTTAGAAAGTGTTACATCACTAAAACCATGTAAAGCTCAGATCCTGTTCATGACTTCCCTTTCACGTTTGCACAAGCTTGACTCTGCCAAGTGAAAGTTGTCAAACACTGACAGAAACCCCACCCCATTACAGTAAAACACAGAGTGACATGGTCAGATAAAAACCAAACAACTTACTCTATGAATGATATCTGCTGAGTGGATATACTGGAGAGAGGGTGGAGAGAACATGTTTTAAAAGAAAACATCATTGATTAGCCGCTGAAAAATTGTCAAAGGCACATCAGTACAATGTAAAAATCATTCAGCTATCCAATGATCATTAGCATGACCATTTAAAAAGAGTAAAGCTCCATGTCATGCAATAGGCTCATCGAGTTAGAAAAGCTGTTGTTTAGACTGATACTACTCTCAAATCTATCTATCCCATATGTGAAGCTACAGCCAAAATATGCTATCTTAGAAAAAAGACTGGAAAGGAGGGGAAACAGGAAGTGACACTGTGTCCAGAGGCAGCAATATCTGTTTTAGTGGTGGTGACGGAGTTAAGTGTGTTTTAAAAGGTGCCCGGCTTTGTGGGTACACGTTGCCAGGACAGACTTCAGGGTCACTCTTATGAAATGTGTCTTGGTTAATTCAGGCAATTACACTGTTAAGCTTGTGTATTCTTATTAGTAGTGTGTTCTTATTTTGAAATGATGGCAAATAAGCAGAGTGTTGAAAACCATGATTAACATTTATACGACTGGCTGAGTGCTGACTATGTGATTGCAGGTGCATGTTGGTGTTGCAACATGTGGCAATCACAATCATTGATGTGGTTTTACCGAGTTATAGTTATGATAGACACAACCTAAAAGAATAATAACGTCTCACCACAGCTGTTCCTGGTAAGGATTGTGGGACATATGATGGCAGATATGAGAGTAGAATCAATCTTATATTCTATTTTAACTCCCATCAGGAACACAAATCAGTACATTTCCCCAAATCTCAATTCAGTAAGTTCACCTTTAACCCTCGGAGAATCTGGTATATGAGGAACTGCACATGGTCATCTGTGAGTTTCTGGCATTTCACTATGTTGTTGAGATCTGCCCCCATTAGGTGAGTCACAAGATACCTGCCAATCAGAAAAGACAAAAAGACACAGATATCAGAAGGTACATAAATGTCTTCCCACTTCATAAAAAGTTAGTTTATAGAAATTATTATATGTGCAGTTCCAGTGTAAATTTCCAGAGATATTTACAGACTGAAACTAATTTTCCATATGGATTTAAGAACTTAAACCGGTTTAGCTGCTACTTCTGTTTACTCTCACTTATCTCCAGGGAGACTGGAAAGCCAAGCCCTTCGCAAATGTAATGTCGTTTAACAGCATGCCCGGATAAATGGTCTTAATGGAAACACATCAGTGCATAATTCAGATCTAATCCCAAAGCTTTTTAAAAATGCTCAAATAGCATTTATGGAAGAAAGCAAGAGCATAATGCTACAGTAGCAGTTTTACAGCCAAAACACAACACACAGAGCCATGTGCTGCTTCAACAGTCTGTTGCTCAACAAATTTCATGAATACTCTTCTATTCTCACACAGTACGAAGGCATTAAAATAGCAGTTTAAAATAGCAGGCCACGTTACAGAAACTTAATTGAATCTTAAATTTAAACAAGAAAAGAGTTAAATGTCCTAACTAACTTGTTAATTATCCTATATTGTTTTACTCAATTCAATCTTATCTCAGGTAGGGAAACCCTGTGGCCTTTGTGTGACCCATTACATTTCTCATTGAAACATACAAAAAAAAGGAAACAAACTGAACAAAGGAGGAATTAACCGTAAAACAGGAGATTAAGAGAGAAGTCAGTCCAAATATTTAAACAAACATTTAAGAAGTTAGGAATTTTCTGTAACACAGCACACGGCTGTGCATGAATTTGTTTTGAGCAGCACACACAGGGACACTGACTCTCTCGCTCACTCGTCTTGGAAAAAAGGGGATATAAATAGTGACCTCTGTTTTCCGCTCTCCTATAGAAACAGGAGCCCGGCTGGAGCTGTGCGTTACTGCCTTACTGCTGCGTTGTGACTCGTCTGTATTTTTAGAGCTGGAGGGGAACCACACTCACAGCACCTGCATTTCTGAGATTTTTTCTGCATATCGCACTGCTGCAGAACACTTTCAATGTTGTAGAAGATGTGCAAAGAAAGAGGAGTCACATTTCTTTCTGACAACCTGTGAATCAACATTTATTCTTATGTGTAGTGGTAGATAAGCCCTACAGTGCAAGTCTCTGCTTCTAAACCACAGGGCACGAGACTACACAGTCCACCTGTGACCTTGCGTGGCCTTGCGTGGCCTTCAGTCCACTGGGACATTAAGGTTTTGGGGGAGGAGGATTGGTCATCTTGTGAGGGCAACTTTCCATTTCAACAGCAAACAGAGACCCTGCTACTAAAGATGTGACAAAAACTTTTCAGTGTCCTATGTCCAACAAGGGATATACTTCCATTCTGCAAAACTTATCTTCATATTAAAAGAGCACTCATTCAGTAATGCACCTCTCAGTCACACTGATGACTGATGCAGCAGAACCAGTTATTGTATTGAAGTTACAGTCCTCTTTCTTGCCAGAAACTGGCTCCTCCAGCTGGCCTCTATTTTACCTGTGATGCGGTTAAACAACCAGCATAAACAAGATTTGGGGAATTTTATGCTATTAGAGCTCCTGTAGCCTTAAGCCCGAGAGATGGGTGAATCATACTTCACACAACTTCTCTGCAGCCCTAGAAGCTTCTTCACAATTTTTTAAGAACATGCATTAGTTCTGTTATAAGGTCTGCGAACACATTTTGATATGCCAGCAAATTCACAAAGATATCAATTTTAACTGCAGTTAAATTTTCATTTTAGTTATGGAAAGGCCATGTAGACTCATTAGAGAGAGAAGAATTCAAAGAAGATGACTGTGGAAAGGATAATAACTGCACCACACCACAGCCCTTTGAATCAGTCCCAAATGTCAGTGTCTAGTAATAACTTCAAGTTTAACTTCAACTTCAATTGTCATGTCAAGCCTCAAGTGAAATCTGCCACAATTTGATTTTCAGACAAATTTGTCAGCGTGTAGAGAAAAGGAAGAATCTGACATTCCACACACAACAGGGGAGGCAGCACACACTTTTGAGGAATGAGTCACTGTCTAGCTGTCCACTTCCTATTTCCAACAACTTTCAACATCAGCAAAAAACTACCCATTTTCCAAAAGCAAATCAGTCAGAATTTGTGTCACAAAGCTAAAAACCAGGAGAAAAAAATAACTGATGAAAACGCCCAACATTGAATAACTAACAGAGTCGACACTCTATGACACATTTGTCTGTGATTGGCCTGCTGGCAGGCCTCCAGGTGTTTCCCAGCCAAAGCTACGATTGTCTGCTGCAGAGAAATGTAAGGTCGCAGTGTGTAGAACACTGACTTAAATTATGCAAAAGTGCTGCTGAGGTGACACCCTGGCCTCAAGACAAAGTTCAGAGAGAATAAACTGGGGATTAAGAAAGCTATTTTAAAGCAGGGTTAACTTACACGTCAGTAAACTCCTTTAGAGAAGTAGCTGGGGTAAACACATCTAGGAGGCCAATTACCTGCAAAAAATAAGGAAACAATTTTCGAGTTAACAACAACAAAGGGAAGCATTTGAAATTGCATTGTAGAGTTTTTATACCAACACAATGTCAACATTGCATAACCAAGAGATTTTATTTTTCATGCCGTTTTACCAGCAGACAACAAAAAATAATGTAAACAAGTTTACTCACGTTTTCATGTTTCATGTGCTTAAGCAACCTCAGCTCTCTGTATGTTCTTTTGGCATGAATGATGGACTGAAACGGCCGGGAGAGTTTCTTTACAGCGATCTTCAAATCAGTCTTCATATCATATGCAGAACTGTTACAAAAGTGGGCAAACATGTAAATTTAAAACTCATCAGCAACAGACAACTTACATGCAATCATTGTCCATAATCAAAATTTGTGTGGTGAACATTTAAAGTAGAAATAAACTAGTAAACCAAACTAGTTATTTGTAGGCAGATGAGATGATATGGCTCAGAATGGGCTGAGTTTGCACAACATGCCAGATTAGGTGCAGTGAGAGCTGCTGAAGGCTGAGGGAAAAGGGCAACATCAGCAGAAAATGTCATCTCTCAGCAGAGCAGCTCTCCTTGCTATCTGTCGTGCACTCTGAAGGCTGACTCTCCTGAAACTATCACAACTTTTCCCCCCGGCTCTACCCAATGCATAATATTGTCAGTCGAATGGATTTGGCTGTTCAGTATGAAGATTCCACTATTCATTCCATGTTTTTCCTACAGACTATCTGGCGATCAGAAAATCCATTGGCATTAGTTTCAGTGATGATTTCAACCACATTAACAAACAAAAGCAACAGAGTTAAGAGAACATAGTTTTGAGCATTTAAAAATCAATAAAAGAAATCTTGCATATGATGCAAGATTTGAATCGCTGACATATAATGTTGAGTTACTGCATGAATTTGTTGGAAAAATGGGACAGACAGCACACATTCATTTCTGTTTAAATCAAACTCTTATATCCTGCTTTTTATTTTGCTTAAAACTTGGGTTGCTGCTTGGGTTGAAGTATCTCGGTCGATTTGGGTCTCCAATAAATTATTCAGTCATCAACCTTAGGGGCCAACCTGACAGAACCTTATCAAGGGGATTCGTGTCATTAATCTTTTAAAGGAAAACTCTGTATATCAACAGAGATATGAGTGCACCTGTGTTAAACTATAAATACATGCAAAAGTAAGATCCGAAGGTGTAACAATCCCACAAATTCAAATAATAAAAATGGATTATCCCCCCCCCCAAAAAAAGATGAAAAAAGTGCAACTGGGTGATCATTTTTGAAAATATGAGTCAATTATCAAAAGCAGGAAAAAGGTTTTCTCAGTGGTCATAAAAAAATCTCATTGCAATTATTTTGTAATGCAATTGCAGTCTCAGTGGGAGATGTTTTCGCATTAAAAAAAAAAAAAAAAATCTAATGAAATTATTTTTGTTGGGGTTACAGAGAATATCATTTGTGGCCTGTGCATTGTTAACACAATAACTACTTCGAAGCTAAAAATTGCACAACTATGTTGTGACATATTTAACCTTTACCAAAAAAAGTTCTTGCTCTTGCAAAAACGACAATATTGCACTTGGTCACATTGCAATTTTGATGATATTCTAATTATTTGTGCAGCACCATCCATAAGGCCTCAGACCAAAACACACCAGCAATTAGAATTCAATAAAATACAGACAGTACAGACTTTGACTGCTTTGATGGTATCTCATCTCTTTCTACTTGTATAACTAAATATGGATGATATTGTGGCTCAGTAGGTTGAGCAGGCCACTTGATAATCACAATGGAAAGAATTCTGTCCCTGACTGTCCTACTGTCCACATGGACTCCATGCTGCTCCAGATGGTGAGGCTTTGCATAGTAACTTGTCATCCATGTGCAACTGTTAATGAGAGACAATACAAAAACTACTTTGGATAAAAGCGGGTGCAGCATACAAATACAGTCCATTCACCAATCGTGCTGTTGCATATTATTTAGGGCACAGTCCACCATGTAAACAACGACAATATAAAAGTCAGTGTGCTGATTGAAAAAAAAAAAACAAAACAATCATACTGGTGACCAGCCAGTAATCTGACCAGCAACAGATTATCACATTGCCCAGCAACAGCACAGCTGTCCACTTCCATTTGAAAAACAAACATCTGCTCACTAAATCAAGTGACTGCTGACAATGTTATGTCCTAGAAAGTATCAGCACAACCTATTTAAGCGACACACCGAAGCAAGGGGTCATTCAGTCAAATGAATTAATTAGTCATTGTTCAAGCAAAAGACAAAAAAATGTATATTTCATATCTAAATATTTAATAGTAATTTGGGGGAGTGGTTAAAAACAAGGACGTTTCACAACTTCAACTCTCACCTTGTGAAACTGAAAGTTCAAAAAAATGAATAATATTTATAGCTGTGTTATTATTTACAGCCTGACTCCCACCATCAGGTATCAATCGCTGACTGGTAATATTTAGTCCCAGAGCAGCCGAAGTGAGAACAGACATTGATTTGCGATCATAACACACCAAGTCTCGCCCACTTTGTCAGGAGTTAAATGTTGTAATAAATGGACAGTTTCCGGCTGTGTGGCTCGTCTGGGTGCAACATGAAGTTAGACAGGTTACCTGCGGCTGGAAAACACGGAACAGACGCCAAGTGGAACAGTTTTTTTGCTGAAACACCCTTCGTGACTCCACCTTGTTAGCCAACAATCACGACGAGCTAACGCAGCGCAGGCCTGCTCTAAATGAATGGGGCTTAAGTTTGGGGAGCAGGCTGCAAAACGCGTCCACAAACTTAGGAGAGCAGATAAAAGTGGTTTACCAAACGGATCCGTAGGCCCCGGAGCCCACCGGGGTCAGGTTCTGGTACCGCTGCGGGACTTCCCATATGGTCTTGCTGACCTCCTGTCGATAAAACTCTGGTCTCTCTTTCTGCGACATTCCTGCAGAGCCGACCACCGACTGCACTTTCTGCGCTCACGGAGGAGGTCCGAGCCCAACTTTCCCCAAGTCACGAAGAGAGCAGCAAAGTGAAATGTTTCAGGCCGCCAGAGGACTTGAAGTACTGTAAAGTTTCGGTGCTTCCGTCTTGCTAAATGTTGCAGAACCACCGTCTTCTGCCGACACGTTTCTAGACCTGCACGTCGCTCGCTCTTTCTCCGCTTTTCCCCTCCGGCCACCTCTGAGATTTCAGTCGTTTGCAACACGACGTGAAGTCTCGCGAGAAAATTAGTGTAGCAGAGCCGAGCAGACGAGACCGCACGACACTGAAATCCCCGCTGCTTTCAAGTGCTACCGAAAGAAATCAGAAATAACCAACTTCCCCAGTACGGTCTTAAAACTACATCCAGCGTTGGAGAGAGAATGGGTAAGTTTAGTGAGTGCAGCTACTGCACGAGTATCATTTTTAAACGCTTGTACTTCTTTTTACTCATTCACACTCAGTGGAATTGCAAAAATTCCCAATGTAGTGAATCCTGACTTAATGAAGTTTAAACTGCAATTTTTTTAGAGCATTCCCTTGAGTACTAGTAAAACACAAACTAATCGAAAAAGACTGACTAATGCAAACTTGCAACATTAATACTAGCAAAGGAAGATGATTATGCTTTCTATGAAAAAAAAACTTAAATATGGAAAGTAGAAATAGAAAACTACAAATTTTCATTCCCAATGTTCTGAAGTAAAAGTAGCTGATTTTTTTTCTTTTTTTGGATAACTTTCCACTGATGCTTCCAATTATACTTTACTTTAGCAGATGTGGCATTTAAAATGTGCTGTTGAAAAATAATTGAGATTATTATGTAACTGGCACATTCAGAGATGAACTCCGATCCATTTCAATTTATACTGATTCTATTCACAGCATAAGTTATCTCAAGGCACTTTCCAAATAGAGCAGGTCCAGGTTGTTTTTGTTTTCTTGTTTTAAAATAAAACAAAAAATTAATAATATAGAGGCTTTTTTCAACCAAAAGCCCACAAAAATACAAATACAACAAATATAGTAGTTGCATAAAAGTACATACAATATTGGGTATAAAATACATGATACATTTAGACAGAAGTTATCCTAGATTCTCGGAAATCACACCATTTTCTAAAAGGCATGAGAAATTCTGGGCATTATAAAAGAAGATAGAGCAAACCAAAAACTTCTACAACACATTTTCAAACTAAATTAGTCTTAATAGACAATAAACAAGTGGTTGATATAGGTGATGTACTTCACAGTAAAACAGAAAAACATCATTATCTTACATTCATCAGAGGAGCTTGACAAAGCGGACATAGGAAACTAAATAATATACAACTAATCTACATGGCTGGGAAGCCCTGTGAGAAAAAGCCCTTTTCTCACAGGGCTGATGAGGACTAGCAATCATTCAGCGTCATTTTTTGAGTCAGTGATTAAATTGGATTGTGTTAGGAAGCTGGAGTATCTGTAGGGAACCCATGCAGGCACATTGACAACATGCAAACTCCACTCAGTAAAGTCCCAGGCCCGGGGTCCAAACCCTGGACCTTCTTTCTGTGAAGTCCAAACATTTTACAAATAATACTAAATAGTAAGCCTAAATCCCATGAATTCACGGTTCATCTCTGTTTTCTCAGACAACTGGACTATAGTTTTACTGATATCAAACCATCTATAATCCAACGCTTCCACTGCATTTTGGTAGAAAGACTTAAGTGATCCTCTAACTTAAGCAATATCAGAGTCCTCCTCTTCTTGAGAGTGAAGTAAAGATGATGACTTCAGTGGAACTGAGTCAAATCCATCTGACGTCCTCTGTAAACATAGTAATGATAACATGAAGCATGAAAAGTATCCATAGACTGTAAGAGTGTGCCTTAATGGAGTGGTTACTGACCTCCCATGAGAATGACTTAATTTTGGTGAAGAAGGATTTTTTGGTGAGGTTCATGAGCTCATCTTCTCCATCCTCTGCATCCTCTCCCTCCATTATTGCACAGCTGTCTGCAGTGGGCAGTTCACACTCTTTACCCCCAGAGCTCATCATCAGCTTAGAGTATTTATACTGCAACCTGCAGATGGAGAGTGACAAGAAAAAAAAAAAATAATGAAAAAATGTTTTCATACCGTTAATTATTAGGGTTTTCCTATGATATATCAGTGAATGTGTGAAACTCAGCAGTCTTACTTGCGTGTCTTCTTCCAGAAATAACAGCTAACACTGATCAACAGCACGGCTGCAATTGTTCCCGTGGAAACACCAAATTTGAGCCAGAAATCAAGAGTCACACAAGCGCTGACTTTTTGCGCTGGCAGGAATTCTCCTCCATAACACTGCAATGGCTGTTGCCACACATATGTGGTCCTCTGAAACAAAATTCCTCAAAATGTTACACTATTCCTTTCAATTAACCTTTGATGAATATTTGCTAGTTTCAGTGCTTTAGTGTGTTAGAACTTTACTTAGTGCAAAATGTAAGACGCTGCATATTCACGAGCACAGGAAGTGGAAAATTTAAACACTCTTGTGTCTTTCCACACAATTGTGGTTGAGCTGTGATAGATTTGTGGGCTTGAGGAAAAAAGGTGGTTTTTGTGAGTGTCTCCACGTCGGTGCTGCTCTACCTGTATTCCCTGGATACAAGCGCTGACAATCTCCCTGTAATGGTTTTTGGTGCAGAGTGGACATGCATACTGGCTCTGCCACAGAAAGTGGAAGTTACAACCATCACACGTCCCCTCTGAGCAGTTACTATGGAGCAAAGCAAGGCAAGAGAGATGTTTATGGGTTTTTAACATAAAAAAAATGATACCAGAGTAGCCCCCTTATCCACAGTTCAGCTTCAGAGAGCTCACTGTGTCAATGTGTGATCTGTTCATGCCAAACTTGGCTGTTGAGATACAAAGTGGTTAAATCAAATGTCTGGATGATACTTGTTAGGTGAAAAGTTGAGCTTGGTGATGGTGTATGATACCTTGGCAGTGTGATGTGGTCCTTAGCAGTCACTGTGGGATCACATCTGAGTCTGATGGTGGCTGATCTGCCTTGTTTACAAGTCTGACTCTTCTCACTGGACCTGGAGACATCACAAAGATTCGCCAACACTAAGATTTGTGACGTTTTTTACATTTAAAGTGATTAAAACTCAAGTTTCAAAAATGTACTCTGAAGACTATGAAGGCATCACAGAAAAAAAAGATAAAAAGATAAAAATGTGATCTTATTTACTTATAGTAGAATATGACATCTGGCAGCCTGGACATATGAGGGAACAACCAATTTGGAGAAGAGATACCAGCCAGAGTTGTGTCCGTGGTCACGCCTTCAGAATAAAAACATGGAATGCAGAAGAGTGAATAATCTCTGATAAATGCTGGTTGCTGAAGTAGTTAATGTCCAGATAAGCAACAATCAGAGTGAATAGTTTGGGTAAAGGATCTTTAGTTAATATTTACAATGATACTGGGTGGCAAAAACCTGATGTGCCATGCCACTGTGGAAAAAAGTTTGTTCTAATTCCCTTAATCCACTTTAGAAAATTTTTAACACATTTTTCAGCTAATGGCTCAGGCACACATATGCTCTTATTCAGAGTAAGAGTTGGCTGAAGAATTCAGTTCATACCAATGAGTGTGTCACCAATGAGGAAAGGCTGTGAAGACACAACACTCTGACTCCTGATTTCAGAGGGAACAACTGTGGACTGGCAGACGTAACCTTTGATCTCTCTCCCAATTTCTGTCACATTGTCCACACAGGTGGCCGGCACACGGCCCTGTAAGAGGAGCACAGCAGGTCAAAATGCATGTCAAGCCAAATAAAAAATAAAAAAAAGAAAAGAAAAAGAAACACTGACACGGCAACTTTCTCACCTCTTTCCCACACAGTCCCACATTAAAATGATGGAAATATTTCAGGCCTTTGTTGGTGAAGCGAGGTCTGCTGTGGAAGCTGGTGACGTTGGCCAGAGGAGAGAAGTCATACTGCAGCAGGGTGCCTCCTCTCGTTGGCACATCCATCATACAGTCACTGACGCAAGCTGAGAAAGCCTGGAGGATGACGTATACTTGTACAATTACATGCATACCACATAATGATATGGGCTGATGTACTACATATTCAGAAAATGTAAATAAAATCTTATTTAAAATGAAACATAAGAAGCAATTGAGTCAATGTTATGATGGTGAATAATTTTCTATAAACAAACAATGCAAAATCAAACATGGACAGTTTCACACCTTAAAAAAGAGAAATTGCTTTTCATAAAAAAAAACAAAAAAACTAACAAATGACTATTTAATATAAAAGAGACAGGCTACACACAAACAAGCACCACATACTTCTTTGCAGTTACAGTTTTGAAGATGACAGGATTTCATTCTTACCTTGTTTGTCTGTGTGTTTGGACCACATTGACGACAGGCGGCTGCTCCAACAGGGTGCTCTGCCCTGATGAAAGTGTTGGAAGAGCATCTCTTACACACCCCTGTCCCATTAACCATGTAGTGTCCTGGTGGACAGGGCACACAGGCAGAGCCAGCCTGTGCAGAGCTCAGGGCGCAGCGGCGACACTGCGAAGCTACTCCTCCGGCCACATTGGTGATGTGGATGGCGTAGATTTTTGCGACATCAAGGCTGTATTTCCTCTCCTGAGAGAACAGAAACGTTATGGATCATTCTTCAGCTGGGACAGCTGCTTAGAGGAACAGATTGAAATGCTGAAATAAAATGTTTTTTGTAATTAATATATGTTACAAAGTCGTTTTTTGATTTTTGTCTTTATTATAGTGACAGGAAAAGAGAGAGAGAGGGAGAGAGAGTCGCCTGGGCTGCTGCAGTGAGGACTAAACTGTACTCATCTCTTATGAGATATTTCTACTTGGGCATTTCTATTTTCTGCTTTATTCATTCTTAAACAATTTCAAATATTCTAAATATTGTACCAAGGACTCTATTACATTCATTTACAATTTATGTTAATCTAGAGTCGAAATAGAAATATAATGAGCATGTAATATTGATGTTTTATTGTAAGTAAAGAGAACTTGATAGATTCTGGAGGAAAAGCTACCGAGCAGCACGTAAAGTGATATTCTATGATCACATGTACCATATGGGGTCATCTTTATGTATTCTTTTTTTTTCCTCAGCTCCAGACTGCCCTCTAGAGTAAAGCGCAGTAGCTGGTGGAAAAATCCACTTTTGTCTGTCACTCCGCAAAACAGCCAGAGGAGGCATGCTACTGTACATGACAAGCTACACATGTCTGAAAAAAAAAATCTAATGATCATTTAAAACATTTAAAGCCATTCTTTGTAAATATATTTACAGCATTATTCCTAAATGTGTTGCTTTGTCTTCCTTCTCTCTTTCAGCTCCTTGTGCACTGGATAAATGAGTTTATACTATTGTTTTGTGTTTGTTTTATCTAGATTCTGAGGGAATAAAACTGTTTGGAGATCATCACTGATATTTGGGATGTGGGGGGATGCTGGGATCTCTCACCATGTTTAATATTTCCGTACGTTGAAACATCCAGGTGAAGCTGACGGTGCTGTTGCTGTTGATCAGGTAGGAGTACGACTGTTTCCTGCTCTGTCCTCTCCACTCCTCCACCACGTCATTATTCCACTGATTATAACCCTGCAGAGAAATGAATTCGCCCCACATATATACTGGTGTCAAGTTAAACTTCTTTATCCTCAGCTGAAGTGTATATGTGACAAAATGTGTCATCTTCACTCACAGCTAGGAAGGACAATTTGCAGTCAGCTGTGCACAAGGTCTCGAAGACAAAGGTGATGCGAGATAGCTCAGTTCTTTCACTGTCTTTGACCGCTGACTGAGGCTGCCTGCGAAGACACATGACTGTTCATTCCACTTTTCCTACACCACACACAAACTGTATATAGACTCTTATTGTGCAATTTCTTCAAGAGAAATGTTTGACTTCACCTGTATCCAGGGACCCTGAGCATGAGCATCAGATAGTCTGTATCCTGATCCCCAGGGGTGGTGTAAACATACTCACCAGCCACCTCCCATGCTATGGTTTAAAAAAGAAATCATAATAAGGATTAAAGCACATGTTTGTAGATCAGCAATGAGGTTTCTATTTGACTGCTCCACTCTCTGTGCAGCCCGATGTTAAGTCTCTTACCTGTGCTGTGGTCTGAGTGGCTGAATCCTCGAGAGAAGATGGAGGTCTTCATGTTGCTCGGCATGGTGTTCCACCATTTGTACTCAAATCCCACAACAGGCTCTGTGCCGACAGGGCACTTAGCACAGCCTGTGAGTGAATAAAGTGTCATTTTGTTCAATACATAGTGATTTTGTATCATGCAGGTCTACATGCACTTCAAAACAGGATAACATAGAGACTAGGTGGCACTGCCATCAGGCTTTAAACTTTTTAAAGTTTGAACTCAGAACTGTCAATTTAAAATTTGTTTCTTTCATTTCTTACTTGTTGTTTCTGTGTTATACACAGGTTTTTAACACAGGGAGAATTATTCCTCCTGTTTATATCATTAAACCCTTCTGGGATAGATGACTTTTTTTTTTGTACTTTAATAAACTAACACCATGTTTCAATTGTATCAAAGCAGAATTGATTCCATTCTTTAGCATCTCTACCAATCTATCCATCTCCAGCAAAATCATACAGGATGAGATGCCTTGCCCCCAAAATCATTAGACTCCTTTCAGAAACATCAGAGCCACCAAATGCATCATTCACCAACGCAAATGCACACTTCACTTTACTGCAGTTTGACCACAGATATCATTCATTCATTCATCTTGTTCTGCTTATCCGTTTCTGAGTCATTGGGGGTGCTGGAGCCGATCCCGGCTCACATTCGGCAAGGTCACCCTGGACAGGTCTCAAGTCCATCACAGGGCCAACACACAGAGACAGACAGAGACCAGCAATCACTCACACTCACACTCAGTCCTAAGGGCAATTTAGAGTCACCAATTAATCTAAAAATGCATGTCTTTGGATGGTGGGAGGAAACCCGCGCAGGCACGGGGAGAACATGCAAACTCCACACAGAAAGGCTCCAGGCCACACAACCTTCTTATTGTGAGGCAACAGTGCTAACCACTATGCTACCGTGCTGCTCTGACCAAGATAGGAGACTCTAAATGAGGATGTGCTCTGGCAAAACTGTTGTTCCTTTTGTCATAGCAGCCCCACATAAACACTTTGTGCCAACATGGTATATTTGTCTGTGTGTACACGTTTACAGCATGTGTATGATATAAATATCTGCATGTGTATGTGAATTTGTCCCCCGTGTTGTGGAACATGGCCATTTGAGAAATATTTTCTCATTTCTCTGAATTTTTATCTTTCATTATATAAACATTAAATCAGGATAACGTTATGTCTGTTTCATTCACATTTCCGTGTTCCACTTCATCCGCATACTTCAGGGACTTTCACTGATTGATTTAGTTTTCTCCATAATCTCAACTAGCCCATTACATCATCACTGTGAAACGTTAAAATCGGTTGTTCTGTCAGCTGTCATTTCAACCCAAACCCTCCTACACATGTCCATCTACAGTCTTTATATCAAGTATCGGGTTGAGCTCCTCAGAGTTCATTGTCTTCCTTCCCAGCATCAGCACCAGTCTATAAACCCTGATGGCTTTGCTTTACTCCTATACTATACAGCCTCCTCCGATTTCAAATATAATGTCATCACAATGGGCTCTAATCACCAACACGCTTGTGTCTTTCCCTCTTGTTTTGCACATGACAATGTTATCTAACAATGCTTTTTATTGTAAAGTTTGTATTAGTGCAAACCTCTAAAACCAAATAATTGTTTCACAAAATCATAATGGTTGTTATTTATCAACAAATGATGAGCACATGCTCAGTCTTCAACTGCAAGTAATAAACAAAAAAACAAAAAACTGAATGGAGAATGAGTAGTGTGCTGTTGTGGTCACCTGTTCCATTGGAGTAGAAGCCGTTGGTGCACGGTGCACAGGTGGAGGAGTTGGTGACAAAGAAACCTGGGTTACATGGCGGACAGGTCTGCCTCTTCCCTGATGCAGGAAGACTAACTGCTCCTTTAATGGTCTCATTACAGATCTTTGGTTCAGTCCACTTGTACATGAGCTGGGTCTGAGACACACAACATGCCAGGTGTGAATAAATGAAAGAAGCCACCGGAGGCAGTGTGACAAACACAATCAGCCCAGATGATTTATGTTTAAGGAAAGCTGATAGTGACAACAGATGGTTGAAGCGAGCATCAGGAAAGTGAAGTATTTCTCTCTGTTCACCTCATCTGAATATGCATGAATGCTGCCTCCGTGTGTCGTGTCTTTTTGTATACATTACCTTTCCCTCGGAGCCACATGGAGTATGAGTATAGAAGTAGTCAGCATTAGTACATGCAGGTCTTGGTTTGCAGCTCACTGAACCAGACTCTGAAAAAAAGGCAGCCAGCAGAAACAGCCGGAAGGGTTTAGTGTAGACATGCAGAGCCAACATTAAGATCCAGTGATAAGAACACACACCTCTTGAGCAGTAAATGTAGTATTTACATACAGATTGCTTCATAAATGCGTTGTAACATGCAAATACACAGCATGTGTAGGTTCAGCCATATCTACAAAAACTATATTGGTGTGAAAGAACATGCTGGTAAGAGATTTGACTTTCATTGTGGATAGAACATTAGAAATGCAAACATGAATACCTGCATATTTATCTTGTTCACACTGATGGCAAACAGTGGCACCTTTCGTGGAGTAAGTATCAGCAGGGCAGGGGGAGCAGTGAGCGGATCCCGGTTTTGCACTGTAGGTGCCAGGTTTACAGTGGAAACACTCGGATGTGTAGGCCACCCCTGGAAGAAAACCATTCCTCACTTTCTAATCATAAACCAAAGAAACAGAGATGAGGAACGAATAAATGGGTAAAGTACCTGATATGGAAATCTTTCTTAGGAGAACAGGTTTGACTGTGCTGTCCTCCAGAGTGTACGCAATGCTTCTCCAATACAACACATTATTACCTTTGTTCAACTCAGCCTGCACAGTTTGAAAAGTGTGTGGTGAATGTGAGGAACAGAGAAGAGCAGGAAGCAATTTTTGACACTGTTAGACATGATCTAAAGAAGCTACACTCAGACAAACCGTGTATTTTGTCCAGCTGTTCTCTGAGATCTTCATCCACCGACTTTCAGAATCTGTGGACTGACACTGGTCATTCTGAACCTACAAGAAAAGAGAACAGGAATAAAATATTTCCAGTAAAAACATCTCTCTGCCTCAACAACAGCCATTTTAAAACACTTACAAAGAACTCAAAGAAGATATTGTTGTCAGGGTAGAAATACTCGAAGGACACAGTTCCAGGTTTCTTCAGGCTGACAGCGTAGGACAATACTGCAGTGCATTCATCTGTGTTTGAGGCTATGGAATCGCCCGTCGGTGTCCAGGTTGAGCTAGAAAAACAGAAGCAAAAAAACTCTGATGCATCTCTTGAAAGCAAAAACCACCAAGAATTTCAATCAATGTAGTCAAGACAAGAGAAACATAATAAAGACTTTCCAAAATAAAACATGTGAAGTACAGTGTACACTAACTTGATGCAGTCTGAATGGGTATCCCTGTCATTTGTTGTCACCCCGTGAGTGATAAATCCTGTTGGTAGGCTGTCCCACTCATCAAAGGCGACACCGGTGCCCAGAGAGTAGGTGCCTGCTGCACACTTCTGACACTGCTGCGACTGCATGTCAAGGAACTCCCCTTCACTACAGGAGAAGGCTATCAAAGGAACAAAAGCCAAACACAGAGAGGAGAGTAATGAATGAAGGGATACACTTCATTATCTACACATAAAGCTGTAATATGTGTAAAGTTGGAGACTCACTGCACTGAGTGCCTTTGACCGGATCCGGTAGACCTGTGCATGTGTCAGGTTTGTTGGGAACCGCCACCCTCCATCGAGACCCGAGTACGTCACACTCTGTGTACTCAAAGTGATAATCTGACTGCAGGAACACAACACAGGTGTGATTTTCACACAGTAAAACATGAAATGCACAACATGAAAAGTTTACTCATGGCTAAAGATTAAGTCTTCAAATTACTTGTTTTTTCCAAACAACTGTCCAAAACCCAGAATTGTTCAGTTTACCTGCAGAGTGATTCACTGATCTTTGACTTTGACTTAGACTTACAACACTGCAGAGGATGCAAAGCAATATGGGTGTGAAAAAAGATTATCAGAATATTTGATACCTCTGGAATTTTTTTCCCAAAAGCAGGCCAGCCTCTTTTATAAACAGGAATCAAGGCTAATATTTACCCAGGAGACCGTCTCAACCGTCAAGGATGTGCTACAACTCCAGCAGCCGCAGGCCTCATCTACTTGACTACAGGTGAGAATTGGTGAGTCATCCTTTCCTTTTGTAAACATTTAATTTCATTGTCATGAGAGAACTTTGGAGACAGCAGGAGCTCGGCTGCAGAGCTTTTTCTGTTTGTCATGTTTTCATGCCTTTAGGAGACTTACAGTAGGTGACAAACAAACACTGTCCCACCCCTAATGTGACATATTGTCAGGTTTAAACAGGGCGAGTCGACACCTTCAGAAACAAGGCTTGAATACAGAGCAGAAACACAGTGCATGCAGATTTGGTCATTGGTCAACAGCAGGCTTTAATGTTCCCAGGAAGGTCACTTAGCATTAATCCAAACCCACACACAGCCTGGTGGGATTAATAGTTAACAGAAACACAGCAGCAGCAGTGCCACTCCTCTGAGCCTATGTTTTCAATTAGAGCTGCTACATTAGCTGTGGTTGGGGTATCAGATGAACGTGGGTTTAAGTGGGAGGACCAAAAAAAACCCACAAAACTGGGGATGAGCTGCAGCTTAATCGCCTCCTTTAAACAAACATGAGGGAATCAAGGCAATGGGACATCGTGACCACTGTGTCTCAGGGTCAAAGGACTGGCATGGAAAAACACTCACCTGGAAAAAGTAGCTTCTTCCAGGCTTCCCTGTTTATACTATCCATAATTCCAAAGATACAAACCTACAGGTGTCTGGTGCTACACCCTAGCTGTACCAAAGTCATAATATAATGTTCAAAGTAAACTGATTAAAAAAAAAAGTTTTGAGTATTATCAAGCAGTATTGTTATCATGCAAACTGGAAATGGATAGAGAAAATGAGAGGAGCACAGCAGACTTTATGCAGCATAGACGTATTAAAGTAAGTTTCTGATAACTTTAACAATAATGAAGCGCGCTCAAGTTGATGGCTAATGTGATTCAAATAATTGCAATGTAAACATATGTTCATTTTACCACACACACATGTTAAGGAATAATACTAGGAAACTACTTCTGTCAAAAACACACTAGGAGTCTGCTTATTCAACATTTGTATCAGAAAATGTAAACTTTTCTTTATAGGTGTTTAAACGAACTTCTAACATTTGCACAAAGTTAAAATACATTCCCAACAAGTCTTCAAATGCTGATTGTTTCTGTAAAGTTGAAAAAAGAATGTCCCTGATCAACCCCTGATATGTACATGATAAAAACAGCAGACACTTACAGGCTAAAGAACTTTAACTTGGAATCGTTTGAAAAGTTTTACTGACAGACAAAACATGAGCCTCCTCACCTCTTTGCACATGGGCAAATCCGCAGAGGTTTGCGCCAAAAGCAGCCAAAGTAGAAAGGAGCTGGGGTGTCTCAAGCCTCGCTGCATCGTCACCACCTGTCAGTGCTGAAGTGATGGAGGAAGCTGAGGGTGGGCCTGCACCCTCAGGTGCTGGAGGCGGGTTCACAAATATAAGGAGGTGATTGGCTCTGGATTGTTCATTCGCTGTTACATCACAACCACTTACGGCTGACCTGTAACCTGTATTTTACCTGCCTTCTGCTGGTGGACATATAAATATAAGTGAATGGTCATAATCTGCAAGAAAACGTGGTTTTAGAAGGAGAATTTATTAAAAAATAAAATAAAATGTAAAAAAAAAAAAAAAAGTATTGATTCAAGTGGTCAGTTTGCCTTTTCAAAAGGTGTTAAAAGTTTAAATTAGGAGAATATGTGCACTGAACAAAGTTATACTCTAATGTTTTGTCTTGAAATGTTGGAAAGTAAAGTATCAACGGCGCTGATGGGAAATACTAAAGTGGTACATGTGACCTACCTTATACTTCAGCAGATAAACTCCGTTTTTGTTGCTATTTATTTATATTATGATCTTTAATTAAATGTATTCTATACGTCTGCAAAGCACATTGAAATGCATGTTTTATTATCTTTAAAATGCAATTTTAATATCCTCTTCAAGTGTAATATCTGTATGTAGCAGTTTATATGCCTCGGTAAAGCACTTTGAACTGCCTTGAATCTGAATGACATCGTGCAACATAAATAAACGTATGAGTTAAACTGAAAAGAGCCATGATAAAAGAGTTAGTGGGTGAACTTCGGTTAGCGTGTTTTATTTTGAAAGGCTCAACCGGACGTTTTCAGTTGCTTAGAAACAAAGTTGTAAACAAACCGAGCTTAGGTACAAAAACTGAGGAGCAACAACACATACAGTAAGGTGGACATATTTTGTGGTTTGTTGAGGTGCTGCCGGCCTGTGGTGGAAGATGTCCGGCCGGGTTCCCCTCTCCTCCCCCCGGCCTGAGAACAGCTTCACTCTCGGCCGGTTCAGGCTGCAGCAGGTGGGTCCAATTCTTTTTAAGTTCATTTGATTCAAATCAAAAAAACGTTGTCGTCTTTATCACATAGTGGCAGAAAACTGTCTTCAGTTTGGGACTCAGAACACACAAACATGATAAAAAATATTCTCATAAAAACAGATGAAATCCCACACACAAACTTTCCCCCCCTGATTAAACATGTAGGCCTCTGGTCCAGATGGATCACACACGATAGCAGACCAGTTTCTGAGGAATCCCGGACTCCTGTGGCTCTCAAGGACTGAGTCCAGTTGTTAATCGGGCCGTGGGAAAACAAATGATGGTATTCATGGTATCCTTAAATGCATCAGTCCAAACACTGTGGAGAATGCAGCCTCTCATTCAGACTCCTTGAAAAAAAACAAAAAAAAAAACAACTTTTATCTCACTTCAAGTAGTCAAGAAGTACCTACATTTCACTCAGTTTGACTTAGAACAAGACTTTTATCAGACTACATACACTTTGAATAGAACAATTAAATTGCAGTGTGCTTGTTCTTTTTTTTTACCTAGAGCAACATGCGTGACATATTTCATTGTTGGCTATTTGAATCAAATCATGAACATCATTTATTATTTCACCCAGTAAATTTGCAGGATTTTACTCATAATATGTTATCTTTTGAGAAACTGCCACCTGAAGTTCAACCATCCACCTTAAAATGGCTTTTGTCCATATAGGTTGACCATCATGTGTTGTTGCTTTGCTGCAATTGTCAACAAATATAATTTCTTTGTGAATGGATTTTTCCTCCTCTCTCTTTTTGCAGAGCAAAAAATATAATAAACCAACACACATTGCTCAAAGAGAGGAACCCTGGAGTCGCCTTCATGTTACAGCGACCGTGGCCAGCACATGTCGGAGCGTTATGTATTGTGAGCATCAGGTGAGCTCTGGGGAGAACCAGTTTGACCTTCACTTATTAAACAAGAAAAATATTTGCTTCTGTGATCCAAATACACAGCTTGTTTCCCAACTTCAGGCTCCAAAGGACAGCCTCGATTTCCATCTCAGGTCAGTACACGATCAGAGCAAGGACTTCCTCAGGAGTAAGAACCAGATTTTATACCAGAAAGATACCGTCTCTGATGACCACAGGTGTGTTTTTCGATGTTCAGGTCATAGGCTGTCACACTGTTGGTAGTGGCCTTTGAACCAAAGTCAAATTCAGCTATTCTCATTTATGTTTTTATCATGTTGATTTGCAGGAAATGGGAGAAAATTAATCAGGAATTACTGGAAAGGCAACAGGAAAAAGACATCAGAGTGTGGGTGGACCCTCAGAGGCGCTCCATTTACAGCATAAAGTGAAGCATTGGTGAAGAGCAGTGAAATTATATTCACTGGATTTATCATCAAAGCCAATCACGTGTATCAAAACTAACCGTACTAAACCTCATGCTTCTGATTCAAATCTTAGACCTTTGAGCTTTGTCTGGAGCAATGTGTGTCACAATTACCAACACAACCTCCTATTTTTTCTCCATGAGCATTTGACAGCACCGGCTACACAACAGAGAAAGATGGCAGCTTCTACATTTGAAGCCTCCACTGCTGTCCGACTGTGGCCAACATCAACCAATAAAGTAGATGGTATATAGTGCTTTTGTTCTTCAAAGTAATACTGAAAACTGAAAGTTGATTCATGGAAAACAAACAAATGGGTGTTTTTACTCATAGATTTCAGTAACCTGAAAACTCTGAAAAAAACTGCACAGTTGAATTAAATCATTTTGCTCAGTCAACTGTTACATTACTGGAATATTTAAATGGACAAATCTATGTGTAATGGCAAAATTATGTATATTCCTCCATGTTTTTTTAAAAGCACAACAGAGCCACTGTTTTCTAGGTGACGTTACATCGCAGAACATATTTTAATCCACTGTGTTTGGGGCCATATTCAAGCTAAGTACGAGGCATCAGATATTAACTAACTGTACTAAATAAATTTAGCATATCAGAACAGAAACAATATTTTATTGAAATATACATAAATGTGTGCTTACTCATTCTTAGGAAGAGAATAAATGCTCTACACGTTTTGTAATCATGCTCAATGCATATTTCTGTTTTTCCATTAACGGAAATTGATGCTCTGTTTCCACATAATATTTTCACTCAAATGTACATAAAAAACATTTGTATGGCTCAACATCACACTCAGTTTGGAAACTAATTGAAATCAGGCAAGCAGGTCGACCTGGGGAATCATGTCTGGGCATTTTTTTGGAGACACCGTCTGATGAAAGTCCTCTCGTCCCATTGGTTTGGGGAGAGCATCTGGGGACCATTGTGGACACACAGGATGGTCATTTCCTCTGCATACTGAAGATTCTGTAGCAGCTGAAAACAAAACACAGCAGAAGATAAAGGTCAGGGAAATAAAGAGCACACACCCTTGTGGGTACCCACCATCAGATTATACAGTTGACTTTTTTGAGTTTTGAAAACATCATTCAAAAATTTACATTATTCGGTAATAGAGAAGACTTGAAACTACAGACTAAGACCATAAACTGACTGGGAAAATTTACTGGGCTAATAAATCAAATGAGAAGTAGAGACATTTTACATAGACTTCAATTCATTCTGACTTCCTTTTAGAACCAATGAAGTGGCCCCCTGATGTTCATTAAATAGAATGCAGGTTTAAGGATTTTCAACATTGGCTTTACTTTTCTCAGATGAACACTGACAAAAGTATCACATTTAACAGTCCCCTGTTTACAGATCAATTCAGATATGAAGCAACATTCATATTTCTTTTTGTTACCAACCACCTGACTTGAACACATCCAGTATTTAGTTTTTTTGTCTATATGTCATGTTATGTACTTTTACAGGATTACTTGTATGATATATAAAATACTGATTACAATTGCTTTAATAACACACACGCGCGCACACACACACACACAAAACTTCTTCATTAAGAGGTAAAAGCACTCACTTTGGGCGTGATGAAGAAGTACTGGGATGTTGTCTCTTTGCAGGCCGTACGTACAACAATATCAAACACTCTTCTCTCATTAACAGGATCCATTCCCTTCACCCACACAAAAGAGAAACACACTCAGCTATTTCCATATTAAGTAAAAATGAATGCTTGCTACATGCCCATGATATTATGATAAACAACGAAAATAAATACTTTCAAATATGTTATACCTAACACACAATTATGTTTTCATGAAATCACAGGATATGCAAACTCATCAAATTGGTCTGTGTTTGTTTTGATGATGTGTGAAAGAGAAAGTTAATTTTCGCTCCTTTACTAACAAATGATTTGAGTAGTGAATGCTCTCTTTGGTATAATTCAACAAACCACTATAAAAACTATTTGTGATTTCTTTTATCATTTCAAGATGTGCTGCATTATTACCTCTAGTTGCCTAAATTTGGTTTTGAAGCTAGAGGGCCACTTCAAGACCATTTGCAAAGCATGTTTTGACTCATGCTTCCTAAAATGTGAAGCATAGAACCAAAATGCATTTTTTTTCTGCAGTCAGGGTACATCATGCTTTTTTCCACCTCTCTGAATCATTATGCTCTTTTTGTAGTTCCATGCTTTGGTACTTTCCCTAAATTATATGTACTGGATTTCTGAGTACCACAAAGGTTTTTTAAGAAACTGAGCTCATTCCTCTCCCACTTTGTTTATATACACTTATTTTTACATAATTGCTCATTTAATTGCTCAGTATTTATCATTTCAAAGACTGTTGTTAAAACATCATAACAAATTCTCGTCTTCAGTCATAGTGTGTTGAACTCTATGGTCATGTCAGACATTACGTTGCGTCTCAGCAGAGACTGAAGTGGCTTTGTGTTGCTTTATGTAAACCTCATGCCTGGTTTTGGTAGCAATATTAACAGCAGCTTTCAGGTGAAACTCTGTTTTTATGTTCATGTTGTGATGTTTTGTGGCTTCGTGTGTGTGAGTACTACCTGGTTGATCTCGTCCACCACTCTGAAGGGACAGCGGTTGAGCTCCTGCAGGGCCATGAGGTATAACATTGTGGAGACGCTGCGCTCTCCTCCGCTCTGATGATACGCCGTGAGCTCATGGAGCTGAGTGCTGCTGTGAAACTTGACACGAATACGGATTCCATATTTGTCATATTCTTCCTGCAGTGGACAGACAGAAGACATTGTGATTTAATGGCTTCAAATGTCATTTTCAAAACATACGCATTTTAATCTGAATATATGTTTTATGACCACATCTATGGGTTGTTTTGGGTTTTTTTTTTTCAACCAGCATCAATCTCTGTCATCTAACATCAATAATCAGTCAGTTTAAATTATGAAGCTCTTCAATACTCTCGACCACAGGGAGCCACTACTCAAAGCCAAGTTGTTCAATGAGGCAATGTTTAAAACATCTGCTCTGGTGTCACTTACACTGCTCATAGAGTATGTCACTCTGAATTAAAGATAAATCTGTATAAAATGTAACAGAAGACATTTATAATTTCTACTTTTAGGACCTGATCTTCATCCAGAGCAATCACATCTTGAATTAGAATATTTTTTAAAATAACAGTGGAAGCCAAAACTTATATCAAGGTTTATAATGGCCAAATCTACGTATTGATAATGAACACGAAATAATCCCTTGACCCCATGTCCATCTATGGTTACCTCATTCTCTGCGTGCAAATCAACCTCCCCGGCACACTGGATGGAGCGGAAGAAGTCGCTGAACTTGTCATTTATCTGTTCAACCAGTTGCTTTAGAGGGTTCAGCCAGCGTTCTTTAGCCTGTGACACAAACAAACTCAGTGTGATGCATTTAGACACAGGACGACAATTTACAGATAACAAAAAGGACAAAAATCGTCCACTTTTTCTGAGAAGACCACCAGAGGAACGACAGCAGGAACAGTCTTACCTCTGATATGTTTTGCCGGTAGGTGTTCAGAGCGTTGCTCTTCTCTTCCAGCTCTTTCTCCAGATGATTAATTTCCTGTTCCCTCCTGTTGTACTCTTCAACAACCTTCACAGCAGAGAATAAATGACAACAATTACATTCTGGAAACCATGATATAACAAATAAAATGTTATGCATTTGGCTTATATGGTCTGAACACACTTCACTGTTCTATAGATCTAGTGAAAATAAATCACACATTCATAACATGAGCATTGTAATCATTTAGCATTCTTGCTAATTACTGCTGTTACAATTTTAAATAAAAATCATGTTAAATATCAGTCAAATAATTTTTCATTCCAGGCCAGAGTAGATCATTCTGGCTGGAAAAGACAGACTTAACATATCTACTGCACTTCCTGAGAATCAAACCATAGTGCCTTAAAGAAATTAAGCCCTCCTGGGGCAAATTACACTTTCACTGAGGCCAGTGAAGCACTCGGCTCTGGACCGCTCCTCGTTCAGCATTGCATCAATCTCGTCCAGTGTGTCGGGCAACTTGCTGAAAGCCTGCATTGACAAAAAAAATGTTCCCTTAACGTTTCATTGACTTTTGTTGTTAATGTTCTTATACTTAACAGGCCTCCACAGCATGCAATGCATCCACAGGAAAATATTGAATGGAAGACACTAACATTACGCAGGTCTTCAGGTAAAGACTCATCATACTGCATCTTGCAGATTGACTTTGCTTTCTTCAGGAGGCCTTTGCAGTGTTCAGTCAGCCGGACCTTGCGCTGCTCCAGATGGTTGCATTTTTTCTACACGAACACATTGACATAAACCAATGAGCAAGAGGTAGATAATGGAATAAACAACGAAATATTATACATATACAGCAGGGTGGATGATCCCTGACCTGGGGACTTTTTCTGCCTACATGATGTTGTGAATGCAAATGAATGTGTACTGGGAACACTTACATCAGTGGTCTTAAGTTCAGAGGCTCCTTCTCTACAGTCATTCTCCAGCTTTGTCTTCTCCGCTGTCAGCCCCACCGTCTCCAAAGCCAAGTACACCTTCTCCATAGTCAGCTTGGCTCTCAGCTACATATGATGGACAGACCGGAAAAACAGAAACAAAATGAGGGTGTGAGAGATATTGCGAAGACCAAGAGGTTTGTCTTTTCTAATATTTGATACACTTATAACGATGTCATAAACCATCTCTCCTGTCAGGTCATTAATAATTTAAGTTCTGGTCCATGAAAATAAAGCATGAAAACACTAAAGGGAGGTAGCTACAGACACAGGTAATTTCCATTGTTGAAGTTCATTACTGAGTAAGACAATATTACTTTTAAATGTCATCTTAGCACATCAAATGCAATGCAAGGACGTAGTGGATCTTAATTTTAACTTCACTTCTCCATACCTTCATTTGGGCCATGAAATTTGAGACTATGGACACCTTCTGGGAATTTACAGATGCAATTTTTTGTTTTGTCTCCTCTTCAATCTTCTTTAGGTCAATGACACTATGTTCCATCTGCCTGAGACTGAACATCGGGAAAAAAGGTACACACAACCATAAAATCTGCATTAACCAAACTAATGCATTTTGACAGAGAAATGTGACTTGATAGAGTTGGAAAACTGCTGCGCATGTTACAGTAGTCCTTCATATTTACCTGTCCTGTTTGGTACTGATTTTTTGCTCCAGTTGTCTCTTTTTGCCTTTAACCTCAGAGAGATGCTTTTTCTCTGCCAGCAATTCATTGTCACGACGATCAAGGGCTGCTGCATCTCTCTGTAGAGCCTTCAATCGTTCTTCATTGTCTTTTAACTTTAGCTCACATGTCTGGTCACAGTGGGTGATAACATTTAAACTTTTTGACAATTAAACTAATATATTGAGATTTCTAAAGTCAGTGTACATTTATAAAAATGACAAACAAATATTATATGAGTGAATTAAGTGTTAGTTTGGTCTGTGCTTTTACATTTGTTCAAGTATTTCACCTTCAACTGCTGCTCCAGCTGCTGTTTCTCTTCAGCATCAACAGTAATAGTGAGATACTGGGAAGGTTGCACTGCAGAGTTACTTGTGCTAATCTTGTTGGAGTAAAAGGATCTTTTCACTGTGTATCTCTCCTCTGTTGTGTATAACACCTTGAGGTATGGCTCTTCAATCACCTTTGAGAAAGAGAAGAGACAGAAAGACTGATGTCAACATAGTGATGTGTGATATTACGATATATATCATAGTGCGATATGAAAATGTCTACCGTACGATATAATCCTCCATTGTTTATATCGTAATTTTAACATGTGAGCTACTGGGTTAGCTCAGCTAATGTAACTGCAGGAACGCTACTACTTTGCGGTAGCATTTTTACATCACCCACAAGGAGTGGTTTATGGCATCGCTAGGGGAGCATGGATGTGGCAGAGGCAGAGAGCACAGTGGAAACAGAACCAACAGAGGAATTAGTGCCCAAAAGGGGGAACCGAAACTCCACTATTTGGCTTAAGTTTGGATTTAAAAAGTCAAAAACAGACCAGACAATGGTAATCTGCAAAACATGCCGCCAACAAGTCGTTACTAGTGACTCGAACACGTCTAATCTTTTCTATCACTTAAAGACAGCATGAAGAACAGTACAGAGACAGAGCATTAAAATGCAACAAAGCACTACCGTTACCTCAAAACCACAAAGTGATGAAAAGAAAAAAAACACACCAAACAAATGTGTTTTATAAATAAAAGGTGAAAAGATAAGAGAAATTGCCATCCATTTCATGTGTATATATATAATTTAAAAAAAAAACTATATCAGGTTATATATCGTTATCTGGATATAAAATTACCTATATGGGGATATACATTTTTGTCCATATCACACAGCAATACGTCAACAGGTCAAATGAAATCAAAAAGTAATAAAATGAGCTTGTATGCAATTAATTTCGTTGACATCAAAATAAAGAGCATCTTAAATAAAGGTAAAGATGAAAATGAAATAAAGGTCATTTTTAATTTAATGTAATGGGTGGTGCCTATTTACAGACCTTGCTGATAGATCCATTTTTCTTTTAGCTGTTAGACCAAAGAGGTGAAATGTAATGATAAATTAAATCATCTGGGAACGCACCGTTTTAATCATGGCTTTGGTTTGGTCATTGCCAACAGGAACGTCATGCACCTTGTACTGGTGACAAAGGTAACTCATTACCTCATCAGGTGCATCAAACATCTCACGTAGGTATGTGAAGAAACCAAAACGCCTGCACATGAAAAATGGTTATTATAAATATAAAAGTACATATGAAAACAGAGAAGCAGTGTTCACAGACAGAGACAACTATACAAATTGAACTACACAAACACACCCAATTTTTGTTTTTGCTTTTCACTTCATTATGTTTTCTCTTACTTTTACTTCTCTCTCACCTCATGGACTCAATATTTCGGGATGGTGGCCGCCTAGAACACGACTCATCTGGAGCTGAAATGGAGTTCACCTTCAAATTCATCTTGTCACGGACCTGAGAGTCACAACAGATGAAACAAAAAATTTTAATTTTTTGTGGATAAAAACTGGTTTTCTCACACAAACTTTGGATCTGACTGATGTTTTGCTCAACTATGATTTGACCTCGGTCATGAACTTCTCCATGTCATCTTTCTTCTGGAAGACGAATGCTCGCAGGTCGTGGAATGAGATGTGAGTTTCCACATACTTGGCAAATCGATGATCTCTCACATTGATCTGAGGAACACAGACAAATCACAGATCAGAGTACTATATACTTTCCATTCTCAACCATTCAAATTCAACACCCATCTTGCTACATGGAGATATGATGGTAAGTGATTTATTACCCACATGGTTCTCTGTGACTCACCACCAGCATCATGGGCTCATGGACATTTCCAGCAAACTGGTTTCTGTTCTGTCTGAGCCACTGGAGAGCAGTATGCGTGTCCCTGTGGCGTCCTCGCAGCTTCTCCTCTTTGGCATTCAGCAGATTGTTCATGTCACTGAGCCTTCTCTCCAACACTGGCAATAAAATTAAATAAACAAAATCTCCATGAAACACACTTACTTCATAATTAGATCTTTGCTTATGTTAACTGACTCAGAGGCTGCTGTTTATTTTATGAGAAACACTCACTCTTGCACTCAGCACAGAGGTTGTCTCTCTCCCTGCGCAGGTCGGCCTTATCTCCTTCGATCTTGGCTCTCTCCTCCTGGATGCGCCTCAGCTCCACATTGATGGCATTGATCTGCGGTGTCACATCTGGTTGATCACCAACTTTGGCAAGCTCTGCCTTCAAGTCATCAATAGTCCTTCTAGTGTTGCTGATTCGCTTCTGGTGGTCTTCCTCCTCCATCTGCTTCAGCCTCAGTGTTTGTTTAATATCTTCAATCTGAAGAGAACAGTTGTCATTCATTATTATTCAATATGAAAGCCATACAGATGAAGATAAAGTTGGATTCATAAAAACTAGACAGGAAAAGTTATCAACATAAACCTAACATAGGACTGCACCATAAATATAAAAAAATACTGATTATAAATTCAAACAGCAATTTGTATGATCATGTCTTTTGAACTTGATACAAAAGAAAGAAAATAGTATTGTTAATTCAACTGACATCGATCTGGATATTTTGTAAAGATACCCGTTATTAATTTAAGCACTCAATAGCCTGCTGAACCTCAAATAGAAGTGAATTTAGTGCACATTGTTGACTCTGTGTCACATATTTACAAAAATTAATTTGTCTGGTTCATTCATAATTATGAGGCCCCTGTTCAACAGTGTCTAAACAATAATACGAATAAGAGTAAGAGCAAGAACAGAAGTACACATATACCAAGATTACGTGTTTTCAATTCTGAGGGATTTTTTTTAACCCCTTTTTTAGTAAAAAAGAAAAGCGTAGCCTCACCTCTTTGTGTTTTCGATCCAACTGATCTTGTTTCTGTTTGCACTGGTTTGAGGCTTCTCTGATCGCAACAGTCTGAAAACATTGAAACATTTTTATGAATTTTTAGGGCAGCGAAAAGCTTTATAGAGATTTTATTCAATTACAATTCCTGTGAAATCTTCATGACTGCCAAGAAAGGCATAACACCTTGCAAGTGCACTTATTTTGCTGTAGGCACCAAAGTCAGGCATATAAGTGAAATTTAATACAGTGTACACAAATACAGCCAGATTATAAAATTCCATCTGAACAGGGTGAAAGTAAACACATTTCAGTGAACATCACTGCCCATATTTCTTCTTTGAGGCTTGACTGCTATTACACAGAGTAAAATAATACTTAGTTTTTTTTTCACCTTAGCCTTTATTTGTGCCTCAGTCGGCTTCAGCTGGTTGTCGATCTCCTGGATCTTCCTCAGCATGGGTGCCTGCGCCTGCTTCAGCGTAGCAAGCTGCCTTTTAGCCTCGTCTCGTTCCCTCTTGACACCTTCAAGCTCCTTACGAGTAGTTTCATACTCCTAATGCAACAAATAAACATAAACAACGCCGTCAACAGACCAGTTTTTCTCTGATTGCATATTGTTTATTTGTCTCTATCTTTCTCATGCACAGATTTTTTTTCACCCACTCACCACCCAAGGTTTCTTCTTCTCAAGCAATTCAATCACATCCAGATGCCTCTTCTTTTCATAGTAGCGGTTCACATCATGTTTGTTCCTCTCATTTCTCTGCCTGGCCTTCTCCAAAAAGTTTGCCCTCTCTTTCACTACATTCTACAGGCAAACAAAGCACAGGCAACCATGAAAAACCTTGAGGAGCACGGGTGCCTTTACATCTTTTTAATATGGAAGAAAAAGTGAAATAATCAATGCAGAAAACAATGATTTTTTTTGTGACAGAAGCCACAAAAATTTCAACTATACAAACTCTGTTTCAGTATGTTCTAGTACTTCTTGATATATATTTTGAAAAGGCAATCATTGAAATTGTGTATTCAAAATATTTTGCCCCCAATAATCCTTCTCTGTTGTTTGACTGAATGGGACTTAATGAATAACTAGTAAGTCTTCATTGTCTGTTGTTTTTCTTCTTTTCTTTTTTATATTCAAATATAAACTTTCAAATCAATCAATAATAGACTGATGCAAGATGCAGCTGTACATGCCTATATGAAGCTTTCATGCCTACCTCCAGTTCTCGTTCTTTGTTGCGGAAGTTTTTTAGTTCACAGTGGTACTCGTACATCTCTGGTGGTCCCACAGACTTCTCAGTGGCCTCCAACAACTCAATTTTAGACATCTTGGCAAACTCTCCTACTTTTTCCTTTGAGGACAAACCAAGAAGGAAATGGAAAACAGTGAGGCAGATTTCAATTAGACATGCCATTTTGGACACCCATGTGATTTCATGCAGAGTAAAAAAAATCAGCAGCCATCTCTCTAATTAGCTGCCCATGTGTCCACTTATAACATAGTGACAAAAAAGTACCTGAGGAAGAAACTGGCAGAGGTTGCTGACTTGAATGTGCAGAGCCTTGACCTCTTCTTCCACTGCTTTCTGGTTACAATGTCTTCCATTTAGCATCCACAGAGATTGATTGTTCTCTACATGGATCTCTCTATGAATTACAACATTACCACCATTCTTGCACCTTAAATAACAGGGAGTGTGATTTGATAATTAGATACATCCAAAACTACTCACAATAGGAAAAATTAACAGAAAGTGATAACTATTCACAAAATGTTAATGCAGTCATATCAGAACAATTGTGCCATTTAAAGTGGAAAAGTTTGTATTTTTAAATTACTAAATTCATCAACAAGTATAATCTTTCATGATTTCTACATGGATTCATCAAGACCTTCCAAACAAATAAATGCAACACAAAAAAATTCGTATTAGTATTACGAAATTTAGTAATTAGTATTTAGTAATTTAGTATTAGTAAGGTGGCAGTGTGTATGTGCAATCTATTTCCTGTAACTTACAGTTCAATCTCAATAGATCCTTTATGACGCCCACGTTTGACATAAAGTCCAACCTAAAGAAACACAAATAAATCCACTTAACAATCACTACAACTGCAATTAAATAACTTCTCTGCTCAAATTAACTGCATAAAAAGTTGAATTGGTGAAAAAATATGATAATAACAAGTAACCAAGGAACAGTTGGACTTGTGCCTTTTACTGAAAGCCTAATTATTATTTTACATGCATCTATCATTCAAATTAACTCACTGGGCTTCAACCCAGAAACCAAAGCCTGAACAGTGTCATTCCATAAGCAGTTTTGTTTCCCTGCTGTTTACCTTGTCGCCTCTACCAAGGATAGCGGTTTTGCCAGCCAGACCCAGACAAATGGCACAAACAATGCTGGACTTGCCAGTTCCATTGGCTCCAACTATCATGTTGAGATTAGGTCCAGGACACACCACAGAGTAGTCATAGGTCCTGTCAAAGCACAAAGAACATTTTTAAAGATCTTCTGCAGTGTGTGACAGTGGGACACATTTCCTTAACCTCCTAAGACCAGAACTCTTGCATGGCATGCATTTTTAATTTCTCTTTTGTGTAGTTTTGTGTGTTCTTGGTCATCTTGAATCTAACCTGTAATGTATTATACTCTTCTGCCACGGCTAAGTGGAAGTATAGTGGCCTCATATGTGGACATTAGGCCCTTGTATAGAAAAATTTAGTATTGTGGTGAAGACGACCCAAAATGTGATGTCCACATTTGTGGACGCCAGGTCCTAGGAGGCTAAGTCAAGTTAAATCAAGGCACCCTTTATTTGTATAGCACTTCACAACAACCTATGCTGAACAAAGTGCTTTGCAGGCTAAAGGCTAAAAGCTAATAATGAAAATAACCACAACTATAAATAACAGTAAAGACATCATTAAAATTAACCAAATTTTCATGATTTAAACCATAAATCTAACAAGTTCCAGTTTATAAAACATATTTAACTGCAACTTCTCTCATCTTCTGACCATACTGATGATGAGACAAGTCACTACAGGATGTGGTTGGCTTCAACACCTCGGGCAAAAATAAAAATTAGTTATTGTAAAAACTTAGAAGGAAGGGCAACTAAAGGGCTATTGGACAAAAAATCATCTATTGTTTGAGCTACGTTGGTGGATCTGACTTATACCACTTTCTCGTGATCGCTTTTTTACAAGCTATCGACAGGATTTTCAGTAAATATCTGTCCTCTTTTAAAACAACATTCCCAGTCATATTTCCAAAATACAATAACATACACGAGTTAGATATATCATAGCCCAGAATTGCGACAACAGCAAGGTGAACAACCTCCCAAAATTTTATTATTTTAGGGCAAAGCCAAAAAACACGAGAATGGTCCACATTTATAGCCCCACATTCTCTCTGGCATGGCTGCAAAACAGATGAGTACTTGCTCATAATTTTGGGTGTGATAAAGAATCTTACTAAATTTTTCCAGCAAAATAATCTCCAAACTCTTGATGACGTAGATGACTGTTGTGTTTTACAGATATGTGACCATTCATCGTCAGAAATATTTACACCCAGTAAAATACAAAAAAAAAAAAAAGTTTAATATAGTCTTTAAATTTAGATTGAAAGACTCTGTTTAATAGAATATACATTCATTACATTCACCCTAACCATTGCTATAAATAGGATGGACAAAATATTAGAAATGCCTCCCAGTGTCAAGCGTCAGAAACCAGAACCTTTACTGGCCTCCTGGAAGATGAACCTGAGTATTTCAACATTCATGAAGGGTGAATTGGGTCCAGAGTATCAGACTGCTGTCATTTTTTATTAAAGTTGACTGATACTATAAATGTACATTACTGATGAAGTGTTTGGGTTTTTGTTTTTTTCTTTTCTTTTAAGATGTTTGGATTTGTATCCATCACCCAGTACCATAATGAGAGGCATCTGAATGGCCCCACATTAACTCAACAGGACGAAGATGAAACCAAAATCATTAATTAATAAGTTTCGGAACAGAAGAGGACAATGAGACGGCATAAATCTACTTAACAACTGATGCAATGCATTTAACACACAGGCATTCAGCACTTTTCCAGCACCTTAAATCGCCTGGCCTCTTTGTGTGTCTCTGTGTTGTCAATGTGAAATTAGGATATTATATGTGATGCAACCTTCCCTTAGGGATCAAAGTTTATTCTGACCCTAGAAACAGCCAAACTGCTGAGTAATCTCAATATACGGTTGCAAGTGCAGCCTGAAGAAAAACGGCCGTTTTAAACGGTTGACGCACCAAAAGCAGTTTGTGCCTTAAATATGATGAGGGTTTGATCTGGGCTCCACAGACCCGGTTTATTTTAGACTTGACGTTTAATACCGGCTGAAAGTGTCTGATTTGAAGTTGATTTTGTGGTTTAACCGGAGTTCACGTGACAGCGTTGGAGCCAGTCTCCTCCCTCCGTGTGTACACACTTCCATCAGTTTTATATGGAGGTGAATAGTCACAAAATGTAAATATAGCAGCTCCAGTGTTATCCAAGCCGTCCAGCTATCGCCACTTTGCGCCGTTAGCTTCCAGTAAGTTTCGTTTTTAAAGACATGTTATGTTGTTAATCTCGGACGAGGAACACAAACTTACAGGAAGTTTTTCATAGTGATCCGGAGTATGGACCCCTCCACAAAACGACCCTGTCCTCCGTTTCCATTGCGCTTGCTGCCCTTCGGCGTGGAGCGGTCGCTAGCGGCCATCTGAGAGCTGCTGTGAACTTGGCTCATTCTCAGTTTTTTCCTCGGCTCCGCCATGTCTGACGGAAAGAGGCTGAGCTGCTGCTCCGAACCACGGCGGGCACTGCAGTTAGTCCTCGCGCTCCCCGCCGAGTGACTACCGAGAGCTGATTGGACGATGGTGGTCACGTGTGAACACAAAGCCCTGCGTCATTATCACAGATACCGTTCATCACCGCGAGAAAGTGATTGCAGCCTGAATAAGCATATTTTCATCCATCAGTCTGTATTTCAAGAGATTTAAAGGCGTTATTGATCATAATTACCCTTTGGGGATTTTTTTCTACTGAAGCTTGAAAACTAAGCAGTCCCATCCAATGTTAATCTAATACCCATGTTATATATTTGATTTTAAAGTCTGTGTTATGAACAAGTGCTGTTATTTATGTTGATCATTCCGATAAGACCCAACACTAAATTAGTAATTTATCTTCAGCAGTCTTCACAATCGCACGATAAACATTCGGTAAGGTTCGGATATTTCTTATGGAAAAAAAATATTAATCAAAAATATTTTGAGTCAGATAGCAAATCCATAAACTGTACAATACTTCAATTCACAAACTGACACTTATGTAAAAAGAATCCCTTTGTCATCTGTTTCTTTATTATATGCACTGAACACAAGAATGATTATAAGGGGGGAAAAAAAACAAAGATTCGTTTTCATTGCACATAAGGATTTATTAAAAAAAGAAATTCCACATCAAAAAAGTCAGCCAAAAACAAAGAGGGTATGATTTATTGCGGTTTACTGTTCTGAATTAAGCTTGGTATTTCTGGCCTCTACACGTGATGGTGAAATAACCAAAACCACGTTAGGCAACTTTTGTACCACAATAGTTAACCCCCCTCCTTTATGGCCGGTCGGTGGTGATAGAAACTGGTTGTTAACAATGTAGGACCTCGGAGGTGGATATAGCCATTTTGTGGTTTTTAGGAGAAAACTGGTTTACATGAAATGTTACTGAAATGCTTGTTTGTGTTCAGATAACATTTCTGTGCTTAGTTTGGTGTTGAACCATAATTTAGTTTAGGTTTTTTTTTACCCAGAACCTGAGTAAAGAAAAAGTCCTGTAACTCAGAGAAATCCCACAATGAACCGCCCAAGCTCTCTGTTTTTGGGTTAAAATTCCGACTTAAATTTCTTTAAAAGATTAAAGCTATTTTACCTCAAAATACACGTAAAAAGTTTCATCAACTTCCGCATCACGTAGTCTTTTACTGTGAAAGAGTCAAAGGCCCCGGCCGGTCGGTTGTGGTCAGATCAGAATCGCCTCTTTACTCATTGTTCGTCGTCGAGCTTGAGACGGATCCCAAGTTCAACCAGAGCTAGTATATCTGATCAATTCATCACCTCTCACCACAACACGAAGCCGTGGAGGCCCTGAAGGTTTCACTGCCTGCTGCTCATCGCCTCAGAGGCTTGCGAGCGCTTTTCCTATCACTTCCGATCAGAGCAGAGCCAAACTCTGACGGATCAAATAAGATCACTGTGTAGGTTTTTACCGAAACACCCAATCAACAGACACTCACATCCACACACAGAAACAAACAGATAACAAACACTCACCTCCACACACTCACGCACTCCCTCTCGATCACAACCCATTCAAACTATGGCGGATCAAGAACATCCGGGGCGGAGTTTAAATCTGGTGGCCGCAGGGACTCATGGGACATCAACAGTCGTAAACAGTTGTATGTTGACCTCATGCGGTTATTGGGGGGAAAACTTCATTTGTTAATTAAATAACAACAACAACAGCAATAATTAGAATGCTATTGCTAATAATAATAATACCAAAAATAATAATAATAACTATGATGAATTTCTAAGGCTATATATATAACACAGTTTTGCTCAGAAACCATAGTTTGTCTGTTGCATATGCAGTGTGATGTTTGAGTAACAGGTTTGAAAATATAAAACACTTGTTTGAAAATTCACATCATTTACAAAATCAATTTAAATGCCATACCAAACATCAACTAATTGAAATGTATCCAAAAACCAATTAAGGTAGTGTAAAAACACATTTGAGGACTGTACATAAATTACAAGATTTTGCTTTGCCTAAAAATCTATTGTTGGGAGTCTCTCTCGGTAATGATGGGCTGGAATAGTGCCATGCCAGGTTCGTAGTAAGCTGCATTTGTGTCGGCAGCAATTAACTAATCTAGCATCCTGTCTCCGTGGGGGTGGTGAGGTAATCTTGAATGGCGTAATAAGATTTCAGTGTCTACTACCACTACTGACTACATCTAAATGGCAAGCTGAGTCTGAGGATCCCTCAGCTAAGGCGCTATGTTGGACTTGGAGGCAGCAAAGAAACAAACAACATGTGAAGAGCTGTGATTTGTAGAATAATGGACTAAAACAGGGCGCTGTGACTGAAGACAAAACAGTGCACCTCCACCATTCTGCCATGGAGGGGTCAACTCCAAAAAAAGTGAGTTCTTGGAAATAGTTTTCTTAGACCTTTAGTCCTGTCTGGTTAATGTCTGGTCTAGTGGTCATCAGTCAGATGTTAAATTGACCTTTAATTAGGCAATGATTGTCAGTCATGGTTCATTTTGAATTCTGCACTTCCCATAGACATTGTATCCCTCTTAACATTGTTTACTGTGTGATTAAAAATATAATTGTATGTTTTATAGGATACTGTTGTTGGTTTGTGTGTTTTATTCTTGTGAGGATCTTTCTACTATTATGGACACTTGAGGGATTAAGGTCACTTTAGATGTTGCATATAAATATGTGATTCAGGTTTACATACCAAGCTGAAAGAACATGATGATGTTGTAGTTAAACTGCTTTTGACAGGTGTTGTATTTGGAAACACAAAGTATTTATATGACCCCAAAAGGAAACAATAATTTTCATTTGGTTATTTTTGGATGTACACCTTAAATATAAAATCTCAATTGATTAAATATTGTGCCCATGTTTCTCAGGATAAAGGTTTGTCAACGCTACATGTGAGAGACAGTTTGTGGCAATACAAGTGTGCTACCTGAGTGAGTGTTTGTGCTAGAGGGAACGAAACATTGTGAGATATCAGGTAGCGTTACTTTGTTAGAATCCATCCCAGCCCTGCAGGCCTTGTCTAGAACAATGGCATTCATCAGGTCAGACAGCCGTCAGGTCATTTCCAGCTCAACCTCTCTGCAGGGGCCCAAGGAGGAACAGGATCTGACAGCTTAGGCCAGGAACAGGGACAGTAAAAGGAACAATTTTAATAACAGAAATATGCTGTTACCTATCTGAGGACAGGCAGAACAAAGACAGGTCTACCATCTGCTCCCTGCTCAGTGTGAACCCTTCATCTGTGATCTAGTTTCTTTGGGCGTGGCACAAATATCTTTCTCATTGTGTAAAAGTAGGATGTCATGTTTTTCGTCCGATGTTGATACATCATTAGATATTTACATAGCTGTCTTCTGCATTCCTACTAAATATTAATGTTTGTACAAAAGACAATCACATGTCGTGCCAAGCATAATGGACTAAAATGCTGTTACATCACATTTGTGCTCCAATTCAACAAAGCTCACCTGCTTAAGTAACACAGCGGGCACTGTCCTTGTTAGCTCTTCTCTAATTATACTGTCTGTCCAATCAGCTGAAGCTCAAAATAAAGAAGATGTTTTGACAAACCTGTTTTTGTGCATAAACTCATGATGTCAAGTTACTAACAGGGAATCTCTTCTTTTTTCTGCTCACACACTTTAACTGACAGAAACCAGGATATGGCTATCACAAAAAAGGTATTTTAATGCACAGGCACTGAAGGAATTTTTTTTGTTTTGCTTTCAAATGTACTCTGATATTTTTTTTTCTTTACCAAATGAATCTTAAAATTAAGAATGTACAAATACTCAGTTATGATTTGATTTGATCATCGCCTATTGTTTGATGGTTTCACCAGTTGTACGAATACTTTTTTATATATTTTTGGTAGGATTTGTCATATCTGAAAAGTTCAAACTACAGATCGTGATATGAGCTGCTTTGTGCTCCTCAGAGAACTCTGCTGGCCCCTCACTGCTGTGCCGACAGTCCACAGCAGACTATAGTAGTGATGATATCGTGCAGCCCAGGAAACTGAACAGCTCCTCAGCAGATACACCAAGTTACCAGAATCTGCACCGGGAGCTGCTGCTCAGCCATAAACGGTACAGGAGGTCACACGCCTTTTATCCTTTCAAGAGTTGAAGCACGGCAGGGCAGGGTGGATTTTGTTCCTGTGTATAACTGGCTGGCCATACAGGGGCCTGCTGCTGGAGGAGAAACCAGAGCTGAAGCGGGTGTTGGAGCAGCGCAGACTGGAGCTGCACAAGGAAGAGGAGATGGCACGACGGGGGCCTTCAGATCTGGAGACAGAGCTCCGAAAGAGGCAACAGAAACTGCAAGAGGTCAGAAGCACATAAATATACAGCTGACACTGGGTGATGGTGGAGTCAACCCTGGACAAGTTGTCTATTGCTGGGCCAACATACTGTGGCCTACAGCAAATTTAGACTCACCAAATAACTTAAACCTGTGTGTTTTTGGACTGTGAGAGAGAGCTGGACTAACCAAAGAGAACACACACAGGCACATACAAACACTGCTTTTAGCCTAAACCCAAAGGATGAGGTGGATGACACAAGCTGGCTGAGAGCAGATACACTGACCTGTATTTTGTTTTTCCAGTATGAGCAGGAGGAGATCAGGCAGCGGGAGAGCCAGCAAAAGATCCCAGAGTTTGTCCGTGTGAAGGACAACCTGAGACGGACACAGACATCCGAGTAGCGAGGCCCTAAAGCTGCCATCGGCCCCTGCTGCATCTCACCACAGTGGCCCTAAATCTTTATGTTCACTGCCTGTTGAGTTACATGTATACACATATATATAAATATCACACAGGCACCAAATGGTTTTGCATCACTTAATGGATTCTAAATTGCATTTGGAAATATAGGATCCAAATCCATATTCAAAAATTTATTTGTAAATCATAATCAAAGTTCTGTTTCTGATGAGGAAATGGTAGTGCAAATTTTTTATTTCAAATTATTTGAATGAATATTTGTTAAAGGAGGTTGTTCAGAGGTTGGATATTTTTTATGTTTTCTATGGTAATTATATTATTTCTTTTTTCTAACATCTCATGCTTCTTCAGAGCAACATCAGTGAAACCTAAATTTTTAAAAGACTAATGTTATGGGACTGCTGACGAATGCATTTCTCAACAGATTTGTATAAATAATAATTCCCCAATGTTACAAATTTGTTTGTTTATCTGTAGCTGTCATGACTTGATTTCCTCTTTGTTTGTGTGCCGTGGAAATAAAAGCTTCATGGTTTGCAGAGAAGTGTTGTCCTGTTGGACTAAATTCAAAGAACAGGGGTCTGATTTACATGCAGCTCTTCTCCCTGAGGACTCTCTTGTTCTTTCTCATGGATATGGGACTTAGTCTAATTAGCCGATCTTTTCATTCCATCACGGGATGAGAGGAGAAAGCACAGGCCATCTGGTGGAGGCTTTTCATGATATGTTGACTGGGAATACCCAAGGGCCTGGTTATAGCACTGGAAACATTTGGGAGACTCTGTGAGGCCATTGGCTGGAGTCTAATAAAAGTAGCTTGTATCAGAATTGCATATAGGTTACTAAATGCTTAGACGTTTGGTAAAAGAAGTAGTCGGATGTAATATAACTATCAACATTATATACATTTACTCATTTTGCAGATGCTTTTATCCATAGCATCTGACAAGTGAGAGACAACACTAAAATCTTAGTTTTAGGAGGCTTTGGAGTAAGTACCTAATGCTACTTCTATTCTGAATTAGTAACAATCCTAAACTTTACTATGTTCACATTAATTATAGAGTAACTACTGTCTACAAGTTAACAGCATTCCTTAAATATATATATATATATATATATATAAGAATTGGATTGCTATGATTGGTTGGACAGATTAATAACTAATACTTTTATACACACTACATGTTTCTATGCAAGATTACTCAGCAGAAAAATTATTAGCTGTCAAATAAAAGGAGCAGAGTAAAAGTACAACACGGATAAATAGATGGATGGATGGATGCAGTTGCCCAGACATCATCCTCGTGGTGAAGGGACGAGCTGTGTTTGTTCTTGTTCACCATCACTTACTTGGCAGCTGTCCTGTTTTTTTGGGGGGGTTTTTTTTGGTTGTTGGTTTTTTTTTTTTTTTTGGTTCTTTGACCATAACTTGTCTGTCCCTCTGCCATTCATCCTTTGTGTGTCCCCTCGGATGAAAAGCCCCTCCGTCGAGGCGCGTGCGGTGTCAGTACGTAAAGCGTGTCTGGGAAGGCAGCAGCGTCGGACCGAACCATTTAGAAAGAGTCCGGGGGAGATAGGCGGCATGAGAGCATAAATTTACTGCTCAAAAACGTACCTTTCTGAGAATAAATAGTTTCAAGAGCTCAACTCGTGGAAATGAATAGGGTGTGAAGAAATGCGCGAGAAAAATATCAACTAAGGATATCGGAGCAAAGATCCATAAAGATTTTTTCCCCCTCAAAGAAAAAATGGAGTGGACTGAAACAGATGTCCAAAGCGCTGTCCCGACGTCAGAGCAGAGAGAGGACAGCTGTTGTCCCTGCAGAGAGGATGTCTTAGAGGGGGACACAGCCCAGGGTGAGTACCTCACATTTACCTGGACTTTACTGCCTGATAGAGAAGCAGCATGAGGAAAAAACTGATAAGTGTGACTCTGGAGATGCAGCTAACAACAATTCACTACACGACAAAATACAAACAGTGACATTATGATAATGTTTATCGCTGCTAAAGTGAAGTAACCAACAGTCCTGTCGGAGACATTTAAATACTTTGAAAGTAAATGTACTAATATAACAATGTAATAAACTTGGAGAACATAGAGGTGTTTTAAAGTAAAAGTACTCATTGTGCATCGATCATTAAAATGTATTATAATGACACCTTTTTGTGCAGCTGAATAAAATATAACTATTTTTAGGACTGTAGACTTTTCAAGTTTTACACAGCTCCAACTTGGTCAGGTCTAACTAGTCAAATAAGTTTAAACACGTGTGCTAAATGTACATTGTATTGCTTTTTGTGTACAATCAATATTAGTATTATTCTCTGTAAAATAAATACAGCTTAGTGAAAATGGCAACATTTCTCTCTGAAATTCAAGTTAAGTACAAATACCTCAAAACTTTACATGTGCTTCAATTCAGTTCAGTATTTAAAATTTCTGCTTCTCTGTTTAAATTCTATCTGGATTTCTTCTTTTTACACGACTACATTATGTGACTACGGCGGTAACTAATTGATTCTTACATGTTAAAGAATCAGTGCTAACCCTATTACAGCATGAAATGAAGTTTAATTAGTAAATTTACTTTGAATAGACAATGCACATTTTACTGTTAATACCTGTGAACATTTACTAACATTTACTCATTACTATAAACTACTAGCTTTCAGAGATGAAAAAAAAAAAGATAATGATAATGATAATAACTCAGTAGGATGTATGTGGGACAGCACACGGGTTGGTGGCTGTTGTTTGTGTCCACAGCAGCAGAATAAACATAGCCTCCTCCAGTCCACATGTTGGCAGACTTGCACTGTTACTTTGGTGTCAAAGACAACACCTCTGTGTTGTTCTGGAGTCCCCCGGTTCTTTTGTTAACGGTGAATTCTTGTGGGTGAAAAGCTGTAACCACATCCTGCCGGTGATCTGGGATGACCATCAGTGTCCATTCAGAGGTCTCAGAAATGATGACTCAGAGGGACAAGGTGCTATGATCCCCAGCTGGCCCTTCGGCCCCTGGTGAACAAAGGAACATCTCTTCTTGCCCTCTGTATTTACGCTGTCATTGGGCTGTGACAGAGCTGGTCTGTCTGGCCAGCATATGGCCTCCAGAGGCTGGATCAGGACGCTGCATTGTCTCTGTTCGAAAACTGAGACTGCTGTACTACAACAGTGTTCATCTGAATGAATGCTGACAAATAAAAGAAGCTAACAGTGCTTAAGACTTTAACATCACCTTCTCACAGCTGTGGCTTTAATCAACTGTATGTAATCATAGCTTTGTGTCTGTGTTTTGCTGCTGTTTGTGGGATTTCCAAACTAAACAATGTTTCCTGAGCTAGTTCTGACTCAACTGACATACTTTCTAATTCAGCTCTTCACTTTTTTCTGTCTTGCCACTCCCCCACGTCAATGCACTTTTCTCCCGGCAGCCCATATTTTGTACAGAGTGGATCCATTTTGCTGAATGGATTTTGGCTTTTCTTCAGACTCTGAAATAAGGCATGCTGTAAAGTCGTTTGGTTTCTTCCATAGTATCAGCATTCAGTGGAGAATCTTAATTACAGGGTTTGAGTAGGCCTCGGTCTGGTTTCAGGATCCCTTACTGTTTCCTCTGCACGGCTGGTCCCCGTTGTCCGTTGGTAATTCCAGGGCCGACCACAGTGGTAATGAGCATGGTGGTGGTGGCGGCATTCCAGGAGATTGCAGCTCCAAAGGCTCATGGGAAAGGGTGGTGGAGGAAGTTTGCAAGACAGTGAATCCACATCATGATCTCCTGCTGTAAACACAAACTTTCGGAGATGCTATACTGTCTCAGTCCGGTAAACAAACGAGGATGGGTGGGGACCTCCAGCTCCTATCTCTAACAAGTTTCTGCAGAGTCTTCATTAGTGATGATCACACACTTTCCTCAATTAAGATGTTATGGCTACATCAATCTAGTCCACTGGGAGGAGACTGTGCTATCACCACCTATCCTCTCAGGAAATCGACTGCTATTCCTGTTCCCCTTGATGAACTGAAGTATAATTTTTTTGGCTCCTCCCAGGAGTATGATTTCAACATTCCCACAACTCCAGGTTCTTATGAAATCAATGATGAACGATTTTGAAATGAGCTCTAGCGTCTAATGAGTTATGCTTTTCTTACCCAAACTCACACACCCACTCAGCTTAGACCTCCGACCACAGACTCTTGTGAAAGTCTTCAGAGAGTTATGGGGTATAAGTGGGTAAATCCCCCATTACGCTGCCTGTCTCTGATTACCAGGCTGGATTCTTGTTGGCGTCATTAGTTTTAGGTCACTGCAGTATGGAGGCGTGTATCTGAGAGTACAGCAGGCCTAAACCTTGCACAGTAAAAGCTCAGCAGTTTTCTCCACCTCTCACTGTAGCTTTGTCTCAATATTGGCTCAACAATGCTGCTCAGGCCTGAAGCAGAGTTGTCAGCAGATATTGCACCCACAACAGATTATTGAGGCTGGTATGTGGATACAGGCCCTTTGTTGAAGTGTTGTTTTACTGACTCGAGCTGCCTGGCTCTCCCTCATTGTGCTACCGGCTGCTCATAGCTGCGTCAGTTCACATGAGTTGCTGCGGTGAATTGGTCAGGCCTACGGGATACACAATAATATCCTGTTGGAGGACGTTCTCATCCACACAGAATGAGCCTTCCTGGTCCCTGCAGGAAAAGGCTTGATACCAATCTCCAAACATAGAGCATGAGACAGGAGCCGAGTATTATAGACAGCAGCCATACCAACACATTCATTCTTGTCTGTTTTTATGTCTCTCTGCCCCCCACCCTTTATTCCTGACTAATAACACAACGCGTTTTTACACGAGCTGTGGTTACGTGGTGTTAACACAGAAACTGCTGAAGGAGTCATACTGTTTGTTTACTGTCCTTGTTATGAATGTATCCATGAAAATAAGACAAGCTAATTGTATCAAATGATATTCGTGGGTATTACATCTCATGTCATCCTCTGGCCTCTTCATGGAGGAGTCTAAGTTGGTGCCAGACATGTGAGGAATTAAGTTGGAAATAAAGGCAGCAACATTTTACCTTCAGCAATTCTCCTGCCCTGGTTTAAAAATTCTGGCCTTATCCCCAAACACAATCTTCATTTTGCTGTTGTTCTCTTTTTCCTCGTCTTGCTGTCATTCCTCTCTGCATCTCATTTTAGCTTATTGTCAGTCAAGTGTTTGGTGGAGAGACAGAGCAGGCCATAAACATGAGTTGTGTTCATCTGTTTGCGAAACTGTGTTTGTGATTGGGGCAACATTGCACAGGAGTCAGAAGGGACCTTGTGATCAGATGCTGCGTGGGCAAGCCCAGGATTGAGACATTCTTCCACTTTAAAGCCCCCAGAGGGTTTTTTGGACACTGGTTGAATAGGAGCTAAGGGAGGGGTGCGTGAGGGGAACAGGTGCAGTGAATGAGTGGGGTAATTCCCACTGCCATCTGCTTTCTTTTTCGGGAGTCTGGGCTCTTTAAACGCCCTCTGACACGCCTCACGGCGACCACTCCCCTAGCAGGCGCACCATGCCCCGTCACCATGGCACCACGATTCAGAGTGACCCCCGCACATGTGCCGAGTCAACCGTGAGGGTCTGCCGCTTTTGTGATGGAGCATGTCGGGGGAAGAATAAAGAGAGGGAGGAGGGGAGAGATACAGAGCTGCAGGGATGAGTGTGTGAAAGGACACTTGCCAGTTATTCACTTTTGTTAAGTAAAACAGCAGAAACAAAAATGAATGAAGCCATGTGGCAGAAAAAAACAGCAGCAGAATCCTAAATCTTCCAATTGACCAATTTAATTGTATTAATCTGAAAAAATTTGTTTCAACAGGTATTTCAAACACTTCAGAGCAGACAGTCAAAATGACAGCCATCGAGGGTAAAGAGGAGATCAGTGACACTGACAGTGGGATCATCCTGCACTCTGGTAAGAACATTGTAAATGAAATATGCACAAGATTATCAATACCACTACAGAGCTGAGTTATACACATTTTATATACAGGTCAGGATTAATAATGCAATAATACTGTAATATAATGATACTACCAAGTCTTTGAGCATTTTAAAATTGGCTTTAATAATGATTTTTTTTCAATTGGACACAGGCAAATACTTCTGAACATACAGTTATGTTTTTACTTTCTTTTAGTCTGTTCTTATCCTGAATTACCTTAAATTAATCTTTCGCATGTCTGGGATATGTAAGTAAGTAAGGTTTAAAAAACCGACACATATCCAGTACCTGTTATATCTGTAATAAGCTAATAATGACCCAAACAAACTTGGTCCACACATGACCAAGCGTGACCAAGCAGGCAGGAGACCAAGCAGGCAGGAGAAAATCACCACAAAAAACAATTTTAACCGCGGAGACCTGCTTATCCAAGAACCAGATGTTAGACCCAATTTTAGTGGAAGTCCAGAAGAAACAACACAGAGATAAACAGTACACAGTTTAGAGCAACACCAGCTGATCGAAGAGCTCACGGTTCTGCGGCTGCTCCCAGTGCAGCTCATGTATGTGATTGTAGACACATTATTTTATTAAGTAGAAATAGCGATTTATTTATTTCTCTTGCTGATACATTATTTGTGATAAGATGAGCATGATCTGGTCTTCTTTGGGTCTATCTACAGGTCCAGACAGTCCCACATCTCCTGTGAAGGACCTTACCACCCACACCAGAGCCCTGAAGCTGAAGCACCAGAGTCTGGAGGAGCGTCTGGAGCTCTGCCTGCTGGAGCTCAGAAAGCTCTGCATCAGAGAGGCAGTAAGTAACCTCCTAGATGACAAGATCTTGGCAAGATATTATTTTGTGCTTTATTTGTAACAAGGGACATTATAGTTGCTCTAAATGAATGGTTAGAAGGGCATTCTATGTGTCAGGGTCATATTTTTTCTATTATTGATCAGCTTGTTCACTTTGTCACAGGAGCTGACAGGGACACTACCCTCAGACTATCCTCTGATGTCCGATGAAAAGCCACCTCGGATCAGAAGGAGGATTGGAGCTTCTTTCAAGTTGGACGAAGGTCTAATCCATCTGGACAAACAGGTACAGGAAATTATCAGCGTTAAGTTATTCTGATGAAAGCAGACTGCTGTTTCTCAGCTACAAATAAATGTCTTGTCTCTTGTTTCTTTCGAAGGACACAGAGTTACAAGCACTGGAAACTAACTTGGCTCTTCAGCAGCAAATTTATGAGGCAGCTCGCAAACTCTCCCTTGAAGTCAACCTCAGTAAACCACAGAAAAAGAGCAGACTCCAGCAGTGCAAAAGAGAGGAGAAAAAGGTGAGGGATCTGCAGGAGGCCGTGTTCCAGCATAGGATCAAGAGTGAGTGCAACTCACCGCACATCAACAGCTCAACAACTCACAACAAAGGTGAGCAACACTGCTGCCCCCTAACGACCAATGTGTTCACTGCACTTATGGACATGGACACTTAAAAATCCTGGTTTTCTGCATTCAGATCTATGCGTGTCTGATGACAGCTCCCTATCTGATGTGGTGGCCCTGGATGAGGGTAAGAGCGCCGTACCTTTATACACACACAGTGTAATTTTAAGCTTATTACAATGCTGGATATCACTGTGATTTCATTGAAACATAAAGGAGACAAAAGAATGCAGTCAGAGGTGCATTGGAGTTGGAATGCTATGCTAGAAGTAGCTATAGAGTCAAGTCAAGCATAAGTACCTCAGAGCTGTAACCAAGTATAGTACCTCAGTTGCTTTCTATCGCTGTATTTAAAAGATTAGATGTAGATCTGAAATATTTATATAAAGCAATTAACATTCATATAATTTAACATGCCCTCAGATTTTAAATAAGAATTATTGACATCACGGCCTCATACTGACTGATGGCTGTTCTTTCTGACTTTTGACAGATGTGGACCCACCCAGTCCCCTGTGTCCTCCACTGTTGGGCACTTCATATTCAGACCCCCTGCAGCTGTCAGCCAAGGCCTTGCAGTCATCCCAGCTCAGTGTCGAGTATGAGCGCTCACCCATCCAGAACTCTCCATGGAAGGAGTCTAGTCTGGACCAGCCGTACCAGAAGGCCACAAAACCGCAGTCAACCTGCAGCAGCAGGTCCAGGTGGGAATCTAAATGGTGATAAAGACTTATAGTTTACAGAAATTGTTATTAACAAGAATGTAACAAGTCAATATTTACTTTATAAATCGTACATATGGACTCAATAAAAAAAAGTCATGTTGTAACTTTTTCTAGAAAATTTAAAAGGCATTTTTCATATTGATGCATCAAACCAATGCGATAGCTGCAGTTCGAACTTTTTTCATTTTTATATTTCACTGATATAATGCAGCCTTAATCAAAAATTTATTTTAACTTCATCGTCCCAATTTGTGTGCGATGCTGTGCTACAGCCACTGTTTCTCTTTCTATGAGGGTCAGTGCGTGGTAGTCGAGAACACAGATATGCTCCATGACTTAGGTCCCTCCTGTTTTTGTTTGCAGTAGTCCAGCAGGAACCCAAGTATCTGCAGAGACCAGCAGGATCCCCATCTCTCAGTTTATCAAGAACACAGCTTTGTCTCACAATCACTCCACCAGTGCCCCCTCCACCCCTGAGCTGCATGTTCGTCGTCAGTACTCCCAGTCCTTCAGGTATGTTAAGACATTATGTGAGACACATCAAATATGTCATGTTTGCAACCACATATTTATGTCAGTTTTTCATTCTTACCTGGCTTGTCTCCTCAGACTTCCAAAGAGTAAGCCACCTGCTGACTTGGAGCGCCTCAGCTCAGAGAACAGCCAAGGGCGAGCCAGGCTGCCACACCGGCACTGCGTGGCTGATTTGATGGTGCGTTCTCCTGAGTACTCTCCTCTGCGTCCATACCAGTCCAGCTCTGAAGACAGCAGCTCAGAGCACTCATCCTCCTCCTACATCAGCTCTCCTGGGAGGGATGGACCCACTGAGATTCCAAAGCTCTGCCCACCACCTTATGGATTCCACTTTGGTGCACAGAAAAAAGGACTTTCCAGCTTCTCCAACTCACAAAAGAGCCCCAGTAATCCTCATCCCAGCCAGGGCTGTATCAAGACCGTGGCAGAGGATGGTCCCCTCTCCCCTAAAGACTTGGACATGGGGAAATGTTTTGTGTCCTCCCCTCCTGTAGCACGCAGCTGTCAGCAAAGACAGTGGCAGGATGGAGTATCATCCCCAAGGAGGATCCTAAAGCCCCCACCACCTTACACCAGGCTGGTGCGAACACCCTCGCTGAAGGAGTATCCCAACCACGCCATACGGCTGATGCCCAGGGAGATCGTATCCGAGGAGCTCAAGTCCTGGCACCAGAGGAATCAGCTGCAAAAGTTGCGGCCAGGCTGTATAGATCAGCAGATCTCTGTCAGTGTTAAAAGCCCCACTTCACCTCATCGGCATCCATTTAAACAGGTACAAATAAACAGCCCACTATAGCTGATATCATTTAAAATTATAATATTAAGTCCATTCTGAAATATTTAAATGTCTTGTATCTGACATAAGGAACCAAACTGAAAGGCAGACTTTGCTAAGAAGCAGGAGTCATTAAATCTTAGACATTCGCTAATTGGCTGCAACTGTTAATTGATTGTATACATATTTATGTGTACACACAATATATTCATGCACAGATTTGATGTGTGTTTTTGCAGGGGTCGGGTAATGTGGTTCTCCAGAGGGCTGCAGATGGAACTCCAGTCCAGTGGTTTGTGGCTGAGGATGCTGAAATTGTGAGCCAGGTGTAGCTGAGACCTCTGCTCTTCTGCAGTATGATCAGTAGGATGTTTTCCATTCCTTTCTATTTATCTCTGTATTTATTAAGCCTTTGGACTCTCTATGAGATTATTTGTTGACATGACTGAGAAAAAAAATGGACGTATCGGTACCCTGATGAGCACATTTCTCTCTCTCCTTTTAATTTAAAATTTAATGTCAGGTGCGAAGCCAGTTTTATTTATTTTAAATTGTTTTCTAAAGGTCATTTATAAAAATTTCTGAGGTGAATTTAGGTTCATGCAATTTCATTAACATGTCAAAAGGATCATAAATATTTGCTGTGGTGCCCAGATTTGCTTTGCATCCGGCACACACTTTGCACCTACAGTAGTTTCCAAATAGGTTTTCCCATTAGTAATATAATTGACATGATAGTTACTTCTTATTTAAAGTTTCTTTCTTGCAACATAGAGACCTATTTTCTAAAATCTTGAAACACCCATTGAAGATTTTATTTATATTTCTATATAGAAAGTTTCAATTTAACTGTCTAGCCATGACGTGAAGTAAGCTGAATCTTAACATTTGCTATTAACTTTTTATTGATGCCTTAAACAGTGGTTTGATGAATGTTTTCACTGAAGTTTGGTGTTTTCTTACTAACGAAGTGATTGTATGAGTTTTGAGATGTTTTTGCTATTTATAATAAAAAAGAAAAAAATGTGACTGAAAATTACGTTTGTGGCATTTTTATGTAGAAGGTGGAGAACACAAGGCATGGAAAAGGAATGGGTCAACAATCAGATGTAGTTGTCTTACATCAAAATGTTTACTATTCATATACAAAGAGCTTTCCAAGCAGCTGGTCTACATATTAGACTTTCACAAGACAGTGACCACCCTTAGACAAGGTCCTGGTGCCTTCTGTGTCTTCTAGATTAACAGATCATGGCTCAAATGAATCATGCAGCCTCCACAAAAAGTAAGTTAGCATTACGACACAGAAAAGCATAGCCAGATACAAGCAGAGGACGACCCAACGACAGCGATACAGCCAGTGAGCCAGAGGATGTCGCCCCTTTGAAGAGCCATACCTGCAGAGAGGAGTCAGCGTTTGCCCACAGGAAACAATCATCACACTTACCAAAATGCTCTTAACAAATCTGTTCACTTACTCGTCCACAGAGATTCGTTGGTAGATATTTGTATTCTTTTTTTCCTTGTCTGACTTCTTCCTTGTTGACACAGCTTTACCCTTGTGTCTCTGTCGCAAAGTACCCGGGGGGAGACTGTAGCGTAGACATATTTTATAGATATTAAATCACTCCAGCGAAATGTCATGTAAAGTTAAAAAGGGTGGACAAAATAACAGAAAAACCTGACTGAAAAAAAAATGACAAATAAACACAGCTTCATTTAAGGGTTTGCATAATATTAAGCAAACTTTCTTTTTTCAGTTTTAAGTTGTTTTTTAAGCGATACATGTTGTCAGGTTCAGTAAAAAAAATTAAATTACATGTAATAAAGTTATTGAGATGAATGTGATTGCAGCACCTACAAGTCTGACACTGAAGATTTGACCTCTTGGTCAGTTGCCCTAAAAATGTATTGTAACTTAAATTTAACTAAGTATGGGGAAAAAAAACAACAACTTGTACAGGTGCAGTTAAAGTTTTGCAAATGCACAACTATTAAGATCAGAGTGATTTTCCTTTGCTGACATCTCAAAGTTATCTGTAGCAGTTTCTCCCTAAATGTTACCTCTCAGACTGAAACATTGCCAAGTAAAGTAATGTTTAGTAGTAATGTGAAGGGTTGTCAATATACTTTTTGTCTTGGGTTTTCTTGGTGACCACTTGTTTTGATGGGGGGCAGTCTGTGTTGGGAGCGGGGGCGGGTTCTGAGGGAAGGTGAGCAGCTGAAGGTTCAGATTGCATTTCACCTGGATCAAACTGCCTGAAGAAAAAAACCACAATAAATATCCCCATAAAAAGATTAATCAGATGAAGCTTGGTTGATGGTTTAAGGCATTTATCATGTAGATCAGTGCAGTGTATAAACCCTGACTGTCTAGTTGGCCTGTCGTCCACTGAGTAGCTGTCGTCCTTGGTCGCAGCAGAGCAGCTGGACTCTGAGCTCAGGGACGGGGATGGGCAGGTGGGGAAAGACTTCCTGTTGGAGGACCCATGCTTCTTCAAGTCTCGCTTTCTCTTCTCCTGCAGAGATAAAGTAAAAGACACTCACTGCGTGTTTGTAGAAAAAGTGGGAGGGGTCAGTAAAGAAACCCATTTACCTCGGTTTCGCCAGAAATCACTGATATGCTGACCCTTCGACGGCCACTGTTCTAATAGCAAAAAGAGACCAAAGAATAAAAGGTAGCAATACCTTTAATGTGGTGAGTCAGATGTTCCCGTACCTGCTGATAGATCCTCCTTCTTTCACTTTCCTCTGGATCTAGGATAAGACACCCAGGGGTCAGTCATACATTGCATGTGACAGACGGACAAATGCCTCAGACTACTGTATGAGAAACCTGGCGACGCCCTGGGATCAATGACGTTTCCGTAAACCAAGTTCTGCTGCTGGATCATCTTCTTGGCCTCTTCCAGCTCTGCCACATTTCTATCATGTCGCCTCCTCAAATTCTCCACATGAGCCACCATGAGCTCGACCGCCCGACTCAGTCGAGCCTCCTATTACAGACAGAAATTCCAACACAACTTTACAATAAGAGGTAGTGAAAACAGATCTAGGCAGCTGGGGCTTCAGAATTACCCAAAACTTGTTTTTAAGATGCTGCAGACTACGAATGAATTTATTCAAGGTCAATATTAAGACACTGCAAAGTAAAAGTGTAAAGGCTTCCATGTTTCAGTGAACAATCCTTCTGATTTCTTCATGTGCACTCAGGCAGTTTACACATGCATGGTACATATCCTCTTCCAGTGTGACCTGAGTGTGAGCCAATAGCTATTTGTTATTACGTGTATCAATATGTTTAACTGATGGTAACAATAATAAAGTCATGAGTAACAACTTTTCACAACATTTAAACTGATTTTCAAACTTGTGAATGCTGTTTATACAATCCTATAAATGATATGAAAATGTCTTCAGAGTGTACCTGATGCACGGCCCCAAGAACTTCCGCTGTGTTGGAGATTCGCTCCACTGTCCCACCGAGGATGTCCAGAGAGAGCTCCAGCCTCTGCAGGATCTTACTGCGCTTGCTGTCCAGACACAGGCCCTTCAGCGACTGAAAGTATACACACACATCTGCTCTGTGTCTCTGAGTCTGAGAGCCTTAAGAATCATCCATCTCGTACTCTACCTCCAAGGTCTCCCTGCCTCTGCTCAGCTCCAGCTGGATGTTCTCCTCAGCCAGGTTGCGGGCATGCTCCTCTGCCTGTAGTCTCTGCTTCAGAGTGTACTGATCACAGCGGACAGCCAGGGCCATCTGCGAGAAGGCCGTCTGGGAGCACAAACAAACACACTGAACTAAATCTTTTTATTCTGTGGCTGACTTTATTTATGTTTTAATTGTACTGAAATTGAACTATATACTATTAGATCATTTATATGGTTGAAAACTAAACTTGAACTTGGGGAGAGTATTAAAGGTCATAAAATTTAAAAAATACGCAACTTTTCTGTGCGGTAAGCCCCCCAAATTAAACCATTTTTAAATTTGCATTATATTCACAATTCCAACACTTATTTCAGGAATGCCACTGTTTAAAAAGTTGGGACAAATGGTGATAACTAAAAGACTAAAAACTCTCAACATTCACCATAACCAAGTAGTTAAAAACACACAATACTGAAGAAAAATTAGTAGATTTAGATTGAGCAATATAAAATCTGTGGTTATCCTGTGTGAGGACTTACCTCTAAATCTTTCTCTGACATCTCAACACTGTCAGAAAAATGAAGGGTGGAAACATTAATGAAAATGAATCTAATCAAAACATGATGCTGGTCAGTAATGTGCACCTGTTGAGGCCGACACGCTCTATGATGGACAGCTCGTTCCAGTTTGTGATTGGAAGCTCATCTTGGCTGGTTTCTGTTTCAAAGGTGAGAGCCAGTTAACATAATCAGCTACGACATCAGTTACTGGTGTTTCCATGAGCACTTTGTATTTCTATAATAGTTACCGTCCTCACTGTCCTCACTGGCCAGCATGGTGGCCAAACTGCAGCTGTTTGTCTCTGCATCAGGCTGAAAGGTGTTTGGAAACATTATCTCTATTACTGATTGACATGATCATCAAATACAGGGTGTTGATCAGTATTAACAGGAGCGGGCAGGGAAAGTGGTAGATTATTTGACTCACCTCAGCGTTCATCGCTTCATTGGCTGCTGGCTCCACGAGAATAATCCAAATGTTTGAACAGGTAAAAGTAAGTCAGATTAAATCAAATCCTTCAAATCCTCTTCACAGTCAACTGGGGATTTGTAATTAAGGCTGAAAACACAAAATATTCTCACTAGTTCCTGTCTGTGTTTGGCTCATTTCTCCCTCAGCCTTTCTCTTGTACTGAGAATAGGTAATCCTATTAAGAGATCCACAGTCAAAGCAAAGCAGGACAGCCACCCCAAGAGGCTCATGGGTAGCTACAGTACATGGCTCAATTTGTTTTAATATGTAGTAACTACTGTACTACACTACTGTAGTAATTACTGATATTGAAATAAATGTGACACCTCTGCAACTGCAAATATAACCTTCATCTAAATTTAGTCTCAGATTATTATTATTGTTATTATTGTTTGAACTGTCTTATCAATCCCTTTTATTTGTCCGTTAATATAAATTCTTATTCTTGCCGATTGATTGATGAAAAGTAGACACTGTCAAAGCAAAGAAAATATTTGAATTTCCTAAATGTAGTGGGAGAAAAATAGAAATATGCTATCCTTTTATAAAGTGATTTTTTTTATATTTAGAGTTGGGAGTCAAATGAATCCATCACTACATTCAATGTTTCCTCATACTCACCTCTGTGCTGTGGTATCTGGACTGAGACACTATCCGTAAAATCCTTTAACACCTGGAAGTTGCAAGGAGGGGCCACCATGAACCAGACTTGTTTGTCCACCACATCCCATAGATGCTGGTTTGAAATGAGATCTGGGGAATCTGGGGTGGGAATGTCCACACCTGAACTGGCTGTTGTTCAGGGAGCACTATCCTGCTGAAAGAGTCCATCGTTTCCCTCAGTCAGACTTACTGTGTCCACACAGCCTCTTACGCAACAAATGATGCACGGTTATGATTTTTTTAGGAGAGCTGGCAGAAATTTTTTCAGCACGTCGATCTACAGTAGCATTGCTGGAATGAACCCCCCTCAACATTCACGTTATTAAGTCTTATTTGCCATGATCATGGTCAGTTCACCTGTTTTCCCTCCTTGGACCTCACTACATAGGTACTGACACTGCAGACAACAGACTACACAGAAGCAGCAATCTCAGAGGTGCTGAGTCCATTGTCTAGAAATTTGGCCCCTTGTTTCAAGAAGCTCACATATTTATACTTTGGACAAAATTTAAACTGCTTATTTAATCCCAACTGCTAACAGGTGTAATTTTTACGTTACTCAATTCACCTAGGCTGGAGTGAGTAACATCTGATGGGCAACATGTCCACGGTCATCTTTTAGCTGCTTGCCTACATGTACCAAGTTCATAATTTAACCCACTTCTTTCTACTCGGTACTGGCATTAAGTCCGTCTTTGAGATTCCTCTGCTGGCCTTCATTGAGTCCAAGTGTCTCCCTTTTGTTTTTGCATCATCTAAACTGAGGTTTTTTAAGCACATTATTCATGTTGTACAGATTATAAGACAAGGTGATACATAATTCACCTGTCAGGGTCATAAATGTTTAGAGTAACTTTTCCAAAAACTACCGTCAACAAGATTGTTGCATCACTGAGCAGCTTCTAGCAGTTTGATACACTGAAGATTATATGATGATATTAACTCATGTTAGTGAACACAAAGCTACAAGAAGACAGTGGATTTTGGAGCATCTCCACTTTTATTAAGAGAAAAATGGTCATTTAATAGAGGCGCTGGGGTTTGCCCATAGTGCTCTTGATGTAGAGGGCACGAACGTTCTGCCAGTTCTTCTTCAGCAGAGACACCAGGAAGTTGACAGCCAGGTGGATGTTGTATACAAGTTCATCCTCTGTCATCTTCACATGTCCGACGGCCACAGCAAGACAGAGCACCTACAACACACAATATATTGTTTGGTGGCCCACCAATTTGCTTTATCATAAAGTTAGTAATTACCAGAGTTGGGCTACAATTAAGTTTAAGAAAAATCCTCAAGACCAATTTCTATTTATGCAACTCAGTACTGATTGTTAAAAATCTAGAGATGGATCTTTTGTGGAAAGTCAGATTTTACAGAGTTTATTACTTAACTTACCTTCTTCATCTGGAATTTGATGGTGGATTTGACCTCATCCACCTTGGTGGACAGGTTCTCATTGTGGGTGAGCAGGGAGGGGAACTTGCCAGCCTTGTTCAGGCCAGGACCCAGGATACGAGGGATCTGTTTGATCAGAGACTCTGATGCCAGGAAAGCATCATACTTCTTGGCTAGAAGAGGACAGTAGAAAATGAGCAATGTTAAAAGTCATTCCACTCAGCGGTTTGGTGTTTCTTGGGTCTGGCCTAACTTCTCACCAAGCTTCTTGACCAACTTTTTGTTCTTGTTGAGCTTCTTGAGAGCCTCGATGTCCATGTGTGGCATGTCAGCAGCTTTGGCCTCGTCACAGTGCTGCTGGTCTCCCAGGACACACACAGAGAACTTGGGCCTGGGGAGAGTCTTCAGCCTGCACATTAACAAAACAGCAACAACATTGAAATCCCACAGCGGTAGTGGCTCGTGGTATGGCAGTGTGTGCTTCAGAGCCATCTCTGCTTCACAAGGTACAAAGACTGCTGGGAGAAGGGACTCCTGACAGTCACCCCTCATCTTTACTCATGAAACCAACCAGGTTAAATTTCATACAATATTCTTATAACTTGATTCTACATTTTAAGTGTCAACTGCATGACCTAAAAATTCAGTCAAAATCATCTCTTTGATAAAACTCACTCTGTGGCATTACAAGAGAAAATGTTTTATTGTTGCAAATTAAATACTCTACCAGCCCCCCCCCCCCCCAAATACCTCCCTGGTTTTACCATTTATTATAAAAATTCTTACCCATACCACCACCGTGGCCGGTGTCCAGCTGGCCTCTGTGGTAACATTATATGAACTGGTCGGCTTGAGGACATGAACTTCACAGCTCTGCCACTCAAAGCCTCCCCTCATGTTTTAAGACCCAGGGTAGGGGTCCGCCTGCTTCACCTTCACCAGCCGAGGCTGAGTGGGCTCAGTCAGACTACCCAGAGTACTTCTCCATGTCTGCCCCTGGCCTGTCTGGGCTGTTTTTAGTTTATCAAGGCTCTACCAACCATTTAAATCAGCTTTAATTCTCAGACAGGGCTGGAAGCACACAGGGAAAAGGGTGGGTGAAACAGTAAAAGGTCGAACCTGACAGTGCCGGAGAAACGCTTGTCCTTCTGAGGATCATAGTTTTTCAAGCTGATCTGCAGCTCCACAGACTCCACAAACCTATTCACAAACAAAATACTGGTGTTAGACTGCAGTGCTCATTTCACTGTAGACATGAAGGATTTTTTACTGCCTCTTAAAATGCAATTTGATAAATCCACCATCATGACAGCCAAATTATTTGTCAAATACTTACAATTTATAATAACATACAATACATCACATCTATGACAAATAAATTACAGTGAAAGTATTTTGAAGTTTTGCAAGTTTACATTTTTATATTGATATCTTTCATTGAACAAATTGAACAAAACAAGGGTATTAAGATCTAAAGACACCTTCATTATTTCTTATATTTTATTTCAGCCATCATCTATTACGAAGGCAGAGAGATCCACCAGACTTTATCATGTGAACTTACTTCCTAGGCTTGGCCACAGATCCCTGCAGGACCTCCTTTACGGCCTCATACAACGTGTCTCTGGAAACCTTGCTGTTAAAGAGAAGACATGAGATGAACAGGTTAGACCCAGTTCACTGTCAGCTGGACGGTTTCAACTAACTGTGATACAAAATAAGTGCAAAAGTGCATAAAGAGTTGAAGAAACAAAATTCAGTCAAGTGACGCAAAACATCTGACGGTGAATTATAAACTTAGATGTGTTTATAACTTCGGATGACGATGGATTGAAGCTAGAAACTAAAACGAGGGCTCCTTCTCCGGCGGATGTGACAGTCACCGGCGTTACATTTAGCTTCATTAGAGAAAAATGGACCTAAATAACAAAACTACCGCCCAACACACTAACAAAACAGTCAAAGCAGCAAATGTGAATGCTTATAAAACTAAAAACACGTTTAAAACCGGATTTAATCAGTAAACTGTCGCTTACCTCATTGTTGCAGCTCCTTCCCTCCCTCGCGAAAACGCTGAAAAGGAAGTGCTGATGGAAGTGACGCAGAATAAAGGCGACCACGGTGACGTCACCGAAACGTAACCGATGTTGATTTTTTTTTTTTTCAAATTACGTTTATTATACACCCTGACCCTGTAGCTTATTTGATATTTTTTGAAAATAAAGATTCAGGCAATATCGCAGTAAAATAGAATTGAAAAGACTTTATATTTAAACAACAAGACAGTTTAATAATCGAGCAGGATGCTTAACCTTCTGGGTAAATTGTGACTCCTTTAAACTCCAACACTGGTGACTGACAGATTTAACTCATCAAATTAATAAATATAATACAATCTAAGTATGTGGAAAAAAATCTTTAGCTTTTATTAATTCTGTTAATATTATCGCACCCTCAATGAGTACACAGCACATGTGATATTCATGTGCTGCACCAGGATTCAAACATGAACTTTAAATAAAGCAGTACAAAGATGAAGGTGAAACAAAGATGGGCTTATTGGTAAATTTTCTAAATAGGAGGGAATATTAGCCAGTTTTAACTAGTGGGTTGAGGAGCCTTTCTTGGTCAGAGGCCTCAGATAACACCAAGAATCAGACAAGAACTTATTCAAAAAGGTTTGGTGACATGCATTTAATAGGAAAAAAATTAATGGATAGTAAATTTGAGTTTCAAATGAGCATTTATTAAATGGCTTAGAATCCTTTATAATTTGGAGATAACAGATATCAAGTTATCATTTTTCCCCTAGCATGATGCCCCCTGTGAAGCATTCATTAAGTGAAAGCTGGCATTTCATGTATGTGCAATTCTTTTTAAAGCTGCTTGAAGAGACTTTTTCAGGAAAGTCTCATTTAACATCAGGCAACTGGACAAGGAAGATTTGTGAACAGCAGTCACCTTGAAAAAAAAGAGAAATAGAAATTAATACAAATACAAAAGGTTTACAAATACAGTTTCATCCAATGTTCAGCCTGCATGATATACATTCACAGACTCACATGGCTGCCATATTTGGTGAGGACTGTAAGCATCATTTTTGCAAATTTCACAGACTTATTGAATTGAGGAGCTTGGCTGACAAGCTGTTCAGTGAATTGTGCAAACACTTCTTCTTTCAAGTCAGGCTGCAAAAACAAAAAACAGGCAAATGAATTATGATTATTGAAAGCTTTGTATATACAGCCTATGACTGTGCCCAATTGGTCATTTCACATATAAATAAACATTTAGAAAACCTTGGAGTCTAGCAAGCTGTGGATGATGGAGAGCACTGGCTCAGTCCATTCGATTTTGAATGTCATTCTGAAAGAAAAATAAAATGCATCAGCTAATAGAAATCAGAGCCCCAAATTATTCTGTGCTGTTATAATTTGGGTGATGTATAAAAACATTTGATTTGTGCTTACTTGACTAGTTACAGTTTTACAAGAGAATTTTAACTTTCTAATCTTACTGAAGCAGCAGTTGTCTGTAGTGGGAATCCAGGCTGCCCACTATCAGCCTGTTCAGCAGCTCAGCTTGTGGATCCCCTGGAAAACAAACAAAGTCCAAAATAGATCAATTAATGTTAGGTCCAAGGACTGGGTGAATGAATCTGGCTCAATACTCAATAACATCAAAGCGTTTGTGTTGTTTATGTGCACTTCAGGACATTGAATCCACACCAGCTTCAGGATGTCTGTCACTGATTGACTCTGATCTCACTGCAACAAACTGTAAATAAATGACTAATTGACTCAGCCATATGCCAGCCATCTCCTTACCTATGTTCTTCTCCATTAAAACTGGTTCAATTACAGCATGGCACATTGGTCTGGGATAGTGGCCACACAGTGAGGCTACTGCAGTAACCAGGCATCTTGAAGCTGGTTCTGACAGGGACAGGACCTGCACATGTAGTACCAGGATATCCTATAAGCTTTAAACACAGCAGCATATTTTGCATCCCTTGAACATCCATTTTTGTACCTTCTCCAGCAGGAGACTCTTAATAAGTGTTGCTGCTGTGGTGTAGCTGAGGTCAGGAGAGAGAGCAAGGACACTGCTGCAAAGTTTGGGAAGAGTTTGCTCTGGCAAATCAGACAAATTCAGCATGTTGCATAACACCTCCACCTAAACGCAAGAGCCAGAGAAGAGGGATTTGTCTCATCACAGCACATCAGTTAGCAAATATATAATATGAATGGTTTAGAAAAGCTTCCTGACTGGTAAAGTGGAGCTATATAGCCCAATGAGGCCTTGTACCTAATTACATTTCTTGCAGTTTCTCCACTTTATTTCTTGTATTGAAGTATCTTCACTGAATTGAAATACCATGTCCCCATATACTGTATAAATTGTAAACTGAATAAATGGCCACACACACTAAAATATCATGCAATTGACTGAGCTGTTAATGTAGAGGAAAGAGGGTAATATATCAAAAGCCTGCTATAAAATTTTGAGTACATACTTGGGAGGGCTCACAGTTATTCAGAACCTTGAACACATCTGTGGAGCTCTGGTCCCACTGCAAACAGATCAATAAATAATGATTAAAATAATAATAAATATCAGCGTGCCAACTAGGTGAAAGAAAAACAAACATTTTTTCTTACCTCTGTCTGACATTCCAGTAATTCTTTTAATAGAAGTACACCGACCTAGAAAATATAAACAGAGTAGACCAGAGTTGTTAATTCAACTTTAACCTGAGTGGCCAAGGCAAATATAACTGCCCTATTAGTAGACTTGATGTGACAGTGCAGTTTTCCTACAAGCAAAAAAATCTGTAATATTGTAAAAATTGAAGCTAAATTTCAGTGTAAACATGAGAGACAAAGCTTGCGCTTCCTTACAAGTCTCTACCTTTATTGGCTCAGGCAGGGAATCAGATGCACTGTCTGCAGCTGGCTGCAAATCTTCAGCAGGAGTTTCTGCTGGATCATCTCTCTCTAACGTTCCTGTCATCTCCTCATTTACAGTCTGTTCTTCTGCATCAACACATTCACTCCCACCGATATCAATCTTTATACGTTTACTCTGTTGTCCTGTTTCTTCATTGCCTTCAGAGTCCTGAGTGTCAAAACATCCTTTCCTTTTCCTTTGCGTACCCTGCTCTGATAAAATAAATGCACTCGGAGATTCAGATACTTTTGGGCAACCACTGAGGCACTTGTTCCATCCTCCCACTTCATCAAAACCATCTAAACGCTGTGAAAGCTCCTTCAGTCTCTGGCTGCATTGAGGAGTGCAGAGAGACTCCTCACTGGGTGTCCCCAGGCTTCTCTTCAACTGTGTACTCAGAGCAGTGATCCAGGGATTTGGATGAGGGTCCTGGCTGAGGCACTTGAGCAGATGAAGGACAGAGGTCTGAGGAAGAACTGAGTGCACCAGATAGATGAAGGACAGCAGATTGTGTTTGAACGATGCAGGAAACAGGCACACCAGAGGAACACTAGAGTAAATGAGGAAAAAAACTGATGTGAGACACTGGCACAGGTATAGGTTACATAGGTGGCACACAGATGGACACACACACATACACACAGGTGGCCAAGCAGTAGTGAATCGTCATTCGTGAACGATTCGTTCATTTTGAACTAATCTTTTGTATGACTCGGGAGTAAATAGTCATCTCAGTGGGTGATTTGTTCTTTTTCCCTGGTCCGTTCTTGCACGCCACAGGCTGCAATTTGTTCACGAACGGGTCTTTCTGCCACATATTCTCTGTGTAGGAATGGCTGATTCATTCACGACTCAAAAGTATGGGTCTTTGGGTCCTGAGTCTCTCGTTGACTTGTCTCATGGCCACTGCGCAGGCTCAGCGTGGAAATGAGTGATTCGTTCACGACTCATAACTACGGGTCTTCCGTCCATTATTCACGCGGTTACAGCAGTAACATGACAATGATGTCAGTGGAGGGATCCAGTCTGGTCTAGTCTCTGGAAGGGATCCCTCCTGGGATTCAGTGTAGTCTCTAGTCTCTGGAGGACAGCGTGTTATCAGATAATCCATATCATCCATCTACCACTTTTCTGTGCTGTAGCCCAGTCCATCACTCACACTACGGACAATTTAGAGTCACCACTTAACCAATTAACCTAGATATGTTCGGTCTAACCACTACGCCACCATGCAGCACAAGGCACACGAAAACTGGTTATTTTCATTTACATCCCAGTTCATATACAGGTGTAATATTATATTGTTTCGATATTATAAATATGATATATACTTTATTTATCCTGAAGGAAATTATGTCACACGTATTTGGACTCGATAACAGCCAATCACGCTGCTTCCTGCCTTCCCTTCCGGTCTGTGATTGGCTGCTATTGGGATTGCTTTACACACACAACAGGAAGTGCTGAGTCAACAGAGATGCTGAATGTCTGTCGCTGCACAGGTTAGAGTCACTGCGCTCCCGTTAATGGTGGCACTAATATAACACCACAGCTCTGGTATGGTAAGCGTCTCGGGCAGCGTGAGCCTGAGAGTTGCAGCGTGTATCACACGACAGGACCTTGACATTTGCAGTACATTTTACTTAGGACTCCATTGTGCCCCCACCGTTAGTGAGCGGACACCGGCTGCTGGTTGGTACTCACACGCTGACTGTCTGGCCTGCGGGCTCCGGACAGCTCACCTCCTCCCCGCACAGCGTCTCTAGAAAGTTACACAGCGACATGTCAGGATTTGCCCGCTGCTGCCTGTGAAAGACCTCCAGCGCTCTGAGGGCTCCAGAGATTCCGGACGACAGGGACCGGACCAGCAGCTTGGACTGCCCGTCAAACCGGTTCAGATTCATACTTTCGGAGGATCGAGTTTCCCGCTGCTGCTGCCTCCCCACAGGCTGGTTGATGTTTCTTCTTCGCGGGAACAACATGACTGAGTGTGTGCGCCACCTAATGATCGGGTCAGACTGTGGCTTCTCAAACTACAGAGCCAACCTCACCCGTTTGTCAGCGTTACAATGTCAATAAAGCCCACAACACACCTCCTCAGTGAGACAACGTGCCAAGCAATGTTTTATTTTCTGTGTACAAGTACAACTTGTTTAAAAGAAATAAAATCTTAACATTTCAATTCTTGCCAATACCGGGAAAATGGGTGTCATGACCAGTAGTAGACATAAGGTAAAGTAAGCTTTATCTTTAGACAATTAAAACTACCACCCCAACAACACTTTAAAAATTCAGACTGATGCAAACTGCTGGCAGGTGTCAAAGGATCACTTATTAAATCAGCAGAGAAGTTAAGGGGAAATTAGCAGTCTGCAACAAGTTTGACACATCATGGCCATGTAAGAGTAATAAACCCTTACTAGGAGGCTGATTAGACACAAAACCATTAGGAGGTAGGAGAAATCTTGAATTTCTATTTAGGAAGCTTGGATCTAAAGTTGGGGCAACAAAGCACATGTCATGGAGAGCCAAGTGTAAACATTCTCATTTCCAACCAGACTGTTGAGGGCAAATTTACTGGCAACTTCTTCTATACAACCTCCTGTACAAAACATACTTGACATCTGTGGTGCATGCTTCACAGCCTTGATCCTGATCTCAGCTACTCAAAAGTTGCTTTCAATACAACGAGGATAGAACAGGTGAAGGACGGCTATATGTTGTCCTAGGGACAAACAATTACACATGGTTGAAACCCCATTCAGTGGTTTCAGGCACTGACCAAAAGAATGAAAAAGTTCAGAAACCATATTCCTCAGAGAGGTAAAAACGGAAGTCATAGTTGTCATCTTCATCATCTTCGTCGCCCAGAAAGGTCATGGCTATGAAAAAATTGATCAGATCTACACCATCGTAGTCATCTTCATCTTCTGTAAAATACTGTAATCAGGAAAGAAGTGAATGGAAAAGTAAATGTAGTCTCATACATAGCAAGATTCATTCATGCTATTGCACTTTGGTGTTAGAGGATATTTACCGGAAATGATCTGCGACGTCTGGGTTTATCATGTCGATAAAGGCACTCTTTTTTGAAGGGACAACATCTGTGTCGTGCATAGTAACTGCAGCTTTTCTTACTATAATTAAACAAAACAAGGATTTTTCCAGGTGCCTTCTTCAACCCAATGATAAAAATTCTGCCTTAGATTGATTGTAACTATGCACTGTACTTTTAATTTAGAAATTAACAGGCACACCCAAATATTGTTTAGATAACTTGGTTAATCTCAATGTCAATCAATCTCAATAGGATCGATTCCATTTACAAGTTTCTAAAATTGAAAATAACAATCTGTGTTTACAAATCTCTCCATACAGTAAATATTAATGCCAGGCATTTATTGGCTCCAAAATCAACTTGGATTAATTTTTGGAATATGAATGATTTAAACAGCATTTTGTCTTTCATTGATTTGTCTTCAGGTTTTCAATATTAAGCAGGAGTCAACGTCACAGTATGTCAGGGGTAACTTTAACGTGGGAAAAGCTCCCAGTTACAATCTTTGTAACAAGCATCACAGTAGTCTCAAACTAGAACACACATACACACACAAAAAAACAAAACAAAACAAAAAACACAGCAGCCTGAAGTTCAGATGCATCTTTTATAAGTGTAGGCTTTACTTTTCACTACTAAGGAATAACTGAATAGAGACATTGTTGCCTGCAATATTTGTACAGTTTACAAAAAAGGTGGAAAATATAAAATTACATTAGAGAAAAGGCTGAACTTGTGAACTGCTGATGCAAATGGCTCTTGCCAGCTATCAGTGTTGCTATCAAAACAGATTCTCACCATACCTGCATTTCTCTTTGAAGGCAGCAATTACACTTTCCTTTGCTTGTCCTTCAACCCAGTATTTGTTTGGCACATAAAAGGCAGACCTAGCTCGGCACTGCGGACAGGTCCTGAGGAGGAATAATACAACAGTGACATCATGCCAGAGCCTTTATGTAGTGTCTGTAGCGGAAATTAAATAGCCAAATACCAGTGAAACCTACTTAACCACGTCCAGCCCGAGGTCTTTCGTTTTCCTCCAGGTCATGATGCATTGTAAACAGAAGGAGTGATTGCAGTTTGGCAAGATTCCAAAGACATGATGTCTTGGATCTGTCTTTTCATACACCTTGTCCATACAGATTCCACAGGTCACGTTTTTACTCTGGAGCAAGGCATCCATTTCTTCTACTTCCCCCTGGGTGCTACAGGAAGCAGCTGCAGCCCCATCCTCCATTGTCTCAGCTGAAGACATCTGCTGAGCATAAAAGCTTTGGAATGAGCCTCCAGTTCTGTCTAGTTTAATTCACAACTAAGCGTTGTGGCCTGATCCAAACAAATGAGATACCAACCTGGTAATTTCTACAATCACATGCACCTGCTTGAGCAACACCTGAGCTTTGGACTGATTGCAAGGAAGTAGTCAAAGGTGTTTCTGTGTCTGGAACAAATACAGTTAAAAGAAAGACTTAAGTAGTGAAAATTTACAGTTCACCAGTTTCACCCATGAAAACATAAATACCATGCGATTGTTCCTCAATAATCTCTGATGTCAGGTGCCCAGGATTGTTCGGAGCATCTGCTAGATCAGCCACCACATCTGATCTGCTGCAGTCTCTCCTGGACATCAGCTCCACCTGTGAAAGCGCAGGCTCGGACCCTCTTCTGTCAGGTGGAGCACAAGCCGCCCTGGATGAAGAGACATTGGGGACTGAACCTCTTCTCCCTATAACAGCTGCATCAGCTCCAGGTTGAAGGACATGGGCATACCTAGCAGTGGAAAAGCATTGAATGACCTTCAGAATTTTTTTTTTTAAATGCACATCATACTCATTTAATAATACACACAAAACGGGGAAAACGGCCAACCTGCAGCGTTCACCATACCAGCATCCTCCTTTCTGAAAGTATCGACATACTTGAACTGATGGTATAACTGGCCATTCATGTCGATAGTTACACCTTGAACCAAATCTGCACGAGCCATTTAAGAAATGCCTGTATATAAAATAGAAAAAAAAATTAATTTCAACTATGTGAGATTAGAGATAGAAATAGTTTGTGTCCCTTACTGAGTCAAGCAGTCTAAACTGCATGTCTTCTAGATCTGAGTGTTAATTAGTGTTTAAAAAAGGACAGGGGCAGCACTAATATGTACTGATTAAGCCACTGTATTTGTTACACACCAAGTATTTAGTATCCTATTGGTTTTTAAGTCCCAGACAACAAATGTAGTTGTAGGAGTTTAATTTTGAGGGCAGAACAGTTGAACGGGATTAAAAGATGCTCATGTAAACGTTTGTGCTGTCGGAAATCAAAACACCCAAACGCTGAAAAAGTTGCAATAACACGTTGGCCGCTTCCGCGTTTGTCCGACTTAAAGCACCGGCCAGATGGTTTGTCACTGCCAAAGTCTGACTTTAAAATTAAATTGCGACAAATCGACTCGGCCTGAGTCGGTTTTGCTTTTAACGCCTTAACGACTGCATTCGAATGCAGCATGGCTGCATTTAAAAGCAGCTCAGTGTGAGACTGAAGGGATCTGCTGTTTCCTCCAGTCTTTTTGGCCACTTCGGGTGTTTAAAACACTAAAAGCACCGCTGGCCACTCACCTACAGACGTCTCCACTCCAGTCCATCCTCCATGTGTTTTGAGCAGTCCGCCGGAAGCCGTCCATCTCTCCGTCTAAATAGTTAACAGCCGGTAGCTTTCACCAATTAACTTAGCAACGAGCCAATAGAAACGTGACGTTGACGTTTGTACGTAACGTTTTCCAAATTCCAGTCTGTCAGTCAGAGAGATGACCGTGAACACACCGCGGGGTGCGTTGAGGGAGCTGGTAACCTGCAGCAATGTGTTTTTACACATTTAATCTGCCTCATATTAATAAAAAAAGTGAAGGAAATCTGCGTTTCTCAAAAAGTTTATCAGTGAGATGTAACTAAACTACATCTGTAGATAGATTACATGTGACTAAGACAGAAATGTCAAGTTCTCGCGTTTTTGTGAAAAAAATAAGTCAATCCATCACTTACAGGCACAGAGGTAGTTTACATCAACTTTTCCTGCCGTTCTTTCTAGTTTTATCCCTCCACATCAGCCAATATCAAATTTGCAATGTCTATCAAAAAGCAGGAATTATGGCAAAACAAACTTATAATATAAAAATTGTCAGACTAGATGGGACAGTAGAATTAAATCACAGATCATACATTAGAGGTAGATAGGGATCAAGACAGAATAAGAGCAAAGGGGGAGATGTATGGGGGGGTCATTGTGCACCACTGCTGACATACTGAAGTCCATTCAGGAGTACAGTGAAAAAAATAAGGCCTACAGATCATGGAAAAAGAAAACCTTGCAAATTATGGCAACAGTATTGTAAGGCTGTTACACTTTGTGCCACTCCTAACAAAACAAATCACAGTACACAGACAGGGTAGTAATCTAGGTAGGTATATCAAAGACCAAAAGAGAAAGGACTTACGAAACCAGATGCTGGCTGTTGCTTGATTTCTACGCACCAATTTTGCCAAAACATATAAAATGATATTATCTTGTATTATGCTGGCTTTTCTGTAAATTCTGCTAAGGCGTTCAATTCAAATTCCTCATTCTGGAAAAAATTGTTGGTATTCTCGATATATTTGGTAAAACCTAAACTAATAGGCAAGCATGTAATACGAAAGAACACATATGCTTAATACATAAAACAAAATAGTAATTCATGTTTTGCCCTTACAAGTATGATCAACAATTACAAATAATTAGTAACATAATTACAGAGAATAAACTAAGAAAATCTTAAAATGGCAAATTCATGATAATTTACAGATTTAAAAAAAAATAAGAAGAAAAAATGCTGTCCCTTGTACTTCAATGGGTCATGTGTCTATAGTGTCAGCTTCAGAAACTACATCTATGCAGCATAGTCTTTTAATTACCACTTGGGTAAATGGCTTTAAGACAGAACCTAAATAACTTGGATCTCCACATTTATTGAAAAATGGAAATGGTATTGCACAGACAGCTGCATTGAGAGCTTTATACTGCTGGAGCCAGCCCAGTTTGTGTTATATAAACCAAATGGCAAAGAAAGCAGTCATTGATGATGATGACAATGTCGATGATGATAAACATGTAAACAAAGCCCAATTAATGTATCATCAGCTTCACCCAAAGTCTGAGAACAATCACTCTACCAAAAAGAGCAGCATCATAAGAATTTCTTGCAAAGTACAAATTGAAAGCTCAATTCAATGATGCCATAGGTGTCAGAAAACAAGAAATGCTTTCCCTTTACAGCAAAACACAGAGCCGAGGTGAGCAAGGAGAGGCTCTCTCTGGAAGCTGCTCCGGGGTGAGCTTTGCTATTAGGATGAAATAGGAGCAGCCTTGGTGAGAAAACATATCATTCTCTCTGTTCAGTGACCATTGTGAGAAACTAGGACTTGCAGCAAATGATTCCAGATGCTCATCACACCCGCAGACACATGCAAGCAGACACACACACTACTGTGCCGAACGTAATGCTGTAATTGTGAAGACTGCTGATTGTGTTAGCCCTACCACTTGACTTTGCCTCATCTGCACAAGTTAAAATCCATGCCCAAACGTGGAACAGTGCTTGTACTGAACGCAGTGTATTATAATAAATGTTAATTAAGTCTGTAACAGTATTGCTAAAAGCAGTCTGTGCTGAAGAACACTAATACATGTCTTTGTAGATCTCCTGTAGTAGAGGGTGGAGCGAGGTCTCAGACTCCGTCTTTTTAATCTTTTGGACAAGCTGAGCGTTCTCAGTAACCAGCTGACGAAGGTCTGCCATCTTCTGCAGCAGCTTTGGGAAGAGGTAGACAGAGTCAGAGTGGTTTGCTTGGAGGTGGAGGTCTAGGGCCTGGAGGATGTTATCCTGACTCTGTTCCACTTGCTTCACGTTCATTAGCCCAGGACGATCTGGAAAACATGGGGCAAAGGAAAAGTCACAAAAGAAAAACAAAGTGTTTCTTCAGGTTCACCAAGCTGAATTTAACATTTTTAAAAACCGTTTTCCTTCCACATGATGTGCAATTTGATACCCATTTCACAATTATACCAAACAATAGGATGGGAAACATGATGAAAATTGTGGTTGAGGTGACTTTTTTTTATTCAGTGCCCATTATGAGACAAGGAGCTTCCTGGCAGTGGCATTACTGCTACTTTTGTTATAACCAGCTATCCAGAGAGTTGTTGTCACAGGTCTGTGGTTACTGACTACAGAGCTACAAAGAAGGATTCAATAGCTTTCTATATGCACAATCCACCGTCACTGCTTTTAATTTCTCTCATTTAACTGAAACCTGTAATCACATAATAAAAAAAATTAAATAAAACTAACATTAGTGACTACAGCAGACAATATTTAAATTTATAAGCTCTGAATATCATTGAAGGCCTATTGGATGGAACTGAATTCTGAAAAACGTTTTTCAGACATAGATATCCTGGAAGAGAAAAAAAACTGTAAAAACCCTTTTCTCACCTCCACACAAAATAATGGCAGCAACAAAGAGAGCCAAGTCGCTGTCATCCAGCTCCAGCGCATTAAACTTGACAGCAAACTCAAACTTGGGCTCCATGATCTCACTGAAAGGCTTTCTTAAGCTGCGCAGGAACTCCCTGGTCACAAAGCCTTTGCCATTGGCCACCAAGAGTCCATCTTTGTTCATGAGAGATGGCAGCATGGCAAAAATAGCCTCATGCACACCATATTTCAGCAAAGTCACCTGCAAAAAGCATATGGACAATTGCATATTTGTGTGTTCCTTAACTAGCAAATCACAATAGGCAACTCTGCGGTGTACTGCTACTCACTTGATCATTAAGGAAGAGGTCCACAAACCCCGGAATGCACTTGGCAAACTCGGTGAGCTCTCGTACAGTCTCCACTGTAGTGCACTGGCAGCGGTAGAACACATGGACCCCAATCTCCTTGGTCAGCGGCGCACCTGGAAGTAACTGGCTCCACACCAAACCACTTTCTGCCTTCCAGAGTGTGTCCACATCATAGATCACAAATGGCTGAAAGGGGGAGAAATGTATATTCCTCTCTAATAAATGTCTCTAACTGTTAAGACCAGTTTACATAGTTTTCTACTTTACACTTTAAAACCTATTATACAGGTTGTTCTATAAGTGGAATATACCGAGGTGCTGCTGGTTTTGCCCGTCAGGATGCTGCGGGCCCTCTTCTTGGTCATACTGAGGTTTTTCTGGTAGGCTGTGTTGACTTGTTTGGCCAAAGTCTTCAGGTCAGAGCCACCTGGTTTGCCGAGGTTCAGTTCCTCTGCAAGCAGACCTGCCACCAGCTTCTTCCTTTCTGCCTCGGGCATACGTCCATATCGGATCGCTAAGCAAACATAAACACACACGTTGGTCTTATTCTGAGTGGGTGTTCCAGGAGTAACTTGCTTTTGTGAATGTTTATTACAACTCCAGAACCACTGTCAACTCAGAGGGTCCAAGAACATATTTTGCTTTATAAACATCGACTAGCGCAATTCAATTACAATTTATCATGTGCTGTGTGTTAAGGAGATTATAAACAATTGAAGAATGAGCAGATCTCTTACTCAAGGTTGAATAACTCTTCCAAACTCAACATGTGTAAATTCATAACGTTTTCATTCAAGTCTTAGATTTGTAAAAAAAATAAATAAATAAATAAATCAATAATTAAATAAATAAATGGTTTCATCTTGTTCTTTCTTTTCTTTCTTTCTCACCATCATGGGACATTCCCAAGGACAGGCACTTCTGGAAGCGACAGTATTGGCACTTGTTACGATTCTTCTTCTGAATCTTGCACGAACGCTCACAGCGTTCATATTCCAGTTTCATGCGTACAGTTCGCCGGAAAAAGCCCTGGGTGAGAGACAGTAAAACCACTTCACCAGCTCATATCGCTGAAAACTGTTAGTATGAAAATCTGTGATCTTGCAAAGCCACCCTGATGTGATACACAAACTGCATTACCTTGCAACCCTCACAGGCGTGCACGCCATAGTGGAAACCAGAGGCTTTGTCCCCGCAGACCTTACACTCCACACTAATCCCAGACCCTGTGCTCTCTTCGCGTCCAAGACGCAGCTGCTCTGACAATGAAGGCGATGAGGTATGGGACAGGTCTGTGGAAACATAACGCATGAATATGAGGGCTCAATATTCATCTATCGTTGATATTCATCTTGTTTCCAACCAAGTTGTATGATTTTGAAACAAAAGGCTTACCTGTGTAACTGGATGCTGCACTGCTGTTTGGCTTACTATGATTATTCTCCTCCTGACCCAGACCCTCTTTCTCTTGTTTCTCCTGGTCCCCTTTCAGGCCTTCAGAGACAGGCACTACCTCCCTTTCCTCCCTGTCCTCCTCATCTTCACTTTCCCTTGCCTTCAGCTCTTGCAGGTCAGTCAGCTCTGACACACTTGTCCCCCCACAGCTGTCTGAACCTCCGGACTCTCCTTCCGGTGATGTCCACCTGACATCGGCAACGTCCTGGGGGGATCTGGGCTCAGAGTAGCCATTCACCCCTTCATGCTGCTCTGGAGCAGTTTGCTGAAACCCTTCCATGGTTCCTGTTGAAGGTGACTCAGCGGCGCCCCTCCTGTAACGTTGCCATCATAGCTCTAATATTGAAGAACAGAATTGTTTGCTTTAAACAATGTAATCAGCAATGTGCACTAAACATGGACATAATATCAAGAGCAAGAATTAAAACAAGTTTAACAGGCCCCAAAAGTCCACATATCATCTACCTTACTATTAGATCTAGCATGTTAGTAGTTAAAAGCCCAATAGCAGTGACCAGTCTCTATAAACACTTCCCTGCTTTTCATGTAAGCACACTGGTAAGATGGCTATTTAGCATTAAGCAAGTAAATAAGAGCATTTACTAATCCTTGACAATCTGCTTATTTCAGCATTCTAACCCAAGTCAGTCCAGTACTACTGGTTGTTTTTTAGGAGTCAGGAAACATCCTTAATAGTAATAGGCTTATGACATGATATGGACACACAGTGGAGCCACAGTGGATTATCCCATAAAGCAATCTGTACAGACAAGCACCAAGGTCCTGTACATAAGCAAATTTAAAGCACTTAATTAATCTGGGTGGACAATATGAATAATGTCAGTAGCAGTAGCTATAAACTCTCAGTGTACAGGAACTATGTTAAATTTGAATTTCCCGATTAGACATATAAGCATACTAAAAACCAAAAGTTTGCTAAAACCAAACTTAGGTACAAATAAGAGCCACGTGTGTGTATGTGTATGACAGCAGCAGGCCTGCCTACAACACAACACTCCTCTCCTGACTTCTGCTCAACTCTGCCATTAATACATCTTAAACATTTCAGTCCACCATCTCCACCATCTCAAAAAGGAAACTTTGTCTCCGATTTGCAGCTTGCACACATCTGTATTATTGTTTGCCTCAGGGCCGGGGTAGGGTGCACAGTATACATGGTGGGTGCTGTAAGGGGACAGTGTGCATGCACTGTGTACACACTGGGCAGTGTTGATCGCCGGTGGGGGAGCAGGCTTTGGGGGATGTGGGGGGGGGGGGAATTACATTTTTTGCCCCCTAGTGGATTAATCCGCCCGTGAATGTAGCTGCTCTCTGACAAACACCCAGCACCGCACACTGGACGATTAATCATGTTTTCAGGATAAACACTGAAAAGTGATATGAAGTCTGAGCAGTTTCCTCACAGTACAAAAAAAGAAAACACCTAACAGCCAGCTCTCAGCACGGCTCGGACTTCAACCGGCAGACAACCTGTCACACTGGTTCCTGGAAATCTCGGCTAACATTTCTGTGAAATGTCCCGGCAGCTCCAGCCGCACAGCCCCACGGTTCAGACTCCGGGGAGGGAGGGAAGTTTGATTGCCCCCCTCCCCGGAGGAAGCAGCAGCAGACGGCCACGGGTGTCAGGGCCGACGGTTAGCTGCCTCAGCTAGTTAGCGCTAACCTTGAGTGTTGACCACTAGCTGTTAGCCAGGCTGACCCACATTCCGCCTCCGTCTTCCGCCGACCGGAGCCGGGCTGCCGGGTGGTTAGCTTACCTTTCCCCATGCTGCTGCCGCTCCACACGCCTTTTGTGTCGGTGGGGATGTGGGGGGGCGAAGCTGCCAACGGGCCAAAACACAGCAAACACCGAAAAAATCCCAGTCCCGAGTCCTGTCCAGGATCAATCGGCTGTTTACAAGTTGTGAGCGGTCCCCAGCAGCAGGAGGGAGCTAGGAGCTAACCCGGACTGCTAACACAAACTTAGAGTCAAACCGAGTCAGGCCTCCGAGCGGCGGCCGGGCGGACACATCGTTGAGCCCCGCGGACCGCAGACACTGTGGACACTTTAGTTCTTTATTTTATTTTTGGTCGGCTACCATATCACATGCAGATAAGCATAGTTGACTGATAATCCCTCCCAGACTCTCTCCTCGCTCATAGCTGTAGTTCGCTGTGCTGCCCCCTCTCCTCCTCCCCGTCACATGCCAGGACACAGCGCCCCCTCCCTCTGCACACATCTCTATCACTGAGGAGTCAAGGTCTCCGTACATACGACACGGTGTTTTTCTCTCTCACTGTGTGTGTATGTGTGTTGTGTGTGTGTGTGTGTGTGTGTGTGTCCGTGTGTTACCCCCTTTGGCAAAATCAAATCATCAATTTGTTTAAAATCCACATAGTCCACCGACATTTATCTATCACCCATCACTTACAGTATTATAGAGATACAATAACATATAAATAAAATGTTCCCTTTTATATAATTCATTGTCTGTTGTACATTTGTTGCTATGTGCAATCAACTTTCTCCCCTACATGTCTTTGCTTAAATCTGTACACAGCTTGCTACGTCTATTTTCTCACCCTCTGGCTTGTATATAGGTCATATCCGTATGTTTACTTATTTTTGTCCATTATTATCGTCCTGAAGGTTGTTGTTGGTACTTTGTGTGAGTTCACCATGAAACTGCATTCTTTTTGCATATATATATATATATATATATATATATATGTATATACACACACACCCTGTCATATGTGCATATATACATGTATAAATGTTTCTTTCTTTTTTGAGGGGGGTAAAGTAAGTTCAGTAGTACTAGGCCTGCATTTAACACAAGAAACATACAGTACAGTGGAGGACCAGAAAAAAATCCCGCTTTTATTGGGGGAACCATCACACATTAACCAATTTCTAATGGTTAGTCATCAGTAGGCCAATAACACATTTAGAAAAGGTCTGCGCAAGCTTAACTCGCAGCAAATGTGAACCATCCCTTCTTAACACAATGGGATTACTGTCGGAATTTTTCACTGAGAGATTTTAAAGCATATTAAAACATTACACGATATTTCAGGGGCTACTTCATTATAACTACTATCCAATCAATCCAATATAACAGCGTTGCCATGACATCTATCTGAAGGTAAACTTAATTACATTTATTTTTGGCTAAAGTGCTGTTGTACTGAGGATCATTATAATAAAAGGCATTTCTTTTTTTTGTCCTTCCCATTTATAATATAATTATTAATATGATTAATAATAAATAACAAATCTCATAAGGTTAATCTTAGTCAAGTCTTAAATCGTAAAAAGATTTCTCTATTACTCTTTTTCATATTGAAATGCATGTCAGTTTTAATTGGAATCATGTTTGTTTTAGCAAGCACTAACTCAAAAATGTAACTATTTATCATGCCACCAGTAGCAGGTGTCCTATAATCCTGTTGTTGTTAAATTTCTAAATTATGGATTAGAAAAAAGTTCTTTTTGACAGGGCCTGGGATACTTGTTTATTCCCCTGAATAGCACATCTCTGAAAAACACAACAAAGACATGATGTTGTCTCAGTGCTGCCACTGTAATGGAAACAATGCCAGAAAATGTTGTAATATTATGAGTATTAGATTTTACATATTGAATCAATGTAGAACCAAAATAAATGAATTAACAACAAAAGTAACTTATACTACATATGTAGTGTTTAAGACTGTTTATCCTCTATGTTGCAATCCTGGACTTTGAGAAATGCACTTGTTTTTTGTGAGAGAAAAATGCTGAAAAAAATATTAAATTGACCAAAAAAAAGTTAAGAGTGAGAGGTAGAGCAGAGTTATTCAGTTTTGTTTTTTGGGGGGGGTTATAGGTAATGATAAACATGTTTTAGGCCAACATGTAGTTTGCACAGTTTGTCAGGTGATGTCTCTGTTCACTCATATGAGGCAGTGGGTTTCATCAGTGGGAGGTGTCAAATTAGTCAGCGATGAAGACTTCAGATTTGAATAAATGAGACTGACTCAAATTCAAACTAAAGCGGATGTGTGGTTTGTAACTTCAGAGCTCTTGACTTCACCCTGTTCCACTGTGCCTTTGGAAATTATGTTACACCTGTTTTATACAATCACAACTATTCATAGTTTCATGTATCACTTCAGATTATGATGAAAATTATGACTAAATCGTGTTGCACATTTTGAACGAATTAAGAAAACAGCAAATTTCTGGTTATGGCACTGAGTCACTTTTTTATTTACAATTATGTTAAATGACTGTAGAAACAGGAACTGCATTGAGTTGCTTTCTTCCCCTCCCCTCTCTCGTCTCTACGTGTCTCTTTCCTGTTTAAGAGGGCTGATACAATTGAGGCAAAAATTGCAGTAAACTATAATATTGAAACAGCATTTCTCTTCAAAGTCAAGCCAAACCTAACAACCACAAAAAATATGTAAAATTTCACAATTCTTTTCTCTATATTACAGAGGTAAACAAATGAGCCTCCATTATATATGTAACTCTTGCTCTTTAAACATAAACTAACCTTGAACTTTCAGCTTGTCACATCACTCATTATCTTTGCACTGAGGTATCCTTTTTGTCCAGGACTTCACGTGGGTTGCAGTCAAAGCGTTAGTGGAGCAATGAATACTGCAAATACAACTTCTCACTTGTTTTACACACATATTTTAAACTGTTGCTGCCTGTGACGCGCAGTCAGTTAATTCAACATTTAATAAAAAATAGTAGTACTGGTAATTCAGTTTTAAGTGTAGATATCCCACTGCTTTCACATATCATGCATCATGCAGTCAGCTCTGACCCTGATGTGGTCAGCAGCTCAGATCCATGTTTCTTATGGGATGTCCATGTCTCCATTAGAGGCATGGGAGTGGCGTTTTTCTATATCACACCCAACTCTGTTGTCAACGTTTTCTTTGCTCTCCTCATCCTTATCCTCTGATCCTGATCTCCTTCTGAGACGCAGGCCAGGATCTCTTTGTGTCGGGATCTGGAAGCTGGAGAAAGAGCCTCCTAACGATGGTCTCTTCTCTAAAAACAAGGTCAGTCACAACAAAATGCTTCAGAAAGCAAATTCAACTTTGGAGCAGACAAATTAAATCAGAGGTCAGTCTGTGACAAGAAGTCTGAACAGATAGATGTTGAACCAGATAAGAAATGTATTAAAATAACAAATAATCATCAAGGTTCATGGAAAATTATTCAAATATTGAAAGTAGCATAGAAAAAGAAAATTTTATTAACACGGTCAAGTATTTTTCATTGTGCAGCCTTTCATGTTGCAGCAAGAGACACTTACCGCCGGGTCCGATTGGTCGCATCAGTCTGTTCATCTGAACGTTCCAGTGTTTAACGTTGGTGCTTGCCTGGCGAAGTTTCCTCTGTGCAGCCTGTCAGAAAAAAAGCTCCACATTAAAATGCCTGTGTCATACAAGCAGCTGCCACTGGCACTTAAACAGACAGATGCTGAAACGACAACAACAACACACAAAATTCAGCCGAAAGCTCAGGCTTTACAACCAACTTAAAATAAATGCTAGAAAAAATAAGAAACTTTCTGTTCTGTGACATCAAACAAAAAACATACTGACAATTATTATATAAGGAAATGTGCAGTTCTGAGCCTGCTCAGTCCAGAATAGCAGACTGTTACCCAAAAGGTTCTTTGACAAAATCTTAAAAGGACACAACTCTCTGGGATTTGTTCTGTATAGTTTCATTATGTTAAGGTGAATATTCGTAGATACAGGTAATAATTGTTTAATTTGTGAAAAAAAAAGTTAAAACACAGTTGGATGACTTTAAATACACATAAATCTAAATAAATTAGGTAGATGATGTTGGCTTCATGTTTTTTCAAGAAATTACAACTTAACTTTCCCACTAAACTTAAATTTAGTTTGTTTTTTTATGGTATTTTTGGTTCTCACCACAACATCCTGGTCGACCCTGTGTCGGTTGGCGCGAACCTCCTCCAGCTGTCTCTGTGCTTCCTCCAAGGCTCGAGACTTGGCCTCCATTTCCTGCCTGAGCTCCTGCTTCTCCCTCTGTGTCTTGAGGATGTACTCCTCCTGTTCCTCCTGCAGGGACATCAGGGCCTTCATTTTCTCCTCCTCCTCAGCCAGCAACCTGGACAAAGTAGAGAACATAAAAATATGGATTTTCTATAATCTGTGATTGACACTGAGCTGACATCTACATTTTTCAGGCAATTGGAGTGAAAAAGATTTAAAGTAGAGTGTTTGAAGATTTGGGTGATAAATCCATTTGCTCATTTTTACTTGAAAAGTTGAGTTTTGCAGAAGACCTTACAGAAACAACACAACAGCTCTGACTGAAGGCAACATTTAACAACTTCCTCGATTGGGAGCTCAACTTCCTCAGGAACATCACACAACATGAACTCCTTTTAGCAGCAGAGCTATAGATCGTTTGTCTGCACGCAAATACCTCCCTTCTTACAGATAATACATCATCATTTGTAAGATCTAAATTAAATCAAATCATTTCTTATTGAATGAAATTGTTTGTAGGTAGAGACTAGTGGTCACACTCTACCCTGCTTGAGCATAGCGGTAGGCCTCCTCATCCAGCCTGGCTTTGATCTCTTGCTGCAGAGCCTCCTCCAAACGCTTCTGCATCTCCTCCAACTCCTGGATCCTCTTCCTCTGCCGCTCTGCTTCTTCCTCCTTCAGAGCCATCTCTGCCTGCATACTGACCCGGGCCTTGAGAAGCAAAGACATTGACAGTCACATATTTCTGCTTATGGATTCAAACTCTTGTATTCCCTCTGCGCCTTCACACTCACCTCCTCAGCTTCCCGCAACTGGACCTCCAGGGCCTGCTGGAGCTGCTCGTGCTGCTGTCGCCTCCTCTGCTCATCCTGCTCCAGGAGGGCCTGAGCCTGCTTTTGGGCCTCCTTCAGGAGCTCTAGCTCGGCCAGCTTACGCTCCCGCTCCTCCTGCAGAGCCCGCAGCCTCTGCAGCTCTTCTTCCTTGGCCTGCCGTCTTTTCTCCCGCTGCTCACGCTGTTCACGCCGCTTCAGCTTCAGATCTTTGTGGAGGGACGTTTTCCCCTCCACGTGTAGCCTGATAGCTGTTTGAATCGCTGTGGAGAAGATCATTGTCTTAAAGCGTTTAAATTTGATTGATGATCAATGTCAGTTAAACATGAGTCTCCTCTCACCTGTAGTCCACTCCTGTCTCTGTTTGGTGTCTGAGGCGCTCATTTCATAAGTCTTGGAGAGAGTTTTAAGACAAAACATGCACCTCTTACCATCTCTGTCTGGGAGCACCTGTTCAACAAAGTTCAAATGCCATGGATCAATAATGTTCCAATTTTCATTCTTTGATTTTTCTTTTTTGTATTTGTTGTGACCATTTCTTTTATATACAGTGGTGAGGAGGGAAAAAAACTGTGAACTCACTGGGAAAAGGATGTTTTTGATCCATTTTGAACGACCAAACAATATTTGATCATCGTCTACTTCCTATAATAAAGCATGATTTTAGAAAGGTTGTTTTTCCTTTGGAGTAACACATGTTACAGTGTGTAGTGCTCTTGCTGGAAAAAAAGTAGAACTTGACCAGATATTTCTTTGTTATGTGCTTACTGTGGTACCATGTGGCAATGATGGGCTAATAATTGACTCAATTTTGACATCACATGCCGCCAAACACACCCTGAGGAACAATCAGTCTGCTTCAGCTCCATTCGCCTTCACATTCAGAATATAGATTCAGAATTCATGAGTGTGGGGATGGGATAACAATCTTCAGTTTGGTTCAGCTCTATGAGATTTCTGAGGAAATGTATAATTTGGTTGTGAATGTGAGAAAGACAACTCTCAGTTTCCAGGCGCTGTGCTGGTTCCCAACCTTTTTGGGTTTTGATGCCTAAATAAGAGGCAACACCTACTTTGGGAGTGTCATCATTTTGCACCTTAAGTTGTTTATATTACAACAAAATCTGTAGCTGAAAAGGTGTTGTAGTTCCAGGAAATTTTTCAGAGCCTTTACGGGGGTTTCTTTAAGATATACAAAGTTCAAACATTCACCTAACTTATTTATTTAAGTCCACAAAATCATTAGGTTTCTTCTCATTTGCAACCTTGTTGACACATAATGTTGAATCTCATTCCAAGAATTTTCATACTGACTCCTGTGACTCCTCTTGACCAGTTAAAGGTGCATATGCGTCATGCTTTATTTGAATATTTTGGAGGGATTATTTGAGTTCTGAATAGATCATATTTCCAATCAGCTCACAGGAGACACAAGCGAAAATAAAAGTAAATATCTGGTAACCATCTTGTGAACCTTTCTTCTTCATATTGCAACACCTTAGGGAGGTCCTCACTCCCAGGTTGGGAACTGCTACAAAATAAAGTAAATAAGCAGTATGTATTTCTTTTCTGAAAAAACTCACAGAGAACTCATTGTTATTAAAACCCACAGGTCCTTCCAGTGTTAAGTGTTTAGCTTTGCAAGATGATCATCTCCAGCTGCTTACTTCCACACAGCAGTTCCCATCCAGAGCTATGTTGCCCTGGTTCTCCTTGCGGTCCTCCCCAGTGTAATAGGACAAGTTGCTCGGCCTCAAGGTGAACCAGCGTTCCTTCCAGTTTCTCCTTAGCTGGCCTTTTTTCCACAGATAACCCTGCATGCACCAAAAACAACACACAGTGTCACAGCCAAAGTGACGCCAACATTGGAAATCTAAACATAGACTTCTGGTGGCATATGGATCTCCTACCTCTTTGAGAACATCACCAACTATCTCCCTGTACACTTCTTCTATAGCCATGCTGATTATGCTTTTATCAATCCCTCTGGTTATCTTTCCCGAGTTCATCATCTCCAGAAAAACCCAAACAGTAATGCCACTCTGCTGCACAGAGTCTTGGGAGAAGAAGTCCTCTAATTCAACACAGTTGAACTCAATACTCATGGCCATGCATATCTTTTTAAGGAGGTACTCCACCTACAGAGGCAAAGAGCAAAATGTCTTGAGAGTGAGAATTTATTATTTAACAATTTGTTTCAATTACCAATATTTTCTTCATTACAATGAAGGAGGGAAATACAGTCTGTTTTTGCTTCTCTGCAGTTGTAGAGCTTTTTCCCAATAGAGTGTGTAGACTGATAAAATGTTCCAAGTTTTATTTTACCTATATTTATTCATTTATTCAATAGTCTCTCTTAAACACCACATTAAAGAACATCTTCAACTGTGTTGTCTTTTCTCAAAGAAGACTTTTTCTGTGCTTTTCTAAATCAAACTTCCTTTAATAATAGTATTTATGACACAGTGGTCAAACAAAACCACAGATTTCTCTGTCAGTGGTCAGTGTGTAAAGCCAGTTAGTTTGACAGAAACTATACTGCCCTTGAAGTTTAGGGGTTTCTCATGGCAACTGCTTTGAAAACATTTGACAGGAAACCAAAACGAGAGCTTGCAAGTCAGAAACAAGCCCACATGCTGCTGCACAAAAAGAGCATCATGTTCCATGATGGCAACAATCAAGGTTTCAACTGGGGTGGAGTTTGTGACTGCTAATGCTCTGACATTATTCACAGGTCACAGATCATTGACTACTCCTAAATTTGTGCTCAACAACAGAGTATAGTAGCTCCAAACATTCCTGGCTAAATTTAGAAACAATCTGCCATGAACAACTCAAACTACGTGTATTTTTTTTATTCTAATCATGTTTTGAATAAAAAGTAATTATGTGTTGGTGTGAAGTAAAATATAGTTGTTTTATGAAAAACTGTAACTGTAACTGTAGAGAGTGACAGTGATGAAATTCTTTGAAATTTTGATATTTGGCAGGGGAACGTACCTCATCAGGGACCATAACCAGAGGGTATTTGTCCTCAGACAGAAAATTAAAAAGACACCACAGCCGAAAAGCATCCTTCTCTGGCAGGACGGTGCTGCTGTTTTTATCAGTCTGGTAGTTTTTCTTTGCTGTAAGAGTCCAACAGAGCTCATCTACGTTTTCCTTATTAAAAGAGCCTTCCACAACCTACAAAAAAAAACAAAAAACCCAAAAGACAAAGCATTATCCTTGAGGTCAGAGCCTTAAATCAATAACAAAAGAACAGGTATTTGGGGTGTTTTCACCTTATCCAGAATGTATTTGTTGAGATAGGGCATGTAACCCTGACTGGAAACTGGGCCATCATCGTCATCCCTAAAATGCTCCTCCAAAGCAATGGGGTCATGTGGGATGGAGAGGACTGTGCACAGGTTGTGGGACAACACCTGAAAAACCATAACGTACATGATTAAGATGTTTCACGCTGTAGCTATGTAGATTAGTCAAAGAAGTGACGATTGCATGATGTAATGTGTGATGTGTGATATAACACGTCTGCCAAAGCTTAAAAAATTTAGGCAAAACAAAAATCTCTAGGGGAACTCAAAATTTGAATTTCTGTTGCATCATATTTAAAAAAAAATGTTAACACGTTTGTTTGTCTTACACCATAGAAAAAAAATTGGTATCTGCAGATATAGTAAAAGAAACTTCATGGTGAACATTTTCAGGTATCATTTTTGATTGGGTAATGAACCAAAAAGTCTATCAATTAAAGTATGTGTACAAAAGCTATACAAATTATTGCAGCTCAAGGTATTTAACAGGTGGCTGACTAACGAGAGGCTCAAAAAACAAAACATTTGTTCAATAATACAGAGACAAACTTGAAAAATATGAAAACATAATACAAGTGAAATTATACAAGTTACAATAAAATTGATAAAAAGCAATAAAACGATAAATGATGAAACTCAAATATTCAGAAAACATAGTAAGAGGTCAGATGACATTACTATAAGTGACACTGTAGGCTGTATGTATCAGTGGAAACTGTTACATGTCATGCTGGTTTTTCAAAAGAGATTTTATGTAATTAAACCTTAAAGTCTCTTGCTTTTACATCTCAACTTTGAGTACAACATGCATATCTTTGCAGTTTATCAGACAGTCTCCGTGTGTTGAGACATAACCACATCCTGTCTCTGGTCTCCAGTACACTACAACATCTGTCACTTTTGAGGCCAAGACATGCAAACTGCTTGCCTGCGAGTATGTCTAAACAACATGGTGCCTGTATGCTGGCTGCATGCATGAGCGGGATAAGCCCAGTCATGAGGCTGCCGCGCTGTGAGCCAGGAGCGGCAGGCAATCCATCGCAGGAGCATGGAGGAGGCTGATCCACACCAAGACTAAGTGACATAATGATGAGATCAACAAAAATACAGCTACTTCATTGAAGCTCTGTGGCAAGAGTCAACAATCACCAACATGTTTCACTTTGTCCTGGCTCTCACTGTGACAATGTTCTTTTGACGTACACAGGCTCATGTTGTGAACATGCTCTGTTCAACAGGCTGTTCTCTGGGCACATCCAGTGCCAGAGGACCCTTTGCACCACACGCTGGTACACCGAAGCCCAGAGTAAGCACAGCTTGGAGATGAGGGCTCCCATTCATATACACACTGAGAGCAAACTGTGACACTAGTATCTTGCGAGACAGAGCTGCACATTGTGCCCTCTTTCAGCAGTGACAGTATTTTAGTCAAAATATAGGGAACAAATTTGTTCCTTGCTAAACAGATTGTCGTTTAAAAAGTGTTCACACAGGAAATGATGATAAGATCATCAGATTGTGTAAACCCTTTTCACCTAGAACAAAAATATAGCAAAGACTAAGGAATTTACAACATAAAGTTAGCTGAGCACTTCAAATTATGTTCAGTCCATCCTCAGAGTTAGGCCACGTGATGGAAGATGAACTGAGGTAGGAAATTAGCCAAAGGAGTTAAATATTAAGTGAATTCTTGGGCAAAAAAACGTCACTATAGTCCCATCATTCAAGCAGATGACCCACCACTCACCTTCAGCTGGGACTTGGACACCTTACCACTCTTCTCCAGATCAAGGGCTGTGAAGCCGTACCAAATAGACTTGAGCAGCTCAGACCGCAGATCCATTTCTGCAACAGTGTTACTTCTTCTACGTCTCTTCTTCTTCTTCCCTCTGGTGTTGACATGGGCCCCTGGGTGACAGGCAGACACCCACACAGCCTGCTGCTGTCAGGCTGGGACTTCACCAGTCTGCTGACAGCGACACCTGCTGGATGCCCACTGTCACCAACAGAGTGGGAGTGTCCTGTTGTTCCCCTCATGTTTTAATCCTACAAGTTTTCAGCTTCTTTTGAGTACAACACTTACATAATAAAAATACCCCATAATAGGTAACCTTTAAAACTACATAGTTATTATTATAGTATTTGATGAATGATTAGTTAACATTAAATTATTTGTGAATATTGTACTCTGGGTTTTTTTTTTTTTGCATTTAAAACAAAACTAAACTACAAAAAGTTGTTGCAAGTACAGTAAATTTTGACTGCTAGCTGGTTAGTCTTCTTTATGATATATATTTTATATTATTATATATTTTGTGTTTTTGGGCTCCAGGTATAAACTCAAATAAGGTCAAAGAATCTCAAGACAACAGCTCTGTGTGATGCCTCCACCAGTGCTGCCTTCACTGACCAGTGATCATATAGACATTGCAACGAGCAGATTGTGAATGTGTGTGATAGTGACACTAACTGGATGTAAGGGTACCAAAACACTAGGTTTTTTATTACCATTAAACTAGATATCATCATCATCATCATCTGCAAGTTACTATTTGCAACAATGAAATATGAGTTAGATTTAGCTCAGTTAGCTTGAGAACAATTTGATAGCGTAGCATTACAAACAATAGTCTATTATTAATTTGAGTCTTTCAAACTCTGTAAACATCAATTAAAGTACACTGGCACTGTTTTAGCTCTTTGAATTTCCAATACTTCACATTTTGTGGAGGAATTAAAATGAGAGTCTATCTATAAAATGGGAGTCTATCTATCTATCTATCTATCTATCTATCTATCTAATATACAATCAGCCAGCATTTGCGCCATGGTTACTTATATACATTATTTCTCCATACTACTTTAAGCTTATAAAAGTGAATATTATTATTTAATAATAGTGACTCTGGTAGACTTTTCTTTTTTACTCTACTCACAGTCAGGTGGGGGAGGCCGCGGGAAATAGCAGTCACGTGGTAACACTACTCTCGCGTCGTTACCATGGAGCTGTTTATGAAAGTCCATCTCTCATTGGTCAAACACGATCTCGTGACCACAAGTTGTACAGTCATTGGCTGACACGACTTTCGATGACAACCAATGGCGAAGCGCGCTTTTTACAAACTGCATGGAGTCCAGGAAGTTGACAGCGCACCGTGATGTGAAAGGTCTCAGCTAAGGATCTTTAAATCTGCACTAAACGGCCGGAAAACCAAAACATTTGGGATTAATTGTATGAAAAGGACCTTGTTGGATACCCACCAGGAAGTAACAGTCGCTCTTTGGTGTTTTGAAAGTATGTAGGATATGGAGTAAACTGAGTGTAGCTTGTGCGAACATTAAAAGATTCAAAATATTTATAATTTACTGCTTTGTTACTCTCTTGGTAATGTTTTCAAGCAACACGTTGATTTTTAACTATCCGCAGGCTTTTAGTACAATCAGTAATTGCTCCATTCATACAATATAAACTCGGTTATTTATTGTCTGGTTAGAGATTAGGGGACGTGGTTTAGTAGAATACGAACCTTATCAACTTGTTATTTTCGTCGTATTTTTGGAATAAAATGTTAAAGCTTTTGAGGAATTCGTAGCTTGTTGCTTTTCCTTTCTGCTTGCATTTGGTCCATCTTTGTTACCCCTTGCTCTTCGTCTGTATGATGTTTCACACCTGGTTTTATTGGGTTTTTGTTTCTTCATGTAGCTCTTCTCACCTTCACTTCCTCCTGCCCCCCCCCCCCGTCACTATGGAGTCCTCCGCAGTCCTTCGTCAGCAAAGTCAGAACAAAATCTGCAGTGATTATCTGAGGTAAGGCTGTTCATTAAAAAGTATAGAACCCGATTTTTTTTCTCCTTGACCTGCACTGGGCACAAAGACTGTCAAGCACCAAAAATGTAGTTCACAAAATGTTTTTTTATTGTTTTGTGTAAGCAACATCCTGATCATGTAATCTGTGGCATTGTGTCGTGTTCATAAAGTAACATTGCAAGAGTATTCCTGTTTAACTTCAGGTCACTGAAGTTAAATGAACCAGTACCCAGTATAAGATTTTTGCTTCATGATATTTTTAAAATTATTTTATGATTGATTGTTTGCGCACAGATTCAAGAATGAACAAAACAAAATGCCAGCAGACTCAAAGGCCTCCAAACATATGTCTGAGCCTCACCTCTCTAAACAAAAAAGTGAAAACAAAGATCCAGGAATCTCAGAAATGGGTAGAAAGATACCCGTGCGACCTGGCATAAGCAGACTTCCAGTGCTTGCAAAGACTCTCTGTCTTCAGACCCCGTCCAACTTCAGCCAGTCCCACTGTAGGTGGGAGGAGAAACCGCTGGCTGTAAGTCTCCCCTACATACTGCATAGATTTAAACATTTTCATTCAACCAGATGTTTGTTATATTCTTAATACTTATATATATATATATATATTTTATTTTTTTTTTCCTTTAGGGGAAAGCAAAGAAGAAAAAGCCACGTACCAGGCCTGTTCCATTTAACCTGTCACAGCCCAAGGGTTCACGAGCAACCAACAAAAATCAGAAACCTCAAATTGTACCGCAATCACAGACTGGTACTGATGCTGTGCAATCGGACAACATTGTATGCAACCCTCGTCTAAAGAACCAAAACATAAATTCAAAACCTTACAAACATCAAGCTGTGTCAAACGGCCACCTGGACTCAACATATAAATCTCATCCAAAGCCTACAGAATATATATCACACCTGTTGGGGAGGTCTGGGCTGACAAACATTTCTGGGACTCCAACCACGTTGTCCACTCCCCCGTCAGCCAGTAACGCTCTTAGTGCAGAAACCTGTTTGGAGAACATGAACCTGCTCAGTCTCAAAGAGTCGACCAAGACATCGCAGGCTCGGCAGAACACAGAGCTGACCACACAGGTTAATTTTTCAAAGGGTTCATCTGGTAAGTCAGGTTTCTTCTTGACATGATATTACTTTTGAGATTCCATTGTTGTTGTGAATGGTATCAGTAAAATAAGTTGACACAAATTTTGAACGTAGTTTTTATGTTTCTGCTTGTAAATATGTATATCACCAAGTCCATAATACAATTGTTGTGTATTAGTAACCCAACATCAATAAATTTAAGAAAAATATTCACATAATTGCGCAGTTTTCTTACTTGTCATTCCTCCCTTGTTTGTCTTTGCAAATATATTCTAAGGTTGGTTTTTTGTTTTTTTTTTTGGGATGTATTTCAGACAAAGGGGAGAACTTCCAGTCTGACCATGCTGCTTTACTCAGTATCCTCCGGAATGAGGGAGTCAGCACCACAGGTCTGGGATCTGCAACTCCACAGTCCAAGCCGTATAACTACCTGGTGAGATGGTTGGATGATACTCCTTAACTGCTGTCTTTTATGATGTTTTTGGTACCAATGCTTTTACTGAGAGCTCTATAATTGAGGTGTTGGTTTTCAATGTTTATGTTTATGTTTATATCTTCATCACAGAGATTTAACAGTTTTAAAATGTTGAGAATGAGTCCTATAATCCACCCGCTGATGCTTTTCTTGTTAACAGCCCCAGAGAGTGTCTGTGATGAAGACTCAACAAAAAGCTGGGCCCACCACAGGTTAGTGTGAAACTTTATTCTTATTTTGTATATGTCAAAGTAGCCACAGATCTGATAAATTAACATGTATCAAATCAATTATACATTAACATGTATCAGCGATTATTCAATTAAAGTGTGAATTCAATATTTCTGGAAATACAGTTATTAGCTTTCTTCCATAAAATTACATGAGAGGATTAATGCTCCCCTCATGTCTATGTGATGAATGTGTAGCAAGGTATTTATTTCAGCTTAGCATATAGACTAAAAGCAGGGCGTATCAACTGGCCTGGCTCTGTCCACAAGAAACAAAAAGCTTAAAAATGTAATAAATCAGATTAAAATAATTAAATAGCAAGCTTTAGAGTCACTGGTAGATTAATATGACCTTCGGTTTTACCAATTTATGACGTTTAGCTCTGACTCTTTATTGGCAGCAGTTTATTTTACCAGGAAAAAGGTTTGAGAACTAATTCTCATTTACAAGCATGACCTGGCCAAGATGCCCCAGTAGGAAAAAAATATATAAATACAGATACATATAGACATAAAAACATACCCAGCATGCAAAAAAGAGGGCCAAGAAAAACAGAGGAGCAAGCATGTAAAATAAAAAGAACAGGATAAATGGCAGGAGGAAGAAGAAGAATAAGTGAGCAAGCAATAACAGGAAAGAGGGGAGAACTAATGCGTTAGTGAGAATATACATTTGTGCGTGCGAATGAAGAAATGGTATGAAGTAAAGGAGAGAATGTGTGCGTGTGAATGCATTTTTAAGTCAACAATATTCAGTGCCACTTACATTTCCTGCTATGTAGGTGTAAAGTTCAGTGAAAATAATATAATATCACTTCACCTGGCCATTGGGGATCGAGTGAATTTGTGCTCTTTGTTGTCTTCTTATGGGATTAGTGAAGTTAGTGCAGTTCTCCCCCGACCGTGCTGCTCTGCAAAGTATCCTTCAGAACGAGGGAGTGAGAGCTGGTGGGTTCGTAGGAGCCACACCCAGAAAGTCTGTGTGTCCATCAGGCAGAGGCACGTCAACCTACACAGTATGTACAATTCTCTTTCCATTTTATACATTTTATTTTACTTTATCAGTACATTGCTACACAGCTTTTGACACACTTCTCACAGGCTCAGAGAGTGCCGGTTAGGAAAAATCACACAGAGGCACCTAGCGGACCAGCGGGTAAGATGTGGCAGTGATCTTGTTTTTGTTATCTTATAAAGCTTAATGCATCGCTATCTCCCTCCCTTTCATCCTGATGAAACTGAGCTGTTTTATCCTTTGCAGTGGCGCTCAGAGAGACTCCACTTAGGAAATGGACTCCACAGAGAGTCCGTGACACCAGACATCAGCCATTGTCTGCTTTGGTCAGTGGAGATGTACTCTGCACTCGTACCTTGTCTGCTCACCATGTTATATTTCCGACACTCACTTCTGTATCTCATGATGCCGCTTTTTTGTTTTCTTTTTTCAGAAATGGCATTTGTCGACACAGCAGTCCCCATACGCTACCAGTCCCGGGCTGAGGGTCTGCAAAACCAACATTCAACCGCAGCAGGAGGTCAGCTTTGTTATGTTCACAGAGATTTTACCAAAAATGTATTTAATTTGAATATTCTATAATGGAAAATGTTCAGTTTTCAATTTAGATATACAAAAGCATTTAAAAAAAAAAATTTCTTTATTAACAAACAGCAGTGTTTTCCAAGTACTAATTCTGTACTGGGTCTATTTTAGCCCTAACTGGAGCACCTGTCTCCTGGAACCGTAATGTCTGAACCACATTTGTATGGGAGTCAATAAAAGGCTATACAGTTCTCTATATACCCTTGCAGGGTCTGAAAATTAGTAAATGGGAAGTTATTTAATTCAGGGGAGATGATCGATAGTAGATAATCTGCGATCATAAATTCTTCCTTCTCAACTATGACATGCCATGCTATGTGTTTATAGGGCAGAATGTATCACTGAGATATCGGCAGGACATGGAAGGCTCTTTAATATGAAATTGAACCATTTATTCAGGGATCTCAACAATCGTTTGGATGCCAAAGCTCAACAAATTTAGTTTTCTGCCAAATATTTGAAGAAGGATAGAATTGTTTTGTCAAAAGCATTCTGCTGCTGCTTTCACATCTTATATTCTAACCAGAAATGGACATACTGTACTGAACTCCAGATAATGATTCATATGACTCTCTGGTTTGTTAGCAGGAGGTCGTTCAGAGACTGTTTGACGATCAAGAGGAGGAGCAGAACACTATTGTGACAGTGAAAGATCCAGATACACAAACAGAAAAGGTCTCAGTTCAAGCTTCAAGTGTAAGAAATCCAAAGCTTTAACCATAAACAGATCCATATTGAATGAATTTCCTTATGCAGTTGTATTTTGATTTGTTTCCTCCCTCACTTCTCTAGACAAAGACCTGCTCTGAAGAAAAGGCAGAGACGAAGAGGGGTGACCTGAAGGGGCATGAGGAGCAGGAGCAGAGGCTTACAGCAAAACCGCCTTTCTTCCAAGCACCACAAAGAGAGTCAGTCATTTTTTTCTCAACAGGCAAAAAGCTCTTCAGAGCCCCACGTTTTCAGAAGCAGGAGAGCTCTTCTCAAGATCAGCATGATCCAGTTTCATCAGAACAGAGAACGGTGCAGCCAGTACATGAGGAGACAAAGCTAACCGGTCAGGTCAACTCTCCTGCTCTGAGCCTGCAGAGAGGTAACACTGACATCTCATGTTCTCATCCTGATCACTCTGGTCTATAGTGATAAACATATAATCTTCTTAATCCTTATTATTCTGGACTGATCTGAATACAAAATAATATCTTTCAGTGGAAATGATGTGTGCATCACGTATTATATTACAGGACTACACAGATATTCTGATACATTCAACATTTTTCTTTTTATCTTAAGAAGTATATTTCCTTTATCCAGTGTTGGGAAATATGAATGTCATTTTATAATCAAGGTCACCTTATTGTTTTTTATAATCATTATTATTATTATTTTTAGAGACAACCTAAAATATTTTGCATCAGTTCTGCCATTTCATTTATTTTCTTACATCTGACATTTTATGTCCCAGATGTCATTGTTCAGAAGAGTTGTAGCCTGAGTCCTGCAGTTGCGTTGCTGCGTAAGCGTCTTCCTCCTCTGGAGGAGCTGCGTATGGACGAGGAGGTGGCTACTTATACCTCAGTGCCTGTCCCAGCTGCCTCTGGGTGTCTCCCACCTTGGCCTCGCTGTGGAAACCCGTTGGCCACCATCCTGCATTTTGAAGAGTCCTCTGTGAGTTCACCGCTGATAGTGTGCAATGACGTACAAACAGCACTATGTGCAACAATTTTACTCACATTAATGAAGTGATTAAGACTGTAAAAAAAACAACAACAACAAAAAAAAAACGTGTTCACTCAGTGAATTGTATGCAAAAAATGCTTAGAATGAGTTATCAGAGCAAAATATGTCACCTGCAAACTATTTAATTTGTCCAAACACAAAATACATTACCAAAAACTCAAAACAAATAACAAATGTCTGAAAGTTTTTTTTCACCCTAGAATCTACAATTTTCATGACATCAAAATAACAAAAGTAAGAGAACAGAAGACATCAGGATAATGCTGACAATTTGGTCTAATTTGAATCTGACTGTGTCATCATAAGATTATTAAAGGTCCAACATTTTGGTGAGACACAGAATGAATGAGCTGCTGATGGACAGATTTTGTTTCCTATAGATACAGTCAGGCTGTTTTACTACGCTAATGCTAAGCTACTGACTTTAGCAGACATGAAACTGTTTTGTCATCTAACTCTTGCTCAAGAGAGAAAAAGATTGAACTGTTCCTTTAATTCAAGGCATAATATGATGTAGCACTACATAGTTTTACAGCTCCAGGTTTTAGCGTAACAATAACATCCTAAACAGCACGTAGCTCTTTAAAACTTTTACAGAAATATTCTCTGCACACTGATAAACAAAATAATAAAATCTTTTCCTCTTGTTCTTCAGAGGTTTGTCCCAATTGGCTTCAATTCCCCCTCTGGTCCTTCTTCTCCACACTGCTCTCCACTGCAGGAGAGATGATTTGCACTACAAGGACAGTATTTAGTTTGACTGTGAAGATCCAGGGTTAATAAGTCTACTACCTTCTACTTCAGTGGAGCTGAAGATTTTTGTCCAACACTGCTGTTGCCAGCCTCAATACAAGTCCAAGAAATGTTACTGGTTTAAATGTCTTTTTTTAAATCATTTGTCTAATGATATTATGTAATATTACAGTACTATTATTCCTTTTCAATGGATGCTCCCTAAAAAAAAAAAAAAAGGTTAAATGAGGCATCTTATATACTACAGGCACTCACTCATTATTGATCATGTAGGCCAACTGTTATTACATATGTTTATGACATGAATCAAAATCTAAATGTGGGGAAAAAACAAGTGTCAATGAAGTAATTCAACCCTATCAGTGTTATACAGTAGCTCTAGTTTCCACATAGATTAGAATTGTCTCCATAATTGTTACTAGTTGTTATTTTCATTTTAAGAAACTTGTTTGGATTTAATTGATTAAACCCCTAATGTACAGTGTTTATAATAAATGTGTATATGTGTTACATGCTCTCTAAGTGTGATTTTCTTTTCAGCTCTTGAAAATGTTGAAGGGGCACTCCACCTGTTTTACACACCCAGGTCAGGACTCTTTGGGCTGTCATCTTGGGAAAATGTCTAAAAATTAGAACAGAGTGACCCAGAAGTGTGAACAATCATTCTAATATGTTTACCAGGCAGGGAGGGCTGTGTTTGTTTTATTATTGGAAAGGATCCAGTGTTTTTGGAGATTCAGATGTTTCAGGACTGAAAATCAGTTGTAGTGCTGAAAAAGTTACACAGTAAGTCAAATATCGGGATTTGCTTCTGTTATCAACCATATTGTCATTGTAATGAGGGTTTTTAATTTCCACTGATAACATGAAATTCATATTCAAAAATATATGGATAGTTGAAAATTTGCAGTATTTCAGTTTTCCTGTGATGAAGTAACACGACTTTCCCCAAAGTTCTCTCACTGTTAATTACACTGTGCACATATGGGAAAAAAAATCTATGAAAAACAACTTTACAAGTAATGAGCTCAACGTGAAGTAAAACATTGACATTCTTTGAAAGGTTTTTGGCACCATGGGCAGAGCTACAACGAACATTGCTTGGCTTTTATTTTTTTGTTTGTTTGTTCATCTACTCCTCAGCATTAAAAGAAAATAAAGCTCTACAATTTGAAAGTGATTATCTCACATTCTCCAGATTTTCTCTGGGCCAGATAAATTCAAGCCTTTTTCTGGAAACACATTACACCTAGCTCCTGAGGTGTCTTTAACAGTTTCTATTCGAGCAATTAAATGGCAAAAATAACAAATTCCTGAGTGCACAGGGATTCATTTGATAAGCTTGTTTTGCAGCAATCTGACAAACCTGTATTCGGTTTACAATGAATTGAAAAGATGAGCAGCATTCATGTCAAGCTGGGATGTTATTAGTGCTGACTTTCATTCTTTTTCATTTCATGTGCAGAAATGACACAATGAATCAAAAAATTTGAATTTTTCCATCAAAAATGTTTGCTTGGAAAGTATTGTGAGAAAATGACTCATCCAAAGTGGATTGCAAGTCTTTCCTGTCTCATTAGAGCCATGTGCATTGTGTTTCACTGCCTCCAGCTGTCCAATGCAAGTGGTCACAGACCTCATGTATATTTAGGAGAGCGGAGTGAGTGGTGGACTGTGTCAGTGGGGGGGTTGGGCTTGGTGTAGGATTAGGAACAGTAGTCTATAAAGCAGGCGCCTTACCTCATGCCTTGCTTTAGAAATAAGGAGTGAAGGAAGAGCAGTCACACTGGTTTTTCTCCTTCTCCTTCTCCTATCCCTTCATTGTGCCCACCTATCTGCCCAGCTCCTCCACCAACATGTCCAACCATCCAACCACCGACCCCACCAAGATGGGGATCGGACGTTCCATCGCTGTGCTGACGTCAGGAGGAGACGCCCAAGGTAATCAGAGAATGAAGCTCAACCATTTTAATCGCTGTTTTTGAAATATTAAAATGCTTAATGTGTCTGAACAAAGGAGGTAAAGCTGGTGGACATCTATTGCAACACACTGAATTCAACCTGTTGCAGAAACACTAATGTTAAACAACTAACGTATCATGTTATTGCTCTGACTGCATGACATCCTAAGTAAGCGCATGAAACATTTGTCTTTGATATAAGAGTAGCAAGTTGAAGGCCAGCTGTCGGAAGGTGATGAAAGGTGTTGGACTGTAAATCCTACTTGAAATCATGAGCAGTGATCAGCATTACAATTAACAAAGCCCATTAACTTTCAGAAGTTGGCTGAAATTGCAGAGGAGATTTAATTAAGAAACTTTATGAATCTATCTAAGAGTTATTTAAGATAAGGACATTCATTCTATTTGTTCATTAATAACAGACCATTAATTTGGAGAAAACTCAACTCCAGTATTTTGTATTCCTGTTGAATCTCTACCTCTGAACATGTCTCCAACTCTTTGTGTTGGTTTTATTAGCCCCCGCCCCCTTTTGCATTCCATTATTTCACTTTTGGGGCTAAGTTTAGTGGCTGTGACCTTTATGTGGTATGGAGGTGAGAAACACCCACGACCCACAGCTGCTTTTGGTGAAACAAGAGCTGTGAGATCTGCCAACCAACTACAACACAAATGTACTCCGTGGTCTTTGGTTTACCAGCCAGCCAAGGGCAGGATGGTACACAAGACATACAGTCCTGTAGCCTCAGCTGCCACCCTTTCCCAATGGGTACTTCTGTGTCATCTGATGCCAAAGTTCAGGTCACTGTAAGAAGTCCCAATTTTAAGGGTTGTCACGATATCAGAACTTCACTATATGCGTACCATTGGCCGCTTATTAATGGAGAGTGAAAAGGCCACCAGATGAGCTGATAAATAAAAATCCACAAGGTCAATTATATAGCATCATAACATTATCGTCTTCTGGTTTATATTTGTAAATGAAGCTGCCAGTCGTCACAGATCGTGTTATTTGTGTGTTTCAGGTATGAATGCGGCTGTTAGAGCCACAGTCAGAGTTGGTCTTTACACCGGAGCCAAAGTCTACTTTGTCCATGAGGTATGGGCTGCATTACACCCTTAAGGCTTAAAATGGCAATAGCAGAGAATCTTCATCCTCTCTACGAGTTTGTACCTTATAAAAGTTAAGTATTTTCTCTCTGTATCTGTATCTACACGCTGTTGCTGTCTGCTATAGGGCTACCAGGGCCTCGTGGATGGAGGGGAAAACATTCGTCCCGCCACGTGGGAGAGTGTGTCCATGATGCTTCAGCTGGTGAATCATCTGCAGCCAAACAGACTAATGGACATCAACACAATAAAACCTTAACACATTAGTCACAGACTTTCTCTTGGAATTGATGATACACTAAACTTACCACAAATGTGACGGACAGTGGCACTTTAACTGGGTCATTAAAGGATCAGTTAACCCAAATTATTAGCAAAACAAAAGAATGTTTTTTTCACTTAGCTGGTGTTTAACCATTCATATAGAGGTTTTTTTTTTTATTTAAGGAATATGTTTTTAACATTAACAAGATCTCGAGATCCAAGATCAGTCAACTGTATACAGCCCACAACTCCCCTGTCAATAATGGGGAATCACAGAAGAGACCAAAAACACCAGGAAGGAACAGGAAGGACCTGCACCAAGTTAAATTAGATGGTTTCCCAAAGTAGTTTCGGGCAGTTTGGGTTCAAGTTTTTGTTTGTGTCTCTCAGAGTTTTAAAAAATGAAAGTCAAAAAGTTCAGCACCAGTTTGTGTTTCAACATCACTTCACCCAAGGAGCTGCTTTTATCATGAGGAAGCACATTGCTATTAAAGCTTGTGACTGCCTCACACAAACACAAAAATACTGTCACCTCTTTAATCTGGGATAAATCTCACCAAATGTTAATTTGATAAACTTCAACAATGTCTATTTTTCTGTAGATATTAATATGTAAAAGGTTAATATTAGATCACTTTTTTGGAAACCATTGTGGGGTCGAATTTCCATAATTATTAAATTTTTCTTCTTTCAGAGCCAGATAATGCTTTTGTATGAGTAACAGCTTCTTCTCCTTACTTGACAGGGAGGTACCGTTATTGGCAGTGCTCGGTGCCAGGACTTCAGAGTCAGAGAGGGACGTATGAAGGCTGCCTGCAACCTAGTCAAGCTGGGCATCACCAACCTGTGTGTGATTGGAGGTGATGGCAGTCTGACTGGAGCCAACCAGTTCAGGACTGAGTGGAGCGGACTGCTGGTGGACCTGGTCCGAGCTGGTAAAGAGAAAAAAACTCGGGGTCTGTGAAAATAGTGGTTTTCAGTCCTGAGGGAAATTTAGCTTCAACCCTCACTTTGTCTTTATATTCCCGATTCTGCTGTTTTTCTGCTATGTCGTGTCAATATTGAATGGGAGTTGGCTGCCTGACATTAACCACATGGTTATTAATGATCACAAGCAGGACAGTTAGACAAACCAATAATTATAATCCTTAGCATAATCCATAAGATGTCCATTAGCCCAATTTTGTTTATCATACTATTCATTTAATTTTAATCGCTGGCTCTGTATATAACCAATCTCATTATTGATGGCAGAGCCCATCCTTCCTGCCTTGGATTCATAATACAGATGTTTATATGGATACAAAACCATCTGTCTGGTTGTACTATAAATAGACATACATTTACCTCTCTTTTGCAAAGTCTAAACGATCCTAATAGTATAACTGGAGAGTGTTTGGTTTCTACATCACTAGTATAAAAGTGCCAAGAACAGTAACAGCAGTGTCTGCATAACTTGCACATGATGCTGAATCCTGAGTCTGGTGGGTAATCTTGTGAAAAAAAAGAGAAAAAAAAGTCTGTGACTCTTGACTCTGACTGACTCTGTTTCAAAATGTATATAACAATTATTATTAAATAAATTTCTGTAAAACCAAATTACTGCGCACTCTGGGTCAGTGGATGTTCATGGCTCATTTTGACCCATGGAATAATTCCTGTTAGTACAGGTTGTAATAAAAAACAACATGTTTTCAGGACTGTACAACTATAAAACTTGCTGTAGATATCACACACTGTTTTTCTTTTCATTACCATTAAAACCATCTAAATCTACTTTGAATGTTCCGTAGGTAAGATTACACAGGAAGAAGCCAAGAAATCTTCCCACCTGAACATTGTTGGCATGGTCGGCTCCATAGACAACGACTTCTGTGGCACTGACATGACCATTGGCACAGACTCAGCCCTGCACCGCATCATTGAGGTGGTGGATGCCATCACCACGACAGCACAAAGGTGATACTTCCCACAGAAAAGGACAGAGGACAAATACAACAGTGAATTAACTGGTACAAATCATGATCAGGCCAGGATCATTCAGTCAAGATACAGTCTCAATACTGTTGAATGAAACTGTTTTGAATTTGTCCTGTTTCCGAATTTATATATGAATTTTGCTGTTAAAGATAAATCTATATTTTTGCTGACAATTTCTTACATTTATACAGCCACCAGAGGACGTTCATCCTGGAAGTGATGGGCAGACATTGTGGGTCAGTACCTGGTGTGTGATGTGTAGCCTGCTGACAGGAGGACATTGATGTGTCTAAACCTTAACATAACTAGTTTACTGTGTCATTACATTACTGTGCTGTTCACTTTATTTGCAGCTATCCATACAATCTATATCAATAATAAATAACATATTATGTTCAATATTAAAATCAATAAAAGGACAAACAAAACAATATCAAACTTATTAAAGACAACACTAAAATGATGTACATTAGAAGACCCAGGCCTAAATGTTACTGCTCAATAATTGCAGAGATTGGATTAAGGATTTAGGCATGTCAGGGTGTTAGAGGTGTTGGAGGAGGTGGTGCTCTTGAGAGAGATGAGTCTCCAAGAGATTTTTGATGACAAAGAGGTTTTGATCCCCCCCATTGGGGAACCCAAAACTAGAAAAGTCTGAACTGTAGCTGCCTTGTGTGCTGACATGTACCAGACCATGTTCCTTGGAGGAGCACAGTAAGACAAGCAAGTCTTACCTACAAGAATGGTTCAATTGGATGGAAGAGAATCTGAGATCCATCTGCTGGCTCACAGTAGTGATTTGGGTAGTTTTTAGTAGCCTATGTAAATCATTGAGCAGCGAGGAGACATTTTTCCTTTATGGGCTGACTGAAGACCAGACAGGCTGCTGCATTATGGATCATCTTGAAGGGTTTAACTGTTCATGAAGTTTTCTGATGTTGTATAGAGGTAAGCAACACAACCAGGAGATGAATACTACATGATCAGAGAAGGATAGATGATCATCCAACATGGCACCCTGGCTACACCATGATTGGTGTAAGAGATTGAAAACACTTTTGAAATTGACATTAATGAGTTCAGTCTTAGTGAAGTTCAGTTAAAGGTAATTTTCATCCATGTGCATATGTCAGTGAGACAAGCCAAGATCCAGCCTGGACCCTGCAGTCATCAGGGTGAATGAGGGGCTTAGTTGCATGTGATCTGCTTAGAGGTGATATCAGAGGCAACATGAGCTGATAATTGGGCCCCAGGAGGGGGTGTATGTTGGAAAAAGAAGGCACATCTGTAGGTAAAAATGTTATCTGGACATTTATGCACATGAAACACTGAAGTGGGTTCCATTGAGATATGATTCAAACCAAGGAAGGGCTTTCTTAATTTGGAAGGTAAAGAGAGCAGAATGTAACTGTATCAAAGATCTTGTAAGATGAGAACCAGGACTAAGCTGCATCTGCAGTTGCCCTCAGGTCACAAACAACAGAGCTGTTTCAGAGGAGTGGCTGCTCTTAAAGGCTGACAGCTTTGGATCAAGGAGTCCTCTCTGTGAGAGGAAATCTGAGAACTGCTTAAAAACTAGACCCAACCACTAAAATAAGTAATAATGGAAGTAATGAGACAGATCAATGGTGCCCCACCTGAGGATTGCCTGAGGGGTTACCTGAGTCTGGTTGAATTTAGTGAAAGCTTTGTCACATGTGTTGTTACTGCCACAGTAGTGGGGCCAGGGCCAAATGCCATACTAGGACAACTACTTAAGAAGATGTGTCCTTGTCCTCGGGAGACCAGTATAGACTTGTTGTATTTTTGTGCATAAGTAAGGCAGGTATAGGAGCCAGGATTGGTGCAAAGAGGACACAGATTGTTTAGCATGAGATCAGAGTAGAGCAGAGAGATTCTGACAACACTGACATTTAATGAGGAAAATGTTGTAATTAGAGGCAGAGCATATGTGACCACTGGGGTGAAATGAAAACATTTCCTCAGAAGGAGGAGTACAGGAGAGTTTATAGCACCATAAGCTTGTTGGTTAGCATATGATAAGAAGTTAAATCAGTTTTGTTAACTACAGACTGGTGATACCACAGTCAAACAGTGAAAAAGGAAAAAAGCAAAAGCATCATGATATTTGCAAGTTTGCTAAAAAGGTTTAAAGTTTAAACTGTATCTGTTTACAGAGGTTTGTATTCAAAGTCTGACTTATCTACAGATACAACTGGTTCATGGGTCTATCTTGGCTGCAGGTACCTGGCCCTGGTGACGGCTCTGGCCTGTGGTGCCGACTGGGTGTTCATTCCAGAGATGCCACCAGATGATGGCTGGGAGGATCATTTGTGTAGGAGGCTGGCAAATGTATGTGCCTTCATCTGCAGATGGAGATATAGACTAACACGTCTTTACATGTCAGCCAAAAGCCGCAATTGTATTTTTTTTTTTCTTTTGATTATTATTGTAGCAAAGAGGCCGAGGTTCTCGTCTGAATGTGATCATTGTAGCTGAGGGTGCGATGTCCAGAGCAGGAAAACCAATTTCATCTGAAGATATTAAAAAGGCAAGTCCTTTTTTGAGAAATCAGTGAGAAACAACACTTAAGTGCTTCAGATAATTTAGCATACTGACAGATTTCTTCATTTTTTTGTTTAAGCTGGTGACTGACAGGCTGGGCTTTGATACTCGTACCACTATTCTTGGACATGTACAAAGAGGTGGCACACCCTCCGCCTTTGACAGAATCCTGGTGTGTATTGATACTGTAAAGAATAGCAACATTTCTAATGCTGCCTGACACACACAGACACAGACCTGATCGTCCGATGTATGTCTTATCCAGGGCAGCAGGATGGGTGTGGAGGCCGTGATGGCCCTACTGGAGGCCAGCCCCGATACTCCTGCCTGTGTGGTCAGCCTCTCTGGAAACCAGGCAGTCAGACTGCCACTCATGGAGTGTGTACAAGTGGTATGTCAAAATCTTTTCAACCCAATGCTAAGAGCTGGCTTTCCATGTAGTGTTTTATCAGAAATAGCATTATAGCAAGGAATTTCTCCATCTCTCTTACTCTTTTCTTACTCTTATCTTACCTTATCTTACTCTTTGTCCTTTACAGACCAAAGATGTGACTGCAGCAATGGCTGAGGGCAAATATGATGAAGCTATAAAGCTGAGGGGAAAGTGTGTATTTTCATCCTAAGTTTAGCAGAGTACAATACCAATGAACAGTTGGACTGAACCACCTGAATCTGTTTTTGGATGCAACAAAAGGCACTAATGGAGCTTGGGTAGTGCCAATATAAGAAAAATTATAAACTTTTATAATGTTTGAGTATAAAATAACATCTAAAGGCTTCAGTCCTACCCCACGCAATGGACGTTGTTACTTCACTTGACCATCTTTGGAGAGAATGATGATTTTGCTACTAGAAGGCTGCTTCAAATTGATGTTACTGGTGTTACCAGCTCAGAACAACCAGCACTCAAGCTGTATTTATGATCTGCAGGAGTTTTGAGAACAACTGGTCCACATACAAACTGCTGGCTCACATCAACCCCCCAGATGTCAAGGTGAGAACCATCCACTCTCTACATAAAATTTCTAGAGCAGATTCTTTAGATGTATTTTATTTCAACTTGTTTTCCGACAATGGGCTCTTCAACAATCTTTCTGTTTTACTGCCAGAGTAACATCAATGTGGCCATCTTGAACATTGGCGCTCCCTGTGCCGGTATGAACGCTGCAGTCCGTGCTGCAGTCAGGATGGGACTCATCCAGGGTCACACTATGTTGGGTGTCCATGATGGCTTCGACGGTCTGGCCCATGGACAGGTGACTGCAGATTTCCTCCTTTGAGGACATTTTTAAAATGAGTTGTAAAGAGTAAATTTTGTCCTCAGAAGCTGGGATAAAAGTGGAATGCGTGAATATTCCCATTGATAGCCGTATATTATTCTGAAACGTAATAACAACAGCCAAAATATTAAATCTACAAGAATTAATGGTGATTGTAAGTTTTTTTTAATACTCTCTTCACTGCAGGTTGAGCCCATCAACTGGACGGAAGTTAGCGGCTGGACTGGAAAGGGAGGCTCAATGTTGGGCACCAAGAGGTAAAACACTAGCTGATATCATTTATTGGTCAGCGTCATTGAATAGTATTGGATAGTTGTATTTATTAGAAGACTACAAAACTGTGAAACCTTCTGTTTCACGAAGAACTCTGCCAGCTGAAATTCTGGAGGAAATCAGCCAGAACATTGCCAAGTTCAACATCCACGCTTTGGTGATCATTGGTGGATTTGAGGTAAAAACATCCATTTGTTTGTTTTAAAAGCAGAAGTTATGTGTAAAGGTTGGATGAACCTTTCCTTCAATTAGAAATTTGTTGTTAAAATGAGAGCTTGGAAGTAGACAGACAAATTAATCTGATTCCTGTGCCCTGGTGTTACAGGCCTATGTGGGAGGCCTGCAGTTGGTTCAGGCCAGAGAAAAATATGAGGAGATGTGCATTCCTATGGTGGTGATCCCTGCCACTGTCTCCAACAACGTCCCAGGCTCTGACTTCAGCATTGGAGCTGACACGGCCCTCAACGCCATCACTTCAGTTAGTGCCATAACAGCAACTCCACACAGACACACATATATATATATATATATATACAAAAATCAGGAGCTAAACACATTTCTGGGATATTCTCCTGCAGACCTGCGACAGGATCAAACAGTCTGCAGCAGGAACCAAGCGCCGTGTGTTTATCGTTGAGACTATGGGTGGATACTGCGGATACCTTGCCACCATGGCTGGTCTTGCTGCCGGGGCTGACGCTGCCTACATCTATGAGGATAAATTCAACATTAAAGACCTACAGGTGAGATAGTCATGCAGTTTATATGCCTTAATTGATTGATTGAACTTGAATACTTTAAAGTCTAAGTGATGGGTGCATAAGATCAAAAACTCTATACTGGGAATGGAAAGCACTTGCAGACAGTGTGTTGGAATCTTTGGATTTCCTTCCCATTCACCATGTTTTAGTTGTAAAAAGTTTATTTGGCCTGAAAAGTGAGATTGATTGAATTGATGTGTGGATTTGATCTACAGGTGAATGTACAACATCTTCTGCAGAAGATGAAGACAACAGTGAAGAGAGGTTTGATTCTCAGGTGGGTTTTGCAGATTATAGTTCTTGAGTGTTTTATCCCACAAAGATATCACAGAAAAATAGAAAGGAACATAAGTAGAACAGGCCAAGTACAGAGACTGTTCTGTTTTCCAAATCAAGCTTTGAAATAATATTTTTTTTTAGGTGTTGTGTAAGGTCTTTGGCAGTGATTAACAATGAAAAGTGTGAAATTGTCTATTGGGAAAAACAACTATCTGTTGTAGCAGGTAGATGTACTATGGGTTCATGTCATCCAAGATATGTAAATTAATCTGTCACTATTGATTCTACAATAGGAATGAAAACTGTAATGCCAACTACACCACTGACTTCATCTTCAACCTGTACTCAGAGGAGGGCAAAGGTGTCTTTGACTGTCGTAAAAACGTTCTGGGACACATGCAGCAGGTCTGTTTACGTGGTAGATACCAAACCATTTCAAAAGTAACTTATGTGCTCCTGTTTTTCTACATTACAAACACAAGTTTGGATACATATATGTGTCATCTACAGGGTGGCACTCCAACGCCCTTTGACAGAAACTTTGGCACAAAAATGGGCACCAAGTCTGTTCTGTGGCTGACTGAGAAAGTCAAGGAGTGCTACAGGCATGGTATGTTAACATAAAATCAATAATTATAATAAATACATCCTCCTCTAATAGATACACTGATTTTACATTGTGGTAGTGCTACTACTACTTCAATAAGTTTGAGTGCTTGATAGTAGCTGACTTTATGCTGTTTTAACTTGACTATTTCACCTCCTGTGTCTTTTAGGTCGTATTTTTGCTAACACACAAGACTCTGCATGTGTGCTGGGCATGAAGAAGCGGTCGCTCACCTTTCAGCCACTTGCTGAACTGAATGGAGAAACAGATTTTGAGTAAGATACATATTATCCTTATTACATACTGTACAAGAAGTTACACGTATAATGTGGAGAGTGACAATGAGTGATCACCCCATCTGCTCTAGGCACCGCATCCCAAAGACACAGTGGTGGCTGAAGATTAGGCCCATCATGAAGATCCTGGCCAAGTACAACATCAAACTAGACACATCTGAACACGCAGATATGGAGCATGTGATCAAGAAGGGGACTCCTCTTATGAAGTAAATCCATCTGCTCTCAAAAAGCACAGGGAAGGAGCAACGAAACTGTCCACTGATCCATTTAAATTTTTCTCTCACTACCTGTCCACATGTCTCGATGAAGGAGCTACTGTTCTCTCTTTTTCATCCTGAATGTTGGTTCTACTTTTAATTTAATGTTGTTTTTTTTTGTGTTGAACTTCAAACTCTCAAAAACCTTCAGTGGAGTTCAACTTTGTAAAAAAAAATGGATGATTTCAAATAAAAGGTTAAATATATATTTTAAAAATATGTTGCATTATCGGTGAATTATGTTAAATGCGAAATGTGAATGATAAAAGGAATGGATATTACTGCTAAACTGTAGAGCCAGTTTATCTGCAATACTGATACTCCAGTAAGACATAGATATTTACGTGTGTGATCAACCTTTGACCAAAGTTTTGGGGTAAATTTGAATTGAAGTCTTTTCAGGGGCTTATCAGCTCTTGTCAATCACATCACAAGCAGAAAAAGTAATTTCATCACTCTCCTTTCTATTGATGACACCAAAAACATTGTGGACCATTCATTAAACTACCTGGTGTCACTGAATATGGCTCATCATCATTGCCACAGCAGCACTGTGTTAAAGACTGTGCTGAAATATGAACTGTATTGTCAAAGAGTTTTGGCTCTTTTAGATGTTTATTTCCCCCATTATTAGTATCATCAGAGTGATCAATCCCAAATTCATTTAACACTCAGAATTTAAATTACAGAAGAACACAAGTCCAGCAAAATATTTGCTGACCTCCACAGAGGTCACACATTCCTCCACGTTATGTATTAATCTGGGATCACATGTTTATTGATATGATAATAGAGTAAAACAGATGAGCGGATCTTTCTCACTCCAAACAAGAAGTAATCTGCATCAAGATTAAAAAGATAAAAGATTAGTCATCCGCACATCTAGATACTTGCTGCAATCCAACTACAGGGCACAAATAAAATCCCGCAGAAAACTACAGTGCGGTACCGGAAAAGGAAAAGGAAACGGCTTGTGCAAAGGTCACCGAGACCTCGCGGTGGCAGCTGGGACGTCGGCGGACTGTAGCCTGCGCTGAGGAGAGGTGCGTGTCCCCAGTGTCCGCTCCGGTCGCCCGGTTAGGAATGCGCCTCACGACCCCGACGTGTGCTGTGATATTCGGTGAAACGCCAGCGGGGACCGTGCTGTAAGAAGAGTCATGGTTTGGCCTCGCTTGTACCATTAGTGTCTCTGCCTGCAGGTTTGATTCATTGAGCTAGCTGCCTTTAGCCTGCTCGTTGATTCATAGCACGCTAGCTCGCTAGCCGCCGCCTGGAAGCGCACCTGCTAGCCGGTTAGCTAGCTAGTAGCCAGTTTGATTGCGCCGCTGGCTCGATCCGGTCCGACAGGAGAAGACCCGACTGACTGCTGAACACAGCCGGTGTTTCCCAGAGAGGAGGTGGTGGCAGGCGGGGGCCGGGAGAACGCGACGGGGTGGAAGTGAGTCAGGAGCGGCTGATGAGTTCAGACCAGAGCGGGGAGCCGCCGCTGCTGCAGGAGGAGGCTGATCCGGGACCGAAAACCGGTGGGAAGGACGAGGCTCCGCTTGGGAGTGAGGGAGGGTCAGGCGGCATGGTGAGTGAGGCCTTCGTTAGCTCCCGAGCTAACCGGCTAATCGGCTGCTACTCGGTGGAAACCTGTTAGCACAGGACGACCCCCTTCCCCCCTCCCCCCACCGAGAGGAGCGATATTTATCAAACTGGTTACATTTAACCCAAACAAGACACGATCTGAGACAGTAGGGCTCGACTTGGCTTTGAGTTTGTGGCTGCTGTGTGATGGTGTCCAATCATGAGGTTGTCAAACAGAAACACGGACATGGGGCAGCTCAGGTTGCAGGTGAATTGACTCTGATCTCTGCAGCTCCTCCACACTTACGGCTAACGCTAGCTTAGCTGCTGCAGCCAGCAAGCTCATTAAGTAGTTTGCTGAGTAATCATTAGCTTATAAGTTATGAAGTTATGATTCAGCTTTAGGACTGTGTTGTTTGGCGTGCATAAGTACTGACTGAGTTGGTTTTTTCATCATCTTGTTATTTTTCTATATGATCGATACCTCAACTGCTGGGCGAAGGATGAAGGTTCATTCACTCTAATGTTATCTGTTAGCTAATCGTGTCGCTAGCTAACGCAGTGACATGCGTTGCAAATACCCGGCCTGCGCCGCGCTGCGCAGTCAGCTGACTTTAATGGCCCGACCCGGCCTCTAACACACAAGCATGCATTGTAAAACCATGTGTCCAGTTGAACGGCACATTAACGACCTTTTGAGGGATGTTGAGGCCTAAACACTGTCCAACCTCTTGAAGGGAGATGCGTTCAGGCGCCCTGTGACTGGCAGCTGTTCTTGTCAGGCCCAGGCTTTTGTTAAAAAAATCGAGTGGTTCATTCGGCAGGTGGAGGATGACAATGTCAAAGAAGGAGCTGGTAAATTCAAAGTGACATCTCTGGATAAAAGCTCAATCCACAGTTAGATGGCCTGAGACTTTATATGAGCTGTGCCGATCTATTCCTGGACACAGATGTTTGCAGGGTCCAGGTTTTTTCCTCCCAGTCCACAGCCCTGTTCACACACTAACTCAGATGAATCATACCGAACACAACATTATTATCTGGGTAAAAGCAACAGAAAATAGTCCCAGCAGATTAAGTCTATGTTTATTACTATAGACATTTTGGTTACAAAAAAACCTCCACAATCATTCTTCGCCTTGAATTTGACAGAATAAAAGCCTCTTTTGTCAACAAGGAATTAGGGGGCCACATCTCATTGTACTTCTGTGGTTTCCAATTATAAGCCTTGAAAGCCCAGAGGTGCATAAATGTTCCCACCACCCTAACATGACACCAGGTGATTCATTCAGTGTCCCTGCACTCCTCATTATAAGGTGAATGTCATAAGGGAAACTAGCAGCTATAGTGGTGAATGATATCAACCTCCCAAAGGTTCCTGTTGGTGACCGCAGATTCATTCCTTGTTCCTTTCTGTATTTTGCTGATTTTGCAATTAGAAGACATGTCATTGCACATGCGGAACAGATAAAATGTTTACTTTAAAAACAAAAGAAAAAATTTGATCTCATTCCGAGACAAACCCTCTCTGCTTGTAGGAGATCATTTTGCTTTTGATATTGTCGACAATGTGCAGCAAAATCAGAGTTAAATGGTTATTATTGTAATTTTGTAAGGAGTGAATATACCTGCTGTACTCTTGTTCATTGTTGTAATGTCATGAGGTCATTGTGTTGACTTCAAGTTTTCCCCTTGATGGTCACAGTTTTTCCTAAAGTCATTGAATCTCACACAATAATAATAAAGTCTATTTATTGTATTGGGTTATTGCTACTATGTATACTGTATTGTGTTTAAAATCCATTTGGTTATAAGCGAATGTGCTTTAAATGCTCAGACTTTTTCATATTCTTCATTCACTCTGACAACAGACCATGAATTAGTCAGATGAAAGGCAGAGATGATGAAGCAACTCTAAGGTGAATCAGGAAATAGATTAAATAAACAACGTTTAACCTAGTTTTGGCTTAAATTGTACTTTCATGTTGCATTGTTCTTCGTCCCTGTTCAAGTTTGTTAAAATAATAAACGTGATAGTTTTATTGGTGTTGATATAAATTGCACTCTCCTGATGGTGCTGTTTCTCCCCTGAAGGTCACCTCTAAGGGCGCCGGTTTGAACCCAAATGCCAAGGTGTGGCAGGAGATGCCTGTGGCCCCCAGCGAAGCTGTCACCAACAGCCCTCATTGGGCCCCCTCAGACATGAGTGAAGGTGAGATACACTTCCATAAGCACAATTTAGTGTCCATAAGAAAAGCAGCAACTGCTTTCATTTAAATTTTCAGAGCACTGAAGTGTGAGAAAAGTGTCACAGCCATGCTAATTCATGTAAATGTATGAGACACCTGTTGTGACAGTTATTCCTGCGTTTATGGTAAATTTTAATTACAATTCTCAATTTTTGCTTTGTATGCTTTCCCTGACAACACCTGCAAACATATTAGCTTAATTTATTCACTGACCAAGAGCTTTGGAAGGGTATGTAATGACTTTAAAAACAAGGAAGGTGAATCAGACCTCAAAAACCAACTGTCTGATCTTGGTTCTCAATGAAACTCTTTACCTTTTGTGCAGGTTATTCTGAGCCTTCGTCTGCCGGGTGCAAGCAGTACACCGTGGGATTCACCGCCCTGGATGACAGCAGCTCCACAGCAACAGCTGAGATAGCAGTAAATGGAATGGACCCTCCAGAGTTGGGCTTTTCCCCCGTTGAGTCCACCACAGGGACCTCAGGTCAGCCACATCACATCATCTGTAGTCTTCTCCAGACAGCAGCTGTGGCTAAGAGGCCGGATGATTGTGTTTTTCAATACATTTTTAATCATCTAAAAAAAGTTTAAACTGAAATGAAAACTTAAAACGCACTGATTCAGTAACTTTTATGGTTTACTGTGATACAATAAGCTGTACATGAAAGTGTCTCTTTACAAATCTGTGCAGTTGATATCAGTCTTGGGTTAAAATGAAACTACAAACTGCTGGCTCTGCATGTAACATGGTTTAGTTTCAGTTTGACAAACTTTGTTTGGCCATACCTGGCTGATGTATGTTATTTGTATTTCATATCTGACCTTGGTATAAATTACGCACCACAAAAGACAGTTTACGTAAAAGCTCCAGAAAAAAACTCAAGAAATACTGCTTCCTACATTACCCAAAATGCAACTCTATTGCTTCCTTTATTAGACCTTTTCTGCCCATTTGGCCCTCTGTCTTTCACTCTTGTGTCTTGCACTGAAAATAATGAAGGCCATCCTCTGATTTTGCTTTTGGTTCTCAGGAGATTCTAAAGCTGAGGAACAGCCTATTTCTTCTGAGAACCTCAGAGAGTCTCTGAAGAAAGAACTGGAGTTTTATTTCTCTAGGTAAGAAGTGCTCAAAGCATCTTGACACAGCAGAATTTAAAAAGCAAACTCTTTATTTTCCTGGTCAGGGGAGAGCTAATGAATTTTCGCTTTTGTTTTTAGGGAGAACCTCTCAAAGGATTTGTATTTGATGTCTCAGATGGACAGTGACCAGTTTGTCCCCATTTGGACTATAGCCAGCATGGAGGGCATAAAAGTCCTCACCACTGACATGGACCTCATCCTGGATGTGTTGAGATGTATGTTCAAAATTGTTGTTCATGTTAAAATCAGTTGGCTACATCTGTGCTGTGTGTTTTAAATTCCATGAATTTCCCCTCAGCCTCTCCGATGGTACAGGTGGACGAGAAGGGGGAGAAAGTGCGTCCTAATCACAAGCGGTGCATTATCATCCTGAGGGAGGTCCCTGAAACCACACCTGTTGAGGTAAAGACAGCTTGGCAATGAAGACTGAATGCTTTTGGAATAATGTATTGATTTTATGTTTAGGTGAAGTTTTAAGCCTTGGTTGTCTAACTCACAGGAGGTGGAGTCACTGTTCAAGAATGACAACTGTCCAAAGGTGATAAGTGTTGAGTTTGCACACAACAACAACTGGTACATCACATTCCAATCAGACACGGATGCTCAGCAGGTACTGTCTGTTCAATTTCCCTTTTTATCACATTGTCTGAGTATTAAGTTGAAATATAGAGACAGAGTGCATTTAAGCCCCGCCCACACTGGAGGGTAAAACAATCAATAGCTCTCCATTGACTTTGTATTGTGTGAAGGTGTCTCTTGTCACTCTCCATGTGCTAGCAAACACAAACAAATGCTCCAAAGCTGCTGTGTGGTATGGTGCACTACTAACAGGGTAAATAACCCTGATCTAAGTTTTTAGAAGCTGCTGAACAGAAAAAATTTGCCTTTAAGACGAGAGGAGTAGATACAGACAGTAATATCGTCAGCTACACATCAGCCTTGAAGACCGGGCAGTCAGAATTGGCTGGTTTGTGGTGGAACACAACTTGGACCCATCCACTTACAAAAAAGTTATCGGTATCCAAAGATGTGTAATTTCTCATTGTTGTGTGAGTGTATATTCCTGACAAAAAGGAAAATAAATAACAAGCAGACAGCCTTCACTGGATACTCTTCTCATGCCAGGCTTTTATTACAATATTTTGCACCATAAGGGATGTAATGTTAAATTTTATAAAGCTATGCGCATTAATTATTTTTAACTCTAAGTTAAGGTTGCTGAATTGCCAAGGCTAAATGTGGGAGCTGAAGCTAACCAAGGCTAACGTACATCCACTACCAAACTACGTTTTAACCCCATAAAGTGGTATTTATGGGATTTAATGTAGATTTGAAATGTTTGGGTTATAAAAAGCAATTTTAAAATGATGATGTAGTAGTGTGGATGTAGCCTAACTTATGCAAGACTTGGTTTTTATCGCTATTAGGTTAAATGATGATCTTACCGGGGGACTCCATCAGGTAGTTGTAAATATCGATGTATGTCACCTCCGACCATTCAGTGGGATAATTTCTCCATGAAAATGAAGGCAAGCAGAAGGGACAATGAGAGAGACCCACAGATGTGACTTTCTCATTGTACTGTTTTTTTTCTCTGGTACAGCTAGCATGTTAAAATAATCATCTGGCATGTTGAAATAATGTTTAAAGCGAACTACTGGACACTGTTTTTTAAATTGTGCAGAGGATTGTTTTCCCCTCCGGTGGGCACGGCTTTCGGAGTATGACACGTTGCACTCTGTCTCTATTGCATGATAAATTGCCTTATGATTTTTCTCCTGTGCTCCCCTAGGCATACAAGTATTTGAGAGAGGAAGTTAAAACATTTCAGGGAAAACCCATCATGGTGAGTCAAATTAAAGCTCCTTTGTAAGTTTGGCAAGACCCATTTGTTGAGTTAATTCATAATGTAATTCCCCCCTCTTTCTTCTTTGCAACTGACAGGCCAGGATAAAGGCCATCAACACATTCTTTGCAAAGAATGGCTACCGTAGCATGGACAGCAGCTTGTATACTCAGCAGTCCCAGAGCCAGTCCCAGTACAGCTCTCCACTCTACATGCAACATATCTACCCCCAGCAGCAGTACCCGGTCTATGGCATCGTACCTCCCACCTGGACGCCTTCGCCCACACCGTATTTTGAAACTCCTCTGGTGAGACGCACTGTACTTGATAGTTACAAAAAGGTACTCTGGAATCTAGTTGAAAAAGACAAGTGCTGACATTTTGAAGCTGGACCTGTGTTGATCGTCAAGCTTCAAAAAAGCAGCTTCACAAAGAATTATCTATCTAGTACTTCACAAATCCCACATCAGACCCAGTGATGAGAGACTGATGCGCATAGAGGGAAACCAGGGAGTGGGGTGGCTTTGTTTCTGCCTTTTTCTTCTTCATTTTCTACTTTTTTTTTTTTTATTTCTCTCTCTCCCTCCATTCCTTTTCCAAAGTCAGGTGCTTCACTCCCATCCCAGTGAGCGTTCAGATTATGAGATCTGAGGGTCAAAAGGTCAACTCACAAAAGTATCAGCCTATATAAATTACAACTGCTATAGCAGTTGATTTTGTGTCCATACATAGTCAGAATCCAGTACATGAATCAGACGCAAGAAACTGATATTAAAAGCACCAGCAAAAAACACCTGCAAAATCACTTGTTAGTCATTGTTGCCTTTTTGTAGTCTGTAGGGATGTGCGTTGAATGAATTTAGATGAGTCCTCCCCTTCTTGGATTTTGAATTTATAGTAGACATAACTATCCAATATTTTACATAATGAGTAAGACAAAATATTCAGTATTTTTCTGAAGCAGATGAGCATCCAGAGCAGAGAGTACTTCATTTTTATGCTCAGGTCTTGCAGTGGCCTCTGATTATTGCACAGTTTGCTGTTTGAATTTATTAATGCTGACTTTTGTCTCTGTGCAGGCTCCATTCCCCAACAGCAGCTTTGTGAATGGATTTGGTTCAGCCGGACACTACAAAACTGGCTCCAGTTCTCTTAACATCACCCGCCAGTTCAACAGAAATCGGTAAGAACTTTTTTTTTCTTAATTTGTACTGGTGAAAGCTGTAGCTGGACACGTTGTGTCCTCTGGTTGTCTGTCTGTCACATGGATGAGATACCTCTGTAATGCCTTGAGGGAATTTCTTGGAAACGTTGGCAGAAATGTTCATTTGAACTAAATAGGTCAAAGATCACAGTGAATTCACAAACCACATTTTTGATTAAGGCCTTATGTGTTACTTTTGACACTGAATACTTTTTATTGAATTTCTTCAAAGTCTTATGTTTTATGAATCTGGATAGATGTCAACGTAAACTCCACCTTCACTGGTTTGTGCAGACATTCAGAGGCCTTTTATTTGAGAGTTTAATTTTTAGTTTGGACTTAAATTTTACATATAATCAGGATGTTATACCACTTGTCATTGTTTGCATGAAGTTAAACTCTGAACATCAGATCATCTGCAATAACTTTTTATAACTCCACCAGGGATCTGTTCTTCACTCCCTGTCCCTCTCTTCTTACTGTCCCCACAGTGTCCCCCTCTATTCAAGAAAGAATGTAATAAATGCCTTCAGGTACTACTATTGTACTATGCAACAAGCTTCATCGCTCCCCTCATCTCTTACCATACTGCAGCAGCAAATGACTAAATCCATAATGGCGCCCATGCCTTCTGTCAATTGGCCTTTAATAGTCATAATCCTTCTGATCACTCTGGTAAATGTTGCCAGGTAATGGACATCCTGGATTTGTCATGTCAATTGATAAAGAAGGTTGCTTATTAAATGACAGCACCTGCTGTCTGACACTGACCAGTTGGCTTTTTCCAGTAACCATCACATTGGCTTCAAAATATCCACTTTGTTTCCATTATTAAATGTACCAATTTCTCTCCATCACAACTAACCATCAATATTTCACCTTGTTTTACTGCTGCTTTTTTTGTTGGTGATTGTATAACCAAACTTCATGTGTTATACGCCTTAACAAAGAATTGCTGACATTTTAAAGCTGAGTCTGTGTCAACCCTTAAATCTTCTTCACTCCAAGTCAGACCCGGTGATGAGATCATGATGCGCATAGAGGGAAACCAGGGAGTGGAGTAACTGGCTTTGTTTCTGCCTTTCTCTTTTTCATATTTTCCTATTTCTTTCTCTCTCTCTCTCTCTCTCTCTCCCCTTCCCTCTCTAAAGTCAGGTGCTTGACTCCCATCCCAATGAGCGTTCAGATTATGAGATCTGAGGGTCAAACACTCACGAGAATATCAGCCCATGTCAATTACAGTAGCATGTTTTTAACAAACAATATCTGCCTCAGTTTTAGTTGTGGCACATAGAGACACTGGTCTGGGTCTTACATGAACTCTACCAAAGGATTTCATTTATGATTGGTTGCAGATTATGAAACATACAGTCTGCTGAAATTTTTATTTCCACTGTCTCAACCAATCGTGAGCACAGATGTAGTTCAAGACCCCTGCATGTCCACACATTTACCCTGAAGACACAGCATGCTGTCTCATGCCCCCTGCAAACTGTCAACTTTCAATTTGTGCCACCAGTGTTTCCTTTAAACTCACTTAGCCGTGTCATCCCAAAGATCTAAAGATTGATGAGGGCTTTCTCTATGCAAACAACACATGAAACAGGATTTGCAGAATTGTCGTAGCTGCTGAACACTTTCTGTAGCTTTAGGATGTCAATATATATATTTCTCTAAAATTGAAAAGCTTGGGGAAAGTTACTTTAAACGCGTTATGTCTTTCTGTATTGTTTATGCCTGTAAATGCATTACTACCTGATAGTAACAAAAGTTAAAATATACTCAGGCCTAGTGTACTTCAATCCAGAAGTTGAAGTACACTAGGCCAAATGAAATACAATGCTTTGATATTGTTCAGCAAAGTTGGTCTTTGTATTTCACCTGCACCAATTTATATCAATTAGGGCAGAATACATCCTCCAGAATTATCATACATTTGAATCCATTGAGTCTGAGGCTATTTAATAATAAATAAATAACTGAAGTAGTTAATGAAAGTACATACATTTTTAGAAAATGCGTGAAAACCACCCTAACCCTGGTCTAGAGAAGCACCCCCTGAAGTCTATTTTGAAGTTCCAGAGTCTAAAATGATCCCCACATGCAAAAGGCTGTACAGGAAACACTGGTTGCTTCTATGTGATATGTTTTTTATTCTTAAATATTTATTGTTCACTGTCTCCGGCCCCCCCCCTCTTCAACAGAAACCATGTGAAGCCCCAGGTGAGGACAAGTGAGGTCACCCCAGGGTCCCTAACTCCTGTTGCCTTGGAGAGTCTGACTGGACTGCGCAGCCCACAGCCTCCTGCTCCTGTGGCCGCTGCCACCAGCAACACAGTCCAGACCATCTCTGACATGAGCATGGCATTTTCACATCTGTCTTCTTCTTCCTCCTCTTTGGAACCAAGTGATGACAGTGTCATATCAGGACGTGGACGGTTAGCCTGTTTTTGTCTCTTAGTTGCTGCCTGATTTCTGCCTGACTGGCTGCCGCTCATAGGAAATGGCATTTGGCTGATGTGGAGTCATATTTGATGGAAAATTCAATTGCATTTCAGACGGAGCACAGCCTACAGAGGAACACGGAGGAGGCGAGAAGATGAACGAATTGCAGTAAATGGCAATTTCATATTGTCAGAAATTGTAGTTGTATTTAAAGCATGAACCATTTTGTGATTGTTGGCTCCATTTCCAATTTCCTTGTTCAGAGGCCTGTACCACTAGCAGAGGTCAAGGTTTCTCCACCCAAGTTTGACTTGGCTGCCACCAATTTCCCACCTCTGCCAGGCTGTGTGGTCAGTACACAGGGAGAGCCGGTGCTAGAAAACCGAATGTCAGACGTTGTACGCGGTTTGTACAGAGACAAGGTAAGAAACTGAGACAGTAAGTTAAAACTGTAGGGAATGTTGCAATGGATAAAGGAAATGTAACTAATGTAAATGGATTATAACTTATTGTATTAGACAGAACAGGCCAATAAAGAAGCCACTGTGAGTCAAGGTTCAGGCCAAGCCTCAGTTACAGAGGAGGTTGTGGCTGTGTCCAGTCCTGCCCTGGCAGCAGCAAAGTCTCCTACACAACCACTGGCACCCTCGAACCCTGGGTAGGATTTTCTCATTCTGAGCATTTTAATTCAGGATATGAAGGACCCTATTAGACTTAGAATAATAACCAATATACTTGAAACTCTTATGACAGCGTCACTCGTCAGGAGAAGAGGGTTGAACGGGCAGAGATCCCAGCTCCAAAAGCAACCCCATGTGCATCTGTTCAGACTACTGTCAATGCCTCCCCCTCCACACAGCCTGTGCCCAGCTCCAGGCCTCAGCCCTCTGCTACATCCACGCCAGCAATGCCCAGCATGCCAGCCCCTGTGACAGCCACAATTCCTACCCCTGCACAGGTAATTCAAATTATTTGCAAAAACTGCTTTTAGGGCTCCTAATGATGAGTTCTTTTGTGCATAGAGGGCAATAAGGTAGTGGATTGACTGGCTGTGGTTCTCTCTATCCTCTGTCTGTCTGTCCCTTCTGCCTTTGCAATGAGCATCAAGAATATGAGATCTAAGAGTTTCACAGCCATGGAAGTGAATAATAAATGAGATTATGTGCTGCATCTTTTTAAATTGTACTCTTCTTCCTGGTTTGGTTCAGGAGCCACGTAAGCTCAGCTACGCAGAGGTGTGCCAGCGACCACCCAAGGATCCCCCTCCTGTGGCCCCTGCTCCAGCTTCCTCCGGTGCCGTGCCGGGCCAGCCTTTGCGTGAGTTGCGTGTGAACAAGCCTGATGAGCCTGGCTCCAGCAGTGGTCCTGCAGACAAGCATGAGAAAGGCCACGACAGGGAGGGGGGATGGGAATGCAAGGAGAGCCGGCCACCACGTGAACGTGACTCTCAAGGCTACTATCGCAGCAATGGCCCCAGAGGCACCGGGGGCCTCAAGTTCCGGGACCAGAGGCGCCCACCTCCAGCCCGACGCAGCTCCCCCCAGGGAGGCTATAGGCACACTGGCAAAGAGCAGAATATCCCACCGGTATTGCCAAAGTAAAAAACTTGACATGAATAGAAAAAAGATGTTTGAAATATACATGGATATATATAATTATATAAAAATGAATAACATAAAAGCAACAATATTATGGTAGCCACCTTCCCCCTGGAAGTTGTCCAACGAAAGGCTTTTAAAATGACATTACAACCGGACATCCAGGACTAATGGGCAAAATGACACCTGAAGAACTTTGACGAGTGATATGAAAAGGAAACATAAATCTTGTTCTGGCCTCCAGCATTATGCTTAACAGAATTTAAGTGCGATTTATCTGGAGGTCATCTCATTTATGCTCTGCTCGGGAGAGGTGGGATGCTGGGCCACATAAATGGCCCTCTACCTCCCCCCCTTTTTTTCCACCGCCCCGCATTTTAAAGAATAGATGTTGGTCTGCAAGAACAATATGCACTAAGAAGAAAAGAAAATGCATATTTGTCATGTACATATACAAAGATATCACTAACACACAATGAGACATCAGTTTGTTTGGTTTTTTTTTTTGGTGTGCTTAGGGTTGAAAGAATGATTGAAGGGTTGACTGATGTCTGTGTATGCATTGATTGTTAAACAGAATGATTGAAGTGCTACAGTTTGCTGTTGCACTGATATAATGAAATGATGATTTTTGATTTTTACATCAGAGATTCAAATTCATTGTCCTGATACTGGACAGTGTGCTCTTCTAATGTATATTAAGGAAATGTGTTCTATGGTGGTATTTTGATTCTGGTTCATGATATGCTACAACTGTAACAGTGAGATATCAGAAGCTGTTGATGTATGCCACAGTCAGATGGGTGGTTTTGTTTGAAGCCGAGATCCACTTTGGGGTGTTCGCTGGCCTGTTAGCCACGGTGAATCTGCTAGCCTGGTCCAAAGTTTTTCATGTTAAGTTCTATCTTTGCTATCTCTCTGAAATTTTTTTGGGAATAATCCACACCGATGGATTCAGATTATTCATGTTGATAATCAGTCAGGTCTCTGTTTACATGTTGTTTTGGGGGGGTAGTAAGGTGATATATTTCATGAGGAAAAAAAAAACTAAGTGGTTAATGCTAAGATTTGACTGTTCGGTGCGCCTGATGATTTAGGTGAGTTTTGGCTTTTCTACATCATCACAGGATATCCAGGTTAAGCTTATATCTGTGAATTGTTCTTAACAATGGCATAGTGTCAAAAATAGTGCTGTTAAGGATGATAGCTACATAATATTTGGCAGCCAAGTCATGGGTATAAAAAGAATTGGAACATTTTTCACGTGCTATGTGCCAGCTGCCTATGATAATAGTGTGCTAGAATAAAGTTTTGATTTTTATTGACAAGGTTTGCTACATAAGGTAGTCTTGGGGAAACTTTTGGCCCAGTGAAACTGGATTTTGAAGAAGCTGTAGCAGTGTAGTTGCCTATGCTATATTGTAATAACCATTCACTAGAAATGTGTGTGGGAGAATGTAATTGTTCTAGTTTTGAATATACAGAGGAAGGCTTTGACAAAAGGTATCCAGATCGTTTTGTGATTTTAGGGTGAGTTTGCTGTTTTTTGTTGTTGTTTTTCTTTTCTTTTTGTTTGTTTGTTTTTTTATTTTCTTTTTTTATTTTAAAAACAAACATATTGACTTAGAATTTGAAGTTTGACTCACTGTATGTATTGCTTTTTAAATTTATTTATTTTAATTCTGATGCGCAACGCTTTTCTCCCAATCTTGGTAGGCTGGTTTCCCCAAAGTTGTGTGAAATCGCATTGGCAAAATAAAATCACGCATGACATTTATATACTGTTTGAGATGTCAGCTGAGAGAAAATACTTGATGCATTGACTTTGGGTTTAGTAATGCAGTAAACGAGTAACCAATCACTGGGGCTGTTAATTCTTTTTCTTTAATGAGTATGAGCAGCTAGTGATTTAGTATAATTAAATAAATGCACTAACTTGTTTTTAAAAAGAAATCTTACGCATCAGTAAGGTGAAATCATATTAGAAGCATATGGTTAATGTTGACAGGCTTGCAAATACCTACAGGAATTGCTTCCCCCCTCCATGTTTGGGTTATTTTGTGTTAATTTGGGTTGGGGTGGCAAAAGGAAATATAGTAATGGATCAACCAAGTGTTTGAGACACAATCCTAGAACTGTATGACATGTCACCAAAAATAAATTATTTTGATTTGGCTTTCCAGCGTCACGTTTCTTTCCGCTATTGCTGTCGGGTTGGATTCCCGTCACCTCATTTTCAGTGCAATTTCTGCTTCTAGTCTCCATTCCTTTTGTGTTTTATGTTTCAAGGTGACGTAATAGATACAATAAATAAAAAAATTGAGTTTCTGGTCTTGAAATGTGACAGCATGACTTGGATTTGGTCAGGTTTCTTTTTTGAGATGTGGGAACAGGCCAGGTTTTGTTTTGTTAGTCCTGTTTAATGCTCCTCTGCAATTGCATATAATTTTTCTTTTCTTTTTTTTCTGTTAATCAACTTTTATTTCAGCTCTAATTGAAAAATTACATCTGTATGATGGTTCTTAGTGAAGTCCTTGTGAATGTGTGCCCAAGATATCCATAACTCATCAGATGGTTGGTAATCAGGAAGAAAAACCACCTTTTCCAAAATTGGTTTCTCAAACGTGCAGTATGAAAAGCCCTTACTGGGCTGATAAGGTCACAGACTGTAAAGATACAGACGGAGGGGGATCAAGAAGAAACAGCGAGGACATAAACCTGAAGGTTTGACCTGAGGTTTTTGATTAAATGATGTCTCAGTTAAAGTGAGAGTAAAATAATAACAATCATTGTCTAATACTCATCATGTCCCTTGCAGCTCCTGTCACTTTTAAAGTTGAGTCTTCCGGTCCTGGATCTCTGTCGGTCGAAAGCTCTTTACATGGACATGAGCCGGTGACATTCATGGTATGTAGCGGACGCTGTCGTGACTTCGCAGGTCTGTATTGAGAGGGTGAGCCCGGTTGGCCTGGACCGGTCCTGCAGACAGACACACTGAGTCCTCCGGCTCTGTCCCGGTGATGACGGACTGAATCGACGGTTGGCTCGTCTGGTTTTAAATACTGACTAACCGGGGCGCGAGGAGAAGGGCGTGGCCGGAGCCGTGACGTCCTCTGTTTATGTCAAACCGAGCAGCTAGCAGGCAGCACGGCAGCCAGTCAGACCTCCACACTGTGGACCCCAAACGGTACGTTGCTCTCCTATCACCGGCCTTCATTCGATGGTGGACGTAAAGGGCATTTCTGAGCGTTGTTCTAACTATTTGAAAAAAACTGTCATTTGTTTTCTGTCCGTCTGAGTGTCGATTGTCCCGTGCAAATCCACGCTAACGTTAGCTCATTGGCTAGCTAGCTTGGGGCTAGCAGCTGATGCAAATGTAGCCGGGGATCGTTTCTTTTTTTCTTCCTCTAAACCAGCCTGTCAGCGTCTGCTTGTTGGTCGAGCAGCCTCGAGTAGATTTTAGTATGGACATTATTTCTGTAAACAGCGTTGGTCGTTTTAATTAAGCCTCGCCGTAACATACCGTGTTTTCATGTCTGCGGGCTAACAATAGCTGTCAGTATCGGTATGTTTACGTTAAATTATTACAGAGCTATAATGTCTGCTGACAGTCAGCCACTCCAAGGGACTAACAGCTGACAGTACAAACATTCTGTTAGCATGGCCGATCTTGCTGTCCTATTTCATCAACACAACGTGATAATAAAGGCAACAGTGATGATAGTGTTGATTAGCTTTAATCTACTAAACCAATATTTACGATTTTCATTATATATTAAGGTTTGAAATTCTGATCTCCACGTAAACAAGTACATTTATACTATGTTAACTTGAGCATTGGTTTATTAGAAATGTAGACATTACATCTCCCATAAGTTAATAGAACGTGTTACAACAAGTCTGATCATGTGTCGGTAAACTTTACAGGAAATGATAAAAAGGTTTCTGTTTTATATCTCAATTTGAAAGATCAAATACGTGTCAACACCTCACTGTGTTATTAATGAATTCTTGTATTAAAACGACTTGTAATAGAGAAGCAGGCTGGGAATACACATTCTTGCTGGATCAGGGTAATTTACTGAAAACACCTTTAAAAAAATCAGAGGGACGTTTTTAAAATTGTTCTAAATGTTATTCTCATAATTATATCAATGCAGAGAAATATCCTTTGTGCTCCACAGTTTTTAACTCCTGCTTGTATTTCAGTGTGCCGTAGTGTCACCCCTGCCTGGGTGCCATGGTCCTTTGCTACACATGAGCTCTACTATGTGGTACATCATGCAAAGCATTCAAAGTAAATACTCCTTGTCTGAGCGGCTCATCCGCACCATCGCAGCCATTCGCTCATTCCCACACGACAATGTGGAGGATCTCATTCGTAAGGTAGGCATCAGTTTGGCTTTCCATTACATTAAAATCTCCCTGTGTATGCAGTTATATTAACATCCTTATCCCCACGTTTAAGGGAGCTGATGTCAACCGGATGCATGGCACACTTAAGCCCCTGCACTGTGCATGTATGGTCGCTGACGCTGACTGTGTGGAGTTGCTGTTGGAGAAGGGTGCAGAGGTACGTCGCTGACGACTCCTACATACTCTGATCCACAAGATTTTAAATTACTCTGCTATCCTTCATACAGATACTATATGATATGAAAGTTAACATGGAGAGAGTTCAATTTTGCCTATAATACAGATAGTGCAGCTTTGATCAAAGTAAAGCACAGTATAATGTATGCTGAAGGAATCATCCCCCTCTGCATGTTGTGTGTCATACTGTGCTGTAATTGGACAAAACTAGTGGCCGCACGAAATTGCACTCATTAATTCTGATAATACTAGTGGTGTTTAGTAGTGATACTGTACTGAAAATATCAGTATAGTCCTTTTTAACAGTTCCACCATAGTAGAAAAGCAGTTTTGAGTTTATGTACAATCAGAAACACAGATCTCCAGAATTGAAGGTATCCATCTTTGATATTTCACTGATACTTACAGAGTTGAAAAATTACGTAAAAATCCAAGTGTAGCAGTAACACGTATTTCCATAAATTCTGTGTAGGTTCTCAGTCAACCAGGTCATAGCTCTCTGAGAAAGTTGAATCTATGTGCAAGTAGACTTAGTCGTATATTGTTGAAGACGTTTTGCTGACCTTGGAATTTCTGACCTTGAAACCAGTTTTGTCAGTTTGTTTTATCCTGGTGCATTGGACTGTCCACACTACTACGTTTTTGTTTTGACATAGTGTTTTAAATAAAAAACATAACTCCATCCCGGCCTGTGTATCAGAAATAATCTGCATCCATACTAACATACCTGAAGATGCAGACATTAATGCACACTGGCCATGTTGGTATAAACCGAAAGCAGTTTGTCTACTCTGTCCTATTATCAGTTGTAGCTGATTAGTTTCAGAAAATATTTTGAATAAGGAAAGCAAAGGCAGCTGTAGCACTAACTTAGAGAATTGAAACACAAAAGCTGTAACGCTTGTAATTTGTTACTCATGTTGTTACTATGTCATCATTTTCAAAGGCCTCCAATTTTACCATTCCAGACAATGACACCACCCTGGAGCTTTCAAAGTAAAACAGAGTTTTGGAGGGAGGATGACATTTTGGAAATGCTTAGAAGCAAAAATGTAGCAAGAGATGTTTTAAAACCAAAATAGTAGTGTGGAAGCAGCCTTATATGCTAACACAGTCTGTGTGTCCAAGACCTACCACTTTGCGGTTGTTGTTTTCTTTGTGCAGTTAAAAGGTGTTTTTTTTTATTTATTTATTTTTTTTTTTACTCATGATCATGACTGTATTGACTTTACTTAACAGGTGAATGCTTTGGATGGATACAACCGCACAGCACTGCACTACGCAGCAGAGAAGGATGAGAGCTGCGTGGAGCTTCTGTTGGAGTATGGGGCCCAGCCAAATGCCTTGGATGGCAACAAAGACACCCCACTTCACTGGGCTGCCTTCAAAGATAACCCCGAGTGTGTAAGGGCTCTGCTAGAGAGCGGGGCTTGTCCCAATGCCCGGGACTACAACAATGACACCCCTTTAAGTTGGGCAGCAATGAAAGGCAACCTGGAGAGTGTCAAAGTGCTATTAGACTACGGAGCCCAGGTCCATGTGACCAACCTGAAGGGCCAGACCCCAATCTCTCGACTAGTTGCTCTGTTGGCCCGGGGCCTGGGAACGGAACAGGAGGAGGAGTGCCTTGAGCTTCTTTGCCGGGCAGCAGGGCGGTTTGAGATCCGTCGGGCTGACGGCACCCTTCCTAGGGAGCTGAATAAAGATCCCCAGCTGCTGGCGAGACTGACCAACAAGGTGGCTCAGGCTCCCACACTGCGCTCTCTGGCGCGCTGTGCTGTCCGGCAGAGTCTCGGAGTGCAGTTCCTCCCAAATGCTGTTAAAGAGCTTCCTTTACCAGAGACTATCAAAGACTATCTACTACTGAGAGACTGAGGGGATAAAACTACTGGTTGATCTTTACTGCTCATCACATTGCATGTACTGGCAAGGACATTTCTCAGTGATTTATAGGATAGTGTCTAACAGTGGCCCTTGTTTATTAAACCTGCAAATCAATACAGCTTTATGCAAAGGGAGAGCTGAGCAAGACTCTCAGTGTCTCTCTTTTTTAAGTTATTTAGTGTTCAACATATAAATGAAATATTATTTAAGAACAGATTGATATATTTGACCAGTTTCCATCTTCAAGTCCTGGTGTAACTACATTTCCTCACCACACTTTCTACAGTGCAAGGAAACAAACGATAACGGGTTATACCTTTGATGTCGGACCTTACCCACATGCAGCAGGAGGTGAACCTTCGAAGAGACATCCTCTATATGTTTATATAGAGCAAATGCATCTGTGTAGGTTATTAATTTTCTGTGCACTATTCACAATAAGAATTGAATCTTTTCAATTTAAAAACTTAAATACATTGAAAAATATGCAATATAATTTGTCAGAGGGGATTAAGGAAATGTTGAGTTTGGTCATTAAATGGAGATGTGCTCATTGGTGGATTAGACATAAAGATGAGATTTAGTTTGAAGAATTTAAGTTTATAAATGAGGGCTAATGTCAAATAATAAAGTAGTAGGTACAATAGCTGGCGTGGCCATGTCTCTCTGAGTGATGTCCTAGTGAACTCACACTGCAGTTACTGTACCACTGTACAATTCAACACCGCTAAGTTTTATCAAGGGAACAAGGAAAACCCACTTTTACCAGAATAGTAAATAATAACTTTCACGTAGAGGCAACAAAAAGTTAGAGGCTTTTTTGGATTGGGCTCCCAGATTAGTTACACAGAATGTGAGGGACACATTTGTCCTGCTTCAACACGCCCACTGTCTTATGTGATATATTATTTATTTCACCATTTCTTTATTAGTTCCCAAAGTACCTAAATGTGTTGTACAGACAGCTCAATAGTCCAGGGAAACAAAGATACATCAACAGGATATTATCAGAAGTTTGTTTTAATAAAGGTTGCAGTTGCCAAGAAGTAATAATTTTTTTTCAATGTTTTGAAGGGTGCTCACATGTCTAACACTTTGCGGCATATGTTAAAATATATATGTTTTTTAAATTTTGCGTTAAAAAGGTGGAACCCTGAAATGGCATGATTACCAAGTTGTCCTTGAAAGATGAACTAAATATGCCTGCAGAAGTTTGTTTGTTTGTTATGATATTTGTCTAAAATCTTTACCATTTTTGTGCTTGATTTTGTTTGCTTATTCTGCAAATGTATAAAAATGAACCCCTTAGGTTATGTCTTGTGTGCACCGGCAAAAGTGCATTTTTCTTTGTCAGTGTAATGAAAGTAAATGCCTTTATGTGCCAGTCATTTTTTTCTTGCCATTGATATTTACAAAAAGTGTGAAATTTTTAAGTTATTTAAATTTAGTGCCAGAATACATTTAGCGAGTCAGGTGTTGAGTAACCTCTACTCTGGTAAGCTACTATATGTGCAACCTTTGTGGAACATTTGGCTGTGGCATTCATAATAAATAGCTTGACAGACAGATAGATTGAAACTTTATTAATCCTGAAGGAAATTTAAGGCATCCAGTAGCTTACACAGAAACATACATAGCACCCACATATCAAACATATAACACCAGATAGACAACCAACAATCACCCACACATGACAGATAAACAACCCGCATATCACCCACATAAATGTTATAAAGCAATAATGAAATATATTGAAAAAAAGGTTGGTGAGGATGCAATGGGTTAAGGTAGCCTGTAATTACAGTCCAAACAGTCCATAGCAGACATCACATTGTGATGAGGGAATGGGGGTAGAGAGAGGTAGACTCATTCTGTGAAGTCTATTTCACACCTCCTCTTCTGTGTAGTGCAGAGGTCTCCAAATCTGGTCCTGGAGGGCTACTGTCCTGCATGTTTTAGATGTTTCCTGCTCCAGCACACCTGATTCAAATGAGTGGCTTCTTATCAGACCTCAGCAGAGCTTGATGACGAGCTGATCATTTGAATCAGGTGTGTTGGAGCAGGACAATTCTAAAACATTCAGGACAGTGGCCCTCCAGGACCGGATTTGGAGACCTCTGGTGTAGTGTTAAGAAGTTGGGTGGCCATGGGAAGAAAGGACCTTCTTAGTCTGTCTGGAGAGCATGACAGAGACAGAAGTTTGCCACTGAACATGGTTCTCTGTTTTGGAAATGTGTTGTGGATGCTGGTCGTTGTTGATGATTGTCTGCATTTTCCTCAGAGTCCTTTTCTCTGCAGCCATTGTCAATGTGTCCAGTTCAAGGCCGACTACTGAGCCAGCTTTTTTAATAAGGCTGTCCAGACACCCGCCACCCCTCTTTTTAACGCTGCCACCCCAACACACAACAGCATAAAAGAGGACACTGGCCACAACAGACCAGTAGAAAACGGTGAGGAGCTTGCTGCGGACACTGAAGGACCTCAGTCTTCTCAGGAAGTAGAGCTGGCTCTGCCCTTTCCTGTAGAGGGCATCTGTGTTTGCTGACCAATCCAGTTTATTGTCCACGTGCAACCCCAGGTATTTGTATGTCGTGACCACCTCCACATTGACTCCCTTGACCAACATTGGCAGCAGGGGGAGCTTGGACCTCCTTAAGTCCACCACCATCTCCTTGGTCCTAGTAGTGTTCAACTGGATGCTTGAGTCATCACCATTCCATGAAATTGTCCACCGGGTTTCTGTACTCCTCCTCCTCCCCATCTCTTCTACATCCCACAATGAACTTCTGCATGTGGCATGTCTCTGAGTTGTAGCAGAAATCATATGTGGACTGGGCGAACAGGACTGGTGAAAGCACAGGCCCCTGAGGTGCTCCAGTGCTGCCAACCACAGTCTCAGAGAGGCAGTCCTTCGGCCTAACGAACTGTGGTCTTCCAGTCAGGTAGTCCATAATCCAGGATATTATTGGCCAAAGTCATTTGGGTTTTATTTGCATACCCATTTCTCTCATCATACAAACATACAGGTGTTGGTAATAATCTTAAACAAAGGCTCTGTTATATTCAAGTGAGGACAGCATGCACATTTTCAGGACACTGAAACTGAAACAGCTAAAATCTGCCTCTTTTCTATGCTATGTCAAAAAATCTTCTTAAATACCAGTAACAGGTCCTCTCGATCAACAGGCTCTAATCTTTGGGCTTAGACGTTGACATGCATCTGTAATTCACATCTTGTTAATGTCTGGATGTCTATCAAACTTGGTGACATAATGAAAGAAATAAACATACTGCTTTGTCACAGAAAAAAACAACCATCTGCTGAGCTAAAATATACATAACAACATGAACATTAGCGAAGAGAAGGCTAGACTGGGGTGTAACTGTGTGAGACTCCATTAATTGGAAGGAATGAATGCATCTCTTAGTGCCACTGTAATTAAAGTTTTACTGCACTCATTAGGCTGAATCATTGTCATTGCAGGCCCAGAAGAACTCAAATATGACAAACCACACTTAGACACAAAAAGAATGCCCAGCTAATTTTTTTGCAAAAAAAGGTTCTGGATATTGGATAGAAACCTACAGGCCCCAAATCCTCCATTATTATTGGTTAAAAATCTCTTACGTAGTCATGGATAGATCAGGAATAAAACAGTCAGTCCCAAAAGAGTTTTCATTAGGGTCAGTTTGAAATAGTGAAAAGTGGATTGTACCAAGGTGGCATGGCATGCAAGTTGATGTAATATCTAATCAACAAAAATCGGTAAAAGCAAATGTAATAATTCTTAACACAGATTGGCTGGGCACATAAAAAAGAGAATTGGGGGCAATTTAAAAAGGAGTGCTTGTCAGAAAGACAATAATCAAAGCTCAGAAACAAATTCTCCACTTGTTGTATACTGTGATCAGAGAAAGTAATTGGCAGTTCCCAACAGAAGTAGTATGACATATAGTACACTCACACTCACCACCACTTTAAAACAGGACATCAGTTAGAACCAGAGGTGTATAAAGTACTGGAAAAAAATACTTAAATAAAAGTACAAATACCATGACTGAGAAATGACTTTGGTAAAAGTTAAAGCCACCCATAAGAAAATCACTTGAGTAAAAGTCTTAAAGTAGCTCACATTAAATGTACTTAATCTTGTGAAAAAATATACTCAAGTATCAAAAATACAAGTATACAAGTACAAAGTATTTTTATAGTACGCATAAAAAGAAGCAAAACAACATCTCGTGGCACTTTGGTAGGCACAAGAGGCACTTCATTCTGTATGTTTCAGGATTTTCCCCATCCCAAGGTAGCCAAACATTGTTGCCAGGTATGACCACGGTGGGTGACTGTCGTCTTCTACCGAAGGAGATGCTGTCAGTGTGGTAACGTCTACGAAAGTACCGTACGTTGTTCTTCTCGTCCTCTCGGACACGCCCATTCCAGATAATCCTTTGATGATTAATTATATTTCGATTTTAATTTGTAACGAGTGACGATGTGGCAAATGTCAAAGTAACGGAGTAAAAGTATATTTTTTTACTTTAAATGCAGTAGAGTGAAAGTAAAAGTCCTGATAAAAAATAAAAAAGAACTCAAGTAAAGTACAGATCCTCAAAAAAACTACTTAAGTAGTGTAACAAAGTACATGTACTTCGTTACTGTCCACCTCTGGTTAGAACAAACTAACAAACCGCAGGACAGCACATGTATATACTGGATACGTGTGTACAATCAATGGTGTGGCGCATGACTTACCTGGAAAGTTGATCAGGGAAAACAAAATATTGTTGCCCAGTTTGTGTTACAATGTGGGGTGAGTTCCTAACATCAAAGTTAACTGTGTGGTAAGGTGGCCTGTGTCAACTTGTGATGAATTTACCTTCCCAAACTGCATGGTCAGGAACAAGCTACAAGCTGGTGTTTTTAATAAACACCTCTAAATCCCACAGGAGCTTGCATGCTCTCAAATCTCATGCTACTCACTTCCTGCAAATATATGGAAAGTCTCCTCTTTTGCCTGGCTCATTGCTGCATGTTTATATATAACAGAGGGATCTACATACTATATGTCATCTCAAACATCATATGCATTGATTGATGGGTGTTTGACAGGTCCTATTGTTTTCTGTGGAGAGGAATTGCATATATTAAATGAAAAAACCAAAGAGTCCTTTTCCGAACACCAACGAGCTCTCTGCACGAAAAAATATGTTTTTGGCTATTTGGCTGACAAAAACCTCAGGTACAGGCCGTTTTTTCTATTGGGCCAGTTACAGGGTGCAGAAGAACCCAGGCTTTATTTGTTCGGGATCTTTTCAACTCAGACTGAGGCATTTTTTGTACTTTGTTCACTCTGCCGGCAGCAGTTTGGACCGAAGAGATGAGTGATAAAATGGCTTCACTCCTTCACAGTTGCCAAAAATGGAATGACGCTCTGGTTTCCATCAAGACCACACCCCCTAGCCTTCCCCTAAAAAAGTAGGCCATGCTTCTACATGCTATAAAAGACATCTTTCCAAAGCAGACATTACTCCTCGCGGAAAATAAAAAAGACTGCAAGAACCATGAGCCCGCATGTGAAGTACGGCAACATAGAAACCAGACATCTCATGGCTGTGTCAATGAAGGACTCTTCAAAGTTTTGGGGTCCTTATCGCAGGGTTCTGATTCTGAAGCCCGCAGAAACTGACCAACAGGGGAGTGTTTGCTAAAAAATATGAACAGAGTTTTACAGACGAGGTGTTTATGGTGTCCGATTGCATTCCTCGCAACCCCTCTGTGTACAAGCTCAGAGATTATGACGAGAACCCATCCAAGGATCATTTTATGAGGCAGAGTTGCAAGAAGTAACAAATGATAAAGGCAAAGTCTACCATGTAGAGAAGATTCAGAAACAATGTACTGTGGGGGTACATTAACCCTAACCCCAACAACAAGGGTCATTTTTTCATGTGTGAGGCAATGGATGAGGGGTTTGTCGTTACCCTGCCCTCCAACGCCAGCCTCGGCATTTTCAAAGACACCAAGTTTCAGTTACCGCATGTATTTAGCAAAGCATGTAGATTTGGAAGGACGGTGGGAGGTTGCTTTGCCCACACACCTGATATATACTAAAGCAAGATGAGGCCTACTTTTATTGGAGGAAAACACCCAAAGAACCAGAAACGGAAAGGTTTAGAGGAGCTTATTACAGCAGCATACAGTAATCTCTCGACTATCGCGGGTGTTACGTTCCAGAACCCCCCGCGATAGGTGAAAATCCGTGAAGTAGAAACTGGATTGGCTAAAGTGATTCATCAGGGTATTGATGCGATGTACCGAGGGAACCACGATATTAATTTACATGGAATATTTTTGAAAATCCGCGATGCACTGAGACCGCGAAAGTTGAACCACGATATAGCGAGGGATTACTGTATAACAGTTCAGGACAGAGCTGGATAGTTTGGGGGCTTTTTTTTAGAAAACTTGATTCTGACGTTCACGTACTCTACTGCAGAATTCAAAAACGATTTGATTTCCAGGCTGGAGGTCAAACTCATGCTGCTTACATACTGGGTATGAAGCCGGAAGAATGGTTCAAGTTTGACCAAAAGATGGCTCCCTACCTTGCGGAATTAAATGTAGGGTTCTATCATCACACAATATTTCAACCCCACTTATTACTTACTGGTGGCCACACATTGAAAACATTCAGATCGAGATAAAATCAGATCAAACCAAACCGATAGAATTTACCTACAGGAAGACTATTGTGACGCTTCACTTTAGACCAAAAACTTAAAAAAACCCAGCTATTCGGTATCAAGCAGTACAGCGCCGGTAACTAAATGCCTGTTGGGGGTGTGCGGTGAGCATCGGTTTAAGTATGTTACTTGGCAGTGTCAAAAAATAAATTATTTAAAAAATTGCTCATTTAGGCCTCAGACAGGATCCTCAACACCATGTGACCTCTGGGAGAACACATCTGTGCTGCCTCTACTAAACGCTCGGCTGATAAAAAAAAAGAAAAGAAAATCAGTTGAAAAAAGCAGGCGAGTGAAGAAGTCCTCACGGGGCTCTTATATATTTTAATTCTAATTAAATATGAAAAATTTTTAAAACCTTAAAAAAAACAAAAACATGCTCCATTACATCAGAAATCGCCAGAGTGTACCCCGGCAGAGCCGGATTTATTTTAAACACCTATAACACAGCTTTCTGTTGAAGACAAAATCAACAAAGAAATTTCTCCCTTGCCAGTCATCGCAGAAGGGGGCCCGTGTAGAGTTTTTCCTCCCCAGGATGGTGAAAAGTATTTGGATCTGAATGACACTTTGCTGCATCTCCGCGTGAAAGTTACCAACACGGATGGTACGAACCTGGACACTGATGCGGTGACAGGTCTCATCAATTGTCCTCTAAATACTATTTTCAGCCAATGCAACATTACTTTGGGGGATTGACTTATTTCCAATCGAGCGCCACACGTCCCTACTGCGACGTGATTGAGACTATACTCAAGTTTTCAGAAGATACGCCCAAAAATAAGTCTTTTTTACAAAGATACTGCCAGATCCATGGACTCTATAGTGATCATAAACGGTCCTAATAGAAGGTTAAACAACAGAACCGGTTTCGTGGCTAGAAGTACACTTACTCAGTCCTCTTCATGGGGACCTATTTTTCTGTGAGAGACATTTGCTGAATTCCGTTGACTTGAGAATTAAACTGACCTGCGCTAGCGATGCTTTCTGTATCATGGAAGCCCACGTCTCTACTTTCCATCTGGCAATATATGGGGCCTCTCAAAAAAGGGACCATGTCCCTGGCCGTCCAACTAGGTCACGCGGCCGCTTTAATGAAAGGTAATGCGGTCTCCCAAGCGTCAACGTGAAGACGTTCTCCATCCATCCATCTATAATATGCAACCAGGAGAATCTTGTGTTTTTTTATTATTACCTTAGTAATAGACCTTAGTAGAATCATTTTAAATAGTTTTGTTTGTGACTACTCTTTACCCTTGTGTGTATTTTAATTGAAAAAGAAAAGACTGAACGCTTAAAAATGCGAATAGTAAAGACTTTATTGATGAAAGACAAAAAATAAAAAGTTGTGCGTATTACAGTTATTTATGACGAAATGTTAATCCAACATGGGGACAAAGGTAGGGCAGCACGGCAGCGTAGTGGTTAGCGCTGTTGCCCCCTAATAAGAAGATTGCAGGTTCGGTTCCGGGCCTGAGGCCTTTCTGTGCAGAGACTGCATGTTCTCCCTGTGTCTGTGTGGGTTTGCTCCAGGTACTCCGGTTTAGGTTAACTGGGGACTCTAAATTGTCCGTAGGTCTGAATGCGAGTGTGAGTGGTTGTTTGTCTTTGAGGGGTTGGCTGTGACAGACTGGTGACCTGTCCAGGGTGTACCCTGCCCCTCGCCTGGAACGTTGGCTCCAGCACCCCCACGACCCAGAAACGGAAAAGTGGTAGAAGATGGATGGATGGATGGGGACAAAGGTATTTGTTTTGTGTTTTGCAGCCCCGTAGTGCTGCGTAATTTAGTTTCCACATCTTCCCCCTCCGGCATAATCCAGCTCTGGGGCAGCGCTTGCATCTTTTTTTCCCCCGTTTCGTGCAAGGTGTGTCTTGAGGCATTTCAAAACCGATATGTGGGACGCCAACCACATCTGTCTTGAAGAGACGGTACTGATTGCAAGCTTGCGGGTTATTTACGGATGATAAGGGGATTTTCAACGCCAACAAGGTATTCAAAAACGCCAACCGGCAGGTGGCGGTGATTTTTTTTTTTTTTTTCAATAGCGAGCAAAAGGTGTTTGAATAAATCGATCATATGAGATCCTTTTACAAAATCACTCCCGTAAACAAATTCTCCCTTTGAATTCCAACCCCTGTCAACCTTGGATAATTTCTTGAAGACGCATTCAGCGTTCTTGCGATTTTGAGGGGGGAGGCTTTTCAAAACTTTGTCAGCTGTACAGTCGGTCTGTTCCAACTTCAGAGTCAGAGTCACTTGACGCTCATCTCTCTGACCCTTCTTCATAAAGGTCAGGTACTGTAGCAGTAAAGCGTTGTACATTTCAGTTCTTTCGTAAGAACTCAGCCCCAGCTTGTTTAATACGGCTCTCATCCGAACGTCCAAACCATCCTCTGCCTTTTCTCTGACGGCCAATGACTGTTGAGTCAGCTGGTTCAGCCGTTGGGGCCAGATGGGAAACATTTTCTGTGCTGCTGGATTGCTTCTTTAAAGGTTGATGTGTGCGCTTTAAACTGTTTTTTTTTTTCTTCTTCTTTTTGGCCAGCAGTCTGATAATTTTTTCTGCTTTTTTAGTTTTTTGAGTTGAGAAGGCCATAAAGGGATGTTCCCCCTTAAAACATTTAAAGCAATCTCGCACAGCATCTGAATAAAGTCCAGTGAGCTGTGAATAAGAATGTCTCTCCGTTTCTTGGGCGTGGCATGGTACAGAACCGAGAGCAAGGGAGCGGTCCTTTTTATACGTGTTACATGATCATGTAAGTTGTTGCTTTGGGAGCATAAACAGCCAGCCACTGGTGAGGAAGTACGCCAGGATTCAGTCTGTATTGGTTTGGGCAGGCCGGCTTGAGATCTACTATTGAATACCCATGACGGTCCTTGGTGGCGTTCTTGAAGCTCTCTAAGAAGAATGCCTTTTGCAACGAAAACATTCGATGAGCTAATATATTTATCTGTAGTTTATCTTGTTGATTTTTAAACATGACCAAATAATTGTTGTTCAGACTAATGATGCAACTGTGTTTTCCCTTGTGAAACACATTTTGAGTCAACATCAACGCTCATGTTTCTGTGATGTTGATACTGAGTAAAAGTTTTCACCACTTCTGGGTGTTTGGTGGCTTGAAAAATCACATTGTCTAGAATGAGCAAATGCTTTTGATCGGGGGGAAACAGGTTTTCATCCTCAAAAAGAATCAAGTGGTCCTTCAACAAATTGATTTTTATGCATCTTTTGCAGTTCATTGTGCATAGGTTGAAAGGACGTATAAATACACACAATGTTTTCCAGTACAGTATTCATGACGTGTTCAGTTTTCCTATACATTTTTCACAAAAAAAAGTTTTCTCACTACTGCTAGGTCCTACGATCAAGCATGAAAAAGGAAAAATGAAGGCTCAAAATCAATTTCCTCCGTTTTGGCTGAGTGTGGCTTTTTTTTTCTTTCTGTTTTTCTCAAAGAATTTGTTTAACAGCCAAAAGGTAAAGTTGTCCTGTCTATTTGAGAAACTGTTCTCTAAATTTAATGCAGCACTTGGAGAGAATGTCGTGTCATTTTTACATTAACGCAGAACTTCCTCCCTAAAGTTAAAAGTACCCCAACTGCCAAAACAGATAAACTAAATCTAATCAGAGAAATTCTCTGTGATATATTTACTTTCATCTCTAAAAAAAGAAAAACAAAAGGAAATTTAAGATGATTCAGTTCTCAAATCATCCTTAGGGGGTCTCTCTAGTCCTGTCTCTGAATCCACATTAACATGCCTTTACAACAGCTTCTTTTGCAAAGGCATGTTGTCTTTGTTGTCCTGTTGTCCATGTTCACTACATTTTATGTCTTTGTGGAAATTCATTTATTCATTCATCTTCTACCGGTTTTCCGTTTCCGGGTCGCGGGGTGCTGGAGCCGATCCCAGCTCACACTGGGTGAGGGCGGGGTCACCCTGGACAGGTCACCAGTCCATCACAGGGCCAACACACAGAGACAGACAGAGACCAACAACCACTCACACTCACACTCAGAGTCACCAACTAACCCAAACATGATGTCTTTGGACGGAGGGAGGAAACCGGAGTACCCAGAGGAAACCCACACAGGCACGGGGAGAACATGCAGACTCCACACAGAAAGGCCCCAGGCCGGAAACCGAACCTGCGACTTTTTTTATTGTGGGGCAACAGCGCTAACTATGCCGCCGTGCTGCCCTCTTTGTGCAAAATTGTGGAAAATTGTATAAAATTTCTATGGGTTACCTCATCCATGTTACCTCATCCATTTTAAATAATTGCTATAGAAATGTATTATTAATAATAATAATAATAATGTGAGAACTAATAATAATAATAATAATAACCAATGTATACATGTTGTATATTTTAGACTTTTGTAGGTTTCTGAGTGATACTGTAATGTAAGAGGACTGAGAGGTAATTTGCCAACCGGGAAGGGGCATTGGGTGATATTATCAGGAAGGAAACCAGAGCATGAGGGGAAGACGTCGCCTTCATTTTTGTGTTCATTTGTTCATACAGTTTGTGTTTATCTTGTGCAATGGGACATCACATGTAACAGCATATTGAACGGGGGGGAGGCACTGGCTTCAATGCTCACATTTTCTGCTACTCCAACCAGAGCCACATGTTTTAATGGTGAAAAAGCAGCTGGGCGTTTTGATAAGTGTTTTTTATTCAGAGTCTGACGGAGGTAATATCTCATCAACAAAACTAAACTAAAAACAACCATGTGTCCGTAAATCAGGAGAGAGGGCTCCCGACAGCAGGAGCACTTTTCAAAGTCTAGCCAAGATAACAAGCGTCAAATCTCGCGATAAGTCAACGTCGCCAAGGGGAGTGTCAAATTCCAGGAGAGGAGAGGGGAGCCAGAGCGAGGGGCGCGAGGGTGAGTTTGTAAACACTTTATTACCCTTGAAATTCTCCAAAGATATGTCGACTGCCATAAACTATCACACCATGTCACCCGCCGCGACACTTTTCAGTGTTTGTTATTGCTAAAAACGACGCGTCCGTTGAATTGTCAACTGTTGTGGCAGCTTCATTCGGACCGCAATCAAGTGTCAGTCCGCTAACCAGCCAACTGCTGCTTTTCCCCTCCTGCTTTTCTGCTTGTGGTCGTCTGTAATGTCGGTGAAATACTTCAAACCCCTTCAGGTGTAACTACATGTGTGTTAATGTGTGTTTCCTGTCACCGCAGAGAGCGCTAGTAGTGCTGTTAGTACTCTTTTTGAACGTGCACTCGGCCTGTTGTTAACGCTAGCCACGCCAGGCTAGCCATTAGTTTTGCGTGGATACAAAAAGTTGATTTTGGGTTTGTAACCAATAAGAGTCTGGCAGTGGACGTAATTGACAGGGTCTAAAGCTGTGCATGCGTTAGACGACGTTGACTGGCGTGCTAATAAGCCAATTGGAGAAAAGAAAAGGCGGTCTTGTTACGGGAAAAGGCGGGGCTAAGTGTGCCCGTACATAGCCAGAGGGTAATGGAGGCTAAGAAAGACCAACTTTTTCAAAGCAGTCAACGCTGTCTGGAAAGGGAACTAAAGTTTGCAGGACATCGGGATTTCAGTTGACTCTGCCCCCCTCTTTTCACATGCCTGTAACTCCAGGGAAAATTTTTGCCCGTCTGTCTTCATTTTTTTGGCGTCAGAATATTAATCTGTTAAAGTGGATCTGGAAGGAGAGCCCCAAAAGAATCCAGACTCTCGTGTAATAATGATATCCATAGTATTGCAATTGGAGCTGTTGAACGCCCTAGGATCCGCATCCCCATGCATGTCAACACCTTGGTTAGGAATGTAGGTCATGTTTTTGGCAGAGTTGTACTTCATTCCATCACATAAAAAAGTATAAGACCAGAGAATACTGCACTGTTTAGTCCAATCAAACATTTTGTCCCACACTCAAGACATGTGATTGACTGCAACTTAGATATTAGTAACATGGGGAATTAATCTTTACAGAAACACGCATGTACTATACATATGCAGCTGTGTAATTCATTGAACTGTCAGTGATTTAAAGTCTGTATGTTTTATTACTGGTCTGTCAGTTTTATATTTGACTGCTGTTGAGCATGAAGTGTATGGACTTAGCAAAATTATAGGTGATTTACTACCAGAGGCTGTACTGGTCCCACTTTAGTTGAACAGCAAAAAATCAAATGACATGGTACTTTTCTTTTGAATGTATTGTTATAGAACCAAAACCTCATGACAAGCACTTATACAAGTTGCCGACCAGAAATCAGATAGGCACCGTGATTTTGATTTAATTTTAGAAAACTGCCTCGGGTCCATCCTGTATTGTCCTGCATTGTTTGCTGGCTCAGCATGGATTCAGCCTGTAGGCCTTGTTAGTTATGCAGACTTGGATATAGTATTTCATTTGTTCCATTTACCAAATCTCATGTTCACTTTGCTTACATAAATACATATTGGCTGCTGCACACACCCTGCTAAAGCCTCGATCTGTGGTCTCTAGAGCTCATGGGCCACATTAACAAAACCTCACCTGTGATCCAGCAAAAAAGCCATGCTAGAGCTTCTTTCTTTAATTTCAACCTCTTCCCCCCCCCACTTTAATTTTTTTCCTTTTTGTGGGGTCTCCCCTATCCTCTGGCAATTCAAGCCTCAGATTCCAGAGTCATGGCTGCAGCATGAGCTATTAATACAGTTTGTTTAGTCAGTTTCCTAGCAGGCTGCATCAAACACTGGATGGCTGAGGCTGATTATAGCTGGGACTTGTTCCTCTACACCTGCTGAGTCGGAGAAATCCAAGTTAATGGTGGGACTTTGGCATCACTTCAGTGAGAGTGACAGGAATTAGGGCACTTTGAGTGGTTCCATGTCACCTTGGACGAAAGGTGGTGAAAATAGGTGGACTTGATATCCATGCCTGAATATCAATGATGTGCATCAGAATTAATGTAAGCAGCAGACTGATTTATAGTTGTTCAGAGTTGATGTCTGAATGAATCAGAGCATTTTACAGTGTGTTGTAAAACTTCACACTGTGAACTCATTAAGAGGGTTGGGGTTAGGGTTAGACATGTCTGACTGTCAGAGTGGCAAATGAAGAGTATCCTTTCCTTTTGTATAGAATTACAACCTTTGAAGATGTACTTTGTGGTAGATTGTCTTACCACAAAACCAAGAAAAAGACTAAAGGGGAAAAAATGGCACATCTGTCTTAATCAGGTTGAGATATTTGTTGGTGCAGCTATGAAAACAAATGATATTTTCCACCACTGTCATCTGGAATTTATGGTGGACTTCCCACAAGATCAAATCCCACATTTCATGTTGGTGCCTGCCAGCCAAGTTAATGTCTAGCATGTCTTTAGTAAGATGTAAACTCAGAACTCTGTTCCCATTCCTTACACCAGATGTGTACATTTCCCCACACAGTCCACACCCTCCGTATAACGAGCTAGACAGTGTATCTTGTTTGCAGACACATCTAAGTCCAAATAGACTCAGTGGATTGGAAGCACTTTGTTAGGGCTCTGGCACTGATCTGTTGTCTTTCTACACAGCACAGGAGGTCTGCAAGAAATCAGACTGCTCTGCCACATTGGCCTTTTGATCTGTTCAGAGCAGGACGGAGCTTTTGCATGCAAACATGATGCAGGCCCCTTTTCCTCATGAAGACATAGAGCTAAGAAACACAACGGTTAGGCCTGTTACAGGCCCAGTGTCATGGGAGAGCCTTGTATTCCAGTGCAAGGCTTCAGTAATCATGTGTTGGCTCAGGGGCAGCTGTCCTCAGCAGAGGGAGAAACTGAGGGAAGAAGGAGGAAAATGTACTGACTTCAACATTGGGAAAACTTTCAGACATTTATGCCTTGCCAACATAATGAATAATCTGTCCCACTCAATAATGTTAGGCTACATACTCAACTAATTTAGTTGGTATAGCAAATGTTAATGTGGTCAGTACCCCAGTAATATTACAATACTAATCATATTTAAGTGATAATACTGACTTAATATTGTGAATCAGGGAACGTGTCAGCATTTTCAGTTGAACATGATTGGACACATTCTTGACAAACTCTCAAATTTTAGTCAAATTAAAAGTTCAAGAGGCTGGTCAAAAAAAATTCAAGGACTAAGGGTTAGTCTTAAACCTGTAAGGTTGCATGCAATTTAGCTGAGTCCTAGCTGAGTCCTACTGAATATTGCAGTAATCGATGGCTTTTGTTTATTAAAAGGTTCTCACTTGTGTACATAGCATAGTCCTTGATGCATGTGGGTAGTTGCTGTACAGTCAGTGGGACACCATTGTGTAATAGCTGCAAGATGTCATTTTGGGCCAGCTTAGAGTGCTAAAACATTAATGTCCTTTGTCCATTGCCATTGTGACTTCTCTAATTTGCTGATTTAAATTTAATGACCAAGTTATTTTTCTAAACTTCCCAATTTGTCTTCACATGAAGTGTTGTTAAGATGTACAGAGCCATGCAGGGGGGAGCTGGGTAGCTGGGACTGACGCAGGAGGGGAGAGGGGATTGTGAGGAGTTATTCTCCTCTGTGGAGACAGCTGATAGAAGCAGTAAGCCTCACACAGCTTTAGTTTATGTCACTTTGGCTTCAGGCACAACAGGAGGAGAAACCAAACAGAAGCATGTGCATATTTAACTCTTGACAATAGCATGTACTCAGGAAGAGAGGGATCCAGCATTTGGTTTATAGTCATGTAAAACCCTTTGAAAATGTTTCCAGTACATTTAATTGTCCAACAGTGACATCCTTATGTCCCTCTATTTTTACAGTACTATCCAACGTTTATGTTGTGTAAATAGCACACTAGTAAAAGCCACAAAATAAACAAGAGTAGCCAATCATGTTTTACTCCAACCTCAACCAACAAGTCAGTGTGAAGACTGCTTTGGATGTGTAGAATCTGAAATAAATAAGAGCAAACATCAGAAGTTAGGCAATGTCAAAAAAGGCTACAACAATTGAATAAAAAGTTTCTACCATGATTCACCTCAGCAACCAGCCAACAATGGTACACTTATACTTACAATTATCAAATACAACATAAAATTTTAAATAGTCATTAAATTAAAACCATAATAATAGTTCAAAGTTGTCTTAATCTATGGTAAAGTTTTCTCAACTTATTTGGCTGATCTATTTGAGTCAATCATAAAATCTTTTTGCCCTATAAAATGACAAGTGTCTTGTTTTGTCCAACCGACAGTTCAGAAGCCAAATATAATCAGTTAAACACGCTGTAGAAAAGAGAAATCCATGAAATAAAATAAGCAAATGAAAATGTTATTCCTATACATTTTAGCACGAAATTTTTCAATATTGAATAACATTAATTAGCTAACAGAAGTAATTGCTGATCATTTTTCTATCTGCAATATAAGTGTTACAGCCGTAGATGTCACAAACGCTTGATTTATCTCTTTGAAAGTACCACTTGTCATACCAAACAATCATAAACTCGTATGTTTATGATTGTATGTCAAGTACAAGTACATGTGAGATACAGAGTCGGGTCAGTGTCGATGTTCCCATTCCAAGATAGTTGTCCTATGGATTCATATTGGAGAGAAAGAAACAGCTAAATCACAGAGAGGGAGACACTGAAAGAGGGGTACCAGGGAAGAGGTTGGGAGGTACTGGAGAGGTGATAGGAAGGAGTGGCAATGAGAGAAGGAGGTATTGGAAATGACGGAAAATGAGACAGGAGAAGAAGGAGATGTCTTTGTGTAAATGGTAGCTGCCGTCCTCTCATGTAAGCGGCTCCTCATTGGCCAACCAAGAGCCCCCCTGTGTGAAGGAAGTATCACCAGGGAAACTTCGTCCCGCTGCCTCTGTGCATGTTTTCCTTTTTGCCAGGGTTATTTTTAAATTGCATTCGGCTTCCTGCTCAGACTAAAGACTACAAGCCACAGCATCCCTGTTTTGTTGTTTTCAGGATTTTCCAGTTCATAAATCAAGAAAAGCCACACCAATGTTCTCCTCTTCTCCTCTCCCACAGTTACATTGCAAGCTATTTGCAAAAATGGGGGACGACCGACCTTTTGTGTGCAATGCTCCTGGCTGTGGACAGGTAGGTCTTGTCTCTCCTTGTCCTTGGTTTCAGGTCTGTCCGTGTGTGTGTGGTTTGTCCTTTTTTTTTTTCTTTTTTTTTTCATGCAAGTATTCTACACATGACTGTTATTACTACTACTGGTTATGATTTAATGTATTTTCCTTTTAAACTGAATTGAAAGAGAAGGGAAAGGGTATAGCACTACATGATACTTTTTTATATATAGTATTTTCATTGTATAATAAAGCTTCCTAGTTTTTATGTACATATACATAGAACTTGTTGACCCTGAAAAGACTTCCGGTTGGCCAAAACACTTGCTCTTGTTGCAAGAATGACCTAACTAGCTGTGATTTACACAGCACTTTTAATGATCGTCACACTGATAAAGTTGTAGCGAAAAGGCTGTTTTGTGAGACAATGCTGTCTCCTTTAGCCATGACTCACTGGAAGGTCCAATGAGTAATCAGGCCACAGTTATTGTTTCAACCTGTCAATGTTGCCTTCTAGCGCCTGCAGACACAGGTTAGAGCGATGGTAGTGACTCAACTGAGTGCCAACAATGTGCTCACATGCCAGTAACATGGTGCATTGTCAGGGCATGGCCTGATAACAGGACAAATTAAAAGAAGTGTACTCAAGGACACATCGTTATCCAGCATGAAAACAATTGTGTCTAATGTTGTCCTATATTAGCTGTCTGATGCTGGGTTCAGTTGGGTGTGATATCCTCAGAGAGTGAGATGGATTATCTCTCCTGGGCTGTGGAGGAAGAAAGTGTTTATGTGGTTGAGAAACACTTGTGATTCTTAAGCCCATATCTATTCTCTGATCAGAAGTGATCTGGAAATGTAGTTTGTGGTTTGGACCGCTGCCATGTGAAGTAGTTAAACATGCGTGTGTTGGATAAATAAATCATGATTTGTTTGGCTGTTTTCTGCTTAGAACATTATGGACACCAAGGGACACCTTCCCTGATAGAGAAATACATTTTACCTTTCCGGTGACATGTATCTGTGGTGTGTTTCATCTGTAGACATCATTATTAATTTAGTTGACAGTTAAAGAAACTGAATCACATGGAAGCTTTTCAGGGCAAAGTGACGATTGATGATGGAGCTGGTCTACAGCTGCGGCACACTCCCCAGCTGTGTTTGAGTGTCAAACTGTTGTATAAACAGCTCTGGTATTGTAGTATGGTGTGATTGTGCTTAATGTTTGGGTGCGTTTTCACCACCTTATTTTGAGCAATATAAGCATATATGTTTATAAAACCATTTTGTTTACGTTTATAATAGAATTCCAGATTGAAACAACTTTTTTTTAACACTGGAGGGCTGCATAGTATCAATATATATTTTCTCTCTTTTATTTCTTTTTTGGTCACCTGCACACATTGCAAGGTGCTCCATTATATTTAGCAGCTAGCATTAACCACTAATGTTGTATGTCTACTGTTTGGTTCTGGGCAGTCCACACAGTAGATTTTATTCACTGAAAAAAGCTGGAGTCAGGCTTGGTGAGAGCAGCTGGACTGAAACAAAACAATTATATTTCTGACCAGAAAACCAAAACAATTTAAAACACTAATCTCTCTGTAAAACTAAGGGAGGCTCATTTAGATTGGTTATGTGAAAACACAAGTCAGTGCAGCATCAAATGTTTCTTTAGCAACACTCTAAAATTCTTGATACAAAATCAAGAACTGTCTTTCCAAGGAATGGAATTAACAAATATGATAAAACTGACCAGGCGTTTCTTCATACATTTCCTCACAGTTTTCAATACTTTGTGATCTGTTCCCACATGTGTCATGTCAGTCAGCTTATTGTTATACAACATGATTTAAGTCAAGACTGTCATGTATACATGTTTTCCTGCTTTTAACATAGTCATCATTGATGATGATAATTTGTGTATATGTGATATGGAACAATCTTTATGTTACAGGCACCTTGTGTCCTGATGCTGTTTTACAGCTGCCCTTTACAAGCAACAGTTGTCCACCAGGAAAGTCTGAATCATGCCCATAATAGAACAAGTATGTTTGACTCCTGGCTTCATTCAGGGTTTTCCTTTGGCCAAGTTAACAACAACAACAAAAACAGCCGCTGATTATATGATATTCAGTATTTACTGTTTGGGGTGGGGTAATCTTAGTTGCCAGTATCTCATTTGGTGTGATTAACTGGACATAGTTCTCTCCACGAGACTCAGCCACCTTGTTCCGAGGAAAGAGACATTTAGTTGTATTGGTGATGCTGCCTGGTGGGGCTAAAAATAAGTCTCATGACACTTGACTGTGTTTCCACTTCACTCTCACGACTGAACTCGCAACTGCAACATGGCGCCCTAAAATAGTCTCCAGCGAATGGTGAATAGGCTGGTGCTAGAGCCAAGATTATTCCTCCTACGTCTGACTGATTCACCTTGCCACTTCTCCAAAGAAGAAGTGCCATGTCTCAAAGGAGAGGATGGCTGTCAGGGTTGTTTTCTGACTTTCTGATTTGACAGACCTCCTGTAGCTTCCACTGTGGATACCTGATATTAGCTGACGGCACATAGTTCAGTGTGGACCTTTACCAAGATGAAATTTACAGCTGTATGTTTTACACACCAACTAGCTCAACTGGAAAAGCTTTCTTCTGTAAAAACACAATACATTGCAAATTGCATTTTCAGCATCTTGAAGTGTTAGCTTGTTTGACACTCTTCTATGCTAGTAGTGTGTATCATCATTTTAACGACACTTTGCAGCCATTGTATATCCCAGACGTTTCCAGGCTGCTAAAATTGTTTCACCTTTCATCCATACTAGCCCTTTTTCTTCTTCCAGATAATTGTAGTTGGTTTGAGGATATTTGAGCCCTTAAACTGCAGCTGTAATGCATCCATACAGGGCTTTTAAGACAAGAGCCATTGTACACCATAGATAGAGTTTTCTTTGTGGTTTGTTCACATAATGTATATGGTATAGGCAATATTTGTTGGGAAATATCTCTTGAGAGATTATCTAGCTGTGATTATTGGTATATGATATCCAGGTTAAAGCTTCTTTAGGTCACCAAGATAAATATTGAGGCTAATTCATAAAACGTACTTACCCCTATCTTCTTGCTCCCTTGTTCCAGAGGTTTACCAATGAGGACCACTTGGCTGTACACAAACATAAACATGAGATGACACTGAAATTTGGACCACCCAGGACCGACTCTGTGATAATTGCAGGTACTGTTTGTCGACAAGACAAACAATTTTTTCTTTTCCTTTGATACATATCCTATCCTTGCATTCAGATTAAGTCTGGTAAACGTACCTTACTGCCAACCCTATTAGTACAATCTCAAAAATAGCAGCTTGAAAGGCACATTTTAAAATTGGTGTGAAAATGTCACTTAGAGTTGTCTCTCCTCATTCTCAATTCAAAGACCAGACGCCTACTCCCACCCGCTTCCTAAAGAACTGCGAGGAGGTTGGTCTGTTCAACGAGCTGGCCAGCTCCTTCGAACAAGACGATGATGAAAAAAGGGCCAAGAACTCTGTAAGAAAGACTTGGGGTTGATTTTGTCTGTTTTCATCTATTTGTACATGTGTGTATGTTTAACTGCACATGCTACTGTGTACAGGAACCAAGGAAGTTTTCTGCAAAGACGTACATAAAATGAAAAATTCTTTTTTACTTCCTTCTTTCTTAGTCTAAATGCTGATGCACTTGACAATTATTGTTTGCAGAAATCCCCATTTTGTACAGTTTGTCTGTGCACTATTAATGTCCAGATTACGATTGCAAAAGTTTGTTAGTCATTTTATTTCATCTTCAGTGTGTATTATTGCAGTTGAACAAGTATTTTATAAACTAGTGGTGTGGTTGTTGGTTTTGTGTCATAAATACCCACTTCCTTATTTTACTGAACTGTTAAGGAGAATGTTATCTTTGATAAGTAGCGTGACCTTATTCTTTCTCTCTTAATATCTGTATTTCTCAGCTCCCTGCTGCCAACTCTGTGGCTTTGGACATGAGCCTGCAGACGCCATCAGACATGAAAGTGAAAGAGGAGGCACCTGTAGAGGTCGATTCCTCACCTCCAGGCAGCCCTGAATCTATCTCTGGAAAGTCAGACAGCAGCAGAGAGCCTTTGGTTAAAGGAAAGGTAGGACAAAGATGGGAGGGAGGGGAGCTATATGAGTGTATAAAGAAGAGTGTGGAATCTTGAATCATTTTGTAGTATGGCTCATTAGATATGTCATTATGGCTTTCACAGTATTATAAGACTCTGAAGGAAGTGAATCATATAATCGCTTTTTCTCAAAGAGGCGATTCCTGTCATGTTAAAAAGCACAGTTTTATTTTGCTTTATTGACAATGACTGTGTGTTTCAATGTTTCAACTGTTAAACACAACTCCCCAAACCACTAATATCCTAGGACACCCCCCCAAGGAGTTCAGCCCCCACGCCGACTATTGTGCGTCCAGGTTCCCTCCCACTGCACTTGGGCTTTGATGCCCTCCAGCCCACCATGCCTTCACCAACGTCAGTCATCACACAGGCTCCACCCTCCAATCGTACTCTTGGGTGAGTTAAGTTTAATCAACATCCCTACCCTGACCTCTGCTGATCTTTTAGCCCTGATTTACCGCTTGAAATTTCCATTAAATAATTTTAAAGCTCTTAAATAAACATTGTATGACAGTATCACGTGTATATTCCTGATCTGCTACTCATAATACTGAGTCTTTGGAATTGCATACAAAACAGTATTGGTTGTTTTGTGCATATTTTAAACATTTCACCATCATCAAACTGACATATTCTTGGTGTAAAATAAAGTATCAAATACATTACTATGTGTTTTAGTGGGGGTTTTTTTCTGCTCAGTTTGGACAAGTAATGATGCATATAAGTGGGGATTTTGTTGAGTGAATATTTTCCTAAATGGTTCTTCTTGTTATGTTAGAGTCATTGTTTTCATATATACAAACGTATCTAAACCTATTGTTTCTGTTTTCCCTCTGCTGCCTTTCTATGTAGTTCGCCAACCAGCCACTACCCCATGATGATGCTTCCTTCTGGTCAGGCAGTGCCTCTGCTCCCTGGCCCTGTACAGATGCCCTCTGTCATTAATGTAAGCAGACCAACAGTCTTAAAATGTTGTATTTTATAGCTAAGAAGTTGGTCCAAGTTGTTAATACATGTGTATTTGTATATTTCATCTGGTTTCCAGCTGGCCCGACCCTTGTGCATGGTACCCAACATTCCTGGGATCCCTGGTCCTCCTCTGGGAGGGAGCAGCAGCGGCTCTAACTCCCCCTCTGGCTACAGCATCCACTCAGAGGCCAAGATGGTCAGCACTAGATCAGCTCTCTATTTTTATCTCTTTATCTGTTCTTTTTGTCTCCATCTTCACCCTCCGGCTCTCCTCTGCAAAATGGCTTCATTTGTTCATCATATGACTTTTTGCAGCAGCTGCTTGTTTGTTTATTTAATCCTGACACCACAATGAAAATTTGTACTGAATTTATGATACTAAACCTAGCACACAAAGCTTTATACAGGAATCCACTTTTTCATGTTTAACCACACTACTTTTATTATTTTATACAATTTACAGAAAGTATCCTCTTTATCGTTGGTGCCAGTAAAAGCTGGGTGGTGAAAGGGGTGTGGGACAGGCAAATGCATGAGTTAAGACACTCATGCAAGTGCCTGTCCCACCCCCCTTAATACTAAGACGCACTAGGTGATAATCATTAGAAGGCTTAAATCTGCTTTTTACCAGTTATGTGCTTTCAGAGCCACAGTAAGGTATTCTTAAATTCGCATTTGCATTGGCGAATGCCCCATATGACAAATCAACATTATCTTAAATTTATTCAAGGATTATGCAAAGCCTCCAAAGGTTACCCGTTCAAAAGGGTTGCGATAGAACAGAATATCACATGAATGTGCTGCTGAAAACAAGCTAGAGCCACGAGACCCTGTCAGGTCAACATGGCTGAGGGTCTCTGCAGTGTTAGAGCAACTTTAAAGTAATTCCTGTACAATCCAGGGTTTTCCTGAGGGGACGGGTGGGACAACCTGGCACTGGATTCTATCTCATCGTGAAAACATCAGAGATGTAGCATAAACCATAGTTAAATTGATTTATTCAATGTAAAATATATGTACAGAACAGACTGATTGCATCAGATACTAGTAAGTATTTGCAGAATTAGAAACAAAACGGCTTTCATGACATGATGTATCTGCTGTATAAGTGAAATTACTGGAGGCTGTATTTAAGATTAGCAGCTGAGTAACTGGCCAAGTTAACTTGGTTAAAACTAGAATTGAATCCATGGGTTAAGATGCAGGACAATATAGGAAAAATTCTGTGACCTTAAGTGTCGGTGCTTTCTCTGTCTTGGCAGTTATATACAAACCATTTTCTTTTATACTGTCATGACATAGTTTACACTGTTGGTTTGGGATGTGTATTGTTTTTTGATTGATTTTGATTTTTAGTGATATTGATCAAATAATTGTTTTCCTGAAGCGTCTGAAGGCTGCGCTGTCCCAGCAAAGCCCATCAGGACAGAGTATGGGGGTTATGGCCATGGGGAGCAGCCCCATGGTGCCTCAGAAGGCAGAGCAGAGCCAGCTGCTTGTCCAACAACCAGATGCTCCATCACCTGCGCAACCTCAGGTACACTGTGTTGTCTGTAGTTGAAACATGAAGCACAACATTACTGTTGCAACTGAAACTTGGCAAGTTCAAAAATAGCCCAGAGTAACTGAGAGGAAGCTTGTTGATTACATGGCATATCATCTGTTTTAGTTACAGAAATTGAGGCTTGTAATTCTTGTAGTAAGATGACTATGATGTGTTCTAACTAAAATAATGAAACTATGACTCAAACTTCCCTTTTCTTTCTCATCTCACTTCCTGTCTGTTGGTTTCTTTCTCACCCTTTTGCCTCCTCTAGGTATCTCCAGCACAGCCTACAGGTGGGCGTCGGCGGCGTACAGCAGACGATGACCCAGATGAACGAAGGCAGCGCTTCTTAGAGAGAAATCGGGCAGCTGCGTCCCGCTGCAGACAGAAACGCAAACTGTGGGTCAGCTCCCTAGAGAAGAAGGCTGAGGAGCTCAGCACCCTGAATGTCTCACTTTCGGTGAGTGGGTGGGCAGAGATGAAACGTGGCTGGTGGGAAGCCTGTGTTAGTTTATGTGTGGTCATATCGAACTGTGTCCACTTAACAATTCTTTGAATCTTTTGCAACTTATTTTAAATCCTTGTTGTATTATTTAGGCTTGCAGATTGTTTTAACACCATATGGTCACTTCTCCACTGCCAGCTTTACTCCACTGAGAAACCAGACTTCACACACCTGTAATGTGAAGCTGGAAAACTAAACATTACATTTGGGAGAAATTGCGTGTGAAAGGTCTCACTGTTCATAATAATGGGACCCAACATAGCCCATGACTTTTCTTTGGTTTTACTGTATGTCTTACTTTGATATGTCATGTAATTGGTCGGATTTTCCATGTTTTCAGAATGAAGTTTCTCTCTTGCGGAATGAGGTGGCTCATTTGAAGCAGCTGCTGCTAGCCCATAAGGACTGTCCTGTTACCACCCTACAGAAGAAGACTGCCTACTTAGGTGAGCCTTGTGCACTTTTGCTGATAGTGACCTGGTGATATTTAAAGTTCAAGGAAACCTGATTTAGACTCATGTTTCTCTCATACCTATATGTAGCAATATGGGCAAAGGATTGTAGAAGTACTAAAAGTTACAGAAAATATTAGATAACAAATAGAAATCACTTCTGATTGTTCTGATGACATTGGTGTTTGATTTTAATGTAATTCAAGTCAAGGCAACAAATCAATGACATACCACATTTTAACATTATTTCAACATCTGAACTTCAATGCTAATTTTATAGTAAACACAAGTTTGTTTAGTAGCATGAGTTAATAAGCCAGTATCTGGACCAGGAAAAACATCTACATTTTCAGCTATTCATTATATTTCTAAGAAGCTTACATTTTGGATATTGTGACTAAAGTAAAGTGATGTTTGTTGTACAAATACTGTTCTGCAGTGTCAGTTAAACTGCTGAAGAACAAACATAATGTACAAACCCTCAGTATGGGTGGTGTGGAGTATATTCAAGTTTAAAAGTTAATTGTGTTTGAAATTGAAGTATAAATCTGTACTTCTGTTGTCTCTTTTTCCTTTTTTCTGTGTAGCTGCAGAGGACAACATGAAAGACACCTCAGAGCCTACAGGTTCTCCAGCCCCAGTGATCCAGCACAGCTCTTTGGCTCCTAGCCCCTCTGCAGGGCAAAATGGCTTGAGCTCAAGGGCAGCAGCAGAGGCCATGGCTATGTCTGTGCTAGCAGGAATGGGCCAGCAGCAGAGGGCTGAGAGTGGACCCTCTCACATTATCATGGCTGCACAGTCTCAATCTGCTGCCAGATGATGAGCAATGCCACCCCAGCCAAGACTAGGCTCATCAGTGGGGCAAAAAAGAGCAGCGGACACTCCCTTCCCCTCCTAGTTTCCCCCGTCTTGAAGTTCACAAAGCTCAACCTCTGTTTTCCTGTTTCTCCTCTGCTCTCTCTGACCCTTCTGTGGAGCCATCATGCTGTGGCCTGGAGCTCAGCAGCAGCCTTCTGGGAATGGACTGAGACTTTTGAGAGAGCTTCCTGTTAACTTTGCCATAGACTACAGGGGCTGGACTCCCCCACCCCGCTGTACCCTACCCAACCCCCAATCTCCTTTTTCCTTGATGCCTCTCTGCTCATCTCTCCTCACCCTCAGTCAAAATGACTATTCACTGGACTGTAGGACTGCATCGCTCTGAGTGTACTGCCATAATGAAATTCCCATGTGGACAAGAACCAAACACATGCACAGTTTGAAACACACAGGTGTTGCATAAACATTTTTGATCAAACCAGATACAAAACAAAACACAGGACTTTACACTGTTTTCAGCAGGGAAAAGTGCCTTGTGCTCCTCGACTTTTCAGCCATACACACACCCACGCATGCCATCATATGCCATCATGCCACCCTATACACCCTCGGCTCCAAAGATGTTGTAGTTATTTAGATTCAGTGGCTGAGTTCTCAAATAGACACAGAAACACCTTTTAAATGCTTCCACCTCAAACTGATCTCAACACGGACCCAAAGCGTACCTCATTTACAACCCTTTATGAAAAAAAACATTGAAATTGTGTGTGATTGGCTCTGTGTGTATATATTTATGTACATCAGAACATAGCAGTTTGCCTGCTCATGATCTGATACATTAATATTTAGATTGTTAGCATGTGACATTTTCTATTAGGGTGTTATGTTCTTGATACAGTATGTGCAGCTATGTTTTTTTTTTTTGTTTTTTTTTTAATAATAATCGACACATCCTCCAAGATTAGTACACAGAACCAAAATATGTTGGATTGCCCAAGACAAATTAGTATCAACTAAAATCATTTTGTTTTAGAAATATGTTTTCTGACCTGAAGGGAATTCAACCTTTCCTCTCCTGATGTTTCCTCTAAAAGAGGATGTTTTGCTTTTCATTGGTTTGTAAGTGGTTGGCTTCCATTTTACCTAAAACTATTTAGGTGAGCGTTTTTCTCTGTTACTGTTGTTTTCACACTTCTTAGGATGGTTGCGCATCCTTGCTGCTCATTGGAAGTGCGATGAACCCCTTGGTTTCTTCGGTCTTTTCTACCAAACCTAAACAAAGCCATAAGGATAACAAATCAGGTCTCTGAATCTCCAAAGACCACCTGGTACTTGTTCTGGGGCAATAGCCAGACTGTTATTTTCTGATTCAGAGGTCGCAGTGACAATCTACAGCTCACTGCTTCATTTCTTGTTACTTGCACTTAAACAGTCTCACACACAATGTCTGGTAATTTTGCCTTAAAATCACAAAGGTGCCTCCGATATCCCCAGATTAAAACATGCAGATTTGTTCGTGTGAAAATGTATGGAGCCTTAGAAAAATATACTTTCCTGAATTTGCTAATTTCGTGATGGAAAACAATCAGGGAGGAAGAAAAAGATGTAATAACTTGTTAAAGATTCCTCCAAGCCTTTTAAGATAAAGAGTTAATTTAACCAATTGTCTCTTTTCAATTTTATAAAATCACACAACACTCATCTGTTGGAGGGACACAGCAAAGACATCTTAAAGAACAAATTGCGATACCTTCCTCATCAATCCCACCAACATGTTTTTCCCAGATATCAGTATATTTTTAAATAAACACTTAAACAAGCGTTTCTTTTCCTGTTCATGTGTATTTTTATCCCTCTTTTGTTGGATCATATATTTGTGATGTGATATTTCAAAAACAAGATATCTGTCCATTAGTGTAAGGGCATGTCTTTATGCACTAAAATAGTAATCCAAGATTTTTTCTCTTCATTTACATTTTTGCAGTTATACTGGTCGTTTTTTCAAAATAAAATTTTTCTCTTATCTGTACTGTATTCATAAATGGGAAATAGCTCAGCAACTTTAATGCTCTTCACCTTTGACTGAACCTCTTGTCCTCCAGTCCCAATGGCGAGCCCGGCATTTTGTTGTACTTTGTTGCTGGCGCTATATTTGGCTGGCAGTCCCTTATAGACGATTGTTCGTATGAAATGAAAATTCAAACTATATTTAGCTTTCATATTTTCATGTAATTCATGTCATTGGCACCTTTTCTTTCATTACTGTTTTTTTTGTTGTGTGCTATGTTCAGCACTGTACAACGTTTGTCATAATGCTTCTGATTGTACTGATGAATTTAGAAACAAATTTCTTTTACCACACAGATTTATTTGTTTGCCCTACCGAAAAATGTCATTAGTCCTTTTCAAGAAGAGATATTACCTCTTTAGTTGCATCTTCAAAGATGAATTTGGTTAAGCCTTTCAATGGTCCTTGTCTAACTTATTTTGACTTAATTGGTTAAATAGCAATTGTCATCACAGTTTTTGGCATTTTAACGTTCCCTGAAATTGTTTTGAAAAGAGCAATGTAATGAATAGTGCAACAATGTGAAAGTTGCCCATAGTGTTTAAATGGTTTTTCACACTCCCGTTGTTGGGCTGATGATTTCAAAAAATTGTTCTTGTACTGTACATATCTGTACTATATGAATATATTTACTTTTCCATGCATGTCCAAGTGGAATACTATGAACACTTACAGTGCTGCAGTTTTAATTAAAGAAACTACATCTTAATGAACAATATATGGTTTTGTTTGACTGATATGCTTTCTGTATTTGTGTCTGAGTTGGCAAATTGAGATTTCTCATAGCACTTGGCCAAATTTGGTAAAGAAAAAGAAAAGCCAGTTAATTCAAATGTAACAAACTTTACTGTGTGTATGGACATTGAACAGCTTTTTTAGGGGTTTTCTGGAACTAACTTTTCTGGTTCTTTTAACTGAATTAGTGACTCATGTACTTTTATGTAATTTTTTTATATTGTTCAACTTCACTTTAAGCAGAGCCATGCCCATTGATGAGGATGCTGACATCATGTCCTCTGTATTTTACTTTTGGGGTGTGTATTTATCTATTGGGATTTTTGGACATGTTGCAATTTTTCAGTACCAGTTTTATTCCTGGTCATGTGGAGGGAGAAAATGAACAAGCTATTTAACACTGATCTTGGTAAATAACATTAACAAAAGATATAATTAAGCATTCAAATTTATAAATTATAAAAAATACACACAATTAGTTCATTTTGAGTACTAGTATCCAATGTTTCTGAGGAACTGCAGGGTGTGCTGAACAGCTTGGACCTGCCAACAATTATTGCTTCAGCACTGCTTTTACATTGATGTTTTTCTTGCGCACTCAAGTACTTTTGAAATGGCAAGACTAACAACGTAGCCTACAATTATACCATTATGTTCACATTTACTTTGAAGCTTGTTTTTCTTACAAGACATTTTCAATGTTTCATAGAGGGGAACATGATCTTAAGTTTTTCTACATGGCTGGAAATTGTGGAGGGAGTAGCTTGATTTGTGTAGTTATTTTTGTAAAGGTTTCTGCATAGACACCACATAAATCTTTTGAAGATGACCCTTAAGTAACATACTTTTATTCTTTTTTTGACTTACAAGCAGCTTTCTCAGCACATGTATCCTTACATGACTTAAAGTTTTCAGTTCACTCTCACCACTTTTTCTGCTGCACGAAGCAAAGATCTAAAAACTCACTAGCTGCTGAAGAGCCACATATTTTCCTCAGGAGTTCATGGACACCAGATCATAGTACACACTAAAAGACACTGAACAAGATCAGTTATTGGTGCAAAAATCTTTAACAACTTTTTTTTGGGTTGTGGTACATCCCTTTGTGGTTATTCTACATTTCTTTCTAGTAGCTATCTTTGTGGTCATTCGACTTTATGCGAAAACCACCCACTTTGGACAGAGACTTTGGTCAAAGGGGCCCCTGACTCCTTGGCCCTCTCAGCCTGTGCATCTTCTTTTTTCTAGCTTTGAAACTGATGTAATTTAGATATAACTGAAATGACAATATGACGAAGTGTCCTTTTAAGTCATATTCTCCAGACATGAGAGAACTGGTTGGTCTGACAATCAGCAAAAATCACATCATTATAATTTTTATTTTCCTTTCAGTGTAAGAATAAAATTGTGACTCTGCCAAAATAAGTAGAAGTTTTTCTTTTTTGCACATTGCTAAGTCCAAATTTTGTGTCCTGCAATACTTCTTTTTTTCGTTTTGTGTCCTTCTGGTCAGTTTGCACATATCTATCACTCATTCTGAAAGTGTATTTCACTTTTCTGGTGTATTTGTATGTTTAATCACATTTGGTTTGGTTTCTTACTTTACATTTCTTTGCACTTATTTGGTGTCTGTGTGTGTTGTGTTAAGTAATTGTGTGTTTCTTTGGTTGTTTTGCCTCTACTATTTCAATCATTTGATTTCACTTCTAGCAGAATAAGGACACACCTCTGGCCCCCTGAGTGTGTGTGTGGACCCATTCAGTATTTCATCCGTGTGTGTGCATGTTTGTGTGTGTGGACCCATTCAATATTTCATCCGTGTGCGTGCATGTTTGTGTGTGCGTTTCTGTGTGTGCAGCCACAAAAACTCACTATTTCCCCAAATGTTTTGTGTAAAACTACAGGAGCAGGAACTGTGTGTGTGTGTGTGTGTGTGTGCGTGCGCGCGCGCCTGTGCGCGTGTGTGTGTTTCCCGCTGCGGGACGCTAGAGGGAGCACCGGTGTCGGCGTGATTCTCGGCAGGGAGGACGATGCGGTGAATTCACGCACAGGCGAGGTAAACGCAGTCACGTGACCGCGCGTCGCCGTCGGTGAGTTTCTCCCATTATGGCGGAACGGCGAGCCGTGCGGACGGACTGTCTCTCCCACTCTGATGCTGGTTTCACGTCCTGAGAGAGGGCGCTTTATTTATCAGTTTCTCACACACCCGCGGCACCAGCCCGCTGTCTTTTCGGCCCCACTGCGCCTGTGTTTGTCGGCCGAGTCATGGCGGACCGCGGCTCGGATTTGTCCGCCCTGCCGAAGGAGGTTAGAGACCAGTTGGCGGAGTTGGACCTGGAGCTGTCTGAAGGTAAAGGGGGCGGAGGGAGGCTGATGGAGGGGGACATTATGGACATTATGGAGCTAGCTAGCTGCTGTATCTCATGTGTTGGGGGCTAAATGAGGAGTTTTCATGCTGTTTGTTTCCCCCGGTGCGGGATAAAGTGAGGGGGAGCTCCCGCCGAGCTGTGCCACATTAGCTCGGCTGCTGCTAAAACAGGATGTGGGAACACGAGCTAGCCCGGCATGATAAGCAACATTGTGGGGAAGACAAATGCCTTTCAGCCTGATCCTCCTGTTTCCTTTATCTCCAAAGTGGCTCGTTTGAAGCGAGAAGCTTTCTTTTAAAGACGTGTTCCTCCGGCTAATTTCCTCCATTAACAGTCTGGTCTGCCCTGACAGACAGAGTAGAGCAACCGTCTGGCTCTCAGTGCCTGACCCTTTCTCTACCTTCACCTCACTTATATCCCTTTTTATCATCTGACTTTACATTTGCACTTATTTTACACTTTTCTTTTTTCATTAGTCCGAGCGCCAGCTGAAAAAGAAATGTTTCATTGCACCAAAGCTGAGTCACTGTGACTGTACTGCTGAGATCTAATGACCGGGCCTGCAGTCATGAACTGTGGTGTCCTATGAAGATCCAGTCTGTTATAAATGACTGCCAGTAATTCCCTTATGCGGTGTGTGAGCTCAGTGACGTCACTGGAGCCAACAACAAGATGTGTACACAGCTTTATTCAGTACACCTGTGCTAACCTGCCATTACTGCAATTATAGGTTTGCCTACCTGTGTTGCTCTCTGTGGGTTACACTAATGTCAGTCCTGTGTGTGATCTGTGTCAGGTGTTATGTATTTACTGCATTTGTATTTATTTTTTTGTCTTTTACACATATTTGGACCGTTCATTCATCCACAGTCTATTCAAATCAACCCCTCCCCCAGAGCAGCTGTCTTGCTCCACAACTACTGACACACACAACCCCACATCCCTGACGCCTCCCCAACCTCCAGCTGAGGTAAATCCAGTCATCCTGAGTGTTAATCGGGGTAACCTCATCCTTGCAGATAGCCATTTGTTTTAAGAGGGTTTTTTTTTTTTTTTTAAGAGATATCCATTTTTTAAATATTTTTGGCAAATTTACATTTGTGGCAAACTATTTACTTTAGTAAAGCCATAAAAAGGAAAATATTGGATTAAAATCCCTTGACAATGTGGTTTTGCATTTGACTGTTGTACTACGTGACATTTTGCAAATGAAATATACAAATATGTATTCAAAAGAGAATTAGTGTTGTTAGAAAATTGTTTTTGACAGTTAATGTCAGTCTCCTGAATGTATCTGTCTTTGGTTCATCTGCAGGTATTATGCTGAGCTGACCTCTGAGGTCAATGCATTATTCTAGTGAATCAAATAGTAATTAGTGTGTTATACTTCTTGCTACTTTATTATTAAGATTTTATTCTTAACGTTCAGGAGAGGCTGATATGACTACACAATCAGGAGCTAGAAATTCATCTACCTGGAATAGGCTCTACTTTTCACCTGATGGTGACTGTCCTGCAGCAACTAAGGCTGCGTTCAAATTGCAAATATCGGATTTTGTCAAGATCATAAAATTTTCAACACAAGAAACAACTAAAATCACAGTATCCTGCTGCCCATGTTTAGTCATTGTTGTTCCTCTGCATATTAGCTTGTGTATTGCAATGCTTTTGACATTACAGCTTTTGGATATTGTCGTCCCATTATGACTGGATGCATGTGGCATGTTCCCACCTTAGAGGGGTTTTTTTCTTTTTCTGACTTCCCAACAAGCCTTCTTCGAAACCAAGTGAAAATGCCTGTTCCTGCGTTGCTCGGATAAGAACACAGGCCTGCCAAATGGCCTCTTAAAAAACAACCCATTTCTGCGAGCCCCCTGTGACCATGGGGACACAATGAGGACCATTCAGCTGGTCTGAGCCACCATGGCCAGGAGCTCTGCTGCCGTTTAGGCCATTCAGCTGAACCCAGTCTTTGTGTGGACGTTGGAATGAGCTGCCTCCATAGGAAGAGAAGGGAGGGGCCTGTGACTGGTCATACTTGAGAAGATGATGTGTAGTGTGTACTTCTAATGGGTGAGGTTCACCCCCAACCACCATGTAATATCCGAGCTGGGTGAAGGGTAAAAGGTCGTCTCTGGTTCTTCCCTGATACTAGACTACCAGCTTGACTTCTCCTGACTGTCAAGTGTGTCATACAGACACCAAATGTTGCTGACCCAAGCACAATTCCACACAGAGGAATTTCTCGTGTGTGAATCGGGAGCTGGTGGTCCAGACCAGTGTGCTGTTTTGACATTGAAATGCTACTTGAAATGTTTGACATTTCCTCCCATTCAGCTTCTAAAGGTTTTCATTTGTGCAAATGTTTGTGTGTTTGCATGTCTGATCAGTATGTGGAAACTCAGAGTCCACAGAATTGCCAGTTGTTTCCTTTCTAGGACAATCACATATTTAACAAGATAGCAAAAGCAGACTGAGTGCATTTGTGCATTAAGGGAGAGGGCCCTTGACAGAGGATGACAGCACTGATATGGACCCATTCATTGTCAACCATCCATCCTTCTGACCCCAGTTATCAGTGGCAGCTTGTAGGACAAATCCTGATGGATCCTTGAGGGAGATTCTCCTCCCAGCTGGGGAGGATGTCTATGAAAACAAATCTATTTGTGTTACTTATAAACAGATATGCAGCAAACATGTTTTTGTACATAGTAAGGCAAAGTACTTATTTAAGAGGCCAAAGATATGTGAGAGACACTTTCATCTGTGCTTCCATTAAATAATGACCTCTCATGCCAGTAGTCAAATTGAGGTCTTTGCTCCGATTCAGATCATGTCACAACTGTTTACCCCCCCCCCCCCCGTTTTTTTAAAGCTCTAACAAATGGCATGAACATGTCCTACACAAAGGAATAGACAATGTTGTCAAATGTCCGTTTCTGTGCTGTTAATTAAATAAAAGGACTACATGTGGTATTTTGTCTTTAATGGAGTACTGATGGTTTAGACTAGGGGTGTCAAACTCAATCACACAAGGGGCCAAAACTCATAGCACACATAAGGTCGTCGGCCAAACAGTAAAAAAAAAAATGTATTGAACAGACTGACCATGTTTTGAATAATAGTATGAATTGAAACAGACAGAATACTATATTTTGCCCCCCAAAATAATAATAATTATATATAATATTTTGTTCTCCATGAAAATGTCTAGTGAAAACCTGAAAGCATAAATAAAAATTGGGAAAAAAAAGCCACATTAGCTCCACAAACAAGACACATTTTGTACACAATTGAAAACATCCACAGATGCCAGATTGGTGTGTTGTCAGGGAAGCTAAAATTAGGGTTCTTGCAGGTAGCCTACTGTTTGGCACGGGAGCTGTTGTGCTGCACTAAGGGATTTGTAGTACAAATGTTACGGGCACCTCATACAGCCGGGCCATTAAAAATTTTACATTTGAAATGATCTTCCGGGCTGGATATGATTGTATCCCAGGCCAGATGTGGCCTTGAGTTTGACACGTGGTTTAGACGGACAGAAACAAAGGGGACCGAATGATTGAATGGTGAACCAAATGGGGAACATCACAATTATAGATTACTCAGCTACCTCCTCAGTACCAAATCACATGTCAAAAGGTTCACCTCATGCTCATCCCACTGAGTTGCATAGTTCTCTTAGTGTTTTTCAGGATGTTTTTATTTTCTAAAAATCAATGTTCTTTGATCTCATTGAAAGATAGTCTGTGACAAATTTTCCTAAGAATTTATTTCTTTTTTCATCGAGCAGAGCAACCAGTGTGGGGTCATGTGAAAAATGATCATTCAGCATGGGCATTTTCTAGCAGTATGATTACAAAACCCCATAGCAAAGTAAAAATGATTTATCACCCAGCTCAACTAGTAGAACAAGTTGGATGATTTCTCCAGTGTACCTCACCACATTTAAATGAGCTTCAAGCAATCTAAAGAGTTTTCACATCAGACCCTCTTTTTCTGTATAGATATTTTAGTAGTATATATCCCTATGTCCGTTTTATGTAAATCACCTAAAAGGCACAAATCATCTTCCTTGTAGCCTCAGAGCAAAGGCCTTGGGCCCAAGCAGATGGCTGGGTATTCTTGGCAAAGGTCTTCCTTTATGTGTGTTTGTGTGTATACTCGGTATGTCTGTATGCATGTGATATAATACTGTTTCTGTGAATAGTTAATGATGGCTGCAGTCCCTTTTACTCCCACAGGCCTGTAGTAGGCTGAATTATTCACATGCTCTCATTAAATATCAGGGCACCCTCACAGAGTGGTGTGGCTGTGGGTGTGAGTATGGGTGTGTGTGGTTACTGAGTGTGAGACTTTTCCATCCTGCCAAGGTAGATGTTGGGGCATGCATAGGGAGAAAAAGCCAACTTAAATCTTTTGAAATCATTCCAGATATATTGACATCCTGCTCATCAGACGAGATGAACTTGTTGAATGAATGATTGGGCCTAAACATGGCAGAAATTTTTATTAAAAGGAACTTGTTTTCCCCCAGTATCCCCAGTAAATATTAAATATGGAAAATGTGAGGCAGAAATAAAACATTGATTTTTGATGTTGTATGCAGTTTATTGTGCTCTGCTGTCACATACAAGGGCAGCACAGAGGTGCCATGGTTAGAACTGCTGCCTCGCAGCAAAAAGTTTCAAACTTTTTTTTTTTTTTTTCTGGTGTGTAGATTTCATCCCATAAGTCCACAGACATTTAGTTGCATCATCACTGTGAGAGCCTGTCCAAGGTGTCCCCTGGTAAGCATGACCTCAAATAATTTAGGTATCGCTAACAGATGGATTATTTATAGCAGCAGTAACTTAACCCTTAATAATAATAATAAAATAAAAGTTTAATTTTGCTTAAAATCATTAGTAAGACAAGAGCTTTTTTCAGAGAATAACATAATGTTGCTTGCCACAATTAATGGTGTCTTGACTGTAAATCTGATATGGATTAAAATTAGATTGTGATTTTTGAGCTTCAAAATCAAAGTTGGAATCAAGAAGGGAAAAAACACATGTTGAAGTGCTTTGAGTGAACATTATCTCCTCTAACTTGATTCTGCAGCCACTTAAAAGACACCATGACAACTGCTGATATAGAAGATATGTAAAGTAAGTTTCTAGTTTACAAGTGAAACAAAAGATTGTTACATAAAATCCTAATAAATAATTTAAGATTGACAATAAGGCCTTAGTGTGGTATGTTGTAAACAGCTGATGGAGATTATATAATTCATGGCACCATGCAGATCATTTTATGAAATCGTAATTCTAAAAATTAAAAGTTATCATGGCATGAAACTATTGATACAAGACTAGATTAGACTAAACTAGTTTTAAACTGGCATAGCCGTCTGTGCTAAAAGCACCACAAAAAAAGAAATCAAGAATAGAATTCAACTGTAACCTTAAAATCTAAAATGAAATCAAATGGAGGATTTGGAGTATTGTGGCATCCCCTAGTCACAATGTAATTTACTAATATGAGAATTGAATCATTACCTTGTCCCAGTGTTAGGAGATAATGGACTGTGGGAGTTTGAGATGGCCCAAACAGGCCATGAAATAGTGGAACAGTCTGTGTAGTGATTACTTTAAAGATTTGGGTTGAAGCATCTGTGTTTCTGCCCTTGAGCAGAGCTCTGCAGCTGAATCTGTGTCTGACCTTGTGCTCTTCCTGTGACCTTCCTGTAGTGAGTGGTAAGTCAGCAGAGAAGTTCCCCACAGTCTATGAATGAAAGTCCACATTTAATTCCATTCCCTATTAATGTGATATGTAACTGACTGTTGCATCTCGAGCTAGACCAACAGAGCTTAGAAAAAGGACACGTTTTTAGGCAAACTTGATCTGGATTCTGTCTCATTGTAGGTCTGTGAGTCATAGCAGTTGGGTGTGTCTTCTTCTCCAGGGCACATCTGTCCACCACAAAGTGAGAGAACCAGTTTTTGCCTCCTGTTTACTGAGTTAGTAGGTGCAATGCAAACTGTGACTCGTCATAAGGGAAGAGTGAATGGGTTTTTGTGATATGAGACCTTTGTGCAGCACAACACCCACCTTTCATTCTACACTTGACCAACATCTAATCTCAGCAAGTTTTCTACGCAACTGGTTCAGCAAACTTGTAATATTTGACTGTACAACCTTCTCACTGCTTTTGTAGTCATTTAGTTGGGGGTCCAATGTGTGACACACCAGACAGAGCTGACTAATACACACTCTGATTTATGCTTCATGGGCTCACTGATGAATTCAGTAGTACAAATATAAACTTCAAGGTATGTTGCTTTTTTTTGGGGGGGGGGGGTGCTGTCATAGAGGGAGCTAATGTGAAGCCCTTCCAATATATTGCTAGTCTATATCCACTGCCCGGCAGGCCATGTGACTGTGCTAATGCTGAAGAATGCTCTTGCGAATATAAATAGACCTGACTGGCAAGACAAATTCACTTTCATGCCTGAGGAGGAAAAAACAAGCATCTCTTTGACACAAAAGCTCCACCATTATTGCAGTGGAGGCCTCTCTCTCAAGTCCCAAAGAGTCAGTCTTAATTGTGTGCATTTCTTTTTCACTGAGCCTAATGTTTCTGTCTAGCAGACAACAGCCAGTGGCAAACACTTCCACATCCAACCAACTGACTAGTTGGCTGCTACATTTGGGTCACCGTTACACCCATGGATTGTGTGTGAAATACCATGGGCTGTTGAGAATGCCCCTTCCCAGGCCAACCAGTCTGCTATCTGACCCATGGAGAAAGCTGCTGTAGAGTTGCTAATTGTTGAAGCGTCATAACCGTGGTTTTAGATCTTTTTAGCATGTCAACTATACATTGTGTATACTCATCATCTTTGCTGACCAAATGAGTTCTTTTTAGTTTTCAGAGAAATCTTCTTTCTTGCTGACCACAAAATGAACACAGGTCCTTCATCCCAGTGACTGTCTGAGTAGTTTGTATCCAACTGTTTCAGGGGAAATACTGAAGATATGTCAAGCTCAAAACTACCAAATTCACAACTTCTCCTGTCCATCTTCAGCTAGTTGTTGGGTTCCAGGTCTTTATGTTTGGGGATTTGGGCTGGCATGCTAAATAATCAATAAAAGCATTTTAGTTGAGAGTTGACTGGATGGGAAGAGAAGTAGGAAAATAAGCACAAGGAACAGGGTTTGTCAACCAAAGCTGACTCAACAATTTTAGGAAAGCTTCATAAGGAGACTTCATGCCTTGTCTATGACAAGCTTTATGGAGAGGCTGATTTCCTTTTTCCCCAGCACCTGCCCATAGTGACAAAACTACCACTAACTGGTTAACTGACCATGATGTTACTGATCTTTATGTCCGACTATCTCGCCTGAATTTTATTATCAAGAATAATGAAAATAAAGTGAATGAGAGGGGGTGAAAAAACATAAGAATGTTGAGGCTTTTTAGCATATCTACTACTTAATACTTTGAACTACACACTTAATTCAAACTTTAAATTGTTGACAAAAGTCTAATTTAACAATCTATGTATATATATATTTTTTTTGTAGGCGATACCTTTTTGACGAAAATAGCCTTGGTTTCAGAGGTCTGCTGAGCCAAAAATTGTCTCTTTTCAGCTCTCTTCCTCTGCTCTGGGGCAGTTGTCATGGTAATCTCAGAGGTCACCATGGCAACCCTTCCTTCTTAAGGGGAGAGCCACAGGTGGAGCAATGATTCAATGACAGACCCCTCTGTTATGAGAGCAGCTCATCAACTGTTAAACTGAGACTTCTGTCAAAGTCTGGATGACACAAACACACACACACACACACACATAGACAGACACACTAACACCCTGCAACAGCCCGCCTTAGCACTCTCAACATTTGACGAAATTTTCTAGCTAAATTATTTCTTTTTCTACTAAACTCTAGTTTGGTGTGATACCCTTGTATGTTGGTAGATGTGTTATTGTTTAAGATAAGATAAACTTTATTAATCCCGCATTGGGGAAATTTACTGTCACAGCAGCTCCACAGTACGACAGATTTAGATAAACTCTTTGCTCTAACCCCAGTTTCATCTGAAATTAACCGAAGCAGGAGTCCGTCCGGCTGTCTGTTAATTGTGTTGCTTGTAGTTTCCCTCTCTCTCCCGTTCTCATTGCCTGTCTTTCATTTGGCTTCTTCAGCTGATCAGGCACAGCTGATCTAAACAGCCTTTTGAAGAGTTTTTAAGTTTCATAAAGGTATATCACTACTGTCAGTCACTCTTTTTTGTTTTCCCTTTTAGACTTGTGCCATGCTTTTGAATAGGTCTATTCCTAATGCTTGTGTGGGGCCAATGGATTATCAAAAATTCCCAGTAAGTAAAAGTCCTCAGGAAACCCCTGAACAAGCTGATGTGTATCTCCCCTCTTGGCCCCTCAAAGCACATTGTGCTAGTGCTTGGCTTGTAGTCTTGGACCCCTTTTATTCAACTCCCAGGAGAAAGAAGTAAAACAAAGGCCATGAAAACACATAGGCTGGGCGTGCCTTCAACATCTTAATCCATTACTGCTGGTAACACTGGCCTCTGAGCAGGTGAAAACTCATATGTTTATTGCTTTGAATGGAAACACTGACCCAAGATAGTCACAGCTGTAGTCATGGGCTAGGTTGGTATTAATCATTTCCTGAAGATTGCTGGTTGTTTGCTCTCAGTGCAATCTGTGTTGTTATGGCTCTTCTAAAGAGTATCAGACCAGTTTGTATAGTGTTAGCATCAAACAAGACTTTTGTTTAAATGGTCTGTGGAGCAAATTGTGCCAGTATATATACGCAGTATTTCTCACCCTCCTCTATCAGTAGGAGGCCCTGGCAGTGATGACACATTGATGACTGTTGTGTGGATTTTATATAAATGAATTGGCTGTGATTGTGGTGAAACAGCCACCAAGAGTTAAAGTTATATCCCAAGATTATCCAGCTAAACTTTCCTTTGAGACTCAGACTATGCGCACGCTTGTTACCAAATGTATCTTGACACCCGTTTGGTAGACAATATCACAAGCCATAAACTTCAGTGAGTTGTTCCTAGATGAGCTGTATCATTCAGACTCATGTCTGGCTATTACAATCATCAATTTATTAATAAATATTTTTGAACAAAATATATGGGTTTACTTACACTGATGTGAGACTGCTGCTTTGTGGTCTCTTTGTAAATGTAATATTTTTTGGTTTTGTATAATTTGTCTGACTAAACAAGATGTTTTCTTTTTATGTTATTTGATTACCAAACTTATGAAAATATATTGGTTGTTACAGCCCTACATTATAGTAAATTGAATATAATTGACTTGTTTTCTGTTTTTCATTATACATTAATGGGAAAACTTAAATAATTTTATGCCCACACTGAATCAAATAATCAGCAGGATCATTCCAGATTTAATTGCTGCACTGTCGGTTCTCTCCTTCTGTCACTACACAGTCACCTAATCACATACCTGCTTGTGTTAAAATGAATAACTGGTTGCTAAAATCTCCTCATTGCCTCTCCCCCTTGACATTACACCTTCTGTTCCACTGATTGCTTGTGTTAGATTTGAACAGATATTTGTTTGCACATTGTTATACATTGCTACACGTCCCGACAGCTTCAGAGCCATCATTATCAGCGTAGACATAGATTCCCATCCTGATGACAGGCTGTTTAGTGACTATGAGCAGTGGGTGGTGAGAGGTCAGGACTTTGAGCTTTCCAGGGATTGGAACGTAGGCAATAAGGCCTGTGTGGTTTCAATGTCAGCTGTACACTCAACACCCAAGATGTATGTGAGGGTTTCACAAGGACACTCATGGCTTGTTATGAGTTTATGTTATTGATTAAATGAATAAGCGACTGGCTAATAGTCCTTTTTCTACATTAGTATCCTTTTTCAAACCCATCATCTATGAGCAATAAGGCAGAGAGACAAGGAACATCATTAATTGTTAAGAGAATCTCAGTTTACATGACCTGTGTTTGAAACTTTGTTGTCTTGTGGACCTACTGACAGTTCAGTCGATGTCCAAGGCTCAGTTAACCTCAGATCAGGTCGGTCCCCTGTATCTCTTAACTACAACACCAGTAACATTGAAACCTGAATACCCAAGCGGGTCAACACACTCTGGTTACTCAGCAAGGCTGAAAACTGCATTGTTATGCAGTTTGCCGGCCAGGATGCCTTTTTCTAAACACAGATCCAGTCTTTTTCTTTTCTTTACAATGTGCTGAATTAAGTCAGTCACCCTTCATTGTTAAATTAAATGAGCTAGACGAGGCAGTGACAAAAGCGCTCACACATGTCAGTTTGTACTGTGGGATTGTACTTTTTTTAACTGCTGATATTTTGACCTGAAGGAAAAACACAGGGGTTTTAATATAATAGCTGTCATGGTGATAGCTGATGACAGTGCGATAGTCACATGTATTCCTCTCCCTGCACTGTATTTTATTTTCCTTTGTTTTTCCCCTGTGGATTTTTTTTCAAACCTGCAAATTAAAGAGATTGTAAAATAGAGAGTACAATACCAGTCACTGGTTTAACAGCAAAGTCATAGACTGGTCTCGTCTTAATTTTCCTCTTAGATGAGTTTAATGCAAGTTGGATAGTTTCCCAAAAATAAAGCTTGATTTATATTGAGCTTAACCTGTCACATGGCATCATAACTAACATAGCTAATAATTTGCAATTTGCAAACTATTGGGGAGCAAGCAATAACAGAGAAGTGGTCTGTTTGTGGAGGGGAAACTATCCTGTGCCTGCTCCACACTCAGAACACACAGCATCTCTCAGTTTAGATTTTGTGCTCTGGATATGAAGAGGTGAAATGAAATGTAGCTATTGTTAATTAAATTATTTGGTTTAAACGCTGATCTTTGTCAGCAGCTGTCCAGGTTTTTATTTTTGGCATGTAGTGTTCTGTGTTCAGCTCAGTGGGGCATACAAAAGACATTTTTTTTGTGTAATCAAACAGCCATCTTTCATCCAATGTGAATAGTTTTTTCCCAATTGCAAAACTGTTGGTAGTGCTGCATCATTGCAGCTTGTCTTTGGTGTTGTGCTTTAGATCAGCATAACCGGTGACCAACAGTCAACCCACTTCTGCTACTCTGACTCATGAAGCAACCACGTACAGTTGTTCATGAGTCTTATCTGATGAAGTAATGTGCTCTGAGTTATCAGTGAAACAGCTGGTCATTGCCAAGTTTGCACAACATGCCTGTTTTTCACTTTAAAAACTACAGGGACTCAAATTGGTGTGAAAGTATATTAACAATAGCTTTAGGGATAGGACCATGTCAGATTATGGTGAAAAGCCAGTAAAGTTTAAACTTAAGAATCAATTAGATGATCTGGCTTGTTACAAAATGCTTTCTGGGTGATATTATAGACCCTTGGGTCAGCAAATGTGCTCTTTAATCCGTGCATCTTTCTCACTGAGACAAAAGTAGAAACGGTGTGCAGCAACTGTCCCCAGCTCAGATCTCTGCTGTATCACACAGCCTGTTCTGTCTCCATCAATAAGAAGTGTGCAATTTAATAGAAGTGATGGAGGAAGTAGAGCAATACTTCCTCTGCACTCAGGCAATATGGATGCTTTCAAAGCTTGGATGGAACTTTTGGTTTATTTTTTTGTTTTGTTTTTTTGGGGGGGGCAAAAATAACTCCTCCACTCTGTGCCGTCTGATTGTGCCTCTAACATGAATTATAACTCACTGTTCATAATCTAAATTTTGATCTGAGTAGGGCCAGCACAATTGAACCAAAGTGTTTTTTTCCTGTACAGGAAGGTCTGATTTGATGAAATGATTAGGTGCTTGAGTCAGGCAGGGATGAATTGGCCTGCGTGGTGATGTGCATGTAGGTGTGTATGTTAATATGTATGTGCTGCACTTTTAGGTATGGTCTTTGTAAGGTTTTGCAGAGGCACAGCTGAGGTATTATGCAATTGCCTCACATTCAGGAAACTAACAGTCTTTGTCTTTCAAGTGAATGTACTTTAATGTATCAGTTTCCCCCTTACTTTTTGTCGTTTTACACTCTCACATTCACTTTTGTAGTGCTCTTTGTTAGAACAAAGACCAAAGTGAACCTCTTTTTCCCATGTTGATTCTGTCAAGACAAATTACACAACCCCCAGCCTTTTTTCTCAGCTGGCAGCAGATTTGTTCGACCATCCAGATAGAGCTTCATCCTCCCTGTCGTCCTCCCTGTCCGCCTGAAAACCCCCACATGGACTCACTAGGTCCCTGAGGAATTGAAGGCCTCGTTTTGCTGTGGAAAACACTGGCCCTGGAAGTGGGAGGTCTTTGTGCAAATGTTTGAATCACAACCCAGTCAAGAGGAAAAATATCTCCAGAGTAAGAACAAATAGCCTGTGATATTTATCTGTGATTCAGCTGCTCATTCTAAGAAAAAGCACCTGTAGAAACCCACACAGTCCTCAGGGTCTTCATTATCAAGCCGAATATCTCAACCAACCTCACTGTGACTGGTGATTTCCACTGTATTTCTTTCATTATGCTTGAAAAGGTCTATAAGGTACATTACATACATAAATGTTTCATGTAAGTTCTGCCCAGAAGCAGTAAGGATAAGCCTGTGGGGACAGTCTGACCAAGACCACTTTTGTTAAAACTGTGTGTTCTTTGAAGATTGTCATTACCATCGTCATTACCAATTTCTTTCTTGGTCAAGACTGTCAAACCTGGAGATATTTAATTTGCTGTCACATAGAGAGGCAGAAAATCCTGAGCTTTTTTTTTTCTTTAAAAAATAGAAACTTTTCAACGATGATCAAAAAGGTTAATCACAAACTGATTATTGATAAATAGTTTGAGCTGGAGTTGTCTGCATTGTACTGAAAAATTAAATTAATCATGCAAAATAAGAATAAAGATATTTGGCTTTTCTCTCGTTACCTTCCATCTTAGAACTCTGTGGCGATAAGATCCTAACATCTACTTTAGCTAATGACGAGGTGCCATGAAATGGTTTTGTGGTGTTGTGTCGGACTCATTCATTTGCATTTCCTGCCAAATGTGTTTTACCCATGTTCTTAGCACAGCTGGCCTGTTGTTTTTGTGTTTCACTTTGAGTCTCCATAAGTAAGATCCTGTGGGTGATGTTGGTTCCTCTTCTCTCGGCCCCTTTGTTTATTTTTATTTACATGTGAATGTGAGCTCTGTGGCTGTTAGTGTGCGTTTCTCTTTGTGGTAGTGCTGTGTGTCCTTGCTGTCGTTTTCTCACCAAGACCCTTTGAAAGAGGTGATATCTTTTGTTAGTATTGGTTTCTTAAGAGACGGAGTTGTAACAGTGCTGTGTGTTAGCATCACATTTGTCACGGACAGTAAACTCCTGATAAACAAAAACGGCGTTCTGCAGATCAAACCAGTATCACTGGCCAAGAGCCCGACCATGACTTCACAGGGTTAGAACACGATCCTACATTTCAGACTTGGATGCCAGTCCCTGCCCAGACATTCTTTTAGTTCATCTATCCTTTTAACAAGTGCACACAAATGCCCAGATGGAATGATGTAATCTGTTTGGTCAAATGTAATCTCAGATTACAGATTAGGTCAGAGCCAGAGATGTGAATGCCAGGTTCTCTTAATGCGAAAAGGAAGCTTAATTTATAACAATCTGTGAAATCTTAAAAGACATCCTCATTGTGTAGGTCTGTACAATGACACGTGATGTGTAGGTGCCTGTGTGCAAATGCAGGGAGAGGAACTGAAACTGTGAAGCAAGAGGAAACTGTGAGTGACAGAAACTGTTATGTTACTTCTTCCCGGGCCAATCTGCCCGCAGTAATTATAGGAGCTCTTTCAGCTGGGGGGCCTAAATATGTGGCTGCAAACTGGGGAGGTTCTAGATATGATGTGATGAAAAGGAGTGAAAAAGTGACTCACTGCCTCTTGTGTGTTAAACGTGAAAATGGGCAAAGCGTGTTTATACATGATCTTTGTCTGCTTACTGTAAAATACTGGGTGCTGGGAGGCTAATAAGATGACTCCTAAACCCCTAAGTAACCCCTTTACACAAAAACACAACATAAATCCTGTACCTTTTGCACTTTAATTTACTGACAGCTACTACTGACTTTAATCTGATTGTTCTTGTGAGTGCATGTGTCTGACAGTCTGGGTATAGGTTGCTGGATGGATGGAAATGAACTGTTATCATCTATCAGTAGCTAATTCTTCTGTTTATAAAGTGAAAACTTAGCCCAGCAGTGACCTCTGGAATCTCTTTGATTTTGTTTTAGTGCATTTTCAGTCCTCCTGTATTTTATGCTTTGGTCCCTGAGTTGCTGTTTAGAAACTTCTTCATAGACTGCTATCTTCATCTGTAACCACGGGTGCTTCTTCTGTACTCAAAAACAGCTGGAGGCACTTTCAGACTTGCTGGCTTTCTTTTTTGAAACTGCCATTGGGAGTTTCATTCAAGAAAAGGTTCTCTGACAGAAGACAGATGGAAATATTTGCATTAAAGTCCTTTACTAAGTCTTTCAGGCAATGTGGAGCATTTTACAAAACTGCAAGCCGTTTTCATGAGCCCTTTAATATCAGTTAAGAAGAAAAAGGACTGTCACAGTGTGAAGTTTGGCAGCAGGTGTTGCTTGGATTTGAGGAATAGTTGACGAGCACATTGGCTTTGCTGCTTAAGTCTTATCTAAATTCCCTTGTGTTGTTTTCTGATAGAGGCTTCTTAAATCAAACTGCTTGCTCATAATATCAACAGTGACAAATCACTTGAATTTCAATTTTAATTGCATTGATTTAAGTATGTCAAGTATGTCACTCAGTTTGTGTGTGTGTTTTTGTGTCTTCCTTCCATAAATTCAGCCTTTTCTACTTTTTGTTCTCCAACTGTATGTTGCTGTGAGACCAACATTTATTACTCATCATTTATTCTCCACTGATGGGTGTTCATGTTCTTCTTTTGTTTAAAAAGCCAGACACAGTCTATTGTTCATAGTAACCCAAGACTCAAAATGTGTGTGTCTGCTGCAGTCAGTGAGTCAGGTGATACAACATACAACAAGAACAAACCTCAACAAACAGGGATCCTTAAATATATGTCTTAATCTGAATGTTATGAGTTATTGAACCAGTCCTAAAGAAAGTTTTCTGTCCTGAATGGATGTCGACATAATCGTACTTAATCATTACCTCAGTGACGATTTCAGTGTTCCCTGCTAGAAGAGGCTGTGGGAGCATTATATTTCATTATATTTCATCCTGTTTTTCATAGAACCACTTAAATTTTAGATCCACCATTTTAAACACCAAACAAACCAGTGCTGTAGGCACAAATTTAAGTGAACTGAAGTATAATTATAGGGAACTAAACATAGTTTTAGTGTGAATACCCTATAAAAACTGAAAATCTAGCAGTAGGACTAACCTTAAGTGTGTGACCTCTCAATTCACCTTGAAAAAAAAGGATTCAGCTAATTCCTACTATGACCTAAAAAAAAAAGCTCAGACCTAAACTTATAATATAGTAAAAACTGTAAAACTGCTTTTGAAGTTAGTCAAACAATAGATGCCCAGTACCGAGCTTAAGAATAGATGTCAAGACTGTAATGTGCCAGATCAGACCAGAGAATGGCAGCGCAGATGGAAACTGAAGTTGTCATTAACCCTTTAACACCTAAGATTCAAATTGTCCTCCTGGACTTTTTGCTTATTTTAACCATAAAAGGGCCAAAAATTGTCCTGTGAGTAAGTGCTTTTGCCAACCTTCAATATCTGTCAGTTTACAGTATGTTATGGGTGTATTAAAAGTCAACAACGAAGGAGCTGATTCACCAACTTCTGGCAACAGCGCAGGTGGAATTACCGCAATGACCCATAGAGCAAACATTCGCGGGTTACGGTAATTTGAAGTGCGGTTGTGCTAATTTGCCTCCGGCGAGGCGCTCGGTTTAGAAGGGTTAATGACTGAATGCATTCACCTTGACTGTAAACCCCTTTACATCAGAATGCACTTAAGCTTGTTATAACTATTGATGTAAAGAGGAGTGTCTGATTTGTACGTATGTTTTCATAGTGTTTGAGAGTGCTGTTATTTATGAGAGGATCACGCCTCTGCCTGAATTGTCCTGAGGTCATAAGTCAGCAGCACCAGTTTAAGGAAAGAATCAGACACTCAGTATCTTCTTCATCGAGCTCTGAAACGGCCACATCGGCCAGCTTGTTTAAACTACCTTCCCCAAGTGCACACTTAATATACTGGATCAAAAGAAGGGGGATTATGATGATTGCCAATAAAAAACCCGATGATGACCTCTTTAACTGATACTGCATCTAAGAAACATTTTTATGCATGTGTCAGCTGGACCTCAGTATGTTGAGCAGCAGAGTCTGCCTGCACAAAAAAAAAAACCCACACCCAGTCCTGATTTGACACACTGACACACATCTGACAGAGCAGGCTTGTAATGCCACTCTCACTCAGGGCTAACTCAGCATCCATTCCTCTGTGTACTGCAGCGCCCTTTAACCTGCACCAGCTGTGTATACACACAGTTCACATTCACTTCCTGCACCTCAGGGAGTTTTTGGCCAGTGAGCTCACTCTCCTGGCCAGTTGGCTGTCTCTGTTAGTATGGTCCTCTCCAATCAGCACATTCCTCTTTCTCTAGACGGACACTGGGAGACGATTTTGGCAGCGCACGCACAGGGTGGGGTAACGCTCATATCCTGTCCCTTGACCTCAGATTACACACACACAGTTAGTGTACTGTTTTGCTCCTGCTCACACTCAAAATACCACATTCTTGCTCTCTAAACATACAGCTTTTCCTCTGTTTTGAAGCAGCTGTCACAGTCACTCGTTCAGCCCAGAGCCCATCAGTGTTTACTGCCCACTGCCAGCACCAGAGACAGTGTGGTCGTGCCAGTCTGCGCCTGTTGTTATGTCCCACACCAATACAGACTCTGCTCTGTCAGTGTTAATGACCCCCATCCCTCCCTTCATCCCTCCCTTCCTCCCTCCCTCCCTCTCCGGCCCCACTTGGGCACCAGGACTGGGCTTGACAGGAGCCTGTATCCAACAACAATGACGCTCCAGTCCACTACAATCAATTTGCTGTTGATTGCTGTGCTTGAACTTCTGTCTATGAGCATTTGCCTCTATATAAACAAGGCCTGTGGCGTGCCTTCTGGGAAGGAGAAACAAAGAAAAAGGGGCTGCAGCATGCATTTCCTGCTGTGTTTTTTATCTGGCATAGATTTTGGGCCAGCGTGTGCACCCAGGCCTGAAGTCAGGTCTGAATATCGGCCACCCCATTTGAACTTTTTTTACTTGGGGAATGACAAAGTGCACAGCACTCAATCACACACTCCCTCTCACTCCAAAACTGTCTCAGGCTTTGTTTTGCTGACTTTTTCACCACAAATGTAGTGAACTCCCTCAGCCCCCTGCTCCCCCTCGTTTCTCATGATTTCACAGTATTGTGAAACCTCCAGAGTCTCATGCATGGGAAGGGTCAGAAGTAAAATTCAGCAACACATACTGGTAATCTACATACACTTTTCTAAAGGGGTACTTCTTTTCTTATCCCGTTATTTATCTAGGCAAACACCCCACACCAGTGGGTACTGACCAGAATGTGAGAAAGCTTTAAGACACAAAACACATGGGACTCCCCACCCAGTGCTGGCTAATCCGTCCCACCACCCTCAAAGCTGCTGTTGAACTTTGGCTACCCCTCTTTCTCCACATTTTCTTTTTATTGTTGTTACATACACAAACACTGTGCATGTCTGCAAAAGTCACTTCCACCAAATAGTCTTGCCATGTTTTATCCTTCCTAAACCTCTCTTCCCAACTTTCACTATCTTACTCCAATGTCCAAAATCAGCCTCCATTATCTTTTAATTTCTCATTTTTCTCCTCTAGCAAGAGTTGAGTAAGAGTCCCCTCATTGTAACTGCTGAGTATGAAGGAGGTGTCAGGGGATTTAAACAAAGCACCCTGGTGGCTCCTTGCACTTGACAGAGCATACAGTGTTATCACAGGTCAGAGAGGATGGGGAATAACTGTGACTGTGGGAGATTGGAGGAGTGGGATTGTTTGTGTTCAAGGGGAGTGTGTATATGTTAGTTAACTGGATAGGGTGTGTCTAGCACGCATGTTTGCTGCACAAGCAAACCATGTGTTTTGGAGTCCTAGTCAAGTGGCCTTTGTCCTGCCTCTGCTTTCTCCAGCTAATTCTGGTAGTGGTGGAAGTCTTGCAAGTCCAAGGGCAAATGAGGAAGGGGTGGTGCCGGGAGAGCAGTGGGGAAAAAGAGGGGGAGGTGGAGGAGATAAATGGTGAAGTCACATGTGAAACTGGTTCACATGGCTTCCTCTTTGCTCTCCTTGCTATCCAACTGTTCTGATAGCCTTCAGTTTTTGCCATTGTTGTCTGCCTGGTGTGGTTATCTGCTAGTTGTCGTAATCTTATTTGGGTTTTGTAGCCAGGAGGAGGTTTTTGTGCACACATCATGTTTGTTCACCGGGGCTAATGTAAAGCCAAACAATGGTGTTATCGCCTTACCTTGTTGTAAATGGACTGAGCCGTCAACGTGTGGAGTTCACTAGATTTGGTTTAAAGAGGATTATTTTTATGACTCAACCCCAAATGTATTAGCCAAAGCATGGTCTGTGTGTGTGTCAGAGTGTGCACCTCATCTGGTTCATGTGTGTGCCTGTGTGTGCAGTTGTCTGTTGTTTGTGTGACAATTATGACTAACATAACAGTGTGGTGTCGCTGTCTTCTCTCCAAGGTGACATCACACAGAAGGGCTATGAGAAGAAGCGAGCCAAGCTCCTGGCCTGCTACATTCCCCATTTGGCAAGTAAGTCCTCTTCTGCTATTGGTTTTCTTATTTTTTTTTGTAACCCTGTTCTCCTCTGTCAGCATTCCTGCACTTGGTCACACAGAGATTTGGGCACTTAAGTAATTGCATCAGAGGAACTTATAAATTTTTGCCTTCAGTATGCTGTTCAATCTCAGATGGTTCCTTCCCATCTGTCTGAAGCACTACACTAAAAAAACAGATTTGTTTGTGTGATTTTCAAGTGTGAAATTCTCTGTAACTCCATAAAAAAAAAATCAACTTCTGGCTTTTTGGGGCACTCTAGTGGACAAAATGTGAACTGCACACACAATAACCAAGCATACAGTCATTTCTGACAAATGAATAAGAAAATGACAAAACAAAAATAGAGCAGTGATCTGTGTACCGGTGGACACCATTTCTTTTAGACAGTGTCAGTTTACAGGCGGTAACAGAGGTAGGGAAGTATCAGAGTTTCACTGTGTCACTATGAGCCTGCTGCCTCTGTCCTCATTGGTTAGCTAATTTGTTTGGTTTTTCTTAGTCAGATGCCTCACATGAGGGTGTGGTGTTTCCTGTAAAAAATTGCACCACATTAACACTGACATGAAAAAATCCATATTGATGTGACAGTAGAAGTTAATTTAAAAAGTGCGATACTTGACTTCCTTAGCTGCTGCTTTGACCTTGGTCCATTTTGTTAAATGATTTTGAACACAGGATCTGAAAATTATCACCAACCTGTGGTTGTTTGCAGGTTCTGGTTCCTGCTGTATCATGGGCAGCTTGTCATGAATGCAAAAGCTCACACTGAGAATTTTTGAATCTCCAAAGGTCACTTCCTGTCCTCTGCCTTGCTCCTCAGGTCTTCCCTTGAAACCATCCATCCCCACAGGGACTCAGTGGCTCAGGCCGGAAGACAGTTCGATAAAAATATATTTGCTTGACTCTAACCTAGTTTCATGTGCTCTGTTAACAGTACAAATTACATCAGTCAAGTACGTGCCCTTATTTCCCTTCATTTTCAGAGGCTCTGTAGTGAGGCTATATTTAGGGAAAGTCCCAGTGTATCATATAATATTCATGTGTATGTACGTCTCGCTTTAATACAATTATGCAAAGTGAGCTGAGTGTGCTCTGTTTGTTTGCAACTATCCAAAGTCTGATATTTGATAGTTGTTGTTTTGGTTTTTTTAGAATTAATTTTGCTAAATGTGTTATTGACAGTTCTCATGCCTTTTTCCTGCAGATGTGGATCTGTCTCTGCCAGATATACAACTCTCCCCAGGCCACAGTGCCGACCCCAGCCCGAGTCCTGAGGCCCCAGGCCCTTCCACCTCTTCAGCCTCCAGACATCACCGTACACATCGCAGTGGAGGGGCCAGAGATGAGCGTTACAGATCAGGTATATATCATATTACACCTTCAATAAACTCCATTCAGCAGTGGTAAAGTCAGCCTGTGAACTGACTATTTTCATGTAGACAGTATTTTACTGTTATTTCACTCTGTTTATTGATGTCTGTTCTGTAGACATCCACACAGAAGCTGTACAGGCAGCATTGGCCAAACACAAAGAAGAGAAGATGGCACTGCCTATGCCAACCAAGAGACGCTCAGCCTTTGTCCAGTCTCCCATAGACACCTGCACACCTCCAGGTAAACTATATTTCCCATGCTCAATCTCTTCAAGGCTTTAGTCTCTCTGTACAGCAAGTGTCTGCATTAGTGAAGTGCCCTGGAGGAATGGTAAGAGGGCTCCATCATATCCCCTGTGGCGACTAAGTGTAGTATAATAATCTAAAGAGACTCCAATGAATCACAAATAAGTTCCATTCATGTGAACTGCTTTCTCCTTTCATCAGACACATCTTCTGCATCAGAAGATGAGGGCTCTCTGCGCAGGAAGGCTGCTCTCAGTGCAGTGCTGGCTCAGAGCCTGCAGAGCCCCGATTACTGGATCAACCGTTCCGTCCAAAGCTCATCCACATCTTCATCTGCTTCCTCCACCCTCTCCCATGGAGAGCCCAAGACCCAACCACAGCCCCAGTTTCAGCCTGCTGCTTCCGTCTTGGCTGACGTACTGGCACACACACGGATAGGTAAACTTTTCTGTTTGAAAAGCTCCAATATTAATGTATATCTAAGAATAATTGCTCGCTGTTGCTGCTCTGTATGAGGCTCAATCTCTCTTCTCCTCCAGAAAACAGTGTCCCCCCTGATGTGACATCTTCCACTCCCCAGGACAGAGGCTCCAGGGTGGATTTGCCTCCAGCGGTCAGGGGCATGAGCAGAGGGCAGAGCCGCTCCAGCATGCTTGATACTGCTGATGGTAAACTCATTTTCACACAAACCAGGGTGTCTATAAATGTGTTCTGTATTTCAGCGTAAGTTTCTGTAAATTTGTGGAGAATAATTTCCTGTTCCTGAAATGTGGTGAACTCGGTTACCATCATCTGGTTCCTGCTTCGGAACAGGAGGTTAAATCTATTTGCATGATGTAATCATGGCAGTTGCTGAGTGATATTTTCTGTTTAGTACTGACTGTGTGACTCATAGTATTGCAGTGACAAAAATCATTGGAGTGTGTTCAAATCAATAAGAGGTGCTCATGTTCACCCCGATTCATCTTCAACATTATCCTCATTTCACTGTGTGGTGAATGGTGCTAATGACAGATATATCTTGTGTTCTTTCTTTTGGGTCCATTAATCCTGTCCCTGTCTTGCCTTTCATTTAAAAAAGGAAAAAGAAAAGGTAATATAAATCGAAATCGGGGAATGGGAGGGATGCTGAAGAGGCACAACTCAGCTTGCTTTCCAGCCTGGTCTTTTCAATCTGTCTTAATGTTTGTCTCTTGTTGTAGGTCTAGATGTAGAGAACCTCTGATTTTCCCACTGTCCGATCTGTGTCTCTTCAAACAAAAATTTCCCTTTCAAATCCTTCCTTCTCTTGATTCTGAACATGGGTGTGTGCTAGTGCGTAGGTTCCTGTCTGTCTGATCATGTGTGTTTAAGTAGAGATTTGTTTTAGAATAGACTTGCATGTGTGGATGAGTGGTGTGTTTTTGGTTGTTTGTTTGCATATGTTTATGACAGTAGTTGTTGTCGGTGTTTGTCCAGGCGTGCCTGTCAACAGCAGGGTGTCCACTAAGATCCAGCAGCTGTTGAACACACTCAAACGGCCCAAAAGACCACCACTCACCGAATTCTTCCTTGATGACGCTGAGGAAATTGTGGAAGGCAAGCTACACCTTCTCAACAATAGCAATGTGCAATGTGGTTCTTTTTTTATGGTTAAAAGAGAAAAGGTCTTATTATTCCAAACGCATTGGATTAGCAGATTAATCATGTATGTGGTCACAATATATCACAATTTGTTGGATGGGTTGTATAATTTTGACTGAATGTGGATTTCAGTGCATTTTTCAGTACAGAGGTTTAACATAGCCAATATAACCAGCAAATACAAATAATATTGAAGAAAATAAATTATGTAGAATTAATAGAAATTCATCAATAAGAAATTTTGTATTTTTTGTATGAGTGTTTTTTTTTGTTTTGTTTTTTTTTTTTATTCAAAGCAAAACTATATATTTTTTTCCTCACAGTGTTCATGCAAGGTTACAATCCACTGTTTATTGTCTCTTCTAAGCATTAATTTATCCATGTTTCTTTTGATGTTCAGTTCCCCAGCCGGACCCCAACACCCCAAAGCCCGAGGGACGTCAAATCATTCCAGTGAAAGGGGAGCCCCTTGGAGTGGTCAGTAACTGGCCCCCTGCCCTGCAGGCTGCTCTGGCCCGCTGGGGGGCCACACAGGCCAAGAGTCCTGCCCTCACTGCTCTGGACATCACTGGCAAACCTCTCTACACACTCACATATGGTGAATAACAACTCTATTCACACAGTTTTTGTTTGACATCTCAGTTTATTGAGCACAAAGATGATTGCTTACATAACTGTGTCCACGAAATGTAAATATGAGCAAATATTTTTAAAGATGGTTCAGCTGTATAAATAATTTACTGGCTCAAGAAGAAAAACACCTACAGTTCATCTCCCCCATGTGGAGCTGCAGTGGGCTGTGGAGTCAAGCTATCCCGGATCGGTTATGCAACATGAATTCATGGTAAACATACAACAAGCAGGACATTTTGAAAACATTATTCACTGCTGTTTCCTGCAGGCAAACTGTGGAGTCGCAGTCTGAAGTTAGCCTATACACTGCTGAATAAACTGGGCACCAAGACTGAGCCTGTGCTGCAGCCCGGAGATCGGGTATGAGTCCATCGAACACTGCCTCTGTATGTGTAGTATAATGGAACATGACAATGAAAATAGGTTTTTCTGTTACTCAGGTGGCGCTGGTGTATCCTAACAGTGACCCTGGCATGTTCTGGGTGGCGTTCTATGGCTGCCTGTTAGCTGAGGTCATCCCTGTGCCCATCGAGGTACCACTGTCACGGCAGGTAAACAGGCAATATGTGAATTCCTAAGTGTTCACTGATCACTGAGAAATAAAAATCTGATCAAATACTGTATTGTCAACTACATGGACTGAAATTTATAGTTGCCTGTAATGTGCTGTTTCATGTCTCTAAATCCATTTTCATGAATATCAGTTGCATCTTGGATTTGGTGGTACAAATGATAAACAAGGTCATGTGTAACCCAGCAATTTTTATTTATTATGTTTCATTAAAGCAACATGGCATTGATGCAATATTTAGAGCTGCAGGATTTTAGAAAAAGACTAGATGATTAAGTTGAAGTGTTATTTGCCATAAATAATGTATGTGTGAGCTTTGTATAATAACTATCTATGTGCTGTATACGATGCCCCATCACTTACATATCCAATTCGAAAATATGGATTTATTAGGACACAAATATATTGTCACGATTGTGTACATGTGTGTTTCCCAGTGTGCTTTAAGTGCTTTCACCAATGTCCCTCTCCACAGGATGCAGGCAGCCAGCAGATTGGCTTCCTGTTGGGCAGCTGTGGTGTTAGCCTGGCGCTGACCAGCGAGGTGTGTCTCAAAGGGCTGCCTAAGACACCAAACGGAGAGATCATTCAGTTCAAAGGTCAGCCAGCTAAAAATGCATAATTGCCAAGTCATCTGTGTCCAAGTTTCTTTGGGAGCCATTAGTCAGACTAATTAAAAGGAGGCCAGTTTAAGGGCTAAATATTTGAGTGGGTGGCTGTTTAATCATTCTTTTTGCTACGTGTTGGCTGCTCACATTTGGCCCTGAAGCCATGAGGTTGCAGAGTGAACACTATCAATTTATTGCTACCCCAAATTGGTGTGACTAAAACACTTTCTTTTTTTATGTTTGTTAGCTAAAAATGTTTTTTGATATGTCCTTATGCTGTTGTAATTTTGTTCACCAGGATGGCCAAGGATGAAATGGGTTGTGACAGACACCAAATATCTGACCAAACCGTCCAAAGACTGGCAGCCTCACATCCCCACCGCCAACACAGACACCGCCTACATAGAAGTACTCATTAAATTAAAATAATAACTTTAACGTTAATTATTGGTGATATTCCCATTTTGGTTATGATTAATTGTATTTGTTTTTACCTTCAGAGATACATCACAGAAAGGTGTTGTTCTTAATTATCTAATACATATTTATTTATCTTCAATTATCAAAAAAAAAATGAATTGATCTCACTAATCTGTGTAAGAAGCCTGGCATACGTCATTAAATTGCATCTTTCAACAACTTTTTAAAATATGCAGTGCTGTTGCGATTAGATTTTTTTCTTTATTTTGTCCCACTTTTTTTTTCTGTAATATGATTCCTGATATGATTACACATTTTTCATGTTTTCTAAGGAAATGCATATCATGTAATGTATAAATGAACCTGTCCAAATATTGTTATGGTCTATTTCCAGGTTACTTTTTCTCTGCAAGAAACAATGTTTGTCATTGTCTTGTTTTTTTTTTTTTTTTGTTTTTTTTTTTGTGTGCATCTCTTTCACCACAGTACAAAGCAAGTAAGGAGGGAACAGTGATGGGAGTGGCCGTTTCCAAGATCTCCATGTTGACTCACTGTCAAGCCCTGACCCAGGCCTGTAACTACTGTGAAGGTCAGCGCTCAGAACTTTGTGTGACATAGATATCACTTGCTTGTCTTTCTTCTACTGTTGTGTGTGAGATGGTGCAGCATTATGAACTACGCATTAAAGCAAATTTAAGAACTGTGTTCAGCTCTTGAGAGAGAGAGAGAGAGAGAGAGCAAGAGAGCGATATTAGCATCAGTTATCTTATGATTGCAGATATTTTTAATGATGTTGTTTCGTGTTTTCTCTCTTAGGGGAGACTCTGGTCAATGTGTTGGACTGCAAGAAGGACATGGGCTTGTGGCATGGTGTCTTAACGGTGCGGCTGAATGCAACAGTCATACTGTATATCCACACATCCTCCTAAATTTGATGTGACACATTGGCATTGACAATATGTGTATTCTATTTCCTTGCAGAGTGTCATGAATAGAATCCACACCATCACAGTGCCATATGCAGTTATGAAAGCTTGTCCAATGTCCTGGGTGCAAAGGGTCCACATTCACAAAGGTTCAGACTATATCCATATTTACGTAGCTTTAATATTTTTTCCTTTTAGCCTGCACTGCCCAGTATCAGTAAAAGTAAAATTGATGTAAAGAATCATTTCTATTTTGGCATGATGCCCTATGACTTTAAAATAGTACCAGTTCTAGGTAATTTGTTCACAGTTTGTCTTGGGGCATTTGGGATGAATGAGAATCTAAACATGTAAAAGGTGTAAGATCTTTTCATTCTACTGTATATGTATTCAAAGTAAAACAAAAAATGACCTAAGGATTGTACACATCAAATTAAATCAGGCAGGATTATTATTATTATTTTTTAATATATAAAAAGGCACCTGAAGAGAAAAAAAAAAAAAGATTTTCCTTTTCCTTATGTAATGCGTGTCCTACCCCTTTTATAGCACGTGTGGCCTTGGTGAAGTGCCGTGACCTCCACTGGGCCATGATGGCCCATAAGGACCAGAGAGACACCAACTTGTCCTCTATACGTATGCTGATTGTGGCAGATGGAGCAAACCCATGTGAGTCCCTTTGTAGTAAATAATGTCTACATACTAGCCTTTTGTTAGGTTGTGAATTTTAACTATAATTGCACTCTTGTGTAATAATGTTTCATCCTCTCTTTGTTATCAGGGTCTGTGTCGTCATGTGATGCCTTCCTAAATGTGTTCCAGTCACATGGCCTGAAGCCTGAGGTCATTTGTCCATGTGCCACTTCTCCTGAGGCCTTGACTGTAGCCATACGCAGGTACTAAATCTGTCTCCTCCCCGCCTCCTTGAAGATCCACTCATCATTGTATCAGCTCATTTATGTATTTCAAATGCATTTGTTTCTTATTGTTTACAATTGCTTTGCTAAATGCTATGCTATTTTGTTCAAGACACTGACAATTCATGACAAAATTTGAACCACTGAACTGGAGGCTGCCTTCCTTTTTGTGCTTCTGTTTTTTTCTGACATCACTTCTCTTTTAAGTGTAAATGTCACCTGTGTGGGAGCAACAGGAAACTATACAAATATGTGGTTGTGCAAAAGGACTCTTGAAATGCATCATATCCAAAAATTTGAATTGTACTCTCTGTATGTGTGTGTGTGTGTGTGTGTGTGTGTGTGTGTGTGTGTGTGTACACATACACATAAAATGATACATAGAATAAACCATAAATAAATGAATGCAAGGCAGCACAGCGGCATAGTGGTTAGCGCTGTGCGGAGTTTGCATGTTCTCACCGTGCTTGTGTGGGCTTATTCCGGGTACTCCAGTTTCCTCCCACCATCCACAGACATGCATGTTTAGGTTAATTGGTGAATCTAAATTGTCCCCAAGTCTGAGTGAGTGGTTGTTCATCTCTGTGTGTCTCTGTATGTTGGCCCTGCAATGGAATGGCAGTCTGTCCAGGGTGTACCCCGTCCTCGCCCAATGTGAGCTGGGATTGGCTCCAGCAGCCCCCGTGACCCTGGAAACGGATAAGCAGTAGAAGATGAATGAATGCAGTTTTGCCTTTTTTTTGTAGACCTGGTGCACGAGGAGCTCCACTGCCAGCCAGGGCCATCTTGTCCATGGGTGGGCTGAGCCACAGCGTGATCAGGGTGAACACAGAGGACAAAAACTCTGCTCTCACCGTTCAGGATGTGGGCCACATTATGCCTGGAGGTTTGCAGCTGCTGTTGGTTTTATCTGGCACAACTTAAATGCAGCAGCTTCCACAATTACTGTGCATTGTCACTTTTCTATGTCCATTGTCTCCTACAACATCAGAATCCTTCACATAATCAATGTTACGTGAATGTGCTGTGTACTGTCTGTGTGTTGCAGCTCTGATGTGCATTGTGAAACCAGATGGACCTCCTCAACTGTGCAAGACAGATGAAATAGGAGAGATTGTGATCAACTCTCGAGCTGGAGGGACCATGTACTATGGCCTTCCTGGTGTCACCAAGAACACATTTGAGGTCTGTGAAAGTTTTAAAAATGTTTCAGAGCTAATTGTACGACTCCTCACACAGCTGCCCTTGATACAGAGGTCTCTATGCATAATTTCTGTCGAATAATGGAGAAAATAATTTAATTATTTGAAAATTATGTTCAAAGCAAGAAATGTAAATGAAATCAAATTTTCAGCAACACACAGAACACACTCCTACAATAAATATTACTTAAACACTGATAATGTTTCACTTCCTGGTGATGTGACCTCGTGCTGCTTCTTGTTTGGTGTGTGCTGGGAACAGCTCCAGGTCTCCTCCTTCCTGCTGAGAATAAGCTGCTTCAGAAAATGGATGAATGGGAACAGAACACTGTCTTAAAAAATCCACTAGTTGGAGCCAAATATATCATGCCCAAGCTGCACTGTTTATTTTCTCTTTTACTGATAAGAGGCTTCATAATACTCTTAGTGTGCTTTTACTCAGTACTATTCTTTCTGTCTTTGACTTTTAATTCTGTAAGATGAAACATTTCACCTATACTTTCATTTCTGCATACTTTTGAAATATAATTAGTGTGAGTTTTATTTTACACCTATAAGAGATGAGTTTTTGATCTTCTGCCAATCTTAAGGTTATACCTGTCAACCAAGCTGGAGCTCCCATTGGAGAAATTCCCTTCACTCGGACTGGTCTGCTGGGATTCGTAGGACCGGTAAGGAAGGCATACAAAAATACATCGACAAATAGTAAGTGTTCTAAAGGTGGTGAGAATTGCATTACCCTACTGAGTTTAAATTGTGCACTCCACAGGGCAGTCTGGTGTTTGTTGTGGGGAAGATTGAAGGGCTGCTGATGGTGAGTGGGCGACGCCACAACGCAGACGACTTGGTGGCCACGGCACTTGCAGTGGAGCCTGTCAAAACAGTTTACAGGGGGAGGTGAGACACTGACTGCTTCCTGTGTTGAGTGTGCATTTGTGTGTTTACGATTTCAATTTCAAGGTAACAGGGTGGAAGGACCAAGACTTTTGTTCGTGCTGCTCAGTTTACTTCCCTGTTGTCACCCATGCAGGATCGCTGTGTTCTCAGTGACAGTGTTTTATGATGAGAGGATAGTAATCGTGGCAGAGCAGAGGCCTGATGCCAGTGAGGAGGACAGCTTCCAGTGGATGAGTCGAGTACTGCAGGTAAGTCACACTTAAATTATGCCACAGATCATATGCCCCAGTTATGTCCCTTGTGCCTGATATGTCTGAAATGTCATGACAAATGAGTTGCATGTCTTGTTCTTACTACCAACTTTACATTCATCACCCCATATCACGTGCTGCATGTTCCCTTTTACAGGCCATCGACAGTATCCACCAGGTCGGCCTTTACTGCCTTGCACTTGTCCCAGCTAACACCCTCCCCAAGACACCACTTGGCGGCATCCACATCTGTGAAACCAAGCAGAACTTTTTGGACGGAAACCTGCACCCCTGTAATATCCTCATGTGCCCACACACCTGTGTCACCAATCTGCCCAAACCACGGCAGAAACAGCCAGGTAGGCCATCTTTGACCATATCTACTGCTGCTTCCAACATAATATCACAGTCAGTATGTAAATTTTTTTTTCAATGGAATTTGATTGTTTAGGCATGTCCCATCACATTAGATCACTGTATGACCCTGATTGTTTCTCATTTGTTCAGTGGATGTTGGTCCAGCCTCAATGCTGGTTGGAAACCTGGTGGCGGGGAAACGGATCGCTCAGGCTACGGGTAGAGAGCTGGGTGTGGTGGAGGACCAGGATCTGATACGAAAGGTACTGAAATAAAACCACAGATTGACCCTAGAAAAATGATCTGACTGAATGATGAGATAAGGTATATAGCATTTATTAGCATAATGTCAGAAAAATGGATCAACAGGTATATTTGCAAGACTTTGAAGTGTTGAACAACAATACTGGTGAGACAAAATATGTGATTTCATTTGATGTTGTTGGTTTTATTGCTTAGTCAGTATAGATTGTACATTACAGAGGAGCTGCAGAGAATGAATCAACTATGAGAATTATTATTCATAAAAGTAATTTATAAAGCAAAACTAAAGTATGTGATGTTTCTTAAATGTTGTCTAGTGACTATTTAGGACCAAACAAGATATTTATTGGCATCACCTTGGAATGTAGGAAATGGTACTGTTTTATAGACCAAATAATTGATAAATAGAAATAATCCAAATTGAAAAAATCTAGCTAGCTGCTTCTGTTCACTATACGAAACATAATCATATTAAAATGAAACTGATTTTATAAAGTGCTCTGATTGATGTAGATGTCTTATCCTAAACCTCTGTTGTTCTGCCTCTACTTTGCTTGGGTTGGGCTTTAGCTCTGTATGTGGCCCACCATGATGGTAAGGCTCTAGTCTGGCCCCCCACTCGTCTTTGCTTCTGCTACTTCTGTCAGTCAGATGTGCTTTTGCAGCCGTGACATCGTGATGGCCACCAGCAACAGTTTTGGCCTGGCACACAGATATAACTGTCCAGGCTGGCTCCATGGCCAGCAGGGGTCCACACATCCTAATAAACAAATACATGACAAATGAGTAAAATTAATTAATAATGGAATCAATTGAGTTCTTTATTTATAAGGTGTCCCATAACAGACAATCTGTTCTGTTCTATCACCTTTTGAATTGGGAGTTGGGCAGCAGCCTATTAGTTGTAAATGAAGCTCAGTAGTAAACTACGTCTTAGCGGATTAAAGTTGATATTCTTTCTAAAAATCAGTGACACAGAATCACTTTGCTTTAAGGATGTAATGCAAACTTTGATGAAACAGTCATAAACTCCTTGCATTTGACCAATGAAAAATGTGTACATGTAAATTCTGATGCATTTTAAAAGTATCATGTAAATGGTAATCAGGAACGTTTTCGTGTGCACCTCTGCTCGCTGCGTTCACTGTGATGCTCCCATGTGTAGCATGGCTTGATGAGTGGTCAGGGCAGCTGGTCTGCATGATGTGACTCCTGGTTCAATGTTGACCAGAACACGACCTGTCTGAGGGAGTGGTTGGCACAAAGGATAATTCCAGCAAGTGGCAGCAATGTCATGCCACTGTAAATTCAGTTTTTATGTCCAGAAAATGTCATGGTGTTAACTTAATTTTCTTTTTTGTATTTTCTATGTGCTGCGAAATGTTCATTTGTCCCCTGCCTTTAAAGGATTTGTTGCTTCCACCTCCTGTCCGGTTCTTCCCTGTGCACTGGCTAGTTCCTCAGCTTGAAGAGTTGGATACTGTTCATTGAGATGCTAACATGTTTCATATCACTTGTGAATTTAATTGTAAAAAATAGTTGGAGGATTTTTTCTTTGAAGCCAATAATTGAAGAATTTGTACACTGAGGCATTGACTTGTTTTTCACTGTTGTCATGACTCTTTGTTTGAAAGACCCAAACCTTGTTAGTTTTTTACAGTGGCTTCAATTTGTCTCCTGCCAGGTGCAGATGGTCCCAGCATGACCTTAGTCTTGGCAAAAAATATTCTGTGGACACTCCCGTACCCCCGTTCTGTGTTTGTTTGTCTATGTGAAAGGTCAAAAGTGTAGTATACAACATCTGTTGATGCACTTCAAAATATTTGCTTTATCATGTTGCTGTTGTCTGTAGAGACTGAAAGTAAAAACTTTATCTGTTGTCACCGAGTAGGCTATTTGACTCTTTCAAGCTTAAATATGTTTCAATCTTTTGCTTTGTGTGGATTATAATTTGCCACTGATTGAATTTAAATGTGGAATAAATGTTTTCATACAACTCACCTTTTATGTTTATTAATAACTAATTTCTCTGTCCTTTTAGCACCAGTTTTTGTCTGAAGCTTTGCAATGGAGAGCCCAAACAGACCCAGACCATGTCCTGTATGTGCTGCTCAATGCCAAGGTAGATTCAGCACACACACACACACACACACAATGCATTAGATAAAAGTCCTGGATTTATCTTGGTAATGGTGGCATGCTATTAATGGTGATCCATTTTGTTGGTTGTATGTTCAGCTGAACCTCTTCTATTTTTGCTCTAGGGTGTGGCAGTATGCACAGCCACTTGTGCACAGCTACACAAGAGAGCAGAGAAAATCACAGCTACCTTAATGGAGAGAGGAGGCCTCAACACAGGAGATAATGTGGTGCTGCTTTATCCCCCAGGTAAACATACAGTCAATCACATCATTGTAGATGACCACCTTTTAAACAGTTCCATTTAAAATACAGTAAAGAAGAGCCAGTGCTTTAAATTTGCTGTGATTTTAGCTCATGGGATTGTTTGTCTGTCTCTTACTTCTGCAGGCATTGACCTGATAGCTGCCTTCTATGGTTGTCTCTATGCGGGAGTCATCCCTGTGACAGTGAGGCCACCTCACCCACAGAACCTGGCTGCTACTCTGCCCACTGTCCGCATGATCATTGATGTGAGTACAAGGCTCCTGGACTGGCACATGAAAATCAAGTATTTAATAAAGTGGTATCTATTTCAGAGTGTTTTTATATCAAGCTTTGTCATTGCAATTGTTAAAATTAGTTTGCACAAAAACATGTATCTTATAGTTCAAAAATGAATGTGAACATTACTCATGATAGTTTCTTTGCACCACTTCAGAAACCTGTTTTAAATATTTAAGTGCAATATCAAGCAAGAAACTGAATCCCACCCTGACTCAGTGAAGTACTTCTGGCGTTGGCTTCCCTGGAAGGAAGCCAATACAATTGAATTTTTCCTCAGGAATCAATAATGTATACCAATGATGAAATGCCTTTTATGTGAGAAACACCTCCAATGGATGATTTTTACTCGAGATTGCTGTTAAAGCATGATAGTTTGTGTATAGTAGCCAACTTCTCTGTGTCTGCTGTGCATCTTAGGTGAGCAAAGCAGCCTGCATCCTCACCACTCAGCCTCTCATGAGGATCCTCAGGTCCAGGGAGGCTGCCGCCAGTGTCAACCTCAAGACATGGCCCATAATCATTGATACAGGTGCTGGATTCTGGACAACAGATCAGAGCAGCTGAACACAGTTGACAAGTTTTGTTTTTTGTTTTTTTTTTTGCACTTAAGTTTCTTTATGACACATATCTGCCTGCACACAGATAGAGTACAAAAACCTCAGTCTAACAAAACCTTTTCCCTCTTTGGCCACAAGGTGTCCTGTATGCTCTTTGCCCAACTTTGAACATGATAGTCACATGATCAGTGACAAAAACACTGAACAATTATTAGGTGGTAGCACACTCCTGATAGAATTACAAGAACACATAAAGTAAGACAGTGAAAGTGTGTAATTGTTTTGTCCAGTAAGAACATAACGAAAATTATTTTCCCTCTCTTCTCAGATGATCTCCCCAGAAAGCGGCCTCCACATATCTATAAGCCCCCCACAGCAGAGATGCTGGCCTACCTGGACTTCAGTGTGTCCACCACAGGCATGTTGACTGGAGTCAAGGTAAATTATTGACACAAATCAGACATATATTGTGTTAATCGTACTGTTAATATATGTTACACATACTAGGCACAGGACATGAATAGTATTGGTGTATAATAGAATAGTATTTGGAGCAGAAGAGCTCTTGGGATTGACAACAGCTTTAACACTTCCCTCTAGATGTCTCATGCTGCTGTCAGTACTCTATGCCGCTCCATTAAGCTACAGTGTGAGCTCTACTCCTCACGACAAATAGCCATCTGTCTGGACCCATACTGTGGCCTGGGCTTTGTCCTGTGGTGCCTCTCCAGGTAAAACACACACACACACACAGCGTGAAAATTGTACTTCTTTTAACCATTGTGTTTAATTGTGGCAGTGTTGTAAAGTCAATATGTTTTTGGTCCAGCATTTACTCAGGTCACCAGTCCATCCTTATCCCTCCCCTGGAGCTGGAGAGCTCGCTTCCTCTGTGGCTGAGCACACTCAGTCAGTACAAGATCAGAGACACCTTCTGCTCCTACTCTGTAATGGAGCTCTGCACCAAAGGCCTGGGCACCCAGACAGAGATTTTGAAGGTCAGAAACACACATGTGCGCACCCACACATATACACAACAATCTTCCACATGTGGTTCTTTTTGTGTCAACACGTCATCTTCTTCTATTGGTACATCAGTTCTGGGTTTGTGCTTGTGTCAAGCTCCATCTACGTTTCTCTGTTAAAAGTGTGAGTAAACTTTAACCTTGCGTGTTTCCAGGCACGGGGTCTGAATCTGTCGTGCGTACGGAGCTGTGTGGTGATAGCAGAGGAGCGGCCCCGTCTTGCTCTCACTCAGTCTTTCTCCAAGCTCTTCAAAGACCTTGGCCTGTCGCCGCGTGCTGTCAGCACAGCCTTTGGCTCTAGGGTTAGCCTGGCCATCTGCCTGCAGGTTGGTTTCTGTAGATCAGTGATGCTGCTTTATTCTATAAGTTTTCATGAAAGTGTTGATTTTGTCAGGGTTCTGCAATATTTCTTTTCTTTTCTCTTTAAAAAAAAGTTTACAAAATATATGTTAATTTTTTGTACAGTTTCATGGTTCTCTGTGTCCTCAGGGCACTGCTGGACCAGATCCCTCCACAGTCTATGTTGACATGAAGTCACTGCGCCACGACAGGTAAGACTTGGACCTCCTATAACTAAGGATGTTCCAATGGATTGGGTGACTAGTTATCGTCCAATATTCACTTAAAATACTTTTTTTGATCGGCGCTCCTCAATCATGTGACGTCGTATCCGTCTGAGCCAAAAGACTGTGCACGCGATGAAACCAGCTGCCAACAATGACTTTTCTGGTCTGGCAGTTTTTCAAGATATCTGAAAATACATCAAACTCGCTAGAAACAATGTATATGATGTTGAAATTCTTGGTGGTTTAAGTTATCAACAACATTTTAATACTACCAACCTCAGTTGGCAGTCAGTGAGCCGTTTAAACATCCTAGTTTCCAGAAAAATTTAAATACATTTCCTGAATGAATAAACAGTTGTTAAAGTTTTATCTTTTGGGCTTTTATGCCATAATGCCAGCAACAGTAAGTGACAGAGAGGTCAGCAGAAAGTCGCAAGGAAGAGGGGAACGACATGCAGCATAGTCCCCGGGTCAGTGTTGAACGCTGGATGCTGTGATAATGTGGCATTCATGCTGCAGAATAAACGACTGTTGACATTATTTTAAGCTCTTAATTGTATTTCTACTATATTTTTGTGTACAGTTAGTTTTATTTTAATAAGTGGTGTACAATGCTCGGTGGTATTTACAACAGTTAAAATGAATGATTCCCACCCCCCCCACACATCCTGTGAGCAGTAAGCACTGATCAAGAATCAGTATCGGCAGATACTGATTTCAGTGATTGGTAATCAGTGGTCGGCCAAAAAAGCTTATAGGAGCATCCCTGCTAATACCCAGCACAAAGTAGCTATGATCACATGATGCTAAATGGCGAAAACAAACAGAATGATCGACTGACTATCTTTTGTCCATGTCCCTCAGGGTGAGGCTAGTGGAGCGAGGAGCGCCACAAAGTCTTCCACTCATGGAGTCAGGCACTGTAAGTATTGATTATTGACCAGTAAGAGTCATTTGTTTGGTGGTTACATTGGCCACAGACCCGGAGAGCCATTAGAAGTGGTTGTATTATCTAAAGCCTCATCCTATATTCTCCCCTCAGATCCTGCCTGGAGTGAGGGTCATCATAGTCAACCCAGAGACCAGGGGCCCGCTGGGAGATTCCCATCTTGGGGAGGTGAGTGGGCAGAAAGAGCCATGGCATAACGTTCTTTCTTATGGTTGTGCTGCATTTTCACTGGTTTAACTGGCAGATTTAAGCAATAGAGCAGAGGGGGGAACTTGTCTGTGCATTGGACATTGTTTTTTAACCACAGCCGTATCCTCTATTTGTTTCACAAAGGAAATGTGATTTTAGAGGTCATACAAATGCAGAAATACTCTAGCCTTTCTGTTTCTATTCAGATCTGGGTGAACAGTCCTCACACCGCCAGTGGCTACTACACAATCTATGGGGAAGAGGGCCTGCAGGCGGATCATTTCAACACCAGACTCAGCTTTGGAGAGCCCCACACTCTGTGGGCCAGGACGGGCTACCTGGGCTTCATCAAAAGGACTGAGCTCCTGGATGCAAGTGGAGGTGAGAAGACATTTGAAAAATGTAACCCTTCAGTTTAGTGGCAAGAAAGATTTTCTGGTTCAGCAAGCCTTCAGAGTAAATATGATTACTTTAAGATAAGTCATTACATTAATGCAAAATTCCCCGTAAAGCAGTTGACTTGCAACTTTAAAAATTGAAAATTAAAGGGATGGTGAAATCTCTAAAAGTTCCTAAATTTACCATATATCACCTTTTGTATATTGTTGATATGATCATGCCCACTGCAAATAATCAAATCCTTTTGTCCTTCTCGGCTACAGATCGTCATGATGCCTTGTTTGTCGTGGGCTCCCTCGATGAAACATTGGAGTTGAGGGGGTTGCGCTACCATCCAATCGATATTGAGACATCTGTGTCCAGAGCCCACCGCAGCATCGCAGAGAGGTGAGGTTCAGTCTGTTCATGTCCTGCTCATGTACAGGTTGTGACTTAAAATGCTTCTCTATTTATTTTGAACGACTACAATTTGAGGCAGTAACACAAAAGAATTCCCCTGAGTTTGGTCTGTGCTCTTGCTCCTCAGCGCCGTGTTCACATGGACCAACCTGCTGGTGGTGGTGGCAGAACTGAGCGGCTCGGAGCAGGAGGCCTTGGATCTGGTGCCCCTCGTCACCAACGTGGTCCTGGAGGAGCACCACCTCATCGTTGGGGTGGTCGTAATCGTGGACCCAGGGGTGATCCCCATCAACTCTAGAGGAGAGAAGCAGAGGATGCACCTGCGAGACTCGTTCCTCGCAGACCAACTGGATCCCATCTATGTGGCCTACAACATGTGAACGCCCTTCACCCAGTGATGCAGAAAACTGAGCCAGGCTCTGAGGACAGACATGAGGGAGAAGGAATTGGGGTGTGTTCAGTAGCAACCTGGATATTAAACCCCAGATACATGTTAAAAACACCAAATGTTGTGGGAATGCAAGTACAGTACAAGTACTGTAGTGAGAGCTCGCCTCCCTCTCAGAAACTGGTCCTTCTTTTCTTCCACCTGCTCGATCACTGCGGTCCACATTCACTGAGATTTTCTCTCCTGTGTACAGTAGACACATCTGTCAACTGGAGGAAATTTGATCCTGATCTTTTCTGTTCATCCCACTTCTCCCTCAAGGCTCCAATTCATGTTTTTATAAGACATTCTTAATTCCATACTTTCATCAAAGAAAGAAATCCCACCATCCTCCATTCCTTGGTTTATACCCTGAACCACCCCGTGTTTCTTTTTGCCTCCCTCGATCTTGCAGGCAGGATGGTGCACTGGAACTGCTGAACTTTGCCCCCCCCCCCCCCCCCCCCAAGGCCACTTCCTGCCTCATCTTCCACAAGGGGACACCCCGCATGTCTGCTGCTGTCACAAGAGCAAATCCACAACAGTATTAAAAAGTGCCACCAGTAAGTGCAGGCAACAGAGGCCATCCTAATACATAACCTCCCTACCAGGTGCACCGAGGTGTTTGCCTCCAATCACATGCTGTATTTGCCGGTAAACATGCTGTCGGCAATCAAATGTTACAAAATCTCCTAAAAAAAAAATACACCATAGTCATTTGTTGGTGTGGAAAAAGACTTGTTTTTCATGAACATACTGAGCTGGAGAGTAAAGATGAAACATATTCTTCCTTTTCACTGCAAGTAGACCTCAATCTATTAGATTGATGTTGGTCAGTAGCTCTCATGATTATTCACTCATTCATTCATTCATTCATTCATCTTTTACTGCTTATCTGTTTCGCGGGGGGTGCTGCAGCCAATCCCAGCTCACTCTGGGCGAGGGCGGGGTCACCCTGGACAGGTCGCCAGTCCGTCGCAGGGCTAACACACAGACACAGACAGAAACCAACAACCACTCACACTCACACTCAGACCTACGGACAATTTAGAGACAGTGGGAGGAAACCCATGCAAACACAGGGAGAGCATGCAAATTCCGCACAGAAAGGCCCCAGGCCCAGGAACCAAACCCACAACCTTCTTGTTGTGAGGCAACAGCACTAACCACTATGCCTCTGTGCTGCCCTCCTCTTGATTATGATGTTGCTAATTCATTTTTTAAAAGCACCAATTTGTTGAAGCTATGCCTGGTGTTGAGCTGTGCATGGTAGTTTGGAAGTCAATTATTTTCCATAAAGAAACCAAACAAACAAACAAAAAAAAACAACTAACCAAGCCATGCAGGAGTGACACAGCGGTGGACTGGCTTGTTCAGCGCTGAATATTCAGACAGAGTTTAGCCCCATTTTGTGCATCTCGTGTTGGAATTACATGCAAGTCAAAGGACACATGTCTGCTTTTCTGATAATTAATTACTCTGCAATACTTGAAAGGCTTAGAAAGTCTATCATTAACATTTTGAGAGTATTTCCAGACTTCTCGCTCATCTGGAGGAAAAAATACCCCATCTGTTTCAGAGGAAAAACACTCTTAACAGGATGGGAAATTAAAATATAAAATATTTGGGGAAAAAAAAGAAAAAAGAAATTAGCCTTTATCAGTACTGAACTTTATCAATTCATTAACATCTTGTGTGGCCACTGTCGTTTGTATTAAAAAATACAGTTGCAACACAGAGAAGGAGTTTTTTAATAATGTTAAATTTTAATAAAAAAACCTTTCCCTCTTTTTTTTAAGCTGAGTATTTATTTTTTGGCAAATCAGATAATGTGCTCTTAAACGCTAACGTAATGAAATCACCAGATGGCCAAAAAAAAAGAAGAAAGAAACTCAAGGTAAACTTACTGCAAGGACTTTCAACCATCTAAAACTCCCATGAAAAGGGAACAAACTTTGAAGCCTGTTAAATGATAATTTGTTGTCTGCTGGCTTGAGCTGAAGTGATCTGGTAGCTTTCAGTCTGCATGGTTTCCCATCTCAAAGTGAAGAGCATCTTTCCTCTAAAGTTAGATAAATGACCAGAAGGCAAGTCAGTGCCTTTTTTATTGTGACATTTGCAATTCTAAACTAATGAATCTCTGAAAAAAAAAAAGGATACATAAATAAAAAATATGGTATGAAGAATGACGACAGACTTTGCCTTACTAAACCTGTGGAACTTTTTACATTTAATCCTTCACTGCATTTCACGTGTTGAATCAAACCCCAGCTCATAAATCAAATGCACTCAGACCACATGTTCTTCAGAGGAAGGGGGGGTGTCTTTTTAATTTTGTGATCATGCCTTTCTCATTTCAATATTACCATTTAAAACCGATTCTTTCTGAATGTCTGTAACACTGAAAAGGTAACATAAATCACATCAATCAGTGAGAAACTCGTGATTTAAAAGTGGCAGAATCCTCCTCTTACAGAAAAAAGGGGGGTAATAAATGAGGGCAAGGGTGTTGTCTGTATACTGTATTTTAGAGGTCAAATACTGTATTACTCGTGTTAATGTGTACATGGAAATGAACTTTGTCGATTTGAACAACAAAACAAAAAAAAACAAAACAAAAAAAACTTGACTGATCTTTCATACTTGACAGCATTTTTCTGCATTGTTTAATTTAATGGCATCATATTGCAAAAGAAAAAAAAGGTCTCAGATTATTTTGGCAGGAACAATGTGCACTTTCCCAGTATCATTTTGTGTGTGTGTTAGTATATATGTATGGAAGAGAGAGAGAGAACATGTGTGTGTGCCCAGTTTAACAGTGATTGTTGGCTTTTCTGGCGCAACAAAGTTTGTCTTTTGTAAGAAAATGCTCCCAGAATATTAAACCTTTTTTTTTTTTTTTCCATTTCTTTTCATTTTTTTTATTGTCGCCTCCACTGTATTTTTTATTTTTTTTTTATTCTTTCACCCAAAATTGGAATTTAATATATTTTATAGAGGTTTCACCACAATTTTTAATCTTTGTTTTCAAATTGCACATCTTCTGCAAACAGCTCATTTAGTTTAGGAGCATCTTGACACAGTTCAGTACGTCAATAAACCACTTTTTATCCGGTGACGGACGCTGGCAACATGTATGCAAGTCAATTACTCATCAATAACAATCTGAAATGTCTGAGCAACTGTGTGATAATTGCTTTGTTGCTACTGTTTCACTCCTACAAGTTTTAATAAAGTTTTCTAATTTCATGTTGCCCTTTAAGCCTTTTCCATAGACATTGGTGCTATTCAATAAGGGAAAGTTGGTGACTTTAATCCTCCAATGTCATTGTTTCTTCTCGGATGCCCTTTTTGTGTGAAAATAAGTCATTCTTTTTCCATGCCAACATTCTTAAAGTCTTCACCTTACTACTCAGTTTGAAAATTGTTGGTAATCTTCAGTTTTCATCTGCTCAGATCTGATGAAAAGGCTCTCAAGAGGCAACTTCACAAGGACAATGCAACAATTTCCATTTGAATATTTATTTCAGTTTTCAAGTTGTCATGTGAGCAGCATTTCAAACCTCCAAAGTTCTTCTAAGCACAAAATGTGAATGTACATGTGAGGTATTGAAATTAGGATCTTTCACACAAATGTCAAAAATCTCAAGGGCCCACAATGTATACCTCAACAACTGTCTGTTCACTATGCATCGTCGAGCTGCAGCAAAGACATTCTGAACTAGTCAATGGTGCGATAACTTCTAACATGTCTTACTTGACAAAAACACTGTCACACTGTCATTGGATGTGTTTCACGTCAAATAAAGGAGGAAAAAAATGCTTTCAGAGTTTTTTTTTTGTGCCTCTTCTTCAAGCCCCTTCCTTCCACCAGGTGTCAGTCTAAAAAAAATAAAATGGCTGCTTTTGTGAATATGTCACAGTCCAGTTTCTCTCAGTTTAGACCAGAGGTCTCCAAATCTGGTCCTGGAGGGCTACTGTCCTGCATGTTTTAGATGTTTCCTGCTCCAGCACACCTGATTCAAATGAGTGGCTCCTTATCAGACCTCAGCAGAGCTTGATGATGAGCTGATCATTTGAATCAGGTGTGTTGGAGCAGGACAATTCTAAAACATGCAGGACAGTGGCCCTCCAGGACCGGATTTGGAGACTTCTGGTTTAAACCATATCTACTTATTATTTAAAATAATATACAGATAAACACATCCTTAATACAGCTTTTACTCTAACTTTTCCCTTCAGACATTGTTTATTCAGGGAAGATTGACAGAGAAATCAGCTCCTGAATTCACATTCAAATGTTAGAATGAATGCAGATATATGACTTCCACTTTTCTGTTAAACATCCTTTGCAAAGGGTTTAGAGATTAACTATTTGGATGGACAAGTTTTGAAAACTCCCTTTTAGTTGGTTTTCTTTCTGCTTTTTAATAATGCAAATATAAATTTTTACATTGCAATAAGTTAATACATTTTGGTTTTTTACACTTCAATGTCAAATAATCCATAATACTGAGATAATACCATCTGTAACTATTCTTTTGTAACACTGCCATGGTTTATCTAATAATGACTTTAAACTGATATATGATGCCTCGTTAACTTATTTATTACCCTTATCCATTTGTTACAACCTAAAAGCCCCTAAAATTTGTTCCTCATCAGATCATGGTGCAGATGATACTGTGAATGAATGTGAATGTTAACTGCAGTGTGGAGAGTGAGTCATGTTGGTCAGTTTTGACTGCTGGTCAAAGTGCATTAACCCATTTAAACAAACGTGTCGTTTCCTGGACACAGTTCTGTAAATAATTTCACCACTGAGATAATAGCTGCATTTATTGGATTTGGAATAAAATTTAAATTACTGGATATTTGCTCACCATTTAAGCTTCAAACACAACATTTACTACTATGACAACTGTTTATTCTATTGGGAAACTTGTTCATGATAAAAAAATTTTTAAATTTCCATTACGTTCTGTCTCTTTTCTTAGTTGAGCTCCCCTCTTAATGATCTGACCAACAGCTTCTTAAAAAATCGAAATATATTTAAAATTTTAATATTTCAGTGCTGTGTAAGTATTTTGTGAAGTAAATTGAAGATGCTTTCAAAGCAATACTCCAGAACACCCTTATGCAGAGTTTGCAGGAGTGTTGTGCACCTTTGAGAACTGACTGTGGTCTATGATGAATGAGGACAATGCAGAGAATACAGAAAGCTCTCAGGTCAAATAACTAACTGGTCTAACTGGTCTTCTGAAAGAGACTGGATACCATTGCTCTAATTCATCAGAATGGCTAACAAAAAAAAAAAAAAAAAGAATTACAATTGGCTGTTCACACTGAGATTTTTGATGATTTGAACACTTTGCCATTAACAAGCAGCTGGAGAAACGTTTTAACTCCCTCCTCTTTGTTCAGCAGTGGTATTTATTGATGTTTCAGAGCAGCATCAGAGCAGCAGTGAGCAGAGCACAGATGGGACTTGTGACCGGTCCGTGTGCAGCAGATGCTGATGATATCTGACTTGTCTTCAGCCAACCTGCGAACCTGCTGGTCCGTGCGTACACGCCTGGTTTGTGAGGAAGTCCGCACTCTTCCCCAAAGCTTGTCACTCCGACCACATAAAACCTCTCCTCGTCCTCACTGTAGCACTGAAGAGGGCCTCCGCTGTCACCCTGAAACAGACGTAAACAGCAGGGAATATCATACTGATCTGAAACCTGTGGCAGAATTTATTCACATACAACAACAACAACAACAACAACAAAAAGGCACAAAAATCAGCACCTGACAAGCATCAACCGCCCCGCTCTCCTGTCCAGCACAGATCATGTTTTCAGTGACAAGGCCGTTGTACCATGTGATCAGGTTACATGTGGTCCTGTCAATGAGCTCCACCTCAGCTTCCTGTAATCTGTTCAACTGCCTGCCTACGGCAAACACAATAGCGCTTTTAATGTCATTAACACATGCATTTGACATGTAAATATACTGTATAATAATATAATTAAAAGCAATTATCTATGACAGCAATATTTGAAAAGCAGGAGGAGAAGCCAACCCGTTACTTTATATCCCCCTATTAAGCTTTCATAAACCATCCATCCATCTTCATCCGCTCATCTGCGGTCGGGTCGGGGGGTCTTTCATATACATATTTAAATATTTAAAGACGGACTGTAATGTTGTTGTGGGCAGATAGAAGTGTTTACTTGTGTATTTGTCAATACCTCTAACTTCTCCTCTCACCTATAAATATAGTAATGTTTTGAACGTAAATGCACTAAAGTGATGCTATAATATTATAGGTCATGTCTCTATGGAAGAGGTGATGCCAGTTCACAAACACTAGATGAAATCACATTTGCAATGTGATTATTGCTATGTATGACAACATTTTAGTGTCTCGTAAACCATTTAAGTAAAGAGTTTGCAGAGAGTTTACACCTGTATGGAGTCAGAACAGTCTCATAGTGAATGAACTCTCGCGGGGCTTTTCACGAATGCACATGCTTTGTGTCGTAGTTGTATTTCGGACTTCACGAATGTGATTTTGAGGCACACTTGTAATATAAATTCACGAAGCATACGAATTGCTAAATGTGCATTTACGAAATCTGTACGTTGACTTTTGAGACTGACCTGGCGTCGCAGGTCAACCAACGTCACAATTGGCTGATAAAGCTGTCAATCAGACATTTGTGTCTGATCAGGTGGGTTTGCCTTCAGCCAATTATATGGCTCCTCATATTTCTCCACACTTGAACCGTTGGCGACCGTTGTCGTTATGGCAACAATAAACAACACGTCTCGCAAAGGCGGCATGTAACATACGGTCACATAGTTTATGTTCATTCAAAAATTTAACTTGGATAAGCAGGACGCTTCAACTGATTTACACCGAGGGGATAGTCAGATAAATGTCACTGACAGGTTGAGGTTGATTAAGTTTCTCCATGCGATTGGCTTAAGTGTGGAGAAATGTAAGGAGCCATATGATTGGCTGAAAGCAAACATATCTTATTGGCTGATGAATCTGTCAATCAGAAACATACATTTGATTGACAGCTTTATCAGCCAAGGGTGACGTTGGGTCAGATCAGTCTCAAAATTCAACGTACAGATTTCGTAAATGCACATTCAGCAATTCGTATGTTCCGTGAATTTATATTACAAGTGTGCCTCAAAATTACATTTGTGAAGTCCGAAATACAACTACGACACAAAGCATGTGCATTCGTAAAAAGACCCGCGAGAGTTCATTCATTATGAGACTGTTCTGACTCCATACACCTGAGTCTGGTTAGCTCCCGTGTTTATATGAGGTGAGCTCCTTCTTTGCCGGATTGTCTTGTCAAATTTCTCGCAGTTGTCGAGCAGCGTGTTCGCCTGATATATCGACCAGGTTTTTAAGTTGGGTTCTGAGTTGTGCCCAGTGATTTTGTACCTCTGCCTGGTGTATTGGATTTTTTATTTTTTGTTTTTGGACAGGTGAAAAGGTTTGGGTGGACGTGGCCTGGACCTCGGTGGGGTGTTGGAGTGACCTTTGGCAAATTTCAGGTACAGAAACAGCTATGTTTTGAGTACAGCCGCTTCCTCTCTGACTTGAGAGTTTCTACTGAACTAAACTGTCTTCATTTAAAGACAATTTGTAGGCTGTAGTTGAATATCTGAACTCCTTCAGATGACTTTGTAACTCTTTTTAGTTTTATGCCAGTCAGCAGTTCTCGGTCATAGGTCTTCTGAGAGCTGCCTGTTAGGAATACTCCAAATGACACATTTGTTTTATGCTGGTTTCTTGCCTGGACTCCAGATACTAACTTCTGACCAGTTAGTAATTAGTTTTTTGTTGACTTAATCCAACTGAAGATCAGACTATGAGACATATACATAAATGTAGGTGGTTAACCAAATTTATTTTTTCTTGCCACTGTATGTCTTTTACTGCTCACTGAGTGTTTAGTTGAACTTGACTTTAAAACTATGGCATCTCTTAAGGTTTCTTGTCCAGTTCTTCCGTACAGAAGATAGAGTTAATTTAAAAGGAAGTAAATGTGAATGTCTTATAAAGTGGAAACGTCTCCCTTCACAAATCAGTCAGAAGAGCCAGCAGGGAGTCCGGGTCTCATTCAAGCACAATTCAGTGTGAAAATTCACTATGAAACACTGAATAACACTGCAAAATCAGTCTTTGAACAGACCTTTGTAATAGGAGCTCCCCCATCCAGAGATGAAACAGTGGCTGAAGTTGAGGGCAACCTCGTGGGTCACATTATGAGGAGTACAGGCAGGTTGGACATGGTCAGTGAAGTTGAAGGGCGAGCTGAGGAGCAGCAGCGTCATGTCGCTGTCAGACGTGCTGTCGTCATAGTCCTGGTGCATTTTCACTTTACTGATGGAGCGGCTCTGAACATGATCTCCAGGGGCAGATAATACAGTGAGTCCTGCCAACACACGAAAATGGGCCCTGCCAACCCAACTGGACACAAAATGGAAGGAGAGGGAAGTTAAATAAAAAATGTTAAGATGCTTTTTCTAAGGTTGAAAACAGAAATGAACAAACCTGTATGTCAGACTCATGTAACAACAGATTTCAACAGGCAGTTTGTGTTTTTTGCAGCCAGTTATGTATCCATGCATCATTATATTCAACACAAGTTTGTTCTCTCTACAACCTGTTAAAAAAAAAAAAAAGTTCCCTGAGGAACTTTTCCAGCCAACCACAGCTTTTGGTATTCCTGCTTTCATCAAGATCTGGTCTCCTGTTTGAATCCAATAGGCCTGATAATAAATAAATAGATCTATCTGTGCTGGTACCATGTTGTCTATGGTCAAGAGTTTGTGCCCAGATTCTCAAGACTGTTCATCTTAAACAGATGTGGTAGTTTACATGTTTTTATAAACATGACAGAGAAAAGTTGCAAAACTCTTTTGACAAAAATGGGTCTTTTGAAGTGATTTCAAGGGGGATATGGATTTTGATAGCATGACTTCTTCAGGGGTCTGGTTTCGGAGTTGGCTTGCCCTGACAGCAAACATTTTGGGGCTGAGGAAATGTCAGTGTGTATGAACGTCAAGGAGTCTCTAAATTTGTTCATGAGGTCTTGTTAAGTTGTATAAAAGTAAATGTTTTGCCTTTGAACCCGTTTTTGCAGTTTTTATTTTACTTTGTCTACCTTCTGTATACGGATGTAGCTGTGACTGGCTGCAGCTCAGAGTGTGATACTCACAGGTACTTGTAGAAGCAGTGTGTGGCAGTGAGCACCCATAGGTGGTTTAGGATGGTCCCCCCACAGTGGTGCCTGGACTGGATCTGGATACTGACCTGCCAGGGCCAGGCCCCCTCATGAGCTTCCTGGCCCCCTATTATCCGTGACAGACCTGGAGGGGCAACTAGGGAGCGTTGCCCGCAGCCTCAAACACAATCCAAAAGTTTTTTGGCAGTTTACTTTACATGTGTGTGTGTGAGAGAGAGACTGTGATCTGTTAGTAAGATTACATATCTTGGAGTTAGCTCTATGACAGTATGTTAATAATTGGATTTATATTAACTATATCTGATAAATGGTTTAAATCTCATACTATTCAAATTGGTACTTAGGAAAATTGTAGAAGTAATATGCGCAATATATACTCGTTTAAAAAGGAAAAGTTTGAAGAAACCTTTCTAGACATAATGTAGAAATACAAATACATCTGTGCAGCTTCTAGGTTCATAACTTATGTGGTTTGTGATAAAGTCATGAGCCAGTTTGATTAGATTCAACCAATTAATTGAGGCCTGGAAATGAATGAAACTTTCTGGTTGTACTCACTGTCCTGTGAAGTCAGTGCAGCCAAACTCAGAGCACTCACAACCAGCAGCAGCCCCTTCAGCTCCATAAGCTTTAAACTGCTGACGATTTTTATTTTGACCAAAAACAAAAACAACTGCACGTCCCTCTAACCAATGACGTCATGTGCACGTCCTGGGACAGACGAAATAAAGATTGTAATGACATCATGACAAAAAAAAAACCCAAAACAGCCGATGTCTTAATAAATAAATAAATACATTTTGAACACCCCCCCCACCCCCCCCCCAAAAAAATCACTCGAAGGTACAGATTTTTTTCTTCTTATTATTTGTAAGTGTTTCAACTCATTCTGTTTCAGTTCCGTTCACACACATTGCATAAGAAAAAGAAAAAGGGGCAGGTTACCAGATTAAGAGCTGTCTATTTGCATATCAGTTGGGGGGGGGGGGGGGGCAACACAGAAACAGCCCAACTGCCCTGTAGATATTAACTCAGATCCAGTTACAGTATGAATATATATATATATATATATATATATATAAAGACAATACGCCTTTGTTGCAGAGTGTGTATATATAGCATTTGCATTGACTCATTCGGCATCCTTTTACAAATGAGATAAAACCTAATGTATCATTGCATATTTTTATATAATTTCATAATATGATTGTCATTTTTTTCTTTCCTTCTTTACAGCGATCTTCTGGGAATCTGTCCGACCAATACCAACCAATAACTTCCTGCACTCCTAAACTCCCATCACTGATCCAGACGGGTTTTTGTGAGGGACGGCCCTGTGCATCCCCCCCCCCCACCCTCCACACTTCCCCTGCTCGGTCTCCCTGAGGCTGGTCCCTGAACCCGGATCGGCCGCTCTGTGCTCTGTGCTGCTCGGAGGCTGCAGGCCTGGATGACCTTTAGGATTTCACCGAGCACCGCCGACACTCCCTCACATTCTGCTGAGAGTCATCAATTATGCAGGCAAGCTGAGGGCGAAGATAGCAGCAACAATATGGCGACAACCGCAGTTTCTCCCCAACCTTTCCCACATCTGCAGTCCTGCCACGGCTCTCCGGATTCACTGTAACACCGACACAGTGAGTATGGCTCTTTTCTAATCGATGGGGGATGAAAGGTGAGGGCACATTTCTCTCCTCCGTCCGTCTTCTTGTGCGTGAATGTCGCAGAGCTGCACAGCTCTTTTCCTTTTTTTTTTTTTTTTTTTTTGGGCAGCCGGGTGTCTGAGCTCACCGAGCACCCACCGGCTGGACTAGAGCAGCGGGGGGTGGGGGGGGGGGAGAAATATTTTTATCCATCATTTTCTGTCGATGGGGAGGAATTCATCGGATTAACCGTTCGACGAGCAGCTGAGACATTTGTGAGGAGGAAATGTCTGGTAGTTCAGGCTGCAGGTAGGACGCCGTCTGACCGAGCCAACCCTGAAAAAACAGAAGCTGTAGAGAGGTTTTCTTCCAAATTTTGCTCGCTATATGTTTTTTCAATGCCGTCCGGATATTCAGGATGATGCTCTCGGCTTCGGGAAAAGAGCAGATACTATGTGAGTAGCCTGTTTTTCCTTCCTACTTTCACCAATGGCCAACATATTGACATTCCTCCAGGTGATCTCTGTTATTTGTTTGTTTGTTTTGTTTTTCTGGTGTGGCAGCACCATCCGTGTTGTCTGCTGCTCTTATTTATTGTGTTGCGGATTGTGTGTTGTGTGGCTGCTGCTGTCCAAGCTGCATACTCCTGTGTACAGATAGAGCCTGTATTGATTTGGCAGTCGACATGGCTCCACGGGTGTGGTGCAGATCTTTCAAGGCAACGCGCAAAAACGCACAGAATACCCCCCCCCCCCCCATCCATCCATCCATCCCTCCATCCCCACCCCCTCCTCCACTAGCACCAAAAATATCTTCTTTTTTTCTGAAGCATTTTTTATTTGTGCTGTATAACAGGAGGGGCATATTCAGCTGACTCCTTTATGTTGCATCGACATCACACTGTTGACTTGTGACAATCGCATGGCTGCGTTAACCACAGCGTGACATTTCCAACACACCAACCAGCCACTGCAGCAAAGCAACTCCGCTCCAGCCAGTTCGGTTGGAGCGGCCGCTTCTGTGCGCAGCTCCAGGCCCCCAAGATCCTCTCTGTGGCCGAGCAGGACCTTTGTGTTCAATGGAAGCTATAAAGAGAACACACACATTCACGTATAACGGCGTCTACAGGCCCCCTCTGCTTCTTAATGAACAGCTTTAGTAAACAAGGCTCCATTTCTTGCTGTGTCTCCGAAAAAGAGAAAATGACCGAGAAGGTGCCAGAAGGTGCTTTTGCCCCCCCGGATGAAAACGATCAGATCATCAGGTCTGGATGTATCTGAGCCAGAGACACAGCAAGACGACTGTTGTCCCCGAGACTCAATAATGTTGGAGAGAATCGGAGGATAAAGTGCAGGCCCGAGGGCGTCGAGCGCAGAGCGCACCGTGCAGGCCTGCTGGAGAGCAAAACGCGTTTTTTCCAGACAGATCGGTCATGATTTTCCCTCTCCATCAACCCCTGATGTGCATGTTTGTGCGTGTGCACATGTGAGTGTATGTACGTGTGTGTGTGTGTGTGTGTGTGTGTGTGTGTGTGTGTGTATGCGCGCGCGCGTTCTTGTGGTGCTGAAGCGGACAGCGCCAGCAGAGCAGCAGAAGGCTCAGTGACTGCGAGGTTCCGGGGTCCATTTTAAAACAGACGTCTTGGCTCACAGGCTGCATGCTTTCTGTGACAACCCCCCCCCCCCCCCCCCCCCCCCCATCCCACATCACCTCCCCATACCAGGGCAGATAAAGTGGAGTCTTTCCTGTCAGATGTCTGTTTTAAATGTCCAGCATTTTCAATTACATTTTGTTATGCAAGAGGGGAAGTGACAGGCCTTGTTATTCAGATATGGCTGATTATGCATCCACCCTTCTCTCCTCTGCTGTAGACTGGATAACAAAGATTTGTCTGGAATAGCAATGGGTTGAAAAGAATGCAAAGGAAATGACAGGATTGTAGTGTTAAAAATATGGCCCCCAAAACTCAAATTATTCAAGTCATTTGTCATTTTTTGAATCGTCCGTGTGTCAGTTTCAGGTGTGGCTCTGTTTTGTGCTTCTTCCTTGCTAGCTCTCTCCTCTTTCCTTCACTGATGCCTCACATTAGTACATTGACCCTGAAACGTCCTGCATCTTGAACAGCTGTCATGTAACCATCATACCCTTTTTACATCTAAGTGTGCTGGATAAAGGCTCCACTGAGTCATGCAGCCATTAAGTTTGCCGTGTTTTCTGTCAGCCTTTCTGCAGCTATTCAAAAAAAATGATAGGGAGCAAAACTCCTAAATGGTCCTGTTGCCTTCATTGTCAGAGGTTTAGTGCATGAGCGAGGAATCTGTTCTAGGACTGGGGGCAAAACAAAATTTGACATCATAAATAATTCAACCATTAAACTGGTGTCTGAGCACAAGCTTGAGCTTAGTTTATGAAAAATATCTAAATTGCATAAGTGTCCTGTTTTTTTAGTCATTGTACATTGTTACCAAATAAATGAGAAAATATTGCAACAGTAAACCTAAATTTGTTGAATAATTCCTCACAAACTTTGTAATGACTAAATGTGCAGATTTTCAAAAAAGTATGTATAGAATATGTTAATATGAATAACCAGTAAAAGGTCTGATCAGGTATTTCTTCCTTTTTCAGTGTTGATTAAAAAATGATCAGTGCTCATGTTACAGAAACTCTGTATGAATACTGGGTGAGACTTTTGATGAGAAAATCCTGAAAAAGAGAAAAATCTGTTCAGCTCTGGCAATACCCAGAATATAAAGAATAACTTGCATTTTTTTTGTGTCAGTCGTTTACACCGAAAATATGGGAAAATATTTCCATCCGTCTACACAACTGATCAGTGAATTGTCACTGGAGCCAATCCTTTTTGGTGACAGGTACCCACTCTGTCAGAGGGCCAACACATAGCGACAGACAGTCACTCACATTCACAAGTTATAGGCACCAATGAACCTACACATGAATTAACCTAAATGTGCACGTCTTCATATGGAGAGAAACCCAAACAGGCAGAGGGAGAACATGCCAACTCCACACAGAAAGACTCTGGGTTTGAACACAGAACTCTTGCTGTGAGGTTATAGTATAACACTTGCCTACAGTGCCGTCCACCTAGAGTTATCTTCGATGATGACTGAATCTCAGTCTTGACTAGTCATTTAACCAGTCTCTCTTTTTTTGGTTAACCAGACAATAGGTTTAAGATAATATTTATATACAATTATGTTTTAGTTCTGGTGCATCTGAGGTCATTCAGCTACGCTGAGTTTAACCTTTTTTTGTATCCTTTCTGCCTTCATCAAGTCATGAACCTTCACCTGTAAATATGTGATTAAGTTAGTTTACTTCACTGTTTTAAAACAAAACATGTGCCTATAAGACATGTTGCACAAGAGAAACCTTTTTTTTGATAAATCAGTCATGACTGATAAAGTGAGTAAAAATATATTTTTGTATTATTATTATTATTATTATTATTATATCTTCAGTTTATTTTTGGAGACAAAGATGACTGGGTTATTGTTTTGAGCAGCATTTCAGCATCTCCTTAGTGGTTGAACTTCACAGCACTTGTTCTCCCTGAATGTGGATGCCAAATAGACATTAAACAACATGACCATGGTGTATCTTGTTACATTTTACAATCAGGTGCACTTAGCAGCTGTGGTTGTGTTTTTACCATGAATTTGGGCTACTGAGGACCAGCAAACTCATTCAACATTCAGGCAGTGATTTATGTTGTACTTTATATTGATCTACAGTCATGAGCTAAAGACATTTATTGATAGTTTCTGCCTTTAACTCATATTTTTTTTATCTTCAGGACTTCATAATTCTATGTAAATGCATGAACATGATTGCACCAGAGTGTTTTTCATCTTTCCATATACGTTTTGTCACATCTTTTAAACCTCTTCCTCTAAACAAAGGAATATTTTAGCATTAAGTCTTATGTTTTTATCTGAAAAAAAAAAAGAACTAAGGTTGCTTACATTGTCAACATTTCATCAGTTGTAAGCTCTTTTCATTTTGTAGTCGTGATCTCTGTACAGAATGGCCTGCCGGTTGACCTTTTCTTTGTGTCTGCTGCTCCTGCAGAGCTGCTACTGTGGATGGTACAAAGCTAAAGACCAAGTAGCTGCAGGATGAAAACATGGCTGCACCCCTTCTTGCACCACCAGGACCTGATAGCTTCAAGAAGTTTACTCTGGAATCTTTGGCAGCACTTGAGCAGCGCATCAATGAGGAGAAGAACAAGAAACCACCCAAGCAGGACAGCAGCTACCGCGACGACGATGATGAGAACAAGCCCAAGCCCAACAGTGATCTGGAGGCTGGGAAGAGCCTGCCCTACATCTACGGGGACATCCCTCCAGGAATGGTGGCGGTACCACTGGAGGACCTGGACCCATACTACCTGAACTCTCAAAAAGTGAGTTTACAGACACACACACACTGAGACTGACTAAGCAAAATATGTGCTTGCGTGTGTGTGTGTGTGTGTAGCATTTAAAGAATACTGAAACAACGCAACTCAACATTTAAGACTTGTGTCCTCTTTTGTCAAATGAAGCTGTTTTGTAGAAAAACAGCTATATTGTTATGAAATGAAGGAAATGTCCTGAAACATGTATTTCCAAAAACTTTATTGACACAAGTATTGAAAGATTTTACATGATCCAGTTTATTGATGGTATTTGTCCCTCTACCTCAGACTTCCAAGATCTCAAATGACTGCTTTATATTCTACAAACCTCACTAATATTGCATGTAATATCACAACTTGCAATATTATTGCATAGCATGATGATAACATTACTGACTGTTTAGCTTTTATATAATTTTAAGACACTTCTATGTTGATAGCAGTTGTTTAGTCGTTGGAATCTGTCATTAAATCCTTTCTCTTTTTTTTAAATAGAAAAAAAATGAAATAATGATATTGTGGCATTTCTACAAGAACGAAGCACATTATTTAGAACATTTTTAAGCCCCCTGATTATAATTTATATCTGATTGTAAGAGGGAGACATTTTCATTTTAATGAAATGCTTCATTTTCATTTTCTCCTGCTTTATATTTAATGCTTAGCAGTTAAGCCCAAACCTGCTCATTACTGTTTCACCTAATGGTCAGTAGACAAGCAGCCTCGTGATGTCACAGTGAGTCATGCATAATGGCTGAAATTTATGTGGACAAAGGTGATTGAGGTAGTTGGCTTCCAGGTGGGCCGTATTTACAGTTATTGCAATTTTCTAATTAGATTGCAGAATGTAAATATGCTCTCCTCCTCAAAGGCTTTTGGGGAGTGTGATGGTTTGGTGCTTGAGTCGTTGAGTGGGAAGTTGGCGTATCTCACAGGGCTTTGGGGAAAAGTTCAGATGTGGTAACTGTTGTTCCACATGACAGACTTTTCTAATTGTTGAAAATTAATCTGTGGCTGGAAAGAAAAGCTGGCTAGTCGTCTTAGAGGAGGCCAGCGTCTCATTGGGGTTTCAGGAACATCTAAGTGTGTGGATGACTGGGTGACCTTGAGAGCCTCTGAATAACATCATAATGTGTCCTTGTCAACCAAAACTGTAAAGGAGACTGTATTAATTTCACAAGGCTTCATCTCATCTTTGCTGGACAAATCCGTTTTTGTATAGAAAAGATGAAATGTATGGAAACCATCACTTACAGATATGACAGACTGTGTTCTGAAGGCTGAGGGAAGTTAAAAACTAAAATATGCAGCCATTTTGAATAATCTGAGCCACTTGTGCATTGTAGCACACTGTTTTCTTTATGGGTGTGAACCTGTTGTTAGACTACTTTTTTGTAAAATGGCTGTGATTTACATGAGCATTAATCAAGATACAAAGTGTACCGAGATCAGTTTAAGGCTGGAGTATTTATAACAGGATTCAGCAATGAGTCTAAAATCTCTTACCATGGTAACATCATTTGTTGTCTATTTTTAACAAAGTGTTATGTAACAAAAATGGCATTTTTTAAATTGAAAATGGACTCTTCCAATCACTTATTCTTTTAAATACAGCTGCACTTTTGACAACAGTGTTGTATAACTCTCCTTACAGTATACCATAAGATATATCTAAATCCCACCTGAAGTCATCATTACCAGCTAAAATGTATTTATAGTGTGTGTGTGCGCGCGCTCATTTAGGTGCACAGGTTTTCCCTATCTGTGTGTCCGTCTGTCTCTGTCTCATATCTCCCTGTCTTTACTCAGTGCATACTGACTGTTATGTAATGTAATGTAATAGTCCAGTGCACGAGAAGAAGACAGGATTCAAATGTGGAGAACATGTCCAGCGATACATAGAATGATAAATTGATAAATAAATTAATTCACCAACACATAGCTCACCTGTCTCTTATTCCACACATGCCCACGCGTTACTGCCACAGAGGTATTTGAGTCATGCAAGCTTTTTTCTGCTTCTTGTATTTTGCTTCTTGCCTCAGCTCCTGCCTTCTCCATCCATCAGTCCTGCCAGCTCTCAGCTTCAGGCAAATCTAATTATGGCCCTTGATCTAGTCTCGTTCTAAGGCCAATGGGAACCAATGCTGCAGTGGATCTAACATCAGATCAGGTTGTGACCTTGATGGGAGAACGTTGTATGTCTTTGTCACTGAGCTGTGGCTGGCCTTTTGGGGACAACTTCCTTGTAAGGAGGAGAGGGTGGGGTGTGTGGGGAAATATCGCCATAAAGTAAGCTGCTCATCATTTCCTCAAATCTTTAGTTGTTGCAGTTTACTTTTAGATTGTGTCATAGTTAAGACGGGGGATCTTGGCAGGCTGTCTGGGTGATGATGCAGCATCAAGCCCCTCCCACCTCTCTGGTGGCCGAGGCATGCTGGGCCATGCTAAGCTGAGCCAGGCCAGGTCGAGCTCTGTGTCAGAGTATATGGCCAGTGGAACAAATCATTTTGAAGGAGAGGAGCTTAGGAGAATGACAGAGGAAGGGAGGGAGGGACAGATGAATTGAGGACAGGGATGAAATGGACGAAATGTGCAAGGATGCATGAGAGCATTTGCTCTCCTTCTCACAGAAGATGAAATGTGTTTGGCTCTGGAAGACCTGGAGCTTCAAAAAGGACACCTTACCTTAATGAGAAAGTTTCAGATTTTTAAAAAATAAAATTTGACCGAAAAATACATTACCACACAAAAAATGTGTGTGTTCACCAGCTCCCCCTCTGAGTGTTAAAGATGTATGTTTACAGTGATTATCATAGGGACAGTTAGTGATGGTAAACTAGATTTAATCTTTAACAAAGTGGTCAATTTTTCATCTATATAGATATTCAAACTTTCTCCAACAAGAATAAGCATCCAAACATTTTCTAATAATACTAATTACCAGTGACAAGGAGCAGGTGAGCACCTAGCATGGCAGCTGAGCCCCAATTTATTAATGTGTGTGTGAGGCTCTCCAGCAAAAGGCACCATAAAATTCAGTCCATTTGCGGTTTACCACAGGGGCGGGAGACGGGGGCTCTCTGAATGGCTGCTGTGGCCCTCAGAGATGCAGAGGCTGCAGCCCTGCCTGATGGCTGGAGCTTCTGTGTGTTGAAGCAGCTCTCTCGCGCTCTGTATTTGTCTCCCACCCATCCCCCTCTCCCCCCTTCTCTCCATCTTCTGCCCAGCTCCCTCACTCTGGCTTCTCCTCAGCCTGCTGCTGCCACAGTTGCTGGCTGCCTATCTGCTTCACTAGCTCTCCATCTCTTCCCTCTCCTCTTCGCTCAGCTCAGGATTATGAAATTTTCAGTAGCTTTGCAGTAGTTTAGTCATGCATTACAAAAAAGACTCCCCACATATAGCTGTCGTGTGTGTGTGTGTGTGTGTGTGTGTGTGTGAACACGAGCATCGGTTGCTCATTTCTGATCTTTGTACATTTGTGTGCACAGTAGATTATGTGTCGGCCACGCATGCTTACACAACATACAGTGTGTGTGTGTGTGAGATGATTATATTTAACATAAATGTCATGCTACAGGAAATTGGGGCATTTCCAAGTGTGTCATTAAGGCTGACCACAGCACTGACTGGGGAAGTTGATAACATCTCTGAGAGTATTAACACTCAGGGTGGAGGTTGCCGCTCTGACCTAAAATAGTAGCTGAGGAGTAAGATTATCCAATCATGTTTCACTGCAGTGGCTTGATCTGAGCTGGCTGCAGATTTCAGTCAAATTAATATCACTGGGTCATGTGACAAACTTGTCCTCCAGGCACAAATGCTCTTTGTTTCTCTTCCGTGTTTCTTTTAAAGATATCTGTGTTTCTAGTTTACAACATTTTACTCGTCATGTCTGTTGGAAGTGTACAGATTAAATGTCACAGTCATGTGACAGCACCATGAGGTGTCTTACTGTATTGTATGTCTCTCTCCCTTTTTTTCCCTCCTCCTCCCTTCTTCACCGTCTCCACCCTTCAGCATGGGGCTGGTGACTCTGTAGGGCTTAATGTAGTGAGGGATGCCTTGTTAAAAGCAAAAGAGCCCCTATCACTTGTGCAAATGCAGAGTCTCATTAAAGTTTCATGCAAATCACCATGATTTATTTAAACAATTATGAGGTTATCCACAGAAAGAGGCTTGCCAGCTCCCCTCGGTTTTGCTAGTTTCCTTCTCTTGAAACCACCAAAGCCATGATGGGCAGGATAGTGCTGAGTGACTGGGACAACATACCAAAATTAGAAACATCCTGGCAGCCATTTTCACGAAGTTCAAACATGTTTCAGCTCATTTTATGTGACACAGTGTACTATTTTATGAGCAAACGCACACATTATTTTATATAAATAATCTCATATGTATGAGTTATAAATATGTATGGAGAACTGAATCTTTGTGTCAAATCCAGTTTCTGGATGTATTTAATTACAGTCTATGCAGTACGTGTATTTTTATCTGATTGTTATTTATTAACACTTTCCTTCCTCTCTTTCCTTTTTCTCTCCACAGACATTTATAGTGCTAAATAAAGGGAAGACAATCTTCCGTTTTAGTGCCACACCTGCCTTGTACTTCATAAGTCCTTTTAATCTGGTTAGGCGAATAGCTATTAAAATTTTGATACATTCATATCCTTTGAAAAAGCGTCTTAACAGCAGAGACAAGAGTTTCCCATTCATGTATATTATTCATGATGATATGTTCTGTCTCTCTCCTTGCGCAGCTATTGATGTTTCTTGTGACTGATGCTACTGAAGATGATATAGTCAGTCAGAAACTTCCTTACATGGAAATGTATACAAGAAGACACACAGTAGCCATTTTGTCCTTGAAAAGGGTCGCAAAAAAGATGAGTCATCCTTAGTAGTAATCGAGTTAAACTTCCTCTAGAAGCCCATCATGTTTTAACACCGTGGATATATATCTGTCCAGCCTGAACATTATAATAAGGTTGTCCTTCTGTCCTCTTTGGACCAAACTGTCACACAAAGAATTGATGTGGGAGGAAAGTTTTTAGATTATAAAATGCATCTGATAGAAGAACCATTCCCATAAAGTAGGTCAGATCTATACTGATTTACCACAACATGAAAAGGAAACCGATCCCGAGTTTACACTGGAATCGATCCAGATACACTCATAAAAATCAATGCAGCAAAACTAGAATTACAATTATCCTTTTTTCATTTTTAAACTGTTTCTTCATCAAAGTTATTGACCAATTTAGGCAAAAGGCACCTGAACCAATGGCACTTCTGTCAGTTGTTTGTGCTACTTTAGCAGCAGCTAATGCAGCCTTGAGCTGCTAGTCTCAAGCAGAGATGAGCAGTGGGATACAAAGATCTGGGAAAAATTTTTTCCAACTTATTCAGATTTGTTTATTGGATGTGGGGTTAGGTGAGTTCTTCTATCGTCAGTTGTTACCTGTTAGATTTGGTTTGATCCACTTATAGTTTGGTGGGGAAAAAGGCAGTACAGCACAGAGGATGAACAATATACTGCTATAGCACGAAACTTAAAAACATCTTTAAAAATATGTTTATATGTGCATGCAGATCAGCTGTTTGAGTAACAGAGACAGAGCTACACATTCATTTTTGTGGAGAAGATGATGTGTTTTTGTGCCAAGCCGAACTGAAAACATTACGTAGAAGTACCTCACTCCACCAGATGTCAAATAACCCAAACTATGACAAATGTCACGCATGGTCAAAAGTTCAAAATATTCAGAATTTACATCAATGTCTTTGCTCTCACCTTCTACCCTGATGAACGTACTGTTGTTGGCAGTGTGCTATGTAGGCTATACATCTATACTGATTGTCAGATACAGAAATACTGATAACAAAAATGAAAGCCTTCGTCTTTTCTATTCAGAACGATACAGAATATATTCCTGTCCCTACATCATAATTTCCATCCACTTTTCCGCCATAAACCAGCTGAAGTGACCTATCTATCTTTGGTTAAAGTTAATTTTGAGGTTTTCCTTGTCTCTCTCTGCGCTGTCAGCCTTGCAGGTTTAGTTTTGGTCAGGCCATTGTTTTTCCACTAAATATATATCATTTCAATATTTCATGGGTGAAATAATGGCCTTAATGGGACTAGACATGCATAACCACCCTCTGTTAAGAGCTATGAGTAGGTTTTATGAAAATGACCCTTTTATATGCTGTAGGCAGCAAGGGCTGACCTGACAAAACAAATGACATTACTGTACACACACAGTATAGGCCATGTACATGTTTTAGTAAAGTTTGATGATCATAATGTTTGTGATGTATGTGATTTCCTGCTCTCCCATTTTCCTTAACCGGCTCCTCACTCTTTTCAGCATGATCATTATGTGTACTATTTTGACCAACTGTATATTCATGACCTTTAGTGATCCTCCTGAGTGGTCAAAACAAGTAGAGTGAGTACACTTTTAATATATTCATGTGATGGTTTTAAGGCATGCTTTTAGATATCATCAGGTTGTGCTTACTGTTATATTCAAATGTGAAATATACAATCTCAGTGATCTTTGAAAATCACGATCTGAAAGTCTCCTCTAAACCACCTAGATAAAAATATTACCTTTACTAAGAACCCCCCCTTAGCTTAAAAATTGCACTATGGTTTTGTTTTTTAGAAAACAGAAGTAAAAGATTCATTCATTATGAATGAAAATGTGAAAATATCAGATGTAAGGAATATTTTATGATCTTAAAACCAACATGGCTCTGTGATTTTAGCTTTTTTCAAAAATAAGTCAATGTTTTCCATGAAATTTTGTAAAAGCTATTTGTGATTCCCAGAAGATAAATCCTGCTTGTGAAGATACTGCAGGAAAAGTCAAGCGATCATAACTGCTTAGAGGACCAAAATAAATTTACCAGTCATGAGCTGAAAGGAATTTTATGAATGTACAAAATACCTACAAAACAAATAACTTTCCCATGAGCCTCAGCTGCACTGTGTGTTTCGTGCTGGCTAACAAATGTTTGCATGAAGACATTAAAAGAAATGGCGAACATGATGCATCTGTCAATATGCGCATATTAGCACTGTCCCTGATAGCAATTAGCTCAAAACACTCCTCTGGCTTGTCATGTTCAAAGATCACTAATGTTTTTTGGAAATGTGTTATTTAGATCTGCATCTAATGTTGTAAAAAAGAAAATGGCACAAACTGGAACTGACTCTTGTGCCAACTGTCTGTTTCACATACTGCATTCACAATTCAGAGTTTCTGTAAAAAATATGCGATATTGTAGTTTTATCTGACTTCATCTTGTTGAGTACCATACTCAACTTTGTAATGTCCATGATGTTACAACAGTTAACAAGGTTGCAGACATTCAGATACAAGTGAGCTTTGATCCAGTCCGGTGAATTGATTCTGTCAACATTTTTGTCTTTCAGGTACACATTCACAGGAATTTATACATTTGAGTCTCTTGTAAAAATCACTGCGCGGGGATTCTGTATAGATGGGTTTACATTCCTTAGAGATCCATGGAACTGGCTGGATTTCATGGTCATTTCGATGGCGTAAGTATTTTTCTTGTGATCAAATACAGTGGGTGATGAGATGAAGTCATTATAAAGAGGGTGGGCAAGGGAAGTGAGCTTTCAGTGCTACAGGTGATTGTTCATGCCGTCTTTCTTTCTTTCTTTTTTCTTCCTTTCTGTCTGATAATCCATCTCCCGTGTTTCCTCCATTGATCTGAGACTCCTTTGGTCTTTCTCTTTGGGAATTGAAGGTTTCCATCTGACACTCTGCGGCCTCCCTGACAACATCCACAGCCCATCTGACTTATCCTCTTCTTGTCATCTAACTCTCCCTCTCATTTGCCTTTTTCTCTTTCAATCTCCTGGAGTCGTGGGCAACATCTAATACATGTCCCAGTGTTTTCTCCCATCAAAAATATGCCGTTTAGTACCATACGCCTCCATATGAGCAAATACATGATCAAAAATCTTCAGCACCATGTACATTACATCATCTTTATTGTTTGCTGATGTGTCACATGTCCCATTTGTGTGTGAATTTAACTTTTCACCTCATATCTGCATGTAAATAATGAGCTGTTGTAACTGTGGTTTGATCCTGCAGGTATATAACAGAGTTTGTAAACCTAGGCAATGTCTCAGCTCTGCGCACGTTCAGGGTGTTGAGGGCATTGAAAACTATTTCTGTAATTCCAGGTAAGACAGGATGGGGTGGGGGACGGTGGGGCGGGGTCGGTGTTAGGTGTGTGTGTCTTTCTTTCCTTTTACCTTCCACCCTTCTCCTCAGTGGACAGGCTCTGTGAGTGGCGTCGTTTCCTCCTGGTTCGGTGGTGTTGTGCTCTTGGCGTGTGTGGTTTTTGTCATCGTGTTTGTTTTGTGTGTGATCCTTCCCCTATTTCAGATATATAACAGAGTTTGTGGACCTGGGCAATGTATCTGCGCTGAGAACATTCAGAGTTCTCCGAGCATTGAAAACTATCTCTGTCATTCCAGGTGAGACTCAGTTTAAACACTAAGGCTGATCCTCTCACCCTTTCTTTTCTACTCACTATTATTATGATTACGAGTATGATTTAAGTAACAACTAAAAAAAAAAAAAAAAAAAAAAATTGGAGACAACCATTTTTTGATTTATTTTTCCTCCAAAATTATCAAAAATGGTACTAATACATTTTTGATAGGCTTTGCAGTCTCCTCTAGGGCCATCCAAAGTGTCTGCACTCTCTTCTGCCCCAGTAGCACTCTCATTATGAGGCTCCTTTCTAAGGCAGCTTTGTTTCTCTTTACAAACCCACTCCTTTCACGAACTTTCAGCTTAAGAAAAGAAAATATCCTTTTCCATATCCAAGAAAATTATCGATTAGAATACTCTCATATAGAAAAATGGTGATTATAATTGATATATATCAGCTGAGAGTAGATTATAGCTTCTCAAAACTGACAGCAAATCATCTAGTTGCTGTATCACAAAATGAATGTGCAAGTATAATTTTAAGGATCAATAATTTTGTTGCACATTGGAGTGATTCAATTGGAAGGAGAGGATCCCATGTTTTTGAAATCAAAAACAAATGTATGTGTAGATGTTCATATGAGAAAAGGCATAGCTCTTAGAGACATCCCACAGAATATACCTATTATTTATGCATGAAGACTGCCAAGCCTAGCTTGTGAACATATCTCTTATGCTGCATGATGCTTTTCAGTCACTTGCTTTTACAATAATAGCCTACCAAGAGCTTGGCTGACAAATGGCATTGAAAGTTTGATTTGCCCTCTTGTTTTTAATTTGATTGATTTTTCTTTTTCTTTTCTTTCTATGACCTACTTGAATGATATACTGCGCAGAAAAAGAAATCGTGCTCTCAGATTGTGTATATAGGTTGGGAATGTAGATGGGATGGATGAATGACCTATTGACCTTTTGGAGTGAGAGTTACACTAACTGCATCGATCTATTGATAGAGGAAGTTGTGTATAACGAACCACAGCGGGCGGAGGGCTTTTTGAAGTGGTACATTAGCTGTGAAATATGAATAAAGAAAACCATATAGAGCACATAAAAGGGGGTGAGAATTTGGTTTTTAACTATACTTAATAGTAATAATTTGACATTTTGGGAAATGGGCCTTTTTGCTTTTTGCTGGAAGTTGAGAGGAATGAGACGGTAGTACCATAAAAACTCTACTTTTTGTTTAACCAATAATAATGAAACCGTAACAATAAGAGTAAAAGTGCCAAGTCACAGTTTCATAGGGGGTTATATGCTAGGCTAACAAGAAGTAGTCTGCTTGCTAAAGCTTGTTAGACATTATGTTGGATGCTAGTTTACCTGATGTCATAATGTAGCTATTTCCGTATAGAATTACTTAGAAAATGGTATAATATTCCACTTTAACTTAACTCTTACTAGCTTTTTGTTGGCCTGAAAAATCTGTAATCCAAACTGGAGAGAAACAAAACCATTTGTGTTAAACACAGTGCAATATTTAGTTCTAACACATTTGGACTGTTCAATGTAGTTGAATATCAAGTGGCTTGTCTTCTCGTATATGGTCCACTTAGATAGCAGTCTACTACCCACATTCTGGGTATTTTGAACTGTAAAAAAAAAAAAGTACAAAATAAAAAATATGTTCTTTGTCAGGGCCGGGATGTCAACCTGGGGAATAAAGTGGTTACTAAAGGGGCTTTCAGTTGGTAAATCTAATGACACCAGCTATGGAACAGTCTTTACACATGATCCCCTGTAAAATGTAAACTGATGTTTATACTATTATATTTAATATAATAGTATTATATTAAATACTAATATAATACAGTACACTTTATAACAAACAGATATAAAGTGTGAATGAACGCACTTCACAGCTGCCTGCAAGCATATTTATTCACCTTTCGACAGAGCCAGGTTAGCTGCTTCCTCGTGATTTCTGTCTGTTTGCTGAGCTAAGCTAACCAGCAGCTGACTGTAAACCAGTTCATATTTAACTTTCTGCCAGGAGGTTAATTTCCCAAACTGTTTCATAAACAATAATTCAGTAAGACCCTGGAGTGATATAATACGATAACATAATTCAACACATCGCTGATCTAATTTCATATGACTCTGGAAAAGAAGTTTTAATTGTCTTACTTTATTCTGCCAAGCTAATGGAAATTGTCTGAATGTGTAATCCTAAATTTAGTGCATATTTTTCAAGAAAATACAATGAGTACAGCTGGGAAAAACCAGAAAAGCTATAGAGGCCAAACAGGAAAGGGGGTGTGGGTCATCCTGCTTCCACTGTTTAGTTCCTTGTGGACCTGTGTGAACGCTGCCAGAGGATGCCTGTCTGGAAGGTAAACTGATTTTGTCCTTAGTGTAACTGTGGATGAGACAGACTGCAGGGTTGCGTTTTGGGGAGTCAGTGCTTTCCTAACGACATCTTATACAAGACAGTTCAAGAAGGTGCCCTCACTGGCACTGGCATTGAATTGCTCCTGTTCAGCCTTGGAGTTTAAATGACCTGCATGCAGTTTCCAGCCCCCCTGCCTGTGCCTAAGTCCCTCTCATGGCCCGTCTTTGTGCTGCTGTGCTCTCTTACAGATTTCCTCTCATGTTTCTGCAGCCTTCTCCCTCTTTTTTCATTGTGTCCATCATTGGCAGTGGAATCCAAATTTCTTCTGACAAAAAGTCAGTTTTGATTGGAGCTTTATAACAGTATTGGACAAATGTGAAAGGAGTGGGAAGGCTCCTATATATTTATTGTTTGTAATGTTTCTAGAGATGTTATATATGTAATCTGTCAGTTTTGTCCAAAATGTATTACTACCTATATGTAACAGCATATATTTGTATATGCATATATCTAAATTTACTTTAAATTTCACTTCTATAAATTCACCAACTTGTTTAGATGTTTTCCTGAACAAGAAGTAATTTTAATATCACAATTACCATTTATTACATTGATCATTAAATAACTATTTCATACTAAGCCAGTAGTATTTTCAAATCCTGGATATTTACCAGTAATTGATCCTAAAAAAATCGATTACCATATCAGCCATATTAGCTGTAAAAGCTCCTTTCTAGTAAAAGTAAAAGCTCCAATCATTTATACCTGGGGCGACAGCAGCTCCTGCATCACCTGTGTTGTTTGTGTTTGTGTGTGCGTGGTTGCCCTCCAGGCCTGAAGACCATTGTGGGCGCCCTGATCCAGTCGGTGAAGAAGCTTTCGGATGTGATGATCCTCACTGTCTTCTGCCTGAGTGTCTTTGCCCTTATCGGCCTCCAGCTCTTCATGGGAAACCTGCGTCACAAGTGTGTGATCTGGCCAATCAACACCACCGAGAGGTACCTGGCCAACGGCAGCAAGGGCTTTGACTGGGATGAGTACATCATGAACGAAAGTAAGTAGAGGAGGGCTTCGCCAGTGGTGAGCTGGCAATGATCTAAGAGTATGAGTCAACCCATATGCTGGAATGTGAAAACAATATGCTATTTTGGCACAGGATAGACACAGCTTCAATGGTTAGAAATCAGCTATGTTGAATTGAAAATGTAGGTATGAGCAAATTGAAGTTAGAAATTGGTCAGAATGGATTTAAAGACCGTTGCAGAATAAACAGGTGTAGCTGCAACAGAATGAGAGCAAAATGACTCATTATGACTGTTTTCTTTCAGCCAATTTCTACTTCCTGCCTGGCCAGTTGGACGCTCTTCTCTGTGGGAACAGCTCTGACTCTGGGTAAGTTGTCTTTTCTACTCTCCTCTGAATGTTGCTGATCCCAGACCTATTGTAGCTCTTCTATCTGCCTGTCGTCACATTACAATATAAGAAAATAGTGCTGAGCCATTTTCAGGCCTGGGGCCCCGTCATGTCTCTTCCCCTCACTCTCTCCTTCTCCATACCTCACTCCTCAGCCGCTGCCCGGAGGGCTACACGTGCATGAAAGCTGGGAGGAATCCAAACTACGGCTACACCAGCTTTGACAGCTTCGGCTGGGCCTTCCTGGCTCTCTTCCGACTCATGACACAGGACTTCTGGGAAAACCTCTATATGCTGGTAAAACTGATGTGTCAACAGTAAACACCACATATCAATCATCAAAAAATAGTGCATATAAGTAAAAGAACAATTTCATACAAGGGTGAAATGTATTCATCAATAGGAAATTTATCAAGTAATTTTATTTAGCAGAAATGCCAAACCCTCTCACACGCAACAATATAATGTCATGCCGAGACTGGAAATGGTGGATTCTCGTTTTGGTAGAACTCCAAGGCTCTTCCCTGTCTGTCCCTGTCTGTCCCTGTCTGTCTGTCTCTCTGTCTCAGTCTGTCTTTGTCTGCCAGTCACTTTGTTCCTAACAAAGTGTTCAGAAATGGAGTCACTCTTGCCTCCACATATGGAGGCTGAGTGGAAGGAAGGAAGTATGAAATATTAACAGTTCAGGATTACAGTATGGCCAATGAGGGAGATCAGAGCTGATGAGAGCATCCAGGCTCACGCTTCTATTTTTGGTTGTATTTTTGAAATTCAGCTTCCAGCTGCAGGCTTTGATGCTATTGTGTAGTACCACTTTAGAGAAAATATTATACAGCTCGGTTTAGATTTGGTATTAAATGTAAATTATGTAGCAGATTATATTAGACCCTATTGCTCATACTTCATATCCAGCATCACTACTGATGATTTTTTTATTTATTTATTTTTTTATCAGCAGTGGGGGAAAAATGTAACACACACTGTTTTTATAAACATGAGATATATTGGTGCCTGGGACTCAAAGACCACATATAAACATTTTCTAAGTTTATGTTTCGATAATGGGAAATGTGTGGAGGTGTCTAAACACCTCTCAGCAGTACTTGCCAACTAGATTCATAACTGATGTAAGAGAGGACTTCTGGGGACAAAGAGATTAAATTCTTTCTATTTCTCCTTATCCTCATGGACCACAGTCTCCCTTTGGAAGAGCAGAACTGTTAAATGAGGAACATTTTAATTGAAATCTGTTGTGTCTTGTGTTACACTGAGCTTCTCTTAAATATCGTGGTAAATTGGTGACTCTCTCCATTTAGATTTATCGAAATCCTGTAATATACCTGCATGAAAATGAATGTAGAGTCTGTATATTTACATTATGTGAAGTGTTTCTCAACTTTTTCCAGAATCTTTCCTTTTTTGCCCCTGCAGCTTAGGCTCATCTCCACTGATAGCATCCCAAACCATAGAAATTATTTGGCTGTGCTTTGGGTGGTTGAGAAAACTAGGTTAATATGAATAATTTATGCATCTTCCTGATGAGCAAGAGCATCTTGGACTCATGGTCAGAAAATTAACAAGCACAGGGAATAAGGTGTTTCCTTTGCCGTACAGGAATTGGTGATGTGTATCAATTGATCATTGTGTGAGATCATCATATTGCGTGTTGCAGGTGTTTACAGGTAAATGTCTGCATGTTTGTGTTGGTATGGTGGGTCTTATGTCTATTTGCCTGCCTTTTTTTTTTTTTTCAACCAACCAGATGACTGTATTTATTCCTGGCGATTTATTGTGATGTCTGTTGTGCACTGAGCTCAACACTGATCTTAACACAGCGGTTTAGCTCATGTATCAGATGTAACAAGCGTTTCCGTTATTCTCTCCCCCCCCCTGCCTTGGCTGTGTCGTGCCCCAACAGACCCTAAGAGCGGCAGGGAAGACCTACATGATCTTCTTTGTGTTGGTGATCTTCGTGGGCTCTTTTTACTTGGTGAATCTGATCCTTGCTGTGGTGGCCATGGCTTATGAGGAGCAGAACCAGGCCACCATGGAGGAGGCCCAGCAGAAGGAGGAGGAATTCAAGGCCATGCTGGAGCAGCTGAAGAAGCAGCAAGAAGAAGCCCAGGCCAGTCAGCTGCAGGATGGAGGCTGAAATTTCTCCTTATTCACAAAACATCATGGTTCTGACTTTATTTGTGTGTTTTTCTCTGCAGACTGCTGCCATGGCAACCTCTGCAGGCACAGTTTCAGAGGATGCGGTAGAGGATGATGGAGGAGGGCGTCTGTCGTGCAGCTCCTCTGAGATGTCAAAACTTAGCTCCAAGAGTGCCAAAGAGCGACGCAACCGTAAGAAGAAGTGGCGTCAGAAAGAGCAGGAGAAGGAAAAAGGAGACAGCGAGAAGTTTGTCAAGTCAGAGTCTGATGACGGCAGCAAGAGGAGCCGCTTCCGTTTCCCAGATAACCGGCTTGGTCGAAAGTCTTCCATTATGAACCAGGTGCAGAAAACATCGTTCATCTTTTTTTCCCTTTTGTGCAGCTGAAAGCATTTAAAAATTACATGTAATATATTGATTGCATATGTCCGGTATCATATCTCAGGGAATTCATGCTGCTTTTTGAGTCAGTCACTGTCAGTGTTAATAGAACTTCCCTTCAGGTTGCTTAAATTGCAGGCAGAAACTTGTCTTTCTGTGCGGAGTTTACATGTTCTCCACATGCTTTTGTGGGTTTCCTCCCTCCGTCCAGACATGTAAGATTAGGTTAATTGGTGACTCTAAATTGCCCGTAGGTTTGAGTGTGAGTGTTGTTCATCTGTCTGTTTTTATGTGTTAGTCCTGTGATGGACTGGCGACCTGTCCAGGGTGTACCCTGCCCTTGCCCAATGCGACCCGTGAAATGGAAAAGCGGTAGAAGATGAATAAATGAACTTGCCGACAAAAATGTCAAAACTCGAGCATAAGTAAAACTAAGTCTGAAGCTTTATGATGGTCTTTGATAATTATTGGTGTGAAATACAAATTGAGACCAAACAGATTTAGAATAGAAGTAACTCTCATTTCTATGAATAGATGCTAGTGAATAATGTCGCTGCACAAAAGATTTCTTTTACCTGCCAGGTAAGGTATGTTTTTAGAGAGTAGAGTGTGCTGCTGCTATACACTGTGGTGTTGCACGAGCTCACATACAGAGCAGCATATAGTGGCCAGAGATAAAGAGGCACATGTCCAGGTCCTGAATTATTCACAGTGATCACATGAATATTTCAGATAGAGAAATCCGGCAGCTTTGTTGAGGTACTGCTGGCTTTTATATGTTATTATAGTGTAATACTGAGCATATAAGATAAAAAGGCAAACTGAATCTAAGAGATGGTTGGTAGAGGTGGAAGACTGTTTTTAAAAATGTGATTTCAGTTGAGCTAGTGTGATCATGGTGCTGCTATAATAATATTCAGATCACTGAGAGCAGCACAGACTCATGTTATCATGACTCAGGTTCCTCCAAATGTTGTCGTCTTAGCTGCCTATACATCTGTCGCGTGTGTGTGAGTGAGAGACCTTGACAGTGTAAGATATCACTGACCCAATTATGTTTGTTAGGTCGCATTATTGCTCCAGCAGAGAAAGCCTCCTCAGGGAGAAACGTCCTGCTTGCATTAAATTTCCGACAGATGTTGCCTTTCATCCTGACCTCCAAAACTGATGACAAGCAGCATAAAAATAATGGTGCAATCAGTTGTAATTCAAAAACACCGTTGGCTACATCAGTCACACAACTATCTCCTCTCACCTCCTCTCCTTGTCCTTCTTCTCCCTCCTTCTCTTCCAGTCCCTCCTCAGCATACCTGGCTCGCCTTTCCTGTCTCGCCATAACAGTAAGAGCAGTATCTTCAGTTTCAAGGGCCGCAGTAAAGACGTGGGCTCGGAGAACGAATTTGCAGATGATGAGCACAGCACGGTGGAGGAGTGTGAGGAGCGCCGGGGCTCCCTGTTCAGCCCGTACCGGCGGAGCAGCTACAGTGGCTTCCATGGGAAAAGGAACAGCACGGTTGATTGCAATGGCGTGGTGTCGCTCATCGGCCCTGGGCCCGGTGGACGCCTTCTGCCTGAGGTGAAAATAGATAAGGCAGCTACTGACGACAGTGTAAGGAAGTCAATGAGTAGACCTATCTAGGCATGGCCCCCCTTTCGCCCGTTCCTTTTTCTTTCTGGCTCTCTATCGTCTACTCTTTCATCTTTGCAAGTCCGTATGTATCTCTTGGCTAAGCGCTCGCGCCACCCCTCCCCCAGCCCCCGCAGTGTATGCTGCCCTCCAACAATAGGCATGGGATGGAGAATTAACTCCATTTTTACAGATTATACTATAGCCAACCCCAAAGTTGGTAGGTTAGTAAAACTGGGTCTATCAGTGACTTCCAGGCAAGTTTGTTGTTAACGAAGAATGTCAATGTTTTGGGTATGTTCATATCAAATTTATTCATACATGCACAATGCTCACACTAAACAGGCACTAATCTGATACGATTTAATAGCTATACTGCCTCCCTATCTGAGCATTCAATTTCTGCTCCTAGATAAAACCCATTTTTAGTTATTAATACACAGTTTTACATGTGGGATGTTGTGAAGTTTAAAATTTTACACATTTGATTAATAAAACACAATTTTGTTAAACGTCATATAATGATGAGTTAACATGCTCCAGTGTGTTGATGTGTTCCTCCTCCAGGAATCCCGGTCCTCTGCTAGCCTTTGTGGGTAGATCTACAGAAGGAGGCGGATGAAACAGAGGGGACCAGCACTGTAGAGCCACAAGCATTTTTATGTGCTTCCCGTATACACAGTTTATATCCCATAGCAGAGCCACAAGCAACACACACCATCCTACCAGGCCTTAATGATATAATTTAAAAAACAAAGGAGGGCTGCTGTCCTTGTCTGTCTTTATCTTTCTCTGTTTTCCAAACTCTCCCTGGTCAACAGTAGTGAATTAGTCGTGTCTCATTCTAGTTAGCATGTTAGATTCAAATCCTAAATTTGTACAAGCATGACAAAGAAAAGTAGAACAATGGCTATGGTGTCTGTAGTTTCCTCTCCTTCTCTTTGACTTGGAGCATGCTCGTGCATGACAACTGGGTGGCTCACAACTACCTGCCTCCATATGATCTCTTTACAATGCCCTTGACTTGGTGGTTGCAATATAAGTTGTGTGGTTTCAAAGTAGGAAGATACAGTAGCTTAAATTTGCAAGTAATGTTAAAATGGCCACATTTGGGAGATAAATAATAATAATAATAATAATAAATAACCTAATGATTATATTGCAATGACAGCAAAGCCTCCATTATTGCATGACAGGACTGAAAATGCATTCACGCAGAAGCAGTTCTCCTTGCACAATATCTTACAATCCATTTATTATTTAATCAGGATGAGCTAATTACATTCGAACACAATTAGGTGAAGAAGCCCTAAACCACCGCTCCCAATTTGGCTGAGATCTGCATGCATTTACAGCATACACACATCTTCCTTGAAACCAGCATTGATATAGAAAAGAATGAAATATACCCTGCCCCCACCCTAAAATTTGATTCTCAACTACTTCTTCCTGCCAATGCTGTTGTGCACTTCCCTCCGCCGGTCCCCGGTGGTGCTGTGGGATGGTGTTCATGTCCTCTCCATGGGTGCTTGATTCTTCCTCTCCTCCTGACAGCCAACTACTGAGGTTGAGGTGAAGAAGAAGCTGTCGGGCTCCCTGATGGTGTCTGTGGACCAGCTCAATACCTCCTTTGGGCGGAAAGAGCGGGCCAACAGTGTCATGAGCGTCATTACCAACACACTAGTGGAGGGTACTGCCACTTTAACCCAGCTATTTAACCTGCTCTCTCATTATTCTTTAACTAGGGCTGCTCTCATTGGTTGATTAGTTTGACATGAATTTCCTGCTTATCTGCTTTGCATATCCAACAGTACCAGATACATACAATGCATACAATTTTTTCTATCATTTGATACCATTGCATGAGGTATGCTCAAACATGCAAGTATGTTTGGTTTTGATGTGTGATCCGCGCTATGTCTTCAGAACTGGAGGAGTCTCAGCGCAAGTGTCCACCATGCTGGTATAAGTTTTCTAACACATTCCTGATCTGGGAGTGCTGCCCCATATGGATTAAGATCAAGGAGATTGTGAACCTGATAGTCATGGACCCCTTTGTGGACTTAGCCATCACCATCTGCATCGTACTTAACACCCTCTTCATGGCCATGGAGCACTACCCCATGACCCCCGACTTCGAGGACATGCTGTCTGTAGGCAATCTGGTGAGTGGCAGCTTTTTGTTTCTTTTATTTTTATCAGATTTGTCCCTAAACAAATCTATTCTGTTTCTTCTCAGCAGCTGATTGAGAGGTGTTATTTTTAAGTGGCATTTTTTATATTTCAGTTAGAGTTGAAAGGACACCAAAAACATTCTCAACCCCCTCTACTGTTTCTCTCCGTCCATGCATTTCTTGTTCCTCACACACAAACACACACATTCCCTTTCTTCCCCTTGTGTGTCTCTTTCTCCTTCTCTCCATTGGCTGCAGTGGAACCAGCCTGCCTAACTTTCCCAAACTGAATTATGACCAATGACACAGACATAGCTTTAGCTATTTACTGTGTGTGTGTGTGTGTGTGTGTGTGTGTGTGTGAGAGAGAGAGAGAGACAGGCACTAATTTACTACCAGGATATAAATGTGTTATTTGCCGCTCCAGAAAAATTTACCAGAGAAGGCCTATAGGTGGAAATTTTTAGGTCATCTTGATGCAATATCAGTCATTGTCTTACATATAGATATACACACACACACGTACACTTTCAAAGTTAACATGTACTCTCGCTACATTTATTCAGTATGTGGGCTCTATGATTGAGGATCACCCTCAGTAATTTAATAAGCTTGTTATGAGGCCACAGAAGTGCCATTTCATCCTTACTGACTAGAGAGAAGGTGGCGCACACACACACACACACAGAAACTACATATTCTGCCTTCTTAAATAATTGGATGTATCCTGTACATTAACATGCTTGTCTCAGATGATCAAAGCAGATTTCTGAGGAATAATCTATCACTACCTGTCTTTCACAGTCTCATCTCCCCTGTGAAAAACAATATTGAGTGAAATCTGTTTGATCACATCTGTCCTACCTGCCAGGTGTTCACAGGGATCTTTGCAGGAGAGATGCTTTTCAAGCTGGTGGCTATGGATCCATATTACTACTTCCAGGAAGCCTGGAACTGCTTTGATGGTTTCATTGTGACGTTGAGTTTAGTGGAGCTGGCTCTGGCTGACGTCGAAGGCCTGTCTGTGCTGCGGTCATTCAGATTGGTAAATGTTCACTTCAGCACTCCTTTAACATAACTAAACATGAATAACTTGTTTCCTTAGTATCGCTGATGTGGAGTTTAAATCTTACATTCAGATAACAAACATTATTGCCATTTTAACACCCACTGAAAGAAAGCAGCAATGCAATGTTATGACTAAATCATGTCCCACCCACTCTGTCCACCCACCCCACTTCAGCTGAGAGTATTTAAGCTGGCCAAGTCATGGCCCACCCTCAACATGCTGATCAAGATCATTGGTAACTCGGTGGGAGCCCTGGGGAACCTGACTCTGGTGCTGGCCATCATTGTCTTCATCTTTGCTGTGGTGGGCATGCAACTGTTTGGAAAGAGCTACAAAGACTGTGTGTGTAAGATCGCTGCTGACTGCGAGCTGCCCCGCTGGCACATGAACGACTTCTTCCACTCCTTCCTGATCGTCTTCCGGGTGCTGTGCGGCGAGTGGATAGAGACCATGTGGGACTGTATGGAGGTGGCGGGCCAGGCCATGTGTCTCATTGTCTTCATGATGGTCATGGTCATAGGCAACTTGGTGGTAAGTTTACAGACTGAGAGGGTGTGCAGGATTTTTCAGAAAGGTAGCAAACTGATAGCTATCCAAACTAGAACCAACAAGAATTGGAGAGTGAAAATATATCATGTAACATTTAGTTACTGAGATCTTATTCTGTGTCCAAAGGTGTTGAACTTGTTCCTTGCCTTGTTGCTGAGCTCATTCAGCGCTGACAACTTGGCTGCAACAGATGATGACGGTGAGCCCAACAACCTTCAGATTTCGGTTATGCGCATCAAGAAAGGGATCGCGTGGATAAAAGCAAAGGTGCGGATCCTGGTTGCCAGTTTGCTGAAGAAACCCCCGATGGAGGACGAGCAGAAGCCTTTGGACGACATGTATGACAAGAAGCTGAACTGCATTGCTAATCACACTGGGGTTGACATTAACCGTGACCTGGACTATGCCAAGAATGGCAACGGGACCACCAGCGGTATAGGGAGCAGCGTGGGGAAGTATATGATCGACGAGGACCACATGTCTTTCATTCACAACCCGAATCTGACCGTCTGTGTTCCCATAGCTGTGGGAGAGTCTGACTTTGAGAACCTCAACACAGAGGACTTCAGCAGCGAGTCGGATAATGAGAATAGCAAAGAGGTCAGTGTTTAGTTGTCATCCACCTCTAATAGTTTGTCACACAAGTAACTCAGGCAGGAAATGGAATGGGCTCCAATCTGCAGTCAACACGGTGCCCCAGCATTTACAAAAATTTTTTTATTTTATTTTTAGGTTGCCAGTGTGTAGCTGTTACAGGTGATGCTCCAAGAGAACAAGTGTTAATCCTCATTATATGCACTCTCTCATGACAGTCCTGGGTGTGGCTGGCCTCTGGATTCAGACACTGATACAGGGCATTACTCCACTAATCTACTAAGTAGAACCATCTGCAGAGGCTGGGGCATGTAGGCAATATGGATGAAATGGATATCTGCTGATCCATGTCTTTTGAGAAAATGCATTTAGAAAAATTTCAGAGCAGATGATCTCATTTCCCATTTTCTGTTTCATCCATTTCAAGAAGGAATGTGATATTCAGGCTGTTATGTTGCCCATTTCAGTGGGGGGAAATTTAGATAGTGCTCATTTAGAGACTGAGCTGATGGAAACTGGAAATAACATGATATTTACCAAAAAGTCCTTTAGCCCTTCGTCAGTGATTGATTCTTAACTGTCAGATGAAAACTGTAATGTTTTCACTTTGCTCCTATATTTCTATATGTGTGTGTAAATTTATTTGTGTCCGTGTGTGCTCATATATCTGTGTTTATGCAGTTGGATGACACCAGTTCATCAGAGGGCAGCACTATCGACATCAAGCCAGATGTGGAGGAGGTGGTGGTGGTGGAGACAGTGGAAGAATACATGGAACCAGAACCGTGCTGGACAGATGGTGAGACCACTGCTCTCATTATACCCATTAACTTCACAGCACAACAGACTCCCTTGGGCTGAGTGGAACTGATAAGGTGACGAGGTGAAGGACAGGAAATAAAGGCTCACTCATCCATGGAAAATCTGTTAGTCAGTCAGTCTGTGATGTTTAGACTAAAACACTGGTGCATGCGACTTTCAAATAATTGATATTTAAAGCCAGGGTTCTGGGCTAAAAAATGCAGAAATTGTATGTGGTAAATTGACACAAAGAGAAGTGTCAGGCTTCAAACTGCATGCAGACACATACAAAATGCTTAAGTCTGGGCAATGAGATTGTCTTGGCTCAGTTCAATTAGGGAAAATTCTCCAATTAAGGTTCTCCAGAGCTCTGGATAGCTGCTCAAAGTGAACACACTATATGTGAAATCAATAACTTATTTAGACTTGCTTTGTCAAATGTCATCTCTCCCCTTGTGTGTCTGCAGCTTGTGTGGCCAAATATAAGTGTTGTGACGTTGACATCACTATGGGCTGGGGCAAGAGCTGGTGGTTCCTGAGAAAAACCTGCTACCTGATTGTGGAGCACAACTGGTTTGAGACCCTCATCATATTCATGATCCTCCTCAGCAGCGGTGCCCTCGTGAGAAAGCCTTGTGGTTTCCCCTTTACAAACACTGAAACACATGAAACACATGTTCCAATGACCCAAGAAAAATTCAAAGTGTATTGGGATGAAATGTGTAGAACTCATTAAAATTAAGAGACTCAGGCCATTGTGCAATTTTTTTTTTTGGAGGTAAAGCAAGTCGATCAGGGAGGCAGTTGGCCTGGTTGCTCAGTCTCAGAGCTGTTGTTTGGGGGAGGGGTCAGGTTGTCAGTGATTAATGGTCTGTACCATTTATCAGTGGGAGCTATTTCTGGGAATCCGGTGAGAATTGCTCACATCCATGCTACTAAAGTAAAAGACTGCTGAAAATCTGAATTAGCTGTGTAGTGATTTTCATGCAGAACATTTAAGTGTTTTAGTTGTTATTCTGAATCATTGTTATTGATCAGTTGCAAAGTACACTGCTGTAAACAAAATTTCAACTGCAGAATCATAAATCAACAGGGGTAATATATCCTGTGATGTCTGTGTGGGTAACAGAGCTCTCCTGTTTCTCCACAGGCATTTGAGGACGTTTACATCGAGCAAAGGAAGACCGTTCGGATCATTTTGGAGTACGCTGACAGGGTTTTCACCTACATCTTCATCTTGGAGATGCTGCTCAAATGGGTTGCTTATGGTTTTGTCAAATACTTCACCAATGCCTGGTGTTGGCTGGATTTCTTCATTGTGGATGTAAGTCCAGCTCTTGTTTCCTATATCGTGTGTAGTAATGTAAACCAGAAAAGCTGCTACTTGGTCCTAAACCACACCCTGGTCCAACAGCAACAGTTGGTATACAGTAAACAGGTAGACAGTCTGTTAACCAGCAGCATTAATGCTGATTTCTACAGTATAGATACCACAGAGATACAAGATCTGATCTTTTAAAAAAACTATTGTTGTCTGTAGGTTGTGGTTTTGTTTGAAAGGTCAGAATATAAACTGAATCTCTGCTTCATGGCATGTAATAGGTGAGAGGGCATGTTGTGTAAAAGAATCCTCTTTATTTAGGACAGTGCTTTTCAGGACTTTACTGTTGTCCGTTCATATTACGTAAGCACATGCCCGTGCCAACTTTTACAACTCCATGAAGCAATAATCCCAGTTATTACTTGATTGATCACTCTGAGATGCTTGAATATGTATAAAATTTGTTTGTACACACAACAAAACACAATTATTACTGTGCCACAATGACAAAGTACAAAAATCTCTTTTCTCTATACTTGGTGGAAATCTCTAACAGGAAGAAATGATTGAAAACGTTGGCATGGATGCTGCACAATAAGACAATCAATACTGGCTCTACTTCATCACAACCATATTCAAGCCATTCTCAGAGCAAAGGGACGTGTCAAAGATGTGTCTTTACCTGTGTCTTGGACCTGTAGGATGTTTGATATGTGCCTTTGTCCTCTCTCTGTGTACTTCTCTGCTCTTTATACCAATCAAGTTTGAAAGACCAGAACTGGGGTAATTCTCACTGTATTCACAAATCATATTACCACCAGGGTGTTACTTTGAAGGCATCAGGACATTAATCTTAGCCTGTGCAGTTTCTGAGATGTCTCTTACTGATTCAAGTGTTGGGAAAAGTAAGGCTACAATGATTTTAATCATTAATCCTGAATAAGAAGTAATACGCACTGAGTGGCAGCATTGGATAGAAGAAGAATTTCCCGGAGTTCTGACTTTCTTCTTGAACTAACCACCTCTCTGCAGTGTCCAACACCTAAGCCAATGGACTCCTATCAATGACCAGAGATTACCATGTGGATTCATTATAAACTCCTATAACCCCTGCAGCAAACAGACACTCTTCACACTCCAGATAATCTACGCTTTTAAATGTAGGATTTTACAGCAATCCATTTAGGCATTTTACAATTTTATGGCTTAAAATTACACATAGCTACTGTTAATCACTTCCTAAAGGAAGAGTTTGAAGAGATTTTTAATGTACACTATCAAGGTTGACTAATACAGAAGCACACATGCAGCGTTTATGACAGCGTTTATTATAATCATACCACACTGTACTGATACTGGTTATTGCCATTGTATACCTCCTCGCTGTAGGTGTTACCTGAAGCCTGACACTTGGGACAGTGCAAGGCACTACATTTCCCAAGTTGCGAAAATGTTACAAAGTGCGACATCCCTCCTCCTCCCCTCTTTGCCTGCCCCATCCTCCTCCCACTCCCTCTTGAAAGTGTAACCTCAGGAATGTGGTGACATTGTGCTGAGATGTAATGATGGTAGGTGACAGGCAGCTGGCGGTAAGTTTGGTCTTCACTAGCGCTCCCCCTCCAAAAAAAGAAAAAAAAATCAACTTGATGAGTCTGGGTTATGTTGTGTCCTGATCTCCCCCCTTCTGTTCTGTGTTGTGGGGTAAAACCATTGTCATGGACTCACAAAGGGGGGGCACCATCATTAGACCAGCCTGTATTTCTCTCTGTATTTCTAGTGTGGATCTGCCCGACTCTGTGTTGCTCCTCATTTCCCTTGTGTTAGTGTATTTTTTGTTATCCATTTGATTTCTGTTTTCCTGATTTTCTTTAGAAGAATGTTTTTGTATTGAATTTAGCATCGTGCTAAAATATCAGTGGGAAGAAATGTAATCGTTCAATCTTAATGTTAAATCTTATTGTAAATCAGTTTGTAGCATCATAGGTGGAAATCTCCACTACATATTTGGAAAGTAAAGATGAGCATATTTTATATTTGGTTTACATTTTAAAAACAAGAAACCATTTGTGTCCCAAATGAGCTGCTGAATTGATGATAACATAGTTAGGGTAGATGATGCTTGAATAATAGTAATAGTTTGTGTTTGAGCGTACGGCTTGTAGGTGTCATACTCCATTCATCATTCTTTTTCACTCAGATTATTATCATTGTTTTGTTGTGTTTTTTTCTTATGTTTTTAATTTGTTTTATTTCTGTGAGGTTCTGGTTTTTGCTGTCATCATCATGGGATCACAGCCCCAGATGTCATTGGCCTTGCCTTGCAGAACTCTGTGAGAAGGACGCTGATGCACTGAGGCCGCTACTGCACAGCTGGCCCAGCAGGGGGTCAGAGGCCAGGCACCCCAATGGGGGGTCTCCAAGGGGTTCAGGCTGAAGGTGACAATTACCCCAAATGCTGTAGTGTAGATAAAGGCAAAATCTTTATTTTACTGACTCCTTGCCAGAACAGCTGCTAACTCACTTATTGATTATTTATTATTGATTTAAATAGGGGCTTTTGCCAAACAGTAAGTACATGGAGACCTTCCAGCAGAATCTAAATAAAGGCCCGATGTTTGAACATCGTCCAACATTTTTAATAAAAAGCCTGAACGATGCTGATGCTATTCCTGCAGTCTATTCCATGGTTTGGATGGGTTCCACTCCTTACTGGTTGAAATATGAATCTCTTGTGCTCTGTGTTGATAATGGCATCAGTCAAAATGAAGATTTTGCCTGTTACAATCCTCCCTCCGTGACTTTGGTAAGCTTTGGATGTTGTGTACTTCTTGCGGTGAGTTTGACCGGTTGGTGTCGGTGGCTGGTTGGAGGTGCTTTCACATGTGTCCACCGTTGATATTTTTCCTTATTTGTAAGGAACTGGTATTCCCCCTGCTGCAGTCCCTCCAGCATCTTGACCAAGAAAATGATTGTTAAGAAAAAAAGATAATATACTCCTACTATTATGTACTTATTTATACCTAAACAAACAAAAATCTCTCTATTGGACTAAATTCGTAAGACTTTGAGGCTCATTTGAAATCCGCTGCCCACCTACATTTTACATCCTGAAGAATGTACATTTAGCCAAAGAATATGTCTTTTCAAATCTTGCCTTTGCAGTGGACAGTCTGTAATGGCTGCCTTAGCACACTTGAGGTGAATTCATCAAGGCTAAGTCCTTCATCTGCTACTTAGAAAAAGAATGTTTGTGCAGCTTATTGACCAAACTGCACAGTTCATTTCTGCCATTGGCAATGAGGCGATGCTGTATATGTGTTGAGCTTAGATCGGCTCTTTGGATCAGAGCTGTAGGGGATAGCAGTTAGTGATCAGAACTCACGGCTAAATTAATTAATCACAGTGACAACAGCTCTGAACATTGACTATGGTGCTGAGAAAGGATGTGTATATAGTTTAGTGAAATAAATGTAATGATGTGGGGAGTGTTTTTAACCTACGATGAAGCGTTCTTTGGTTGGTGGCTGCTGCCGGACATGAGCAGGGCTGCACCAGTTTCTTTGAGGTTGTGTTCTGTTATTGTTAACCGTGTGTAACTCGACTGTACTCTGTGTATTTTTGTCCTTTCAGTGCCATCCAGTGCTAAAACTATATCCAGTCTGCCCTTAACCTCCATCCCTGTTTCTTGTGCGTGGTTCATGTGACTGTGGCTCTCCTAGTTGACTCTCAATGCTTTGTGACAATTTGATTTGATGTCTGAGAAAGCAAATGGCAAAATGACACACTTGTACATGTTTACTTGTATTCTTTCTCTTAGGTTCCGTTAGTTTGTCTGTCTTAAATTATATGGGATTTTATGCCTCAGCCCAAGAGCGACATGGAGAGACAATGTTAGAGGGGCAAGGGTAAGGCTCTCAAGTCTGTTGGGTTTTTATCAGCTTCTACAGGGTAACCTCTCTCCCCTCTTCCCTCCCTCCCCAACTCCTCGTCCTCTCCCCGTCCCTTCGCTTGTATCTTTACTAAATCATGTAGCACTCTTTTCTGCCTAATTTACCCTCTCTTTGAGTCTTATGTCTCTATCTCCTCTCTTTCTCTCTCAACAACAATTTCTTTACAGGTACAAAGGACTTTTCACATCTTGTCAGCTGCCCCAAAATAACAGACAAACAATCCCTATGTCCTACTGCTACTAAAAAATACTACGCACATAAAACCTATACTAAACACTGACCTTCTCTCTCAGTGTATATACATGTATAAACGCAATATTATACATGAATATACATACATAGTTATATGTGTGTATGTCAAGCAACTCTGCGCCTATGCCAGGGCCATCTCTCTTCCCTAGTGAATATTCTCACTTCTAACAGTTTGGAACCTCTTTTGCTTCTCTGTTTTTGTGTAGGTGTCTATAGTCAGCCTTGTAGCTAATGCGCTGGGCTACTCCGATCTAGGCCCCATTAAATCACTCAGGACACTAAGGGCCTTGAGACCCCTCAGAGCCTTGTCACGTTTTGAAGGGATGAGGGTAAGATCCAAAGCTAAGCAGCTGATCCTTCCGCATGCCCATTCAACAGTTTAAAGCATGCTAGAACTGATCAAAAACAAACTAATAGGACAAAAAAAAATACTCCATAATATTGGGGGATTGTTTTTAAAACTAGGAAATGAAAGCCAAGAAGTCACTTTTTCATGTGCAATCCTGTACCATGCCTTTTGTTAGAGCAAAAGAACAAGTCATGATGCAGCTGGGAGACTGAGTAAAGTAACGGTGAAGTGATAACATGCATTTCAATTGAATTTCTTAAATGAACAACAAAATTTCCCTACAAATGGATGTTTTTTGATTTTAAAAAAATGTACCCAAAGAGCAATAGAAATATCTTTCACAAAGCTGCCTCATCACATAAGTAACAAAGTAGAAATTCAGACTACCTCATCTTACTGTTTCTTTTTAATTGGCCAAAGTGAATGTGAAATTGGTCAAAGCTAACCAAACTTACATACCATCTCATATAGAGCATTCAAATCAACAACTAGCTCTTCATTTGGCCTGATTCCAACCGCTGCTTTCAGTTGACCCCCCCCCTCTCCACATGCACCCTCTTTCCCTTGCTCCCATATCCCCCCACCCTCTTAACCCACACCATCTTTCAATGTATTTGGCATTGAGAACAACCAGCAGGAACCGGGGAGCTCCAGGACATCAAAACCTCTGCCCCCCCCTAGTCACGCCAAAACTCTGCATGCAGGGCGGCTGCCAAACAACCACTCAGAGGAATGTCCCATGTGTAAGAGTCAGGGTTTTGCTGGTTGTAAATCCCCTGCTGTGACAGAACCTCTGGTTGCTTCAGCCGTATCCTCCATAAAGTCACAGATCTGATTGGGTTTCTATGTGACTGGTGGCAGCAATAGGTTGCACCTGGTTGTTGTCGCCTGTAGTCCCTCCTGTCTTTCCTTCTCCTGTGGTCTCATTCTCTTTGACCTCTCACTCTTCTTGGACTGGTTGCCTTGTCTTGTCTGGTTTGAGCTTCTTTTCTTCACCTCAGACTCCCTACTCCTCCCCCTCCCCATCCTCCTCCTCTTCTTCCCACACGTGCAGCACTGTGCAGCACCCACCCCACCTTTACCCCTTTTCTTACTCCTGCGCACCCCTTTATCCCTCCACTACTCACTCCATCTCAACCCGGTTTTGGCTGGCCCAGACCACTGGAGGGTCCCCACACTCTCTCCTGCTTGTCCAGGATCTTTCTGCATCAGGGACTGAGACAGAAACCACACACTCACTGTGTAGTGGCTTTGGGAGGAAAGTATTTGTTAAGCTTCTGCCAGCATCAGCACTTAATTTCAAAAGTACATGACCAACTAATCTGCTACCAGTCCATTCTGGTGGCAAATTATTATTGTAAACTCTTTAAGTCAGAATGTCCTAATTTAATTCTGAGAAATATTACAGTGCTTTCCTTTGTCAATGCATGCAGAAGCTTAGCAAATATTTAAAGCTGCCATTTCACTTAAGGCATTACTGCTGTCATGTCATGGCACTACATGCTGTAGCACATACAGGCCCTGGCTTCCTGTTGCCTTCCACTCCCACAGGAAGTGAAACTGGGAGGCAACAATGGGCCCGGCATAACTCTGACTTTGAGTTCTGGGTCTGGGTGGGTGGTGGCCCGTAGGGTTACAACCACTACAGCGTTCAGGACAACACTCTCAACCCTAGACAGACAATGTGTCACTCATCTTTAGTACGTCCCAAAAATGACAAACCACGAGGAGGAGAAGGCCTATGTTACCTTTAATGGGACAATTGGTTGCAACCAAATGTAATTTAAAAAATTGGACTCTAAGTCTCATTTATACGAGATATCCAGTGACTAAAATGTGATGCTGTTGCAAATGAGCAGACATCAATACCTTTAGGCCCTGGATAGGCTTTATGGATGTTGCCTCAGGTGTTTTACTAAAATGTCATGGGTTTAACTGTTAATCTGGGAGTGGAACATAGGACTATCAGTAAAATGTCATTTTTGGGGTTAGAAATTATGACACATTTACTCTCATAGAATGCAAATAAATTAAGTACCAATTGACCCATGAATGACCTCATTCACTGGGTGTATGTGGTAAAAGAGGTGAGGGTGGCCCAGTAATGCAAAAGGAAACAAACAGAGCAATTTGATCCTGCTGTATCAATTTGGTACAACTATGTCTGTGCTCATCAATTGAGTTACAACTTTGTTTGAATTGAAAACTGAAAACTTGAGGTCAAAACAATAAATAAATGAATAGGGAAGAACATGAATGGAGAGATGACACCGTATGAAAGAGATTCTGGAGAGTTAGAATGATGAAAACTTGTACATCTTCGTTGTTTGAGTTTTATGGCAAGATGCATTGCACAGGCCAAAATATCTCAACAGCACTGATCGAGCAGTGCTGCTTCAATTGGACACATTGCAATGCTTAACATGCAATGAATATTGGCTGTTCTGACTTTGTACTTTGCTCTCTCTTTCTGTTGATGCTGCTTTGTAATCAGTCAATCACTTTTTTAATGCATTGTACAGGAATGTCTAGGCATCTTTACCCCAGCTTCAGTAAATCCCCTTTCCCTGAAAAACCCACTGAAGTTTAAGTTAGACCCAAAGATTTTGAAATGATAATGACATGATATTATCTTTATAATCACGGGGCCTTTGGATAAAACCTCTGAACCCCAACCCCTTCAGTGGCCTGTAGTCAGGATGAAGAAAATATGTTATATATTGCTTTATCTTTTACCTTTTATCTTGCATATCTCATATTGTGTTGTAAATATTTGTTAGAAACTCAAATAACACATATAAATACCAGAATGGCTTGTCAGACACAAAAGCATAGCTTCAGTAATTATCCTTTTAGCTGCTATCTCTCTATCCACACATTTCTCTATTTATTTATTGATTGATTTGAGTGGTTCTTGAGATTGCATAATGCCACGTAACACGCATGTAATATAACTGCCAATGCACATTATGCATTTTTGAAAGCCATTTTCCCTCTTTCTGAGAATGCATTCCACACAGCGTAGCCTAATTCTTTTTTTAAACAATGAATTTTTGATAGCAGCTCAATTTTACTTCAGTTCGAGCAAAGAATCATTCTCTCAGCGAGTGCAATGACATCACTGTTTGGGACAGACCTAAATTTTATTTGAAGTCATTATCATTTAGCATTTTACATTTGATATATTTTAAAAATGTGTCCTTGGTAGACCACCACATCAGGATGTCAGAATGTGAAAGTCCTGTACATGCTGAGAGAATCTTCACTAGAGCTCCTCCCTGTCCGTTTATACCGAGGAGGGAATATGGCTCCACAAAACGAGTCTGCCAAAGACATGCATGCTCAGCTGTCTGCCTGAGAGCTGCTTGTCGGCCTGCCTAACACTGGTAGTGAGCAGTTTACTATGTGCTGAGCTTATTACTGGCTATGAAAAATCAATGGGAAACCAGATTGGTTTGCTAGAAAGGATTAGGTTTTGGGTCGGGGGAGTGTTACTTTTTAAAAAAATTGCTATAGTGTTTATTGTTTGACTTGTGATAGTTATTGAAATGGATAAGTAGAATATTGACTGTCTAAGGTTGGGATGGTAAGAGCAGACACCTCATAGTGGTATGGCAAACACATGTTATCACATTTTTTAAATAAATATTAAACACATTTTCTTCCCCAAAATTTAATAATATACACACATTATTATGTTATATTTAAGTATTTCATAAATATAATTGAATTTGAAGTAATAACAAGAACATTGAATAAAGAGATTGTGTGTGTGTGTGTGTGTGTGTGTGTGTGTGTGCAGGTGCACTTTAACACTTCAGTTCAAATACCCCTGTTCAGTATTACAAACTTCCAATGCATCAGAACTATAAAAATGCATTGCTATAATTGTAGGTGTATTGTTAATTTAAAGAGAACTTGGAAATACAATTTATGTCTGTCAATTTACATTGACTAATAAATCACAGGAAAATGTTTGGATGATAAACATGCAATTCCTATCAACATAAAGAAACTATTCTAATAGTTTCTGCATGGTTAATTGTGTTTGTGTGTGTATGTGTGTGTGTCTGTGTGTGTACATGCATTGTGCATGTGTCCCTTAAGCATTTCTGGTTGCATGCTTCAACAGATCAAAGAGCATCTGAGAGTCACATCGGTGCGGCTCTAATTAAAATGGGACTAATATGTCTCTCCCTTCCATGAATCCCCTTCACTTCAGTATGCACATCACAGCAGGGCTTGTTTTGGCAACCTGAAATCATAATAGAATTCAACTTCTGCTCTACACGCCACCTGTAAAAAGCCTTTCTAAGTACAAAGTGTGATGCCATAACAGTATGTTGTGTCTTGTTGGAGGGGCTGATTGAGATGAGTTTGTTTCCTGGTTCTCACACTGTCATATCCTGTCTCCCCTGGTCTGGTCTAGGTGGTAGTCAACGCCTTGGTGGGTGCCATCCCTTCCATTATGAATGTGTTGCTGGTTTGCCTCATCTTTTGGCTGATTTTTAGTATCATGGGGGTCAACCTGTTTGCGGGCAAGTACTACTACTGTTTCAATGAGACATCCGAGGAATACTTTCCAGTTGACGTGGTCAACAACAAGACACAGTGTGAGGCCCTCATGAAGCAAAACTTTACCGAGGTCAGGTGGAAGAACGTCAAGATCAACTTTGACAATGTGGGCGCCGGCTACCTCGCCCTGCTACAAGTGGTGAGAGTGTCGCTCCTCTCTGACTACATTTCTTGTGTCACACTGACTTGGTTTCTTTTTTCATTTTCTTATGCACGTTTTATTATTTTCTGGTTGCTTCAGATTATTTTTACTTCTGCAGTACGCTGAGGATGTCTGTTGTCCATCTTCACAGTGTATATTTGTATGTCTCTCCATGCTCTTTTCTTTTACCCAGTTGTTTCTTTCCATGCACAAGCTTTCCTACAGAAGATGCATTGTTTGTTTTGTGATTTCTCCAAATGTATTTATCTCTTGATTCTCTTTTTAAAGGCCACGTTCAAAGGCTGGATGGACATTATGTATGCAGCTGTGGATTCCAGAGAGGTACTCAGATATTGCTGCTCAGATATTTTCATGCCCATTTAGAGTATCTCAATATATGTCAAATTTCGTGAGCAGGTTTAAAAAAACAAAAAAAAAAAAAAACAGTTCAACATTTTGTGAAACATGCTCATTCTCTGCCATTCAGTGTTAGATGAGTACAGGGATGTACGAAGCTGCCATCAGCCCCCAGCTACCTTTTGTTAAGCATAAAGCTTTGCATATTTCTCAGTCAGGATCAGTTGGGTAGAGTCTCTGAAGTTATTATTGCAGGCCAAGAAATATTTCAGCACATTCCTCCATGTACAAACAGCAGATTGCCATTTTTATAATTAGTTTTTTCTGTGGATAAACAAAGTGGGGGGAAAAAAAGATGAAATTCTGAATCTTCGCTCAGCAGATTTAGTTTTCTCTTTTTCCCGTCCTGGTTATTACTTATTATTCGTGTCAAATATAGTGAATCTAAATTAAGCCAGCTGCTAGCTTCATAGTGTTGGTGGGATCTTTCCATCTAAGTTGTGTGAAAATAGAAAATTGTATTTCCCAAAATGTCAAGCTAATTCTTGAATAAAATACACCACTTAATATTGTGACTCCCTCCAAGGTGGAAGACCAGCCCGACTATGAAGTCAACATCTACATGTACATCTACTTTGTCGTTTTTATCATATTTGGCTCTTTCTTCACCCTCAATCTCTTTATTGGTGTGATCATTGACAACTTCAACCAGCAAAAGAAAAAGATAAGACCCGTTCTGACTTCCAATCCCATATTTTGCCTGAAGTTTCCATTTTAAAGTGCTAGAATATGATTATAACCAAATCTTTGTTTATTCCTTTACTTTGGAGGTCAGGATATCTTCATGACAGAGGAACAGAAGAAATATTACAATGCCATGAAAAAACTTGGGTCCAAAAAGCCACAAAAGCCTATCCCTCGACCACAGGTGTGTTTTGGTGTTTTTTTGGTTTTTTAATTTGATGAAGTTGTTGCTTTTAATCGTTCATATTGTTCAACAAAACTGTTGTTTGAATTGTCAGAAAATCTTGACAAAATTTCTCTCTTTCCTCACATCTTATAGAACAAGATACAGGGAATGGTCTTTGACTTTGTGACACAGCAAGTTTTCGACATCTCCATTATGATACTTATCTGCCTCAACATGGTCACCATGATGGTAGAAACGGATGATCAGTCAAATGAAACTGAGACTGTTCTCTACTGGGTCAACTTCATTTTTATCGTGGTCTTCACCACGGAGTTCTTGCTGAAGCTTTTTGCCCTTCGCCACTATTACTTCACCAATGGTTGGAATATCTTCGACGTAGTGGTGGTCATCCTGTCCATTGTTGGTGAGTGAGAGAGAGAGAGAAGTGAGAAGCTCACTTGAATATGTCACCAAGAGGAGTCATTGTTTCCTCATTGTCTCTTTTCCACCTTTGCTTTTCCTCAGGTATGTTCTTGGCTGACCTCATTGAGAAGTACTTTGTGTCACCAACCCTGTTCAGGGTGATCAGGTTGGCTCGTATTGGCCGTATCCTCCGTCTGATCAAAGGAGCTAAGGGCATCCGGACACTGCTTTTTGCTCTGATGATGTCACTACCAGCTCTGTTCAACATTGGCCTCCTGCTCTTCCTGGTCATGTTCATCTTCTCCATCTTTGGCATGTCTAACTTTGGTTATGTGAAACACGGAGCAGGAATTGATGACCTTTACAACTTCGAGACCTTTGGCAACAGCATGATCATTCTGTTTATGATCACTACGTCGGCTGGATGGGATGGCTTGCTGCTACCGATTCTCAACTATCCACCGGATTGTGACCCCAACTTGGAGAACCCTGGCACATCTGTGAAAGGTGACTGTGGTAATCCCTCAGTGGGAATCTTCTTTTTCGTCATGTATATCATCATTTCTTTCCTTATTGTGGTCAACATGTACATTGCTATCATCCTGGAGAACTTCAGTGTGGCCACAGAGGAAAGTGCTGATCCACTCAGTGAGGACGACTTTGAGACGTTCTACGAGATCTGGGAGAAGTTTGACCCCACTGCATCTCAGTTCATTACCTTTGCCAAGCTCTCTGACTTTGCCGATGCATTGGAGCACCCACTTCGTGTGCCAAAGCCCAACACTATAGAACTAATCGCCATGGACATGCCCATGGTGAGCGGCGATCGCATTCACTGCCTGGACATCCTGTTTGCCTTCACAAAGCGTGTGCTGGGTGACAGTGGTGAGTTGGACATGCTGAGGCAGCAGATGGAGGAGCGTTTTGTGGCAGCCAACCCTTCCAAAGTGTCATACGAACCCATCACCACTACCCTCCGCCGCAAACAGGAGGATGTCTCTGCCAGAATTATCCAGAATGCCTATCGCGCTCACCTCATCAGGCGCGGTATCATTTTCAAGCGCCACACCTTTACAAACAATACACTTAAGAACGGCGGGACCAACCAAGAGAAGAAGGAGAGTACACCATCCACAGCCTCTCTACCCTCTTACGACAGCGTGACCAAACCTGACAAGGAGAAGCAGGATGAAAACAAAGAGGAATGGGCCAGGAAAGAGAAGGACAAAAACCAAAAAGATGAATGGGAATCCAAGTGTTAGGGTTCAGTGACTCAAAATCCAGTAAAACACAGCGAGATGAGACTCTGAGCCCGAAACCCAACAAATGTAGAAAAAGTGATCATTTGCAAGTAAGAAAAAAACAAAACAAAACAAAACGACAAAAACATATAAAAAGTGTTTACAGACTCAAATACTACTGAGGCAATGTGGTTTCTTATGTCATCAAAGACAGCTGAACCAAACACAATCAGTTTACTGTGGAACTTTTGCTTCATAGAGACCAAGTTCATAGAGATGAGAAACAAATACAAAATGAAAAACAGTGACTCACAGTGTGCTGGCCAATGACACACCTTTCTTTGGGGACCAACTGCCAAGGCACAGAAATCTCTGCTAGATAAATGGAGAAATGCAAAATCCCTGCCACCACCAAGCGTGGAACCCCGCAGCAAGGGGCCAATGCTCCGGACTGGATCATGCAGATCCCACTGGAACTGTGTTAGCAGTCTAGAGGAGGGCTCTGTAACACCGAGTTTACCATCTTTATCAATAAAGAAAAACAATAATCGACCAAGCAAGTTTAGCTAGGAGGGACACACTTGCAAGAGGGGAAACCCAGAACGGCAGACAAAGATTTTTTTGTTTGTTTGTGCTGAGTATACTTGGATCTTTACATTATTTGAGCAGCAAAAAAGATAATATTTAGCCCATGTCACTCCTCTTTTCATTTCCTCTTTCTTATACTGACGCTAAAAAGACATTTTTCTACATGGGCTTTCACACTGACCGGTAGGGGTCATTGGTCATTGTTTTGACTTGGGCTGAAGGAGACTTGCTCAGACCGAGTTCCAGATAAATACTAATTATTGTGCTCGTTCAATGCATAGACATGAGTTGCATGAAGGCATGTTTTGATCAGGAATCATGCATGAGTAATCATAGTCCACAAGACACTAATTCTCAGACCACTGCAGTGGCTTGACTATAAGTTTGAGGCTGTCCACTTGGGAAAATTTATAAGAAATATATGAAAAAATGAAGATTATGGTTAAAATATATAGAATATTGAAGGAATGAGATTCGTATGATCCCGCCCTTCTTTATTTTCTGTTCAACTGACCTTGATCTTTTTATTCTGCCTTTCATGAAAATTTCAGGTGAGCGAAGGAGGTAAGCACTCAATGTTTGTTTAGATCAGCCAATAACAAGCCAACTAGAAAAATTATTTATTGCTGCTCTGAATGTGAATAGTTCAGAAAGAAAGCAGAGTATCTGAGGATTAGGAAGCAGGATGTCCTCATGTTGAGGATGCACAGATTTGCAGGGCCATGTCAGTAGTCCTGAGCCAAATCTGGGGCTTAAAGCTCTGTCTTTTCCATCCTACAGTCACTTTCCTTACTTTCCTGTGGTCCCTGTTATTCTGATGAGAGCAGATGATGTTTCATGCCAAGGATTGTTTATCTGGTGCCAGAAAGGCTTTGGTGTGCTCAAGTGTCAATAGGTATCCCATCTACTTCTCTAATTCCTGGCAAAGGAAAGAAATACAGTTTTTATTTTTCAGCTTTATTTTCTTATTCATTTTGTTTAGGGCTTGAGCAGAAAACCACATTTAGGTAGAGACATTAGACAGCACTTTTACAGGTTGGCTACTTTCATCACAGTTTTTGTACGACAGATTCACATAAGAATTTCCCAGGTAGTGTTTTTTGGACAATTTGAGTTGCGAGCTTTAGAAAAACAAAAAGCCTTGAAGTCCTTCTCTGATGTCCTTGTGATGCAATCATTCTCAGAAAAGGCTACGAACAGTGAGCGTCACCCTGACCACCTGAAACAGCAGAGTCAGCAGAGAATTATCACAAGGACATGCCTTGTTGTGCCTAGCATGTATGGAAGTGGTAGATGGCCGTGAAGAGCTTGTGGTTTTGCCTGAAGATTCAAATGGATTTTGTATGATATTACAGGGAGGTGGATTGGTAATAATTAATACAGCATTAACATGGACCAATAATTAGGTAAAGCTCCCCCCTTCAGGGTTTAAGACTGACTGCCATGAAAACTAGAGAGAAATGGAAGAAAGAAGAGAAGAGAATAGTGCTTTGGTCTGAGTCCGAGTGCTGAAAGTCCCATGTTTTGTCAGTGTATCATTGTGCTTTTGTAGGATCTCTTAAACACTGTGTGGTGTTGGACCCGAGCTCGCGCCATCTTTTCACATACTTGCAGGCTTTCAAACGCCATCACCCGCTTCAAGAATAATTAGTCAGAGATGGAGGTAGAAAGCTAACACTAGTCGAGATAAAGCATCAGCAGGCCTCACATCGACGCAGCTATGTTGTATAATAAGCGTTGTGGGTGTTTTTCATAAAACAGAAAACACAAATAACCTGAGGCTTTGTCAAGTGGTTGACAAGACACAAATGCCTCATTAATCTGTACCTGCCATTTCTTTTCTACACAGGAGTGATGGTCCTATTTCTAAGTGGATGACTGGACATAAATCTGGCATCCATTGTCACACCACTAATGCCATTTGGTGTGTTTAACACTGCCTGTACCAGTACCCCCTGTCTGTAACAATAACTGAGGTTTGTTTACAATATGAGGTCTCCGAATCAGTTTGGCTGCTGCACACTGAAACCAAATACATTCCCAATGAGAACCAGAGGCGTGAGTAATGTCATCCAATTTACCCATGTTCATCTTGGATGTAATGTTTTACAATGATACATTCACACTTGGGAAAAAAAAAACAAAACCCCAAACAAATAAAAAAAAAAAAACCCAACAAAAAAACTAAACAAAACAAGAAAAAAAAATTCATAAAAAAGAAAACAAAAACCTTTATGTGTACAGTGCAGGCTATGATGTAAATGGCACAATCGCTGAAAAAGAATGAACTTTTTGAGAGGAACTATAAATATTGTATTATATTATTTTATTTTATCGGCATGCTTTGTTGTGTTTTTTTGTAAATATGGAATTTTAAAAATGTTACTACTAATAATCAAAAAATGAATAATAACAATAATATAGAATGGCTTCCAGCTATGCCCTTTGTCACATTTGTTACCTTTTGGATTTTTTGAGACACTTTTCACTTTGTTGACAGAAATTGAATGAAATATAGATATTATATAATACAAAAGATATATACACGTATACATATATGTCTATATGTATATACATAAAAGAGAAGAACACTGTTTGTCACATTTGATTTATGTGCAACACGTTCAGTGGATGTCTAAAACTGGTTGTTCCCAGCACCCTTCAATGTTGGGGAATAGCTCATGTGTGATGTTACTGGAGCTGCTTGCCATGGATTGTAGCCTGATCATGACGAAAGGATAATGTTACCAGCACATTTCTCACTTACTTTCATATCGCTCACCTTCACTGAGTATACAGGACACACCCACAGTCATGGACCCCCCCCCCCGCCCCGCCCCACAGGACATCAGCTGGTGAGCCTGACAGCCCCCCCCATACACACACATCAGTGCCATTACAGCTCAACATGATGGATGGTTTGTTTTTATTGTTCCACTCAATGGCATGTGCCTTTTTTCTGCTTTTTCTGAGAATTTGGATGTCAATACCACACTGAAAAAAAAAATAAAAAAATGTAAAAGGAATACAACAACAACAACAACAAAACCAAACCAAAACAAACAAACAAAAAAACATGTTTCCAAACTATGGAGGGTGGGGGTTGAGGGTGAGCACAACATTAATCAGGGATGTGGAGTCAGAAATACTGCCGAAAGATCATCCGGACAACACACTTCATCTTCATATTCAACAATGTGTGATGTTAACAGAAAAACAGCTAACTCAAAAATGTCCTGTTCTTAGTGCTATGTTTGTCACCCACTTGGCTTGTGAAAAAGCAGCTTGCCTTCTATATTTCAGTTTTTTTTTTTCTTCAGTCTTTATGTTTCCATCTGAAATTTATTTTTGTATCGATATTTGATTATAGGACTCATTCTTTTTTTAGCATGGTTTATTATGGGCGTTTTTTCCTTTTTTGCTGAAAAATTAAAAAGTGCTTTTCAAACTGTTGTTATCATTTGGCACCGTGATAGAGGATATACAGTACAATATGATGGTGTGTTGCACAACCACTTGGACTCTTGGTAAGAATATATGAAAGATTGTCTTCATTTGAGCACGAACCTTTTTATTACCAATAAAGCAGCCTTCCAGTTACAACTTGCGTTTGTTTCCTGCTGAAATGTTGACTTCTGGATATCCTTTCGCCTTTTAACTGTCCTTAGGGCAAATCTCATTAAACTGTGTCCACCTTAAGTAGTGGTCACCATTTTGTGTGGATTATTTCACTTTTGTGGTGCTGTATGAGGATGCAAGTGGATTACAAAACATCCTGTAAAATGGAGCGGAGTGGTGCAGCGGTAACAGGGTCATGAAACGCAGCCTTTCAAATGTAATGGCCTTATGGATTTGTTAAGAGCCCTGTGTTAACAACCCCCTCACAGAGAGAGGATGGACTATAGCCCCATTATTATGTAGTCCATTGGTACTGCTCTGCTCTTCTTTGAGGTCCACCATAAAATAAATAGCTTGGTATGATATTACAGTGATCACCTCCATAACCTCATTGCTTCGTGTGCACACGGCTGATAGCCATGTTGGGAGATATTGATTTGTTTGTGATCTGTTTTTGTTGGTGTCCCTTAGGTTGAGGACGGTAAAAAGCCTTTTTGGAGAGAAGGTGGAATTGTATGTAAATGACTCCAGGCTGTGCACACACTGAATACTGTAGATGGCCTTTTTCTCTCCTCTCTTTTTACTGGCAGTGCAAAATTTTGTCTCCTTGGATGTCTTTTCTCTCCCAAGTCACATGGCCTCTTTTCAACTTGCAGCATGTCCATCTCCTCTTTCCTTCCTCCAACTCCCTGGGTTTTTGTATAATTTTTTTTTTTTTTTTGCTAATGTCTTCCTGTCATCTATCATGTAGGCTACACAAGCAGACTATGAGGACCTGCTTCTGGCTGAATAAGGACCCTCATCTCCTGACTTTACTGGGATGCTCCAGGATAGTGTGGTGGATGGAGAAGAATGAGAGGGAGGGAGAGAGGGAGGGGGAGAGAGAGCGTGAAGGGGCGAGTCAGGAAGGGAGGGGCAAAGTAAGGAAAAGAGAAGGGAGGTGGTGGAGAACTGCAGTGCAGATAAATTAATGAAGCAGCCGAGGCTGAGTCAGCAGCACACTCCCAGTTGGCCCAGTGCCTCCATCAGCTTGTGCCCATGCACTGCTGTTCGGGGTATCGGCTCTGCTTCTCAGAAGACAAACAAACAAACAAAACAAAGCGTAACACCGACACCACCAAAATATGGACATTTGAAACTAAAACCGGGCTCGTTCACAGCATCTGAGCGCAGGAAGCGTCGCCGGGAGCTGATTATCTGTGCGCGCTCACGCGGGGGGGGGGAGCTGTCCATGGTGCTAAAGCTTTTACCGCTGGGACCGACAACCTCCGTCCGGGTGTGCCGGTTTCTGGGAGGGGCTGCACCGGAGAAGGACATTGCTAGCTAGCTTGGAGCTAAACCCCATCATAAAATGTGTTGAATGTGCGGAGGAGCTCGACCTAATTCAGAAAAGGCCACACCTACACTCCCCCCTCCTCCGCCTGCTGTCCTCCCATCCCACCTCCCGCCATCTGAAGTGTGCTGCCACAGAGCATGTGGTTTCTCTGTGGGTAGACCTGAACCTGGCTAAATATAACGATTAAACGTGTCATGCTGTTTCCGGCGCTATGATTATTTTGTAAGGCTTTGGCTTTAATACGCGACAGGAATTATTTGATCCCTAATGAGAGCTGTACATCATTCACAAGAGCTGTTCATCCATGGCTATGTAATGCTTGTATTGTGTGTATATTCTTCCCATTTCGTCCCATTTTGCTGCAGTCCTGCTCGTAATACTCTGTAAGTGCAAATAGTAGTAGAAGGGGGTTTTCCTACTATCTGATCTTATTTCAACCCTTGACTGAGATCAGAGGCTTGAGTTTGTGCTCTTGTGGTGTTCCCTTCCTTTCTCCTTTACCCCCTCCCTCCCCATCCCTCTCTCCACTTCCCCTCCTCCCCTGGTCTCCTTTTGTCCCCAGTGACTCAGACTAGGGAGGGAGGACAGAGCCCAAAGAGGGAGTTCTCCATTATAGTTATGACAAGAAGCCAAGAGTCCCCCTCCTCAGCTTCAACCATACATCACTCTACAGTTCTTAATGAGAGACCAGGCAGACATATATCTAACCCCCATCCACCCCCACTCCTACCCGGGCCTTTCCCACACACAGACATACAAAAACCTACAAGACCACTGCCATCAGCTTTAGCATTCAGTTTCTCCTTACCTACTTAACATCACCCAGCCCTTTCTTTTTCCACTAAACATCAACTCCATCAACTACTGTATTTTCTGCCTGCCTCATTGCATAGCTTAATTTTAATTAATAAAAAATAATACATTTTGATAAATTTGTGTGCTATATACAGTCTGCTTTGTAAAAAGAAACAAAACAGATGCCTTCACACCCACACACAGCCTTTTTTATTTTTATTTTTTTTATTTTTTAGATTTTCCAGCCTTCTGTTTGACTGCCAGATTTTTCTGATTTGCTGAGCAACAGCACCCACCCATGGTCAGCCCCATGTATATATGAAAGCTATTGTATTTAGTTTTTTGTCAATACAGATCACTAATTACTGCCTCCTGCATCTCTTTGGATAGTTATGGTTAACTAACTAATCCTAACCCTCATGGCATCTATCATCAATCTCCAATTTCAATCCAAAATGCAGCAAGTTTTTGGATTTTATTCTAAACTCTTAAATTTCTTGCAAATACATGTGCAGGCATCACAACATCAAAGACATACAGGTGAACTTACAATGTATTCAAACAGTTCTTTTCATCTCTTCATATCTTCATTTATGCATATGAAAGAACATCTAGAAAAATAAGCAAAATAATGCAAGCCTGCTGTCTGTAAGGGGTCCGGTATTTGAAGATAACTGCTGTTCCCTCTGAAATTGAAAAAAGGACATTTGAAATAACACATTTCCAATCATTTTAGCTTTGAAGAAAATAGCTCTATTGATTAAAAAAAATGAGCTGAGATGAGAAGTTAAACATTCCAATCAATAAACTTAGCAAAATATTGTATTTTGTTGTTAGGGCTCTTGTTTTATGCTGCTGGCTTATGTAAAGCAGTAACAGACAAACACAATATCATGGGTGCCTTATACTTCTGTCATGGCACCTGTAAGGGGGGAAATAAACAAACAAAAAGAACAGGCCGATGTCAAACAAAACCAAAATACAAACACGGGCAATTTTAAACACTGATGAAACCTCACTTCACTTTCATCCAAAATTGAAATATTTCCAGTAAAGTGAACTTAAACAGTTAGAAACGGTTCACTGATCTGATCTTCCTATTCCTTTTCATTTGTATGCCAGCCTCAGTATCACTCACATCTGCATTCCCACCTTCCTCTGATGCCATCACAAAAGACACAGTCCATGTTGTTTTTCAGCTCACCCCTCTTGCTTGGTGCTGGCCAGCCACTCTACAAAATCATTCGCCTTAATCCTATCAGCATAGTTCGCGAAGTCGCTCGTGAACTTCCCGTCGATAGGCGTAGGAATCGGAGGGGGGGCATGTCCCCTCCAATATTGGAGACAGGCGCATTTTCCCACCCAAAAAATATACCGCGGAGGAGAAAAATATTTGATTTTGAATTTTTTAACTCACGTGCTTTTATTTTGAAAGCGCAACACTGCGTCACGTCACTGGCCCGCCCCCTCCCTCACCTGCTCTGAGGCGGGAGACAGCAGCAGTCGACAACAGGCTGTCTAATGACAGAAACTCTTTAGAACGAGGCAAAAAGAACTGTAGGGAACGTTGTCACTAGTGATGGGAAGTTCGAATCTTCTTACTGACTCTGGTCTTCTAATCTTGTTTAGTAAATGAACGAATCTTTTCTTAAAGTCATTCGTTCATTGGAACCAGTGTGGTGCTGTAGCTGTCATTTGAGTAATGACTGAAAAAGCACGGCTTTCAAACACTGAAGAGCAACATGGTTTGCTTCACTTGGTATATAATACACAAGTTTGCTTTTGTTAAACTATTGAGCACCTTTTTGGGCCATAGCCTACTGAAGTTGAAATTACTGATTACTTAAATTGCCGGTAGGAGAGCGCTCTGCCTATCATTAAAACATTCTCATTCTGTGATGGCTATTCACGTTAGCCTACCTGGTCACTGAAGACCCGTAGTGTATGAATTTGTTCCAACGGAAATGCAAATTAAAAATCCATCCCATGGCTACATAGCTAACGTTAACTTTTGTGCTAACGTCAGATAGCTCTCCTCACTAGGAATAACAGCTTTGGTCATGTTACTGCTGTAACCGCGAATAATGAACGGAAGACCCGTAGTTATGAGTCGTGAACAAATCAGTTGCGCCTACACTGAGAATGCGCAGCAGTCATGTGACAAGTGAATGAGAGACTCAGACCTGAAGACTCTATTTTATGAGTCGTAAACGAATCAGCCGTTCCTACATATGCGGCAAAGACCTGTTCGCGAACGCGCATGCGCGGACCAGGGAAAGAAGAACGAATCACCCACTGAGATGACTTGTTACTCCTAAGTCATACAAAAGATTAGTTCAAAACGAACGACCCATCACTAATGGCCGCTGATGTCGCTGACTTCGCGTTCCTCGGAACAGAATCACCGATCACTAGAGTCGTCTTTTCAGCGGGTGTGTCGCTGAGTGGGGAGAACCGGTCTCTGGTCTAGTCTCTAGTATCTGGGGGGTCCGGTCTGTGGAGGACACAGATCGGACTCACATCAAGTTAGTCAGCGTGTTATCAGATAATCCATCCATCTACCACTTTTCTGGGCTGTAGCCCAGTCCATCACTCACACTACGGACAATTGAGAGTCACCAATTAACCAATTAACCTAGATATGTTCGGGCTGGGAACTGAACCCGCGATGGGGTCTGGTCTAGTCTCTGGAAAGGTCCGGTCTATGGAGGGATCCAGTCTCTGTGGGGGGGTCCGGTCTAGTCTCTGGGCAGAGGGGTCAGACTCATACCAAGCGTCATCAGATAATCCATATCCCGTACTTTTCCATCACTCACACTAACTCTACAATTTAGAGTCACCAATTAACCAACATGTTCAGCTGCCCAGGCCGGGAACCGAATCCGCAAACTTCAAAAATATCAGCAACCTCCATATTTTAAATATGATACATATGATAGATATTTACTTTATTTATCCTGAAGGAAATTACTTACATGCATCATTCACACAATAAGACATACGGAGACATGCTGCCTCACCTTTACACTGCAATGTGCTTTACTTCCCAACACGACAGACAAACAGCTCGTTTTTGGAGAGATTAGATGATGAAAGGTTCACAAACACAAAATAGACTCAGCAATGAGGAATTATATTGAAAAGTATGTTGATACTTCTGGCACATGAGATATTGTGCTAAAACACCTGGTTAATATCGACACAGCTCCACTTTAGGGGATCAGGAAAGAAGCAGAAAACTGTAGTTTGAATTTCTGCTTTTTTGCTTCCTATCCAGCAGGAGTCAGTCACAAAACATATTATAGGGACACAATAAACACAGTCTAAACTCCTGGGGGTCTGGGGGTCCAGTCCGTGGAGGTCTGTTGCGGGCCCCGGTCACTGGTGGTTGTGCTGTGTGTTACCTGGTGTTGCTGTCTCTGCTATTGACCTTGATTAATAGACAGTAAACTCTTATCAAACGTATCCACCTTATTCCTAGCCCTCATGAGCCCTTGCGTGAATTATGGGCGCGACTTCGGGTATGAACCGCAACCGGCGTTTGTTTACACGCTAATTGTTCGCGCTAATCCACTTTCTATGAGTGTTAGAGACGTAAACCATGTGGGAACATCAGCTGTCGCAGCTCAAACGAGACAACATTACAATCCCGCTGCCTACTATTAAAGAGGGGTTGGAGGGTGACTTGTAAAGGTGGCCTAATATAACTTACAGCAGCATTTTAGCTACGTCCTTAACTCTGTCGCCTCGGACGGTGAGGCAATGAATACTCTTAAAAGCTCTTGCTGAAAGAGATGAGACACAATCTTATTTACCTTAAGGCAGACGTAGAGCCCAGTCAAAGCCTTAAAGTCTTTTATCACCGAGCCTGGGTTTTAGTTTCAGGATCAGGTGAAATACAAACAGCAGGGTGTACATGTATAGAGCTCCGGACGTCATGTGACTTATTTTATTTACGCAGCCATTTTGGCAGTAAACGGAAGACAAAATGGCTAGTGCCGGCGCCGCAGATTTTAGTCTTCTGAATTCACTTCTCACTTTAACTCGGATGAAATTGATCTTTACATAAAAAAAAAACTAAATAGATTAAACATTACCGACCCGTATAATGCCCCCGGGGTGCTTTTTACTAGTATCTCCGCCAAAAAGGACGTCCCAGACTTGCAGTATCCGGACATATATAACTATTTGATCAACTTCCCCTCGTCCTACACAGGGGACTCCCTAAGGGCATACAAAGGTCTAGGGGGCTACAAGTGGACACAGTCTGGCTTTTTAACGACCTTTCAACTGTGGAAACTACCAGCTAAAGAATGATGTATCCTCACACCAAGGGTTAGTATCGCTTTATTTAACATTAAAACTAAGCTAACGGGTCGTGTGACAATTAGCAACTTAGGCTAACGCTAGGTAGCTTAGGTACCATTTTCTGATCTGATGAAAATAATAATATATTGCATTTATAGAGTGCTTTCAATCTAAAATATGCTCAAAGCGCTGTGGGAGAGGGAGAAGGGGTACACATCACCCACCTGGGTGATGCTAAGGTTAAAGCTAATGCTAAATTCCTAAACAGTGGATATGTGCCAGCTACAGAAAAATAATCAATTTCCAAAAAAGAAAAAAAAACCTCAGTGGTGAAACTTGCAAATGTGTCATCTGTAGCTGATACTGTAATCTATTTTAATGAATAAACTATTTTTAACTAATGTTGTTCTCTCCCTATCATTGGTATTAGGTAAGTCGCTGAATATCATTGATTTCCAGGGCTGTTATCAAGTGCAGAACAAAATGCCAGACCTGCAACCAATCAGAGCAATGAAACATGGGTTAGTCATATCAAACCCGCCACGTAAGAGGTTGGGATTAGCTCAACAAATATCTGGTGTGGTGGAAATCCGTTTAAATGGGTGGATGTTCAGCCTGATCTGTGGAAATAGCATGTGAACTTGTGATCAGGATGGCGAGCCCAGGTCACATCTGTAGCATTCTCATAGCATTTGATTTTTAGGGCCTGTGAAACATGTTTCCCTTCAAAGGTAATCTCACAAACAAAAGATGTGTGGGTAAAAATGTTTTATTTTCAGTTTAGTTTATGCCCATCTGTAGTCTGTTACATCTCTTAATTTACATCACTGTCACTGAGTCTAACAGTTTCTTTCCACGAGTAAATGCTGGAATCTTTAATTGAGATAATTCTTCTTCTGCTCTTCTCCGGAGATGTCAGGTAGTGGAAGATGAAAACAATGAAGTCCGGTGACAGCGCATTGTCACTCTTTCCCCCTACAAGTAGAAAATGCTCCAGCATTTTAGTAACCAACAACACAATCGGGCTTATTAGCTAGCTAGCTTAGCAAACGTCAGACTTTGTTAGGCCCGCTAATTCAACTTGCTATTTAGAAATAAACTGTTCGAAAAATCGTAATTATAGCCTGTTAAATAAGCAAAACACTAGCGTTTACAAGCGTTTCGTTCACAAACGACACATCACTAATTGCCACGAATATGGCTTGTTTTTAACGTCATGTTGTTAGTTTACGTTCATATTTAGAAACCATACCTTTTGAGTTAAGTCATCGTATGCTGCGTTCCAGACAACTCGGAACTCGGAAATTTCCCAGTTGAAATTTCCGAGTTCCAACCTCAAAGCGTTCCAGGCAAGTTACGAATTCCGTTTGAGCGCAAGGAATTCTGGAATGTAAACAAACCAACATGACGGACACCATAAGATTTATGCTTCATCATTTCAATCGCCAAAGGTGCCTGCAACTTGCTCATTTGAGTGAAACGGAGGAGGGGAAACGGCGCATAAGTTAACAGAAGCTTATACTTTATATTTTACGTTATTTGTCCTTACTTTGAAACGTATTTTGTTTTGATTAATGAAAATACAAGATTAATTTAATTGATTAATTAACATGGTATGCCCAATTTCGCCATGCTGAGTAATTGTACATTATAGTTTTTTTAATCAGCATGATCGACTTTTTAACGTTAGCTAGCATTAGCTATTGCTAGCTAGCACTAGCTATTTCTTGTCGGCGACATATTTGGGCACCGTTTCGGACACATAAAAGATTGTAGTTCACAGTTGTGTGTGTAATATTGTGATTGCAACGTGCGAATTTACTTTACATTGTTCTAAAGTCCGTGTGTGTCACGCGCAGCACCACCGTATCCACGGAGGCTGCCATATTGTTTAGGCAACGATGTGACGTCACAAGTCGTAACTCTGAGTACATCGATCTGGTACGAGTTCACGAGTGGGAAGTTCGACTGCCGTTCCAGTACACTTTCACCAATTACGGGTTGCCTGGAACGCAGCATTAATCCTGGGATGGTCACACGTCCACTATTTAACAGCTAATTCTGTCAGTGTTCCCAAGTAACGTCAACGCTAGCCAAAATGTTTCGCCACTACTGAAGAAAAGGCTAAAACAGCAGCAAGACCTGCTTCGTTTTTTTTTTAAAAAGAGTAATGTCAGTGTGAGTATCGGTTACACAACACAAGGACAACACCTAATCATACTCGACCATTTATCAACATATATGATATTATATTAGATATTATGTGCAATAATGTCTTATCAGGAGAATGATAGTACATAGTGTAGTGAGGCAGTTGACGTTTGTCCCGCTAAATTATTGAAGAAAAGAAAACATTGCATTTCTTAGGACAGGTTTGGGCGCGAATGAATGAACTCACCTTGGGAAACTCTAGTTTGTCTCCCGCCCTGTCTGGTGCACATGCAGTCTGATATTGATGCAACCACAGAGAAGCCCCCCTTTTGAATTTCCCTTCGGGGATGAATAAAGTATCTATCTATCTATCTATCTATCTTTAGACCTTGAAACAACACCATGAAGCGACACTGGTCTAAACTGAGTACTGATTATTTCTGTCACTTTTCAAAGAAGCAGCTGTCCCAGTGTGACATATGGGTCACCTGCCACAGCCGATGACCCTCCTCATCATTTTGGTGGTCTGGATCATAGAGGATCTTAACTAGAATGGCATGTAGTCCCCACATGGGTCAAAGGTCACAGCTCACTCCAGCATACCCAGACAGTAGCAGGTGTGAACAAACATTGTTCCGGTATATGCTGTCAAGAACATGACTTCAAATGTCATTGTTCACTTTAATATTTAGCAGCGTTGCTGTGTTTTAGGACTTCATACTAAACTATACAGGAATACTAGGGTTGGGGTTTTTTTTTCTTTTTGCACCATAGTAAGACATTTTGATGAAAGCATAATAGAATATGAATAATATGAATAAAATTTCTCTATGAGTTCATCATCTGATAATCTGTTGCAAAGGACAACATAAAAAGCCTCTTGAAGGTAATTGAGCCTTGATGGGGCCTGATGTATCAAACTACCGAACCTGTGATCTAGATGACCAAAAAAACCACAGCTGAGAGTGTCTGTGCATATTCTCATTCATCCAGGTCATAGTCATATCCGGCCAACAAACTTAGGTTTGACAACCTAAGTCCTAAGTCCAGTTGCGTTCAGTTCAATTGTTGGCCGGACACAGCTGAGAGACACTTTTGTCCTGGTCCTCTCCTCCCTTGGTCATCTTTCATCTCACAAGGAAAAGGAGTTCATGAGCACAAGGACACTACAGGGATTCACACTGATTCAATGCAAGAGGAAAATAATAACTAATACAATTATTTATAAAATAAAAAATCAATTGATATCACTCACTATTTTTTAATCATAAAGTATAAATAGGAATAAAATGTTATTGCAATTTGTCTTTGGTTAATAAAGCATGACGTTTTAAAGCCTGACTAATTTTAATCTAGCTCAGGGCTTTGGGATGGGATTGAAATTCAATTAGTTTAGTACATCTCTATTTAAATACTTCACTAATGGAATCACGTTTCACACAAATATAGTGTTTTCCATAATTCATAATTCCATGTTGAATACTATTTCAAAATGTATATTTTTTTAAAGCATTGCATTGTATAACTCAAACATAAATACTACCCGAGGTTTGTTGATGTAACAGTCCTGTTCACTGTATGTTATTAACTGGGAACATTTTTGCACATTAATGCACAATAATCATATTTAACCTTGGCAAAATGTTATCATTTGCTCATCGTTTCAGTTGGTACAGTATGTTTTCGGCCAAGACCTCGAACCCTCTCTCAGATGTGCAACCTCCAAGAAATTCACTCCACCTGGACCATGTAAGTCCAAACAGTTCACAGTCAAGTGGTTTTTTTTTAACGTTTCAAGGCCTTATACATTCCTGTTACAAAACCATATTCAGATAATAAAGAGAAAAGGCATCATGCAGCACAATTTGAAAGGTTAGATCTGACCAGAAGGAAGAATTTCATTTTTACTCATGTTGCACATCATCATGATAAAAAAAAAGAAAGAAATCTATTTAATGCCTGAAAAACAAAACAAAAAATAAAACACTCAAGTGAGTTAATTCAGCTAATTAATATTCAGTAGAACAACTAATACAGCTGTCAACTAATTCTCTATGTTTGTGGTTGAGAGTCAAATGAAAATTAAGATAGTCCCATTGAAAGAGCTGTGATATTTTTGTCATTTGGATATTTGTCTGATTTCATGTTTACAAATGAACTTTCTCGCTCAAGAAGCATAACTAGGATTGAAGGACTGGAGATGGTGTCTTAATTGTCCCTTGATTGTATGAATACCCTTGACTTTACTGATATTTTGAAATATTGCTTTTCGCGTTTGCCAGTTTCTGTTTGTACTTCCAGGCTTTGACCACTAGGTGACAGACTTGACCTTCCAGCAGTAGAGAGGTCGTCTGTTGTAATGATCCATCACTGAAACCTACACAGTAGAGTTTCACATCCTTTCCTGCAGCAATTTCTTTGGTTTTAATAACAATTTAATGAATCGGTTGTGTCAGCTTTGCTCTGTTTTCAATGCTGGAAGCTGCAGATAGATTATGCAGACATACTGATACATTTGTAACATTTTGTCTTTGCTGGGAACCAGCAATTCTGTGAGTCCCAGGCTCATAGTGTGACCACCTTTACTCTCGTATCTACAGTATTAAAGGTCCAATATCCAGCTGACTGTAAATTACACTTTTAGAGATAAACGCAGTGGCAGAAAAAACTAAACTTAGCCAACAGTTAGGTCTGTTAAAGAAGCTCTGGTTGCACAGATAGTGCGTGATAGCAAGATGGTACAGTAATACAGTATTCATAAGAAGTGTACTGAATCCTTGGAGAAATGTCCATATACCTACCTTAGAACTCGTTCTCACTATTTTCCTCGTAGCATTACCCTGGGGAGGGAGGGTACAAATGTTTGAATCTATATTCGATATATATTATCACTAAGAGAAGATGGGAAGTTCAGAGCAGGGATCATATAGCTGAGGGTCATGCTTTCAGGGGCTGCAATTCTCTTCTCTCTGCAGCAGCTTGATAACTTGGTGCTGATTGATACATTAATATTGCATTGATCGGTTCCTCCTTGTACACACAGGGATGGTCCTTTACAAAGCATCACACAAAAGGCAAGTTTTCAATGTTTTCAGTGTTATTATATATAATGTATATATAACATCTTACATTTTACATGCATGCACACATACACACTCTATAGCGGCAATTTTTTTGCACTTCTTTCCATAATGAAAAACCTTCCTCATTATCGTATGCTACATGTGAATAAAGAGAAAGTAAAATCATGTAGTTATAATTGGGTGGATGTTACATAAGGTGTAAAACTGGTTTACATCGGAGAGAATCTCCCACACAGTTTTCTAGTATGGATCGTGCCTCACTTGGGGTTTGAAGGCAATGTTTGTGAACACTGTGGATGCTACACATTTGACAATTTATCTGCAACAACAAACACCCTCTTTGGAAAAGCGTAACAGGTCTTTGAAATGCCACAGGAGACAAAACAATAAAGCTATCACTTATAAACATCATGACTGAGGGCAATGGTTTAGCCAGGGACTTTTCCTTCAATTTATTTGGGCTGTTAATGATAGGATATCAGATTCCTATCTCCCTTTCCTGCTCTTTCCCCTCTTGTGCTCCCTGCTGTAGCCTGGAGGACTGTTTTGGCAAGCATCTGGAGGGAGGCTGTTGAATAGAGTCCTTTCTTGAAGGGCCCTGTGCTCCAGCGAGCACACTCGGGGCATGGACACTTGGCTATGGTCCACAAAAGAGGCAGAGTTGGCAGTGGGGGTGGGGAGGGGGGGATAAATGAAAGAAAGCCTGCAAATACACAGTAAAGTATGTTGTGAATTTTCTCTCAATGCATGACTTGCACTTCATCTCCACAAAAATAATAAATAAATAAATATTTTTTTTTTATGTATTTTTTTCTCCTTTTCTTTTCTTCCATATCTTTAATTTTTCTGCAGATGAAATGGAGGACAGGCCTGGTGGTCTTGTGCCTCCTCAGACTAGAACAGGAGGAGTTTGATTTCTTTCTGCCCCATAACAGGATAACTAGTGAACAATGCTCTGCAGCATGGACTCATGCCTCATCTCAGCAGGGGGAATAGGTGGAGGGGGTGGTGTAGCACTCAGCCTAGGTGAATGTGGTTGTAGAGCAGCTGTGGAAATCTATTTTCAGCAGATTTTGGAGGATGCTTGTAGACAACTGTGGTCTCAAAGCTCAACCACCAAGTGACTGCCTCGTACCCTTTCACAACCTCATGCCACTTCCTCAGGGTAAAGAAAGAGCAAGTGAGATATGTTTTGGAATAGTTTTGTATTTGCAATATATCCACTGAATTTAAAAGAGGAATTATTTACTCATTAAGTCTTTAGAATTTGAGGATTTTGAAGCATCAGCAGGGAGAAATTCAATTAGAAATGCTTCATTTTCTGTTGTTCGCTCATACATTAATCCATTAAATAATATTTTCTTTTGAAAGTTCTTAGTCACAACTAAATCCTTTTATAATCTGTGATGGCAAACCCATCTGGATTTGCTTTCAACACTTTGACACTTTCTTACCTATTGATTGTGTGGCTGTGACTCTGGGACTGCTCGTCTCTGACCTTGCTGTTTGCTGGTTCAGATTTTGGATCAATGTGTTTGTGTCTGTGCGCGGAAGGACTAGCTCAGGCCGGAGCCGATCTGTGGAAGGTAATGGGATTGTAAGTGTCTGGCAGAGAATAAGAGCGGTAATGAAATGATGGACCAGGACTCTCAGAGGGAGAGATTTCAACTGACAGCCACTGCATCAGAGGATACACACACTGGATACAATCCAGCTCTGTTGTTTGTGTGTGTGTGTGTGTCTGTACGTACAAAAAATTACATGTGCCACATGCCTTAGTGCAGGCACACACAGTCAGGGCGGACTGCATGAGTTAGTGTTTGTTAACTGTCATTAGCTCTGTGGCAAACATAAACCTGACAACATAACTACAACACGTTACAGCAGAGAAGGTGTGACCAACTCCTGCATTTCCTCCTCTGCTGATAGTTCTTATCTTCGAAGGCAGAGAAATCGGGTAATGCTCTCCCTGCAGCTGTCAAAAAACCCCTCTCTGTCCTTGTACTTGAAGCATGTTCCTAGAAGATACAGCCCAGCTAAGGTGCAAGAAAGAGGTTATGGACAGTCATAGTACAATTTCCAGTAGGCTCTTGGAGGAGGTGGTGACCATTTGGGCCATCTAAACTGACCAGAATAAAGCATTTCATTTTGTTGTTGTTATATCATATTCCTGCCAAATCCTTGCAAATACTCCCCTGGCCATTCTGTGAATCGCCCTCCTTCTGTTCAGGCTTTGGAATGATCATATCAGTGCATAAACCCTATATACATCCCATTGTGATTTAATTTGGAGAACAGAAATGGCGGATTAGTCTCAAATCTGCCCAAGTAGATTATCCACTCATCTCTGAAGCTCATGCATTGAGGGTTCCTCCGGACCACAGCTTGCCATTGAGGGAGCAAGAGTGCCCAGCTTACCCATAGTCCAACAGGGTAGATCTGCTTCCATATTACCATCAGTGTCTACTTATTAAAAGTGTGACTGGCCCTGGTTTTTTCCCCTGTGTGCTTCACCCTATTGTGTTCTGTCTGATTGATGCTGACTGGGGTCACCTAAGCCTTTGCAGGGGATCATGGAGCAGTGCGCAGGGGGCTAAATGTTTACATGCATTCATTTTACTTTACCCAGGGGTCTGCAAGCCCAATCCAGGGTTGTCCCCTGGACAAGCAGACTAGGCCATATGTCATGCTTTTCTCCAGCACTCGATTGAGGGTCAGATCCACCAGGTTATGGCTGCTTGTTAGGAAGAATAAATATTCTTTGTGGGCGGATCCTTACCTTGTATTTTGACTCTGACCTTTCAGCTGTGACACCAGACATGGCTCTTAACATGTATGATAGTAATGTTGGTCCATTGTTGACATTAACCTGCCAGATGTGATGGAGAAATGTAGGCCTGCGTCTTGTGGTCAGTGCGTCAGTTATGCACTCATCTGGAGCCAAGAGTGACAGTGAAGAAACAAGATGAATAAATGGTAAATAGTTGAGCTTGAAAAAGAATACAAAGAGCTCCAGGGATACAGAATCAAAACAAGAGGACCGACAAAAAGAGTTCTTCCCTCAGCAGTGAGGGCAGAGGTGAAAATCAGCAGAAGATTCTGTGGACATTATAAGTAACATAGCTACTAAAATATTAAACACACAAATATAGGCTTACAATTAACAGAGGATATTGAGGTAAGCTCAATGGTTGGATTATACTTGACATACTTACAGAGGTAGTTTGTTCTACGTGTCATAGTTGTTTCAACAGCTACCCATAAAACTGGAGAGTCAGACAACATTTTGTTTAAATATGTCCTCAATAGGCTGCTTGTGTATCATGTTGTGTTTCCCTGAGTTGCAGTGTCTTTTCCTGTCAATACATGAGACTAATTTTTTATCATAATCCCCTGACCCCACTGACTATTTTCATATCAATGCAAAGATCATTAAAGCAAAAAGAGTCATATGACTCGAGGTAGCTATTTCCCATTAATGATTGATTTTCTAAAGGTAGTTCTGGTAGGGTTGAAATTTAATTGAGACTGTGGGGTATCATAGATATTTGTAGCCTCAGGGGTTTAAAGTACTGACTATAGGCAGAATGAATGAATGAATAGTTTTATTTTCATGTCTAGCCCATCCATCATGGAATGATTCAGGCATGTGAAGCAACCTTAAGGCAAATTACAACTGCCACTGTCTTAACAATGCTGCTGCTTCATTCAGGTCTCCTGTCCAAGTGCGTCTTCTGACATAACTTCCTCCCATCTATCTGGATTCTGTGTTGTCGTTGAACATCTTGCAGTTGGAGGACTATTTTGCTTATATACGTTGTATTTGGGGGGAGGACGGCGGCATAGTAGTGTGCAATGTTGCCCCACAATAAGAAGGTTGTGGGTTCGGTCCCCGGGCCTGGAGTCTTTCTGTGTGGAGTTTGCATGTTCTCCCTGTGCCTGTGTGGATTTCCTCTGGGTTATCTCGTTTCCTCCCACAGTCCCAAAGACATCATGTTTGGGTTAATTGGTGACTCTAAATTGTCTGTAGGTCTGAGTGTGAGTGTGAGTGGTTGTTGGTCTCTGTCTGTCTCTGTGCGTTGGCCCTGTGATGGACTGGCGACCTGTCCAGGGTGAACCCCGCCCTCGCCCAGTGTGACCTGGGATTGGCTCCAGCACCTCCCGCAACCTGGAAACCGATAAGCGGTAGAAGATGAATGAATGAATGAAGTTGTTGAAGTTGTATTATTCATAATGACCTGTAAATGTTTCCCACTGGTGGCATGTAGCTGGTGATTTTGTGCTGATGCAGTTTTGAGTTTGGGGTTAGGTCAGCAGGGCTTCAGACAGTACAGCAGAGATTTGGTGGATATTACAGCAGCAGCTACGCCTCAGCTGTGATACTCTCTTATAATTTACCGAATGATTTAACAGCCAGCCATTGAACCACCTGGTAAATATTCAATGCTTTCAAACAGATTTTCCACTCCATTTAGACATCTCTCCCTCTCTGTCTCTCTGTCTCTCTCTCTCTCAACGTCTCACTCCCTCTGTCTCCGTCGTTCTCTCATGCTTATGCATAGGAATGTGTGGTGTGTGCATTTGAAATGAATGTTAACAGGCAGGCAGGGGTGGGGTAGCTGCTGGAGCCTGAATGAGCGAGTGTTGGCAGAATGCGGTTAAGACTAAGAGAAGAATAGGACAGAGAACAGACAGTGTGGTGGTAAGGCATAGAAATGAAGGATTGTCTGCTATTTCTCTCACCCATTAACCAGACAGGGCCATTGTTGCGCTCATTTCCCACTGGCACACTGTTGCTGTGAGTGACAGCCCAACAAGCTGCCTCTGTAGGTCTGCCACATGGTGGGCCACTGAATGGGGAAGGCAAAATGTCAGTGCTTTGTAAAAACAGCTTACCTCAACTCTTTATGTTGCGAAAAGCTTTCACCTGCGCTTCACTTAACACTTTAGTAATTGCTCCTGCCTCAAAGCCTTAAGGCTGAAATAAAACACGCTTGCTGTTTTTCTGAAGCCTTTCAGATAATTACAAATGCAATTGATCGTATTTTAATTGATTCATGAGTTGGTGAATGTCAGATTTCATGTTGTTGTCTTGGCGACTTGATGTTGTACCAGAGTCTCTCTCTTTTTGTCTGGACATACAGCTGCTCTGTCTCTAGTAATGAGTTTGTTTTTACACTCACATCACCACGTCATGGCAAGTGCGGTACCATCAACCACGAGCCGCTGGAAACAGCAATGTCTGTTAAAAATTCATTCTGGCATCTCGCAATACCCCAATCGAACCTTGAGCGAGTGTCCAAACACACCCACAGGTCCGGCATAGCTGGGGACGTGGCGAGGAACGCTTGGCGATAGAAGAGGCACGTTGGATGGGTCTCACAGGCGGAGGCCATCTCATGGAATTCCCGAGCGGAGCAGGAGGCAGTGAGGAGGCTGCTGGGGAAACAATGGCCAGGGACATCTGTCATGCGTGGCTGCACTCCCCTTCGCTTACAATGGGTCCGGGGGACCAGCCAGTGGTGGCTTTCTTTTCTCTCCCCTCCTTTCCGGGGACACTTCTGGCCCTTACAATGGGCCTTTTGTCGTCTCCCCGCTTTTTGCCAACATTTAACCCTTCGAGCCTGCTCCTTTTTCTGCCTCTTTTTTCTGTCCCCACTAGAAAACAAAACATAGTTGAAACTGCAACCATTCATTCGCCCCCCTCTGCTTCTGTTTTTCATTATGACTTTTGGCTCCGTCTCTAGCTGTGCACTGTGCTCTTTGCATAAATGATGAGACTCTTTTTATTTACTTCATGTGTCTGTGAGAGCGGGTGAGAGGTAGACAGAGAATAGATGCACTCTGCGTCCTGGTTCACAGAGGAATAAAACAAATGTCTCACAGTCCATCACTCTCCCAGCACCTCCACAGATCTGATTTCACCACATGGGTCCATTGGCTCGAAGAGAATGTGGCAGTAGCCTCTGGCACCTGAAATGGCTTATTGGCTCAATATGCTCCTACACCTCAGTGGTGTCCTCTTCCAATCAGCCCCATTGTGTTTCAGCCAGGTACCCATGTTTCCAGGAAGCCAGAATACTAAAAGGTTGTCATCACACACTCAATGCCTGGTGATGCGACACCAATGGTTTCCCCTGAGTGATACCTGGCAGCGTGCTGAGGAGTCTGTGGGACAGAGGTGTAGGCACTGCAGGTCCTGCTCAGTACCACTGATTATCAAACTGATGATAATATTAGGGCCACAGCTCGCCACTGACTGGGATGTAATTACACTTTGATCCTTGGAGCTGTCTTTTTCTTGGTGTTTTCAACACTCATCAGCCTGATGTAAATTGCAAATTGATTTTTTCCCCAGCCTCTCATTCTTAAGGACTTAAGGAGTTCAAGCCGGTCTGCAATTGATTGGTCAGATTGCTATTTATTATTGCTGTCACCAACAAGACTTTTCAAGGGGAAACTTGGCAGTCCACTAAGTAAACTGAACTCATCAACTTCTTAATAATTGTATAGTCGGTATCCCGTATTGCACAATGTGGGTTTAATAACATGTAATGTTCTGCTTTGGAAATGACCAATGTGGAAAAGTTAAAAAGTTAGGTCTGCATGTTTTGGGAGTAAAGATTACCCATCTATCACAGATGTAATTCACAGTCCTAAGTGCTTGTAATTCCACCCCCATGTTTCACCCATTCCTGAGCAGTAACGGACTATGAGGCAAGCTGGACTGCTGCGTTCTGTCCTGGCAGCTAATTGTTACCAGCTGCTGGATGTCAGGGAACAAAGGGCTATTTGAAAAGGTGATCTGTTGATTGGAGAAGCTGCGCACCCTCCTTCAATGAGATGTGCATCACACTAGAGGTGGCATCTGTGTACAGCACTCCCTCAGTCTCACACACATGTCTCCAGGGCCTGGCGCACTGTAAGAACCCTGGCCCATCTTTGTTTTGTAAACTGAGAGTGAAATGAACTCAAAGAGTGAACAACAGGCTGGAAAGTACAGGGTGTCCATAAAGTCTCTTTACAATTAAAAAAAAAATTATTCTAAAGGCAATCGCTGAGATATTTTAATCAGATTTGTTGTATGTACTCAGTGGTTATCAAAGTTTTTAATCATGTTGCATTTGCGTATTTCAGTTACCCTGTTGATGAAATAGGTACTGTAGTGGTAAATGCCCTAAACCTAACCCTAACCCTTGGAAGGGATGGCCCTGGCCACCTCGTTCACCAGATATCACTCCCCTGGACTTCTTTCTGTGGGGTTATGTTAAAGATATCGTGTACCGAACAAAGATACGGGACATCACTGACCTAAAGCAAAAGATCTCTGATGCCATTGTGACCATTGATGAGGCGATGCTACAGCGAATATGGCAAGAAATCGAGTACCGTCTTCGTGCAACTAATGGTGCCCATTTGGAGGTTTATTAAATGAGGCAAAAAAAACTCTTCAATATCTACGCCTCAATTTGTAATTATTTCCACATATTTGTCTGTTCAATTGCTTTTGTAATACATTTTTTAAGTTGTAAAGAACCTTTATGGAAACCCTGTATGTCTTAGAAGTGCCACAATCCTTTCCTTGAAATGTTTGAAGGGGTATTTTAATACAAAGGTGGATTGTATTAATAGTTACAACACCTGATGAAAGCAACTACATACCTTTGGGGTCACCTTATCTCGGTTTTCAATCTTCCCTGGCGCACATGCCTTTTTAACTAGCTCTAAGAGGAGGTGGAGAGGTTTTAGGGAGCAAATATTTCATCTGAGTCAGAGGACGTGTTGATACGGAAGCACGTTTTTGTAGGAGATAACATTCTTGTCTTTTCTCCTTCGGCATAAATATTTAAGTAAACCTGTCAGTGGTGCTCCCTCCCTGCTATTGCTCTCTTGGCGGAAGGAGAAAGCGAGAGGGAGAAAGAGTCAGAGAGAGACACAGAGGGAAGAAAGTAAAGAGCACTGAATGATGGCTGTCTGTCAGCAGGGCTGTACCCTAGCTATAAGCAGAGCCACTCACATCTAGACAGGTCCTGTGTGTGCCTAACACCCTCAGAGCTGTCTGCCTGATTGAACGGCCCTCCTGGCGTCCTGTTATGACAGCTCTCTCTCTGCCTTGAGAGACCTCATCTGGGGCGTGTTCTGACAGGGCAGCTACTTGGCATAACTCTGATGAGAGGCAAGTGCAGACCTCAATCATTATGCTGCTTCTTTCTTTTTCTTTCTTTCTTTTTTTTTTTTTTCTGTGTGTGAACGGGTGCAGTGTGTATTGCTCTATTACAACAGAAAAAAAAGTACAGTAACAATGTTTATATGCACAAAAAAGATAATAATATAACCCTGTTCTTTCGAATGGGAAAGTGTCTCCAAACGTTTGACTGGTACTGTATATACAATTGTGAAAATTTATTAAAAAATAAATAGAATATAAATTATCTCTACAGCAGAGACGAGCCATAATAGATGATCTGCAGTCAAGTCATGTGTTTTGCTTTTGTATTTAATAGTGTATTAGAGTGAAAGTTTGGGATGGTTTCACAAAAGCATCTTCATAAAACTTCTACTCTTATTTTTAGCTTGCAATTAGTGTAGATGTATTACCGTCAGAGAATTTTAATAGGTGGAGGGCTGCATATTTCACTTTTTGTTGAATTCCTTTCAGCCTTGGGGCAATTTTGGCCAAATCAATAAGAGAATTGCTGTGGGTCGTAACCCCGTAAATTGAAGTATTTAAAATATGAATGAGATGTGCTGTTCTTTGGTATAAAACAGGCATTTTATAATAATTGTTTTCAAGGAAAATTGCATCTGCTGTCCCAGATTTTAATACCTCCCATTTAATTATACACATTTGTGTGGTGCTACTTTGACACAACTACTACTTGGCAAAGAAAATAATAAAGAAAATGAAACAAACTGCAAATAAAGTCAAACCTTGGTAGGACTCACTGTGACTGACATTGTGAGGGAGAGATAAGGAGATCAGAGCAGTAAAAATGTCCTTGACAGAGCTCTGGCCTGGCTGTGGTTAACAGATCAACCAGCACCATCTGTGACAACCCTCGAAGCAATTATCCCCTATCGCATCCTCACTGACCATCTATATTAAAACCTCCTCACAACACCTGAGATTAACCCATGCTCGCACCTCTCCTGCCATAATCTTGCTTGTCTGCCAGCCCTTGTCGTTTTCCTGCGTGGCTGAGCCAATAGTGTGGGGGCTGGTTCAGGGTCAGCCTGCACCTTCCCTTGCGTTTGGCCATTGCTGCAGCTGCCGCCGGCCTGGCCCACAATCATAGCTGTGGCCATCATAAAATGTCCTATTGCTGAAAATGACTATAAGCTATGCTATTACAGGCAGGGATAGAAATAGGAATGGCTGTAAAAGCAGCATCATGTACTTGTCCCTCAAATGGCACCTGAAGGTCAGTGGCCAGTTACGGTTCTCCAGCTGTGCTCCACCACTCTCATACAAACAGTTTTTTGCTTTCCCCGTTTATACTCGATGATTCCACTTGTTCATGTCATGTAATGCCATACAATTTATTGAACTCAAATACCCGATTTTATCCTTTAACATTAGAATTGATAAGACAAGTCCCAATAGGAGTTTCAGCATTTCTGTTCTTTTTTGTCTTCATGGTTCAGTTGGTTTTAATTGCATCACTGCACTTTTGAAGTGAGGTGAGGTGGTTTAGGTAGAAGATACCCAAGCACAGTGACTTAGAGGTGCTCAGGGCATGATGACCTCAGGACTCTGAGGACACGTTGGAGCAACTATATATGTGTTTATTTCCCAGTTGGTCCAGGAGCACACAAGACTCATTTGGAAGTACTGCAGGATATTGCAAAAATTAGCTGATCAGCCATGTTAATTGTATTCTACAACAGTAGTTCTCAAAGCAATCCAAGTGATGTAAGGTTTGCCAAGTTTAAACCTTTCCCTGATTAGATGGTAAATAAGAAAGCTAGCAGAACTGTAGTGTGTCTAGTCAAGGACTGAGAGCCACTGATCTAGAAAACAGTTGGTGTGATGAATTGGTGGGTAGACAACGGCAAGGAATATTACATGTAAGGGTTTTCCTGCGGAAGAGATTCAGGAGGAACACTTGAAATAAATCAATGCATCATTATTTTAGCTTTATAATATTTCAAAGGCATGTTTTCATGTCTTTCAACACAAAGCTAGAGTGTCATTTTCATTCCTTTCCAAGCACAGCAGAAATCTTGTTGTCAGTTGGAAAGATCAGTGTGTGCTTGGCGTCTTTCTGTGTGCTACGCCTTCGGCCCAGAAAATAAACAGACCTTCAAAGTGCACATAGACAGCATGGACACTTGTGATTATGTCTGAGTGAAAGTTAGTGAAATGGCACTGATAAAGAGCAGAGTTGCCGTAGCTCAATGTGACTCAGAGGTGAATGAGGAGAGGGAATTGAGGCCATGCTCATGCAAACGGCTTAATTGAGTGAAATGTCTCTCATTGCCAATGTTCAAGGCCGGTTAGGGTTAGGGGTTAGGGCCTATGAATTGAGTGGATCTAACTGAATATCATGGACTGAAATGGAAAGTGACCAACAGACCCATGTATGATTCTTATTTCCTGAAGGACTTGAACATGGCTGATGTGACTTGAAATCTCCCCATCTTTCAGTGTGTGCTGTCCTTTTTGTGAGGGCCATTAAGTTTTCAAAGATGTGGCCTGTGAAGAAATGAAACATTGTCCAGAGCTGGAGAATTCCTCTGAGCTGGGGGAGGATAGGGAAAGAAAGCAGTGGTTGTGGGTGTGTGTGTGTGTGTGTGGTGGGAGGATTAGAGGAGGTTTGGAGGTGGAGGAAAGGGTAGACGATGATGATGGACAGACACGGGGGAGCCCCCCCAGTATCAAAGCAGCAGGAATGTCGAGCGGGCTGGTAGGACCTGGAACGCTCTTCTAACCCTCTGATCTGATGTGATGTGTGAAGTGGAGGGGTGAGTCTTAGCAGTACACGCAGCAGCTGAGATATTGAGCAGGGCCATAGACGTACAGCTGGTAACCAGACTTGATCCAGTATTACTGCAAGAAGACATAAAAGATGGAGGAGGAGAAAAAAAGTGTAGATTTCGTTGGCTATGTGGATGTGTTTTGTTACATGAGCATTTCTTATGCTATGATGAATGTCCCCTTTTTTGTGTTTTTGCGAAAAAAGCACAATATGCCTCAGAACGTCAATAAATCTTTTAACCTTGTGGTTTCTCCTGCAAAATCCAAATCCCATATCTATGTAGCCAGGAAAAAACCACCCGTTGGTCAATGTTATTTTCTATTTATGCTGGTGTGATGATCTATGGGCACTTCCCTTTGCATCTAACTGGCGTTTGGTGGTTAATATGTATAGAAGAATCAGATCTGTGCTGCTTAATTGACTGGGGCACCTCTCCATTGCTGCATGGGGTCATGGGCTGGCTGGACTCTGCGCCTCCACACCATTTTATTTCCCACTAATAGGCAAAGCACTGCCCCTTTTCCAAGTGTTCACTCACTATGAAGGAGATACACATGGAGTGTCTCTCTTTGACCTGACTTATATCCCTGTGAGCACAAGGAGAGAGACAGACAGAAAGAGGGAGTACAGTGCTGTCTGCTATTAGCCATTACAGGGATGCCTAGAGCTTTTACAGTATCAGTCCAGTTATGGCTATGCATCCGCCTCAGCTTAAGTCCATTTGCTTTTACTTAATGCCCCAACTATTCCCTGATGCTTTGTTCTTTAAATAAAAAATCTCTCCCTCCATCTCTTTTTCTCTCGCCCCTTTCATGTCCAGGCTGAGTGTCTCCTTGCCCTCTCTCCCCACCTCCCTGCTGAACATGTGAGCTGATTCTTTCCACTAGCCACAGGGTCATTAACTCACCGGAAATTTTGGCTTTGTTTCTTTGTTTTGTTTTGTTTTTTTTTGTTTTTTTTTTTTCCTTCGCCTGGAACAAAGGGAGAAACATTCAATAGTTATTGATTTAGAGACATACAACTTTTACTGGAGATCCCATTTAATCACAAAAGCTGATTTATTGTAGGCCCTCTGACAATCCCATTAAATTGCTGTCTAGCTAATCAAGTCCATTCTTTCTCCTCGAGGACTAATCTTTTATAGGGCAGGCAGAACAAATCCCAGCAGTAACAGGATTGGTGGGGAACTGGAAGGTTCAGAGCTGCCTCATCTTACCGTAAATTAGAGAAGAAAAAAATAAAAAATAAATTATATATATATATATATATATATATATATATATATATATATATATATATATATATATATATATATATATATATATATCTCATAATTAAAGTGTTCTAGTAAACCTTGTTCTAGTAAACCTTTATATATATATATCACAAAAAGTGAAAAATATGCACTGAATTTTTGGCAATAAAAAGTTTACTACAAACATCTGTTAAGATTTCTTCTTTTTAACCATCACCCCACAGACAAGTGCAAAGTAGTAACCAGATTTTGAGGAACTCAGCAGTTTGACAAGTTTGTGCAAATACTGTTTATCTTCGTTGTTGTCATTTTGGATTTAAGGATAATCCTGCATCCCTGCTGAAGTTCTTTGGATTTCAGGCAGAGCTCACTGCTGTTTTTGTGCCTCTTGAATCTAAATCTGAGACAAACATCTATGTTCATATGTGCCGTGTTTTGCTTCCCCGACATGGGACACTCTAACCTCTCATAATTAAATTGTTCTAGTAAACCTTTATGTTTTTCCCCCATGTGTGTTTGTGTGTTTACATCCCTACTTTATGAGTTGCTCAATCATTGGGCTCCAGCCCATCAACTAAATGAATTGAAAACCCAAAAGAAATGATGATAGAAACCTGTAGACACATGACTGGATTTTATGACATGCTGATAAAATTTCACTTCTCTCATTGGACAATACAATGAAAAATAGAACTGAAGATGTTATTGCATTATTTTTTTTCCATTTCATTTTAAAATATCTAAGCCATCTTTGTTGATTCCACCTCAATCTCTCAACTTCAACATTGCACTTAGTGAAGTGCTTTTCATGTTGTGGTGTGTAGCAGAGCATTGTGTTATTATTTTGTCTGTGAAGGAAAATGTCATAACATTTCTATTAGAACAAAATGATTTTATTTCAAATAGCTTGTGTTAGAAAGATGTAATTGCTTGCTGAACCCAAAGCTGAATTCAAGGCTGTCAATAGAGAGCAATTGTATGTCAGTCACTATTAGTCTGGTGAACATCTTCAGTGTGATTGTCATATATAGTGAAACACTAACTGGGCTGCAGGGTATCTGTTAGCTCCATGTTTTCATTAATGCTGCTGTCCTTTCAATATGATTAAATCCTCTGTAGCGCCATCCAAACAAAGACATCCATGCTTCTCCCTGCCACTCATTGAGACCAGTGTTTGAAGGACGATGAGGCTTTCTTATACAAAAAATTCAATGGCCACACTCTTATTTTATCCAGTGTGCATTATTTCTGTTACATGGGAACATGTTGTCACAGAAAACCCACAGCCCCAATAATAAGATACCATGTGTAGATCCAGGTCTGACACACCCAAGACACACACACAGGACAGAGTGCTGCCTCTGCAGGCGACTCCAAACGTCCACCTCAGCACCTCTGGACCTCAGTGAAGCGACCATTGATTGGATCCCCTCGCTTATTCCTTCATTGACATAGATACACTGTGTCAGAGCTCCTTGACAGAATAAATCTTTGTCAGTCTAAACAGGCCCATTGTCAGCGAACATTTTAAGGTTTTTCCTTTGGTGTTTATGGAGATTTTCAGCTCCTGATTCAATAGGAGCACTGCTCAGCTTTAGATGGCGATTGCATTTCTCCCCTCTCATTTGCATACTAAGAGTAGGTTCCCACTGAAAAGATCAAGGCAATCTATGTGTGACCAATGCTGGGCTGCTGCCAGGAAGACTATGTCGATTCCATTAAAGGTGGAGCCAGATGTTTGTCATTACCTTTATTGATAACCACAGGGTCAATACTGTGATTTATTCTGCTGGGATAGGACTAAGCTTTAGTCACAAGTTTCACCAGGGCCTGATCAATAGTACACAATGGACAAGTACAACATGACCACACATGAACTGAGAGCATCAGCAAAGCTGTAAATCTATCACAAAGTTTTGTGGCCAGGTGCACATACTAACTGCAGGGAAAGTGTATACCCAGCCTGCAAAGAGGACTATTTAACATGCAGCGTGTGTGTGCTAACTTCTGGAACATGGATTCTGTGTCACATCATCACTGGATAGTCTTTCAGTGCTGATGCTCTTCCTGAAACAGCCCTAAAGTAAACATAGCAACATGACTTCCCGCTACATGAGACAGATCTGTTGCACAGTTTGTTAGTGATAATTACTGAGGGGCTGCCACACAGACTCATGTGTCTGTTAGCATTAGCCTCCTGAGACCCAGGGGAGAAAAAAAAGTGTTTTCATTTTGACTTTTTGTGGATAAATTAGGTGTGGGGGTGGTAAAGAACACATTTCAAAGAAAAGAAAAACATGTTTAAACTTAACTTTATTAAAATGTTATAACACATGCACTGCAGTGGACAACAGGACATCACTGATGCAAAACATAAAACATTTAAACATGCAGAGAGGAAGTCTCTGCATGTTTGAATGTTTTATCTCTGCATCAGGTGCATCTGAAAGTATTAGAGGAATCAAGCAAAAACCAATGTCCACTACAGAGAACAAAAATGAATTGCTGGGTCTCAAGAGGTTAAAGCCAGTTTGAGTTGAAGCGAGAAAAGTTTTCAATAGGAATTTGGATGACTGCAACGTAATTGTTAATTTGTAGGTTGCTTGTGCAACCTCAAAGATTTTTGTTTTTTTTTTTATTATTATTATTATAAGTATATAAAATAACATGTCAGGCCTCTCATATCCAACATGTAACAGACAATTTGTTTGAAAGATCAGATGCAAGGAAATCTTTTGCTGAAAGTTGATAATCCACTGCTAAAACCTGTAAATTGCAGTGATGCATTGAATAGAGTTTTTGTCTACAGCATTATATCCAGAGCTGGACATTCCTCTGGTGGTTGTGGTCTATAGGAGGAGGGCAGCCGACTCTGAGTAGACGCTGAGCCGATGGACAGAACTGAAATGTAATTACCTCTCCCTTACAATGTCACACTGAAGACCTGAGCCTGACAGCAGCCTGAAAGTGGAAGGCGCTGGGATTGAATTAACCTCCAGCTGGGAATGGTGTTGCTGTGTGGTGTGAGCTACACCTACGCCTTTTCTGTGCCAGCAACTCACAGAATTTTCTTGAACTGAGATGGTCACACTATTTTACAGCACAGAATCACTTTTCTGAAATTGTTGGGCCAGCAGTGCATTTTATGACTTTTGGCCCAACCAGCCAACCACAGGAGTTGGTTCAAACCACTAATAAGTGCAATACACTCTCACATGGACGTACTTGATTTCCTGATTGTGAAAACTGGTAGCAGTAACACCAAGAATATTCAACCTCTCAGTGCTTTAGAGGCTCTTTGCTATGATTAAGCCAATAGCTTCAATAGCTCAAGAGCTATTAGAGTCAGTCTACCCCAGTGAGTGAAAGTAATTTGCTGCTCCCAGTATAATGTTGTCATACTCTTTATCATCAAATAGATTATGTGCAGTCACTTATTGAGATTGATTAATATTTTCATGATGTGATTTATATGCTGGAGGTTGTACAGCATGCACTGGCTGAATGGGCTAATGTAATGTAATGGGGACTTAAATGAGCCTTTAATATGGCAGACCCAAGGTTAATGGGACGGCACAATAGGGATTCAGTAAGTATGATCTAAGCAAGATGTGGGCAACTGCAGGTGATCACAGAGTATTTGTGATCACCTACTTAAAAATATGCATGTTATTTTTTACAAAACAGCATCTTCCTTAAAAGCATCAGATCAGAGAAGTCTAACAACACACACACTGTTTTTCTCAACTGGGATGAGATTTTTTGTCTCCTTCCTTCAAAAGCAGTTTAATCATAACACAAAATCAGGGGCAAACTAAAGCTTTTACTGGGACACCAGGTGTATCAAGATTGGAAATTGAAAATGGAGATAGCACTACAGAGGAAAGGGAAGGAAGGTGGTGAAACACAATTATCTGTGGGAGGTGTTGGGTATTATAAATGACCCTGTGAGTCCAGAGAAAGAGGTGGGAGCAACTGAGCTGTCGGGGGCTTCCTGGCTGTATAATTGAAAATCATTCAGACAGCTGTACAGTTTAACCTTGGTGGACCATGGCCTTAGTCACTAATTGATGGGTTGGCATGCACTGGCAATTCAAAAGTGAAGTGTATGTGGGTAGACATCAAACCTCTGTGCTCGTTTCTTCTTGGACATGCTGTGCATCGACAAGTCTTTATAAAACACCACAAGAGATGCTTCATAAATTTCTCTCTGATGGCCCTTGACATTTTCCTTGAATCTTTTCCATCATACAACCACACGAAACATTGCAACATCGACATGTGGGAAGATATCAGATCGTCTCTGTTTGTCTTGAAAAATGTTTTCAGCTCTGCAAACCACCCAACACCACGATTCGGTCAGATGTAACATAATAATCCATTTTTAAAGTAGCTTATGTTTTAGAGTGGTACAACACAGGGAAGCTGGTGAGTGATCTCCAGGAAGCAATAGATCTCTCCGGCCAGTCAAAGCAGAATCCTGTCTCCTTCCTCAACACAGATGGCTGGAGCAGTGTGGTTGTCTCTCCCCTCATGGAACCAGATGCATTATTGATGGATGGCTGATTGGGAACTCAATTACATTGAGATTACTGGCCTGGCAGACACTGGGACACCGCTACACTGTCAAAACGATTGAATTAGAGTGCAGGAGAGAAGGGAAAGTGTCCTTCAGAGACGCCTCTCCTCTCACTGTAGACCTCCTGGGGATGCCAAACAACCACAGCCTAGTTCATTCTTTGACAGATGACCTTCCCAACAGCTGTAGCAGTAGCTGGACAATCTGCTGGCTAGATAGTGCTGCAAAGAGCAGTGGGGGGAGAAGATTGTTAAAGTTGAAGCAGTGTCTGTACAGTGTAATGCTGTTGTACATTTCATGTCTGTGGATTAGTGTTTGTGTGTGTGCACACGTATGCTTGCACATTCTTCAGTATAATTTGATGTCTCAAATGGCAGCTGCTGTTCCTTCAGTACTGCCTAGATGCTATGATGAAAGGTGCTCAGAATGTGAATGTATGTGCATAAATATTGGCATTTCACCAAATCTCATTCATATAACATGGCCAACCTGAATGAGAATCGTGCCTTGCAGGGTCGCATGCTATTACAAGTTTAATGTGAAATCTGGATCGAAGAAGATGAGAAAAGGGGGCCTCGGCATCTGAAATGGAAGCATTCATCTTCCTTTTCTGTTGGTCAGCAAATGCATTCAAAGGAAAGGAAAAAGTGCAGTGAGAAAAGCTGATCTGGAAGAAGAGAAATCATTTTATACCACACCACACAGTGAAGCCTATTTCACCCTTTGGTCTGTTACAACTGGCTATCCTAGCCTGCCGTTTATTGCATTCATCAGTGAAGATGTGGAAGACTGATCTCAAGTGTCCGTTGCTTCACATTTCTGCCCCCACAGCTTTTTCTTAAAGGAAACCTCTATTTATTTTAGACAATCGTGTACAGATGCAATTTTCTTCCTGTATCATTTGTGAAAGAAGCACATGTACAATCATGGACAAGGTTTTCCACTGCTTGTGTCTTCTTCTATTGATACTATGTCAGTGTGTCAGTGAAGAGAACGACCCTTGAAAGAGACCATTGTTCGAGTTTGCGTTGTCAATGGAGACGGGGCCATAGCTAGGATTAGGTAGACAACAGGCACCTTTCACCAGGCTCCTGCTTTGTCCAGGTCTTCTCCAACCGGGTGGACTCTTTAGAAAGGACACCCCGGTGAGCTGTGCCCTGCTCTGTTGCCCCTGTTTCTCTGAACACTGGGCACAAGTTAGGCCCTGGAGAAAAGGTTTAATAAGGAGAGGAGAATAGCCATTAGCTCCCTACCAACCTCTGTTGATGGAGGAGAAAAAAGAGGGACCAATAGACCAACAAGAACTATTGGAGTCTGTGACAATCACGAAAAGGGGAAACTAATTCCTTTTACTAAGCATGAGCCTGACTGGTCCACCAATATACCACATCAAAGACTTGGCCTCAATCATTAGAAAATTTAAGAGGCAAGAATAAAGAGAAAACCGCAGTGGTTACACGTTATATCATTTACCCTGTTTGATTTGGCAGATTTATCTTAGCTTCTTTAGAGACCTACATGTGACTGTGGATGTGAGTTCATATATCTTATGTTTTGCTTTTGCTCATGCATCTGCCAAGCTGTGCAGTATATACGTGCACACACACACACACACACATATACACAGATGCAAGTACACATACACTCATATAAATAACAAACCTTTATTTATTATACTCATATTAGAACATTTCATCCCTGGGAAGTCATGGTGTCAATGCACAGACTCTCTCACATGTTTTGCATGCAAATGGCAAACATTGATTTCCCTCATTCCTGCACTGTATATATGAATTGTCTTTTCAAAATCAATCCATTTGCAATCAATTTTCTGGAAGTATTTCCTGCCACAGACACATCTATCAACGACTGCTGGTTTGAGAGGATGGTGGCTGAGTCATCATGAGGTGAGATTTTATACACACATACGCTACCACTCTATTGGCATGATATAGGTAGTTTGATCAATATCCCATAAATAATTATATAGAAAACAAGCTAGAGGTTTATCTTCGTTAACCGTGATAATTGACACGTAACTACACCTAACTCTGACACCAGGAAGTTGATAAAAAAAAATAGCTATATCTGTCATTAAAACCAGCATGTTTGACAACTTTCAGTTTCCGCTTGCCATTGTATGGCTAGTGCTTGCAAAGCCTGTGTCATTGTGAAAAAACAAACTCCAAGGATTCTTTCAACGAGATGAGTACGCCAAAAGTGCCAATGCACTGCAAGATATTTGAAAAATGAATGCTTGTGCAATTTGTAGCTTAACTATTCATACTGAATGAACACATGGTATTACTTAGGGAAGTCATCTTCATTAAGTAAACATTTTTGCATATTAATGTCAGTGTCTTGTTACAGCTTACAACTTGCCACGAAGCAATGTTTGGTTTTGCATCTGAGTAACGTGCCCTCATCCGTAGGACATGAGACCAAGTCGGCTTCTACCATGCGTCATAAGATATGACAAGGGCAAATGGTAGATATGCATATAGACACACACACACACACATATATGACATAACACTGAGGTTAAATCATGTTCAGAGTCACCTGTGTTGGGCTGCAACTCATGGATTATCTCATTATCTTTAATTACAGTTTAAGTTGGCACTCTGAAACGATGTAAACACGTGCACACACACAAACACACGCACACTTAAACACATTTAAAATAATGTAAACATTACAGAAGACTCCCATGAACTGCACTCATTATCTGCACTCTAATTGTTTTTGTTTTTTCCCGGTTGTTTTTCTAGCTCTTTTCATCATAAATCGACCTACTGTCAGTTTATACTATAACTGATCCACAGAGTTGATGTAACTGTGACGATCTCCACATCTGGAGTTAATGTTGACTGCATCAGTACTGGGTCCTGCCAGCACCTTCTCTTGGTTTTTTTTGCTTCTTTTAGCCACGGGGGGAATAAAAAGCCTAAAATACCTAAACAACACAAAATGCCCATGCAGACTGTAATTGGAAACAAATCGAATGCAACTTAAAATCTAAATTCAACACTTTGACCTCCATATGTTGAAAGACCTTGTTCCCATGCCCCGAGACTGCGTGTCTGCGTGGCTCTGAAAGTTCAGGTTTCCCAGTTTCCAGTGTCACATGTCTCCCTCCAGATTAACAACATACATGGACGTGACCAGACACCTTCTGACACTACAGACTCATGCTAACAGAGAATGCACCATCCATGTGTGCACAAGAATCTTTGAGAGGTGGCTGGTGTTTAAAGGCATGGTTTGGTTGGCTGTCCCTGCAGTCTCTCTTTAGTCATAGATCATGATTAGTAGCATGACGGTAAGAACTTTTCTCTTAATGTGACAAATACTAAAGACTTGTTTAGGTTGGAGTCTTTGCGGGCACCTACCTATCTAGAGAAAGAGCAACCTCAATCGAATTATTAGCAGCAAACTAACATTGTCTTGTGTTTTTCAAACACTCACCCACATCTGAAGCGTGAAACTAGTCATCGACCTGAGAAGTGTGTAAGTGTCTTATCACTGATGTGTCTGTTAAGTTTTGTGAATGATCCCTGTGATGTGTGTGTGTACGTGCTGCGTCAGGATTTGTGAGCTCTGTCAGCGCATGGAGCCATGCCACAGGGTTTAACCCCTCTGCAGCGATCCCCAGGTTACCCCAGGCTGCTGCCTAATTCTCCAATTTTCAGCTGTTAGAGATAGAATTGGAATAATAAACAGCTGAACCTCCCACTAATAATCCTGCCTCCCCCCGAACCCGTCCTCTTCTTTCTTACGCAGACATTTTGTCCCTTCCTCCACTGCTTGGCAGGGGTAGAGTTTCTCTTTCTCTTTCTGCCCTAATCTCAGTCAAAGCCCAAGCACTCACTCCCCTGCTCTCATGAAATGCTATCGGCCAACCTCCACAGCCTGGAACTGATTATCGCTATCAACACACAGGCATTCACATTTGTGGATTATTTGTGGACGTATCAAAGTACAAGTAATCCTTACGCACACTCCTCAACGCAGGCCAAGTGTGAACTCTCAACTCCCAGCTATGTCATTGGATATCTTTTCTACACTGTTTCCTCCAACACTAATTTATGTCTCATTGAGCTCCGGGATGCTGTCACAGGAGGGTTAAACCGGAAATGACATGTAATATGTGTTTTGCAATAGAAAATGTTCAGAAATTGTCTTGCACCTCTCTCTGCTTGCAGGCTTACATATTTGTATTTGTTTGTGTATGTGTATAATTCCTCATAAATAACACCTTGGTCCAGGGCTGTCTGCAAAGTCCTGGAAGCAATTAGTCTCCTGAGGTCAGACCTGCAGTCTCATACCTACCATTTTTCAGAATGTTAGAATATCATAAAGACCAGACTTCATATTGTTAGTCAAAAATCTAGGTCACTGATTTATAGTTGTGTATTAAATTTACATAATTACACCAGACTTGCAAATGTGTTTTTAAACGTGCCATAGTAACAACCTTGTTCTAAAATAATTGTTTTACTGACTAGATATATTATTGTTACAACCAACTTTACAACTTACAACCAACAAAAATATCAGTGGTTGAAGTATTTACATATATACTTTGGGTGAGACGTGTAAAGTGAACAACTGAAAACATATTGACATGGTAGTTTGTGACTCAAAATGAGGTGGATGTGGCACCAGATTACTACTTTTACATAGCTTTTCTTAATCCAGTCATATCTGGAGTGTTGCCCTGCCTTTAGTAACATGGTTTTCCTTTGTCTCAGTGTTAGAGAGGATCAGAAATGGCTGTGATTAAAGATAGCCTGAGATAAAATTCTGTTAAAAAATTTAGGATGACCTTCCCAAAAGGGACTGAAATGCTGCTATGACCTACATCTGCTAACCAACAGTAGGAATGCAGCATGAAAGGATGTCCTGATTAATGCGTCTCTCAGCTCTGTTGTTTACCACTCCAGCAGTGAAGAGGAATGATGTAACCTGCTGTCATTTTCTTCTTATATATTGTGTTCTTGCGTAGTAGTCAGTGTAGCACAAAGTGTCGTCATTGTATAGTGTACATCCATCAAATCTGATGTCATCCCCACGTTTACCACATCCATGTTGAACAGTGTTTTGAACTATAAATATAACAGATTACTGAAATCTCAGCCTGTAGGTGTTTAGGTGTGAGTTCAGGAATTCTACTTTCAGAGTATAACAGCATGGTGTACTGCGCCATGCTACTTTGCTTAGCTAATCACCCTGTGGGCCTTCTTACATGCAGATTTTCATTTAACTAAATTAAATGTAAGCCTGAATCATCAGTTCTACCCGATGAAACCAGCTGACACGCTAACACAGTTCATCATTGGGCGAACAACCTGCTGAATGGAGGTGTTTAGCTGACATGCCCCGGAGTATGAGGTCAAACACTAGCGCATTGACCTGTGGCCTTTGTCCATTCAGGAATCATTTTCAGCCTGCCATGGCTCTTTTGTCTGCTTCTCATATCTCTCCATTAACCTCCAACTACGAGGCACCGCTGCAGCCCTCCCGGTCCTGACAGTAACCCCTGTCCCCCAGTGTCCACTGGACTGAATGTGAGCATTTGGGGACCCTGAGCTTTTACATATGCTCAGAAATATCTTAATGTCAGTCAAAGAAGGGAGCGGGACACTGACACCTGTCAAACTTGTTCATGTGGCGCAGGATCTAGTGTGTCCTTGTGTACCGGCTCGGTCTCAGGAAACTCTCTTAATTTTCTCAGTTTTTGGCTCATCTCATGTCCTGGTGGCCTGAAGTCTTTGTGCTTCAGTAGTGCTGGCCTCAGCATGCCGTCTGTGTCCGCACACTGCTGCCTCAGCACTAATAAGGCAATAGAGTAATAGAGAGAGCACTGGAGTTGTCTGCTTTCAACATCCCAACTCAACCGTACCCTCACCTAACCCCCCACAGAGGCACCATTAGCAAATCTATTGAGGTCGCCATATTAGGGAAAACATTAAGGAGTCTAATTGTGGTTCTGAGCTGGGACTCACTGGGTGTGTTAAGTTTTGCAACCACTCTAATGAGTTGCAGTGTTTCCTCCAATGGGTTTATTGCCCTACATTCCAATTTGAGCCATGTCACTGACCACTGGGGCATCTCCTAAAATAGCTCAACCCACATGTCTTACAAAAGAGGCTTCCAGAGACCATGTGTTTAAGGGGTAATTACGGTCTATTACAGCTTGGTCCATAGACATGGAAGATGGGGAAAGAGACATGAGACATCAGGTGATAAGAAGTTAAAAATGAGTCAGCATCAAACCCTGTGTGTGTACCCAACACCAAGTTGGCTGAAAGTTGAACCAGGAGATTGGTCAGTAAGTTGATCACTGTTTCTGAAATAAAGAGTTTTTATTGATATTGCCTCTTTTTCAGTCCTCTACAAACAAAATGGTGTGTAAGATTATGGGTTCAAATGCAAGCACAAAAACTATAAAATAAGACTGAATTTGATGTCAAACCAGAATTACCCTTTAATGATAAAAGTGGTAGGTTATGTAAGTGGACAATATTATGAGCTATGTTTTTGTAGTGCATGATGGGTCATTTCATGTCAGTCAGCCTCTGGGATACTCAGTGAGCCAACACTTTCCACAATGCTGTCACATGATGGACATGGGATGCTCGCCATGTGTGCTCGACTGTGTGTGTGTGTGTGTATGTATGTGTGTGTGTGTGAGTGGGTGGTATCCTGTAGCTTGTGCGGAAGCGCAACGGGGAAGCTCAACTGGAGTGCCGGCTCCGTGTAACAGGAGGAGATGACTGGAACATGTGGCCCTCAGTGTGGCGCTAAAAACAGCCTGACAGCTGTGTGTGAAGAGCAAGTAAATGAAACTGGGACAGCACTTGACCACCAGTGAGATGGAGCTCAGAAACATTTCTGAGTGGCACAAATATAGAATCATAAAAATGCCAAATATAGTTAACACTATTTGTTGTAAAGTTTACTAGAGCAATTTTATGTTTAGCTGTTGGATGTTTTGCTGTGAATGACAGAAAGGCAATCAATCAAGAAGTATAAGTGAGCACAACTTGAACTTAATAACATAAAAGCTCTAATGACAGTCTTTACTTCAACTCCTCTGGGGATTGACTTATTTGCTGTTTCGTCTTAAGCTGTCTGGGAATTTGGTTTGTTTCACAAATAAAAACAATGAAAAGAAGTCTTTCCCATGAAAGGCTAAGCATTAAGCATTTAAGATAAAAATTGTGCACCATTGTAATTCACTTTGTACTGAACAAGTGGCTAGAAATTATATTTCATCATTCCTAAATATGTTGCACTGAGGTCACTGCAAAGATGACTTATGTAATGACTTTAGTTGTTAGTGTGCTGCTGACTTTTTCTTTTTTTGTGGTTGTGAAGATTGAATATTCTTGAGTTTGAGATTCTTCAGTCACTATCTCCCCTGTCATAAATGTTGAGTCTGTGTGGGATCTGGTCGACCAACCTGGACCGCTGTCTCTGGTGTGACAGCCCTGGATCGGGACTTATGCAGTGCTGGTGACTGGAGTGAGCTGTTTATCAATAAATCCTTCCAAAATACAGGCCAGTTTTTTCTCTTGGAAAGTACGACCTACAGGGGGTGTGACGTAGGTGTGGCAGCTTTGACAGAGCTGAGCCAACAGACAAAATGGTTGTTAACAAGTAAAACAACATTGTTTCTGCCTTTTCAGTGAGTGATATATTGACTTTTTTTTTTCCAAGTAACTTGTTCATCATCTGTTTTAATGGGTTGGGGAAATCAGAGATTGTTGCTCTGTGAGTTTTCGCCACAATCTGACCGCTGTTCCCTCAGCTCTTGCTTAATCCTCCTGGGCCAAACCACCCTAACTCTGGTCATTTCCCTCCAACCAAAAACTCTCTCTCTCTGTCATACACACACTCTCTCTCCACTGTCCTCTGTTTCCAGGCCTGTGTATCAGCCCTTCTCCTCTTCAGAGCAGGATTGGTCAGTCTCCCTCCCTCCCTACTGCCCCCCCCCGCCCCCCATTCTCTCTCTCTCTCTCCCCACTTAAATACTTTTAGCATAAAGAGAGAGAGGGAGGGGAGGGAGAGGGGGATGGGAGATTCATGGGGGAGGGGAGCTGAGTGCTCACTCGGTTGTCACTGGCCATAGAGAGAGAGAGAGAGAGAGAGAGAGAGAGAGGTAGAGAGAGGGAGTTACATCCCATATGTTGAAAGAAAGCATAGCAGTGCACACACACTGACGGGTCTGGTCCACTCCAGGGATTATCCTTGTGCTTTTAGATTTGATAGAAGACATGCAGGCATGAATAGGTAAGGCTGCCTGTCTTCTCTGCATCTCTGTGTTGATGTGCTGTCATAGCCCACTGCTCTCCCAGCTGTTTGACTTGGCTGCGCTGAAGTTGGAAGACGAGCCGAGCTGAGTGTGTTGAAGCGGTGCTTCTCTTTGGCCACTGACCACGAGACATTTCCTAGGGCAGACCAAATCTCTCTACCCTCTGTCTGAACTGTGCAAGGACAGAGCTGTGTTTGCTTTGGGTGGAAGATCTGGTTTTGCCGCTGCAGTATAGTTAGTTATTCTGGGCTGAGTGTTAAAAGTTGACTGTCAGTTGGAGCTGAGGGGGCCACAGCCAGAGGGGCTGTGTTGGATGTGGAGACTTTTGGTGTCCACAGACAGCCGTGTAGTCATTGCGTAATGTCCCCTTGAAATGAAGAGGAAATGTACATTGGTAGCTGCCTTGCTGTTTGTTTTTACACATCCTAGGACAGATAGATTTTCCGTCAGGGCTCTAATGATCTGAAAAAAGCAGTAAATGTCACAATGTTGCATTTGATAAAATGCTGGTATCTAAAAGTTGCTGCATACATTTGAGATTTTATGATGGTTTATTACATTCTTTTAATGTAGCTATGATAGTCTAATCTTAACAAACAGGTGGACTTTATATTTACAGAAACATTTTTATGCATGTGTGCATAAAATGTTCGTCCATTTTTAAAACATATAATTTGTCTATTGTTTTTACACAAAGCAGCTTAGCACCAATGCAGATAAAAAATTATACTTTGGGCGCCACTGAAATGAGAAATAACACAAAAATTCAAAGTTGTTTTAATCTCATGGGTTTACTCAGAATAAAACAATAAAATCTGGAGGATTAAGCTACATTTAATCTGTGCGTGATTGAAATGTAACAGTCACAACGAAAAAGCAAAATACAAATCATTTGCCTAAGTTTTATAAATTGACAAACACAGTGTAATTAATTTGTTTTCTGTATTTTTGACAAGTATTTTCACACCTCACACAGTACAGTTTTTTTAGATACAAATTGAAAAATTAACAGGATTTTTTTTTTTTTTTTGTCCTCTGTGCTTTGCTTATGCAGCTCCAAATGTGTTTGGTGTCCTAAGAATGCAGTCTTTATTGCCCCAGTGCACAGAGCAATGGTATGCATGAGTCTTTTTGTGAGGCAGATTTAGAAAGCCCTCTTTAGAGGCTGAACGTAGCTTCACAATCAGCTTAATGCCTGCCTATAATGAATACCCTTGTGTGCGTCAGTTTGGCAGTGTGTGTGTACTTGCATGATTGTGCGAACCTTTTGTTACATTGATAGCATTCTCAGGTTGGTCAGTAATTCTCTCATATTTTAAATGAATTGTGCTGTGTGTGTGTGTTTATTTAGGTTTGTGTTGCTCTGTGAGCTTTTGTGATTGGTTGGTTGACATGTGAGTGTTTGCCCAGACATTGTGCAGCAGCCTGTAACTGCCTCACCTCTCTCTCTCTCTCTCTCTTTCAGGGTTTTTCTGTTGTCAGTGCAATCTCCAGCTAGTGATGGACTACAGCCGGACGGATGCTAACCTTAGCTGGCATTCACAATACAGCATTCCTCCTTACTGAGACCAGCTCCACAGAATGCTGAGTCCTATTGTCCCCTATAGTGAGTACACGACACTCTTTTCTCTGTCTACACAGCTGCATGTCACACCGACCAGCCTCATTTGACTTAGTTGGACTTTGCCTGAATCGATGAGCCCGTACTCAAAAAATAAGCCAGGCAGGGCCAGACACTGCTCTGTGGTTTGCAAACAGAAAAAAAGCACATGTAATTGTGAAAAAGTGAATGCTTCCCTGTAGAAACTTTTTCCTTGGCATGCGTTGTGGAAACCATGGGCCCTGTCTGAATGTTTCATCGTCATGTGGAAGACACAGATGGGGGGAGGAAGGGGGACAGAGGCAGGCTGGAGGGCTGATGGTCTAAGCAGCAGAAACCCCTCCATTCTGCCAGTGTCATTTTACCAATACATCTCCAGACCCTCCACCATGCTGCCTCCTGCTCTCCTTCCTTTTTGCCACACTCTCTGCTTTCTCCCTTCGGTTGCTAACCTAGTAATTGACATGTCGAGTTTTTGGCCTCCCCCTCTTCACACCCTCCCACCAGGTTTCATTTGAGTTCAGGGCTCTGGCTCTCCAAAACTGCATTGTTTGCCGGTCTGCATGGGGTTGTCTCCGTGGCCCCGGCTTCAAGAGCCCATTTTTCCAAGCTCTTCAAAGTGCCTCAAAGGGGCACGTTATTTGACTTCTACAGGAAAAGAGGGAAAATCACTCAGAATGTTTCATTTTAAAATTATTACTTCATAATTGAGGGTAAAACCACTAAATCTTTGTTGCAGAGAGTGCAAGGCAAATGCGTGGCTGTGTGAATTCAATCTGGACAGAACAGCTTTATTTTAGTGTTTTGAGTGGACGTTTCACAGTCACCATTCCACTTTTGCATTTTATAAATTCATCCTTGAAATAGCCGATGTTATTATGCGACCACTCATCAGATGAATGGAATTCAGAATAGTTGCCAGATGAATAAGTAGTTGACCTTATGTGTTGTTATGAAACATGTCCTCCCACAAGTGCCTTTCAATGACAGCTTTCCCAGACCATGCAGTTTTTTTCCATTAAATGATGTTTATAACTACAAATCCAATTTGATTGTGTTACTCCAATAGCAGTGCATGCATGCATGCTTATATTGCTTCACAAAAATGTTTGTTTAGCTGGCAGTTCCATTGGATCCCTGCACCCTGCAAGTCCACACTGACTGAACATACTCAGTGCTGCTGCAGTGGACAGCAGGTCCAGGAATGTCACAATCTGGCGGTGGAATAGTTAGCATGTCTTCAAAGATCTCACACTGCTGGTCCTTCATGGTAATCATCTATTACTTCACAAACCAGCCTATGTGTGTGATCAGCTTTTACGATGAAGACGCACAAAGCTGGTTTTCATCCACACTGTCCAACAGCTTGATGGTTACGCATGTAAAGAGTAGCTCTGTTCTGCAGCCCTTCTGCAGGGTTGAGATGCTTTTAGAACAGCTTGCTAGTGTGAGTGTATGCAGACAGAGGGATCGTATGAGCGCACACAGCGGTGTTAGATAGTCACGCTGTTTACTCTCAGACCAGTGACACACAAACACACCCCGCTGCTTGTCAGTGACACTGCAGCTCACTGTCTTTTAGTTAAAGACTATAGTCATGATCCTGCTGAGAAATCTGACGGTGAGGGACTTTGCATATGTGCAGAACATGTGAAGACTCTCACCTCCATGTTGAAATTCCCTTTGTGGGAATTTCGGGCATTCCAACATCCTAACCCTATTTCTGAGTCCTGCTGCAGGCATTTGTGGCGCTGCACATGGACTGGCCATAGTGTATGAATATACATGGTGACAGTTCGGGCAGGTTTGGCCATCAACACACTTTATCTTACTATCTTTATCAGGACAGCTCATGAACATCTAGTCTCAATGATTTAGGTCCCACATTTAGCCAGTGTGTCCCATTCTTTCTTGGTGTGTCGGCCCTTGGTTCTTGTCTCTGGCCAGTTCAGAAGACTTCAAGCTGGGGCAAGCAGCCATGGCTGGACCTGAGAAGAAACCCGAGAGAGATTCCAGGGGCCATGGATACTCCTGGAGGGATTTGGTGCAAAGAATCTGTAATCTGCACTTCAAACACACTCTTAAATCAGTCCCAGGCTGCCAACCCAGGAGTGCCCTAACTCTTGTTGGTTGGGGCCCCTGCTGGTGTAGTGATACCTTTTCTTTTAAAACAGTACACATACACACAGAGACACACACACGGGGCAACGACACATGGGAGTTCAGATCTGGCAGTTTTTATAGCTCTCCTCTGACTGACCCCACTCTTCCTTTCTCTTTCTGGCTCTGTTTTTATTTTTTGGAAGAGCGTCTTTATGAATGACTCGGCTAAGTCATGAAGTAGTTTGTATAGAAAAAAAGAAAGAGTAGATCTCATCCTGGCCCCTGAAGGAGCAGGTTGGAGGGCCATGCAAACGTCCATCCTTATTGTCAGCAGAGTGGTACGAGCGGTGCAGTGGGGGGCCTGTGAGGCCCTTGAGTAAACACACAGCCCGCTAAAGTGTGAGTGAGTAAGAGCCAGGATCATTAGTGTGGGGTGTGAATGGGCTCTAATTAGCCCGCAGTATGTGAATTTGTGTGTGTGTATGTGTCACTGTGAGTATGTGTGTGTTTGTATGTTTGCATGCCTGTGTGTCCACATGAAAAGAAGGTTAGGGACCCAGGGTCCTATGAGTCCACCAGCCCTCTGCTCTGTCTCTCTGAGGGTTCATCAGCTCATTAAGGAGACCTCCGCTCCCTTTAAGGGCCCAATTAAAAAGCAGGGTGGTGAGGCTCATTTGGATGGCACTTCACTGGATTCCTGAGGCAGCAGAATTCAGAGCTTGACAATGAGACACGATGTCTTTCACACCAGCACAGCTAATTAGTAAATGACTACACTTGAGAAATAACATACTTAAATTATTATGCCGTTAGCTGTTTGCAGTGTGGTGATCATAAAATGCACTGCCTTAACTTGGGCTGCAGCTTGTTGGACATACTGAGGTTTCTCTAATTTGTGTCTGTACTAACAAGAAAAAAAAAAATCCCAAAGCTGTCCATGTGCTGAGAGTATAAGATGGGAGCACAGAGGGAGCCCGGGGATTTGGACAGGCAGAAGGGAATGCAACATGGTCACTGGGAATGGGGGAATAAGGGAGGTAGAGAAACAGCGAAACAGGGAGAGAAGGAGATTGCAAGGAAGGATCGTAGTGAATAGGGTGAAATAGAGCAGAGATTGGGCCAGTGAGACAGATGGAAGGGGTGATTGGTCATCACAGAGCCTTAGGACAGCTGTTCTTTGATATATTATTGGACACAATGACCTAAAGTCAGCCTGCAGTCACAGAAAATAGGAACCCTGTTTTTCTTGCAAGGAAAGAGAGAGGGAGGGGGAGGGGGGGGCTTCCACCATTTGTGGACGTGCATTAGCAGGCACGGGGGATGGGGGAGTTGTTTCTAAAATTACGAGCATGAAGTGACGCATCCAGCAATTATTCCGGAGGCTTTCTAGTTTTGGAGTGTGCAGAGAAAAGGACTGTAAGATGAGCACACCCTGAAATGGGAACTTGCTTTTTAGTTTTTCCAAACACATTTGTTAATGAATCTTCATTTAACAAACACCATCAAGGAGCTTGGTGACTGTTACCCTCCAACCACTTTGCAAAACAGGAACTTTTAATGAAATTGTGTATTTTTTTTTTTTTGTTTCCTGATAATGATATGGAGATGCAACACATCAACCTTTGGCTTGTTTTGTTTATTGATTGAGTTTGAAAAATAATTGCCAATTATAGTATGAAGTACATTTATTACAGACAAGGGCAATAGAATTGTGTTATTCTTCAAAAATCCACCGTGCACTGTTCTTCTCTCGTATTAGCTTTACATGCTGATGAAAACTATTCTGACAGCTGGCCTTAAATATCCCCAAAGGGGGACGAAACAAAAAATAGAGTGAGTCAAAGTGTCACTCTGATACTCATAGAGCGCAGATTTCTCTATCCACAGAAAGAGGAAGGCACAAAGATGGGGACAGAGAGAGAAATACACACACAGAGAGAACATCCCTCAATGCCAGTGCGGGAGATGGGCTTCTTCCTCCTGGGATTGGACTGGTGAGGTGTGTGTGTGAGAAGAGCTGCGTCTGCTCGTGCTTTGGGCAGCAGGTGTGAAAACTCCCCACAAGAGCTCCCTCACTCTTCTGTTATTACATCTTTTTAGGGACATGAAAGAGAGAGCAGATGAGCCAGTGGGAGCGACTGGCAGAGTGGGAGTGAGGGATTTTGTTCCTTTTGATTGATAGGGGCCCTGTGACTAACACATAGATTTATAATAATTTTCCTTAGCAATGCCCAATTATGCATGGCTGATAAATTATGATCCCTGTTGTCGGGTGTGTGCATTATCCCAATCTTAAGGTGGTTTGGGCAGGGCCTCACAGATTGACCTAATACTTTCTGCAACAGCTTTTTGGCAATACCCCACACGATTCAGAGGCAAGCCAGCATCTGTGGATTAATATTGTATGTGTAACTTGGCATTTTGTATCATGAGTATAGTGCAACATACATAATCCATAATACATGTAGGGAATTGATTAGCTTTTTTTGTATGTGTTCACACAAAATGTGCAAGAGCTGATAAAATGTGTATTTCATACCAATGTGCAAAACATCCAGAGACAATTTTCCTCTGTCTCTACCTGCCAGGCTAAGAAATGTGGCCGGCCTCTCAGATTGGTCTTTTTATGACAGTCCAGGTACTATGCAGCGGGAGGACGGCCCCAGCCTACTGAGAATGTCTTGTTGCTTGATATTAGTGCCATAAATCACAGTGAACTTGAGAACAGAGGACTTAAGGGGCTTCAAAAGTGAACGACAAATCATGATAACAATCTCTGATAAATAACAGATTCTCAGTTGCTGCTCGCTTTGCACACAAATCTGAACTCTTCATCATTCATAATATTTCTTGTTTAAAGCAGTGAACTGGATATGCCTGACCAAAATGAGTTTAAAGATAATTTATCTCAATATTAATTTCCAGCAAGCAGGAGTTTCATCTAGGAACTCATTGATCAGTTTGTGCTTGCTGAATACATAACAACTGATGCAATCATGGAAGCATCACGTTCATGATTTATCAACACAAATAATATTTAACTTTCACCTTGTCATTCCCCTTTAGTAAAGCTTTGTGCTTTGTATTGTAAGTCATTCATTCCAAGCTTTTTTTTCTGTAAAGTGTCTGTTTCTAAGATGTCTTCTAAATTAAATCTCTGACATACTGCCACAGCAGCCGGAGCGGCATTCTCAAACCAATCTGACACTGCCCTCAGTGCCACAGTTGTATCAAGGCATTGGAAGAATTTTGTTTTCAGCATAAATTGAACTGTTCATGTTGATATCTTTTCCAACACGTCTTTCATCCATGTTGAACAAACAGAATGGCTTTTGCAAAGTGAAAAGCACTGGGGTGAATAATTCAATTTAGAGAGGAGGGAAAGTTTTAGGTTTAACTTGTTTTACGTGTTAGAATTCTTGACTTCAATCTAGTGAAAGTATTTTCTTGCAAATGGCTTTTTTTAAGAATGCTCCGAAGAGGATGGTGGCAAAGCCACCATCTGCGGGTCTGCATGAAATTATTGTTTTATAAGAAATTATTAATGAAGTACGGGATGTGTCTATGTGGAGGTGTAGGACAGAGTGGAAATGTCTTCTCTGGTTGGGGGGTAGACCTCAACACTCAATAGAGTCCTGATTGGATTGATCCACAGCGCTCTTGTTTACAAGCGCCCTCTTCACAATCGGCACAGTTTAATAGCACACTGTCCCAAAAGGCTTGTTGCATCCGTGTCCGTTTTGTTCCTTGGGGCAGGGAAAACAAAAGTGCCGGGAAGGGAGAAAGGAAAAGCAACCTCAGGGGAGCTGTGAAACAGTACTGGATCCCTCCATCTCTGGGCCTCCTGCCAAGATAACATTTCACCTCACCCACCGATACTTCTTTTATTGGAAACCACAATACGGTCTAGAGTACTACCAGGCTTTATGGGCCAAAGGCTACTTAGGTTTCACCCGGTCAACAATATATTCAGAGACTTTGTAGAAACCAAATTAGAACATTTGATGCCAGAAACCACAGATAAACCTAACAAACTCCCCCAGAGCCATATGTGCTCTAATTCTAATTTTAGGGACTCCTCAAAGTAAAGCAGGTTTCTGCTGAAGAGAGCTGTGCCACTGTCTTTATCACGCACGCCTACAATAGGATGCAGCTCACACAGGTCCCTCAATAAATCCCAGGCTAACACAAAAGCTGTCAGTGGACTGCTGCTGAATAGATTAATAAGATTTCCATAATTAGACAGGCCCCTGACAATAGGATCCTTCAGGCTTTGTCTCAGGACCAACTGGATTGTCCAGGCTGCGCACGTCGGCCGGACGGCTGTCCACCACAATGGCTGCACAGACAGTAAGGCGGTCAGCAGAAGAACATCTGTCTCTCCTGGGGCCAAGAACACACACACAAACAGTGGGCAGTTTCATGTGCATAACACAAGGTTCTTATCAACCACCTTGCAGCCAAGTGAAACCATCAGTCAATACAAATATCCTCAGGACATATATATTTATGCTTGAATAGTCAGTGCAACCAATTTCTGACTTGTTTAAAATGAATTTCACAATGTTTCTGATAAAAATAGATAGTCCTCCGTCCCTTTGCGTAAGGAGAGGAGGAGAAGAGTCCCAGTTTCAACCATAGGGATGTTTAGTTTTACTGCTTACTACATGTTTTCTTCCACAATGCTCCTCTTTTGAGGATGCAGCAGGAAAAGGAAATGTCACAATGTTAGAGCTGAGAAAGAAAAAAAATCATGATAAAAGTTCAAGCTGAGCATCGCTGCTTTCATCTGGACCTTAAAATATAACATTTGTTTGAGCATCATATTTTCTTTCAGTATCTTGTAGTAAAATTTACAATGTATTGAAAAAACAAACATCTTATTGAAAAGTATATTGAAGTTAATCTAATGGTTGCACTGCTACCTACAGTATCCCCACATTGTCCTGATTTCCTTCTTCTAATCTTAGCTGTCTTCCTGCCCCTCCAGCAAATTAATCTACATGATGGCTCTGATTTAAGTAGAGGTGTAGATTAGAGTCTGCTCAGTTTATTCTGGAGTGTTACTGCTCTAAAAACATCATTCCAGCAAAAAGCACGATCTAATTACATGGAAAGGGCTGGACTTCACTGCATCCCTGCTCTGTCCATCAGGGGTGAGTAGTGGCCCATCACTTATTTAACTCACCCTGTACATACACACTAAAGTCTAAAGAATAATGTGCTTTTTTTTTTAAAGACTTCTGGAAAGTACTAATTATTTAGAATTACAATGAATAGGGTCCTCAGGTATTGGCAGCTGGTCATTACATTGGTCAAGGGGGGAGGAAGGGGTGTGTGTGTGTGTGCGAGGGAGAGAATGCAAGAGAGAGAGAGAGTGAGAGAGTCCATGGGCCCTTACTGTTTTGGTGCTTCTCCAATGATGGAGTGGACAGCAGTTAGCCCGCCTCACTGAGTCCCCTAATGTCCGCTCCAGTCCGCTTAGAGAGGACGAAGCGCCTGCTGTCCACTCTTTCCCCTCCCTCTATGCCTCTATTCCTCCCTCCCTGCTGCAGGTTTTATGAGCTCCCCTGGGCTCTCATCCATCTCTGTCACACACAGGCCCCATTATTGGGGCTGCTCACTAACTGGTTGGGCTGCAGATGGGAAAGGCCTGTAGGACATATATGGTTTCTGCAGGCTGGACAAAGACCTGCAAGTCAGACCACAAAAATATGTGCTTATCTGGGTGTGGACAAGCCAATGTCTTCAGCATGTTTGTAAAAATAAGAGTGTGAGAATGTTCTCATACAGCTCGCTGTGGTGGGTGTGTGATTGTGTGGATTGGCCGAAGCTTAGGGAAGTACTTGAACTGGTCTGGCCATTGGGAACGTAAAGCAGTGGATTTGAATATGAAGGACATGATAATCCAACGGCCATCTGGTCTGCTGGTCTCATTTGACTGAATAAATAACAAGTATAATCTGAAAATACACATGGGGAGGTTTGGGAAAGCGGGGAAAAAGAGGGAGGCCAAAGTTTAGGAGTAAGATTGAGAGAGGTAGAGCAGCAGCAGAATCACAGGCTGTGGTTATTGAGATTTGATTTAAATGGCAATAAGAGGCCTGGCTCCAAACACACAGACAGTCATGAATAATGAATCATCAGGCGTCCACTGAAGGGAAGGCAGAGAACAACAGCTTTGGCCAAACTCCTTTTTACCTTCTTTTCCTAGCCAGAATAGCCATCATCTCAGGGTGAATCGTAGCAGTTCAATAATGCCAAGGTATGTGTGGACTGTCAAATTAAAGCCTCATTAAGACATGGTGCTAGTCTCCATAAAATAGAATCTATAACTATCATATTGTGACATATTTGGTTGATACACTTGTAAAATGGCCTTGAGGGGTTAAACAGAATAGCATTTAAATGCCGATTATGAGCAGATGCATTTCATGTGCAGGCTACAGACTTTACTAATTTATTAAATTAAATGAAGTTGTGTTGACTGGACAAAACAAAAAATGAAGACCCCCCCTTGGTCTGTGAGGAAGGAAGGAAGGACTTTTTTTTCACCGTGAATGGCAATAAAAACGATTGTTAGTTGCAGTAAATGAGTTTGTACACCTCTTGGTATATGCATGTTCCACACGTTTCACATGCAGTGCCAGGTTATTTTCTTTAGAGGGGACGTGCAGGATAAACAACAAATAGAGAAATATCTTTTTCTTTTTCCTGCCTCCCTCCTATTAGCTCAGAGATGTGCTTAATGCGTAGCAGCCACGATCCATCAGACCTCGGCCTGTGCTGAAGTCAGCCAGAAGAACAGACATTCCCCTTTCCCAATGTTCCATGGGAGACTGTGCTGATGAATAGCACACTATGCTGCGATTCCAAACCCAACCCCCCTCTTTCTTTCTTTCCTCCTTTTCTTTCTCACTCTCTCTACACCACTGTCCACATACACGCACGCACGCACACCCCCCCCCTCCCTCTGTCCAGCCGGCCGCTGGGCCTTTTGGAGCTCTGGTGTACGGTGGGTGGTAGATGGGGGTGCAGGGCGGAGAGATGCAGGCATTCAGACCAACATGCATGGGGAGATAACAATAGTTCCTCTGGGAGACCTGCAGATGCTAGTATAGGGAATAGTAGTGGGATCTTATCGCTACACCCACATAAGCTGGGAAACTGAAAAACAACAACATATCCAACCTACTGCGCTTTCACTGTCCCTGTGGCTTTCTCATTCCATCTCCCTTTTTCTTTCCTCTCCCTCTCTGGGAAATTTAAACCCTCTGTGCTTCTAAGCATGAATTCACAAAAAAGATTTGTTTCCAAACAGAAGAAAGGCCATTTCTTGTCACTGGCAACTTTGAATGCAGCGACTGATATCATGTGTCACATCATAATGAAGAGTCTAAACTTCTGCCTTGTCCACTAAACTGTATTGAGCAATTGAACGTAGACTGGGCAGCATGCCGGCATAGTGTTTAGCGCTGTTTCGTCACACCAAGAAGGTCACAGATTTGGTTTGGAACGGATTAGCGGTAGAAGATGAATGAATGAATGAATGAATGTAGACTGTTGTTTTTGGTTGATGGTAGTGTTGCACATTACCAAATTTTCATACATTCCTGACCACAATAGAAACTGTCGATCCAAATGTTGCAGAGTCTTTGATCAGTTTTTATCTATTCTGTCTCCTGCAAGTAGTGGAACAATGGAGGCAAAATTTTTACAAAATCAAAGTTTTAGCCTGTTCTAAAAACAAAGGAATATTTCACCAATATGTATAAATTATCTCTTTTGATTGGTTTTGCTTTTGCACAATTAATGGTAGACAAGCTATTATGATTGTACACTGAGCCTCCTGTCTTGCAGGGGGTGTGTCTAATTCAAAATTTTATGAATATCTGTCTTTTCTTAGGTCTGTTGAAGATGCACTGGAACCCAGAGCATGCCCAGCCTCTCAGCCAGTGGCCTGAGCAGCACCTGGACGTCTCCTCCACCACCTCTTCTCCGGCTCACAAGTCGGAGTTGTATGCTGGCCGCGGCCGCAGCTCTTACAACTACTCTTGGGCCAACGACGACATCTCTGCCCTGACAGCCTCCAACTTGTTGAAGCGATATGCTGAGAAGTATGCTGGCGTGCTGGACTCACCATATGACCGGCCATCCACTGTGGGCACCTACCCCGAGCCAGGAACTTTTGGGGCCCTCAATGGCCAGAAAACTGAACTGGAGCACTGGCCACTGACGCACAGCTCTGATGCATCCTATTCCCTGGTACCCCCTGGAGGTCATGACAACCTCTCAGGTTCCAAGGTTGCAGCCACATCAGCAGGCCCTCCAGGAGTTAGCAGCGTGTCTGTGGTGAACAGTAACCTCTCAGATTCTGGCTATAGTGGCAGCAGCTCCTGCAGTGGCTCCAGTGAGTACCCCTCCAGCTATAATGGCACCTATCTTTCCTCAGGGTACTGTCCCCAACCCAGCGCAGCACTTCCCCCTTCCTCCCTGCACACTCTCCAATCCACCCCCACTCTAGTGCCCAGCTATAGCCCTACAACATCTGTCTATAACTACTCCCCAAGCACATACCCTCCCCAGACCAGCTACAGCCACCCTTCTGCAACCTACCTGCCCTCAGGTCTACCAGCCCCAACTCCAGTCCCCTCAAGGCCCACAGTAGTAGGAGCCAGCTATAGTTACCAGAGCACCAACCTTGGGACATCTGAATCTGGAGGGACCTTAAAAAGAAAAGCATTTGAGATGACTATAGAAAAGGATGAGGGAGCGGATGACTCTCGTTACAGGAAATATAGCTACGATCCCTTGAAGGCTGGAGGAAGCTCACCCTACAGTGTTAATGACAAAACAGAGTGCCGGGGAAACGGCTTCAGCAGTTCAGGCAGCACAGACCCTCAAACCTTCAAGCCCAGTAAGCCCGCTTCCCAGCCTCTGGTGTCGCCACAGTATGGGGCAGCAGGGGAGTACAGCCCGCCAGCAGGTATGACAGGGGAGAATGGCGTGGCAGAACAGGGCTTCACCCAACAGCAACACCGCTCCCAGGCACACAAACGGCCTCCACTGTGTGGGCCAACTGTTGAGACTATGAAGAGTCCAGATCCCCGACTGATGGACCTTGTAAATGGGGAATTGCTGGACTGCAGCCCACCCCTAGGCTGGGGTGAGCTAGCCGGGCTCACCCATGTCAAGACTGCCTTGGAGGAGGACCTGCTGTGGCCTGTGCTGAGGCCCAGTCCAATGGTGCGGCCACCAAAAACCGTCCTGCTGTTTGGCCCCCGGGGAGGGGGTAAGACTACGCTGGCTCGTTCTCTGGCCTCTCAGTTGGGGGCTTCCTTCTACCGATTGAGTGGAGCCATGTTGTCCTCTAAAGGGAAGGCTGAGTCAGAGCACATTCTGGGGTCTCTTTTGCAAGCAGCTGGGGCACGGCAACCCTCTGTGGTGCTGCTTAGCCAAGTGGAGGCCATGGAAGAGGAGGGGTTACGGCAGACATTGCTGAACACCCTGGAGAAAGCCCAGGTGGGGACCACAGGTCTGGTGATCCTTGTGTGTGCCACTGGCAGACCAGATCTGCTGCAAGACGCAGTTCATCGGAGCTTTGCCAAGCGATATCACGTTGGTTTGCCAGATGCGGCCATGCGCAGACAAGTGCTGCTTCAAGCCCTGTCACCCCAGGGCTTCAGCTTGAGCGAGAGGGAGCTGAGTGCTGTGCTCCAGCGCACTGAGGGCTTCTCAGTGTGGGAGCTGCTGCAGCTCAGCCAGCAGGCGCTCTCCTCAGCTGCCTCCCCCACTGGGGCCATGCACACCCTCCCCACATCCTCTAAACCCCCAGCTTTCACAGACTTTGAGAATGCCTTCTGCAAGGTGTGCCCACACACCACTACAAAAGAATTGGACACTTGTATAGAGTGGAACAAGATGTATAGCCACTGAGAGAGCAGCCAGTCACAGCACTAGGACTGCACTAAGAACTTGTCTTTGTTTTGACATGGCAAGCCTTGGGAATGTTTTGTTGTTGTTTTTGTAATTACAGATTATGAAGCCAAAAGAGCCAGAGAAGCTCAACAACACAGGAGCGCTGACAAAGTTGTTTTATTGGCAGAAGCATACCATGGTGTACTGTTTTTGTTTAGCTATGAATATCCGCAATATTTTATTTTTTCCAAAGAAAAGAAAGACAAATAAGCCTTGCTGAGTGGGGTAGTGTATTAGTTGTTTGGCCAATAGGAGAATCAGATAGCTATTTGGATACTCTCGGAGATCCTGATTAGCCTTGGTCCGGGACAAAATCAATTATTTGTTGCTAGGTGACATGGTCCAAGATTATGGATAATCAGGGTTTGGAAAATACCCCCTTTGACTGCTACTCTCAGGATCGTATTTATTGCCAGTCCACACACATGTTGTCCTAACGTTGATTTAGTCATTGGATTGTCACCAATCATTAGGTACGAAGGGCTTGAGAACAGCAACATTTCAAAAAACAGTTTTTTTGCCAAAAACATGTCGAACCAAATGCATAATCAGCAGTGCTGTTATAGTTTTCAAACCAGACTGATCAACAAAATCAAAATACACCAATATTCTCAGTAGCATGTTACCAATTCATGTTGCAGCAGTTAGCTCTTACTTTTTGTAGACAGGATATAATGTAATCACTTAAGAGTTCAGAAGGAGCTCTCATCATGACTCATTTGGTCATAGAAAAGCTTTACATCCATGATGATTTAATATACTCACACTTACAATGCTACAATTCACAGACAGCTTACTTTATTTTGTTTGAATTGTTGTTGTGGACCTAAATTAATTCTCGATCTCACATTCCTCATCGAGTGCAGTTTTCCTGAGAATCACACTTACAGAGCAACACTTAACCTGCACGCCCAGCTTCTCTTACAGCTTCTCTGTTTTTTTATTTCACTTACTCCTTATTATTTCTTAGTATGTAGTCTTGTTTGAAATGCTCAGGAAGAATTTCTTTACCTCAGAAATATGAAATAAAGAATGTATGTAATCTTAGGGTCTTAGTAGGTGAGATAAAGCAAGGAGCGAGGAGAAACCTGACAGTCTTGTAACACCCACTGCAGCTGGGCTTTTACCTCGGGAGAGAAACTTGAATATGCTACAAAGAGTAACATTGAATGTAATTCAGGTATTTCAAAGGATATTTGATGCCATAAATCCATGTATTATTATATATGAATATATAAAAACATCTTCTTTTCTGTTCCTTTACCTTTTATTTTTATTGTAGTTTTATGGTGGAGTGATGATTGTCTTCAAGAAATGATAGAATACAGAAAATATTCCTTTTTTGTTGGACAAACTGCTTTCATATCTCTGTTATCTCTGTTTAGTGTTTACATATCGTGTATATGCATGACTGCTGTTTATAGTTTTACAACTGCAAAATGTCATTTGAAAATGTAAACTCACAATGAACATCATAGCACAAAATAGCTTGAAAAGAGAAAAACAACAACAAAAACAAAACCCACTGTTGTGTGTCGCTTTCAACAAATCCTCATGTTTTTCCTGAAGTGTTCAGCTTCTCAGTTAATGTGTACATATTGTGGATGAACCCGACATGTAGACAATCCAAACAAATCCCTTCTTTTTCCAGCAGTCGTACAGTTTTAACTAGCTGGAAAAACCTGGTCACTGGACTGCACGTACAGAGGTCGTTGGTATTAGATTGTTGCCATGGTCCTGAGGAGGTATACACAGAGTGATGTAATATTTCCTACTGCCCTTTCCTTTCCTTTCCCTCTCCCTCTGCATCTTGCTCCCTCCTTCATCATTCTTTTTCTCTTTTTTCTCTCTCTCCCCAATGCAGACTCATTAGATTAGATTGCCCCCTGGCCACGAGCCCCGATGGCCATGTGGCGGCGTGTCCTCTCCCCAGCCCCCAACCCCTGTTCCCCTTCCCTTACACCAATTCCTCGGGAGTGGAAATGGTCTGATTGATGTCCAGCAACCCTATATCATAGTGCAGCCTTCCCTCCCCAGCTGGTGGCTTCAGTCATGCCATACAGCCAGATCAATCAGAGTGACCCCCGCCGTGCATACTGATCACTGTCCCAGAAACTGAAAAGACATTAACAAATTACAGAGCAGCTCCTGCCTCAAGCTGCAGGGTGTAGATGATGCAGATGAGCAATTATTCACTTGTAATTACAGGAATGAAGTTATAACAATGACTGAGAGGTTCAAGTAGCTACAGTAATTGGAGTTGTCGTTGTCGTTCCCATCGCTCCCCACAGTTTGTCCAACAAAACAAGCTTTTATTTTTTACATGCTTTGATCTGTTATTGTGGTAACTTTGTCCTTGGTTATTGTACATTTTCTGTAACCATTTCTACCTCATTTTTGCGACATATTGTACATGAAAGTATTTATTTCATGTCTTTTTTGATGTCTGTTTTAAAAATGATAATAATGTTCTTGAACTGTAATGGTCTACCTCAGAAAAGACTGTATTTTAAAAGAAGAGTATCACAATATTAAACAGAATTTGTCAATACTGCACTGCACTTGTCTTTATTTTTTAAAGGTACTGCAATTGACCAGAGTGCAGAAATTACATGACGCCAGTGATCACCTTATGTCGCTGTGTCCGTGGCTTGGCTTGACCCCAGTGTTGAGGTCATCACAGTTACTTAAACTGATTGCTTTAACGTGCAAACCCACACAAATACATCATGTGGTTTTGGATTTGCTCTAACATCAGCTTGAATTGATGTTGTATAGTCAGCAGGTAAGGGCAATATGAAAAAGATCAATCAGTAATATAATGATTCACAGGGTGCATTGAATTAAAATAAGGCTGTGTGTCATGAGTTGACTGGACAGAAGGATAACCATGTGTCTTTGGCACAGAGAAAAACAAAGACAGATATCACTGTATGTATTTTGTGCTTCCCCGTACACATCAGTTAGTCAGCCAGCATGTTTGTGTGTTTTTATGTAAGACACACAGTGTCCAGAACAGCAGCAGAAGCACTGCTAGTACACTCCTGAGGCTCCAGGCCCAGCACCAGAGCACAGAGGTCCTTCATCCCTGTCACTGTCTGTAAACAACAGCTCGTCCCAGTGGCTTTCCCATGCTATTTCTGGCCTTCCTGACATCTTTCAAAGACTCAAAACTTACTGAATAAATCTCAGGAACTCTGGGAAGAACCGAAAGTTTAGCAAAAAACTGAAATGGGATTTATGGCTGCACAGTTATGGATAGCGGTGTCAACGCAGAGTTCGAAAACATCTGGGTCTGACTCCCAGTAGAGCAGTGCTGCTGATGGTGTTGATGACAGAGTAATTAATTGTCTAATAATGATGCATAGCCCTGTTATAAGCGCAACCTTGTGCAGTGGCTACCCTTCATCCTCTGATGAAGGATAATCGGTTCTGCAGCTATTTCATAATTATACCCTATCTTTTCCTATCACAAACTCAATAACATTAACCACAGAGCAACACAATATGTAATGGTAGAATAGATGTGTGGAAATGTGAAATTGTAATATGAGGGGACACTTACCTCACATACTACATACTAATTTCACGCAGAGTTATTGAACCTTATGACAAAAATAGCTTGTATTGATTATGCACCAGCTTGAGTCTAAAAGGCCTTTTGGTTGGTCATCAGCATCACGATGTAAAATTTTTAATTCCACACACCACATAAGTAATAATTCATTTCTAAAAAGCCAAACAGTAACGTTTTAGCTGCTATCTATGTCCATATATCTCTACATTCTGTCTTTGGGTTTGTCACCTCCAGTAAGAGACTGAAAACCAGTTTGTCCTTTTTGTCCTGAGTGATGTCTGTCCTCCAGGAAGTCAATCATTTTCTTCTCCCTGCTGATTGGAGGTAATTAGGTGAGCAGAGTTTGTAATTGGATAATAAAAGATGGTAATGAGCTGCTGTCCTATATCCTCATACTGTCGTGGTGAATAAGGGGACGCAGTTCTGTCACACTTTCCTTACTTCAATACAATGAAAAGTGATATTGATAGTGCTTGTAACTTTAATTGATATACATGTTAATTATCAAAATATTACCTATATATTTAATTTATAAAGTACTGAAATAGAATAATTGGCCTTGTGAAACATACGATTTGATTATGTCAAATCTATGCAGGCTTTGGAAACCGAACACTTTGTTTCTTCAGTCATTAATATTTGTTTGTTTTTTGCTGATGTGACTGCACTCAATTTAGACAGCATGTGATTTCAGTCTATCCTTTCAGCATGCAGGCATCCATGCCCATCCTAAGTGTGTCAGCATGTTTTGACCAAAAAATGTAATGTACAGTAACAACCTTCATTTAAAAAAGTCTTCTTTTTTTTTTCTAAATGTCATTTCACACAGACACAGTCCTCCTCTCTACCTTTGCCGTACCTCTGGCCCTCCATTGTCTGGGCCTTGATACTGACAAGGTTGACATCAGAGGAGAGCTCTGACACTGGGTGAGTTAGGACTGCCAGCTGTTAGCAATCAAGTCTATTTTGAAGTCAGGGACACATGGACCCCCAGGGCCAAAGCAGCAACTAGCCCAACCCCTCGCCTCCCCCCTGAACCCAGCCTATAACCTCCAAGCCTCCTGGTTCCACAGATAGCCAGCACAGCTGTATTGGTTCCAGGTGTTGAAAGACTGCGGTAATGGCCCTTTACCTAAGAGGACCCCGAAATGATGAGAGACGTGCACTAAAAATTGTGAGGAAATAAACAATAACAAAAACACAAAGATAAAAGAATGAATTCATGACCAACACACCACCTGAACTGGTTGGATCCTTCTAAATAAAAATGCCATTTCTTTAAATAAGTTTATAAGTTTTGTCCCTGACAGAGAAGGAGCTGTATACATGGGGTTTTAGAAATCACAACCACTGCAGACTAGTTTTAGAGAATAATATCAATGCTGTTTAACATGAGATACTGGCCCTCTCTTTCCTGGACGCTGTACATGTCATAAAAAATACTGGCTTGAATACTAAAAAGGTTTGGCAATTCAGAACCGACCTGAGGAGAGAGCACTGAGAAAAATCACAATCTATGTTTGAAGTTTGCAACTTCATGCCACGTAAATCAGGTAAACTAAAGTCAGGAACAAGTGAGGAAAAATAGGGAACAATTATTTGGTTCTTTGGAAGCAAATGATCAAATCTTTGCAGCTGCATTGTTTCTGTGTTGGAAAGGTCAATCAAAACTTTCAGGAAATTGGATCTGACAGGTGGAATGTCTTGACCTGCCCCCCACATCACATGACTAAAAAGTAATCACAGAATAAATAAAAGATAAGTCTGTTCGATGGGGGAGAATAAACAGGTTTATGTTCAGGGGCAAGTGAAACTGAAAGTGTCACTGTGAGAGGAACAGCAGGGCTCAGATATTGATGGAAGCAGATCAAAGTGTAACATTACATTTTTCTGCAAAGCTGGATTTACTTCAAGCTGGGGAGTCTGCAGATGATCAAGTGTGATGATCTTACTATGTTGGCATCTAATTTCAAAGCGAACCCTGACACGATTAAAGACGGGCAGGAGGACTTTATGAAGGTCTATAGCTCCCTCATGTGGCCAGTCCATGAAAACGTGAAGCCAGATCAAACGAGCAGATTGGACCGGTTGTCTCTTCAGATCATACATCAACAGCAAAGCCACGTTTATCCGAAATTTGGTATAAAACCTGATGAAAATTAAGGGATTTAGTTAAAGTCCTGTCTGGGTATTTAACTGAACGATGAGTAAAAGAGTTTCAAAATAACTCAGCATAACAGAGTGAAAAACATCCCTGCTTTAAAATACAACACATATTTGAAGACCCACAAAAAACGTAAAAATAGAATTAATATGACTTGAAAACTTCAGATAAGGCGGCACATTAAACATGGTATCGCCCCCTGGTGGCTCCACTCTCATAACACTGACTTCTATTCATTGTACAGGAAACGTTTATTTCTATAATGTATATACTTATCTATATTTTTATATTTGTGGTTATTTGTGTTCCTATAGACAATCTATATTAATGTATGAGCAATGACTGTGAATGTATCTGAACAAATTGTATGCATTTTTTTAATTCTGAATGTTAACATGTAAAAACAACCAAAATCTGGATCTTTATACTGTAAAATATTTTTTGTGAACTTGACATATGTAGGTTTGTTGTTGCTCGTTTTGTCCATTCACACACTGTGAGTACAAAGTATAAAAGTTATTGTATTATTCATATCGGGTGGTGTAAATGGAGGAAATAATTACATTGAACACGCTCACAGTGATTTTTATAAATCTCTCAATTACAACTGGTAATTCATCTTTATACAAGCTATCTACAGATTGTCACCACATTAATCTAAAGTTAGTGGGCCTACATCATTTGCGAAGCAGTGTCGAATAAAAGTAGAATAAAATGCAAGAAACGGGGGGGAGTTGATACCTGAAGTAAACCCAAAAAAGAAAGCAATAAAAATGAAATTACTTGTGTCCTAAATAATAAAGGCCTGGCTGATGTTTACCGTCAGTGGATGCCGTTGAGAAGATGTCGTACTGAAGGCGCTGCCGTCCGCAGATACGGTATCATGTGTCTCAGTAGACTAACTGGAAGTTACAGCCGTCATGAAATGACTCAACACTACTCCGCCTACCTCTTTCCTCTTCTCTAGTGGAAGTTTACCGTGCCCACTTCACTCGATAGTACTTTTTTTTTTTTTTTAATCCTCCAGAACAAATGACACATTTCTGCTTTTAAAGTTGACCGTTTCAGTCCGAATAATCGTAATCTTAAAAAACAAACAAACAAAACAAAACATCTGCACATATTAATAGAAACCAATAAGCAGTCATGGCGCGCTTTAAGGCGCAGCATATACAGGAGCTGGGTGCGCCCTGCAGGAGCGCAGCCACATTTCTGCTCTCTCTGGAGGGCTGATGGTGCAGATCGACTTTCCTGCTCTTCCACACTTCTTCACTTCGGATCTCGGTCGTGTGTGGACTTGAAAGTGAGGGCAGGAAATAAGGCGCGCTCGTCAGCCTAGTGGCACATCGTGCGTAACAGGGAAGTGAGCCTTACACTCTGTGGGCTGTCAGAAACTTCTCCTCAATTGCTCGGAGCCGTCTTCGGGTGAAGACACGGTAAATATCCAGCTTTTAGGGGACAGCAGTGGAGTCAAAGTGAGTGATGGAGGGGGGGAGACGGTGAGAGGGGGACACTTGGACGGGCGGAGCGCTTATGAGATATAAGAGGAGGAAGAGGCGACGGACAGTAGCGAGTTTCAATGTTTTGAAAGCTCTGAAGGTGAGAGTTTGTAGTTTTGTTTTATCGTTGAGATATTACAGTGTTAATTACAGGCGGGGGCCAGGGTTGATGAGGCCTCGAAAATCGTTCATCATGTGTTAGATTGTCGTGTCCCTGTCATGTTTTGGTTACAGAAGGAAAAAACTGTTGTAGGCCTGCGTGTCGGCCTGAAATGGCCTGATATCCTGCCACGGTGTTGCAAAACCTTAAAGGTACTGCATCTCTTTTTTCTCCCTCCACGATTATCAAAGTTTCAGTTGTGCTTTTGAGATAAATGTCTTGATTTTTATGAAATGTTGATTGGAGTTGAGTAATGATCATAGCAGCAGCAATACTGTCTTTATTATCTAAGCCCCTCCTCCCATGGCCCACTAAGCACTATTATATTGTATTATTCTGTGATGTTCCTAGAAAGCATTTATTGCTTAATTGGTTCATGTAACATTAACTGAGCACTGATGGAACTAATTTGATTTTAATGTTGTTAGAAATACATCTCACTCCCTATAATTGTATTTGCTCCCCAAAAACACAAGCAGAAAGATTTTCTACGGCGTGCAGCAGCTTTGAGGGCCAGCTCTTGCTATTTTGATGCCCAAGGGGAGATAAGGATTTGGTGATGACAAGACTTCATAGTGCCATATGATCAGGGCTTTCTTTTTCTCCTGTCTTTTTGGTTTTGTGCACCTTAAGACTTATGAAATAATTTGCACTTCAAATAATTATTCCTCTAGCTGATCCAGTCCAGCATTTGCCATCAGACAGCCAAGTGTAAGATCCTGGATTCGAGCTGAGTTGCACACATAATAAATCAAACTCTGCCCATAGTACCAGTGTAGTGCAAGTGAGGAAAATTTTGTTCAGGGGGTGTATTTATAATTGTAATTAAAAGGAAGTGGACAATGTTTTCACTGTAACCATGGGTTAATAAAATGTGCCATTATTGCAGCACCCCAACACTCTGCCCCCCTGGGACTTGGCCATGTTACCCCCACCATGAGGTGGCCCTTGTGCAAAAGCCCCCCCAGTGAGAGAGTAACTGGCCCTGTATGACTCTGATTAATTTGGCCTTTATGCATCCTGCATGTACAAGTGAGGTGTTGCTGGTCAGGAGAGGCAATGACAGACAGGGACAGCTAGTAGCAACAAGGTGAGGCGTGTCTTGACCTCCCTCACTAAGAAGAGAAGCTGCTCTCACACCACGAGGATATTCTGAGTTTTGACCTAAGAAAACCTGGTCCAACCAGCCCACAAACCTGCAGGCTCATAAAAATGTTGTATATAACAGAATAGTGAATAATGACAACCACTTCCTGGACATAAACTCAAAAGTTTGAAATTGACAAGCCGCAGCTGGTTCACCAAGCATCTTAACAAAAGCTCACTTTTTCTTGTCCCTCCAAGTCCCACGCACAGCGAAACAGCAGTGTGGAGTTTATTTTACCTCTCCCCCTCGCTCTCTCTATGAAAACAAATCAAATAGTTTTTCTGACTTTTCAATTCAGCTCAATCCTAACTGTCTTTATAATATTCATATCCATAGTACACACACTTCCTTGCAGAAAACAAGGAAAGAGCCATGTTGTTAATTGTAAATGTTCATATTTGCTGACTTACACATGTCTGCAATGAGACATGAGGCACTGCAAAGGGAAAATAATTTGGCGATCTCACACCAAATTAGGGAAGCCGTTCTGATTAAGCATGGGTATTGGCCTGTGAGCATTCACGTAAATAAACTGGTGTCTTTTGAAAGGAAATGAAAACATTCACGTGAATTTATAGGCCCTCGCCTGCTGGCTTCGTGTTTGCCAGATGTGAGTAATACCTCCAGATATTTGTGTGGGCCAGACATTTTTGGTCTTCTTTGATTCTCCTTGGAAGTAAAAGGTTTTAAATCTCTGGTTCTGAGTGGTGAATGTTTGGTATTCACACACTTCCACCACACTGTCAGCGTGAAGTACTTTCCTTTGCTTCCTTAAACTGTTCTACTGAATTCTATTCGATTCAGATGGATGTTTCATGTACTGATGAATCAGTCTGGCTATAAAATAATGGAAAATCGAGAAGAATGCTGATGATAATGCCCAACAGACCAAACTGACATGAACACCAGATGCCCCCAAAGGTAAAGCTGATGTGTTAGAGCCAAACGGGAGTCTTAAGTGACATTGTAGGATAAATAGGATTAAATTATTCCTGCAATAATTATCAAATTTCAAGATTGACCTGTGCCTGCAGCTTGTCACGTTCAACTGTTGAGAAACCTTAAACAATTAGAGCCACTGCGAGAGCTGGAAACGAGTACAAGTAGTGACGCAGCAACAAGTTTTATTAACACGACATTTTCGCTATAAACTGCTCTTTATTTCTCATGTTACTCTAAATTCTGTGTTGCATTTATTAACTGTGACCACACAACAATCTCAACCACATGTTCAGCTGTAACTATGACAACAAAGGTCCTCTAATCTGGAGGAAGAACTGATTTTAAAGGAGAGATTTTTTTTCTAACTCTACACTAGTACTTTTTATGCCTTAACCAGACCAAACTATGACCACTCTGAAAGTTCGCCATTGTGCCTACTAGTGTTACCATGGCAATGTAGATCTGCTGCTAAAGGGAATACGTTTGGGTCATATCAGGGCTAACATTGGAACAAACAAGCTTAATGGTTTTTCATTTTAGGAACTTTTTGGGGGGAGGTTTCCAACTGTTTTCTGAGAATGGCTTTGGCAAACAACAAGGTTTGGTTTGTGCAGTGGCATAAACTACACAAACTGACAGTTCCTAATTTATTTCTTGAATCTTCACTCAGACAGTTAGCTGCCATGGTGAGTCCACCTGTTTCTTCCCACTTTGTTATGTGTAATAGGTATCTCTTGACTTATAGTCACTCTTTCTAGTTCCTTCTTAAAAACTGTCAGATTTTTTAGAAATAAAATGGAAAGTGTCAGTGTCAGTGCTGTTTCTTGCCCGAGGCTCCAATAGTGGAGTGGAAACATTTTCTTAGGCCATTATAACTGCAACTGACTTCGTGTTCTCTGGAAACTGGGCTCATGTATTGGGGCAATGGATGTTGTATTTTTCAGCGTTTTAAAGAGGTAGTGATGTTGTTACTCTTATAAGTACAGCAAACTGTTCCCAGCGATAGCTTAATGGGTCTAAATGTTTTTGGAAATCGTGCAGTGTGATATATCAGTTATAGGTGATGGCTGGGTAGTCAGCCAACACCTGTAACTGAGCCTGCAAGCTTGGTCATAAACTGTTTCATAAAAGCATGAGGCCACTGAATTGGCAGACTGGTGAGCTGTCCTAACTGTTCGGTACTAAAGCCACCACTGCAAGTGCTAGCCCACAATGTGACTACAACATATCTACAAGAAGGAATGGTGGCAGAAAGAGCATGGCAGAGATCGTGTTGTGTGTGATTTTGATTCCAGGCAGAAATGAACTTACATCCTGATTTTTATTTGGGCAACAGTCCAGCAAAAGCAACAAAGGGTGTGTTTGAAATGATTGACCTTCTTAATACACAAATCTCCATTCCACCCAGAAGGTTATTTTGCTTGGGGATGTTGTTAGGCAACTTTGCTTTTTGTACAAAACAAACAAGATATCTTTTTTTCCTACCATTGTGCTTTAGAGGTGCCAGCAGGTGGATTTGTTACCAGGGGGCTGAGTTTATGCTGTAAAGCCACTGTGTGAATTGAAGGAGGATTTGGTCTCAGCAGTATCCTCATTTCTGATTGGATTTGTAGGGAACTTCCAAGCTGTTTTACCTCATATTCACTACTGATACTCTAAGATTGACCAAGCTTGGACATATATAACACATTATTATTATCTTTTCCTCACAGACAAACAATGGAAATGTGTTGGACCTAAGCTACTACCTTCCACTTAGATGAGAAGAACTACGGAATACACACGTCTTTAGTTTAAGAGGTATAACACAATGCTCAGGTCCTTCAGCATGACTCAACAGTTTTAAAGAGTTGTTCAATGTTACAGAAGGACATGATGACTAAGTATCAGTGTTGGGCAAGTTAGTTTAACAAAGCAATTAGTTACAGCAACTACTGCGTTACTTTCAAGTTAATTTTTAAATGCTGAAATGTGTCTGAATTTGGAGCCAACTCCAACCCTTTTTAACGGAACGTAAAATAAATGTGCCTGTTCAATCCTAAGATGTTTGAGTAAATTTGAATTACTTGACACCGACATGGAGAGGCACTTTTGTCCAGGACATAATGTGCATTTCACGATCGCATTCGTTCCTTTAATTTCTTGGAGGGAAAAGTAATGGCTATACTTCCATTTAGAGAAGGCTACTTTTGGATTATTTGGGTTCGCCATTCCTGTTTCTCATTGACTTACTCATTTGTGTCGTTCATTGTGTGTCCGACTATGCGTGCTTTCGAATTTCTGTAAACAACATCCGCACATCTCTACTTCTGATTGGCTCACCGTGAAATTTTACTCTACCTCAGCCAATCGTCACCATTTATGCGATTGTCTCGTGCCCACTAACCAAAGAAGAACAGTAAAAACAGTCTTTGCCTCTCAGCTCAGAGATCTGGTTGGTCTAATGAAAAAAACTGCTTCAATTATAGTAACGCGCTGTATTTTATTTGTTATAAAGATGGGAAGAGTAATCAATTAGATTACTTGTTACTGAAAAAAGTAATGCCATTATTCCCATCACTGCTTAGTATAAGGACTTACTCTTCACAGCTTCACAGAAGTATGGTCCTTAAACTGAAGAAACTTCATTCTATTATCTGTTGTGTAATTAAGTCAACTTAACCACCAACGAAAAATAAGCAGTAAACAGAGTTCAACTTACATAATGACAAACACTCAGCAGAAATAAATCCATGCTTTCCTGTACAGAAGTGATACTGGTTGAACACTTGATACAAAAGTAGAAGGATTAATGATTTGACCTTGACATTATCACAGCACAGTAGCAAAGTGGTGAAATTCAAGAGATGTTATTGGACTGTGCGTTTGTGTTTCTCTTCACACATAGGAAGCCAAAAAGCTCACAGGATATGCCCGTTTGCCATCATATCAAATCAAGTTTTATTTAATACCAAATCATTACAAAATTACTTCAAGGTACTTTAGATATAGAGCAAATCTAGACCAGACACGTCAAAATTCCTTCCTTCCTCCTTCCACGTAGTCACAGTGGTGAGGAAAAGAACTTCCTTTAAGAGGCAGAAACTTTGTGTAGAACCAGTCTCGGGGTGGGTGGAGACAGCTGCCTCTGGGTTGCGAGATAGAGAATAGGAGGGAGGAGAACACAATAAAAATCCAAGTCAAACATACAGCTACGCAAAGAGAATTAAAGGGTGATACCACTGAGAGTATATTATTAAATACCAGTAGTAACTTATCGGGGGAACAGATAATGGTATCGAGATTATAGTTATTATAAGTGATTAATGATGACAGTTAATGATAACTAAGATAATATTACCGATAGCAGCAGGTGATGTAGGACACAGATCTCACAACTGAGATTGTGTTTGTGAACTCATAGAGCTTATTACTTTACACCACTGACCTCCAAAAGTGTTTAGAATGAAAAACCTTGAGACTGAAATTGAATTTAATTACTCACAGGTTCAAAATTTTCTCACCTGGCTTGAAATGTATTTTCTTTTAATGTCGATGGCTTAGATAATTTAGGAAATAGCTGAAGGTAGTTATTGTGACATTATTTCATAGAATGGAAATTAACATATATATTTTCCTGAAACAAATTTTGAATATTTTATCATTACATTATTTAAATTATATCATCTTCAGTGGGAATAAATATATGTATATGGGTTTTGTTGATAAAATAAAAAAAATAATAAAATATTAGTCATATAAAATATGAATAAAAACACAGGCCTGTTCTTTTGTGCCAGAGTTTTGTTTGATCAAAAATCTGCCCAGAAATGTAGCATAACTGTGTAGTCATAGATGATCTTGTTTTACTGACTTGCAGCTCGATCATGGCCCAGTGGGTGCACATGTCCCAGCTGATCCAGCGTCTGCCTGATGAGACAGTCAACAGCCTCTATCCCCCGAATGCCTTCCCTATTGAAGTCAGACATTTCCTAGCTGAATGGATTGAGAACCAAATATGGTATATACACGTACATGCACGCACACCACACACGTACTACAGACACAACCATCAGGGACTACCGTTTCCATGAAAAGTTGGCGTGTAGCAATGCTTAGGTAGGTGGTATGTGTCAAAATAACATCTGCATGGATCGCAGGGCCAAGGGTTTCTCAGCAGAACACTGGCCAAAGAATCACACTGCCTCCACTGGCTTGGATTCTTCCCATACTTCTCTGATGACCCAGTCATCTAGCCATCACAAATTACTCTATTCCTAGTAATTGCCCAGTTTTCCTGCTTCTAACAACTTGGAGGATAAAATGTTCACTTGCTTTATAATATATCCCACCAACTAACAGGAGCCATGATGAAGAGAAAATCTGTGTTATTCACACCAATTGTAATTGGTCATAATGTTATGCCTGATCAGTGTGTGTGTGTATACACACACACACACAAACACATGCACATATCATGTATGTGTTTTTATAGGGACAACTTTGTGCCGGAAAAGGTGGAGCAGGAGAGCCAGGCTCGCGCCCTGTTGGACCAGATCATCAACATGCTGCAGTCTATTGCTCAGCAGAATGCCAACGTGGTGGACAGGATGAAACTGATGCAAATCAGCCGAAACATGGTAGGGGGACTGAATCATTCTGAATGGGATTTAGATCCCTGCCTAATAAGGCTGTCCACTGTGCCTACAGTGAGTGTGTGTGTAAATAGTTGTTTATCTCATCCCTGATGGATAAGTTGTACAGCTAATGGATGGATGAGTGGATGCTAGTAGTTCCATTGTGGTTTTATAGTGTTTTATGATCTACCGGACATGTGCTTGCTTTACAGGCAGTGTTTCAGCAGCAGCCTCTACAGTTTGGAGTCATGGTCAGAGGAATTCTCAGGGAAGAGAGGGCTCTCCTTAACAAGGTAACAACCTTATTAACAAAGACTGAATATATCATTCTGAATGCACAGGCACATACGTCAAGCTAAATGACATCAGTATGGCTCAGTAGGTTTACACCAGAGTGGGACTCTGACTCAGACAGCTAAGTAGTAAAACCAAGGATGTTTCTGTTGAATTTAAGGCGGAGGAGTTAGTGGAGCTTGGTTGGATGAAAAGAAAAAAGAAAAGGTTTGGTTCTAACTTGTTTCAGCATGAGTCAAGAGATACTTTGGCAAGGAGCTGGGTTTAAAAATACTTCAGAGGATTGGGAATGGGTGAGAACAGGAGTCCAGAACACACACAAACACAGAGACAAACTGGGGAAAACAAATACACCAAAGAAAGTGGAAAACATTAGGAATAGAACTTAAGGACGGGAAGGCAAAACCGAACACTGAACATTTCTCTTCTTTTTGCCACAAGTTTTCAAGGCATGGAAAATGGAAAATGTGTCAATATTAACATTTGTATTTGGCAGCTGTTTCTCCCTTTCATTTGTTATTTTGATAAAACAAGCTAATATGAACTTCACCAAAATGAATCAGCCTCTAATGTGGGCAAGTGCAAAGAACTGTGAACTGTGATGGATTCCATAAATTACATAAAGCAAGTCTGATTTGATCTGCATCCTTCAGTGAAATTGGCTCCCTGAACGCTTTAGAAATAAGAACAATATTATTATACTATTTACATAATTGAAGTTTTAAAACTTAAAAAACTATCAATACGGCCATTTAAGTAAAAAAAAAAAAAAAGAAAGAAAAGAAAAAAGATTCCAATATGCACATTTGTTTTCCTTTTTCACTGAGTCAAATTTCTCAGTCCACAGTGACAGAAAGCCACTAAATCCATGAATAGAAAATCTTAGGAAAAAAGACACTCCTTTGCCCTTTGCCTTTCCTGGGGAGTAGCCGTGTTGTTAATTTTTCTTGGATGTCTGCAGCCCGCTCAGATCCCCAACCCTTCACAGTATCAACAGCACCCAAGTAGAGAGCCCAGCTTCCCCAACATGCAGGATGTAGACGTCGTGGTTCTGAAAGTGCTGGAGGTCCAGGGGTGCCGACAAAAGTTGCACCAGCTGCAAGAAGAGCTCAACTGGGAGAGACAGAACTATGAGGGTTTACAAGGTGACTCATTCGATTACACCTATTTTGTCATTTACATTTTTCAGAGGCTGTTGGGGAACCTGGGGTATAAAATTTCAGTCTCCAGAAATTCTGAGTTGTGTAATAAAATTTGGTTGCAAACCTTATAAACATTATATTATTATTTCAGTTTGTCTTCTGATTGGTTGCATTTCTCTTAGCTAAGTGACTTCCACTGTCCTGATATTCTGCTTGGTTTTAGGAATATAATCATTGGGGTTTGTTTTTTTTTTTTTGCATAGTATAAACTTGCTCATGTGGAAATCCCCTGATTATCTTTCCTTCTATTTATGGAGAAACTGGCTCTTTCAATTAGCCAAAATTAAAAAAAAAAAAAAAATTGGGTATATAAGAAAATCAACAGAGATCATTTGTCTATGTGTAATAATTTTCTTTTTTTCCTCTCTTGAAATATTTGAATGTACAAAACATGTAGTAGCCATACTACATGCTTTGTGTCTAGATCCAAAATTTTTTGTTTGTCATCCCATTAATATCTTCCTGGTATGTTTCCTATGCTAACATGAAGCTCAGTCTTACCGGTTCTGTCAGTTCTTATTCTTTGTCAGTTTCAAAACAACATGAAGGTACTTTTACTTTGTTTCTTGTCCACTATAACTTTTATCCAGATGCAGCAGAGAGTATAAGTTATATTTTATATTTAAGATAACCCCATAGTATCGTTGAGCACATAAAAGACTAAACTTGAATTATTTGAACAGGGCAAATCCCGCAGAATGGACTGGATACCCCATCTATGGAAGTTAAGAAACTCCAGAGCCACATCCAACAGCTGGAGTACAATGTGCAAACATTTTCCACGGTGAGCTTGAACACAACATAATGAGATATAATATGTAGACTTTATAAGAGTTTTTATCACCATAGATCATTAGGAACTTAATCTCTTTGGATTATTTAAATGTTGCCAAGTCAAAATGGACAAATAGACAATACCTTAGTGCTCCAAAGCACAGAAGAATGAATTTTATTGACAATAAATCATCAAGTCTAATGTTAATTTGAAAGAACTTTTTAATGTGGGGCAGTGCAGTATAGTAAATCGATATGGCGGACATTGGTTGTTGCAGAAGCGTATTCACCTGCTGCAGGAAAGTGTGAGCTGTCTGGACCAGTGTCAGACCAGACTGGTCAGCAAGCTGAAGGCATGGAGGTGGGAGCAGCACAAGGCCGCCATTGGGCATCCCTTTGACGAAAACCTCAACCCCTTGCAGACCTGGTGAGTTGCACGCACACACACACACCCACACACACACACACATACATACATATATACATTCATAGGGTCATATATGCATGTGGATGTGTTTACATGCATATATGACACACACTTTTTACACTGGCAAAAAGCAAGACAACTGACACTTAACATGTTTATTATGCCTCCGTACTGTGCCAGCCAGCCTGTCCACGCCCTCGTAATCACTCCCAGGTGCGCTGTGAATCACCGATTCGCTAACGCGTTGATGGCACTGTTTTTATAAACCTTCGCCTCACGTGTCAGTGTGCAGCCGGAGAGTAAGAACCGGTAAGCGTCGGAGCTCCTAGACTCAATAGTACCACTCCAAAAGTGAGTCGTTTTATCCTCGCGGATCGTACCACTAAAGGACAATTTCCTTCATCCAATCCAGACCTGTAACTGCATCCTTTCATTCATCTCCATCTTCATCCCCGCCACTCCTGCCATAACCTCTCAGCCCCCCCCGTGTTTGTTTTTGAACGGTTGTGCTGTTGTGATTTTGTGTTGCTCAGGTTTTTCTCATTGTGTTTTCTCTCAGTGAAGGTGTGCATAGTTAAATGTATTGCCTTTGTGTGTTTTGTTGTGGGGAAAAGAACTGTGTCTGGTTATATAATAACAATAATAATAATAATAATTAAACAAAAAAAAAAAAAGAGGGAAAGACTTAACTGACTGACAAAAACCAAATATTTTACGTCAGGAGAGAGGCCTGGCACCCCTGAAGAACTTTCCCCTCACGTGCCCACAGCAATCCGTCACAGTGCCAGCAACAGTTATAGCCAAAGGGATTATGTTTTGTTTTGTTTTTTTATTTACTTTCCACCCATCTGTGATGACATTTTATACACCAAATGATCCATATTTTGATGAGAGCATCCCAGTGAGATTCGGTACTCCAAATTTTATTAAGGAGCATGAGCAATTCTTTCCTTATAGATTTTCTCCTTGTTTTTTTTTTTTTCTGAGTCTCCTTATTATTCACTGATCTCCTCACTAGCCCATCCATGGATTTTTTTCTTTCCCCTTCCTCATTGTGCAGAGTCTGCTTGGTTAACACGAGAGAGTCCAGGAGGCACAACTATTCCTCATATTGTCTTGTTGCAGACTGGTTGAGTGGTTGTCACTTTCAACCTGATGAATTTAAACTGTCGTCTGAGGTCAAGTTTTCTGTTTTTGTCCGCCTCGTCTTTCCTCCCTTGTGTGATGTCTTTTTTTTTTTATTGTCCTCTCTGGAGTAGAGGAACATCTGTTTTTTGGTCAACCAGGGGTTAACTGGATGAGGTCCTTGGCCTTGCTCAGACAACTGGAGATTTTCCCTCACATAGATGGCTGTTTTCCATCAGTCCCCCTAGGCCCTGGAGATTCAGATCCCGCGTCAAGGACTTCACTGTCTTTGACACAGGAATGTGGGATGAGAATTTTTTTTTCTAGACTTCCTGTTTTACTGTTGTTTTCACTTGTGCATGTAGTGAGTAGATTTGTGTTTTCTCTTGTTCAATCTGCAGAATTATCATGTTAATAAACTAATTCTGCTCGGTTAAACAGATCAGCATGTCTGGTGTTACAGAAGGTTGACATACACTTCGTACACTGCCTCTGATTGGCTTACCCTGATTTTCTTACCTAAATATGACAAATCTTCATTGGCTATGCCTAAACCCAGCAAACCAAAGCAATAAAGCCAATGAGAACTAATCAAATGCAGGAAGAGAGCAGGTATTTATTATTATTACAGCACGGAATTTAGTGATTTGTGAATTTCTTCTGTTAGGTGTGAGCAGCTGCTTGGGGTAAATGGGAAGCTGAGACAGGAACTGATGTTGATACCCGAACCAATTCCAGATCTCCAGGAAAGGCTGGGCAAACTTCTGCAGGTTCTGATTCAAAAGTAAGATGGTTTTCTTTTCTATACATTTTCATACTGAGACGTGTGAAAGTAAGTCAATTGACTTCATTCACAAACAGCAACAAAAAAAGCCTCATAGATCTTTTCCTCACTCGTGTAACTGATATCTTCCTCAGCTCTCTTGTTGTGGACAAGCAGCCCCCTCAGGTCATTAAAACTCAATCAAAGTTTTCCACGACTGTTCGATATCTGTTGGGGGAGAAAGTAGCTCCGGGGAAGCCTGTGTTACTGAAGGCACAAATCATTAATGAATTACAGGCCAGGAACCTTAGCACTGTACCGGGGTAAGTCATACACACGACAACACACAGTGGCTTACAAATTCAGACGTGATCTTAGCCAAGTTTTAAAAGACTTCTTTCAACAAAATATGAATGAAATCTGAAATATCCTATGACATAAATTTTTGATTTCACAATTTCCTAAGTGCAAGCAGTCAAAGCTATATAACCCAGTCCAGACCATTATAGCCTACATTAATTAATGGTAAATCAGGTCTGCTATTTAGGTGTACTACAGCAGTTGGTGTTAGTCTTCCAAAGGTGGCTTGTTTTTGTTTTGCCAGCTTTTGCAGAAATAAAGTGGCTTACATTTTTGTCGTGTAATTTGGGTCTTCTGAAAAGTAATGTGAATTCAGAAATCTTCCATGACAGTAATGTTGTGATAGCCTGATAGCCTCTGAACCTTTCTGGTACGTTGCCTGCAGTGATAATGTCGGGGAACTGATCAATAATACAGCCATCCTGGAACACAACTCAGCCAGCAAAAGCACATGTGCCAACTTTAGGAATATGGTATGTACTTGTGTTGATTTACCAGCCTAGACTTCCTCAGTGATCAGTCTTGTTGTCCAACCTAATATCAAACTTATTTTCGTTTAACAGTCCATCAAGAAGATCAAAAGAGCTGACAGAAAGGGATCAGAGTCTGTGACAGAAGAGAAGTTTGCTCTCCTGTTCTCCACAGAAATTACCATTACAGGCTGTGACACTCCCTACAGGATACAGGTTTCACCATTTGTCAAATTGCTGTAGCAGAAATAGGCTACATGGTCACATACATGAGATTTCACATTTTGCAGTAAAACTTAATTAAAATTATATTTTAGGTGCACATTCTCAATGGAAACATTGCTACAAACAAATTGTTATGTCATCTACTGTAGACAATTTCACTGCCGGTGGTCGTTATTGTCCATGGAAGTCAAGATAACAACGCTCTGGCCACCATCATTTGGGACTGTGCTTTTTCTGAACCAGTAAGTTTCCAACTGTCCTCCTCTTATTTCTTTCTTTTTTTTTCTTCATTATTTTCATTATTTTTTTCAGATTTTATTATCTGGTATCAATGATGTTTGTCTCACAGTAATTATATTTTTGTCAAATATCTTATACAGAATTGACCATTATGTGAGTGTAGGATGCCTGCACTGTGGATATTCATCCCTCCACATAAGGAAATACAGAGCTCAGCACAGCAGGGAGTGGGAAGGGAATGTAATAGCATAGTAATTGACTGTGATATTTTTAGAGTGCTATTTATCTCCTTTTACAGAAATTAAATAAATGTAGCTTCCAAAAGGTGGAACTGCTGCATTTAATTATCCATTGATAAAGAAATATGGACATGTGGCCCTTATGTGTGGCATTTATATTTGTCACAAAAGACTTATCACAGCATGAAAATAACATGTAAGGACTAGCAATGGCTTTTCCATCAAGTTTCCCTGTAAACAACAGCCAATCCCAGCTCACACTGGGCGGGGTCACCCTGGACAGGTCACCAGTCCATCACAAGGCCAACACACAGAGACAGACAGAGACCAACAACCACTCACACTCACACTCAGATCTACAGACAGTTTAGAATCACCAATTAACGATGCATGTCTTTGGACGGTGGGAGGAAACTGGAGCATCTGGAGGAAACCCACGCAGGCACAGGGAGAACATGCAAACTCAGCACAGAAAGGCCCCAGGCCTGTGAACCGAACCTGCAACATTCTTGTGGTCCAACAGCGCTAACCAATATGCCGCCGTGCTGCCACTCAATAACAGCTCTGATTTCCTGTTTGTTGTTCTCTTCGTCAAGTCCTAGTCATAGCATTGATAGGAAATAGTCTGATGTGGTCTATAAGACATAAATAGATTTTTTTTTTTCTCAATACCTAACCGCTAAACATAACGAACAATGATCAAGATCTTTTACAAGATCTTTTATCTTGCCACCAACCTTGTCAAAAACATACGGTGTCAATGTTTCCATTGATGACAGCTTTTTTTTTGCTGTCATCAGGACCGGTTGCCATTTGTGGTGCCAGAGCGTGTGCCATGGAGGTTGATGTACAGCACCCTAAACAGTAAATTCACCTCTGAGGTACAGACGCAGCACAATCTGGACCACTACAACCAGCACTTCTTGGCCCAGAAGATATTTGACAAGCCTGACTTTGCCGACGACTTCAGCCACATGATGGTTTCCTGGGCCCAGTTTAATAAGGTACACCCGAGTTTTTATGACTAACCTATACACACATACACTCATATCTCACTGCTGCTTTCAATCTTATAGGAAGTTCTTCCAGGTCGATCTTTCACTTTCTGGCAGTGGTTTGAAGGAGTAATGGAGCTGACCAAGAAGCACCTGAAAACCTATTGGAGCGAAGGGTGAGGGGCCTCTACTGCTGTTTCAGTAGATAATATTACTAATTTACTGCAGGGTACAATAATAAGTGTTCACAATGTTTTTCTCCATTAGGCTGATATTTGGCTTCATTGGGAAGCAACATCTACACCTGATTCTCAAAGACCGCCCCAACGGGACTTTCTTGCTTCGCTTTAGTGACTCTGAAATCGGAGGCATCACCATTGCTTATGTGTCAGCATCTGAGAGTAAGTTTTTATGTGGCACGAGGTTCACGCTGATTATATTTAATTCAATATTTTTTCCATTAAATTCTTCCGTTTCATGTTTGGATAATGATGCTGGAAAACATACTAAGTTAATTCAGTGTTAACAAGATCATAAGGGAAATTGTAGTCAATCATATATGTGTTTATTTATTATTCTCATGTGAGGGATTTGTAATTTAACACCTAAAATAAAACAGACTAAGTAATCATTATCTTTAGACCCTTGGATAGAAGTTTTTAGTATTGTTTATTACTTATAGCCAGATGTTTTTAAAAATACACTATGTATTTGGAAGGTTTCAAATATATTGTGGTGGTGGAGCAGTGGATTGTAAAGAGATTAACTATAAATAATTCTCTCTCACTTCTCTCCCTCCCTTTGTCTGCATGCGTTGACCCATCAAACATCATCTTTGTCCTAGATGGGGGTCAGAAAATTCAGAATATCCAACCCTTCACCAAGCGAGACCTTGAGATCCGTAGCCTCGGTGACCGCATCCGTGACATTAGTCACATAACATATCTGTATCCTGAGTATCCCAAAAATGAAGTTTTCAAAAAATTCTACTCAGGTAATGCACACTGTCAGTGTAGTGTCTTGAAGTGAAAGTGAGACTGGCAATGAATATATTGTTTCCTTCCTTTTTCTTGTGTTTTTTTTGTGGAGCAGAGCCTCAACCATCATCTGTTGGAGGTTACATCCCTGTGTCACTGCATACCAAAGTGGGCATGTAAGGGAATATTTATTCTAAATAAATCGTGTCATGTATGATAAGGAATTTTCAGTGATGTAAAAAACTATTGGAAACATCACTTGCTTTTGTGTGTATGCAGGGAAGCCAGCTCAGCTACACCCTCGCCTCCCATTATGCCTGATAACAGTTCTGTAACCTTCCCTGTGTAAGTAGCACAGTTCACTGTATTTCACCTTATTATTCCTCGGTTCTATGTTTATCCGGCTGGGACCAATCACCTACCACCGGCTGCATATCTTGTGTTTACGTTGGCACCACCAACGGGAACACATGAGACATTTGAACCAATGAAACTGTGGAACATTTGATCAAATTTAGCCAACTAGTGAAGCCCAAAATGTAGGAGATATAAAAGTAAAAATGCCACATTCCTACTTCTAATGTCTACTGAAATTAAATCACTAAAGTACAACAACTGTACTAATATTTTGTGCACTCTCCTGACTCCTGTATGATCACTTTTGAAAACTTTGAAAAGTTTTACTTAAAATAAATTATTGAACATATGTAATAATGCAATTAGAGCTTGGATATTATTCATCTGCACAGAAGTAAGCCCAGTTTCAGTTGTTTCACAGGTTAAAATCCGCCACTCAAAATGTTTTTCAGAATCTGAATCTGAATCAGATTTTATTACCAGGTATGTGTAAATATACTAGAATTTGACTCCGGTCTTTCTATCTTGGACACGTTAAAGGAAAGACAAAAGAAAATACATGAATGTATATATTAGAAATATTTGTAGTGGACTATTGTACAGTAGTGCAGTAATGTGCAAATGTGCATGAGGTGGAGAGTTGGCTTATGCGGAGATCTGAGAGACAGCCTGGGGGAAGAAACAGTTTTTAAATCTGGTGGTTTTGGCAAACAGAGCTCTGTAGCCCCTTGTGGTCCAGTCTTTAAAGGTACATTGCAATCGTTGTTGTTAAACTTGAACTGATGGTGGCCTAGTGGTTAGCATCGTTGCCACACAACAACAAGGTCGTGGGCTCGATTCCCTGGCCTGGGGCCTTTCTGTGTGGACAGTCTGCATGTTCTCCCCGTGCCTGTGTAGGTTTCCTCCGGGTACTCTGGTTTCCTCCCATTGTCCAAAGACATGCATGTTTAGGTTAATTGGTGACTCTAAATTGTCCGTAGGTCTGAGTGTGAGTGGTTGTTGGTCTCTGTCTGTCTCTGTGTGTTGGCCCTGCAGTTTTTTGCTCCAAAACTCTGAAGGAAGTTTGTATCTTGTACTCTCACCGTTTTTGAATAAATTCACTTAAAATAATAGTGCTCCTTTTCCTGCTGTTTCTCTCAGGCATCAGTTCCAGCAGCCATTCAGTCCACAAGAGTCCATCACTCAAGAAATGGAAACTGGAAATAGTCCTGATGAGTTCACCCAGAACCCTAATGTCTTCCATGAAATGTAGGTGTTTATCATATTAGTGCATAAAATCTATTGCCATGCTGTGTGTTTTTTCCAAAAACAGTTTTAAACAGTGTGTCTGTGTTTGTCCATCTGTTGTCTAGTCCCGCAGATAACAATATAGACCTAGATTTGGACAGTATTCTCCAGACTCTGAATAATTAGGAAGACTTCCCATCAAAGCTGCTCTTGGAGTACAGCGCAAACATCAAATAAAGACCAGAGTCAAGCGTATCGGTCCTAAACAGAGACGAGACAGTGCCATTGTTTGTGTGGACTTTCCTCCTTCACTTTCATCATCCCCATCCATCTACAGCTTCTTCTGTTTGACTCAGTATGCTGAGCTGGTGACAACTGAGATTCTAATTTAAGGGCAAAGTAAAACTATGTACAAACTCTCACAACTGTCTGTTGAGGATTTCTACAAGCAAAACATGCGGGACAGGAAACAACAAACAGCAGAGAGTGTGATGCTCATGGAAAGGTAAAGGTAAACGGACATTATCACTCAGTGGACAGTGAGCCATGGAGGATTATTTTTTAGGCTGTGAAACATCTTTTCCTTTGTGCTTGTTGCGTATTTTTTTGTCAAGATGAGACAAGTATATTTGAATGGCATGAGTACACAACTCTTCCATTATGTTCCACCTGCCTTGCTTAGCCTCAGCTATTGTACGTTATACATTCAGCCTCATAGTAATTAACAGAATGCATTGAGTGTTTGTGGCCCTAACCTGTTCAGTTGTACAGTGAAGATTAAGAAACATGTTCATTATATTCATATTATTACCATATTCATTTTTTTCTTCCCTGTGTAATACTAAACCAAACTGATCGACATAGGGACATGGCAGTGGGCAATGTATATATGCTGTATTAAGATTTAAACATGTATCCCACAAATTGAAACATTACAAATTACATATGCTTCCTGCATTTTATTTCTCATTATTTCTTCTTAAATATAAACTTTTCACTACCTACCATTACAGTCAGTGTTGTGCATGTGATAATATAAACATGGTGGAAGAAATATTAAAATATGTATGTTTGCTAAATGACTCAATATTCTAAATCACCTACTATCATGAGTAAAATTTCTTTTTTTCTTAAAAATATTTTGAATTTATTTGCAAAAAACTATTCTCTGTTATCTCAGTTAAGTAAACCCTGATGTCCCGGTAATTCTAAAACTCTACCCGGAGGATTATGCCCTGTACATGCAGATGCTGGAGGATGGAAGAAATAACATCATCTGACTGGAAATCGTATGTAAATGATAGTTGCATTTGGTTCTCAGAAGTAAACATGTGTTGTTTGATAATTGTTGCATAATGCTACTGCGAGCCTCTTTAGCATTTACAAGGCAACAAATGTATGGAACCATCTAATTAGGCAAAATTTTCACTTAGACTTTAAAAGAAAACACAAAAAAACTGGAAACATAAGAATTTTTAGATTTTTTGACATATAAAAATAATAAGTCAGTGGCATTGAGCTTGGGAAGATGTGCCTGGTATCATAAAGGCTGCCCATTGAATGAAATTATGGTGAAACATATTTGGCGTCACTTCCATAATTCATCAGCCAAAGAGGAGATATTGCATAACTCGAATATTATATTTCCTATCCATCCAGTTTCTACAATCATGAATTATTTTTCTTTTAAAGAAAACTTTACACTGTACATCACAAAGCCTTTCATTTAGAACACAAATTCTAATTTCAACATGCTGCTAAAATGTAAGTCCTACTACTCAACCACTGCCAGGGAAGTCACACTGAAAAAAAAAAGAAAAGTTATGTAGAGAAAGCAGAAAGAATCAGCTTACATATCTGGTTCAATAACTGCCCTGGTGAAATCTGTCAAATTGCTAACTTATTTCAGCGCCCCGTCCCCTTCCTCCATCCGAGCAGCTTTAGATGTCCCCTCGTTGGAGCAGAACAAGATGGCTGCTTCATAAACAAAGGGAGGAGGTAGGGTGAATGAAAGAGGGATGGAAGTGAAAGGGGACATCAAGCCAAGGGAGAGCTTCAACTTAAATGTTCTTGAAGACTATGAAAATAGAGGTGTACACCGATCACCCTGTACAAACACACTAAAAATTTAAGTTGCCTCGCGTTGACCCTCTCTCTTCTCCGCGCCATGACCCTTGAAGTTCTTTCACTCCTAAAGGGCCAGCCAGCTCAGTGCAGAAAAGAAAAGGTACCAAGCGTTTGCCACCACCAGCAAGAAGCCACCACACTACATGCACTCTTTGATTTCTAACCATGCGTGGGATGTCACAGTTATGTCAAACAAAAGAACTCAAAGAAAAACACACTTGCTCCGTATGACACCTTGTCAGGTTTGCTCTCTTTGTTTTTCCATGGCAGACATGCAAAAGTAAAAGCAAACCAACTATCGCACACCTGTACAGAAATCAGTGAAAAGCGTTGCTCTAAAGCTTCAAGGACAAATCATGTCAGAAAATAAATAAAAATGTAACCCAACCCAAATACTGTATTAGTTGTAAATATTTTATAAACCTGCAAATGTCCCACAATGGGTAAACGATTTTGGTGGCAGTTTCATTGTATGAAAATATTTGTAATTGAGCTGAGAAAGGACCAGATGGTTGAGTGTTTTGTGTTGATTTTAATATAAATATGAATCTGTGTGTGCTCTACTAGATGAGACACCATTGCAAAACTGAATGATTTTGGTTGTAGGATTTGAGTCAGGCATAAATGATTTCCATCTGATATAAAAACAAGGAATCCATTAATTAAACTTTTGCGGTATCAGTAAGGGTGTGGAAAAGGCAGCAACTTTCCCCAAAACAAGTTTACCTATTAAATAATAATAATATTATTTGATACAGACAAAGGATTGTGGCAATGAAAAATAAATGATGAATTAAAACAAGCGCACAAGCATACATATGCACACAAACACACAGACATGTATGCACACTCACTCTGTCTCTCACACACGTACAACTTAAAAATAAAGAACGTGAGCCAAGTAAATACTGGTAAAGTACAATACGTACATGTAATTTACCCAAAGTTCATTGAACGAAACAAAACGAAGGGCAAGATCACACTGGGTCAAAATGGAAAAGCATGCAGAAGTCCACTGTTCTACTGTAGCTTCACTCCTAGCAGACTAAAAAAATAGGGAGAACAACAGAAAAAGAGAGATAAGGGAGGAAAAATAGAGAGAGAGAGGCCCCTGTCCTGAGCAGTTATAGCCACCTGGTCAGCCAGGAGTGACCGACTTGCCACACCTCAGGGCACAGGTTGCATCCTTCAGTGGCAAGTCTTCTTCTAACCCTCCATCTTTGTCCTGCAGTCCAAGGGGAAGAAGGAGGAAGGATGGGTACATGTGAAATCAGAAGAGGTCGTCAGAGCTGTGAGTGCCCCGTCACTGTATTTCATTAGGTCCAGTTCTGGATGCACAACAAGGAGTTCAGGATCTGTGTTAGCATTTATGGAGGTGGGGAGGAGGTATGTGTGCAGAAACGCTGAGTGGGACCTAAGGGTGCGGGGGAGGGATGGGGGTCAGAAAGCCAATCTTTACTCCAGGCTTATAGGGCCTGTGTCTTGAGCTCGATGGGTTCTCCCCTGGTTTCCTGCTGTCCCTCAGCCTCCGGGGGCCTGGTGCCTTTCAGTGTGGCGAGCCTCTCGGACAAGCCACGCATACGGGGGAACAGCATGAAGTCGTACAGCAGAGCACCCATGGCGCCACCAATCATGGGACCCACCCAGTACACCTGCCATAAATAAAAAAAGAGCTAAATTTGTTAGTGAGTCTTAATATGTCATATTAAAATGATTTAATGGGTTTGTAGCGTTAAAAGATTCCCAAATACAGCTCTGATCATCATACCCAATGGTTGAGGAAATTCCTGACCAGGACAGCTGGGGCGAAGGACCTCGCAGGGTTCATTCCTGCTCCAGTGTAGTACATCTAAGTCAAAGACAGAGAAATTATATATGAGAGAATAAGTGTGTGTGTGTGGGTGTGTCTGTATGATGTGCTATACTATTCAGATCCCTGTATGAACCTTGCAAGTTGTTGGCTCTTACCCCAAGAAGGTGCCCCATGAGCACAGAAAAGCCGATGGCAAGGGCAGCAGAGCCTAGGCGCCCATTGCGTCTTTCGTCAGTCACGGCAAAGATGCAGACAACGAGCTGAAGGGTGAGGAAGACCTCCATGGTTGTGGCCATGCCAAGACTAACACCTGGCTGCAGCTGAAAGATAGAAGGATGATGAAAGACTAATTATATTAAATTTGCGAGTCAATAAAATAAAATGCATTAAATTGGATTGTATAAGCCAGTACATGCAGTTTTGTTCTACACATAGACACGTTGTGTTTTTTTTTTTTTTTTACATTTTGAGTGGCCATAAGTAATTTTAGTAATCTTACTGTGTTGAGTGCCAGGTTTCCCCTCATGTTGGTGGGTGTGACCCCATAGAGCACAGCGGTGCCGGCCAGTGCTCCGAGACACTGCGCTATGATGTAAAAGAAAGCGCGGAACAGGGACATCTGGGAGCCAATCAGGTAAGCAAAAGTAACAGCTGGGTTGATGTGACCTCCACTGATATGGCCAATGGACTGAATCAGGGTGGCGGCCGCCAGCCCAAAGCAAAAAGCGACATGGAGGACATTATGGGGCCCGGTGGTCCAGCGGAGGGCTGCCCCCAGCCCAAAGAATACAAAGAACATGGTGCCATAGAACTCTGCAAACACTGCCCGCCAGAAAGACATAGATCTGAACTCCCACATGGCGCCAAAAGCTCAACAAACAACCTCTGAGTAATGGAGGGATGAAGCGTCAAAAGAAAAAAACAAACAGACAAATCAACTAAAGAAGTTGCTTCTTCTCCACAGTAATGACTTAAATGAGACCCAAAAAACACAAAGCAAATGAAAATAATTTGCCCGCAAACAGAAATTGCCTTACTAAAGCTAAGCAACAACACCTAAACAGCTCAACATGCAACCGTGAATAATCTGCTACTCTGCCTACTCAATTATGGTTTCCGTCATAAAGAGCTCCGGATTGGAGCAATACACCAGTCTCTGAGCATCTATATGCCAAGCCCGCTGGTAGTTAGAAGAAGAACATGGATAGACAAACGTGAAGCATGTCCTGCAGACATTCAGCCTCTTTACCAGGGCAGAGGGAGCTCAGAGGCCTTTTTATAACACCCCAGGTCCATAGTAGTCCCGCTTATCCCAGGGGAGGGGCCAGTGCACAATACGACAAATCAAAATCATTTAACCCTTCTTCTGCCCTGACCTTCCCCTGTCTACAGAAAACACTCTGAATCTACACTAAAAGGTTGCCATTTCAAAAGGCTCAGACATAATGAAAGTGGAGCTTACCAGAATTCATCCTCATATGAAAGCAAAATGCAGAAAAAATAGTTTAAAAGAATTTTTGGAAATAAGAACTTGTATCTGATCGAGGTGAGCAGAGGGGCAATTAAAGTGTCAGTGTAGCAACAGCAGCATGGTGCATTTAAACATGGACGTTTTGAAGCTTTTCAGTGGTTCAGCCAGACCTCTGGTGTTATTAGAGGAGGTGTGGATCTAGTCCCTGGCTGTCCTAACAGCCTGGTTGAACGTATGCAAAGAAAGTGGTGGAAAATCCCATTCACAACACCATTGACTGAAAGCCCCCCTTCAGATTCTGCACTGACTGAAAGTAGAACAGCAGTGGGCATGTGGAGGGCTGCACTGATGCTGCTGGTAGAAGTGCAGTGGTACTTTTTTTTTTTTATATATAATTGTGGATATTTTTACACATTCAACATAAATGGAATTACATTCTCAACCTTTTACCAGATTTCCATCCTGTTTCACTACATCCGCTGAAGTGTAGAATCAACAGTTTACATTCACTTTCATCGAAGCTGGGATCGCCAAAGCACAAGCAATTTCTCAATTTCTGCGTTTGTGCTCTGGATTGGTACAAATTAGGTCTGTGGCAGCAGAAGTGATTAGGCTAGAGTTTTACATTGTGTGATGGATGGGTTTGGAGGCTCAGGTCAGATAAAGCGGTGGAAAATCCACGGTTGGAGAGGAAGAGGGGAGAGCAGGGCCTGGCATTGAGCTTCTGCACTGGAGCATCGTGCTGACCAGGGCAGCCAGGGGGACGGACACAGGCCTCTGAAAGGATTATGCTGAACTCATTGCTTTTTTTCTTTTATGCATGGAAACAAAATGCTGGCAGAAACACTTTCTGTTGGTTTCTGTGATCTGTTTGTCTAGTTGCCCAGAATGAATCCCCATGAGTTCCCATTTCCATAGGCCAGAGTTGGCCTGGTTGTATATATATATGTTTTTGCTCTCTTCACCATAAAGACTCCACAGTTGAGTTGGAGCTGCATAATTAGAATTCAGTAATAGAGAAAAAACAAAACAAAACCATATTTCCACACCTTAAAGATTCCATGTTGCTTTGAAAGTTGTCTACTAATTACAAATTTCTTGCATTAATCTCACAGCAGCAGATGTTTTTTTTTAATCATCCTACATTTAGGGGAGACTGACTTGTTGCTATAGGAAATATAACTTTTTCCTTGAAAGACGGCATTCATCCCGTTGTTCTGATGCTGAAAGTGTATTAGTTTGCCAGCATCTCTATTGTCATGAGTATTATGTCCTTCTCATGACTCCCTCTATCAGTGGTAAGCTGCCTTTTGTGGCTTTAAGCCCATAGTTTAGTTCTACAGGGGAGGGAGTTGAAAAGGTGCTTGCATTGTATTTTTCAGCTCCCTGGATCCAGACTGCTGACACATACACAGCATGATGCAGCTCCTAAACATCTCATGGTGGAGTAGAAACTCCGGCCTGCACCCTCCCCACACTGTGGTGAAAACATGTATTACAGAACTCAAGGGATGTGACTCAAGAATTTCAGATTCAAAACAACTTCAAATAATCTCAACAGGATATATTGAGAAAAACTCCACTTCTTTAAAATGATTCATTTCTGCATGTTTATTCCGAGAACTTCACCACAGATCTAGTGCCTGATTAGAATTGATACTAATCTTTATTTAAATAATTAACCATTGCTAACTGCTCATGGGATTTCCATTTAAATATGTACTGCTTTTATGAAAAAACTACAGGCAGTGACATTGCAAATAGTTAACAATGGAAAAAGGATAAAGAAATTTCAGGTTGCAATTCCTGTTTTCTCTCATGATATAAATGATGGGAAGTCCCTGCAAACCCGTTGGAATGAAGAAGTGAGAGTTCAGTAGTCTGAAGCAGTAGAACTACAGAGCAGTTGCAGAGCGACTGTTCAGTTTTTCCAAGACCAGTCTTTGGACTTAATACAATAGTCACATTAGTGGCTGTAATTCTTCTTCCTTTTAATACAGGCCCCAGTTAAGGTAAGAGATGAGTCAAGTCCTCATTCAGGTGAAAGTTTAGCTTAATTGAAGCCTCAACATACAAGTTTGACAAATCAAGACATTCATTTCCAGCCAGTTAATAAAAAATATCTTTTGTATTGAATTCACACCAGATCATTTAGAAACCAACGTATTGGGGAAATATAGAAAACTGATCTTAAAAGACTCACCTTAGAAGATATACAGATGAGTTATGTAATCCAGGGGCACTATATTAATATTTATTATGTATTAGAACATTTACAGACTAAATAGTAGTAATAGTCTCCAGTCTCTAACACTGGAATTGTTCGAAAAAAGGCTACGTAGCCAGCATAGAGATGAGGAGCAATTTCTGTGAACTTATTTTTCAGTGTACACATGGATATCTCAGTGTTGTTTTAAGACAAACTAGTCTCTTAAAACAATAGACCTTTACAGATTATTCCTGCCATATAGAGCAGTCCTCCCTTCCCTTTTAACATTAAATTTCATTGAAAAAGCAAAGCTGCAATACTAAGGCTGTCTAGTCAAGTCTTTCAAAGTTTATTAGAAATTTTTACCCAAACTCCCACAGCATAAGACAAAGACAAATGTGTTGAACACACAGTCTAACAGACCAGCCTCCAAAAGCAAAGTTCTATTGTATGTGAGTAACAAACTGTGCCATTTAAAACTACATGGGAAACTCTTGGTCTACATATGACCTCTGCTTGCTCTGCATTATTTATATGGAAGAAACTTAATTGTGTACCCTGCTACTATGTGCAATTTGTAAAAAAAAAAAAAGCAAAAAGAGATAAACTCACCTTTCCACAGTTGCAATGTCGCAAAGATTGTGCGACTCTATTGCCATAATCTCAACACAAGCTGCAAGTTGCACAAGCATATCTGTTTATTTTAAGTGTTGAAATGTTTTTTAAAAAATGAAATAAATGTTAAATATTTTCAGATGTTGCCATAGATTGGAAAATCCATTTCAAACGGTACTCTTGCCTTTTAAATTAACAAACTTAAGTGCATTTTACAATACAAACATTAAAGGGGAAAAAATTTGCCATTAAAAAAATCTACTTATTTGGAAAATAGATGGAGTTCTTTTTTTGTCATTAGAAATCACAATGTTCAATACATAACCTGACATCGCAAAAAAAAAAAAAAAAAGAAAAGAAAAAGAAAAAAAAGTATAAGACATCAGCACATCCCATTGATCAATAGACATATTTTCATTTCAACAGAATTGTCCATGCAAAACAGAACAGCAAAGCACAGCACTATATGTCGCTATGGATCTCTCTGCATGTCTGTATCCAACAGTCACTCCCTGTCACTCCCGTGAGGGGTTTCACTTTGGGAACTGTGTAGAGAGAGATGAGGTTTCTTCTTCTACGGGGCTACCAACTCATGCCTAGTCTCTCTCTTCAACCATCATATAGTTCGCTTTGTTTACTATTGGGGTGGCCTCTGTATTCATCTATTCAAGGTCAGGCATTTCTGGAACAGAGACAGAATTGAAAAGGTGTGAGAGATTCAAAGATAATCACCTTAATTAATTACATGGAAAAAAATGACCCCCCAAAAAAGCAATTCAAAGGAAATTTAAAGAATTACATTACACTGATTATAAACTATGGATTTGGTCTAATAAGCTCTTGGATGGATCTTTGCCCTATCCAAACCAACACAAAGCATACCCATTTGTTACTTTATGGCAAAATTAACAATTTCTTACTTAGATTTATACCTTTATTAACAAATTCTGACTTGTTGCTTTCTAAACATTTGGCATCAACCACCATGACTGTTGTCTTCTCAGCACGTTATCTAGAGACTACTGATTATAAATAATAAGATGGTTAATTTGTAACAGCACTTACTTTCATCATCACTATCTGCAGAGTCATGCTGGAAAACAAAGCAAAACAATTACAGTTAAACTTCACTAGATTATAAAGTCTTTAAAGTAAATACCTGCATCTGTAATAAAATATATGGACCATTTAAAAAAATACTTGAACAAAATACCTCATCATCTGCACCATCTAAATCTGGTAGATCATCCCCTCCCATGCTGTTCATCATCTGGAGAAACGCACAAGAAACAATTGAATTGTCAGCACTTCAGTGCATTTGGACATACTCACACTTCCTGCACTGTGAATGCTCAATATTCTTACCTCTGAGAATTTGTCAAAACTTGACAAGTCCTCATCTGAGTCATCTTCCCAGTCTTTCCAATTATTGAAATCCACACTCAGCCAGTTGCACTAAGAGATGATAGATAAAGGTCAATAATTGATATGTAATCAATTATTCAATTTGGTTCTTTAATGCTGATGTTTACTTAGCTGTTCATCTAAGTGACATACTAATCTTCAAACAAAGATTAGTAATGCTTCTAGTCATTTTGCCAGGACAAGGCAAGTCAGACGCAAATCATATTTTAAAGTAATATATTGGCGATTCAAATGTCAGGAACTGGTTTTTAAATTATCTATATCCAAAAAGCATAACATCTATCTGTGGATTGACATGTTTTTTACAAAAAAAGAAAATTACCTTTGTCTTGTCTTTGGTGAGTCGTGGCCATGATTTTCCAGACTCTGCTTTTCGTAAACAACACAATACAGACCTGTCAGTGCGCCTGTGTTTGGATTCCTGCCAAGAATAAAAACAGAGTGATGAAGGGTGTAAAGGAAAAACACATACAGTAGAAATGTGAAAAACCTACTTTAGGGTCGATCTCCCCGAAAAGTTCCACTGTATTCTGCTGCTTGATATTATCTGTTCCACTGAGACAGCTGTAATATGACATGAAAAGAAATTGTGATATTTCCATTACAACTGCCATCAATAATGCAAATCAATGAGATCTTTTGTGTGTTCAGTTCATAACAAATATACATATTAACAAAAGTTATACATTGGATTTTTTGATCTGGGACAAAAAGTTAGCATTTTGAACAACAGCTGATATATATAGAAAACAGAGGAGCACCAAATTATTAATTGAAAGTAGATATTTGTTGATGTTGGCAGGGGATCTTTAAGCTGCCTATAGCAAACTGAACCTTTATTATTGAGCTTTTAACACAGGGACAGTCTCAGGAATATAACAGTTTAACCTGCCATTTATGCATCTTACCTGAAATCAATTTTGGACTGGTGGAAATTTACTTTCACATCTTTACTGTCCTCCACGCAGAACTCTATAAACACAGAGTCCCTTCTGTCATACCACTTAGCTGTTGCAGGCTGCCTGATGATAGGGAGGAGAAAGCAAAATGAAAACAACCCAACATGAGCCAAACTTCAGTGCATTATGACACGTTAACAGTTAAAAGTTAAGAGTATCGCCTTAGCTAATATTAGTTTGACACAACATTTTCTTCATCCTGCTCTGGTGCTATATGGGAACAAGGTTGGGCACATCTGAGGTCACGTTTGATTCACGTTGACAGAAGTTTCAAATTGTGTCTGTCGTGTTTTATGTCTCTTCATCTGAAAGCAATAACTATTTTTTAGAAACACTTAAAAATGATCCGCCCAAAAAGTGGACCTGCTAAAAATGACACCACATTTATCAGAGTAATAATCCTATTATCCTATGGAGGGGTTTCGTTTAAAGCTACATTCATAGTAAACTGTGCTGTCATTTTAAAGCGAAACGTTGTGACGAGCGTGCTTATACTGGTGTTAGCTTCCGTTAGCTAAATGAAATCTTCCAAGCTAATTGTGACACCATGCTTTTTCAGCGCTAACATTATCCTCGTCCTGTTGGTTGACAAAAGCCTGCTAGCTAACGCTAACTGAGCTGGTTTAACAGCGCATAAACAAAAGTAGCGACATGTTCTTCATTTGGCGGGACGTGGAGGTGCCGAATTATATTTGTCTGAATGAAAGTTAGCTGTAGGAGGATTCAACGATGCACTGTACCTTTTACTCTCAATGCCACTAAGGCTAACTCGTGTGCTAGCGCATTCAGCTAATGTTAGCTATCAACAGTCTGCCAAACTCCCGCTAAGACTTGTAGCTAGCCAGCTACGATCAATACCGATCGCTCCGCAAGTCCCAGACTTACATCTTCGCTGCTCTAGCGATTAAAATCCCTCGTTCCGCACCAGTACACACAAAAACGCTGTCTAGCTGTACAAGAGGACCGCAGAGGTCTAAACAGCTAACTAACTCTTGCGTTTATTACAGATGCATGGGTGTCTCTCCAAACATCGCGTGTTTTCGTCGTACCCACGTGACGTACCGTACGGTACCAGCCGCCCGCATGGAGCGTGGGCACGCGCCAAAGCCGCTGGAGACAATTCTAGAACGCGCGTGCACTGCGTTCCAGAGCAGCGCGCGAGCTCCACCACCCGCGTCATTCCGTAACTGTCAGGAAGTAAGGAAACAACCTCGTATGAAGGACAGACACATTCATTACTTATCATGTAGTAATTATTTCCATAGTTTTAATTCTTTATATTACTTTCATACTTAAAATTCCTTTAATTCTTTACCTCACTTTTATGTCCAACAAGTTCCAGGATCTATGTAGACTACTAATGCGGGCACAGGACCTGCGATCTCAAAACCAGCTCATCATTTAGGTTAACATAATCTTATGAGAAAACTGAACTGTATTATTTTTGATGGTTTATTGCAGCTTTTATTTAGTTGGCCATATAATAAAGAAGTTTATTTTATACCTCCACTCTCTAGTTGCCTAGAACAGAACCCTCCCCCCAGCTACAAATAGTTGATAGTTCATAAAATAACGCAGATGAAACAAAGCTAAAACTGTAAAATAGGTAGATTGTGGTGGTAAAGGCCCAAAACATAAAATATTAAATATATAAAAAATTTTTGAGAAGAGCTTAGACATCAACGATGAATAAGACATTAAGTCCATTTGCTGGCATTAGTACACAAGGCCACTAGAAAAGAAGAAAAAAAAAACGACTGATTCTGGCATTTCTGTATGTGGAGATAATGAATACAACAAAGAACTCTGGCTTCTGGGTTTTTTCTCAATAGATATGAGAACAGATGCTGTGATGCAAGCCAAAGCATCTCCTGCCACAGCTTGCTTCACAGGCAGTTTATTAACAGATGCCTCTTAAGCATTGCTGTCATTCATCAGAGTGAGGCTCTGCTCATCATTTGCTGTCAGATGAACTTGCTGGTGCAGGTGTGGTGGTTTTCTATGTGGGCCAAAGCAATCAAGCAGCAGAAAATGACATAGATAATATGAGATAACTTTAAAGGCAAACACACAGAGGCTCTAGGGGGTTTCACTTTGGGAGCAGCTTCAAGTTGCTGTGCTTGGACAGCAGATTGGCTGAGATAGGCTGAGAGGCTTGGCAGCTGCCAGCGGAGCAAGTGGAACGATAACCAAAGTAGGAAAAGCAGAGAGCAGCAGCATTAGATGAGTTGGAAATGTTCACTGTGGTTTGAGCCACATATGACACAGAGGAGGCTTGGATGGAATAACAATGCCAAGTTGCTTGTGTGTATGAGTGATGTTAGAGAGAATATTATGGGTGGAAGGAATGGCACACCGGAAATATATAAATCAGAGGAGAGTTCAGCTGGTTGAAACACCATAGCGAACTGGTGACAAATAGCCATTCTTTTTTTGCCACTTTTAGCTAAAACATTTGCCTTTACAAGACCAAAGGGGAAGCCATGAGCGTGATGGGCTTTATGGAGGAAGGACAAGACCCTACAGATGCATTGTTGATAAAGAGGAGTGTTTCTAAGCCACATGAGGAGCTGCAGTTGGAGGACACAGCATGACTCAAGGGTTCAAGTATTTGGTCCGTATTTTGGGGGGGAAATCAAACTCAGTCAAGAGAAAAGTCATGCTCAGGCCTGAGCATGACTTAAAATTACATGGGCCATTTGGCAGCAAGATCTAGGGGTTTATTTCCCTTATAGTAAGTGTCAATTGTTGACATTATAGACCTGCTGGAGACGGAAGAAAACTAGTAGCAAATCTCTGAAGTTGATTAATATGCTTCAGTAAACCAACATTTTAAAACTGGTGAATCAACTCATGTATATCATACACTTCTCCAAATATAATTGTTCAGTTGTCATTGAAAGAGTCAATCTGCTCTTTAAACCCAGAGAAACAGATGATTTAAAATGAATAAGTCTCATGAATTAGTCATTATTAAAGTAAAGAAAGTTATCAGTGAAATCTGTACTACCTCCTGGTATGATGATTTTTTTTTTTTTTTTTACCAGTCTCACTGGCAGATAGTAAGTCATACTTCAGTGCATTATTATAATCACAGAACCTAATCTCCTTCAATGTGGTCAAGTTGACAAAGATTTGCTTAATGACCTGATTGTAATAATGCCTTTACTTAAGCCATGGTATAGGATCAGTCTGACCGTAAGATTGGATAAGATTGTAATGTAAGGGAATACATAACTCCATATGTTAATCAAATGAAGATTCGTTTACACGTTCACAGTTATTGCAAATTTTTGTACTGAAATTAAACAAGATATTTACCCTTTGAAAATGATTACAAAACCTATAAAACAAATTAATAATTTACACATTATGAAGAAACTGCAAAGTTCAAAGTTATAATTAACAAGTAAAAAAAAAACTTCTCTGGTTTTACTGCACATTATTTCAGCTGAAGTCAAAGTACAATATTGTGAGATGCTTGTTAAGGTTAAATATGTTGACATCTTTCTTTTAAATAGTAAAGACCAACGGCTGTGATGATGTCAGCCAGATGCAGATCCTGGAGAAGCTCCATATGCAATAAATAATGGAACAGCCCCTTAGACATTATGACTGCAGCCATGAGAGCTTTACTGGGATGACTTCATTTTCTGATTCACTGCTGGATGTCCTACATTCATGTAAAACTCATTTAATGAGAGGCCACATTTAATGTCCTCATGCTTGGATCTGCAGTTTGGAGAGTAGTTTTCCGTGTAGAAATATTTCGGCATTATTGTGCTACATCAGTAGAATTGCAGTGTAAATGGTTTTAAGTTCGAAAAAGAAGTGTTAAAAGTTTAAATATGCTGTCAGAAAAAAAATCTTTTATGATATAAACTCAGATTAACACGAGTAGCTGTTAAATTGCTTGGAAATACAATCTGTTTAACTGCACTGCACTTAAGGTGAGAAAGACGGTGAGGGTCACCTACAGTAACTTATGCAACATAAACTGAAATGGTTTTGTTTTGCTTCTATAAAAGTGCTTACAAATGTGTAAAACATCTTAAAGTTATTTAAATATAATGCTATGGTGAGTACAACTGCCAGATATTAGATATAAACAAAGGTTAGCTGTGGAGGCTTACATGAGAAAGCAGAAGAAAGATCAATAACTATATGACAATTATAAAGAAATAAAGAAACTCATCAAATATAGTGGTTGGGAAGTCCTGTGGAGTATATTTTGTGATGTTGCTAGCCTAAGCTCTTCAAGCAGGGTGATCCAAAGTCTATGGACTGTGACAGCCAGGGCCAACTGTCACATCAGCAAATCCTAAATCTAACCAAAAACCAAAATTGAAAGGGGGAGAGATTATACCATGGTTTCAGTAAAAGCCTTGCAGGCGTGCTTTCACAGATTAGAGAGGGACCTGTCTTTCATTTTCACTTTTCTCATGCCCTTGAGTCAGCCATGTTTTTAAAGCAAAAGTGAAAAAGTTAAAGTAAAATCAACCCTCTTAACTTCTTTTTCTATTAAACTTCAAGTCACAATAAATCAATGATTTCTACAGGGTTAATGCTGCCTGACCCATTACTGAGAGTGATGATGAAACTTTGGAAAATTTTGCTGTTATTAATTTATAGGTGTTGAGATGAAATCATATTATTTGAAAGTACAATATGCTGCTCCAGTATATGTGTGACTCAACTACCTCATTTTAAAGTGAAACTCACATGAAGTAAAAGTCACATTAGAGGAATGACTTTTGATTCCTCTGATATGAGGTTATTTTTACAACTGTAGCATAATAGATTAGGTTAGATTGGATTAGATTGAACTTTATTGTCATTGTGCAGAGTACATGTACAAAGCCAATGAATTCCTGTTAGCATCTAACCAGAAGTGCAAAAGAATAGTATTATTTACAGAGAAGTGCAGGTATAAGTGATTCCTACAACATAAATATGCTGTATCTTACAATATGTACAATATTGTTGACAATATGAGCAATGTATATACAGATTAGTATATATATTCTTTTAGATGAATTATTTTATACATGGAGTTGAAGTTGACATAGTGTATATGTAGGGGCTGTAGACAGAATGTACAAAAGGTTGTATGTACATTATAAATAAAGTAATGGACAGCGAGAGAGAAACGGTCAGTGCAAGATGAGCAGTGCAAATATAGATATAAAAGTACAGGAACAGTGCAGTGATGAGTGCAATAATGCTTAGAGCTGTGGTCTGGAGTTCAGCAGGGTCACAGCCTCATGAAAGAAGCTGTTCCTGATCCTGCTGGCGGGGCAGCGGAGGCTCCTGTAACGCCTGCCGGATGGGAGGAGGGTAAAGAGTCTATAACTGGGGTGTGATGCATCCTTGATGATGCTTTTCGCCCTGCCCAGGCAACAGTTATTGTAGATGTTCTCTATGGCGGGCAGTTAGGTGCCGGTGATCCGTGGGCATTTTTCACCACCAGCTGGAGTGCCTTGTGATCTGCTGCAGAGCAATTGCCATACTACACTTAGATACAGCTAGTGAGTATACTCTCAATGTAACAGCGGTAAAAGTCCACCAGTATCCTGGGACACAGGTGGGCTTTCTTCAGGCTCCACAGGAAGTAAAGGCGCTGTTGTGCCTTTTTGATGAGGGTGGAGGAGTTGAGAGACCAGGTGAGATCATCTGAGATGTGGACGCCAAGGAGTTTTGAAGCTTGATACACACTCCACTACAGCTTTGTTGATGTAGATGGGGGTGTGTTCTTTGTTCCTGGCACGCCTGAAGTCCACGATCATCTCCTTGGTCTTCTGGGTAAGCAGCCAGGTGCTGGACCTTGTCCCTGTAGGCCCTCTTGCTGTCTCCTCTCATCAGGCTTACCACCGTGGTGTCATCTGCAAACTTGTGTTGAAACCATGTGCAGGAACACAGTCATGGGTGAAGAGGGAGTTCAGGAGAGGGCTCAGCACGCAGTCTTGTGGCATGCCAGTGCTCAGGGTGATGGTAGAGGAGATGAGGTTCTCTAACGTCACAGATTGGGGACTGTTAGTCAGAAAGTACAGAGTCCAGGTGCAGAGTGATGTGCTAATACCAAGCTGGCTAAGCTTGGAGATCAGCTTGCAGGGGATCATGGTGTTGAATGCTGAGCTGAAGTCAACAAACAGCATTCTGACGTAAGAGTTGGGTCTGTCTACGTGGGTGAGGGCAGAGTGGAGTGCCGTACAGATGTCGTCCTCTGTTGACCTGTTGGTGCGGTAGGCAAACTGATGGGGGCAGACAGGACTTCAGAGCACCAGTCTCTCAAAGTACTTTGCAATGATGGGTGTGAGTGCAACTCAGCGGAAGTCATTCAGGGCTGTAGCAGTGGAGTGCTTTGGCACAGGCACGATGGTGGCAGTCTTAAAGATTGTGGGGACAACTCCCTGGGCCAGATGTCCATAAAGTCCCCAGCCAGCTGCCCTGCACAGACTCTGAACACACAGCCAGGTATTCCATCTGGGCCAGCTGCCTTTCACACATTCACCCTGCTCAGGGTGGCACGAACATCAGAGCTGGAAAGTGGGAGAGGCAGTTCACCAGGTGGGGGGTCTGCTTTGAGGGTGACCTCCTTGTTTCCCCGGTCAAAGCGAGCGTAGAATTGATTGAGCTCGTCAGGGAGGGAAGCAGAGCTGGAGGGAGGCAGAGTCCTGGGTGGTTTGAAGCTAGTGATGGTCTGTATACCTTGCCACATGCACCGGGGGTCCGAGGATTTGAAGTGCTCTTCAATTCTCTGTTAGTATCTGTATTTAGCTTGTGCGATTCCCCTCCTCAGGTTGGCCCTGGCTGACCTGTAAGCCGCCCGGTCTCCAGACCTGAAGGCTGCATCTCTGGCTTTGAGCAGGAGGTGAACCCCACTGTTCATCCAGGGTTTCTGCTTGGGGAAAATTTAATCTGTTTTTGTTTTGTCACTCTGTCCGCACACTTATTGATCCAGGACAGAGCTGGTATATGAGTAAATGTTGATCCGAGTGTCTATTGTGGCATGGGCAGCAAACACGCTCCAGTCTGTGTGCTGGAAGTGGTGCTGAAGAGCAGAGTCAGAGTTGTGGGTTTCACACGTTTGATGACCGGGCTATACTGGGGGCGTACTAAGGACTGTTACTACAAATTTAAGGCTCTGAAAAAAAAAAGGAAAATTAATTCACCCAACTAAAAGAAATGTTCCAAAGTAACAAGCAGTTCAGAGAAGTGTAGTATAGTATAAGTCATATATTTCCCAAAAAATAATACTCAAGTAAAGACCAGATACTCGAAAAATACTCAAGTAAATGCACTGGATGTATGGGCAAACACATAATGGATAATCAGCTAAAATGAAATCTGGAATTCCTAGGATAAAAAATTAAGTCAGTCATTTTTAGGACTAGTGCTTCAGGGCAGAATCGAATATTAACTGTGTTAAGTTTGAGATAATGATTTAACTTTTTATGTAATGAGTCATAATAATTGATATATTGATCGGCTGTTGTAACATAGGACTGAAACTCAGATTAAGTGAACAGCGACTGGACTGTAAAGACAGTAAAAACTGAAAATGGCTGTTTTTGTATTAATTGTACTATCACAAAGCTGTAGTTGTGCCTCAGCAATCACCTCATTGCTGTCAGTAAACCAGTGTATTCTAACTGACAGCTTTATTTGCATCAGAAGTGGATGGGTGGGTAATCCCCTGATGGCGAGTAGGATGGACTTGTGTGTGTGTGTTCATCGTTAAAAACTGTTAATCACGACAAAGGGTGTAAAAAAAACCCCAACAACATCAAAACACAAACACACACACAAACCACCATTTATCAGCCAATCGTGTCGGCTCGGTGACGAACTTCCTGCTCACATTTTCCTCGTAGGTCCCAGAATGTTTGTTCCTGTGCAGCCTTCAGCAGAGAGGAGGAATCGGCCGCACGCACGCACAGACTGAGAGCACAGAGTGTGTTATCAGGCTGGAGGAAGCTGACACACACCGAGTCCGGTCGCTCGGAGCCAGATAAAGGAACTACAAATGCTCTTCACTGTGCGTTTAGCTGCTTAGCCCAAGGACGTACGAGGAAGAGCAAACACAGGCGAGACTGAAGAGGGGAGGGAGAGAAGGAGGGGTAAGGGTGCAGGATCTGGATGGCCAGGGGCGAGCTGTGGCAAACCTGAAGCGATATGAGTCCGGAGTGTGTTTGGATACCATGTCTTGAGTTAAAAAAGGACTGACTATCGGCGGAGACTCTAAAGCGACGCGTCAGAAAAACGGAGGCCGTCCCCGATGGAGCAGGGTGCGCTTTAATCCGGCTGGAAACCTTCCTGACAGGCAGCGACGAGCTACGGCAAAGGGTGAGGTAGCCTATCCAAGTGATACGGAGGGAGGGAGGGCGCCTAGCTTGATGTTGACATCAAATGCATCGACAGAAAGCCTAATGTTGCGAAATCTCCCCTCTGAATGTGCCCTTCCTTGTTGCTGCCGCTTCTGCTGGCCATGGCTCGGTTTTCTGATCGCAGAGCAGCCGCGATAACGTTTGTTCCGGCCCTTCAGCTTTTTTTCCTCTCTTTTCTCTCCTCGACAGGACGCTTTATTCGCATTTGAAGGGATTTATGGGATCGCAAGGTAAACCTTTCAACCCCCAACTAAGTGTCACTTCTGTGCTTGCATGTGCCCGACGCTGGGCTTTCGTATTTTCCGCGTGTGAAGGGGTTTAGTTTCTTTTGTTTACAGTCTGAATCTCTGAACAGCTGATACGTCCTCAGCTATGCTGTCTGTTGTGTGCGTGTGTGTGTGTGTGTGTGTGTGACGCGTTGCAGCCACTGCAAACGAGTGACCGTGTAGGGATGGTTAGATCATGCAGAAGCACAGATACAGTGCTAAAAACAAGCCACTGATATAGCTTCTTCTTCTCTTTTTAATTTGCATTGCATGAGCTGCTTGGTAGACATGAATGAAAAGCCCCCACTGGCACTCCTGTGGGGCAGGAGATAGCATCACTTCCCATAATGTATTTCCAAGTAGCAATATTGGCTAGTGCAACTCCCTTTGGGGGCAACCTCTGTAACTGCATTTATGTTCACATGGGTGTAAAATGTGCTTGTTTGAATGCACGTGTTAAAACACTAACATGATGACGACTTTTGTGTGACTCTTTGTGCAGTTTCCTCTGATGAGATGAGTGTGCGTGCTGGCCAGGGCAGTGATGAGGTGCTGGTTTCACAGGCGGTGTGGGATTACCTGGCTGCAGCTGGGCGGCCCTGGCTCATTGACTTCCAGCACAAACAGGGGATGAGCGCTGGTATCATCAGGCGAGGAGAGAGGGGTGGCTGCTGTGCCGTCAGGCTGCAGCCAGTGGAAGGCTTCAGGACCACTGGAGCTGGGGTAACGGATGGATCCATCTCCAGTGAGACACGAAAAGCCTTCATTGACTTATGCCGCTGTGCCCGCAAAGAAATGAGCAAACAGGAGGGGGGGAACAAGAGGAAGAGGGTTCTGCTGCCCTGTGTGGGAGTCTTGGAGCCGAACGGTGAGGGGAGCCTCCTTCAACCTCTACCTCCTCAGCCCCGGCGCTCTCAAAGGCAGCAGCAGAGGTTCAGGAAGCCTGCTGATGAGGAGGCCTGTGCCATGCTCCACGAGGAGGCACAGAGGAAGGACATGGACTCCAGCTTGGCTTCTCACAGTGAAGTAGAGGACAACAATACATGCTCAATCTGCATGGGTGATATAGTGGTGAAGACTACTCTGGAGAGGTGCGGCCATTCATTCTGTCACTCTTGCCTTGATCAAGCCTTTAAGGTGAAGAAAGCGTGCCCTGTGTGTCGGCTAGTGTATGGTCAGTTGATTGGAAACCAGCCTGCCAACGGTACAATGATAGTAGAGAGAGATCCTGATCTGGAGATTCCTGGCCATGAAGGCTACGGGTGTATCTGCATCATCTACAGCTTCCCTCCTGGCCTACAGGCAGTGAGTATACCAAGAGCACTGGACTGGACTGTTGATAATCATCTACAGTATGGGTGTAATGAAATGAAGCTCACAGTTGTTGGGCAGTAGTATCTATCTATCTATCAAATCTCAAAACTGCATTGAAGAATTAAAAAAAAAATTTTTTTTATGTGTAATACGGCAGAAAACCTCTGATTTTTCTTAAGTGCAGCTGTGGTTGTAGCTAACACCACACACGATCACATCTCTTCCAACTATCACAGTCTTCTGACCGTGAAAATCTTTGTATGTAGTTGTTACGATCTTTACCTGACCAAGTACTGTACTCAATATCCAGTTCAAGAAGGAAATACATCATAGGGACCAGCTCAGATTCATTGGTAAACATGTGGTTCGGCCTCGACATTAGAATTCAAACATGGCTGAGAACCTGCTGTTCCACTCAAAGTAATTGGCATTCCCTCCAATGCATGGCTGAACGATGTACAATGATAATTCAAACACAAAACCCATCCTCTATGTCACTTGTATGACAAACTCCAGGAGTATTTGGTGTAATTAGTTTAGAAGTAGTTTGTTAAAACATTAAAGACTGTGCCCCTAAGGAAGCAAGGCAATATCCCAATGCTATTTTATTGGGCCTCTAAAAGTTGCTCTGGTGATTTAATACTGCACTTTTTTGACCTTCTGTTCCTTCTATTCTAAAAATTCCACATATCCTATTTCTCACATCAAAACCAAAAAAGTATTTTCTTTCAATGCTGCCGGGTAAGTGAAAACACTTTTCAAACTTCTAGTTTGCATGCGTGCTTTCTATTACAAATTTGTAGTTTCCAAGCTCGAATTGAGAACAATCCAAGAGGGTTTTAGTTCTTAAATCTTTAGAAATTTCTGAGTGAGAAATCTCACTGAGATTATAAAACACAGTAAAAGGCATAATACCTGCTGCACACAAACACTTGATGAATAAATATAAAATACACTTCTCACAAACACATGGCAAGCACAGCAAATAGTACACAATAATTGTAGTAGCAAAATGTCTCATGCCCCAAGAGGCGCGCATTTGACTTAAAGTCCTTAATATCCCTTTAAACTGGGTTTGTTTGTAGCTTTAACTTTCTCTCTTCCGCCAACAGCCAGAACACCAAAACCCCGGTGTTCGGTACCCAGGAACTGACCGTGTGGCCTACCTCCCTGACAGCCCTGAGGGGAACCGTGTGCTGGGCCTACTGCGCCGCGCCTTTGAACAGCGCCTTATCTTTACCATTGGTACCTCCATGACTACAGGCATGCAAAATGTCATCACCTGGAATGACATTCACCACAAGACCTCAATATGGGGAGGGCCCCGCTGGTATGTATCGCCTTTTAGTTGGAGACAAAATGCCCATGGAGATTTGATTTGGCAGTAGTATAACAACTTCTCTAATGGGTGCAGTAGCTGGGGGGGCGGGAAATAGGTTCGTAATGACTGACAGATGTAATTGAAGTCCCTGACAAGAAAATAATATCAGTTGATGTCCTTGGCTAGAAGGCACAATTGCTGCCTGAGCTCCTACAAATGCAGTGATGGCTCTTTTATTTCTCCTGACAGCTTTGGCTACCCAGACCCTACTTACCTGGTACGAGTGACAGAGGAGCTCAGAGAGAAAGGCATCACGGCAGACTGACGACTAAGAAGTGACAGACTCTTCCAGGACATTGTAAGAATTCCCGAGTGTCTTCGTCCTTGTGGAGGACATGACTCGGCTCCAGGTTTTGCTCTGAGACTGCCCATCCCTTAAAGGATAGCTGACACATGGCCCTCAGCAGACACGCGTCTAATGCTGCAGCAGAGCCCACATCACTACACTAGCTGTTCCTCTGTTTGTTCATTTTCCTCCAGAGTAAAGCCTAACCCAGTGCTACATGTGGAAGAAAATACTTTGAGTGCAGTGCATTCTTGTATCACAATCCTCTACCTGTCACATTTGGCAATAGGACCGATATCTGATGAGAGCATAGTGGGGGGTTGGAATTCATGGTACTTAAATGTTATTTAGGAAATCTAAGTTTAATGTTATAAAGACAGCTTACGTTTATTCATGATTATTTTTACTTGGGGGAGTCCTTTATTTCTTATAAGCACACATTCCTTGTTTTATCTCCCCAGAAATGTTTGTTGAATAAGTCTCTAATTTGATTGTTAATAATTGTTCTGAGGAATTTATGGCAAAATAGCACTGTTTGAACAGAAATAATTCATTTTCTGAAGTAATTGCAATCTAAAGCACTCACAAGCACTTTGGTAAGGCAGTTTGTTTTTCAGTGAAGTAAGATTCACGGCTTTTGCTTTCCCTGCGTGGAAAAGTGCTTCAGGGCAAACAGGTTCATGCAGCCATCAGCTATTACCTTGGTGGCTACGAGTTGATGTCAGTTGCTTGAAACTCTTCGTTTGCATGTGATCTTCATTTTTTCCCCCTCCATGTTAACCAAAATGGGAAGAATGTTAAATGTCTCATTGCAGCACATTTTATTACATTCATCAGGAATTCCACCTGGGTGATTTTGTTGCCATCTGTCACACCTGTTATTTCAAGATGTCTCCCAGGTGTTGAGCCCGTTACCTCAGTTGTTAGTAATGTGCTCATCTAATTACCAGATTTAAGACGATGTCAAATGTAAAGGGCATATAGACCACTGAAACCAAATCAAAGGCACAAAAGCTCTTTAAACATCTATGCCTCTGTCCCTTTCAAACTGGGAGATTTGCCTGCTCATGTTCTCATTTAAAATGAGGCACCTGTAGTAAATTTCTTTATCTGAATAGATAATGTACAATACACAGTGAAAGTATAACAAAAGCAAATGTTGCGGGAACAATTGAACTGATTTAAGGTGGGTGGGATACTGATTTTGTTGTGCCTTTCTTATATTCACTTTTGATAAAAAAGAAAAAAAAATTCAAGCATGATGTTACTAATGAATGGTAAGCGGTTTGGGCATATTTTGGTGTTATTTAACAGATAAGCAGCATTTTGTTTGTAGCTATACTATCTGGCTTTGAGTACAAATACTACACAGTTCATGAAAATATGTATACTAATGTGTATTAAATTAGCTTCTTCATCATAAACATTATTGTAGTCCAAATGCTGAAAAAAACCCTCAGACAGATACAGCTGTATGTGTGAAAGTGCTTTGTTAAGTACAGTAACCTGCTTGGCTAATGGCTAAATTTGTCATTGATTTGACTGGTCATTTAAATCAAATTCCCTTTTATTATGTTTTCATCCCCTTTGTATTTTAGTTAAGGGACCAACTGAAATATTTCTGGGACACAGGAATGTAGTTTATTAAAGCTACTGTGCAAACATTTCTATGCATAACATGACTGAGGAGGAGCCAGGAGAATGGACAGTAGAGAGATTACACATATTACAAATTGATTGTTGAAAAAAAGTTGGAGTTTTAATTTTCTAATTGTGTTGATTCGTACTTTGTTGATATTCAGAATAATGTGCTTTACATTTGAATACTTGAATAAAAAGTTATGTTTCGGTTTGTGTTGAATATTCAGTGTAGGTTCCAAATAAACTAGGTACACTGTCAGAAACTGCATAACAAACTTGTGTCCATTTGGAATGAGTTTAGGCTGTCACCTCAAATCAAGATTTGATCTACACTAATGCCTTGTTGCACCAAAGATTTTTGTAACACAAGAGGCCGAACTCTGCATGTTGAAATGTTAGCAGCTTTATTTATATCATACATTTCATACCCAGGGGCAATTATGTGATTTGCATAAAAACAAATATTCAAAAGTTAGAATTGGAAGAACAAAATAAAGCATAGTACAAAAATGTCTGAAGAAAATCTAAATGTAAAAATGATTTGCATTAAAATCGTTGAGAAGAAACACAAAGCAAATGAACGATTAAAATTTAACGTGGTTCAAAAGAGCTCAATCATAAGCACTTAAATTTTTATTTTTTTATTTTTTTAACCTGGATAAAAAGAAAAATTCACATTTGGGGATGATTTAAGTTCTCTTTTCTCTAGTTGTGTGCAGCATAGCAGCTAAATGCCGCTTCACCATGTCTAGTTTGAACTCTGGGCTCCACTATCTGACCTAAGTCAGTAGATCTCAGAGCCCTACCGGGTTTATATTTGTCATATGTCATATGTGTATTCTGCAAACAAACCATTCAGTGATTTGTACATCATTAAAATCCATTCTATAGCTGACTGGGAGCCAGTGTAAAGACTTCAGAACTGGACTAATGTGCTCTGGTCTCTTTGTTCTGGTCAAAACCCAAACAGCAGCATTCTGAATGAGCTGCACATGTTTCATGCTTTATGGGGGGAGTCCACTCAGAAGTGCGTTACAGTAGTTTACTGGAGATGAAAACCTGAATGAGCTTCTCCTGGTCTGCGTGGATCATAAAACCCTTCCCTCTGGATACATTCTTTAGCTGATAGAAGGCTGATTTACTATGACTACTGAAGTTCAGAGCTGAGTCTATCAACATACCAAGGTTTCAGACTTAGTCTTTACATTTTAGAGACAGTGATTCAGGATCACTGTCTCTAAAACAACCCCCATTTTGTCCTCATTTAATTGAAGGACATTTGGTTTATCCACTTAAAAAAAAAAAAAACTTGTGCTCAACAGTGACAGAAGGAGTCAATTAGACTGTAGTCATCTGAGGACAGTGCTAAATTTATCTGCCTGTCATCTGCATAACTATGACAGTCAATGTTAGAGCTCTGCAGAATTTGACCCAAAGGCAGCACATAGGCTGAACAGAAGATCCCCGAGGAACTCCATGTCATAGCCACTTGATTGGATACATAACCTCCAATGATCACAAAATAACTCTGCTCTTCCAAAGAGGACCTGAACCATTCTGTGCCTGTCCTGCTGAATAAGTTTTCACCCTGTTCAATAGTTTACTGGGAATACCACAGTTCCCAAAGTGCGGGGTGCATCCCACTGGTGGGGAATACAGACATGACAGGTGGGGTGCGACAAACCGGAGATTTCCCTTTACTGCCTTTCTTTATTATGCCTTTCCTTATTGACAACAAAGATCCTCCATTCAAAACAAAACACCTACACACAACCTTGAACCAAAGTACAAAAATAATGATTAACATCGGCATGTTAATTGCAGCGGAATAATGAACTTTCACACCGAGGGGCAGCTGGCTAGTGTGGGCTATAATGTCATAAAACTTTTGACACGGACTACAAAAGTTGACGATAATTAGAACAAGATGCTACTTGATGTTACTTCATTAAATATGAAAGTTTTAATTTTGGTGTATTTCATCAGCATTTTGTTGGGAGGATGGGGGCAGGTGGGGGTTTGAAAATTCCCACTAGTCCAAAGTGGGGAATGAATGAAAAGTTTGAGAATCACTGCTCTATTAAGAGCCATTTCTGTAATGTGGTGAGGTCAGAAGCCTGGTTAAAATTTGTGAAAAAAATCCCCCGGAGTCCAAGAAATCACTGAGTTGATTAAAAACCACTTTCTCAATGGTCTTGGCTATAAAAGGAAGATTTAAGATAGGCCTGTAGTTGGTTAACATTGGCGCATCCCAGAGTTCTCTTTTTTAAGAGTGGTTTAATGGCAGCTACTTTTAGGGGTTTAGGAGATGTGCCTGATTAAAGTCAGCTATTTACTATTTGCTGCAAATCTGTTTGGAAGGAGTTCACAATAGTTTTATTGTGGTGAAGGAAAGTCAAGTAAAGGAAAGAATATCCAAATATAATCTTTAAAAAGTTATTTCACCTTGGAGGTGCACATTAAAGATTAAGAATCTTAGCCTATAAATGAATGAATTACTCAGCCAGAGGCCAATACATTTTCATTGGTACTTGTGCATTTCAGCTTTCACAAGCAGTATCAGTTGTGGATCTGTTCTTTTACTGTCAGTATTCGGCAGATTGAAGCGTTACAGTGTACCATAGGGTGTACATTTTTAATTAGGGCAGTCCTTCGCAAAATTGCTAAATCTTTGGCAAAGTGTCACTTTTGTAAAGAAATTAACTACTAAATGATATTCACTTTTGAAACACTAAGAGGTTTCTCATTTTAGGGTTGCTGCCTGCTTCTTCATGATAAAGCAACCTCTCAGTACTATTACTTATACAAAAAGGTATAACTCAAAGAAAATGAAATAGTCAAAGACAAGTTAGTGGTATGAACTCATCAAGGTCCTTTTGAACACTATGCCTTTAACTAAGAGGTAATAATGAACCACTGGCTATTGATTCAAGATTTTTGCAGCAAAAATGGTGTCACATTTTGCCCATGTGTGGGTTCAGGTTCAACTCAACTGGAGCCTCCACTTTTGCTTCCATTGATTCCTGACCAAACACCTGCGCTCTCTCTCTCTCTCTATATATATATAAATATATATATATATATATATAATTATCTAAAGGTCAACCTTAAAAAAAAATTAACAAGAAACTAGTTCCAGTAGGAAATACATGTTATAGGCAATAGCATTTCATTTTCAAGTCTTCAGAAAACATTAACAAACCGTACAGGTGCTAACTATGCAGGAAAAATGTCCTCTGGCCATGTTATTTTATAGAACTGAATTTCTATTAGGTCTACAGATGAATTAACATGGCTCAACATACATTATTAAATAGCAAATCAATAACAAATCAAATGTATTGATTTGTGATTGACAAAATAATAGAACTCCACTGATGCCATTAAAAAAAATACGTTAATTGCGGTCTTTTAATTGATCGCAATTAACGCTTTCCAGGTGACAGCCCTAATTAACATGAATTAAAATGCACAAGTGCCATTTTATTGTTACAGCTGGCTGTAGTGATGGTAATTTCCACTTGTCTGCTTCAATGTCACTGTTATCAATATTATTTTATGCTTCAACGGCATTATAATGATGAGATTTCAATTTCAACCATTCTGGTGACTCAGATGGGCAATTTATTTATTTATCTTTTTAAAAAAAATTTTTTTAATGTAGCCTAGCTATTTGGGCGTGGTAGTTAATACCACATAATTGTAGAGTAGATTTGCTTTCTACTTTCCTTTGATGGAGTGTGCCTTTAATAACAGTGACTTAAACAGGCCTATGAATAATAACTTTTCGGGTTCATCAGTGTCAAAATCAAACCAGTCACAGGTTTGCTCCACTTCCTCGCACATGGCCGCGCGGTGACACCCACAGGAAATGAGCAGACGTCAGCTCTTCTCCAGTCTCCGTCCTGTCCTCGGTGTCTCCCGGTGTCTGCGGTCCGGGTCCGTTAAAAATGTTTGTGCGTAGTTTAAGGAGATACCAGGAAACCCATTCCGACGGACGCACGGGTCTCGACTTGACACCGGTAGTTTTCTAGATTGTTGTTTGTTTGTTTTGTTTTTCTACCGCGGCAAATAATGCAAAACATCAAACACAATCAGTTGGACGTGGCTCTTAAAAACACAGAAGACTGCGCTATTTGCTTGGACAAAATCCAACAGAAGAAGCAATTAAAGTGCCTTCACTCTTTCTGCTCTCAGTGCATCGACTCGGTTTTCAGGTTTAAACCCGCTTGTCCGATATGTAACACCTACCACGGGCTTTACACCGGCACCCAGCCCGATGGCTCCATGACGGTGACGCGCGGCTGGCAGCGCATTCCCGGCTACGAGCACTGCGGATGTATAACCATCCATTACAGCTTCCCAGCAGGGATCCAAGGGGTGAGGCTGACTGTGACACATATCCCTATACACAGAGGTCGAGTCAATGTGGAAACATCTTTCAGCTGCTCTTACAACATCTGTCCACCGGGGGACGCTGTTGGCTTGAAGACAGCCTGACAGCCCGGCGTGGACATACAGCGACATCTGGATCAAATGTCATCCAACCACCTCGCATCTATTTCTACCTTAGATTTGATCCGGTGTGATAAAAGATATAAACTGGCTAGTTGTGTTGAGAATCTTATGGACAGCAGATTTAAGAGGCGGATGTGTTTTATTATGTGGCGACATCTGTGTATATGTTATAGCAGTATGCTTTGAAACTTTGATGTCAGCTGGGGTTTATTTTTTAGTTATTATTATTAAGACCCACAGTTGAGATACATGAATTCGAATACTTCTAATTATGAATTATCATAATTATATAATTATGAGATACTTTGGATACATCTGGAAGTGAAAATAAACAAAGAAAAGCCCTGCAGGAAACTTACCTTAAAATGCTACTTTTAATTCCATGAGATAACTGAGTATTTGGTAAACCCCTCTGAAAACCCCTAAATAGACAACAGGAAAAAACTTCTACACATGCTGCACTTCCTTTTTTCACGAAAACAAGTTTTTATCATTACCATTATTGTCATTATTATCCTTTGAACAGAGGCTCATTTCTCTGTCTGCTTGCTGCCAAGTATTTACTTATTATCATTTAAAAATTCAACAAAATATACTGACAAAAAGATCACGAATTGGACACTTTACTCAGAAATGGGTTCATGCCTAATAAGTTTTAACCTGAGCAGCAATTACAATTCAAATTTTATTGTTGCTAGTCTTGATTAATCAGTAATGTTTCACTTCATAAGAGTACCATGGGAAAAATATGAATTGTATCATAGTCTGTATGACCCCTTTGCCATTCAAAAAAGGGCTGCTGCTACAGTTGAAAGTTTGATTGAGTTTGGACGTGTAGAACATAAGATGTCTTTTTCCCCACAACAGTTCTACAAACTAAACCGCAGTCTGTTTTACTATAGACAAAATGAGCATGCATTTCATCTTTACATCTCATTTGCACAGTCAACAAACCATTGTGTTTCTTCCAAAATCAGCCACACCGGTGCATTTAATAACCTCAGATTACCTCACTGACAACAACTGGTGGAAGGCACACCCTAACAAAACAAAAAACAAACAAAATGGCTTACATAGTCCATGCAGAGGTCTGCTGGTATGATCAGTGATTCAAAACTCAATGATTTTGAGTTTCCATTAATCAGACAAAAGCTAAATCTAAATCTGTGCAATACAGAAAATGGATCAGGATAAGGTTTTGTTTGTCTGTTCAGTGACTAAATGTATGTGTGTTTGTGTAGCACCTAACATGAGGATTTGAACTGTAACCCTCTGAGTATATAGCTGTTGTATATATCTGTTGTTTCCCATATTACAGCCTGAGCACCCAAACCCTGGAGTGAGGTACAGCAGCACCTTTCGAACTGCCTACCTGCCATCCTGCGAGGAGGGAGAGAAAGTTCTGAAGCTGCTGAGAAAAGCCTTCGACAGGAGACTTGTCTTCACTATTGGACAATCTGCTACCACAGGCCTAAACAATGTGATCACCTGGAACGACATTCACCACAAGACCAGCATTGGAGGAGGTCCACAATGGTACGCACATTATTATTGCAGGATAAGCAATTCTTTGACTCCCATGTGAGCAGGAAATACAGATAGCTGCTAATTAGATATTCATGCATGTCTTTGCCAAAATTTATGCTAACCTGTCAGGTTAGTGCTGAGATACTTCACTGGACTAAGTATACAAATTCCTCTTCTGGCCACTATGGATACCTGTGCAAATGCCACAAGTCATCCAAATTATCCAGTAGTTGTTGAGGTATTTTAGTTCGGACTTCCTGCCAGAGAGACGGACTAGTGCAGCTAATAGGAAATCAAGGACATTTAAGGCAAAAGAAAATGTTAGCATTTGGTGTCTGCTTGGTCAGCATACTCTTGCTGTTTGGCGATCTGGCAACATTTTTTTGAAGTCTTAGTTTTATGTATTTACTATTGCATTTTAAATTTAAACTAAAGTTGCAATGAACAAAAGGTGTTTATTGTTCCAGAGTTACTACATTTGCTGATTGCTTGTGTCTCTTCATTCCAGTTTTGGATATCCAGATCCAGCATATTTGCTCAGGGTTCAAGAGGAGCTCCGTCTTAAAGGAGTGACAGACAATGACTAATGGGTGAACACATCCTTTATTTTAATTTAATACTGTGTATTTGAACAGTTCCTTATATTGTGCCTGCACTTTTTGCAGTCTTTAAACAGGGAATTGGTCACTAACACTTTACAATCTTTTTTTCTGCACTATTCAGGTAGTATTAAAAGATATGAGACATGAAGATTTGCAGCTTTTCCCCAAAGATTTTCTATTGTTAATTTCAACTGACTATGCAAATACATACATTGAAACACAGCCTATACAGTAAGCACTGCAGTGAGCTGTGCTAGTGATCATTATATAATATTTAAACAGTATCATTTTGCCATTGTCTTCATTAGGGCATTTCAAATGCTTATAAATCAGAACGGATGGGAAAAGCAGTTCACTTAATCAGCTTTAGCTGGAGCACTTTTCTGTTACTGTAAAATATCATTGCTGTTGTATGTTCCAACTTACTCTGTTATTGACTTTGCCTACTTTACTATTACACATGTTGGGCTTTAACATTATACGGTATCATAATTTGATCAGTCTCCTCATTTATTTAAACAAAGCTTTTAATCAGATTCTAGGTATGTACATGAAGACAAACAAGCGTTGTGTTTTATTTTGAGCTGAGCACGCATAAACATAGTATTCCCCAACTTTGCTATAAACATTGTCAAGCTGTTTTAGGAAATTTAAGGAAGTTTTTTCTTTTTTTTATACATTTGAAATCTTCAGTTTGGATAAATAGTGAGTATTAGGTTTTTTTGTAAAACAGCATAAAAATGTAGAGCGTGCAAAAAGCGCATTCATTGGGTTACACTGTGTGTGCACAGAAGAATCAGACAAAATTCTCCAGTTCACTCCTGCATTTACTGAGCTCTTGACACATTGTCATCTTGCCTTTTACCCCTCTGGTCCACTAGAGGGTAATGCTCACCTCAAAGAGAACTGTGTGATGGCGGCTGCTTTGTATGCAGCTGTAACGTCAACACAAACGCACAATCGTGCAGCACCTCCCAAATCTCACTGCCCAAAGTCGGTGAGAGGAGCAGAGCATATGCTGTAGATGATGAGTCATGTGTTTCTATGGTGCTTGGGGCAGCATTAGCGGTAGCAGAATTCACTCTATGTGCGATGAAGAAAAAGGATGTTTGACAGCATTGATCTGATCATCTGTGGATTTCATGATGGAAATGCAAATATTTTTTAAAAAGTGCCAATTACATGTACAGACAAATTGGAAAGCTGCATGTCTCTACTCATGTTACATATATAGCAAGTGTCCTGTGGCAGCCATAGTTAAATGAAACACATCTGAAAATAATGCAAACAAGACTTGCCAAGAGTAACTAAAATCATTATATTGTCTCAGATGCATTAAAGTGTAGCAAAGCTTGACAAGAATGGTCTGATTTAGGTTTTCTGAGCTCTCCAGTTATAATCTAATGTGGATTATATGTAGTTGTAGTGTCAACTGCATAGAGTTATAGGATAAGAAAAATATCTTTAGATTAGATTATCCCACAGTGGGGAAGAGATAAAGAAGGTGGAGGATTTTAAGTACTTAGGGTCAACAGTCCAGAGCAATGGAGAGTGTGGAAAAGAGGTGAAGAAGCATGTGCAGGCAGGCTGGAACGGGTGGAGAAAAGTGTCAGGTGTGATGTGTGATAGAAGAGTTTCAGCTAAAATGAAAGGAAAGGTGTACAAAACTGTGGTGAGACCAGCGATGTTGTTTGGTCTAGAGACAGTGTCACTGAGGAAAAGACAGGAGGCAGAGCTGGAGGTAGCAGAGATGAAGATGCTGAGGTTCTCTTTGGGAGTGACCAGGTTGGATAGGGTCAGGAATGAGTACATCAGAGGGACAGCACATGTTAGAGGTTTTGGAGATAAAGTCAGAGAGGCCAGACTGAGATGGTTCGGACATGTCCAGAGGAGAGATAGTGAATATATTGGTAGAAGGATGCTGAGTTTTGAACTGCCAGGCAGGAGGCCTAGAGGAAGACGAAAGAGGAGGTTTATAGATGTAGTGAAAGAGGACATGAAGGTGGTTGGTGTCAGAGAAGAGGATGCAGAAGACAGGCTTAGATGGAGGCAACTGATTCGCTGTGGCGACCCCTGAAGGGAAAAGCCGAAAGGAGAAGAAGAAGAAGAGGGGAAATTTAACCTATATATCTATCTGTATCACCCTTTTGCCATTCAAAAAAGGGCTGCTGCTACAGTTGAAAGTTTGATTGAGTTTGAATGTGTAGAACATAAGGTGTCTTTTTCCCCACGAAGGGTGGTTTACAAACTAAACCGCAGTCTGTTTTTACTATAGACAAAATAAGCACGTATTTCATCTTTACATCTCATTTGCACAGCCAAAAAAACATTGTGTTTCTTCCAAAGTTAGCCACACCGGTGCATTTAATAATCTCAGGGTTAGGGTTATGATATGGTATGATCAGTGATTCAAAACTCAATGATTTTGAGTTTCCATTAATCAGGCAAAAGCACTAAATCTGTGCAATGCAGAAAATGGATCAGGATGAGGTTTTGTTTGTCTGTTCAGTGACTAAATGTCTGTGTGTTTGTGTAGCACCTAACATGAGGATTTGAACTTTAACCCAAAAATCACCAAAAATGCACGTGACTGGGTGGAGATATTGGGCTCATTCTCTTCAGTGCTCTGATCTTTAAGCAGCTCGGGGCATTTCTGTGGCCGAGGATATTTGGGCATCTGCTGCTCTCTCAAAGCAGACCAAGACCCATCTGGTCAAATGTACAAACCCCCCTCGTTCTTGCATTTTCTCCCACAATTCATCAGTCCAGTCCAACCATTTGTCATCATCCCTTTTCTCATTTCAACTGTTATCATTTAATATTTGCCACTTTTCTTTCTGCTGTGTTTTGTGAAGGGAAGCATCACCTGTTGTAACTTAATTGATGTGTATGCACATTTTTTTACTATTCTAAGATAACTGGAGATGTTTTTCTTTAGCAGATTGTCAGACAAGCAAAGAAAAATGTAACATACATAATAGGAGAGTCGTGGAAACAAAAGATAAATCCACTTTTCAAAATGCACTTTGAGTTCAGTGAATATATCCTACATTTGAACATCAAACAGTCCATGTGAAAGGCTGAGGAGCGTCTCCATAAAAGGACATCCTGACTATTTCTTCAGGCGTTACTGTCTAAATGCAAATTATATTCCTGGTTAAATTGAAATGAAGTGACATACACTATTAAAATTCTGTGACTCTTTGTCCTGCTCTGCAGGTTTTTTCCCTGCCCTGTCAGTGTCCATCTGGGCATCCGGGATTAAGGCAAAGAATTATCAAAATTTAAAAGAGCTCTAAATATTTATTAATGGTTGTGCACAGTAATATCTTGAGTGGATACACAGACAGACAGTTATGCTTTGACAAGCCTCCTTAAAACTTGCTTTGGTGACTAAAGAAAAATGATCTCTCTGTGTATGGATGAAAATGGACACATCTGTAACTGCTTACAGTCATTTCCATCAAACACAGCTTTACAGTTTTGTGACAGGACAGCATGAATATTTACCTATCAGGTTCTGAAAACATCACAGAGACTCTGTTGATTGTGTGCTTCTGGGTGTGACTAGACAGGCACCCAGGAGGGGCTCCCATGAAACACACAGACAGATATACCCATCAGGCGGGAGATGTGTGGTGTTTTCTGTACTAGAGATGATAAGAAAATCATTATGTTACAGTGCATTGCTGTTGTTCTCGCCCCCTCTCCCCACTGGACTCCTTAATTAGAGTGTCTGGCTGTGGGGAAAATCCTGGCAAATCACCTACCTTCCTGCCTGCTTGCCTGCCTGCCTCCTCGCCCAATCACAGATATACCTGTCTATCTGGGTGCAGGGTGCAGCCTCTTCTTCTCCCTTCTCAGTAATGACAATCGACTCCCCCAGCTGTAGCCTACTTTGCATATCCTTTGAAGGTAAGGTCCGAACAAGGATGTTTGAGGCTCTGTTTGTGTGTTAGGGAAATGGACAGGAGGAGGCAGAGGAGGCCGAGGAGGCATCTTTGTGCACACACACTCTGTGTGTGACAGAATGTCAACCCACACTGCTGACATGCTCATTCACTGAGCCCAAGGCTGTTTGCTTAAGAACAGCAAAACAGAAGGTGGGTGTGTGGGTGCTTGTGCTTCTGTGGCTTTTGTCTGTGTGCCCATGACTACATCAGTGCATACTGTATGCACGAATGTGCACTAGTGAATACATGAGCACGCATCCGCCAACAGGACACAACAGCGGAGCTGGCAACTATTGGGGTCTTTGGCTGGGTTGTCAGCATCACAGATTGAAGGCAATGTTCAAGCTGTTCTTCATTAGTGAGCGCCTAGTTTCTCTACGATAGTAGTGGTTCCATCATCTGCCCTCTGTGAGGTAGACTAAAATATTGTCCTGTGAGTACCTCTCCAAACTGACATCAGGTCAGGTATTTATCAGTGTTATATTTTTGACCATACTGAACATATATTGGCCTAAAAAAACCCATTCATGTGAAAATTTAACAAATGGATGTGCATCAATATAAAAATGCTCAAAAGGACCCAAACAAAGCCCCTGACAAATAGAGTCTGGAAAACATCCTTTGTTGTCCTCCCTGTCGGCATCTTCCACCTTGGCCATCCACTCGCAGACTTCTTCATATAGGAGCAATTAACAGTGGCTGTCATAGCAACTACCATGACCTTTCTATTATTTTACAAATAATAACCTCAACCAAGGTCGCTCTTACTTTTGGACAACTGTAACAGAGGAGCTTTTTTCACATTTATGGAGAAAAATATTTCTTTTATTCTAAAAAGCTGGTGGGTACTCGTCTTTTTGAAGATAGTCGGCACGTCATGACTCCCTGGATATTTAACAGGTCTGTTCATATAAAGATGGAGGCAACTGATTCGCTGTGGCGACCCCTGAAGGGAAAAGCCGAAAGGAGAAGAAGAAGAAGTTCATATAAAGTGAGATTGTAGAATTAGCTGAGTTTTAATGAAGTGGAGTGTATATCATACATGGAAAAGTTGTATGGAGGGGTGTTTATGAGACTTTGGAGAGACTGTGTTTGTTAAATTATAAATGAGCCTTCTTGTCTCTTCATTCGTAGGTCAGGTTGGAATACCAGACATTAAAGTCAATGGAGCGTTTTCTAATACTCTGAAATTAAAAGAATAATCATATCTAATAATAATGTAATGGATCTCCCCAGTATGTAATTGCGCTGATAGACTACTGTAGAAAGGTTAAAGAAATGAATGTCAACCGCTTGTTTTCATCAAGGAAACATCATGATCTTAAAAAGACTCAGGCTCAGGCACAATCCTGTGCAAAAGCTTTCAAAGCTTCACAAATTCAATATACAGTAAATATAAATATGGATCTGCTTGCAAAACTGTATTTTTTATATTGGCGTGCCAAGGTGTAGGCTGCTGCAGCTGAGTGCACATGTTGGCAGAGACACTGTGAGCCACACAAAGTTTTTATTTAAAAATCTGTGATGTAACTACTTCTTGCACCATAAACAGCATTCTTTCAAAGATGTGTTTTAGATTCAAAGAACATAACCCGCCGATTGACCAGTAACTTTTAAAAACACCAGAGTGAAAAGTGTGAAGGCAAGAAAATCCTTGCAATTATGAAACTGACATCTTTCTTTACATGTGGTTTGTTAATATGGAGATGCCCTGCTTGATGTTTGCTCAGCAAAGCAATTAACTGGAACAACACATTATGGCAGCAAACATCTCATGAAGTAGTTTAGATATTGAGTCTAAAAAGCAAACAGAAAGCCTTATCAAGTCCGATAAGGCGTTGTGTGAATAACTATTCCTGCTTCAGTTCGTCCTTGTACCACATATAAATCTGTGTGAGTCAGAGGATATACTTTCACATTCACAGCTCAGCTGGTGCCCCTATTTTCAGCCAGAGAAATAGGGCAAAGTCAAGAATCTGACTGTATACTAACAATACTCCAATGTAGCAACTACAGCATATAGCAAAACAGAATAAAAACATCTCAACAGCAGAGTTTATTTTTGGGTTAGGGTAAGGGCTACTTTTCATATTCAAAATTAAAATTGAATTAACTTCCTGATACACATATTACATTTAATGCAGTATCTTTAATTTCACATTTAAGAAAATATCTATTTATGTTTCAACCAAATATTCCAAAACGAGAATATAATGTAATGTGATGTAACACACAGTGGGCTCTATGAATATTTTGTCTCTACTCAAGTGCTCTTTTGAATATCAAACACCATCTCAGTAATTAGAGGGAGTTGGAGAGGAGTGGAAGAGTGAGCATTTAAATATTATCGGCGTAGCAAACTCCTTCGTGTCGCAGTGCTACGGTCAGTTTAAAGGTAGAACAGATAGCAGCTTGGGAAAAATGCATTTTCACCAATTCCCTACAACAAGCTGTTAATTGAACGATCAAATATGCAAAGAGGAAGAGGGAAATGAAAGAAGAAAGAAAGAAGAAACAGCTTTGGGATTGAGGAAAAAGATCCAGGGAAATTAAACTCCTCTTTGGACTCTTTGGAGTTGACATGTGGCAGAGTAAAACACAACTGTCCACTATTCAGAAATGTATTGTTTAAAAACTTCTCTTTTATGTCCAATATTTTCTTTTCTGCCTTTAAAACATATTGATATGTACCCAGACAATATGCTGGCTTTATTTTTATTATATTGAGATATTCCAATATATAGCAGCACCAAACAAGTTTAATCAGTGAAATATCCCAAAAAAATATCTCAATTGATTCAATACACCTTCTTCTGACCACCAAATTTTAACCTTAATTTGTCCCAAACAGTATGTTAGGTAGGCTATGAGGTTAATATAAAATATATTTAAAATATAAAACCAATTACTGGACTTTTCAGTCTCCCTTACTGACAATTCTAAATTACCACCTCTGAATCTACAGGTTGTCTAAGCTCAAAGTTTTATCTCTGGAGTAGGACGTATTTTGATTTGCCAATATTTTCTGATAAATAAATTAGAAGCAGATTGAATATTTCCGATGCTGGTACAAGAGCAATATTTGGAGGATAATTAGAAATGTCATGACCATAAACTCCAGCTAAGAAATGAGCAAGCACGCCATCTAACCGTGGTGGCAAAGGTTGCATGAAGGCCACATCCATCCAGAGTCTGGCATTAAGTTCTCATGTTAACTGTGTCATAGGTTTGCCGCAGTATTTGTACTGTGTTTACTTAGTGAAAGTGTTTGTCCAAGTCAGTATCTGAGCCTTGTGCAGTCCAAGAACACTGCCCTTATACTGTAAGACAACAAAACTCGCTGCAGTTCGATGGTAGAGCAGGACTGATGCATTTGAAACGGCATCTCTGCAGCCCCACCACCTTCTTTAAAAGATATATGCATTCTCTTTCATTCTCTTGCTTTTACTACAGATGTGCTACCTGATGTTGTCATGACAACACATCCATGCTCAGAAATTGTTGCAGATTGCAATATCAAATACAAGTCGAAATTAAAACATTGAAAGCAAAGCTTTGTCTGCTTGCTCTGGAAAAAAGAGTGACCACAGAAGCCTTTCTTTCATAACATAGTCTGTTTGATGGTCAGGACTTTGCTCCAAGTTGGCTCGTTTTAGTTTCCCGTGGATGCTTTCCGGCCAACAAAGACCCCTTCCCAATGCAGTGCTTATGTAATCTGCATCGCCTCTATGCTTCAGTTCCCCCTTTGAGTATGTACATGCAAGAACATCCCTCTAGTGTGTGTATTCTCAGCACTTTAACAGCTCCCTTGTCACTAAGGATCAATGTCATTGCTCGGCTCAGTGTTTTCTCTTAGATCCACCCCTCCTCTTTTAACACTTCAGTGTCTGTATCTGCTGCAGCCTGAAAAACATACAGCCTCCCTGCTCATACTTAGATTCATTTAAGGTTGAAATACAGATGAAGTTCAGTCTCAAGGATACTGGATGAGTAAAAGTGCCATCCCATTTGCATTCTTACCCTCCCCCTTGGCTTCTGCTGCCTCTTCATCTTTTTATTTCTCTTTGCTCACCCACCCCCAAGCATGAGCATAAGAGAGTTATTGCTTGGCAGGAGGGCCCTGTGTGCATCAAGAACTAAGCTGAACGCACCTCAAACCACTAAAGGCACATGCTTCTGCCTGTAGCCATGGTTCCCTAAAGAGGAGTGGCTGAGACAAAAATTAGTGCTGCCTGCAGTAACCCTCGGCCTCCCTTTTGTCTGTCTCCCATTCTTCCCCCCACTGATGATACTTCTCTCCTAGCTGTGGGGACCTTAAAGATAACAGTTGCACACATGCATGCACACATATGTAAGCCGATTGCTGACGAAGCCGTGCTCTCTTTAGAGAAATGTACTGCTCCTTTAAATGGTTGGTAATATTTCCCCCTCAATGCAGAGCAGGTTCATCCAGCTATTTAAACTGCCAGGTTTAGACTCCATGCCTTGATGGGTGCAATTAAAGCAAAACTCATGTACATGACAACAGGCTTAAATGTAAAACGATGGTTGCTAAACACAGCAGAGATACAATATGGTGTGATTATGGAGTAATTATCACTGTTGTACACTCGGTCTGCTGCAGCTGACCTAATCTAGCATTTTAATCAGCATGAAGGACAAAGCATCAGGCCCTACTTATTTCTCCTCTGGCTCATCTGAGGGGATGGGGCTAATGGCCGCTGCAGTGGATCTTTCAGTTTTATTTTGGCATGTGCAGACACACGCGGGATGTGGCCCGTAGCCAAATCCACTGTGTGTGTCTGCGTGTGTCTGTGTGTGTGTCAGCTTGTATGTGCATTCAGCGTACAGCCCAGTGCTCCTCCTTACCCTCTTGTACTCAGACAGTGTCACGTTGTGCACAGCAGAGCACACCACGGCCTTTGTGTGCAGTTGCCCAGTGATCACAAAGAAAGGCACAGAGCATGTGCGTGTGTGTGATAATGTATGTGTGTTTCTGTGTGCGCTTGTTTGATGTAAGGTTTAGACTGTTTTGGCCATATAAAAGATGGCAATAAAGCCTCCAATACAACCTAATGAACAAATACCCTCATAAAAATACATTGATGTATCTCACTTGGCTTTCCATCTGCAGCGCTTCATGGTAAGCTCTCGAATTGGTACAGAAAGTTATCTCATGCTCTTCTACTTTGTGCACATCTTGCAGGATATGAAAAAGACAAAAAAATATATATATTATATAATAGTAAATACCTGCTATTTCATATAAACATGTACATTTGCACAGGTAATGCTCGCACACACAAATAGTTTATGAGGATAAGAACAAACCGATGATTACTCATCCAGCCTGCATAACTTGTGCCACAGTCACATTTCTGCTCCAACCCACTTAATGCATCAGGATGTGTCCTGAACACAGCACAACAATTTATCGATTCCTTTGAGAAACAACAGTCAAAGTCAGAGAAACAACTTGTGCATTCCCATTGTAGTCATTACATTTAATAACAGCACGCATTTGACTGAGCTCATGGGTAGGACTGCTAGGGAAACACAAGGTCAAGCGAAAGCACAGGGGGAGGCCGTAGGTTTAGGCCCAGGGGGGAGTTTGGGGTCAAGGGTTACACACAGAGAAAGGGGTGGTGGTGGATGAACTGCAGCAGGGGGTTTAGTCCTCATTGAACATGAAGATACAGACCAAAGATCTCGACACACAGCTAGTTTATGGGTGTCCAAAATGATTATTCAGGGGGTGTCACTTTAGTCAAATCATATATCAGTCAGCAACAAGAATGCTTTAATTTTTTCATTGATACTCATCTCTAAAATGTTGATACATTGTTTACTCTGAGACTGGACATCTGAAAAAAGGATCATAAAAAATGTAAGATTTCGGTGCTAGCCTTTGCAGGAGCTTATGTTTAAATACTTGCAATAAAATATATTATGGGAATGCTGTGATCATATGCTGTTAAATCCTGTTATACTTCCCCCTTTGTGAGTGAAACTGGTTGAATAGGAAATTGATGGATTTGAATATTCTGGCCCTGCCCTGCACTGCGGCAGAGGCAGAGAATCTGGTGTCTGTTTGTCTCTGAGAGAGAGAGAGGGAGAGGGAGAGAGCACACTGCAGGACTCAACACACCTCATCAGTAATCAAAGCTTAGCATACAGTATATCGACACAGACGCATGCATATACAGACACCTCTGCAGTTCTTTCTCCCACATGGTGGATTTGAATCTTCCTGCACACAACAAGTGACAAATTACCTCTGGAATGTGCTGTTTTCTTTTTGTGTCCCTGCAGAGAGTTGTCGACGAACCAGGACATGATGTTAACATTACACAACAGCACTGAGGGCTGTCTGCTCAGTGCTACATAACCCTCAGATCATGCTTTCTACACCACTGTCCAAATGCAGAAAACTGCTCAGTCCAGCCTGAACTCTGACTCATTATACCAAACAGCCACTATCTTTTATTGAACCTTTTTTTTTTATCCTACATCATTTGAAGAAGAATATCGTATTTAAATCTACAAAGAACAAGACAGTACAAGATGATGCATCTTCCATCATTAATCTTTTAATAAACCCTTCAAGAAGATAATGAAATTACCACTCTTATGGATCAAATTTGGATAAAAATTTATATTCTGATTATCTGAAAATGTGTGTGAATAAGAATTCATCTATTCTGATTTTACAACCCATTCATTTGTGTGAGCAATACTCCCACCCCCCCAAAGCTTTTTTCAGCAGTGACACAGTAATCCTTTGTCAAAGTGACCCACTGTTTGCCATACACAGCCACCTTTATTAAGTTCTTTGTCTGCTAAACAAAGTTTTAACAAAATGGCAAGCTGGATCCTGAAAGCTCACTGGACTGTGTCATGATGCCAGTTCTCCTTAACCGAGCCCTCGAGGTACAAGCCACAGCTGAGTGGGCAATTGAACTCTCTGTGCCTGTCCAGATGTTGCCCTAATTTACTATGACTAGCAGCGTATGCGGCCCATTTACATGTCCTCACGCCCCAGTGTGGACGCCCATATGTGTACAATGTCATCCTCTACTTCAGGTGTTCCAGCATTCAGCTCAGCCATGGCTGATTCTGTTTTTAAGAGTGTTTTAAGGGAGTGTTTTGGCAAAAAGCTATGAGAGGTTTGATGTACGAATTCTGCTTCAAGGACAGTTCAGGTTCAACGCCCTCACATTTTTTTTTTATTATTTTTAATGAGAACAATGATCAGGACCAATTTGAATCTCCTTTGGTGAAAATCTTGATTTGAGAGAGAGAAAAAAAAAAAGAGAACTTATTGAACTGAAGTGAGTTACTCTTTGTGACCAGCTCTTCGGGTCATCTCAGAGATGGCGGTGAGTAAAACAGAAGTGACAAGAAACTAAGTGTTAAACTTAAATCCTTTGAATGGCCAGAAACATGACTTTAAGTTATGGATTGGGTTTTGGAAATACTGGATGTGAAAGTAAGCAACTGCTAGTAAACACGTTTACTATAATTTGGTCATTGCTACATGCACCGTTTGATAAGAGCTGACTGCCATTCATTAGAGTCTAGTTAGAGCACTGGGAGAAGAGGCAGTGTGAGGGCAGCCACCTCAGCCATACTCTGTGGCATCAGGCCAGGTTTCAACACCTCAGCAGCTGGCACAGACCAGATGTGGTGTGCTTGAAGACAGATGAGAGCAGCAGTCTTGAGCACCTTCAGAAGTATCAGTGAAGGCATGAGGATTCCCAACAACCTGCACAGCTAAATGTATGCCAAGTGATCTAGCTGTGGTTTGAGCCATCTATTATTCACTGTAGGTGTTGTAGTTTTGTAAGCTGCGCACATCAAAAACTTCCCATTGCTCCTTAGTTTGCTGTTAATTGTTTTTCCTTTCCTCAGCCTGTGATTAGAAGTAACTGATCAGTGACTCTGATCTTACTGGTTGAAGTAATCAGAAATGACAGTAATTCATCTATTCTGATTAAAATATACTGCATCCTTAATGAGACATGCGCTGCATGCATGCATGCAGTGACACAAAGCTTGTTAAAGAAATCCTTCACACTGAAAGATAAGTACCTCCCTTCCTACAGAAACTATTGAAGTGATACACTGCTAGAGACATCTGTTCACTTTCAGTACGTCAGTTCAAGTTCATGATCAGAAAAATGACAGCAGACTATGAGTAAAATGAGCATCACAGTATTTTAGTGTAACTTTTTGTGAAACAATTTTTTGATCGATGCAGCTGTTTGAGTCAAATTCTTGAAAAACAAACAAAAAAACAAACAAACAAAAAAAAAAAATAGATCAGGGTGATAATGGAATAATAGGTGTGATATTTTCTGACAGTAAGAGGCATCTCAGTGCAAAAACAATACGAAACTATATTTTTAAATGACAGAAGGGCAACAATTCAAGGGTGCCTGTCAGGGCAAGCTTTATTGGAGACAGCAAAAAAATAAATAAAATAAAAAAAAAATAAAAAAATCAAATCAAATCAAAAAACAACAAAAAGTTAAATTTCCAAAATGCATCTTAAACAAATGTACATGTCAATCAAAGAAAAGCAAAAATAGCTACCAAATAAATAACAATATTTCCATGTGACATCTTTGACGATATCTTACAGTGATTGTAAAACAAGAGACATATGTACAATCATACAACTTTAATTGGACATGCTTAGAAGTTTGACTGCACCATTGTACCACACTGACTACAACACAAAGGCTGATTATTAACTGACATGGTCCGTGAGCCGCCCATCATCTCATCTTCAGAAGGTCTGGCGTCACTTCCCTAACCCAAAGAAAAATACAGAGAAATGTCTTTTCCATTTCTAATCCAGCCTGGTAATAAACGTAACTGATGCTCTAATAACAAATGTGGGGATGTCTGCTTATGAACCAACCGTCTCTGTCTACACAACCAAACCAATAGCCGGTCTCTGTTTCCTACGCTGAATTGTTGCTAGGCATTGCTGAGGAATTTGGTGCGTGACCATGAACTGGAAGCCTTTGTGCAAATCACCACTCTAAGTTCCTGTGACTATCAGGGGCAGTTCACAGCTCCATAAAAGACACTACAACCATTTCAGGGAGATATTTCCAAAACAACACAAGGACTCACATCATGCTATTAAATACAAAAGAAGAATGGAAAAATAGCTTTCTTTTGACAGGGCCAGCCTGTGCATTTTGATTACTTTTCCTTAGTCCCACATTATTATTTTTCCCCCCCCCACACTAGCCCTTTTTACAAGATGATTGCTAAACTTTAAGTACATTTCCAATTTTAACTCCCCCAAGCAAGTCCTATTAGGTCCATACCTTCTTTGTGATTATTCAAAATTGATAGCAAAGTCTAGCATCTTCAGTTTAAAGAACACTCTTCCTGTTATTCATAAGCTA